>OX467309.1:12532500-15032500 GCA_950108535.1 Agriphila straminella | reverse complement strand
CGCTTACTACCCGGTGGATAGGATGCGAGTTTCGCCCCTATGCGGCTGACATGGTCAAACCTAGCTTTACGCAACACCCTTTTGCAAGATTTTGCGGCTAAATTAAATGCTCTCTTTTTGGCGTGAATTTCTGCAGCGAATCCATGTATTCTGTGGTATCCGTATTGCGTGCGTGACGATAATATACATAATCGTTGTGATTAGCTACTCAGGGATTATAGCAGCAATGTTATTACCCTGTCATAGCAACACGTAGTAGGTATATAATATTTCATAACATAACACACACGCAGTGTCACTAAAAATATCACTACCTACTACTTACTGACTTACGTAAATTCTTGAGGAATACAATGTGGTCCGTAATGTTCTTTTAAAAGGTCAAGCAACTAGTAACATCAAACAATAGCAGAAAGTCTGTCGTTATTCACGTTAGCATAATATTTACATAAAAATATGAGGAACAAAAACTCATTATCTCGACCTTCCCGGAGGGCACGTAAATACGTTGATCTCAGTAGCATTTGCAGACGTTAACACCAACCCAGGGACCGTACCGACTAACGCTTCGAACTTCGGCAAGACTGCCGAGCTTCAAATTAAAACAGATAAATCGAGCCCCAATCAAGCCAAAATGGCGAACCCCAATTCATGATGTCACACGAACATCGATATCTTCCAAATAACTTCGACAAATAGTACCTACAATAAGAAATTCCTTACTTCGATTATCTATTTTACTTAAGTTGAAGCTCGGTAGACCGACCGAAGTTCGAAAAGTTAGCCGGTAGGGCACCAGGTGGGTTCTGTTCTGGCCCATCCTCCATATCAATTCAGAAGCAAGGCCTGTGCTGTGCTTCAGCACCGAGGACATTAATTTAGCTCATGATAATAATTATCACAAAATTACCCCCAAATATTTAGACAAAAGAACATTATCTGCTACTTAATAATCTGGTGGTTAATAACATTTCAGTACCTAACGAAGCAGACGGTCGCGCTGCGCGAGGTGAACGACTCAAGACTGAGGATCTACGAGCAGCTGGAGGTGAGCATCCAGGACCTGGAGCGAGCCAACCACCGGCTGGCCGTCGACCATGCCGCTGATAAGAAGCATATTAAAACGTGAGTGCTATTTCAGTAGATATTGCTTCTAACATAAAAAATAAGAAAGAAAATATCTAAACATTATCGGTTTTTGTTAAAGTTTTTTAAAAAACTGTCATGAAGCGATAATAAGTAGTGTAACGTTGCACGTACATATTTATCAAAATATACATGATTTTAATTAACTACTTACATTTTAAAATAAATAATATACAAATTAAAACTATATTATTATTTCTTATATTGGTAGGAAAATATAGACGATTCAAAAGTACTTAATAATTAAGTTTATTTGAATAAAGCTTATTTCACTTTCACTTTCTTAAAACTAAAGAAAAAACATTAAGAAAGCTATATACAACCTCTCTCTCTCTCTCTCTCTCTCTTTCATTCTCGTAATTGTTTTTTAATTTACATTATTATTATTCGTAGCCTTTGCTTTCTATCCAAAAGGCTGCCCCGTCACAGTAGAAGAACTTCTGTAGGTACTCTTAACTTAATAAATAGGGCAAGTACTTACTCATTTATGTAGTACAAAATAATGTTCTTGGAGGTCACAATAAGGTCAGTGACTCTGCTCTAGTTATTATGAGTGAATTGCCGTATTTCTAGATCATCTCTGGGATTTTATATTTTTCTCTTGTCATCCATTGTTTTACATTTAATAACATTTCCCACAACTAAAACAAACTATTAATGTAATTGTCACACGAATACCCCTAATTAAGCTGTGACATGAATAGGCAATCTACGTTTAGGTAAGTAGAGTAATAAACTAAAAAATATGTCGCGTTGTTTTTGTAATTCAATTTTGTTTTATATTACAGTTTGTGCGCCAACATCGAGACGTTGGAGAGCAAAAGCGAGGAATTACAAAAGACTGTTGATGATTTAAATGCCCAGCTTGAGATCACCAGGCGAAGGGCCGAAAGGAAACCGGAGACCGACAAATCCAAAGAAAAAGAAACAAAACTGGAACCCACCACACCCAGCTCGAAGAAACCAGAAGTGACTAGCACCCCCCTCAAAACAGTAGCGCCCCTCCCAGAACTGACTAAAGAGGACGAAGACTTACTAAGGCTAAGCGATGAACTGAGGGAGAGCAAAGTTGCGTTTGCGCAGGAGCAGAGGCGAACGACGGAACTCGAAGAACAACTAGCTTCCATGGTACAAGAGAACAACAGGTTACAGGACCAAGTAAGAAATTGGCATCAGAGAGAAGATGAACCCAAGTCAATGCACGAAGAGTTATCAATCCTTGACGAAGTCAGGTGAGTACATCAGAATCTAACTGGTAATCTGGTAACGATAATTATTCAAGTTTGTAAATATCGTTACTTATGGCTGTTACAGCTGATAAGTTTCTTGCGCCCGTTCTTCTTGTCAGCTAAAAAAGTCTGGAACGGGTGGTAGGAAAATATAGACGATTCAAAAGTACTTAATAATTAAGTTTATTTGAATAAAGCTTATTTCACTTTCACTTTCTAATCATTTTCTTAAAAACATCAAGAGCTCCTTCCAAATGAAAGATACTTAACTATTTGTTTTTACAAAAATAGTAAATATTTAAATTAAGAGTTACTTACCTACTAAATATTTAGAGACACTTGCGAAACAAATTACAAAAGATGACTAATAAATAATTCATTTGAATCAACGTCTCAAACAATGGCTATTGTCTTTAAACTAGAATTAGAGCAATAACGGGTTTGACACAAGTGTCAATGGTAATCGATGATAGTGATTTCTTTACTTGTTGACCTAATTGGAGCTGTTTTGAATTCCAGACAAGGACAGCTATGCATCAGATGCCTGAGAGGCGTTCAACGAGACGATGACATGTCTTCGATGCTCGATGGCGATGACGATGACAGAAGTGCTATCAGCTCTCTAATTCTCTCACCCTCAGGGCAGGACAGTCCTAGACAGGACCTTGTTACTAATAAACTTGTCAAATTCGATGTAAGTGTTCAGAAAACTTTAAGCATGCTTGCCTATACCTTATTAGAGGTAGTTCCTTGATAAACTTTTTCTGTGTACTTACTTTAATTCTTTATTAACAAATCGGCAATTTATTCGTTTAACAGTATTAACTCACAATTTCGATATTATAATTGCAATATTATTAACAGCACTAACTGGCTATACTAATCTCTAATCCTTGTATTGCCTTCAGAAAAAAAAATGCTGCACAATCGAAACTTTTTGACGACCTTTGATCTTCTTTTCACTCTTCCAAAACTTGCTACAGAATCGAGTGCCAGTTATAAATGATGATGGCATGTTTTCTCATATCTCATGTGAATATTTCACTCGTTTCTAGGCGACAATGCTTTTTCAACTGCCCCTGATGTTGTTGATCACGCTTTGCATATGCATTATGAAGCGCATTTGCAGTAGTTTTCTTTGGATATATCGTATGTAGTCGAAGGTACGTCCATTACTGACACGTTAGAAATGTAAGCGCTATCAGTGCACGCTACCTGACGACGGTGATGGTCATATTGGATCACATCACGTGGTGAAGTATTGTATTATAAATAACATATTACCTACAATTGTATTTATCAAAATGTTTATAAAATATTTTTTAGCTTATTTTGGGGACTGTGAAAATAACACTAACAATGTCGTACTTAACATTATTTACAAGCAATACTTAATTTGTTTTATCTTACTTAATATGTACAAGTATTTGGTATGATTTTACGTTTTGTCTTCAGTTGCGTTGATATTTACGTTTAAGTATTTCCTATCAGTTTAACTCTGTTTGGTTATTATTGAATGTGGAGTAATGGGTGTATTTTTGACTAATAATATATTTAAGTTATTAATACAGGTATTCAATATTCATGTCCTTGTCATTATTAAACGACAACCATTTTCTTAATTCCATCGTAATATTTTACTAGAAAATTCACTTGAATCGTTTTTATTAATATTCCACTCAATTAATTTCTCGAACGATCGATCATATTCATATCAAATCACGCACAACAATCCCTCACCTCTCAGTTAACCGAAAACTTATCAGAAGAGATGGAACCACAAAAAAAATCATATCACATTAAATTGTTTTTCAGAATGCCAAGGAGAAACTACTACAGGGTGTATGGGCTAACAAAGACGACGGCCACGATAACCCCTACAGGGAGTTGGTGCAAAAGTATGAAGCTCTTCTAGAGGTTCAATTGTCACAGGTGAAAAACATTAGGAAGAATAAGCAGAATGCACTTCCCAGCACACAGACTCAGTCCGGGCCGCTGTCCCTCCAAAACGAGCTGCAGACCTCCGCCGACTACACACACTTCAACGTCAAGGATACCGACGAGGAGAGCGGACACGGAGAGGAGGCCCAAAAGGATACGCAACAAAAGAAGGTCGACACCACAATATCTCGAAAGAAGATCATACAAACCCCAGACTTCTCCGAAGCGGAGACGTCCAGCTCTGGATTCTCAGACGAGACGAGCAACAAAGCCACTCAGACGGAGCGCGAGAGACCCGGCTCATTCCTCTGCACGATAGCCGACGGGGAGGACTACCGCTTCAGCATTTACGACGACGTCAGTCCGATGGACAGTCGATTCCGCAACAGGCCAGAATACAGAGAACTGTTTAAAGAGATCTTTACGATACTCAAGAAAGCGGCCGAGAACAAAGACGAGGGCGAACGGCTCCCGTTGCTCGACGACACGACGGCGGGGAAGGTGCCGCCCGCCACGCCCGCCGCCGACGAGCCCACGGGCAACTTCACCGACGACACCCAGAGCGTACTGTCGTCTGTCATGTCTGAACAGTCGATTCCCGTGTCCGACATCACCGCACCGGAGTCTCCTACTCTGACGGAGAAGGAAAAACCTGCTCTAGAACCCGTCGAGAAGCAGGAACCCGTCAGCGATAAGGAGAACAAACCGGTGGAACCGATCGTCGCACAAGAGGAGAAACCGAAAGAAAAGGAGACCGAGAAAGAAAAGGAGAAAGATAAGGAGCGCGTCTTGACTCCTCTGGTGCGGCAGCCGCTGGAGTACATCGCAGCCACTAGGAAGAAGTCCAAACACCGCAACCGCAAGCACAGCCAAGAGCGGCAGGGCGCCGACTCGCCCGTGATCCCGTCGCCGCCCAAGATCACGTACCAGAAAGCTTCCAGCAAGAAGAGGAGGGACTACAGGCCCATAGAAGTGAGCCCCCTCGTCAGGACCGAGCCCGAGTGGAACGGGTCGACGTTGCAGTTCTACAACAGGAGCATGAACTCCCCGACCCCTAGCTCCAGCGGTCGGACCGGCAAAATCTACCAAGGCTGGAACCCGGAGACGGATTCTTGGGACATCAAACAGAGCACTGCGTCCCAGGAGATACACAAACTGAGAAAGCTAGAACTCTCCTACGCCGAAGTGTTGAGGAACGCTGACAAAACTAAACCTAGGCGCAAGAAGCATCAGTAAATTATTTTTAAATTTCGACCCATCTCGCGCACGAGCGAGAGACGTGTGATCCGAACGCCATTTGTCTTTGCCGACTGGACATAAGTACTTTAGTTTAGAAGTATGTATTTGTGATCTGCTAGCGATACTTTTTAATTTGTACCTTACTTTATAATTCAGAATAATTGCCATAATATGAACTGGTATAGTGTTATATTATATGTCGTATAATATTTATGTATTCATTGAAACAGTTCGAAACACAAATTAAATTATTTGCAAATTCCCTCCGATAATAGAAAACGAACCTATTCCCTCGAACAAAAATAGCATTAATAGCGAAGCTGCGCCGGCATCAGTAAGTTGAGTACTGCACTGAGAAGCGATTTGGATTTTTATTCGCCTAATATTCTGTCACTGTTTTAGTCACTACTATAATTGTATATTATTATTATGTATTTTGGATTTTAATTTGTAAATATGATTTTAGGTTAATTATATTTTTTACATTGCCATGGATAATTGCGAGTACTCTACGAATGTTTTGTATGGAATTGTATGCTAAAATTATTTAATGCAGTAAAAGGAAGGTTGAAGGTATAAATAAAATTTGCATTGAAATGTTACGTTTTTCATTTTCCGAGTACAAAAGTTGGATAATAGTACATTATGAGACAAGTTAGCTTAGGTTGCTCATTGCACACAAGGCTGTGGGTTGCAGCCCGAGCCGCAGGCGAGGGCGTAACTCAGCCGAGTGTGCAATAAGCAAGAGCTCGGAGTTTCATACGACGTTTTTCAACACATTTGCGAGGAAAAAACAAAGTAATTTATCACACAGCAACAAATATGGCAAAAACAAAAAAAAAGATAATTATGGGAAAAGGCGCGCATGTTTTTTTGTTTTTTTTTTCACACGCCCAACTCAAGAATATTTTGCGAACAAAGGGGTGAGGAGCATACAGCCTACTACTAATACTTCAAAATTATAATTTTAAGTGACAAAATGCAAATATTTTAATATTTTATAACAAAATATTGTGAATTATGAATAATTTGATAATAATTATATATTTATTTGACTTAATTAAGGACTTACACATTTATTTAATCCAAAAATGTTTTTCAGCAACATAAAACCTCTTTGTTGTAAAAAAAAATTAATGTATTACCCGGCTAAATTGGGAATGCTCTGTTTACTCGCATAGAACTTGCAGTAGGTAAGGTACTAATTTAACTTTGTAGGGTTAATTCTATTACGAACTAGTGTTTTATATATTATTGCACGTGTTTGTTATAGCTCGGTTTATGGCCCTAAAAGCGATGTATTAGGGCTCACTTTACGAGAAAGTGTGTTGAAAATTAAATAATGAAACGCTACAAATATATTAAAACAATATAATTTATGGTTACTTTTTACACATAGAGTAGGTTGTGTGGTGTATAGTATGGTAGGTGTATTGCGTGTTAGTCTACTTGTTTTGCGCCTCGAGTTCTCTCTCCACGATCTTGCGGTACTCGTCGAAGCCGCCCTCTATGCTCGACACAGACTCGTTGCCGCAGATCCAGAGTTCCTTGCACACTACTCGTATTAGCCGTTCGTCGTGAGATACTAGAATAACGCCTCCCTAGAATTAATAAAAATGGGAAAGTTAAATTAAGCACTCACATCGCATGATCTGACATTTTTATTAGAGACATAAAAAAGTGCTTCTTTTCTTATGAATGAGATTTGATAAGTGACAGTAGAAAGACAATATGGGAAAGCTATACATAGCTCAATTGCACTATATGGGGATGTCTGTAATATTCAACCTTCTAGTTAGCGTAATACACTACACAAAGCTGTTTAATTGATGTGTGCTTTGGACGGAGCGGCCGGATCTGTCACTTGTATGTATTATGTGCCATCGCACTAGCATCGGCAGTTTCGCGCCATAGAAATCAATACAAAGTGACAGATCCGTCCACTCCGTGCCGAATTCAAAAGTAAGTTCTGTTTAGCTACTTGACCAAGGGTCTGACATGCTTTGATAGAGCGAGATCGTCTTATTAAGATTCCTATAGGAGGAAATAGAGAAGAGTGTCATGTTTTTTCTCTATCACCGACCGGACTTTTTTTCATGGTCGGGTTATAGGCAGAGATCAACTAAGCAAAACAAACAAGTGGGGTTATACCAAAAGTGCCAGAGAAATTAAAGTTTTTGTGGATAACTCCCTAATTAATATTGAAGATTTATTATAAATCGAATGTGTAGTGTTTGTGTCTAGCATACAAAATGGTGGGATGTTCGATATTTGGCTGCAAAAGCAACAATCAAAGGAAAGAAGCGGGCGTTACATTTCATGCGTGAGTACACTGTTTTCTATATTTTGATCACGTATTTCTTTCTCAAATCTCACAGGAACCAAGTTTCTGAGCTAAATCATTAGTTATATCATGAAAAACCTGATAAATAGGAAAAATCTAAAAATTATTTCTAAAAATAACCTCGTAAACATTTGACATGCAAACCGGTAAAATTGCGTACATCTACGTAATAGTAGAAGTCAGCTTAGCTTTGACGTCCACTAAAATCAGTAGGTTTATAATTCGATTTCCGGATGCCTACTATATAGAAAATTTTCCCCAAAAATTACCCCATATTTCAGGGAATTTCTAGCGATTTCATTTTTCCAGATTTCCGACGGAAGATAAAACTCGTGAAAAATGGATAGAAGCAAATGGAAAAAAGAATTGGGTGCCACACACGAATTTGTTCAAAACATTTTGAAAAAAATTGTTTCCGAAAAACAGAAAAACTAACGTTAATAAAAAAAGTTCTGTATTCCAACGTTTAATAAAGACTTTACCTGTTTTAATTTAAAGTTTATCTTTTTATTCCATTAACCACACAATCTCAATATCAACTACCTGGGGCCTTACTATGAGCTCTTATAGCAGGGCTTATATTGAACTGCCTAACTTTTTCGTACTATGACCTCAACGGTTATTATGAAAGCAGGGCTTAAACAGCCCTGTTTAAGGCCTGCTTTTGAACTGAACGGTTTTGTTATTTGCTGATGGTAAGCCCCCTGAGCGAACCCCAGCTAGTTTACTATATCTTTTAGCAGGGCAGTTGTGTGTACTCCCGTCCCGACTGCAATGACGATTGTTATTTAACTTTAGTTCGATTTTAGCAGGGAAGACGTGTTTTTATTTTTCTTAATACCATTTATAATTATACTGAGTTTTTGCATGCTGGAAATGGCGAATTGTCTAAACATTTTATTAATATCTCTGCTGTACCACAATTACTGCGAATAAAGTTTATTTCCATTTCTATTCTACGTATGTTACCGTTAAAGTACGGAATCCGTTAATCTGCAGATTAACTGGTCGAGTCAGTTAAGAGGATTGTCAACCACGTGGTCTCCATACAAACGGCGATAACGTTTCCCACCCTCTAAACCTTAACCTAAAGTAATTAATTTTTGGTATTTTTTTGAAATGCCTAAATACTAGGGCTGTACGTTTTGATTTTTTAAACATTTATAATAGATTTCGAAATATTTGCATTTTAGTGATTTCATACAAAACACAAAAGTGCCAATATTTTTAAATCTACAATGAAAATTTTAAAAATCAAAACGTACAGCCCTAGTTTTTAGGCATTTCAAAAACATACCAAAAATTCATTGCTGTAGGTTAAGGTTTAGAGGGTGGGAAACGTTATCGCCGTTTGTATGGATGGAGACCACGTGGTTGACAATCCTCTTAAAGCACAGAATACATAATAGTACCGAAATTTTTCTTAAAGTAGACGATTTCCGTGCTTTAACTAGTAATCTGCACATTAACGGATGCTACCCCGTTAAGGGTACTTTTTCTGATCATGGCAACCCCATATTTTGACGTCATAATATATCTATCCCTTACACCCGGTCGCTCGGTAGCGCATCTACCCCTTTTAATATACTATATCTATGTACTTGACCGATGATTTGACATAATTTTCATATTACAACTGTCAAATCATCTATCAAGTAGCTACACAGAACTTCCTTTTGAAACAGGCCCATAAAGGTGCGCGTCTACTGCATCGGCACGGAGCGGCCGGATCTGTGGTTACCTATAATAGGGATGTTGGCTAATGAATAAAATAACGAAATACTAATAAAAATCGTAAACATATTAAACTTTTAGAGTAGCTTGTATACCTCTTGGTGTTATATATTGCATATTATTTGTTTTATGACCCTTCAAAGTTGGGTGGACAAGTCCATTTAAAAAGTATAAAATTTATTAAAATAAAAGATACATTTAATTAGTCCGTAAAATGTATAGCGAATTTGTCGAAGAAACCATTTTGATAAACACAATATTTAATATAGCTGCTGAACAAATTTCCTATGCGTTGCATACAAACTTGCAAGGCGTGACGTCATAACGTGCAAGCCATTAGTATGGAGCGTTTTTGATCGAGTCCATTTGTGCGCATTTCACACTGTGATATCTCGGGCAGTTTTCATGCTAGCGAATTAATTATTTTACCAATGTTTCTTTTTTTGAGAGGTAATTTATGTAACATAAAATAAAAAAATAGTCAACATCCCTATTGTAAGTGCAGTTAGCTTTAAGCAATTTGTTGTTCTGTTTTTTTTAAATTATTTTATTACTGTTACTTATGTTGGTGACCCTTTAAATAAAAAAAAATAAAAAATCTGTCAATTTGTATGGATTTACTCAGAACTTACTTTTTGATTGTGAAACAGGCCTACAAACAGCTTTTAAAAGTTGAAAAACATACCGTATACTTATTGATCGCCTTCCCCAACGCTTCTATCGACTCGATGTCCAAGTGGTTGGTGGGCTCGTCGAGCACCAGGAAGTTGGGGTTGCCCATGCACATGACGGCGAAGGCCACGCGCGACTTCTGCCCGCCCGACAGGCTGCCGACGGTCTGCAGCGCGAGGTCGCCGCTCACGCCGAAGCTGCCCAGTTGGCGGCGGTACTCTTCTATCGTTTTACCTGACAGGTTTATTTAAATTTAGTGGTGTTCTCAAAAAATTGGTGAGGTCAGTGAATAGCAGGGTCGATCGCGAGAGGTTTTAAGGTTGATCGCCAAGGATAGCTAAAATTATTAGTGATAAATGTGTGGTGGGGTAAACGGTGACTTGAAAAGCTATTTGATGGGTTAAACCAGGGGTCTCCAAACTACGGCCCGCCAGCACCAACAATCCGGCCCGCGAAAGCAGGCCGGATCGTACCAAAAATACTGTTAGTACGAGAGCTAGCTAGATCCTGGCCCTTGGGACCTCGTGGAGGAGTTAGTCTGGCTCTAATGCTAAAAAGTTTGGAGACCCATGGGTTAAACGGTCAACATGTCAATCTCTCAAGTCATACATTTTTGCTAGGTCGATCTCCTGAAGAAAAAGTATGGGCACCCCTGGTGTGATCATCGCAAAGTGATTTTTATAATTGATGGTATAAATTTTAGGGGCGGCCGCATATTGAAAGAAATTTCGGTCAAAAAAAACACACTTAAAAAAAATTTAAAAAAAAACAAATTCTTACAGTATGCGTGGTCTAATACAAAATTTATGCACTGAGTGCCTTCCGGCGACCATCAGAATTTTTCTGACAGACTTACAATAATATGCGACCACCCTAAAAAGTAAATATAAGTAATATAAGTAAATATAAGTAATAATCTTATAACGGTAGGGAGGGGGGAGGCGTAAGTATTTTAGCATAAGTTAAGTGAGGCGAATAGGGTAAAAAGTTGGGAGCCCCTGCTATAGATAAAAACAACGGTACAAACCTGGATAGCTCTTCTGCAGTAGTTCCACGGAGTTGACGTTCATCTCGAGCTGATCGACGTGATGCTGCGAGAAGTAGCCGAACTTGAGACCTCGGTGTACATTGCGGATGCCGCTCGTAGGTGATAGGATGCCCATTATTATCTTCAGTAGAGTTGTTTTGCCGGCACCATTGTCACCAACCTAGAGAAAGAATAATTAAAAGATTATCGAACAGAAGGAGCTCCGTTGTGTAAATAGAATTGGCATCCGAATTGGAATTAAATTCAATGACCTAATAATTAACAAACAGTTTACACGATATTAATCGATTTTTCAACTCATTCGGTTTACCAAGAAGCAACATAATGGATAATTACAATGTCAGTCACGCAAACAGTCGACAAGTAGGCGCTTTCATTTTCCCACGCTCGACAAATAATTACTTAATTTTAAAGTAGCAACGAGGATTATGTTATGTGAAGCCCTTTGAAATGAAGGACAGGTATTTGCTCTGAAATCTGAGGGCTTAGCCAGCCAAAGCAGGCCAGTGACACTCCGCACTTTAGGTATGAAGCTACAAGTACGAGGCGGGCCAATGCAACGGGCTGCCGCGCGCCAAACGCGACCACGTTAGGGGCTGTCTCCACGAGCGAGAGAATCGCCGACGATGTTATCGTCGTGCCACGTATTTCTTTCTATACACTCTTTGCGTGTTTGTCTACACACGGCGATGTTATCGCGGCGATAGTTGTATGGAAATACGCGCGGCAGCCCGTTGCATTGGCCCGCCTCGTACTTGTAGCCCCTACTTCGATTCGATACTCACTCAAGCACTAAATATTTAACAAATATGTTCCAATATTATTGTAAGCTTTTCTTTCCATAGTGCGTACAATCACATTCCTTTTATGACATGCTACGCATATCATTTACATTAAAAGAAGATAGTCAGTTAGAAGTCAATGATGAGATGAGAATATGTGATAGAAAGAGGCAACTTCAAGGTGAATATAATTGTAGGAAATTAGTGCTGTCGGAGCAAAAGTTGCTATTTATTTAAATGATTTTGCGAGTGTCCCTTCTGTACTTGCACTATATAGTGGCCAAAGTAACATTTGCAAATCTTGCTTCTCTCTTATCACTATGCCCAGCAGTGGGTGTCTTGCGGCTAATAAAATCCTATTTTATAATTATCATATCAGCCGCCACTGCTGAGTATAGGCCTCCCCCAAGGATCTCCACGACGATCGGTCCTGCGCTGCCCGCATCCAGCGGCTTCCCACAACCTTCACCAGATCGTCGGTCCACCTCGTCGGGGGCCTACTCATGGAGCGTCGTCCGGTATGACAAAGATGATGAAATAACTAATCAGTAACTCACGATACATATCCTGGACTCGAGCGTGGCGCCGAGGTTGACGTTGGAGAATATGACCTTGTCCTTGGAGTAGTAGAAGCCGACCTCGTTGAGCTGCAGGATGGGCGGCGACAAGGGCTCCGTCTCCGGAAACCGGAGGACCACTTCTACTTCTTTTTCCACTGGTTTCAACTCTGGACTGGAAAATTAAAAATAAAAGTTTTTCTTTTCTGTGTATGTAGTTTGTAGTTAACCTTTCGTGTATGGTACTTCTGAAACCCCAAAGATTTCCACTCTGTTAATGTCTATGTCAAGAAAGCGGTTGATCATACTCTAGAGGTGTAAGTGTCCATTGAGTGCGCTAGTGAGCTCGCGCACATAAAAGATCAAAATACGGTGAGCTTTTAGACCTGAGAAAAAAATCGTTTGCAAAATTTGTAGACAAACAAATTAATAAATAAACAAGTGAGCGACTTAATAGAAACCGGGTATAAAATGGGAAGCTCATAAGTATTTTAATGCAAAAGGTTCGTGAAGAACCTTGAGTACCTTCGATGAACTCCTGCGTGTGGTCGCAGGCCGAATGCACTACCTATTTTTTTTATTTTTTTATTTATTAAACTGTAAAAGTTTACATGCTGACTTACAGTAAGGCCCAAATCGCCAGCAAGCTAGATATTAGGTAGTACATTGCACATAAAAGCTCCTAGAGCTCCTCAAGTGCAGGTATAGTACTCACAGCTTATCCAGCATCTTGATCTTGCTCTGCACGGAGGAGGCGCGGTTGGCGTTGTACCGGAAGCGGTCGATGAACTCCTGTGTGTGCGCGCGGTGCTGCTGCTGCGCCTCCCACTCGCGCTGCTGGTTCTTGTGTTTCTCCGTCTTTGTCTTGTGGAACTGGTCGTAGTTACCTCTGCAAATAGGGTTACCAGATGACAGGAATTTTCCTGACATGTCAGAAATTCAAGGCATCTGTCAGGAAAACAGGGAAAAACTGTAGTTGTCAGGGATTTTTGGAATCCCAGAAAGTGATGGGGGGTGGAGAAAAAAAAGGGTGGGGGGGGAATCTATTGTATCGCCCCCGGGGAGGGGGGGGGGGGAATTTATTGAAAATCAAATATATTGTATGGCAAATAAGATCTTTTATTGATAACAATTAATAGTTCGTTGGAGGTAAACAAATTCCGGGGGGGGCAGCTGCTTCTCCCTGCCCCCCTGGTACGCCCATGTGTACTACTGTACAGAAATTTTTTTTTTAAATTATGGGGGACTGAGACCGGATTATTGACAAAAATTATTGACAATTTTTTTTTTCATTTACGATGGACTTAATATTATCAGAATTTGTAATAACCAAATTAACTTGTTCATGTATAAACACTTACCTATACGTGTCTATCCTCTGGGTGTGCAAATGTAGAATGTCTGTAGGTACTGTGTCCAGGAAGTTGCGGTCGTGGGATACGACGAGTAGCGTCGTAGGCCAATTCTGAAGGTAATTCTCTAACCAGATAATGGCTTTTATGTCCAACATGTTCGTCGGCTCGTCCAGAAGTAGGAGGTCTGGTCTGTTTGACAAAATTATCTATTACTAGCTACAGTACAAAGTTAAGGGGCTACGCAATGCACACTAGGGCCCATAATTATAAACCGCTTTCAAAACGTTAAGAGCTATGTTGAGATCATACCACAGAATATAAAATAGTACTACGTACAGAAGTCCACCTGCACGAGGACAATCAAATAACTCTCGTTGCACGGCAATAAAGTACAATAAAATTTCAAATTGCATAGCGCCGCGTGCCTATTATTGTATGCACATTCTTCTCATTCATTCATTCACTCATTCATTCTCTTTTTGTCGCGTTAGTCGCGTAGCTCTGTCTCAACCGACACACGACATTTCTCATACGCTGACTGGACTGAGTGAGCCGCGAGCAGTAGGCTAATATAAAAGTTTAAGCAAGGACCCCCTGATCATATCCTACGATGCTATTCCTATAAGAAGAGCATCTCAAGTTAGCTCTCAACGTTTGAGAGCTGTTTATAAATACGGGCCTAAGACTTTATGATCAGACAGCGCGCGCTTACAATCATACAAACGGAAATCAGACGCGCTGCTAACGCATATTGTAGACCTTAGCACACAGACACAATCTAATACTACGCTCTGACGATGCCTGTTGACTACTCGTTTACACAACATAATATAAAATAAATATGCGCTCAAGTTAAGTACATCATGTAAAAAACACATTAAAGACTTCTTTTGTGGGAAAAAGATTAACCTAATTATTAACAAACAATAGGTACCTCGTGATAAAAAAACCTCATAGGTTCTATTATACCTATGTTAACCACATGATTGCAATCAAAATATTTGATTTGATTTTATTAAATTCAGCATAAACTCGGTTAAAGGCAGCTTATATTGCGATTAAATTGACAATAGACAGTGTTCTACCACAGAATAGATAATACTACTAGCGTACAGAAGTTGCACTCCGAAAAATCGTTTAATAAAGTACAATTCAGCCTACTTATTGTCTAATTTTCAAAATCTATCGCAATCGCTTTCATTTGACAGATAGATGTGACACATTACTGCATTTCTTTGGTAAGTTTTTATTTGTGCCAAAAAGAAGCATCAATGTATCACAGCCTGAAAGCGATTGCGATAGATTTTGAAATTAGAAAATTAACCCCCAGGTCGCACAGCACTCCCTTCGCTCAAAACATTCACTTAGTAGTTGCCTCTCTTTCTATCGCGTAGGTCTTATCTTTTCTGATCTACGAAATTTGTTCTCTCAGAGGACGCAGAGCGCTTCAGACTCGCGCGCGGAGTGACAGAGCCCTGGTTCTACGGCAACTTCACAGCGCTTGCGGCACGAAACGACTCTCTCTCTCTTTGCCATACATTCTCAAGTGAAGTTTTAGCGGATTACTGTCTATTGTCAATTTAATCGCATTGCAATAAGGTTAGTTGTAAACGAATAATGTTATGAACTGACTTCGAGAATAAGGCCCTCGCGAGTGCCAGCCTCATCCTCCATCCTCCAGAGAAGGTCCTAGTCGCTCGCGCCTGCATCTCGGGCGTGAAGCCCAGGCCGCTCAGGATTATGGACGCGCGCGCGGGAGCCTTGTCGGCCTCTATATTCTCTAACTGGACGTAAATTTCGCTAAGTTCCGATGAAAGATTTGGATCTGTTGATCTATAACATAATCACATTATTATTTATACAATAAAACAAATTAACAACTATTTGATATGAAAAATATGTAGCAAGGAACTAACCCTAATGTGTGATGTAAGATAGTAAAAAATATATTCAGTGCAAACAGACAGAAAACGTTTTCTTATTTAAAATCTTAAAC
The DNA here is from genome assembly GCA_950108535.1 of Agriphila straminella. Classification (NCBI taxonomy): domain Eukaryota; kingdom Metazoa; phylum Arthropoda; class Insecta; order Lepidoptera; family Crambidae; genus Agriphila; species Agriphila straminella. The sequence continues at coordinate 15,016,457 of OX467309.1, read as the reverse complement.
TTACCCAGAATTTATAGCAGCAGTAATCTCTTTTTCCCTCTTTATTAAACTTTCTCTAACAGTATCACACTCAAGAACACTCTGTAAAGCTATTGTGTCATCACCGACAACCTCCTGTTCTACGTGAAGAATGGATATATGCGATGGAATTTTAAGTTGTTTCGCAAATATCATTCTTAGAAGTGTCGTCTTCCCGAGGCCATTTCTGCCAACGAGTCCGTAACGACGACCAAATGCCAAAACCAAATCCGCACCTTGTAATAAGACTCTATAACAAAAGAATTTTATATAAAGTTGTCTGACAAATATGAAATAACAAAGTAAAATCATGGTAAAGTAATTCTGTAGTCTCTACATCAAATTAAAAACTATGTTAAAAGCATTACGTCCAGTTTTTCAAGCAAGGTAAGCTTTCCAGTTCAGTTGTAGAATCCGTAGATCAATCGCTTGACCCGAATACTGTGTATTGGACATTAAACAAATTGCTACATACATAACCATTCTATGGTAGGTAACGCTGTTTATTTTTTTATTTAAATTACATTTATAGATAAGTTTTTAAATTTCTTAAATTCATATATTTGTGAATAAGAATAAGACTGAAACCAAAACTTTCCCCAAGCCAGACAAAATGAGATGAGACATAATAGATTTTCCATTGTTGTCCGGCCTCATGCGGCCGCCTCACGTTTAATAAATTAATAGAGAACAAATCATTGCATAATAATATGAAATACAAACTTACCTGTCTCCATATGCAATGTCAAAGTTCTCTATCCTAATATCCTGGGTTCGGTTAGTGCCCTTAGCTTCTAACTTGCTATCTTTCTTGGATGTGACTTGTGATGCTGTCGCCGTCTGAAGGACTGGAGCCGCCACGGAAACCTTAATGTCTTTCTGCTTTTGTTGCTTTTGTTGCAACTTTGCTTCTGCTTTTTCTAATTTCCTTGCATCTACTTTCTGTGACCAATACAAACATAATAATAACAACTATGAATGGTCTAGCTAGACTAGAGTAGAGATAAGAGTTCTATTATAATTAAGTAAAATAACAAAGTTAGGGATTGGCATTTATAATAATCTACTCACACACACACACTTGTTTAAGACAGTTTGAATGCTATTCTTTGCCAATTTGGTAGTCAACGAATTTAATAATATTCGCAGTCTAGAGTGGTATGACTTATAAAAAATTAAATATAAATGTGAAGGGACTGCACAAGGCAATGATGATATTAAGTAGAAAAGAATTGAAGAGAACAACATACTCTGCCAACCCCAAATGAACTGCATAAAAGGCAGGTAGGCAGTGTTGCTAACACTGTCTAAAGTAAAGGTGTTAAGTTGTGTTAAAAAAAAGTGCTAAAATAGCAAGATCTAAAAAATTAAGCACTAAATTTAAAAAAAATACTGAATATTAGAATATTAACGACAATAAACAATGAATACAACTTTAGTCATACGGCTTTGTCTTTTTTCTTATTAATTATACAGTGCATGGAGCAACTTGAAATTGAAAAAGCACTAGATTAGGCATTACACATGAAATAACTTTTTTGAGCACTAATTAGTTAAAAAGAAAGCGTCAGTTTTAGTGCCAAAAGCCCTAAGTTGGCAACAGTGCAGGTAGATGAAGAACTTTAATTCTTCAATGCCCGCACAGCTGCATAACAATAGAAAATCTATTGTCTCATTTTCCGGGCATTGAAGAGTTAAAACAATTACAAAATCACTTACAAAATTATCATCTCTTGTTTGCAGCCATATACTTCTGAGATCATCATTTTCAGGAGCGGCTGACGTCATTGAAGCTAAGTGGATTGGAGCATCTAACACTTTTCGGAGTCCATTACTGCTATTGGTCTTATCTGGTTGTAACATGTGCAGCAGTTTCTCACATATATCTCTGAAATATTGAGCAAGAGCTTTGATATTCCAATTTTCTTCTATCACATTTACTTTATTATCTCAACTTTATAATTAACTCATCAACACCCGGAAAATGAGACACAATAGATTTTGTATTGTTATCTGGACGCCGGCGTCCACGCGGGCATTGATGAATTACAGCATTTTTATCAACAATGATTTAAAATGTTTATGAAATAATTACCTTATATCTTTTTCAGACTTTTCTGATATACCTTGTAAGACTTCTCCTACAGCTTCATATATCTCCTCTGTATCCTCAAACTCATCAGCGCTGCCATGAAGAATATCTGTGAAGTTCCACCATTGAGAACGAGGAAAATTACCTATACATGCTGCAATATTAACCTAATATTTTTTAAACCCTATGCAATATTGCAGCTAGGATGTTTCATATAATATAAGAATGTCATTTGCGTATGTACAAATGTTGACCAGGTACCTCATAGAATAGAACTAAACCTCATTGGGCTGCTTGTACATCTGTGGTAGAAATAAATAACCTAAAGTTCAACACATAAAGTGAGGTAAAAACCGAACTTTCTCGAAATTATAACTATAATTTTCCTCTGGCATCCCTAATTGTGCTTAAGTAAGTTATTAATAGTCTACATTTTCAAAAAACTTTAATTACGAAAACATTAAACAATTAATAACCTAACATACCTTCAACATATTTCTTCAGCTCTTCATCTATAAGCGGGAACTGACTTTTTATAAAGTCACCACAGTGTGCCATATTTAAACGAATCTAAGACTTGGATAATACCAAGAACGTTCCTTAATTTATACTCATTTAGTGCTTTTAAGTAAAAATCCAACAATTCTCCACTGATTTTGTAGTTCGATTCGATTTGAAACGTCACGTCATTCAGTTTACGTCAATAAAACGTCAACGTCCTAAAACGTTATTTTTTAAATTCACGGTAAGGCAAAGAAAATTCTCATACAGCCTTTCTTACCATTCCATACCATAGCCTTCTATATTTTCCAATGAAGTGAGCCATAGCCTTCTTCATTTACAAGCCATGAACATAAGTTTGGCAACGTGTATTACTGTCAGTTCGTGGTCATATCGTCGGTCAGTCTCCATACTAAATGTATGGGAATATTTCAATTTTTAAAAGGTCGATATTTTTTTTCGTTGTGATTGTGTGGGATTGAAAATATGAAAATAATGTAGTTCTATTATTGAAGTTTAGACTTTAGACAATAAGAAAAATTTTAACTTTAGACAATAAGAAAAATATCAATTTTAATCAGGAAAAAATGGCTGACAAAGATGTCATCTTTTTTGTTGATTTTCTTCAGCAGGGCGTTGATTAACACGCCCTCTAGCTATAAATGATATACCATTAGAAAGGTATTTTAAAGACATATATTTGCTGTTAATATACTTTATATCAATTGTTGATACTTTTGGAGTTAAAGGTTATTAAAGTATAAAACTGGTTTATTGTCTATGGGAGTTGATCTACCCTACCTCTAGCATTGAATGGTATATCATTAAAAAGGTTTTTATATGAAAAATATTTGCTGTAAACAAATTTTTTATCAATAGTTAGTATTTTCGGAGTTTTAGGTCATTAATGTTATAAAATTTGGTTGATTTCAGAGCTATTTAAATCTCAAAGTACTAATAGCTGACGTTTGCTGTCATACAATAAAATGTTTCAAATTTAAAGACCTTTCCAATGATGTAAGATTCATTGCTAGAGGAGGACTAGATCAAAATGCTCATCGTACTAAAGGAACCCCGAAAAGGTCAAACAATTCGACTCAAACCTCATGCCTAATAAATAAATAGTAATAATAAATATAAAATCTTAATTGAAATAACCTTACATCACAATTTACACCTAGTTTAAACGCAGATAATATAGGAAAAAGAAATAATCAATATAATAGTACATTATGAGACAAGTTAGCTTAGGTTGCTCATTGCACACAAGGCTGTGGGTTGCAGCCCGAGCCGTACCTAGGCGAGGGCGTAATTCAGCCGAGTTTGCAATAAGTAAAAGCTCACGAGTTTCATACGACGTTTTTCAACACATTTGCGAGGAAAAAACAAAGTAATTTACCACACAGCAACAATGAATACGACAAAAACAAAATATGACAATTATGGGAAAAGGCGCGCAGGTTTTTTTTGTTTTTTTCACACGCCCAACGCAAGAATATATTTCGAACAAAGGGGTGAGGAGCATACAGCCTACTTCAAAATTATAATTTTAAGTGATAAAATGCAAATATTTTAATATTTTAGAACAAAATATTTTGAATTATGAATAATATAATAATAATAAACATTTGTTTGACTTAATTTAAGGACTTACACATTTATTTATTCCAAAAATCTATATGAATTTCAACAGCATAAAACCTCTTTGTTGTTACAAAATAAAATAACTGTATTACCCGGCTAAATTGGGAATGCTCTGTTTACTCGCCTAGAACTTGCAGTAAGGTACTAATTTGACTTTGTAGGGTTAATTCTATTACGTACTAGTGTTTTATATATTATTGCACGCGTTTGTTATAGCTCGGTTTATGGCCCTAAAAGCGATGTATTAAGGCTCACTTTACGAGCAAGTGTGTTGAAAAGAATATTATTAAACTATGTGCTTGACCACATGCAATGTTGCCGTTCTGCTCACTTCATGGACTAGTAAAATAATATAATAATTATTATTATCCATGTTTAAAAGAATTGTAATTTGTGATAATAATAAAGATTTTATATTTATTATTATTATTTATTTATTAGGATATAGGGTTTGATTCAAATTCTTTGACCTTTTTGTTATGGCGTCGCGCGGTTTGCGCATTTTGCCAATTTCAATGTAGGGAAACGATGACAAAAATAAAAAAGGATGCGGATTCGGAATTTCGGATAGGATCCGGGGACTAGGTTAGTTATTGGTTTATAAACTATAAATAATATTATTATATATTATACTGATAGATTATATCTTAATGTCATTGGAAATCAGGAAAAATACGATACATTTGAATATTAATAAATAATGATTTATTCAAATGTAAAGAGAGCAGGACAATAATAGATGTCGGAAAAGGAACATCAAGGGAAAGGAGATTATTTAGGAATTCGGATCGGTCGTAAAATGGACATGAAATGAAAATGTGGTTTAGATCGCCTACTATGTCCATCCCACACTCGCAATACTCATCGCTAACAATACAAAGTTTGGCAAGGTGAGCCGGTGTACAGACGTGACCAAGTCTCATGCGTATTAACATCCACAAGCAGTCAAAGCCATTAAGAGAAGGCACTACGTTGATGACTATCTCGACTCCACTCTAGCAATAATATCGAAAGTAAGAACATCAATGTATCGATACATGTTCTGCTGGTAAGAGTAAAAATAAATAAAATAAAATGGTCCAGAACATACATCGATGTACAGTAGACAGGACGCTGGGCTTCTAAAACCTGTCACTTCAATCATTTTTAAACTTTAAGTAGAGCAGTTTAAGGTTCAAAATTCATTGTAGATTTTTGCTGATGCTTTTGTTTTGATGCTGCCGACTGTACAAAAAACATCGCCCTAATGCCATCGATGTAACGAAACATCGATGTTTTTTTTGATTTTTTAATGATTTATTAAATCGTTAAATTGTAGGTACCAATAATATCTATTGAATAGATGAGTCTTTTGTGAATAAGGAAGGTGTAGGTAGAGGAAATAAAATTACATTAATTTTAACAGCAGCAACTGAACAAGTCATTGAAGTACCTACCATACATTTCAATAATGGCAGGCAAAACATTTACATCGTATAAAACAACATCGATACATCGATGTTTTGCAATAGTGATGAGTTTTTACTGAAACATCGATGCATAGAGTACATTATCATCGATGTATCGTTTGCATCCCTAGATGAAGTGCTCTTGTTATTTTTTTTTTTAAGTATATATTTTTCTTTATAAACGTCTGTGTTTTTGGCGTAGATTTTCGTTAGTAATTTTTTGTTCAGAATAAAATGATTAATATGAAACTAGCCCGAATAAAATCGTTAATATAGGCAGTAGGTATATACTGAAGTTTGGAAATCACTAAAAAAACACATTATGGATGAAAACATTGCTAATAACGTAGTTTTGACTATGTTGGATAGCCAATGTAAGTAAACATTATTTTACTAAGTTTAGTATCAAGTATTTAATAATATGTATGTAAAATACAAATGTAATGTACTTAATGATTGAATCAGGGGTACAGAAAGTTGACCATGGAACACCTAGGTGATCCAGGGGTACATACTGTGCATAAAGTTAACCGTGGAACACCAAGGTGATCCAGGGGTACTTACATGAAGTTAACCATGGAACACCGAAGTGAACTACTTTGTTCCACTGGTCAAAAAGGGTCCCTTTTAAGTTGCTTCCATAGAGTACATTGTTGCTTCCAAGGTTATTGTGTTCTTACAGTAACTTATGTATGTTTGGCATAAAGGTTATGTGATTATCTCGATTAAAGGTTCAACATCATCATCATCGGTTTATAAGCCAAATATAAGTATAACTAACTACCACAACACAAACCATGGCCACAACATCAATAACACTCATATTCAGGACCAAATCATATCTCATCCGGAAGCAGACAATGTGGACACTAACAAACAAAGTAAGTAAGTAGTTCAATGCCACAAAATATGGATGATCATAAATTCAGTTAAAATAGATATTTTTAAATTATAGGCATACTTTGGACCAAAAATTCCACAGTAACACTTTTGAGTCTGTATGAAGCGAAAATGAGTATGTGTGACAATCCCAAGAAAAAGTCAAAAATGTGGACATCTATAGCTGAAGAATTGAAAGCCATGGGTATTGAGGTAACAGATGTGAATTTATCATCTTTACTGATGACATTTATATCTGATATTGATACAACTATTCAATGTTATGTTTTCAGGTTACTTCAGATCAAGTGAGATGGAAAATAAATGCACTAACGAAAAAATACAAAGATTGTATAGATAATGGACAAGGGGCAATGGGATTTAAATACTTTAATGAAATGCATCAAATACTTGGACAGTACAGTGATACCAGTGGTTCCTACAGACTAGCTTCTAGAGTGCTAAACCAAGAAACTTCAGAAAAGGAACAGAAGAAAAGGCTTAGTTTAGCACAAAAGACAACTCCATTTAGAAGGTTGAGAGCAGAACGGAGAGCTAAGATTGAATTGGATAAACAATGGATAGATTATATACAGAAGCAAGATGCACAAAAGCAAATGAGAGATGAGAGATATGAAAGAAGCTTAAGACTAAGAGAAGAAGAATTACAGTTGAAAAAGAAAGAATTAGAAATAAAACAGTCATTAGCTTTAAAAAAATTACAACTGAAAGAGAGAAAACAAGAGGAATTAATCAAAATTGAGAAAGAAAAGTGTCTCTTGTTGAGAAAGTTGCTAGAGAACCAGTAGTTATTCTTGGCTCCATGTGCAAAAAACTGAATTGCTATAGGCATCAGCATTGAGCTTGAACATAGTCGTTAGTAGTCTCTATTGGAGTAGCAATATTTAGGCTATGCTGCTGTGCATTCAGTTTTACTGCTCAAGATTCGTGCCGAGGCCTGTATGGGTTTTATTTTAATGCCATCATGTAACAATTTGTATTACAGATTTCTGGAATTATAAAATGCATTATTATCATGAGCAGTACTTTATATTTTACATCAATAACATAGATTTCTTATGCAGACTATTCACACCAAGAATGATTAAGGTATATCTTCATAAACTTATGTGATGTAAAAGATTTTCTTACACCAAAGTTTATAGAAAGGTTTCAATTATTGGGTCTTACTTAACATTACTCTTGTTCATCTAAATAATCATTTTCCATAAGACAATAGTTATGTAAAATGCATGCAGCTACAACTGCATCCGTGATGAAAGCAATATTTCTATAAACATTGAAAACTCTTACCCTTCGAAATCTTCCTTTTAACATATTAAAAGCTTTATCACTTATCTTACGAGTTAATGCATGCTTACAATTAAATTCCCTTTGATGTAGAGTTAGTCTTTTATTCTCTCTAAAAGGCGGAAGAAGCCAAGGTAAAGTAGGGTACCCTGAATGACCTACTAAAAATGTATTTTGTGAAAACAACATGGTTTTATTTTGTGTAGCTGTGTTATATAAAGGTGATTTCTTTAAAACTCTGGCACTATTGACTGACCCAGGTTCTCCACAGAATATGTTTGTAAACCTTAGATTAGCATCAACAGTAGCTTGCAAAATTATTGAGTAATATCCCTTATTATTACAGTACTCTCTCCCATTCTTAGGTTTCTCAATTTTTATGTGAGTTGTATCAATGACTCCTAAAACATCTGAAATACCTGTTTTATTGTAAAACAAATCACATACTGATCTAACCTCATTGTAATCACTAGGCCATTTGATTGCTTCATTTAATTTTGTTAATATCCAAGCAACAACTCTACGTACTACCCTAAATGCGGATGATATAGATATATCAAATCGGCTCGCAATTGGCGTTAATGTTTCAGTAGTCCCTAAAAATGATAGAAATATGTAAAAGCACAATCTTGGCTCTAATGGCTTTAATCCAAAAGTATGGGAAGCAATGAATCCTGAATTTTCCAATTCATCTGAAAAGTAAGAATAGTATAATTTTAATATTATGACTTTCAAAACCAAACTTTGTAAAGGAGAAAACTGGAGAATAGATTCCTTCAGCTGTTCATTGAATACATACTGTTTTACTCATTAGCAGGCAGTTTGGCATTGGCACCATAGAGTACATTAATATACTAGAGATTGGCACCTTACATTGACTGGTTCATGGACTCCAAAGGGCAAATGAATGTGTTTAATAAATAGGTACATACATTAAATAAATATGATGTACCTATCACTAACCTATCAATCTAAAGGCCGATTTCCTTGACATACGCAATCGTGTTCTGAATTCTGAATCGGACCAAGATTCTACGATATGTAAATAATCGTCAACTCGTTTTCGCCGCAATCTGATCAAATATTGCATTAAAGGAAAGAATAGTCCATCGTCGGTATCTTCATCGTCTTCCAAATCAGACACTTGTTTTATGCTAGGGCTAGAGAAATCACTCCAGCTTGTATCAGAGTCCTCGGAACTTATCACAGTGGTTTCAGCTACTAAGAATAATAACTTTTGAGCTTCCATTGTTTTGTAGATATTACTATTTTCCTCGGTGATTACTTTATAGGTCTACTCCATTCCATGCTCAAAAATTATTACAAAAACAATATTTTTGATATAAAATAAAATGATTTTATGTAAACAAACATTGGGTGCATTCCAGAAGACCAATCGCTTATTAATTGATCACCACAGAGTAATTTTTAACCATGGATTGTAATTATTTATGTTCATCTGGGGGCTTACCATCAGCAAATAACAAAACCGTTCAGTTCAAAAGCAGGCCTTAAACAGGGCTGTTTAAGCCCTGCTTTCATACTAACCGTTGAGGTCATAGTACGAAAAAGTTAGGCAGTTCAATATAAGCCCTGCTATAAGAGCTCATAGTAAGGCCCCAGGAGCCACGCCAGCTATTAAAGCGCAGCTCACACTATTATTTAGCACTAAGGTAGATTATTTTGCATCACAAATCCTGGATTTAGCAGCAAAGCATATCACGAGATAATTATATCAATGCAAAGTTAGATGGCTCCTCAGACAAACATCTGGGGCCTTACTATGAGCTCTTATAGCAGGGCTTATATTTAACTGCCTTACTTTTTCGTACTATGACCTCAACGGTTAGTATGAAAGCAGGCCTTAAACAAAAGATAACACTGACACAAAAAATGAAAATGTGACTTTTGCTGGATTTGAACTCGGTATTCGTCGAACGATTGTAGTGCTACTAAGTATACGGTGGAGGTGTGGTAATCCGTTACGCTACTGTGTCATTTCATTACTTCAAGTGTTGAATTTTATCATTATTGTAATTCGCTCAATGACCATACTAAAAAAATATCATTTCATCTTTTATTTAAAAATAATTTTGTTTTAAATCACAATACACAGTTAAGAGGGCTACTTTTATTGTACTGTCTTCTCAATTTATCTAAATTTTATTTTGAATATATTAAAATAAACTAAACTGAAACTGAGTTTAGTTTAGTTTTTTTTTGTTTATAAGTTAAGTTGCGATTCAGTTGTGCTGATTATCAAATAAGAAACCACCTAGCGACCGGTCTCATTTGACAGATGAGTGTGATACATTGCTACTTCTATTTGGGGTAAAAAAACATAACCAAAGAAAAGTAGCAATGTATGTCAAATGAAACCGGTTGCTAAATAGATAATCAGCCTGCAGCGCGGTTCTCTGCTTTTTCGCCGGAAATTCTATGGTTGATTATCACTACCCATCCATGGTTAAAAGTTAAAATCCACTCTATGGCAATGGCGATCGATGACCCAACGATTAGCCTACTGGAATGCACCCACGGAACGGACTACTTACTCGTTTGACAGTTTCTTGACACGGGGTGACGGGGCTGGGCTGTCAAGATTTTTTATAAACAAAAGAAAAGAAACGAGAAACTATCGCGAACGCGAAACAAGCTGCACTAAACTTAATTATAAGTAAACTATAAAGTTATTATACCTGTATGACTAACCTTTATGACTAAAACATAGTGATTACATTATTTTACTGTCATTACCTACTGAATTTTTAAACCACTACCTTCCTTATTTCTGTAAAACGTAGTGATTATTTCCTCTGTGTTTACAGCATTCAGTAGTATAGGTATCGTTCTTGTTTTTACGTAAAATGCAGAAAATTATAGACCCAAAGTGACTAAAGTATTGTTAAAATAAAGTCTTTCAGAGCGGATTCTGTGGATGCAAATGGAAGATTCGGAAAGCTCGGTAAAACATAGTGAGTTAAGTTTTGTACTTAATTAATACATTTTGTGATGAATGAATAAGAAATAATATATTGTTCGGAGAGTCAAGGTTCGGGGTATTGTTATAACTCCAATCCAATCTTAAGAATGCATTTCATTTCTTTTAAGGCGCTGTGTGGACATCCAGTGCTACAGCGATTCTTTTAAAACTTTATGAATCAAACCTAAGCATGCTTGTAACTCCCAAAAAGAAAAAGAGGATTTGGTTAGCAATATCAGAAAACTTAAAAGAGTATAATGTTGAAGTAAGTAGGTAACATTTTATTTTCTTTAGTAAGTACCTACCTAATTATATTTTGTTCCACTTAAAACAATGTATTATTTGTAAACAGATGACTCCAGACCAAGTTAGGTGGAAAATTAATTCACTCACAAAAAAATACAAAAAGTGCATTGAAAATGACTGTCATAATAAATTCAAGTACTTCAAAGAAATGGACAATATTTACTCCTTGTATAATGTAGATTCTGATGCATACTTTATATATGAACTGATGAGTGATGAGAGGGTTAAAAATAATGCAGTCGGAAAAAATCAAAGTATAAATAAAATAAAATTACCTGAGAGCAAACAGTCCATCAGAATGCGTAAAATTCGATTAGCAAATCGCTTGGAGTCAGAAAGGTGCCAAGCAAAAATAAATTTAGAGAGACAGTGGATTGATTACTTACACAGTCACGATTGCTTGAGGATTCAAAGAGAAGAAATCATAGATAGAAGTTTAGATATTAAGGAGCAGGAATTGCAATTGCGGAAAAGAGAACTAGAAGTAAACCAATCGCTTGAGTTAAAGATAATAGAGATAAAAGAAAAGAACTTAGATGAATATTTACAAGTAGAAAGTGAAAAGTGTGATCTGTTAAAGCAGATTTTCGCTACATTTTAATTGGACCTACACCTACATTGGAAAAGTTCAAAATGTCAAACGAAAATGTAGAACAGACAGATCGTCGCGTTTTTGCGTTAACCTCGTAATTACAAAATGTCAACTTTACAGGAACAAATAAAAATGATTAATTTTAAATTTATGATAAAATTTACGTAAGACCTTATGTCCATACGTTTAAGGTAGAAAGAATGATGGCGAGATTTGTACACAAAAAAAATATAAATTTAGAGAAAATGAAAATTGATATCTCTTAAATCCTTGCCTTCAGAACAGTAACTTCTAGAAAGAAATATATATTTAGAACCCGGGGAAAAAGAGTTATTTATTTTTGAAAAAATGAGATAAAATGTAACGAAACGCATTTTTCTTAATAATTAGAGTCACAGAGAAAGCAATACTATAGCAGTGTTGGGAAATGTTGAATGCGAAATTATGGTGCTGCCAAGCTAAAAATTATTGTATTTTGGGTCGAATTATTGTACGTTTTAGGTTTTAGGCAATAATTTTTAATATTTAGGCCGTTAATATGCGATTGATTTTACAAAGTACAACTGAACTAAAGTCGCCCCACTTATTTTGCGCTTGCTCTTTTCTTTCTCATAAATTCTGGAGTGAAGTAAAGTTGAAGCGATTCATTCAATACAATCGCAAACCTTGTAATACAAGTTCAATTTTTTTTTTTTTGAATAGGTAGGTAATGATTTAATTATATATTTTTTTTATTTTTGCAATTTTTTTTATTTAAAACATTTAATTTTGATTTTTAAATAAAAAAATATATTTTATATGATTCCACAGGCGAAAGCAAGATGTTTACTGACAATGCCTTGATAGTTTACTGCCAATGCCAATGTCGGCAAGCAAGAAATGAAAGTAAATTACCAACTTTACGGCATTAATAGAGACAAATGACAAGACAAGTGTGACGTTACAGAATAATAGTACCTAGGTGATGCGTTTCTTTATTAATTTTAGTGTCACGAGCCATGATATTGTACCTATATTGTGTCAAATCGGAAAATATTGTATAAAAGCGTACAATAATGAGAAAGCTATGTTTTATTGTACAATCAAATTTCGTATCACGAATTATTGTAAGAATCCAATAATTATTGTACGTTTCCCAACACTGTACTATAGTAAGAATTAGAGTATGACCCATAAAAAAAACTACTGTGCATCTGTGTGACTGTCATGTCTGTATTGTCCTCTAGTAGTATATTGTTCTGTGGTCTTGTCAATGTCAAACTTGCGTTTCGCGCCTTTTTTACTCTTTTTATTTTATTTCTTTCTCGTTTTCGTTTTGCCTTTGTTTGACATTATTTGTTTCTTTTCTTTTATTTGTTTCTTTAGAATCCATGTTTCAAACAAACAAAACAAGCCAAAGAGAAAAATAATATAATACAAGCTGGGAAACAAAAGAAACACAGATTACTAGCATGTATTTTGACAGTTTTTTTAGACAATGAATGAATGAATTAGAGACTATGGTTCTTTTGGTTTATTGTGAATATTTTGATATTCCCGAGTTCTAAAAATATTATAAAGAAATGTACGTATTTCCAGTAAGATTATCTTTCATTTAAATACAGTTTCAAACTCTCTATATTTTATGTTTTATGTACAAATATTGTATGGGACTTGCCACCATTCTTTGAGTGGTTGAGTGTAGATACGAGGTAAAAGAATACAATTTATATAACCGTTTACTCTTGAACAAATGTTCAAGAGTAAAATAATTTATATTGGGAAAAGAGCGCCCACTCGTGGCAATTTTTTGAAACACTGATTTGAAAGGCCATCAGCGCCTCTGGAGGTTTGAGCGGAACTAATGAAAAGAAATGCGTGAAATTATAATTGCTGAAAATGTGTTTTTTCGTATATTTGTAACGTACTTTGTAATTTTTTTGTAATATTCTTTATATAAAACAAAAAATATTAATAAAAAAGAATAAATCTAAACAAAAAACACAAAAAATAAAAGTGTGACTTTGATGAATTCGGTATTCGTCGAACGATTGTAGTGCTATGTATACGGTGGAGGTTTGGTAATCCGTTACGCTACTGGGTCATTACTTCAAGTGATGAATTTTATCATTATATTGTAATTCGCTCAATGACCATACTAAAAAAATCCATTTCATCTTTTATTTAAAAATAATTTTGTTTTAAATCACTTCACTTTTTTTGTACTGTCTTCTTAATTTATCTTTTATTTTGAATAAGTATTTTATATTATAAGTAGGACTCTAGAGACCTCTTTTGGCAAATTTGAAGAATGAATTTTTTCATGTATATTTTTTGTCTTTTTTGTAATATTCTTTTTATTAAACAAAAATAATAAATCGAAATATAAACAAAAACGTGATAATGGGGAAGATGAGTGTAATTATTTTATAATATAGAAAAATCAAACGTAAAATCTAAAAAATATTGGTGAAAGAATTTTTTAGATATCTCAAAAACTGGATTTTTTATTAATTTTCAAAGTTGAATGTTTTTAAAATCAGCGCGGTCTTGACCGTTTAAGGCGTGACGTCACATCGCCGGTTACGTCCGCTGAGATGTTATAAAACAAAGTCTTTCCGCCGCATCTGTCTATCTGTTCGCGATAAACTCAAAAACTACTAAACGGATTTTCATGCGGTTTTTACCAAATGATAGAATGATCCTTGAGGAAGGTTTAAGTGTATAATAAGTTAAGGTTTTATCTAAATTGGTAGAAATATGACGATAATGGTTAAAGACATTGCCAAAAATTAAGCCGACTGGGAGCTTGCATCGAAAACGCTGCATAAAAATTTTGAGCTATAACAAAATAATGTATGATGGAATTGTTTCTCTTTTATAGATCTACAAAAAAGTCCGCGATGGCATATATCTATCTTTTAAGAATAGCTCACTATACCCATTATAATCTTCTAAAAAATCGGTCACATACAATGCGGTAATTTGGAAAGCTATTTAGAAGGATACAGTATTAATCCTTATCAACTTAAATACGTCTGTTACCTGAAGCATTTCATGCACATTATTTTAATCTTTTACACCATACTATTTAAATGAATATCTTAGGAGTTGTCGCAAAAAATAACGCGAGCGAAAATAAATTCATGCGCGTCTTCTGGAGCAAAGGTAACAACTGTACGATATTTGTTTTATTTTTGGGTGTGCAAAAAAAGAAAGAAGCGAAGCGAGGGCGTGTCGCTAGTACACTTAAAATACTTGTTTAAAACAGTGTATTTTTTCAAGACAATATGAGACTATGATGGAGCCAGAAGGTGGCCATGGGAACTCTGTAATAAAATGAAGAAACCCTATCGAGTTTATGCTCGTTTGATTCGTCTTGACATGGACTCTGGTACTAGATGATATCCAAGTTCTGATGATGGAGCCAGAAGGTGGCTATGGCAACTCTGTAATAAAATGACGAAACACCGTCGAATTTAGGCTCGTTTGGTTTGGCTTGACAAGAACTCTGGTCCTAAAAGATATCTAGGGTGATGATGGAGCCAGAAAGTAGCCATGGTATCTCTATAATAAAACGACACAAACCAGTGAGTTTGGGCTCGTATAATTTGTCTTGACAAGGACTCTGGTTCTAGATGATATCCAAGGTTTATGATGGAGCCAGAAGGTGGCCGTGGGAACTTTGTAATAAAACCCTGACAAAACGACGAAACACCATTGAGTTTGGATTCGTATGATTGATCTTGACAAAAACTTTAGACAAAATCCAAGGATGATGGAGCCAGAAAGAGGCCATGGGAACTCTGTTATAAAATGACGCAATACCCTAGAATTTAGGCTGGTTTGTTTGAAACGATCTCAAATTCAATGGTGTTGTGTCGTTTTATTACAGATCTCTCATTACCACTTTCTAGCTCCATCATGAGACCCTGGGAACCATCTAGAAATAGGGTCTAAGGTCTTAGTCAAGACAAATCAAACAAAACCAAACTCGATGAAGTTGTATGGTTTTATTGCTGTGAACTTCTTCTGGCTCCATTTTGAGACCCTGGAAACCATCTCCCATCATACATAGTACTTGTCAAGGCAAATCAAACCATTCTAAACTAGAGCATGGTGTTGCATGGTTTTATTACAGAGTTCCTGTGACCTTCTTCCGGCTCCATCATCAGAACCTGGAAACCATCTCCCACCATAGTACTTGTCAAGGCGAATCAAACGATTTCAAACTAGAATTATGAGGTTGCATGGTTTTATTTCAGAATTCTTGTAGCCTTCTTCTGGCTCCATCATCAGACCCTGAACACTTTTTCCAAACAGTGTACTCGTCAAGACGAATCAAACGAGCTCAAACTTGACGGGGTTGCATGGTTTTATTACAGAGTTCCTGTAGTCTTTTGCAGGTCCATCGTCAGACCCTGGACACTGTTTCCCAACAGATTACTCATCAAAATGAATCAAACGAGCCCAAAGTCGATAGGGTTTCATGGTTTTGATACAAAGTTCCTGTGGCTTTCTTCCGGCTTCATTATCAGACCCTAGAAACTATTTCTCAATAGAGTACTCGTAAAGACAAATCAAACGAGCCCAAACTGGATGGAGTTGCTTTTTTATTACAGAGTTCCTGTGACCTTATTTCAGCTCCATCATCAGACCCTGGATTCTATTTTCCAACAGAGTACTCGTCAAGCTCAAGACGAATCAAATGAGCCCAAACTCGATGGGGTTGCATGGTTTGAATACAGAGTTTCTGTGGCCTTATTCTGATTCCATCATCAGACTCTGGAAATCATCTCCCATCATAGTATTTGTCAAGGCAAATCAAACGATTCCAAATGATATCAGACCCTAGAAACTAATTCTCAGCAGAGAACTCGTCAAGATGAATCAAATGAGCTAAAACTCGATGGGATTGCATGGTTTGAACACAGAGTTCCTGTAGCCTTCTTCCGGCTCCATCATCAGACCTTGGACCTCATCTCCCATTCCTATCAGAGTACTTGTCAAGACGAATTAAACGAGCACAAAAGTCGATGTGATTGTATGGTTTTATTATAGAGTTCCTGTTCCTGTAGCCTTTTTCAGGTCCATCATCAGACCCTGGACACTGTTTCCCAACATAATACTCGTCAAAATGAATCAAACGAACCCAAACTGGATGGAGTTGCTGTTTTATTATAGAGTTCCTGTGACCTTCTCTCAGTTCCATCATCAGACCCCGGATTCTATTTCCCAACAGAGTACTCGTCAAGACGAATCAAATGAGCCCAAACTCGATGGGGTTGCATGGTTTGAATACAGAGTTCCTGTGGCCTTCTTCAGACTCCATCATCAGGCTCTGGAAACTATCTCCCATCATAGTACTTGTCAAGGCAAATCCAACGATTCCAAATGATATCAGACCCTTGAAACTACGATTATTTCTCAACAGAGAACTCGTCAAGACGAATTAAATGAGCCTAAACTCGATGGGGTTGCATGGTTTGAACACAGAGTTCCTGTAGCCTTCTTCCGGCTCCATCATCAGACCTTGGACCTCATCTCCCATTCCTATCAGAGTACTTGTCAAGACGAATTAAACGAGCACAAAAGTCGATGTGATTGTATGGTTTTATTATAGAGTTCCTGTGGCCTTCTTCCAGCTCCGTCATCAGATCAGCTCAATGATGATCAGCGTTGTCTTACAGTTCTGACCTATATTCAAAGTTTCAAGTCTAGCTCATTATAAAATCATTCCCAGTAATTAAATAAAGAAACAAATAAACGAGATAACGACCTATGAAAATAAAAAATACCTGTAAAAAACGTCAACTTTCGAAAGATACGTATCCGAGGAACTCTATGAAACTTTCTGTACCTACCTAATTTTATTGAAAAATACAGTGGTTGTATGAAAAATGTAAAATAACAAAACAAAAGTATCGAAATTAACAAAAGTAAGTTTACAGAGCCTGTTAATCACATAGTGTCGCTAAGCTTCCATACGCCCGCCGCCGCTGTCCATCGTACAACCGGCGATGTGACGTCATAGCCATTACTCGAACGACGCAATCAGATTCCGCGCGTCCCCAAATTGATTTGCTTATAAAAAATTCAATTTTCGTGATATCAACATATTTTTTTCACAGTTAGTCTTATAATTGCTTATACTTTTAATTAGGGCTAAAAAAAATTAATAAATTTTTATTTACATCTTCCCCATTGCTAGGATCGAACTCGGTATTCGTCATAGAGTATTCGTCGATCGATGGCATGGCAATGTCTATACATATAATTATATATACGGTGGTTGTGTAGTTATCCGCTACTCTACTAAGACAGTAGAATAGGGTAACTTTTCAACTTTGTTGCCATATTTAACCTATTTTAATATCAAGTAGATGGCATTTGAATACTTCATTATTCTTCCTTTCCTTTCATTATCAGCAACAGAAACTATGAGAACCAGCTCCTTCATGTTTGCGAAGCTTGTTTCTTTTTCTTAATAAATAAGCAAAAAAATAAAATTATCTGCATCACTTTTTAGTCTTAATTTCATTTGCCTTTCCTACACTAGAGAAAAAGCCTTGGATAGGTAGGGAGGCAGCCCTGGAAGTCCCCAATTAGGATCCAATTTGGGGCATCGTTTTCAATCTGAAATTGGATCCCCAGTAAGGATGCTAAATCGGCGTATGTAATCGCGGCTTTAGAGCGCGGTTGTTTGGTTGTTTTTTATCTCTTTCTAAGGTTCGGAACGACCAAGAACTTTAAATGTCAATGTCAATCAAAGTCTTCATTTTCCATTTGGAATACGAATAATTTAAACTTTTCTTTATTCTAAATCAAATAAAATCCGTTTTTTGAGGATCTACCATGATTATTTAAAGAA
This sequence comes from Agriphila straminella, assembly GCA_950108535.1. Classification (NCBI taxonomy): domain Eukaryota; kingdom Metazoa; phylum Arthropoda; class Insecta; order Lepidoptera; family Crambidae; genus Agriphila; species Agriphila straminella. Next base: position 14,997,833 of record OX467309.1, on the reverse strand, counting down.
TTAGACTCAAAAACTTAGAGTAAGACGCGTTTCGTACGAAGCCGCGATGCTCGAAGCTCAAAAACATCAAAATACAAAATAATGTAAATTGACATAGGTCGCCATTACACACATCAATCTGGTTTCACATCAATCTGGTTTCTCATCAATCTGGTTTTTGATGCGACGTTACACGGTCAATCCAGCAAGCAATCCACGGTGGTTTTTGGTAGGGTTGCCAACTTTTTTCAATTTTCGCGTGATATCGATCGATGACCTGAGTGGTGCAGTATTCAACATGCCAGTCTACCACGCAAGAGATCCCGGGTTCGATTCCCAGATGAAATTGAAATGATTAATTTTAATTTCTGTGACGGTCTGCGTATAATAAGTACCTATCTATTTCGAAAAGTAAGTAGGTACCTATTAAAATCTGTTGTCTAGCACCCATCTTATGCCTTGATTAGTTTAGGGTTAGATGGTGCTGTGTGTGTGTAAAATCAAATATTGATAATTACAATACTACAATGTATGATCAATCAATCATGTACCAAGCTATGATCAATCTGAGTGCCAAATTTCATCCAAATCAGTTATCCAAATCAGTAATCAGTGGAAGTTAGTTAAAAATAAATGTGGGGTTAAAAATAAATAAGTATAAGTTTTAATCCAGACTATAAACTGTTTGCCAAATTTCATCTAAATCAGTTCAGCCTTAAAAACGAATATACAGACGAACAGAGAAACAATCTCCTGCTTTTTGAAGTCGGTTAAAAATATTGGATCGCAGTTAATATCCAATATTTTTAACCGACTTCAAAAAAGCAGGAGATTGTTTGTCCATCTCCATGGACTTGGACATGGACAGGACATGTCCATGTCCATGGACTTAGACATGGACATGGACTTAAACATGGACATAGACTTAAACATGGACATGGACAGGACATCATGGACATGGACATGTCCATGGACAGGACATCGAGAATTTTATAAAAATATAGCCTATATTTATTTTTAACTAGCTTCCTAGCTAGTACATCCGGGTGGACATTTGAAAAATACCCTAAAAAAACATACAGACGAAAAGAAAAACAATCTCCTGCTTTTTTGAAGTCGGTTAAAAATATTGGATCGCAGTATATTGTGGACTTGTGGCAGATTGACAATCGGACTCACTCAATTCTGTCGATATAAGCATTATACAAAGGGTTCCATATTTCAGAGGCATATTCAAGGATACTACGTATGAAGGAGCAATAACTAGGAGCAATAACGTATGAAGGAGAAATACTTATTATTTATGCTCTTTAAATATGCTCAGCTCACCTATTAGGTAGATTTATTTTATTTTATAAGTAGGTACCTATTAGTAATTTCATTGTTTATTCATGGGCATAACGAATGTTTTCTATGATATCAGTAACTAGCGAGTAGCAACCCCGAAATGTGTCGGTTGAGAAAGAGCTATGCGACAGAAAGAGACGCCTCTCTTTCTTCTTCGTAGGTGCATATAATTTTATCCACGCAGCGTTGTGCAGTTTGAAATTGTACTTTATTGCCGTGCATCGAGAGTAGCTTATTATTTGATGGTCCTCGCGGGGACCGACTTCTGTACGTTAGTACTATTATATATTCTGTGGTAACGCTCTACCACAACCAAACGCTCTAACGGCGTTCCAAACATTAGAGCGTGACGTTCGGTTGTCACAACCATCCCGTTCCAAACGTCAGAGCGTTGCAACTTTTTAACCATCAAAATTGGTGGTTGGAAAACGCTCTGACGTTTGTCTATAGAAAAAATGTCAATGTCAATTGACATTATTTTGTATTTTGATGTTTTTGAGTCTAATTCTCAAAATAATCATGGTAGATCCTCAAAAAATGGATTTTATTTGATTTAGAATAAAGAAAAGTTTAAATTATTCGTATTCCAAATAGAAAATGAAGACTTTGTATTGACATTGACATTTAAAGTTCTTGGTCGTTCCAAACCTTAGTGAGTTAAAAAACAACCAAACAACCGCGCTCTAAGGCTTTGAACGCAACTCTATTTTGATGGTTATAAAAAGTTGCAACGCTCTGGGGGCTTACCATCAGCAAATAAGAAACCATTCAGTTCAAAAGCAGGTCGTAAAAAAGACTGCTTAAGGCCTGCTTTCATACTAACCGTTGAGATCATGGTACGAAAAAGTAAGGCCGTTCAATATAAGTCCTGCTATAAGAGCTCATAGTAAGGCCCCTGACGTTTGGAACGGGATGGTTGACAAATTAGTAATCTGTGGATGGTTGTGTCAACCATAGATATAGTATATTAGTGTCAACCGAACGTCACGCTCTAATGTTTGGAACGCCGCCGTTAGAGCGTTTGGTTGTGGTTCGGTTGCACTCGGAGCGTAGGTTTGTTGGAACGCGCCTCGGCGCGGCGGGCGGCGAGCAACGCGACGTAAACAAAACAACATTTTCAGTATAATATTTTCAAAAAAATCAATTTGTATTCACCAGAATGGCCGACATTTATAAGAGATACGAAAAGTCTCTTGGCTTGCTTACAACCAGATTTGTATCATTGTTGCAAAAGGCTAAAGATGGAGTTTTAGATTTGAAAATTGTAAGTGTTGCATTGATTTGAACTGTCAAATATTTTGGTTACGAAAGATGGAATTATTTGAATAATTTTATGTATTATTTTCAATTCAGGCTACTGATCTTTTAGCTGTAAGGCAAAAGAGAAGGATATATGATATAACCAACGTTTTAGAAGGCATTGGCTTGATAGAGAAGAAAAGCAAAAACAGCATCCAATGGAAGTAAGATGTTGGAATTTTATTTGTACAACTAAGACAAAGACTTGTTTGTATTCTACACTAAGAAAAATTCAATAGTTCTAAAATGTCATAGGTACAATATTAAAACATACTTTTAAAATTTCAAGGGGAGTTGGCCCTGATGGCACGACAAGCAGTATTGGTGAAAAAGTAACATTGCTTCGCTGGCAAATTGGAAGATTAGATGAACATGAGCAGTTACTTGACAAGTAAGTAAAACGTATTTGTGATCGTTTTTCGATTAGTACCTATACAGCAGAGGTCGACATGCAATCGATCGACGTTGATCGCCAAGGTTAACAGATTTGACAATTTGCACCCAATGTAGTTTTACTCATGCATTTTTTGTTTCGTGATAAATATTTGGTGGGTTTAACGGTCAAAATATCGATCTCTTAGTCATAAATTTTCACGGTCACGGTCACATAACTAAAGATACCACTTAATTTTCATACAAATGAGGTAACTTTGAAGCATTGGTTTTGCGCCCAGGATTGATCGAGCTGTGATCTGATGATGGCCATCCAGGGGGTGAATGGAGGAGATTCAGATGGCTAGACACACCCAACTGATCTGATCAGCATTCTAAGAGATATGTATAAAAATCGAGAGGTGTCTTTAATTATGTGACCGCCATTGTTTATGAATGTCGTAGACAGCTTGCTTATATTTTCAAAGTTAAATATATACTTCTATTTCACTGAACCTGACTCTCCGACCGATAAATGCACAAAGTTTTGTTTACAAGCTTTCTTTTCATAAGTTGGCTGAAGTATAATTTAAATGTCTATTAATCATGGTGTCTTTTACAGACAGTTACGATGGATTGAACAAAGTATTAAAAATGTGTTGGATGATACCGATAATCAATCCCTGTTCTATGTATCACAATGTGACATAAAGGAGTGCTTTGAAAGTAGTCAGGTACTTGTATTAGAAGCTCCCCTTGGGGCTGAGTTTGCTGCTGGAACGATCCCCAATAAGGTAACAATTAAAAGGTATTAATTTTAAGAGCCTGTAGCGATTTTGCCGCTGACTGCAGCTGTCTCGTTCGTACATTTCATGTTTTCTCAAGATTTCTTAAATCTGAGTGTGCAATTGAAGTGTCTCGGCCACTTTTTGCAATATAAGATTACAGTTATTTGTTAGTTAGTGTTAGTTGTTGCGTACTTTATCTACATTAAACTGCCTGCTTATTGTCTAATTTTCGAAATCTATCGCAATCGCTTTCATTTGACAGATAGGTGTGACACATTGCTGCATTTCTTTGGTATGTTTATATTTTTACCAAAAAGAAGCATCAATGTATCACACCCTGAACACGATAGTGATAGATTTTGAAATTAGACAATTAGCCCCCAGGTTAGGATAATATTCTCCAAGATCTTAGTATTACTACTATATAATTAGTACGGATCGCACCAAACCAAACATCTAGCTCACTAATCCATAATTTCACACAATTTTGTATGTAATTAAAATACACTCGCAAAGCAACTTCAGAGTGGGCTAAAAGTTTGGCGCGATTTATAACTGTCTGTACAAGTCGACAAGTAATAAAATGTATGATCTGTAATTGAATCGCATATTGCAGAAAGGGCCTTAGTCCATTCAAGTTTACTTTAGGGAATTAAGTAATTTTTTTTTAATTTTATCATAGTTTTCTGTACGTAAACAATGTTTTTCTAACACTAACCCAACACTACATGCCCATTACTGTGGAGTCCATATGGATAACCAATGTATGTGCCCCGAAATTAAAGAAACCAATAAAACTAAATACCTGGGTGTTATATTTTATTTTTACAAGAAAATTCTATTTATTCCTGGGCCCGCTGCTGTACAATAGATTAAATCGTATAGCAAACATCTACCCGCTCAATTGTAGAAATTGTAAGATCAACTTAAAAAATATCCTACAAAACATGTCCTATGAAGATACAGAGAAACTATTGGTTGTATTAAAATAGTAAATTGCATTTTTATTTAAGTAAGTTTTAATCAAAGAATAATTTGTAATGTATGTGTACCTACTTTAACTTAAACTTTTATTGTGTAGAAATAAAAAATATTTGCTTAACTAATAAGTTAGTGATTTACTAATTTTTGTGATTATTATTAGCTCAAATCGCCTGTAACACAGGATTTCCTAGTTCAGGCAAATGTTATAAATATTGTTGTATATGTAAACCTTGCACAAAAACATTGTATCTGCACCAATGGAAAATAAATAATTATTCTATTCTATTCTATTCTATCATAAACAAACTTTGGTGGACTTGTATTAACACATAATAACATTAAGTACAAAAGTAAATAATATATTATGTGTTTAATACAAGTCCACCAAAGTTTGTTTATGATAAAATTAAAAAAAAAATACTTAATTCCCTAAAGTAAACTTGAATGGACTAAGGCCCTTTCTGCAATATGCGATTCAATTATATGCATGTTTGAGTATACAAACTACATTGGTCATCAAAAATCTCAGGCAATCTCATAGGGCTCATGATCAAAAGTCAGATAAAGATAACTGCAATATGCACAAGTTTAAGAAAGTCATTCCAAAATAAACTATAACTGTGGCTTGTAATTACAGGATAAGGAGACCAACTACATACTACATGTGAAATCACAAGACCCCATCGGGGTAATATTACTGTGTGACAAAGAAGACTTTAAGGTACCTACCTAAAAGTAACGCAATAGTTTTTGTTATCTTTTATGTACAGTAAGCAGCACATGATGTTATGCAAAACTGTCAAAAATCTGTTATTTATTATGTACCTTAATAGCTTTGCATTTAAGTATAAAATTGATTGAATATCATACCCCTGTCGTAGAAGCCCATCGCGCAGCGGGCCGTTCACTGTACATAACTTTTTTTATTTATGGAATCAATCAAATTCAAATCAAGCTGCACTGATAAATAGGTATAAAAATAAAAACATATTTTATTGTGGAATACACATTGTATTCCACAATAAAATTATGTTTTTAATTAATTTTGTTTTTTTGATGACATCATCATAGTCTGAATAAAAAATGTATGGTTTAATTAAACATATTACATATTTATTTAGTAAGTAAGTAATAGTTACTAAATATTTCAAACCTTTTTTGGGGTACCTAAAGTGTGAAAACCAGTCATGTTAAACTCAAAATCATTAGTGGGGTGGGCCAAATGTAATTGAATGTTGAATTAGTGGACCACAAAACCTAACTATAAAGAAAAATAATATTGCATAGGTAACGTCGCATCATGGCCAGTACCTAACACACCTTCGTTTTGCCGATGATATAGTCCTTATGGCTGAGACCATGGAAGACCTGAACACAATGCTCGAAGATCTCCGTAGTGCTTCCCAAAGAGTGGGTCTCAGGATGAACATGGATAAGACGAAAATTATGTCAAATGCCCATGTTGTACCCTCTCCAGTTCATGTTGGGAACACTACACTTGAAGTTGTTGACCATTACGTATACCTAGGACAGGCAATCCAGTTAGGTAAGTCCAACTTCGAGAAAGAGATCTCTCGTCGAATCCAACTCGGGTGGGCAGCATTCGGGAAGCTGCGAAAAATCTTCGCGTCCGACTTACCTCAGTGTCTCAAGACGAAAGTCTATGAACAGTGTGTGTTGCCAGTGATGACTTACGGCAGTGAAACGTGGTCGCTAACTATGGGTCTCATAAGGAGGCTCAAGGTCACCCAGCGTGCAATGGAGAGAGCCATGCTCGGCGTTTCCCTGCGTGATCGAATCGGAAACGAAGAGATCCGCAAGAGCACTAAAGTAACCGACATCGCTCGAAGGATTGCTCAGCTGAAGTGGCAATGGGCGGGACACATAGCGAGAAGAACCGGTGGCCGTTGGGGCGGAAAGGTTCTGGAATGGCGACCACGCACCGGACGGCGCTCCGTGGGTAGGCCCCCGACAAGGTGGACCGACGATCTGGTGAAGGTCGCGGGAAGCCGCTGGATGCGGGCAGCGCAGGACCGATCGTCGTGGAGATCCTTAGGGGAGGCCTATACCCAGCAGTGGGTGTCGTGCGGCTGATATGATGAAAGTCGCATCAGAAGGCTGTTTTTAAGTTGGATCAGATCACAGTCAAACATGCATGTGTGTGTGACATGGCTTGTGTAAACAATAAGGATATGAATCTATTAAAAAATGTTTTTTTATAGACAACACACACACACACTTTAGTAATACATATTGCTTTTTTTTAATAGTAACATGGATTTTTCAGGACATTGAAGATGAAGAGATGGATTTCGAATTTCAGAAATCATTTGAAAGTGAAACAGGTGTAGCATATGCAAGTAAGATCACTATGATATTATTATATTGACTAAATAAATGAATAGTTTTTAGTTTATCAAACAACCATACAAATACCGTGGCAAGACAAAGATGAGACAAAGGATACGCCGAGTTTAGTGTTTGTAGCTGCTGAGCATCTTTTGTCTCATCTTTGTGTCTTGCCAAGTAATGTGCCGGTATCTGTACCTAATCATTGTTTTAACATTAAACATTTTGTTTCAGATTACTTACTAAGATTAAGTCCACCACCTTCTAAACATGATTTTGCGTTTTCCCTACGTGGTTCAGAAGGGTTGTGCGATTTATTTGATATTCCTTGTTGAGATTTTTTGTGTAATCATATTTTGAAAGACATTTTTATTGTATTACTTTTATCATGTTAAGATTTTGTGATGTTGAAGTGTAAATAAAAATCATGTTTGTAAATATTATCAAAAACTTTTTTAAAAATTAAGCTAAGGAAGAAGGCGCTTAAAATAATAAATGAAGATTAAGTGAATCAAGTTTAATGGTTTTATTTCTTAGTTTTAGGTTTTTGAATAAAACGGTCTAATACTCCAAATGACTGCTTTGGAGCACTTTGTTCTTTTGATAAATCAAGCAGTTTCTTAGCTTCAATTACTTGTTCAATGTGTTCCTGTGAAAGAATTATTAATTGATAAACTTATTGAAACAAAGATTTTACAAACTGTTTCCGGCTGGCAGTGACCGTCAACTGTGCTGCTGTCAGCGGAAGCAAGCGTAGCGTTCCAGCGTGGAAGGGTGCCAGCAGTTAAGGCGCTGTAGGTAGTGAAACTAGCGCCGCCACTACATTTATTTTTATTACTCGTAAACCAAGTCAATATTTAAAAAAAGCTTATGTAATAATCTCTTAAATTGTCTCTAATATTTTTTGAATAACTCTTCAACAGTTTTAATTTCTGTAAGTTTTAAAATCCATTTTAGCTCAAAGTGGCCACTTTTGGCAATTATAGATTTAAAAAACTTACAGAATGAATGATAACTGTTGAAGAGTTATTCAAAAAATATTAGAGACAATTTAAGAGATTATTACATAAGCTTTTTTTAAATATTGGCTTGGTTTACGAGAAATAAAAATAAATGTAGTGGCGGCGCTACTTTCACTACCACCGCGCCTTAAGTAATAAATATAAGAAATTCTTTCCCAGTCGAGTAGGAGTAAGGCGGGACGTAATTAGGTGATCCAGGGGTACAGTCGGCAACTAAAGCCGCTTAACACTTTAGTACTTTGTCACAGAAACTTTTTTGACAGATGTCTTACAGTTTGGAACATTTATCTAAAATGTTGGTATGGCAAGATACTAAAGTGCTAAGCAATTTTCGTTGTTGACCTTACATCAAGTTAACCGTGGAACACCGAGGTGATCCAGCGGTACATAAAGTTAACTGTGGAACACCAAGGTGAACGAACTACTTTGGTCTTCCACAGGTCAGAAAATATCGACAGACCTTCCAGTGAACCACGGGTAATATGTCTCGTGATCAGCGAACTAAAATCTATGGAACAAGCATTCTGCTCAAAAAATAGCACCACACAAAAATCACAACTAAGTGGGCGGGGCTAAAAATGCTGGCATTATGCAGCAGCAGCACAAAGCGACTATACACTGGTTGCATAATAGCAACCATATCTGTATACTCAGATATTTTCTATAAACGACAAAAAAACATACCTACTTATGATAAGTCTCTGCATCTTTGTACCTTTTTGCTTCTTTTACACCATTTAACTACACCGGACGTCATTTATAATAAAGTTTCTCATTTCTTTAAAATAAAAACTGCAATTATTGTAAAGAACACCGGGCGCGTGGCGGGCCTGACTAAATGCTGTGCGAGTTGAAATTTTTAGCCTCGTGGTGCCATTTTTTAAGCAATTTTTTTTTGCTTCTATAGATTTTAGTTCTCTGCCCGTGATACACCCAGGTAAACATCGCTGGTGGACCACGGGCAATAAAGATGGTGTCATGTCAATAAGAAGCCATATAAACATGGCAAAACAAATCTATTTTAGTTACCTTTCTAGCAGCATCCTTAATTATCTTCTTTCTTGCAATGTTCGTTTTACCCTTGTTCTTGTATCTCGGAGTGTAGTCTACCTTCTTAGGCTTCAAATACTGTAAGTATAAAAATTCGTCATCCATATTAATTAATGTCAATAATTCCAATTATTGAATCAACGCCTGTCTACACTGCAATAGGGATGTTGACTATTTTTTTTATTTTATGTTACATAAATTACCTCTCAAAAAAAGAAACATTGGTAAAAGAATTAATTCGCTAGCATGAAAACTGCCCGAGATATCACAGTGTGAAATGCACACAAATGGACTCGATCAAAAACGCTCCATACTAATGGCTTGCACGTTATGACGTCACGCCTTGCAAGTTTGTATGCAACGCATAGGAAATTTGTTCAGCAGCTATATTAAATATTGTGTTTATCAAAATGGTTTCTTCGACAAATTTGCTATACATTTTACGGACTAATTAAAGGTATCATTTATTTTAATAAATTTTATACTTTTTAAATGGACTTGTCCACCCAACTTTGAAGGGTCATAAAACAAATAATATGCAATATATAAAACCAAGAGGTATACAAGCTACTCTAAAAGTTTAATATGTTTACGATTTTTATTAGTATTTCGTTATTTTATTCATTAGTCAACATCCCTATTATTTTTAACTTCTACCATATAGAATACTGTTCTAGCAAGTACAGTCAGCAATGAAAATTTCTTAACAATTTAGTACTTAAGTACTTTGTCATAGTAACTTTTTTGATTAATGTTTCAAACTGTGAGACATCTTTCAAATAAGTTGCTAAATATGTATTATGCATATTATCCACATGCGTTAACGTTAGTGGTAATGTCCAACTATATACGCTTTAGCTAAGGCGTTAAGTAAATTTAGTACTTTCGTTTGTAAATTTACACCGTTAAGTCTTGGCCACATCTGCGTGTCAATAATCTAGCTTCAGTAAGAGATAGGCCTACTATGGATCTGTTACTAGGCAACTGTTGTTATTTCCTGTCATTTAACAGAAATATCTAGGCACCAAATCTTTAATAAACCTATCTCTTACGTCGTAGACTTAATTCACCTGAGCTAAATCCCCTGTACTGGGTGAATTAAGTAATTCATCTGTAAATTTTTCAATATTAAGTGAATGCACCCAGGTGAATTAAGTATACTTAAACCCATGAAGGGTGATTTAAATATACTAATAAGTATACTTAATTCACCTAGGTGCATTAAGTATACTTAAACCCATAAAGTGTGTTTTAAATATACTAATAAGTATACTTAATACACCCAGGGGATTTAGCTCAAGCGAATTAAGTCTACGACGGGTTATAATAAAGTGCATGCAGAGCACTTGCTATAATTACCAAAAGTTTCTTCCTAGCTTCCATCTGATCCTTCATAGAAGGCACGTCTACTTCAGTTATTTCAAATGGATTAAGAGTAATAAGCTCGGCAGGTATCTTCTCCAACAGAGCCTTGACTTCAGCCTCCTTTCTTTGTTTCTTGTTCTGGAATGGATTGCTTTCCAAAGCATCGAAGTTGGGCTCACCGCTGCCTGTAAGGTTCAAATAATTTCTTGTGAAATATGTTTATGCTCCTTAACATTTATTTTTATTACTCTAAAAAAACCAGGTCAGTGCTTGTTTAAAGGCAATAACAATGACCTCTTAATATGTCTTTTAATTTTCAATGCAGTTGCTCGAAAATGTAAGTTTACGATGACAGTCGAGCGTGCGGAAAGTTGATTTTACCGCACGCCGTGCGTTTTTGTTTACGGAGTAGTACAGCGTGCGGAATGTTAATTTTACCGCACGCCGGCGCCGTGCGTTTTTGTTTACGAACGTTTTTTTTAATTTCTACTAGCTTCCGCCCGCGACTTCATCCGCGTGGACAGTAGAAAAATATTGCAACCAGTTAAAAATGACCCCTTTAGTGTATGAAAGCTAGTACTACGGAGAGTTCAAGCTGTTTCTCTGGTTCCACCCACCCGAATTTGAGGCAACATAGCTTAGATTTTAAGTTGGACCTCAATCTACTAAATTGTGAAAAATCCATCAAAATTCGTTTAGCGGTTTTTGCGTAATTCGCGCACAAATATTTAGAATTTACAGTTTTATTATATGTATAGATTACAATTTCAGCAGTACCTATAATGTTTTCTCGCAAATGTATTGAAAAACGTAGTATGGCACACGGTTGTTAAGGTTTTTTACCTCCTTACCAACCTTGTATCATAAACTACTATAATGATGAACAATTATTTTCTTTGAGTGCGTTTTGAATACGAATATTTCCCAAACTCACATGCATTTACAGTTTAGCCAGAAAGAAGAGAAATTAAGTAAAATTGAATTATGTTCAGTACAAAATATAGTCAGTGTTAGTTATTCGTGATTTTGACGTGTCTGCATAGAAAGTGGCGCCCTCAATTTTTTGTCAACTGTTTATGGTACTTAGTATTTATTATTTACTAGCGACCGCCGGTGACTTCGTCTGCGTGGTCAGTATTTATCTATCCTTTGGAAACAGTACTTTTTTAAGGCTGAAAGTAACCATCTGTACAGTCACGAGCAATAAGATGTACACACCATAGAACTTTGTCACATTAAGTTTTGAATAACCTAGGGTAGGTATATCATTATCACACTGAGATATATTGATTGAATGTGACATAGTTCTAAAGTGTGTACATATTATTGCTCGTGACTGTACCCTTGACAAGTGTATGCAAAATTTCATGATGATCGGTTGAGTAGGACGTGAAGGCGTAACAAATAAACAAACAAACTTACCTTTGCATTTATTAATATTAGTACTTAAGGATAAGCAATTTATTAATATTAGTACTTAAGGATAATTTGCAAACATTTTTGTTCTCAATAATCATTTTATAAGTATTAGTAAAAATAAGATTTTATTTACCTGGCACAAGTATACTGCTGAACCCATTAGTAGTTCCAATGCCTAATACATCTTCATATGGACAGAATTTGAAATTATTTATGCCTTTAGACATTCTGTGCCTCATATAAGGTCTGTCCACTGTTTGTGTGCAGCAATTACTGTAGAAAAAACCCACATTAATACATGTCAAGTGTCTACGTACCACACAGGCATTAATCACAATGTAGTTAATGTGATTTTCAAGGAAACAACAATATTCATAATTAACATCCTACAAAATCAGATGTGCCGTGTAGTAAGAGACTCGCCAACCTGATTTGATTTTTGAATGCGATGTTGGACAGAAGAATAGAACACCTATGAGTTGTTTTATATAAAATCTTACGGTGAACAATTATGTCACAATATAGAGAGAGTACAGTAGTTAAGCTTAGCACTCGCGCGTTCGAGTAATGCACACATAGACATCTCTCACCGACACTGTATAACCGCAATCTCAAACCAGGGGGCTAATTGTCTAATTTAAAGATCCATGACAATCGCTTTCATTTGACAGATGGATGTGAGACATTGCTGCATTTCTTTGGTAAGTTTTTATTTGTGCCAAAAAGAAGCATCAATTTTTAAATTTGAGATTTTTGCATTCACAATGCTATTTTTACACAATACTAAATAATATACTAGAAAAAATACGACTCGCACCAGATCAATACTCAGACGGGAATCGAACCCGCGACCTTTGGATATCCGGTCCAATGCTCTGACCGCTGAGCTACCGAGTCACTAGTGACATCGTCGAATTTCTTCTAGTATATCCTACTCTTACGCTGCAAGCCAGCGTTATTTCACCAATGTGAGGAATTACCTCGACATTCAATTGCAATCGATTAAGATGAAAAAGCTATATAATTTTTTTGTGAATGCAAAAATCTCAAAAAAATCTCATCGACGATGTCACTAGTGACTCAGTAGCTCAGCGGTCAGAGCATTGGACCGGATATCCAAAGGTCGCGGGTTCGATTCCCGTCTGAGTATTGATCTGGTGCGAGTCGTATTTTTTCTAGTATATTATTTAGAAGCATCAATGTTTTATAGCCTGAAAGAGATTGCGATAGATTTTGATATTAGACAATAGAAAGGCTGTTCGACTACGTGACGCAGCGGTGAGAGCTGTCTTTGTGTGTGTGCGATGCTCGAGCGCCCGTAGTACTAAGCTTAACTTCTGTTAATCTCTATATTTTGTGACAATGTAAACAAAAATATTAAATAAACAATAAAGTAGATAGATACCTACCTATATATTTCCACAACCTCCCCTAATCCAACAGCAAGCATGTCCTTTTGTGAAAACTCTAGGTCTACTGGTGCACTTCTTAATCTGTAATTCTGTAATGGGCCATCTAAGTTTCTGATATCCCATATCTTCATACTACGGTCGACTCCTGACGTAGCCATATACCTGAAAAAAATAGGATGAATCATCTCAAGATAGTAACTATAACTGTTATAGTATAGATAGATCTCTTATCACAAGAAAGTAATAAATGCATCAGAAATACTCACATTCCTCTGTTGTCAACTGCAATAGCAGTGAGAGGTGTCTTATGACACAGTATTTTTGCTAATGGGTCTTTTACTGTCGGGGACCACAAGGAAACTACTCCCTTCGAGTTTCCTACACACAAAGTGGCATTGTATGAATTCTGGGTCATAACGGATGTCCGCCCTAAGTGATTATTATAATGTCCCACTATTTCGCCAATAGATATGTCCAACCAGGACATAAAACCATATTCATTCTGTGAAATGACAATACAATAATGGTAATGAGACTAGGTAGTTCAATTTAGTTCAAAACAATTTTTTTTATATTTTTACTTACAACAGCAGCCAGTAAAAAATGATAAGGAAGAAATTCCATTCGTAAAATTTTATCCATCCTTTTCACACAATGCAATTCTGTTCCTGTATTGTCATAAATGTACAACCATTCCTTTTGCGCAACGGCCATCATAGTCTCAACATGCAGCCAACTATAGAGAGAAGAATTAAGATTTAGTGTAATGTTAAAAAGAGATGACACACACAAAGGGACAGAACACTTTACTATTTAAGAAATAATGGATACAGTTTTATATAAAAGATTAGCAGTCTCCCGCGACTTCGTCTGCATGGAAAGTTTTTTTGCTATCCCTCGGGAACTATACTTTTTTTCGGGATGAAAGGTAACCTATGTCCTTTTCTGTACCCCTGACAATGTGTATGTAAAATTTCATGATGATCGGTTCAGTAGTTAAGACGTGAACGCGTAACAAACAAATGGACTATCGCATTTATAATATTATCAGTAAGGATTGCTTATTAATTCAGATTGCAATAAACATTGTCAATATATAGCAAAAACAATAAAATATTTTATAAATCACTGAATGTTAGCTGCCCCTTTGAATGACGAGTTTAAAAAGAGATTATATCATTAAAGAAATACCTGATGTCATGAATGGATTCCATGACATTAATTTCACAATGTAACTTCTTAGTGACCCAGTCAAAAGCAGCCAAATGACCTTTCCGACTACCTAAAAGTAAATGCCGTCCATTTCGTGAGTACTTGGCTCTGTATGGCCCAAAATCCAGGTTAAGTTCGAATATTTTTGAAGCAGCGGCAATGTCTACACTTTCTTTTATAACTTTTTGTGATATGGAAGTGGTTTTAACATCTTCAACTTGTAGGGAGCTGAAAATAAATATACATTCCATTTTAAATGTGCAATTCATTCATCAAGCTTTCAATTTAGTGTTATTTTTAAATAAGATTCAAATTATCTTACCCTTAATTAATATATTACACAAATCCTAGAAAAAATCAACTCACTCTCAGTAGCATAATAATAATTATTGGTCAGTGCATTGGACCAGAATTCCACGGTTGTGGGTATGAGTCCCGTCTGACGGACTGAGGTGCTACGGGCGAGTTGTTTTTTTCTAGTATTTTTCTAACATATTAATTATCTTGATATAAAAATAGTATTGTGAAATTTCTAAAGTCTAAAAATTCAATATCTTACCCTTGTTGTTCTGTGAGCAATATTTCCGATCTTGCAGCCTGCTTTTGAGCATAGCTAAGTTGGTTTTCCCTTTTTTTCAATTTAGCTGAATGTAATGGGTGTTTCACATTTTTAGGCTCCAAGCCCTCACCACGAGAATGATTTTCTAATTTTTTAGGGTCTATAGGAGCCTTGCCAGGAAATTTTCTTTTAAATTTTTTAACCTCATTCTGATTCTTTTTCTGTAACAATAATAGTAATGATGCCAATCACACTTAGAATAATTATTTGTCATGTATTTTTTGTATATTATGATAATTTACTCACAAACTTCGAAGGTTTCCGTTTTTGTGGTCTTGGATTTATTTGAATATTGTAAACTTCGACATTATCTTGAGACGAATCGACTTTTTTAACTTCTTCAGTATCGAAATAGCGCTTCTGCAATAACTTTAGAAATTAGTACAATAGATTATGGAACTAATCAATAGAGGTGATTAATATATACAGACATCTCGGTCGTTACCTTTTTTTCTACTTTCATTGTGTTAATTATTTCACTTCACACAAAACCACATCAACCACGTGAAGTGAACGTGAAGATTGAATTTTTGACTTTTGTTTACAAATTGTGACGTTGACGTTGCGTTGACATGACATGACAGACAGTCACAGATTAAAAATATCAGACAGTGACACCTTGGTTGCGTTCCGAACGTCGTTCCGAGTGCAACCGAACGCTCTAACGGCGGCGTTCCAAACAGAGCGTGACGTTCGGTTGACACAACCTTCGGGGCCCTACCGCCTAACTCAAAGCTTTAGCCAGAGCGATAGCAATGCTCAGGGGCCTTACTATGAGCTCTTATAGCAGGGCTTATATTGAACTGCCATACTTTTTCGTACTATGACCTCAACGGTTAGTATGAAAGCAGGCCATAAGCAGTCCTGTTTAAAGCCTACTTTTGAACTGAACGGTTTCTTAGTTGCTGATGGTAAGCCCCCTGTCCGTCCTTGTCATATCATAACACGATGACAAGGACAGACAGTGCACTGACGTCATAAACCAAAGCAAGAGTCAAGCGATAGAGTTAGGCTTAGGTTATTTTGATATAGTGGACTTTATGCATAGATATAGTACAGACTTTATGGGACTTGATCCATTTGTTGTTACATTACGTTAAAACTACAGCCAAGAAAAAGCAAATAGCCGCGTACTGACTGGGCGAGCAGCCTCGCGAGGCAAATCCTCGGTAAGTCCGATTACCTAGCATGATATAGCATTTTATGGACACTTAACTGTCCAACTCCTTTGTCTTTTTGAAAGTTAAACGTGATAAAACGCTATATCACGCGATATAAATCAGTCATGCTAGGCGCAGGATGTGCCTCGCCCGAGCGTGCCGCGGGCCGAGCCGAGCGGTGGCGGTTTTTGACGATGCTCAAAGGTGCCTCAGTAGGTTTGCCTCGCGCACTCAAGACGGTTGTTTTGCCTCGCCTAGCTTGATCGTTCATGCATCATGGATAAAGAGCAGTAATACAATTATACGGCGAATATAGACTACTTTGGGATGCGCAATGTTCTGATTATGCTAATAGAGGACGAAGAGAAGATGCGTGGAGAAACATAAACTGAGAAATGAACATTCCCAATATTCAAATAGCGCGCGGACTCTGTGTGACTTCACGCTAAAGTAAAGCTAAGCGCTCGATGCTGGCTCAGCCTCACCGTGGCTTGGCCTTGCCGTGCGCGGCACCCTCATGCAATAAATCTACAGAGCGAGGCTGCCTCGCGCGGCAAACGTCCGAGGCTGCCTCGCAAGGCTGCTCGCCCAGTCAGTACGCGGCTATTGGTGTGCGCTCGGCACCCAGTCTGTGGCACTTTGGGGGCTTACCATCAGCAAATAAGAAACCGTTCCAGTTCAAAAGCAGGCCTTAAACAGGACTGCTTAACGCCTGCTTTCATACTAACCGTTGAGGTCATAGTACGAAAAAGTAAGGCAGTTCAATATAAGCCCTGCTATAAGAGCTCATAGTAAGGCCCATGTACCCAGTCTGTGGCGCTCTGCCTCTGCACCCAGTCTGTCTGTCTGTGGCGCTTCGGCAAAGGGCATGGCACGATGTATCTAGGTATGGCAACACATTGGTTTTCGCGGGTATTTTAAAAAGCGCAAAAACAAGTCGACATTGTAGGAATGTCATGAGTTCGTACAATAACAATAACGAGAGGCAAAGCCCCCGGGCTAATACCTGAAAGAAACACTGGGGCACAGATTGAAAAATACGAATTCGGTATTTATTATTTTAATTCTCTTTAACAACACATACTCAATATTTTACAGAAACGTATATGACAATCAGTAGTAACATAGTAAAAGGATTTAGTATTAAAATGTTAATACGTTGATCTGTGTACCGATGATTGAACGGAATGAGGTCATAGTTTTTAACTTAACGAAATCACAATTTCCAACTTAATGATTACCTAGCACAATATTGAGCGCACGGTGCGCTAAGCTCATAACTAAAAGTAGCTATTGCAAATTAACATTAACTCGAGTTTAGTAAGCTATCACAATCCGTACAGTTAACAATAAATAAGTAACATGTAACATAATCACAGCGAAGTGAACATTGGCTAACAAAGAAGGTTTCAATTTTATTCTCTAAAATTGGTTATCAATTTATGAGTGAATCATTAACTTACTCGATCTAATGAGATCTCGTTATTCCCTAATACAAATAAAACCGTCCCTATGACGTGACAACTATTTATTCACAATTATTTACAAAACTGACTAGAGTTTCCTATAAGGAGTTTAATTTTTGTTTACATCGTTTATTATTTCTATGACATAATTTTTAGTCTTATTATTATCAGCGAACGGGAGCTGCTGTGAGTCAGAAGCATTTGGCACATTCCCAGTGTAGAACTTAGACATTAACAGTTTCACTTATATGTACTATTAAAGTGTAATCGGTCGATACAATTCTGGGTGCAGTTTAGGAATTCACTAGAACCGATCGTCCCAGCCGTGGCCAGACGGCGTCGACACTCGATCCTACAGTACGTACAATATTTACATAAAACTTTTTACGTGTCCGCGGTGGGGCTAAAATCGCTCACGTACCAGTAGTATAAACTCCCCTAACAATTACATTAATATTAGGCATACAAGTAACAGTGTTTAAAATTTAATTTCTTAATTTACGCAAGTCCATCTTAAATACAACGCACGAATCGCTGACGTGATGTCATAAAGAAGTCACACATCGTATACAACGGTTTACAAAACAGACATCGTTAACTATTATATTAGAACACATAATCGTCTGCGGCACTGTACAGCGGCACGTTAACATTAGTCTTCGGGAAGCCCCGCCGAGTGCGGACTCAGTGTCGCTCGGGCTCGGCGGCGCTCTGTGAACCTTAAATGGGGGTGGGGAGCACTGTGAAGTCCTGGAGCGCGTTTTTGACCGTTTCGTAGATGGGTCGGTTCTCGTCGGGGCAGTAGCCGTCTGGGGAGCAGAGGGTCTGCAGTTTGGTGAGGTAGGAGTCGAAGTTGTCGTGCGCGGGCTTGTCGCCGGGCGCGGGCGGGGGCGGAGCGCCCGGGGCGCCGCCCGCCGCGCTCGCGGGCGCCGCCCCCCCGCCCGGGATACGGACGTGCTCGAGCAGGGTGATCACGTTGTTGCGCAAACTCTCGTAGTACTCGTTCAGGTTATTGTTGCGCTGCGATATCAGCTGGTTCTCCTGGAAAGATTTCAGCTTTAGTACACAACAAGAATTTTGATCTTACTGATGTTTAAAATGTAAGGAACCGAATGGAACAGTCATGTCTTTGTTAAAGTGATTTAGTTCAAAGGTAACCATGAAGTAAGTAACGAGTGGTACTCACTTTATGTTCATGTGATGTGTCAGTAGCACTCAAAGTTGGACGTTTGAAGCCATGACTGAACCATCTATGTTATCAGACAAACATATTTCGATTACAAGACAAACCAGGGTAGCTTATGTAGGTAATCTTAATTAGAAAATATTTATTACAACCAAACTTTTATTTGCTTGAGATGGATCTAGTAAATGCTATAGGTTCGTAAAGCGCCAGTTTTTTTCAGTATATCCTTAATTTAATTTCGATCTGAATGTAAGTATCAAACAATGGAAATATGCTTACTCTCTCCCCATGGCTAAGATGCGTCTCCATGGCGTTGATGTCCGACTTTAGGCGCATCATCTGCGATTCGACGCGCGCATTCTCGCGCTGCAACTCCGTGATTTCTTGTTCTAGGGTCATCAGATCCTCACCATTCCCCGTCTGCATATTCATGTCCATTCCTGGAAAGTATATCATCATTATGAACATCTCATTTTTAAATGCCATCATTTATCTTTTAAGTTTCTTTGGGAATATCAAAGTCTGCCATGAGGTAATCCAAATGAGTATAGGTACTAAAGCTTTACAGCATTTGAGAAAATACAGCTAAGTAGTTTAAACAGTAATGGTAAACTAACCTGAATATGGTTTAGGATAAAGCGGCGTTATGTCGTCGGGGTATTTCGGTTTCTTAGGTTGCGGGGTAGGTGTAGCAGCCCCCGCTATAGGGCACCCCGACAAAGAACGATGGGTCAAAAAAGACCCGTTGAGGTGTCCCGACCCGTCGCACCCAGGAGTGGGACAATTCACGCCATCGAACTTGATCGCCGAAGCAGCCGCTGCCACCGCTGCTTTATGCTGTTCGACTGTGCCACCACTCTCCAGAACACGCATTTTGTTGCGGTTTGCAATCGGGCAGCCGGAGGCACTGATAAAAAAAAATTAGTTAGGTTTATGAATTTTTTTCCTTTTTCTTCGAATTTCTCCTACTTCCTAAATCCTCAAAATTACATTTAGCTTAAGGTGGAACTAGACTTTGCGAGGCATGGCATGCGTACTCACTCAGCTTGAGTATCTGCCGTTCGCAGCGCATATAAGGCCGTTTGCAGCGCATAGCGCATGCCTCGCAAAGTCTGGTACCACCTTCAAGATGGCCTCGAATTACATGTAGATTCAAAACCAGTGTACAGTACTTATTACAACTACCACAAACTACATTTCTGCATACTCAGGTCTTACCTTCGATGCGACAGGAATTTCCCTGTGGCGTGTCCAGACCCGTCACAGCCCGGTATAGGGCATCTAAGCGGCGTGCAAATAATCAAGAAACTCATTGTAACAATTACAAAAGGAACCAGTATGGAAGATAAACGTGGAACTATAAATAGTTATAAATATTCAAAGGTTGTGGAACTACGTTACATGAAAGTCTTGCGCAATTGCGCAAACGTTTTGTTATGATTGTTGATGGCAATCGTAATTTACATAATTTACGGATAATTTATGAAGCACTTTACCACAGTTTTACACTTACTTTGCTAGTTTGTAATTTTAGTTCTTTAATTAGTCTTGCGTTGACTATTCAAAACCTGTTTGTTAATGGGGGATGCCATGCATCATGATTCATGATCTAAGTTTTGCTCGTTTACAAAGCAACCCAAACCCAACACAGTAGTAACCATCACCTTATAGACCATCACCCAAAGAAGTCAGTATGTAAAGGTGGGCAACATACCTGAGCGGTTCAGAGTCTTGTCCGTCTCTCGGCTTGCTCTTGGGTTTATTGGCCCTCGGACAGCCGGACAGCGAGCGGTGCGAGGAGTAGTTGCCGGTGACATGTCCGGAGCCGTCGCAGCCGGGCGTCGGACACTTGAGCTCTTGCGAGTGCGGTTGCAGCTGCGAGCGGTCGGCGCGCGGGCACCCGGACAGGCTGCACATATACAAACTGCTTACAATGGCGTGGCGGGGTAGCTCCTTGTTTTACACTACACTCAATAATGTCTTTGTCCTGGCTCTTGTGACCATGGGCTCTTAAAACGATTTTTATTAGGTACGGTATTTTTGATTTGTGAATGTGTTGTTTGTTAGTGAAGATGCATAATTATATGGGTTAACAATACGTTGCTTGCTAATAAGCGACGCTAACCTTGCAATGCAAGATAAGTGCATGTAGAACACCTGTATGCATCCTGTATGTAGGTATTATTTAGTTGGTAATAGCCTTTTCTAATACATTAATACCTAATGAGATGTATACCTACATAGACTTTAAATATGATTTCGTCAATTATTAGAAAACCTAGTTTTCTGCGTGACGTAACACAGAAATTGCTGAATAGAAACTCCAAGAAAAAAGTAAGAGGATGGGTGACGTTACTGACAATGTTGTTATGATAAATGAATCGAACAACTAACCTACCTAATTGAAATACTCATAGTTGGTAACCCGTGAGTGTTGTTGTAAACAAGAGAAATTACAAAACGTTGAGGATAACTGCACGTTCGCGTTCCTCTCTTATCGCTAAAAGTCGTTAGTAGTGGTACAAACGAAATCGGAAGGAAAATATTAAATATATACATAATTTCAAAACTTTTCAGAAACAAAAACGTGAATGATAGGTACTTTACTATTATTTATTCTGGGGGTTTATGAAGACTTAGATGGGTTGTTAACCCTGATTTGTGATTGTGACCCTGATGTACCTAGGTATAATTTTTATTAATGTACCTAAGTAATGACGTGAAATTCTCTCGCTCGGGTAAACTTTATACAATCTACACCGTGTAGGTAAGCTTATGTTTACTGTCGAGACTTTTGTGGATTGTTTCAAACAAAGTCAGTGCAAAGATAGCATTATTGAGTTCGGAAATGCGCAAATTGTCATGTGAGCAGTCTGTCACTGACTGCGCCTACGCCACTGCCATTACTGCGTTAAATACACGTGTGAACTAGGGTTGGCAGTTAACGTCATTCTTAAGTTTACTTAGGAAATAATTATTGATAATATTAACGCTTTAGCGTTGTTAATTATTTTGTAACATTGTGTTGAAACCGCAATAGTTAAGTGTCTTACTAAAGAAATTAGTAATTAAGTAGATTAAAATCACCTTCACCAAAAAATAAAAACAGTTAGCAAAATTGAAAGAAAGAGAAATATAATACACTTTAAAACTTAGGATATTTTTTTAGGTACCTACCTAAGTACCTAATAGGTAAATTATTTAGGTAAGTACAGTCAACAAAGTTTTAGAAACCAATTCGCTTGCAACGCTGGAACTAAATGTTCGTCTTTTACCTGCCTCCATTGTTTTTATACAAAAGATGCTTTTGTGACTTTTGGGTACATGCAAGACAATACAGACTACCTACTCAATCTAGAAATGAACCTTAAGGTGTTCAGCTCATAGCTTTGCTGACCGTACCTAGCTACCTACTGACATCCTACCTAAGTAATTAACATGCAAAGAAAATTTTTGACACTGGTCTTATTCTGTTTGTAAATAAGTTAGTACCAAGTGGAAAAGGCTGATAACTTCTCAGCAGTTAATAAGTTTTATATTCTCCTTTCCATGTTATAATAATTTTGTCAAATCATGCAGAATCAATTTTGTTTCTTATCAATACTCTGGGATAATAAATCCAAGTTTCATTAAAGCAAAGTAATTAATTTTGTGGCAATAATAAAACTTAAAAAACTCATGGTAGGTATTTATTCTGTGATGAGTGGTTTAAGTATCAAGATAAGTAGCCTTTTCCAATTTTTTGCCATACTGTGGCAGCCCTATTGTATCATAACAAATCGGTATGTCGAGCATAGGTAGCCGACATTCTGTGCGAATATCGGCGCTTGCCTGCGATGCGACGCGAAGTTGCCGGATATATGCCCCGAGCCGTCACAGTTCAACACAGGACATTGTAGCAGCTGCTCCCTTGACGATGCAGTTTGCCGGTAATCCAGTTTCACAAAAAGTTCCTCGAAACTATAGCTATAGCAAATAAACAAAAAAAAAGAAATCAAACAAAACTTCAAAACAAAAGAAAACAATAAAGCATGTTACGACGAAGCGCGGCACCATAGCGCCTAGCTTCATAAATAACATTGAAAGTTATGCCAACAGATGTGAACTCAACCTTAATGAAAACACTTTTTATCAGAAGTCTCATTAACTTAATTAATGTATTTGTGCTCCACATAATATTGAAACTAATGTAAACTTTACAAAGATTGCTGTCTGACGATTATTTAAAACTACTTTGCAGAGTTTCAAAGTTATTGATATTATTATTACATCTGCGTTGTTTACGCCCAGAACGGTCGAGACGCGGAGCGGACAAAAGTTTATAAAAAGTTTTGAAAAGTTTTTCTACTTACCTAGGTCGAAACATTTCAGTGCTCCAATAATGTTAAACACACTAAAACGCACTGATATTGTAATAAGGCGTATATCTTATCGTAAAAAAAGTTTATCTGACGTCTTTGGTTAGCACTGGGCATGGAACGCGCCTGCGCAAGCGCATGTATATTTAGACACTGTGTGATGTGAGTGCCGTTCGAAAACAATCCGTAACGCGTAACAAATTCTAACCTCAATAACTTTTATAACTAGGTTATATGACACGCAAAACTAACTTAAACTATTTTTTGTTTATGTAGAAACTTGCTAAACTTTTGGAAATATATAATTAACACGAGAATTAATAACTTTATGTTGTTTGAGCGAGATTCTTGAAGAGTTCACCAGTGTAAAAAGTTTTGGCTGATTTGATTGCTTCTCTTTCTTTTCTATGGAGGGAGGGGTGAGGTGACCGTTTGCCAAGGGTTGTTTGAATGAAATCTTTTATCTCTTTCTATCTGGTGGTACTTGAAAGAGAGGTGCATAACAAGCGAGTACCTGTGATTGAAGCGGATAGACGCTTTGTGGCCTTCATAATGTCAATTCTGTTTATTTTTGTTCAACTTACTCGTATAAATCAGCAAACATTTCATATTTTCCCAAATAAGACATTGTATTAATGGAAATCAATAATGATGAATTCAATAAAAGAAAATACAAGCTAGGTACCTAATTTGTAAAAGTTTTTGACACTAATTAATTCTTTGAAACGACTTTTTATTTTTTTTCATAAAACCCACACAAACACAGCCATGTCATTGTCATGTAGGCTGGCGTAGGTACGTTCAAAACTGAACATTTTAGAATACAGAAGTATTTGAAATAGTATGAAAATAAAACAGATAAGTAAACTTTTCATAATAATTATTTTATTTACTAATAAGGTGTTTTAAACTAAATGTTATTATTTAGAGCATTATTAGTATAAAATGATTTCTAGAAAACTTATTTCCGAACGTCAACTCCAAGCAAGATGGCGGCGGCCGTGAGGAGAGGAGTCGTTTGACGTTTCACTTTGCCCTTTGGTTGGCGCGAGTTGCACGTCAACTTTAAAAGTTTTTAAACACACCATTTATTAACTTTGAGCATCGCGGCTCAGAAACGCGTCTTACTCTAAGTTTATTAACATTGATTTTAAAAACAATTTGATTCTTGTTTCTTGCTAAATGGATGAGTAAACTTTGTAGAGCTAGATGGTATAATAATAGCATTACTTAGTTGAAGTGAGATACTGTGCGTACCTACCAATCGATATTTAAGTGCGTACCTACCTACTTAATTTTTCAAATAAAAGTACTTAAATTTAAAATGTGAAGTTTTGAATAGAAAAGTTTTTTTAATATTATAAAAAATAAAAGTACTTAGGTAACAGAATTTTTAAATTGCTGATGTAAGTTATATATAAGCACTGTAGATACCGTTACTGATTGATAATAAAACCCATTACTTACAATTAATGAATTAATAATTTATATTTATAGCGTAGCCCCCTTACTAATAAAGATTAATAGCAGATATGTTTTATAGTTACACAATGGTTACTCTCTATCAAACTATTTGAGTTTGACAATGAAAAGAAAGTGACAAAACAAACACTGTGTAACTATAAACTATACATCTGCTATAAAATAAGTAAGGGTAATTAGTAAGGGGGTAAGTATTTTGTTATTTGTTATAGCCGAAAAATATTCATAAGGCGTATGTAGCGGTACTGTCTATTAAGTAGGAAGCAAGTTAAGTCGCACTTTCTAGCACAACTATCGTACATCGAGTCATAAATAACATATTATCTCACAATCACTTACATGTTTATTTATATGTATGTATTGAGTATGTATTTAATGTAGGTATATTTTATTTTATTTATATATGTAAGTATGTGTATTTTATATATTATAAATATGAATAAGTATTATTATCTTATTATTTAGTTATTATTTTTTATATGTCATGCACTTTATGTGCCCGCTTACTGTAAATCTCAGACACCTCTTAGGTTGGCTGGAAGAGATCTCTTTAGAGATAAGTCCACCTTTGCTCACAATTATTATTATAAATTATGTAACAATAATTATTAGTGCAATAAAGAATATATATATATATATAAGCAAAAGCAATTCAAAGGTACAATGTGATTAATTTAACAATGTACCACATAAGTGACCAACTTCTTGCATTACAAAACGACTTTGTTTTACTCTTTGCCATTTGAAGAGGATTCGATTGAAGTTGAAGTGGATCACTGTCTATGGCAAGATAATTTTGCTGATTCACAAATCGTCCACCAGTCGGCGCACTACTACTAACTTGGCGCTAGTGTAGATGTAGACCTGTCATTTTGTTGTTTCAGTTTGCTATCAATTTTCGGATGTTGGAAGCGATTTTTCGTAAATATCAATTTTTCTTCCAACACATTTTGGTTTTCTTCAATCTTTAATTCGTTTACTGTCCGACTACCATAATAATTATTTGTAGGTACCATCCATTATTAGATATAATTTAAAATAAACAGGAAAATCGGAGATAAATGCCCATACAAAGGTCTCCAGCAGCAGTAGCGCCACCAAGCGGGATAAAATTGTGACATCCCGCCATTGTCAATTTCTTTAGTAAAATGTAATATTAAGGCCGGCCACACACAGACGGAATCACGTTACGGAATTCCGTACGTACGTGATTCCGAACGCAGCTAATCCATACAAATCGTAGGACTACCACACACAGACGGGATTTTTCCGTACGGAATCTTCATACATTATCGAAATTCCGTTCGGAATTCCGTTACGTGATTACGTCTGTGTGTGGCCGGCCTAAGACCCTGATCATTTGATATGTCAGGCCATTTAGTAGCGTAACTAAGGTCGTTGGTTTTTCACAAATTATTAATTTTACCTTACAGCACACCTTAGGTTAGGTACTAAATAAGTAGATAATAAAGATTCATATTACTAAACTATGTATGCATCGACGTGTATACTGTATAGTCCTATCTTATCTATAGATTGTTTAAACATACGATAAAAGTACTATTGACCCTCAGTGGCCTAGTAAGTATGCTGTAAGTTTTTAATGCAAAATCACAGAATATATAATAGTAAAATGGATACCTACCAGGAGAAAACAATATCGCCAAAAAGTTTGGTAGCGTTTATCGTTTAATAGGTAAGTACTTACTTTGATTATTATATTATGTTTAACTTGAATTATGAGTGTAGTACCTATATAGTATGAGTTTTCCTCATAATTTATACTGTTGCTTCTGCGTTAAGTAAATGTCATGTACAATGTCATCTATCTATGAAAGTAGATGTATGTATCGGATATTTTATTATGATGCTGGTATTTGCATCAACAGCTAAATAGGAGTGATATTTTAATTGTGCTATTGTTATTTATTTACGAACCTTACAGAGAACAAAAGCATGCATTCTTTAGAACTCTAGTAGGGGCGCGATATGGGATTTAATGCAGTGCAAGCACGGTGGTAAATTAACACTGTAAATTACCAATACCATCAAGACCATGAGAAATTGGATAACCATTAGAAAATAGCTCGTTAATGCGTAACAGTAAGTTCCACTTCCCTTGGTTTGCAGTTCTATAATTATGTAAAAAACAAAAAAGAAAATGGGCCCCATCAAGGGCGCCTCATCTTAAATTAAATTTATTGCTCGCTTAGTACATAATGTATCGAAAATTCACATGTACAGATTGAAGCCAGGTTCTATAGTTTATTTACAAACAATAATCTCAGTAAAATATAGTTCGCTGTAGTAGTAATAAGCAAAAGAGAAAGTACACTTTAAGCACTTTTGCTAACTACTACTTACCCCCGTATCTATAGACGAGTAAGTAATGACTTGAGTAAAACTTGTAATTTTCAAATGCTTCTCATATCATATTAACATATATAGTATAAATCACCTTAAATGACTTCTTAGTGCAGTTTTGGTCCATTTAAGGTTAATTTATACTACAAAATGCGTGTGAATATAATATTACAAGCATTTGAAAATTTGCAAGTTTTACTCAAGTAATTACCTACTTACTCGTCTATAGATACGGGGGTTACTACAACGAACTATATTTTACTGAGATTATTGTTTGTAAATAAGCTAAAAAACTTTAGGCCCTCCGCTGCGTCAAGCGGGATCCCGCCGCGGGTACACGGCGCGTGAATATAGATTGCTGGTTTTTTACGGACAGATGCTTGCGCAGTGCATGAGCAAGCTCTAATATATGTCGCCCCGCGCGCGTGTCCCGCTTGACACAGCGGAGGGCCTTTACTTAGCTTCAATCTGTACATGTGAATTTTCGATACATTATGTACTTAGCGAGCAATAAATTTAATTAAGATGAGGGCGCCACTTGAGGTAAAGGGGCCGCTTGTATGTGAAAAACAAAAAAGGAAAATAAACAATTTTGCAGCTGTGAAAATGCAACGCTGCTCTGTGCAGCATGTTTAATTCAAATTTCTTTATTGTTTTATAATTGGTACCTAAGTTTAAAGCACACCTAATGCAGCGGCATAGTATAACGGCCCAACCATGTAACAGAGCGACCAGACCCCGTAGTACAACCTTTTAAAACTTGCCAGATTTCTGAATGGCTATATGTGCGTCTCTTTTATTTGCTAAACAGCGAAGAAAGAGATGTAACTATAGAAATTGATAAACCTGGCAAGTTTTAAGAGGTTGTATTATCCCCCATATCAGGTTCGCATCACATCATTATCATAATTTAGAGCCCATCCCATTCCGTGCACTGCAGGAAGAAGGCCTCTCCTCTCGTGTCACACTTGGATCGATTCCATGGCCTGGTCGCAAAGGTACACTATTGCAATTCGCATATTCACCTGCTATCTTTCGGCTTGTCGTGCGGCGCGTGCGGTGGCGGCATGTAGCAGGGCGGCGAGTACGGCGGCGCGTGCGGCGGATACGCGGGCGGCGGCGGATACGCGCCGCATTGGTACTGGTATCCGCCGTATCCGGCCGCTGCCGCCGCCGCCGCGTAGTCCGGCTGGGCGAGGCCGTATCCAGCTACTGGGTGTGGGCTTACTCCGCCATAACCTGCGGAAGATTGTTTAAATTATCCTTCAGATACTTTTGGCGTAATACATTGCATCCTGACCATGTGTGAAGTGAAGATGAACATATATAATGCGTTAAACTATGTAATTAGAAGTGACCAACATCAGAGCGCTTGCGGTACATAACGATGTACCTAAGTATTTTATTTGTAAAATTTAGGTAGGTAGGTAGGTACTCTTTGAAATACATTTTCGAGTGAAGTTGCCGCTCCTGAGTAAACTCGTAATAATAATAAGTGTGATGACATGATGACCAATCAATACCGCTAAAATAATCAATGAATGACTTATTTGGTACGGTTGGCCGGTTACGGTCTAGTTCCAGACATGATTGAATCAGCTCAGCAGACATCTAGAATTGTTCATTGTTTGACGTTACAACGTAAAACAAGTCAAGTGGCTTCTTTTGTTCTGTTATGAATAGCTGGGCGACGACAAAAGGCGTTTGAACCCATCGAGGTTAAATTAAGTATATATAATAATTCAGTGTTTAAACCTGAATTATATGAAATAAGAACACTTTCCGAATTCGGCATTATTAGCAATTTATTTTCCTGACCTTGGAGCGAAGTGAGGTCTCCGACAAATGAATGAGATCACATACAATTAATGCGATTAATTTAACAATGTACAACTTAACAGGAGACAGAAGTGATCAACTTTAGAGCGCTTGCGCACAGAATAGATAAAGTGCTTGCGGTACAAAACGACGTATATATTTCAATCTGTAA
Source organism: Agriphila straminella (assembly GCA_950108535.1). Classification (NCBI taxonomy): domain Eukaryota; kingdom Metazoa; phylum Arthropoda; class Insecta; order Lepidoptera; family Crambidae; genus Agriphila; species Agriphila straminella. The sequence goes on along the minus strand of OX467309.1, from coordinate 14,968,610 downwards.
ATTTTCTCTTTGCCATTCATTCTCGAGTGAAGTTGCAGCGGATCACTGTGTTTCACAAAAATATTTCACGAAAAATACTTTTCACAAATAATCATTTCTGTCGTTGTTATTGTAGCACTATTAGGTACTTATTTATTCTGTGATTGTAGGGCAAACAGATAATATCCTACTAATATTATAAATGTGAAAGTTTGTTGGTTTGGATGTTTAGATGTCTGTTCCTCAATCACGCAAAAACTACTGAACGGATTTGGTTGGAATTTGGCAGACAGTATACAGATACCTACCGTTAACAGATACTAGATAGCCTAGATTAAAACATAGAATACTTTTTATCCCGATATTCCCACGGGAACGGGAACCAAGCGGGTGAAACCGCGGGCGGCTGCTAGTTTGTATCTAATTATTATTTAAAGATTATCTTACAAGATTAAAATAAGTCATGTCTAGTCTAGTCAAGTCAGTCTAGTGCTACAATAGTAACATGTATTTAGGTAGATACCTATATCTTTTACGATTCTGTACGATGCTATAGCTTCACTTAGATAGGTAAACATTTTGCTTTAACGTAGTATTTCCTTGAACCATGTAATTTCAAAACGCCCCAACGTAACTGACGAGCAACCACAGCTAGGATTAGGCTGTTGAGGCAAAAGCCGCAGAGGACCGATTATCGCGGTCTCTCCTTAATTTGCGCGCCATGTTTTACGGCGTCGCGTGCCGTGTGGAAACACCTTTACAAAGGGACTTATTGTGTGTTTGCTCAGATAATTTTCACAGGCGCTATAAATAAAGACTGTTTACAATAGAGTCTATTTTGTATTAAGGTAATTATTATTTTTAAATATAGGTAGGTACCTACTTACGTTACGACGTGTATCAGAATTAATAGCTTAACCAGAAAATCGTAGATAGACCATCAAACTGAACAACTTTTTCTATGGGACCAACTGTTAACTGGGACGCGAAAAAAAGATTAGCTGTTTCATACATTTTCATATTTTCGTTTTTTTATGAAACAGCTGAAGGCTGAAGTTGTTCAGTTTGATAGTCCTTATCTACCATATTCTGGTTTAGTCATTAATTCTGTTACATGTTGTGTATATTTTAGTTGGTTTAGGTACTTACCAGCAGCTGTATCTCTATGGTATGCTTCTAAATAAGGATGGCTACCTCCGCTATCTGGTGTTGATTCTCGACTGTACGAAACTCCACCAGGGAAACCGCGACTGTTAAAAAAACATATCCGGTTAATAATACAATACTACAATAATACAATCATTTTGTGCGAATAATCAAAGAGTGTATCCTATCAAATGCCTCACCTATGTGGTAAACGGGACACGCTAAGGTCGAGGGTCTGCCCTTGCGGGCTGGGCACCTGTGGGCTGGCCGTGAGCTGCGGCGAGGCGCCGGGCTGCGGGCTGCCCCGCGCGCCGCCGCTGCCGCCCGCGCTAGTGTACACCGGCGACGCGTATGGACCCTGTTGCCAAAACAGTTCAGATTTAACTTTTCTGCGCTTGCCGCATTGTATACAAAAACCGGCCAAGTGCGTGTCGGGCCACGCGCCGTAGGGTTCCGTAGTTACCTTATATACCATACCATATTTAATACCACTATCATTTTTCGCCTGTAAAAATAACTTCGTTTTTCACAGTGTTGGTATGAATGTCAAAGTTATATTTGCGGTTTTGGAAAATATGATATATCTCGAAAACTAATTACTATATCTCGTTCAAACCAATTTTCAGTGAAAGTTTTTATTAAGATCTACAGCATATATTTTTTTTTAGATTTTTCACTCACCTATTTCAAAAGTTAGAGGGGGGGGGGGGACACACATTTTACCACTTTGGCAGTGTTTATCTTTCAAACGGTTGACTTTGAGAAAAAAACTGTCAGGCACCTCAATATCATTTTTGAAGACCTATCTATAGACACCCCGCACGTATTGGTATGAAGAAATTTTCTTTTTCAGTTTCAGTTCCATGTATGGGGAGCCCCCCTTAATCTTTATTTTTTTTATTTTTGTGTTAAAATCGTTAAGCGGTTAACAGAATACATCTACCTACTAAGTTTCAACTGTGTAATCCTAATACTTTCGGATTAAATGGCTGTGACATACGGACGGACAGACAGACAGACATGACGAATCTATAAGGGTTCCGTTTTTTGCTACGGCTACGGAACCCTAAAAAGGAGAACCACCCAGTGGGGGGGGCCCACTGGCTGGCAATATGGAAATAAAATGCCGTTTATCACGAAAAACCCTATAATTTCTCAATCAGTCACAGAGTATTACAAAAGCCTCGTCAATAATAAAGTTGCCCGTACAGGAAAAGCCGATAGGTATCTATGAAAAAAAATAACGGTTAATCGATGCCGTATCTATGCCGGCCTCATGAGGCCGCGCGGGCGTTGCGTTGACGGTGGCTTAAGCTATTTTGAGCCGGCCTCATGCGGCCGGACGGCGTTGAAGAATTAAACAATTTTTTCTACATTAGTTGTTATCTTGTTTATTTTTTTTACAGCTTTTTGGAAACCTTACAGCTAATTTATGTTAGGTATAATATGAAGTAAAAAATGTAGGTATTGATTAACGTTATAATTATCGTTATCGTTACTTCTGATTTCTGACAAAGCTGATAAGTTTCTTGTGACCATTCTTCTTGTCAGCTAAAAAAAGTCTCGAATGGGTGGTAGGAAAATATAGACAACTCAAAAGCACTTAATTTTTAAGTTTATTTGAATAAAGGATTTTTTATTTCATTAAATTTCAAACACGCGCTAACCCAAAAGACAGATATCGTAGCAAGAAGTAAAATTCTAAGAATTCTAAGGGGCCTGTTTCACCAATTTCGGTTAGCACTGGAAAATGGAACAGAATTTCTGTTCTAATTAGGTATCTGTCAAATTGATTGGAACTGTACCAGAAACTGTGAAACAGGCATAAAACTATTTGGTTGCCTTCTGGACTTGATGGCAGTTTAAAGTTGACAAACTGCTTTTGGTTGAATTATTTTTAAAAGAGCAAGTTTGATAGAGTTTAAAACTCGTGTTTGACTGTTATGTTGACATCACATATGATTGAACTCTTAGAACGTTATCAGATCATAGAGCAATAAAATCTCACCTGTGGACTCCCACTAGAGGTGGAGAGGTCAATGGCCGGGCGGGGGTCGCGGGGGTCGCGCGGGGCGGGGCTGCGCGGCCGCTGCGCCTGCGCCGCCGCTATTTTCACCGACAGGTTGATGGCGGAGAAGCCCGGCGGCACCCCGGGACCCATGGAGCCCACGCCACCTACTCCGCTACTCGTTTCGTAGTGGTACATTGGTCTAGGGAGACACGAACCCGTTCAAGTTTTTCTATATTTAAAACTAATTTTAACGAAAAGGTCAAATAGCTGATATGATCACCTCTTTGAAATTTTATAAACATAATATAAAGAAAATATAAACGTAGAATGATTCGACCGCTGTCTCGTTTACCACATAAGATAAGGCATAATAGTAACGTTAGTGATAGATAGATGATACGCACCTAGGGTAAATGGGGCCAGAACTGGTCTCTTCAGACTGGTCGGTCTTCATAGGTGTGGGTAGGTGTGGCTCGTGGTACCGCTCGTCTTCCCACCCGTAGGGTCGTTGTGGACATTGCGCGGGGTCGTACCGCTCGAACGCGGGCGCACCCTCATAGCACCGACTTTCATACCCGTAGCGGGTTTCATTCATTTGACTGTGGAAAATTTACCTTTATTAAAAACAGAAGAGAGCAACTCTCAATGTAGCTATTATTAATATCTGTTCTGCATTTCCCGGATTTGGCCCGGATCCATTTGCTTCCCTGACCGACCTACACCAGATCATCGGTCTACCTCGGACCTACCTACCATGGGACGCTTAGGTACCCACGGAACATTGTCCGGTCTGCAGTCGTCATTCCAAAATCTTTTTCACCCCAACAGCCAGTCGGTGGATAAGTAAGTAAGTACGTCTTTGCGATAGTTACCTATAGGACCGAACGTGGTCATCGGGCGGTCGCTCGTACGGCGAGCGCTGGTCGGGCGGCGCGCCGTAGCCGGCGTGGCGCGTCTCCATGGCGGGGGAGTCGCGCTCGGGCTCGGCGGCCTCGCGCTTCGGCACCAGCAGCTCGGGCGCCTCTCGCTTCACCGCGGGACTCCGCGGCGACGCCGCTTCGCGTTCGCGCTGCGTGCTTATGTTCACTACCAAGCTCTCAGTCGTTGTGGTGATCGGGTTTTGGATGGGTACTGTTAAGTCAATTGTATAATTGTATTCTTTAAATTGTCTGTAATGAAGACTACTTACGCCCGGTTTTTGAGGTGCCTACTTATCGGTGGTTTATTTATCTTTTTCGGAGGGGGGAAACCATCACATAATGTGGATCCCTCCGATAAAGTAGGTACCTTAGAAACCGAGCATGAGTAAGCCCCTTCGCACACGAGTCGTAGTCGCAGTAGAAACGTATCGTATGCGACGCGACGCGTATGCCTCACGCTCTACGAGAGCGTTACGTTTCTGCTACGAGGCTACGCGACTCATGTGCGAAAGGCAGGGTTATCTCTCGATAATTGTGTTTAGCTACCTACAGTTTAACTAATATTTCAAGGGCAAACTGCTTCTTTTGAATTTTATTGTTGTGTTCGCTCCCCCCACCTGTTTTACCCCGATATGTGGGCACTTCAATATTTTGTACGTGTAGGTCTCGCGCGCAGCAATGCGTGCTTTGCGACACCCGGACAGCGGGCGATGTTAGAGTCACCTGCCCACGCCCATAGCACCCTCGTGTGGGTGGGGCACTTCAATATTGTCTCGTGCATTACTCCTTTATACTGACCTGTAGGTCTCGCACGCTGCGACCGTGCCGCGGCCTTGCGTGCTGCGGCAGTCGGACACCCGGACAGCGAGCGATGCGTGCTTCTGTTGGAGCTCACGTGTCCGCGCCCGTTGCACCCCGGAGTGGGGCACTTTAATATTGTCTCGTGCAACGCCAATACTGGATAACGCAAACAAATCTCGTATAACATTTACACAAGTTAAATGATATAAAACTTTTCCACGCGTTAATTTAATTAAGTTGTAAATTTTATTTGAAACGGCGATAATCTGGTTTTGTTACTATCTAAACTTGCTGACATGGAAGGTGGAAAAGAACCGAAAACCTTATTGAAACTGTTTAAGTATCTATCAGTATAGGTACTGTAGCAGGATTTTAAAGTGGAAATTAAATGTTACTTTTTGTATTTCAGTGCGTTCATGTAACAGCAAGGTGAGTGATAGGTATAACGATTTGTTTTACAAACTAACATCCATTCATTACCAACTACTTCAATAAAAAGAAAAAATGAAAGCAAATTAATAGAACATACAAATGAAATCTAATAATGCGTCTAATTTAATGAAGTACTTACTAGCTAGTATCACTACCAATAAACAATACAAAAGTAGATAAGTAACACAAAATCTGAAAACCTCAAAATGTACAAAAATTGTATAGCAATTTTTGCAATAAGTACATAAAAATAAACGGATTCGTATTAAATCCAAGCTACGTCAAATGGTTTTCAGGTTTTTTTTTGCAAAATAATGGTTTAAATAAAATTAAAACACGACAATTATTATCCGGCTAAAGTGAATTACTCACTCTCAGGTGTGACTTTATCCTTTCTTGGGCATCCTGACAGACTATAGGAACAAACGATAATTTTAGATTTTACACTTCAATTTTATATGAGATGCATCAATTCAGGTATCCTATAATATTTTTATTGTATTACTCGTGGCCAGTAAGATTAAAAAAAAAAGACGATTTTTTGTGAGCTACAGATAATTAATATTACAATATTGACGTTTTGAAACAGAAATTCACGAGCCTTAACTTAGAACAGAAGAATTTTTGCGAGCTAGAGATAATTAATATTACAATATTGACGTTTTGAAACAGAAATTCACGAGCCTTAACTTTGCCGTAAAACTATACTGCGATTACTGAAAATAGGAGGTAGGCAGTATTCTAACACAATACTGGGTTACGCCTTTCTTGGCCGGTTTATGGATACTGAAAATCATGAAAGGCATCGGCACTCACCTCCGATGGTGAGTGTAGAGGCCGGTGACGTGGCCCTGCCCATTGCAGCCGGGAGTCGGACACTTGTTGCCTTCTGAAACAAATCGACCGGTGTACAAATTAGTATTTTCCTTATCGGGTGGGGCGTGCGATCGATAGGGGCGGGCGCACCGCAGGGCGTACCTGCGCGGCCCCGCCCCGCGCCCCATCGCACAACTTCAAAGAAAAAATAAAGAACGCCGAGCGGCTGCGCGAATTTTTCTTTCAGGAGTGTGGGGCGGCGCGCCCGCCCCGCCCACTGGTCCTGACCTGTTTTTATTGCGCATCGCCTGACGTAAACCCAGCTATCGCCGGCAATACGAGGAAAAGGAACGTTAGGTACTTTATATACGACGTAGGTGGAGTCTAACCTCGCCATGTCCCTGACTAAATTACGGTAGACGACTACAAATGTGAAATAATTTGTTATTAGCGTTTGTTACAGCTAAAGCCTGCCTGATGAGACTAATATTATTCTCAATTGTTTCAAAAACGTTTTCTGAATGAATGATATTAATAGGAGAAAATTACATTTTATTCGTTGATGTAAGAGTATTCAAAATTTTATTGTAATGATAGCACAATCATAAGAAACATTGTATAGCAACAAACAGACGGGTATCGACCCGCAGCTACGGTTTGAGATATCGCGGGGCAACCTTGAAACAAACTTTGACTTAGTTCATAGCATGAACCGAAGTTCTATGTTATAGCCATGTCGTTAAGAAAGTTTGACTGTTGTTTGAGGTGAGCGGGACCGGTACCTCTGACGACCGGCGGGGAGAGCGCGGAGAGAGGTCGCGAGTCGCGCGCCGGCTGCGCCGAGGGCACCGCGCGAGCCTCCTGCAGCGCCGTCGCCGCGCGCGACCCTAGTCCCGCAGGCTGCAGCACCGTATACTGCTTCGACCCCTTGTGAATCGAGCTTTTCTCGTGGTCATTCGAATAGCCTCCAAACGGCTCACTCGGAAGCGTCACCCCATGAAGCCTATGCTTAACCTCCGCTGGCGGCTTAAAAGCAGATTGCGTCGAATACGGCAACGCTGCCGTCGCAGCTTTATACGCGTTGTAAAGGGACTGCTTATTAACAGACACTATTTCATTCTTACGCTTATGTTTTATATCTCTATCGTCATCATATTTCTCGTCGTGCCGGTCCGACATATCTATCTCTAGTTCATTGGAAGACGAATCGACAAGCTCGTCGAAGCCTGGGGCGTCATAATTGCTAGAATACTTATTTTGTCTCGCATCTTCTATACTCCTTTCTCTGTCTGATCTGTGGGACTTTCTCGAGTGTTCCTCATTTTCGCTGGTGCCGTTTACATTTTGGTCATCAGATTGGTGGTGGTTGAAACTTTTTTGCGAAACGTCACCGCTTTCGGAAGACGGAGATGGGGAAGACGGTAACATTTTATCTGATCGTTTGTCGCCAAACAGATTTTCGAAGCCGTTCGCATCATCATTTTCATCGGTACTTTGGCCAGAAGAGTGCTCTCGCGTCCAGCTTCCGGAGAGAGTTTTGAGGGCAGCCTGAGTCTTCCGTATTAGTGATTCTTCGTCGTCGTCCGGCTGCCGCGCGGCGTGCGGCCGATGCACGAACGGTCGCCGGTGGAGGTCGAGCTCATCGCGCCGCTCGTCGTCGAGAAGCCGCCTTCGCCTCTTGCCAACCAATTCCTCGTCTTCCATAGAGCTGATACTGCCAGTTCGCTCAACCCTTCTCTCCTCAAACCTGAATGTCTCCACATCCACTCCAAATTCTAGCCTTCTTTTGTTTATCTGCGACAACGACGGCTGCGCGTTTAGCGGCAACGTCCTGCAACAAATACCTATGTCAGACAAATTATCACCGAGTATAAAATTTACATTAAGAAAACACACAAATACATCAATAAATAGAAATTAGTACTTGCGATTCGAATTTCCATCCACAATCAGAATATTTTTACGCGGAAATGATTCTCGGCGTTTTCAATCCACGTCGACACAATTAAAGCACTTGTTTTTTATGTTATTAGTTGCACAAAAATCGTTCCCACGTAAAAACCATTTCACTCAAGAGCTTTCAGACATAAGTAATTTTAGCACTGCCGAATGCAGGAATCTGAGGCAGGAACATTTATCATAAGTTTGTAAATGTTAAAATAACATTAAATTAAATAAAAAGCGTCATGGATTGAGACCGACATATAATTTATGTAAAAGCGTTTATTTATCAAATAGTCAAAATTCTGAGTAAGTATTGGCGAAAAATGAGCTCATTGTTAATCAACTCAAATACGATTTAACGTATCAACTACTATAATTACCATCACGTTCATTAGCTTTCGCACCACGCATCTCCCCTATAGTTTGACTGTTTATATAAATTGTAAAGAAAAGTAAACGGCAGAAAATTATAGTAAACTTTTTGAGCTACTTTAGTTACAAAATTGTGGAAAATAAACTTCAAGTAAAACTTTTTCCGAAGTTTTTACCTGTCAAAGTGACTACTACATTTCTTATTTCTTTTTCAGTTTGTTTTTTTATTAACGTAGGTCCTCTATAATTGTCCATAGAGGTTGCATACATTTTTCAGCACAGAACAAAGAAAAAAAATCTGTGTTTTCCTTGTGTTTTCAGTAAGTAGTATGTAGAAATTTAATAAGTTTATCAAAGGATAATATGTAAATAATGTTTTTGTTATTACAAGAACAAATATACAAAAACAAATATGTGGTCGTAATATACAATACATATTTGTGTACCTAGTAAAATACACAAGACACGCACACACACACTACTTTTCTTACACTAAAGACCTTTCAAAATCACATTTTCTTTGCTTGCTAGATTTTAATATGCAGTTGATTGTGTATTTTCTATTTGTTCTTAAAGTTAAATAATTAGTAAGTTTTAACCACTTGTCTTCATATTTAGGACTACACACTGCAAAACTATTCTCTATTGAATCAAATGAATATTGAATATAAACACACAAACAAACGCACGCATACGCACAAATTATTATTTTTACTGATTTTATCAATCATTCATAAAATTAGCTTGAACTTGAAAAAAGCTTTTATTTTGACATTTGGAATCCTTTTTTTTACATTTATTTGCCGATTTCTTTGTTTTTTTTAACGACGCATGTCTCGTTATTATGTTCGTCGCAGCTAACGACAAAAACTATAATAAATAATAGAGACATAAAATGTCAAAATAAGCATGAATTTCATATTCATAAAGTTACACGTAGCCCAGCAGGTAAGATAAGAAGTAACATGAGATGACTGTGTTATTGCCGAAAAAATACGGTTATAAATAATTTCTTGACAGAAATCTCTAAGTACGTCGTCGAACCAAAGGGCAATTGAGTCAGATTTATCGATATTCTCTCGGAAAGTTGTGCAATATGCGCCCGACTTGACTTTAGATAGTAATCGATGGCCCTTGACGGAGGTAGGGGCCTACCGGAAGGCCGACTACCGATAGTATGGCAAACATTTACGTACGAACGTGACTCACCCCAAGTCAAGACCGCTGAACTCGTCGTAACGTAAACGTGGACGGTTTTCCTTAAGTACTAGGGATGGGATGACTGTTTCATGTTTTGGCAGACATAAGATTTATACAGACTCTAGGCTAAAATACCGACAGTATAGCAAACATTTACGTACGTACGTGATTCACCCCGAGTCACGACACGACTACTGAACTAGTCGTAACGCAACGCATTCGCGAACGGTTTTCCTTAATTTCATGTTTCATGGCAAAAAAAAATTCTTTTGAAAAAGAGGCTATAAAATACGTTTGAAGGAAAGCAATGCTAATATAATTCAAATATGTTTTATTGTTCTAAAAGGCTTACAGGAGATATGGTATTAATTTTCTTTCCATAGGAGGTGATCAATATAATTGTTGATTAAGTGTTGCTCTTTTGTTAACCGATTTTGAAATAACTTATCAAAATTATCTAGAAGATTAAGATACAAATTAATGAACTACATAATTGAATTTAATGGTTTATATTTCTGTTAAAAAAAGTAGAAAACCCGAATTTGATTCATTCAAAAATAATAAGAAAAAATTAAACACAATCACTAATTATTAAAATGAGATTATATTACTTATTATACTTCCTATGCTTAATTTTAATGACGGAAAAACTATTTAAAAACTTTGTGAAATTTCTTTCATTTTGGAAAAATCGATTTAATCAAAATCTTATTTTTTGATAAAAATGCATCTTATTGTGGGATTCATCATAAATTTTATTAAGTCAGTTTGGTTCATTGTGATAGATCGTTTAGTTCAAAAGTTACAACGTTTTGTTCATAGTAGCAAACAAGAACTTAAAAATAAATATAAAAAGTTTTTTTTAAATATTTTTCGATATAAAAAAAGCATAGTTCAAGCATAGTTTCATTCATTTTCATTTGTGCACTTTATAAAGACTCAAACTGTATTATTGTACGTATATTATAATCGCTATACTCTTTACATCAATGAAAAACAGAATAGAGATAGAATAAGAATCGTATAGATAAAATATATCATAAAAAAAATCATTTTTATTTGCATAATCCTACATTAGTTTTGCCATTTTTATTTCATTAGTAATTAGCGATTTTCATTATTAATATTGGTTTGTCTGATAAGTTAATTACAATACTTAAATGAAAAAACTGTATAGAGTCAGATAAGAATTCGTACACAAAATATTTCATAAACACTACCTATAAATAACATTTTCATTTGTATATTTTTTAATTAGTAATTAGCGATTTTTATGATTACTCTTGCCTTGTCTGATAACTCTGAGAAGTTAAAATGAGGTGATATGTTTGTATCTAAGCTTAATTTACCAGACCTTACGTGTATCTTACCCTGGGTTTTTGATATTTGTTTTATCACAATAACACAATACCATACGCAAGCACACAAGAAGCTTTCCACGTGTTTTCCGAAATTTCAATTAATCGCACGCTAAAACACAATACAACACTAAAATTAGAAAATATTTTCCATTTTGCTTTAAATCCTTACTTACCCCCTTACTAATAAAGAATGTAAAGCAGATGTATAGTTACACAATGGTTACTCTCTGTCAAACTTTTTGAGTTTGACATTGAAAAGAAAGTGACAAAACTCTGTGTAACTATACATCTGCTATACAATCTTTATTAGTAAGGAGGTTAGTAATCTGCATGGGAATAATATTTCATTGAAAACTACGATACTTAACAACTTTTCTGCTATATGCAAGCAAACAAAAAGCTTTTCCCACACGTTTTCAAAATGTAAAATTCAGTTAAACTAACATTAGTCGCAACACTACAATTGGAGCGCGCGTTTTGTGTAGTGTTGGCGTAGGGTAATTAGATAAACCCTGAGGGCGGTTGCTTAACCGGTTTAACCATGGGTGCCGGGTGGCGACTGCCGGGTTATCCAGCCCGCGTTAATTGTAATGCCCAGATTAGGCCGATATAAGGATCCCTGGATTATGGGCCTGCTTTGTATTCGAAGCGCGTCTTGTAGACATGCATATGGTAATAGGTGTACGTTTGATTAGGTTTCGGTTACCTACGTGTTCGGTTTTGTTTAGTTGTTGTATTATTATTTATGTTATCGAATTATAGTTGTTTGTTATCATCTGAAATTCATTTAAGTCTATTTTTTGTAAAAAAGTTTATAACGTAAAAAAACAACAATATATACGGTTTATTAAGTATTGTGAAGTATAGAAGACACTTACTTTGGTTTTTCAGATGGGTGGATTATAAAAATATTAAAAGCAAATGTAAATTTAAATAGGTAAAACACAAATCATCGTTCCGCAAGACCGCGTAATTCCTCAGAAAATGAAAGGTAAGCCGTAAAACCTGGACCCTTTCGGGGGCAATAACAAACACGCGTCGGCCTCCCGCAGCCCCTCAAGATCGCAAATTCAAATTGCACCTTAGAATTCTTAATTATTGAAATCATAAATCAAAACGTGCCGTCTGGAAGGAGCCCATAAAATTTGGAGACGGGAGAAACTCGAGTGTGGTGGGATTAAGACATTATCACTTTTCTTTCGAGCAGCCGTGCCCTCGGCTGGCTGTAAATCAGACTAAATCCTCCGGATTAGATTCATAGAGTTGCCGCGGCCTGCGGAGCGTGCCTCCTGATAATGGCAGCGTCGTGTGCTCGCGTGATTTTGCTTTTAAATCGACTCCCCGAAGATAAACACTCCTTGGCCCCGGACCGAGTTTAAATGGCTTTGGAAGTTGTGAGTTTATAGCGAATAACATCTGACGCGAACTGATAGCCGGACAGTGGGACGAGGCGATCGCTGGTTCTTATCGGAGGACGGAAAGGTGCCGCTTTTGAACTGCCAACTCTGAGGGAAAATTCTTGTTTGAGCAAAGTTTCTCATAAACTGTATCGATATTGGGACTTAGCTTTGATCTCTGATAATAATGTTGGATCAACAAAATGTGCGAGTAAGTTGTTTTTCATTAAAACAAAAGTTTAAATGCTAGCTATTATTTTTGGACACTTTTTGTACAATGTGAATTGAAAGCTAAAATTATGAAAGATTTTTCAATGAAACTGTCCAACGGATTAACTACCTAAGTTAGTCCGTTAGACTAAGCTTTATCTAGGCATTGAAAAATCAGCCCTAAGGTCTATGCCCTAATAATAATAAATAATAATGCCCTAGATAGAGCTTTTTCCGTTTTATAGCGTTTTATACTACCAAATAGAAAATGCTTGTTATTCATTTGTCTGACACATTTTTAAATGACTTTCTTTCACTTTATTTGGTTAATATTTAAACTGGCTGATATTTGTTACCTGAGGATTGAAAAATCAGCCCTAATATTTTTGCTAGACATTTTTAATGAAACTACGTGTGACTAAATCTGTATGTGTTGTATGTGTGATAAATAAAAAAGGCGTAAAATAGAACTTTAACAGTATTTTGACCGTATAATAAAATAAAATTAAAAAAAAAATTATTTGAAATGTATAAATAGATACCTATTTAAAATTGATGACGATGAATGCTTATGTAAAACTTAAACGAAATAAAAAACAAACATTCCAAAATATTTATTGTCATACCCAAGACTTTAAGCAACGATGATTTATCAGAAAAGACGAGGTAAATGCTAACGACATCAATGTCGCTAAAGTATCAATACTTCGAATCCCCCTTTTAAAATACCCCTTACTTTTTAAGTGAAGAATTTCAATGATCAATATAGGATATACGATATGTACAGTTATTAGCAATAGTGCATTCTGTTGAGACCACAAAGCGTGCAACCGCTTTTGTCTGCACAATTTATGAACTTCAGAGGGACGAGACACAAACGATTGCACAAAGGAAATGCATTGAACGTATAAAGCACTAGGAGGAAATCGAAATATGCTGCAGACAAATATTTTGTACTACAATATTTCATCAGTTTCAATACGTTACCTATATATTATTTCATTTGTTTCTATAGATTCTATTCATTCAATATTTATTCAGTCTAGGTCATAACAAGCACTTGTAAATGAAAAAAGCCGTGTAGAAAGTTCTAAGTAGGAGACTGTCCCCTCTGGTCAAAATATAATTTTGCATTAATGAAAATGAACTTCGACATCGATAAATGTATAGGATTAGGATTGACAGAAGTTTTCGATAATCGTCGATTTTTTGAGCGTGTAGCGAAACGAACCAGCAGAAAAGTAATTTTTCTCACTTATGCTCTGAAATCTTATCATTCCGTTTGAAAAAGGAATGCGGGGCGTTCCACATTTCCGAGGGGGTCTGGTTCATCACATTCTAAATTTAAAATTCAGACCAGGAATGAATTTCAATACTTACTTCCCGCACCAGAAACCAGTGCGGGAAGTAGGTACAGTGCGAAGATGATCTGGGTGGTCTGCGGCAACTTCTTTTTTTTGTTTTAGCTGTTCACAAAAACAAAAAAAGCAAAGGTACATTTGCACCATACAGCCATAACTTTAGTTCCTTTTTTCTGGCACGCAAGCCAACGACAAGATAGTTAATATTATAAAGGTAAAATTATTTAATAGGTACTATAATAACGATACAATAAAAAAAATGGTGCGCACAGAGTATATTACTATAAGAATAAATAAATATTACATTGTATTGTACCAGATTTATCAGAGACAAAAATCCTCTAAGTAATCTTGAATTATGTACAGCGCCATCTACCGCCGAGAAGCGAAATGAGATGGGTTTTTGCTTCTCGGCGGTAGATGGGGCTGCACGTAATTCAAGATTACTCAGAGGATTTGTCTATGATAAATCTCATTTTGCTTTTCGGCGCTTCGAGCGATTAAACTGCTGGAATGCACCCAAAAAAAAAAAAAACTAGCGGGAATAATTTTCAGCGGTATATTTGATATCGATACAGTTTATATTGTGTAATAAATAACAAAATGAGTTCTGACAGTGAAATAGATACGGCAATTGAATGTACGCCACCAAGTTTGAGAGCAGAAGCAAAATTAATAATAGAAAACTTACTGCCATCAAAATCAAAAGAAAGATATATCAAATGCTATAACCAGTTCATGGTTTGGAAAACTGGAAAAAGTTTTTTTAATTTTTTATTTCCTCGCATTTCTTGAGAAAAGCACTATACAAGCCTTGTTCTGGAAGCTACTTGCATTGCCTCGAATGATTAAAGCCCTCGCCTGCGGCTCGGGCTTCAAACCATCCTCGACAATGCAATCGCTAGCTTCCCGTTCACGGCTGTAATGTACTAATCATCAAAACAGCCCATTTAGAGTGGACACATACAGACGGAATCTGATTTGGAATTCCGAAACGGAATATCGGTAATGTATGAAAATTTCGAACGACAAAATTACTGTATGTGGTAAGGTTTGTATGGATTAGCTGCGTTCGGAATCATTTCGATTCGGGATTTCTTACATTGTGTATGGGCAGGCTTAAGTCCACTACAGAACTTACTACGCAGGACTTTACCCTGTCAGTTGTCGCCATATTCTCAGGCTACCTTTAACTTTGTAGCTATTGGTTTCCCAGAGTCTAAAAGACAAAAATGATCATGGGCGGAATGCGTGGACTCCGGCTTCGTTGAGGGTCTTGTTACACTCGTTTTTTCGGTGCCATAGTAAACGGATAGTCAAGGGTTGTTTTTTCTCACTGTTTTATTTCGTAGAAGGTTGTTAAATTGATAAATCATATTACAGGCATGTAGGTATTATGAGATTGCACAGTTTCCTTTACTATACTCGATAGTGAATGTAGTAAGCAATTTTGTACTGGTGGTAACTACACTAAACTAGAAGTTGTTATAGAAATGTCAACTACAGTCCTTATCGAGTATAGTAAGCGTAAACTCATAATACGTCTACTGATATTTTTATGATCAAGTTGGACAAAACCTTTGGGATTTAACAAAATCCCAAGAGGCAATTGTAATTTAGTATACAGACAATTGTTGTGATTTGATAAGGTGCCTATGTAAAAGGCTTTAATCCGATAATATTAATGTTCTCCTTTTTGCTAATAAATACTCTACTTATCCATTATAATAATTCAGTTCGTCATCTTTTGAGAGGCCATATGTGGAGGAATGTGGCGAGGTGAAGAGTGGTGATCATCTTGTAAATGAATTAGCTACTATTTAACATTTTGAAATCGTTACATTTGTATCATTTCGAAATTATTTTATCTTATCTTATATAAAAGTGAAAGGGTGATTGACAGACTAACGCCCAGCCCAAACCACTGGACGTTGAGACTTGAAATTTTGTACATAAATTATACAGTGTAAGAATCCACTAAGCAAGGATTTTTGGAAATTCTATACCCAAGGGGGTGAAATGGGGATACAAAGTTTGTATGAAAAAGAAATACCTATTAAATAGACATTTCAACTTGAAACTTCGTAGGAGTACTTCTAAAAACAAATAAGCTAATACTTACGAGTTTCGTGGTATTCTGAGGTAGAAAAAAGCCCAAAATTGATATGGGTGTCGTTATTGAAGTTTTATGGGATGTTGAATTGACATTTCGACTTGAAACTTCGTAGGAGTACTTCTAAAAACAATTAAGCAAACATGTTTTGTGAATTTCCAAAAACCAATCCCTTAGGGGGTAAATGGCGCAAAAAGGCTAAAATCGATATGGATGTCGTTATTGAGGTTTTATGGAATGTTGATTGCAAAACTGGAATTTATTTTGACAGTGACATGATTCAACCCTTAAAGTGGTGAAATGGGGATTCAAATTTTGTATGAAGAAAAAGGGAGAAAATCATTAAATAGACATTTTGACTTGAAGCTTCGTAGAAGTGCTTCTAAAAACAAATAAGCAAACACGAATTTCGTAATTTTCCGAATATTAACCCCATAGTGGGTAAATGGGGAAAATAAACCTAAAAATCGATATGGATGTTATAGCGGTTTTATCGAGGTTTTATGGGATGTTGATTGCGAAAATGGCATTTGTTTGAAGTTCAAAATGGTGGAAATGATTAAACCCCTAAAGGGCTGAAAATAATACGGGAGCGGGAACAGGAACGAGAACGAGTACGGGAACGGGGCATGAACGGCTTATGGGTAATGTGAAAGTAACGGGATATGGATATCCTACACTTATCCGAACAACCATTGTGGAATAACAATAAAAAATTGAATTGAATTGAATTATATTATAGAGCGAAGACTAAAGAAAAACTCAATTACGTTAAAACGGTTGAACGGTTTGGAATAGCACACAGATAGTTTTACTTGTTATCCCGGTCAAAGGTTCCCTAATATCCACGCGGACGAAGTCGCGGGAAAAAGCTAATCGTCAATTAAAGTATAGGCACCTAATATGTAAAAACATGAAAATCATGTGCTGTTGAGTTGAGTTGCGAGAAGACTAAAGCTAAGATATAGAAATTAGATGAAAATTGATTAGTTTCTTTTTAAAACGTACCTACTAAATACGATTTAGTACCTACTTAATATTAGTCAGGTAAATACTGATCATGAACATTTTATTCATAATCATACACATAAAAAGCAGAATCTGACCAAAATACAAAGTTGTAAACTTAGGCCCCCTTCAAATGGCCAGCATTCTATCCATTTGAAAGCTACGCTAACTATTAAAGCTTAAACATGTCGCTTTATGTTAATCACAGATTTTGATGTATTGTATGGAATTAACAAGCTTACGGCACGTAATTATATAGTTTACAGGAGCCCAATCGCGGTAATTCTGAACGATAAAACCAAAAACGTTACGTTGTCATTTAGGTTATATTTACGTAAAAACCTTTGGTTCAGCTCCATAATTTTCACTTAAATTGTCCCAGATTGTAATTCTAGACTCCTCTAAAGCAAAGTATTCAACTATTTTAACAAAACTAAAGCGAGTATTTTTCTGTAATCGAAACTGAAACGGTAACGATTGAGCTTTGGTTTTATCGTTGAAAAATAGCGCGATTAGGCCCCAGCTTATTATTATTGTAGCGCTCAATCGGATAGAATGTTGGCCTTTTGAGTAGGGGGCAGGATCATCTACGCCGTAGATGCTACGGCGTAGCAGAAGTATAGGTAGGTAACAGTAGGTATAATATTAGCTGTGTTATTATTATGGTAGATTTTCTAGTTATTTTAACTTATTGCCTGTGTTATGGTAGATTTTCTTGTGATAATAAGCTTTTAATTCACCAAAGGGTTAATAAATATTATCAAAAACTGGAATGTACAATTGTTTTTTAGTTATTTACTTAAGAACATAGTGACTGTATCAATAATACTTAATAGTATTTTTTCTATAATAATTATAGAAACAGCAATCGCACGGCAACAATGTTTATATACAAAGATGTTGGCAGTGATACTCGTAAGTATACTTTTTTATGAAAAATACATAATTCTACTATTTAACAACTCTACGAATTCATCCGATACAACGTCTATTATAAAAAGTTTGAAGTAAACTGCCATTCCTAAGGAAATCGAAAGAAATATCAGAGAAAATATATACAACGTATT
Organism: Agriphila straminella; assembly: GCA_950108535.1. NCBI lineage: Eukaryota > Metazoa > Arthropoda > Insecta > Lepidoptera > Crambidae > Agriphila > Agriphila straminella. Next base: position 14,950,472 of record OX467309.1, on the reverse strand, counting down.
TTTTTACTATAACTCTAGGGTATTAATGAGAGAATGAAATAGAATCGAATAGCATAGGAAATTTTTTCAATTAAATATTTAATTTCATTATAATTTTTCATACAAATTATTCAATTCGAAAAATTCAATTCAAATTTAAAATAATTTATTCAGTCTAGGCTGTTACAAGCACTTGTGAATGTCAAAGAAGCTACGCCATCGGTTCGCAAACCCTGAGCGGGGGACCTTGTAACGAGAAGAACCGGCAAGAAACTCGTCAAGGGCTGCTTTTTTCTCTCTGTATATTTCATACAGAGTCGTCAACATTTGAAAAAAGAGCTCCACAATTGATGTGAGGTCATTTTCCATCACAATAATAATTATTAACAAAAGTTTAAGTTAAGTAAGCAATAAAGTTAAGACTACATAAGCAAAACACCTTAATTGTGAAATATGGCAGCGTCGAGAAAAAACTTCCTTTTTGCCGTAGTAGTACTTGTCAATGAAAGCCATAGATATAGTATATTAAAAATGAAAGCTACACCACGCCATCTGTGGTTTAGTGATCATTGATATGTTTTTTTTTCTTTATTTTTAAAGGAGCTTTTGTAATAATGTTACATGTCAGCCCCATCGCAACTATAACTTTATGTGGGGATATGCAGATAAATTAAAATAATTATACTAATTAACATTAGGTATGATATGCTAAAAGTAAAAAGTATGTTTGTTTATGCAAAAATAAGGAATCGTCATAAGGTACACGGTAAATTTTAAGGCATATCTAAAAATTAAATGATTGAATCCCTTCCCTATTCTAATTGAGTATGTCAGTTAAAAGTTTCAGTACCTATTTAATAATTGGTCTTTCTGGATTTAGAGCTCATTTGTAGAATTACACGCGCGTAATCAAAACGTATAATGAAAAAAATGAATCTACGCACGCGTCTTGCTGTTTTTGTGAGTTTGCCGATTAATCAAGTTTTTATTCCGATATTTTCAAACTATTCGTTTTTAACTTTTAACTGCACGTTCATATTCAGAAACGTGGTCTGATAACTCTTTTTTCATTTTTAGATATACTTAAAAATTAACGGTGTATAGAATAATATCCTTCTAGTTATGGGATATCAAAAAATACAGGGTGTATTGTATAGTACTAAGCATCAAAAAATAACTGAAACTGAAACTGAAAATAGCAAGAAATTGTAACGTCATAAAGTTTTCAGTACAATTTTTTTTTCATTTAAACTAAACATACCATGTGGTATATCGAATGAAAGGGCTTTGTATGTAAATTGCAAATATATAACACACTATAACATTTGCACTATTTTGGTTTAACAAATTATTAGAAACGTCAAAAAATTTCATAATTCAAATTTGCCATTGAACAGCTCTAGATAGAAAACGATTGCATTGATTTTATAAACGACTTCCAAAAAAGGAAGAGGTTCTCTGTTCGTCTGTATATTATAATTTTTTGTATGTTTTTACAAAATAGATAACAAATAACTCTGAACATGCTCTATCGAGTGTCCAAATGAATGCTCTAAGGGATAAAGGTTAGTTGACCAAAAATATTTAAAAATAAGAAAAGTACATCAGGGGCCGAATCAGCTAACTTTTCGAATTTCGGCGGGTCTGCCGAGCTTCAACTTAAAACAGATAAATCGAAGTAAGGAATTTCGTATTGTACTATTTGCCGAAATTATTTGAAAGATATCGAAGGTCTTGTATCATCATTGGGGTTCGCCATTTTGACCTGATTGGGGCTCGATTTATCTGTTTTAATTTAAAGCCCAGAATTTTGAAAAAATAAATATATGTAGCTTACTTCCGCAAACAAAATATGCAAGATGCACCGCCCGCCCGCCCGCAAAAATATGCACATGCACACCACAAAATATAGGTGCACAATACCTGCATTTAGCAAGACAGCAACACACCTTGCACCTTCACCAATAAGGCTACTCCTTGTAGCCTAATTGGTGAAGGTATGCATATTTTGTTTGCGGAAGTAAGCTACATATATTTCTTTTTTCAAAATGGTTTGGGACTTCCGCCAAGTGACGCCTGATTCAATCAAATAAAGCCCAGAAGACTTGCCGAAATTCAATGCGTTAGCCAGTACGGCCCCAGTTTTAATAACATTATAATTTCCTGTTTTTTTTAAGTTCTCAGATTCCTTTAATTATTAATAGAAAAAAAACTTTCATCTCTTTTTAAGCTTTTAGTAAACAGATATATCATTAATAATTTACAATATTTTTGGTGTTCTTTGCGTGGTAAAACCACAAACTTAATATTCCACGCTAGTATAGGGGTAAAACTTTGTTGTATTTTATAAATTAACACCCTTTTACACACATAAAAAAAACTGTTTTTTGTGTATTATTTTTATTTTATGTAAATAAGTTTTGCCTATTGAGTTTCGTCAGGCTAGTTAGGTCTCCGAGTAACTGTTTTCCATGTGTATTTATAACTTTTAGTTTATCCTTACTTGTCCTATTTGGTAAACAAACTTTATTGATAAAATCTTGCATAAAATTCAATAAAATAATTTCCAAACGTTCCAGTGTGATAACATAACATCTTTTCATCAGCTGTGCCTTATTGATTCTTTTAAAAGTTAGGGAGAATAAAGTTTCGCCCTCTTTGAACAAAAATCGATATCGCAACAGAGTTGGTTTAAAATAAGTGGTACATTAAAATAAGTGGGGTTATAATTATTGAACTGCGTGCATAGTATGGGACACACGTGTTATGCCCTAGCTACTAGTAGGGTTGTACATTTTGCAGAGGTTTTTGATTTGTCTTTTGAACCCTCGTAGTCTCGTTCACCCGCTATATAACTATACGGGTGATATAGCGAAAGCTTGACTATTTAGCTAATAAGCAAAGAATAGTACATTATGAGACAAGTTAGCTTAGGTTGCTCATTGCACACAAGGCTGTGGGTTGCAGCCCGAGCCGCAGGCGAGGGCGTAACTCAGCCGAATGTGCAATAAGCAAGAGCTCACGAGTTTCATACGACGTTTTTCAACACATTTGCGAGGAAAAAACAAAGTAATTTACCACACAGCAACAAATACGACAAAAACAAAATATGATAATTATGGGAAAAGGCGCGTATGTTTTTTTTTGTTTTTTTTCACACGCCCAACGCAAGAATATTTTGCGAACAAAGGGGTGAGGAGCATACAGCCTACTACTAATACTTCAACCCTACAAAGTTAAATTAGTACCTTACTGCAAGTTCTTTGCGAGTAAACAGAGCATTCCTAATTTATTATATTACCCGGCATACAGTTATTTTTTTTTGACAACAAAGAGGTTTTATGCTGCTGAAAATTCATATACATTTTTGGAATGAATAAATGTGTAAGTCCTTAATTAAGTCAAATAAATATATAATTATTATCAAATTATTCATAATTCACAATATTTTGTTATAAAATATTAAAATATTTGCATTTTGTCACTTAAAATTATAATTTTGAAGTATTAGTAGTAGGCTGTATGCTCCTCACCCCTTTGTTCGCAAAATATTCTTGCGTTGGGCGTGTGAAAAAAAAACAAAAAAAAACACGCCTTTTCCCATAATTATCTTAGATTGTTTTTGCCATATTTGTTGCTGTGTGATAAATTACTTTGTTTTTTCCTCGCAAATGTGTTGCAAAACGTCGTATGAAACTCGTGAGCTCTTGCTTATTGCACACTCGGCTGAGTTACGCCCTCGCCTGCGGCTCGGGCTGCAACCCACAGCCTTGTGTGCAATGAGCAACCTAAGCTAACTTGTCTCATAATGTACTATTTCAATGTGTATAGTTGTTTCGCTAGGGGGTAATGGCGGAATATGGGGCAACTGAACTAGCTACAACTAAAAAGTAAAGATTGCATCTAAGATCGCATGTAAGCTGGCCGCGCTCGCTACCCTAGTAGTAGGGTTGTGCATTTTATTTATAAGTAAGTACATAGATTTTTTCAATTTAAGAATTTTTTGACCCTATGGCGAAATTTGGGGAGGCAAGAAAGAGGAAAGTGTCAGTAGATATCTAAATATGTTAGGCATCTACTGTCTAAATTATTTTAGGTACTTACTTGTAAAAGTTTGTTTACTTCTTGTTAAGACGGTATCCAGACCGAAAGTGGTGCTGCAGTAAATTTTATTTAATATTTTAATTATAATACATACACTACGTCCATATAGTCTAGTATTTTTAGAAGGTATCATTACTTTCCTTCGTTGTTATTGGCCGTTTATGACACATTTGTTATCTACTTCTACGAATGACTACGAGGGAATGTAACGATACCATCTAAAAGTACTAGAGTATGAGTCTTAAGAATTCCACTTAAAGTTTTATTAAAATCATTTTCTATTAACAACTTAGGTCTTAAGAATTCCACGTAAAGTTTTAAATAAAATCCTATTATATTAACAACTTATTAAATTAAAACCTCTGAGGGCGCCACTTTCGGTGGGTAAGAACTGCAACATTTCATTAGTAAAAGCACACAATATATTTCATTTTAATCACATTAGTCTACAGACTACATAAGTAATACAAATTATGCATTAAATTTAAGTATACCATTTTATGATAGTCTAATAAAATTACGTTCTTCAATACCTATTGACCCTGTGGCTTGGTTCCAAAACTTTTAATTTATTCTGTAATTATTTCATTAAATAAAACACATATGATCAAGGAATTAAAGACGTCTAAATCTAATAATCTAGTTATTGAAAAAGTGAAATGTTAAAAAATATTTTATGATTCTCTATCGTGAAATAAAACACTTTTAACGGATACTAGCGCGGTTTTATTGAAAGTACTTTGGTAATTAGTTGGTATTTGGTCTGATTTTTGATTTTCCCGACGTTTCGGCACCTTTGCAGCTGCCGTGGTCACGGGGGACTGAAGCTACTTGTGAGCCTACCCTCAAGCGATGAATTTTTTAGAACGTTCAGAAATTAAAATTTATCAAATTTTAATTAGTTTAAGTTTTGGTTTGGTTTTAATTTAATTTTATATGTTAAAAAGAGAGAATCTACTGAAACTACTACCATTTCAAAAAATTGGGAGGCCCCTCCAAGAAAGAAATGGCGAAAGAAAACTTGGAGAGGAAGGCCGACCTCCGTCTTTTATATTAATTAATTTATTTGCAAAAGGAACTAACCGTATCATTAGATCTTACAGTGTAAAGTACTTTCAATAAAACCGCGCTAGTATCCGTTAAAAGTGTTTTATTTCATGTCTAGTGAGCGCCTAAGCTTGAGAAGTGAATATGATTCTCTATCGTTTTGAAAACTTGACAGAGATTAAAGTGTTTTATTTTTCTGTATTCTACTAGTCGAGCTAATAATCCCTACTAATATTATCAATGCGAAAGTAACTGTCTGTTACGCTTTCACGCCTAAACTACTTAACCGATTTTGATGAAATTTGGTACCGAGATATATGGGACCTTGGAAAAGGACATAGGCTACTTTTTATCCCACTGTTGGGCACGGGTCTCCGCTCGAACGATATAACCTGTAGTCCACGCGGGCGAAGCTACGGGCGGAAAGCTAGTATAAAATAAAAATAAATCAAATAATATTATTTTAGTATATTTTAGCGGAACTACTTTCAATCATAAATTTGATCCAAAAAGAAAACAACAACAACAACAAAAACAGGGCAAGCTAAATAAAACCGTTTAAAAATCAATAGTTCCATAGTTTAACCGAGTTTCGTATGTGGGATAATAGCGACACAGTGCATCGCGTATTGTTTGCAGCCGACAGCGAGCCCTATGCACCCTCGCGAGCGAAGTAGGGTTAGCAAAACGGCAGCAGCATTTCAACTAAAGATAAAAAGGGTTATTTGTTAAACACCAACAACCATAGGAGTAGCTTACTAACTAATATCATAAATAACAACGTTTACGACTTTTCTGAAAAAGACGAAAATATTTCGCCTTTCTATACAAAACTCAATCAGCTGTTTGGTCATTTGTACGAAAAGTCATTTTTTTTATTTTTTCGGAAAAGTCGTAGAACAAAAGTTGTTGTTTATTATGTTAGTATAATCTACTCCTTCGAGGTTGTTGATGATTTATAAATAACCCTGAATTGAATTTCGATTTGAAACATTCGTTCTTATCGACATTTAGCTTATACCTTCTTTACAGTAGATGAATATTATCGAAACACAAGTAAGTACGAGTATACCAAAGAAGTAAAATGAGAGAGGAGTAGAGTTAAGATATCAAAATTCGGTACGGAATCTGAAATAGGCAGTATAGTTTTTGTGACAAATAAACGTTCCTGTTAACGTTTCCATGTTCTCAATACGTTTTTTGTCATATTTTGCAATATTTTTTATTATTATTAAATGTACACAACTATTTTAGGACAGCCCTGAACAGTTCAGTCACTCAAAGCGAGGGTTGCGCCGCCCTTCGTTCGAGCCTGCGGAAAAACTGTCTTGTATATTTTACCCACACTGTTACTCAGCGTTTCTTGCTTTAAATTAAGATTTTAATTCGTTAGCGAACTTTGTGGAGTTACCTACATACTTAGAATAATAACACCTAGAACGATAGTTCTCTACAAGACGCACTGTCAAAAGTGAGGCAAATAAAACAGCCAAAATGGCTCCGTTTTCAGATTTTTATTCTCCATTATTAAATTTTTATACCGAATAAGTACAAAACAGTTTAAATTTTCCTACATTTTGGAGATTATTGGATTTTAGATACGTTTAGATAACGTATGAAGGATATAAATTTGAAAATTAAGCCATTTTGGCTTAGTATTAGTTGCTTCACTTTGCATAGGCTTCTAGGTGTTATTATTCTAAGCCTACATAAATAATGAGAAGTGTATTTTGGCTTATTAATTTGGTAGGTATCGGAATAATAACGTAATCTAATACTATGTCGTTTTTGTTAATAGTATTTTCGTCGTTTGTGGTTTTTCGATCGGTATGGATTGGTTTTTCTAATGGTAATAAGTTTAAATATCATGTAATTTAATGTAGGGACAAAAAGAAAAAGAAAAAAGAGAAATGTTTCGTTTTGTTGTCAACTGTAGCTCGAATTTCCTTGGTTTATTTATCTGATTATCGAAATATTCATAAAGAAATTTGTAGCAATATTTAGAACTGATAATTTTAATTAACTAATCATATTTCCAGTCACAGGTTTCGTGATGTGAAGTAAGTATACATATATAGACATAAGTAAAGAAGAATACAGTTTCATTCTTTATTAAAGAAATGATTTCAGTGTTTGTTCTTTATCTAATCATAAGCTTGCACATTTAGTTTTCATACAATTATCATTAGAAATATCATAAGAAGTCCTTTTCTTTTACACAAAAGGACATTTGAAAAGAAATGTGTTAGGAATTGTCCTTTTTATTTTTACAAAAGGTTATCTAAAAGGTAAAATTTCCTAGCCCTACGGCGGAAGGGTCCCGTGGCAAGGCACCCTCAGCCTGTCTGCCTCACGAGGCATCTACGCCACGCATTTATATCTCCCACGACCTTCGTAAGAGGCTTATATTTTATTTAAACTTTCCTTATTTTTATGACTTGTTGTAAAATATTTATTTTGCTTAATAAAACAGCGATTCCGTAGCGGAAAATCTTTCACGCCCATCGTTAATAGGGCTGATTCTTGTAGTTTTATTTGATCTTTGTTCATTTTATGACTTAAAAGATTATGGTAATGATAACATCTTAATTAATATTATTATCGACTAAATAAAAATAAGATACAATCTTAAAATCCTCACCACTATGCCACATAATTATTGATTTAATACTAATGTTTAGCATATTACCTCTTTAATTTTTTATGTTTTGTCAGAAAGTAATTTTTGATGAGGTGTCACAGCGAAGATTTTTTAAATTATTAAATTGACTTGGTTTAGTATTTTAATCAGTTTTACAAAGCACACGAGAGAACACTGCGTACCTGCAATTCTCAATATTTCTCATAACTTCTGTAAAAGGCTTATGTCCTCTAGAGCTTATATTTTATTTACCCTTTCTTTATTTGTAATCTTGACACAAGATTTATATGTTCTAAGTGAACTTCTCTCCGTCCGCAAGTTGTATGTATTGAATTTGACTCTTAAAGTACACAAGTCACTTGAATACAACTCTAACTTTGAAAACAGAAGAAGAAATAGAGATGTAGTTAATAGTGTGGGCGTTCGAACTGCTTTTGCTAGACGGCAACAGTCGAATCAATCTTGCTATCTATACTATATATATATATATATATATCATCAGAGTAAAGACCAAATTCATTCTGAGGGTCGAGCGGTTGGAGTCACGCCACAATGTGAACTTCAACTCATTCGTGGTGAGGGTACCGACTGAACATCTGTCGACCTTCATGAAAGAAGATTTTTGGCCGAAGGGTGTCTTGTTCCGACGCTTTCGCGGTCGGATACCGGACACTGCATTGCGCAACACGTCGCCGCCTTCGATACGTGTAAACAAATAGATTATTTTTATTTTTATTTAATAATTATGTATGTTAGTCTGTAAGGTATATATTGTATGGGCCTAGTAGCCTGAAATAAATGGTTAAATAAATAAATACAACCATGTAAATACACAGTTAAATATTTATCCTAAAACTATTAAAGAATGTAAAGTACTCATTACTAATTGGCTAAAAGATAAAGATTATAATGAAATTGAAGAACTTATAAAATAATTAAAATAATAACTTATAAACACTCTCTCTCTCACACACACACACACACACACACACACACTTTTCTTAATAGCATATTAGTTACTTAATAGTTTTAAATTGGCTCTTGTACCTCTAAAAATGTAAACAAGTATTTATTCTTTAAAATCAATTGCATTGTATGATGTGGAAGAGCGAGGTCTCTTGGCACAAGTATAATAATACTTAAAAGGGGATCTCAGTATATTATTCTTTTGTAAAAATTTGATGTTACTGAATAAATATTTTTTGATTTTGATTTTTTTGATTTGATTTATTTTTCCTCGTATAACAACTGTTTACGACTTGTCTGAATAATAATGATTGGTGTATTAAGTGTAAAAAATTGTTTATTACTCGTATGTCAATGAAGTTGTAAGTACGTTGTTATTAATTTTCAAAATGTTATATTCTTATATTTTTTGTTTTGCATAGTTACAATATTATTTTATTATGATAAGGCGAAACATAACAATAGTTTATTGTGTTGATGATGCTGTATATAAATATTAATTTTGTGACCATAAAGTCAAAGAACATGCATTGTTGTTATTCATGAATCTATAGATAGCTATGCCAGCGTTGCCTATATCGAGTTAAGGAAATCATATTCGTTTTGATAAATTCCAAATACCATGCATCCTCAATAAAAAAGTTTGTGTTTTGCTATCATTTTTCGTCCATATTTCTTTATCTCCATAATTTTCTTTTATCTACCAAAAATATGTCTTCCAGATTAAGAACAGAAGTATAACAAGGTATAAATCATATTGTGTACAGTGCAATAAATAATTTGGTCCCATCAGATAAGGAGCGGTGGTTGAGTGGAAACAATTTGAGGCTTTATCTGATGGGCTCGGGAACCCAGTGCAGGCGCCACGTGGAAAACGGTTAAACACCTTCAATTTACTGAATCGCACTCGCAGTAACGGGTTGCTTTTAACCCGTAACGTGTTAGCTGTATTTCCACTCGTTAGCAATAGATGTTTAAAGTAAGTAAGTAAACTTATTACTTAATTTTTCGTTTTAATGTTGACTATATTTTACGAAATAGTAAGACGGGTTCAAGCAACTGAAGAAATTGATGTTGAGTAATCATTTAAACCTTTGTAGACGTTTCATGTGAACATTGTAAGTAGTTCGTTGAAAAAAGTTTAAAATCATTATTTTGAATAAATTAATGTGCTTTATTTATATATATTTTTTTGTTGATCACTATGTTTGTATTATCAATATTATAGCACAAAATATTTTATTTATTTATTATCTTTCGTTAGTAGGTATGTATTGTAATGTAAGTACGCCATTGTTTCAGTGTTTATTATTATTGATATTTTTTATTTTTATTTTTACAAAGCGTTTAAACTTTTGAATTCAGAAGTTTTAAATTATATTATTTTACGGTATTTAATAAAGTATAAAGTTTACGACGATACCTTATTTAAAAATCTTATTACAAAAAATATGATCCTGTAAAAAGTTCATAATCATGAAAAACAAAGTTATTTTTTATTGTGTAGTAAATTTTGCTAGCTTTATAAAATTCTAAAGATTTTAATGTATGCTGTTTATTGTAAATTGACATAATAAAATAGATTGTATGTATGTATATGCAATGAAAATATATGGGTATTATGTGTTCGAAAAAAATATTTTAAGAAATATGGTAAAATTCAGTCGTAATTATAAATAATGCCTGACTATAACTTTTTAAAAAATATTACCTGAAACATAGTAGCAACTGAGGCATTTGTATATGTTTTTTTTACTTAAACACAAGATGCATTCATGCAATTCACTCACTATAAATTCACCTCAAGCATACTGAATCCTAATCCATTGTGTTTTATCAAATAATTGAAAGCATTTCGTGAAATGGTTTTACGAGCGTGGGATTTGTGCGTAGACGTATTTTTATTAATAATATCTTGAAACTTCTTGAGTTTTTCACGTCGATTGCACTGCTGAAATAAACTTCCGCATACTTTTTACATATCGGTAAAACACTAAACAAATTAGAAAACGCAAACACACGTTTAACTATCATTTTTGGATAAAGAAAACAGCTGACGAAACAATTTGCAAAGTAGTTGTAAGCGTCGACTTACCACACAGGCCGGACTAGGGCCGACATCGCTATAAACCGAGACGGGTCCACATCGCGCACTACAGTTAATTTTTAAAACACGCTCTCACTTAAAAAAACGGGCACAGCACTTTTGGAGAGCACTGGTACTACCGTGAGTGTACGTAACGCATCTCGTAGCGCTGCACGATTCCGTAGCAGGGTTTTGGAAAGTTCGGCGGCGGCACGGAGCGATACCGGCGTGCGGAGCGAGCGTCGCGGTGCGAGCGAGCGGGGCGCGATTCGCGGACTATGCGGAGGCCGCGGCGCGCGAGCGGGCGCGGGCCGGGGTTGCGCGCGCACGCGAACGCCCACCCGCCCCGCCCCACACACCCGCAACCTATTTATTTCTAGTTACGTAAAATTTACGCGCAATACCCGATACTGCATTTAGCTTATGTTACGACCACTGCATGTAATTACAGTAGATTTGCTTTAAATATATTATTATTGCATTTAGTTTTACAGACGTTTAATTTCCACTTTCGAAAGCACCGCCCTTTCGCATAAAAACCTCACAGGATTCGTTATTACATTTCAGACGTGTACAAAGCATCGACGCCCTCTCGAGAGCATCTAAGTAGAAAGCTTTTAAGAGTTTTGGCATATCTCAAATAGAAGGTAGACGGTCCTTATTAAATGGCAGTTTGTGTTATCAAGAGCAGGTGAGGCGTCAACCGAAAAAAGAAGAGTCGCCACCGACGCCGGTCGCCTCAGGGGTGGTGTGAAATTTGGCAGACGTGTTTTTCCGACCGCATTTGATGCAATCGATGTCACTTAAACGAATTGAATAAACGCGTCGGGGGCGCCTGCTGTCTATCGGCCCTCTGATTTCCACTCGACAGCGAAAAAAGAAGCTTAAACTTTTGCAATGTTTCACAAACTCTGTTTTGACTCTATCAGCTTTTGCATTTATCTCGGCAATAGCAGTATGAATTAAAGCAAAAGTTCAATAAACTGTGTCGTCACAATCAGCTGTTCGAGCCGCGAGCGCAACAGACAATGCGATTAAGATCTACGCAGGACAACTTTCGCCGGCGCGCCGAGCGGCAGTTAGTTGTTATGAAAGAGAGAAATTTGTAAATTGTTGGCGCCCGAGTTCGCGAACTCCGTCGAACCGGAGTTTGTTTTAAGAGTCCAACCTTGAAACAAGAAGAAAAGTAGTCCTGTAAAACAAAGTTTTGCGGCCGCCGTCGCCGGCGCAAGCGGTTCAAGGATTGTGCCCGAACTGTCTGTCTGTACAACTTTACCGATTAAAAGCTCAAAAGCTTCCAAAGTCATTTTAAAAGTTTATCTGCACGCGGGAGCGAGCGGCGCGGCCGTAGGGGCGGCGGCGGAGCGTAGGCACTGGGAAATCACGCCGCAACACTTTAGTTGGGCCTAGTTGGGCTTATTTATAAATAGGTGACTCGTGTCCGCAGTTGAACTGTCAAAGTGGCGGCCGGCCGGCGCGAGAGGAGGACACACGTCCGCCGAATAGTTGCCAACGTACACACTAAGTTCCTAGACCCTTCGCTACTTTGTTTTACAGCTGTTCCACTTAGCGAACTATGCCTCGAGTTGGGCGCGAGTTCTTGCATGTGTATCGGCGGCACACACCCGCATCGGAATAGTTTCATAAACATAACCCAACTTAGTTTTGGACGACTTTTCAAAGTCAATGCATACTAACTTTCGATGTCTGCGAGTGCGATATTACGATTGGATCACTTCGCGGGTGACTTTAATGCATTCGTTTGTTCCGAACTTTGTTTTATTGGATCAAACTTCGCAACAAGGTTAAGTATCTTCATTTACTCTCTGATATTAAGCGTTGTGACTAAGTTTCAGAGTATTTCATTCATGTTCATGAACTTGGTTAATTTTAGGTTGTAAAAAATCGTTTTGAAGTTGTGTTTTCACGACATTGGTGGAGTTTACACTTATAAGGTGATATACTATTATGTACGAGTATATTAATGGGTTTTACTTTGAGTACAAAAGTATTTAACAACGTGTTAAGTGACAGTTTTATACCTAGAAAGTTATTATTGATTATCTTTCAAGGTTGTGTTGTTACAAAAACAAAAAAAGAGGTTAGTAAACGTTTATTATAATATAAATTACAAGCTTTTGGCCGCAACTTTGTTCGCGTGGACATTTTAGAAAATCTTTAGAATTTTTAAAATGGTGTAGAAGGCGTTCCCGTCCCCGTCCCCGTTTAGGGTCCAAAGGGGGTATTACAACTAAAATACCTTTTATGATTAGTTTTAAATTTTAAATTCATTTATTGTAAAATTAAAGTATAAATATTTTTTTCAAATCGCCTTTTTAGCTGATTTTTAAGACTAAAACTCAATTATCACTAAAGTTTTTCGACCAAATAAATACACTATTGTTTTTAAAAATAGATCTCCGTGATATTAAAAATATTAAGAAGCATCATATTTTTAACTTAAAAGTAAGGTTTTAAAAATCAAGAAAAATCTCTCATTGATAGCGGGCAACGTGACGCGGTGTAACCACCACGCCACGCTAAATTAGAGCACGCGCTGATTTGTACTTAGCTTTTAGTTCGATATTACTTCGAACGTTATAAAGCTGCTAATTCTAGCCTTAATAAAAAAGGTGTTGTTTTTTTAGTATTTAGTGTCAAAATATTCTTTTAAATTTGAGTTTTTTGCATTCACAATGCTATTTTTATACAATACTACTCGTAAATAATATACTAGAAAAAATACGACTCGCACCAGATCAATACTCAGACGGGAATCGAACCCGCGACCTTTGGATATCCGGTCCAATGCTCTGACCGCTGAGCTACCGAGTCACTAGTGACATCGTCGAATTTCTTCTAGTATATCCTACTCTTACGCTGCAAGCCAGCGTTATTTCACCAATGTAAGGAATTACCTCAACATTAAATTGAAATATCTTTCCAGATATTTTGCAATCGATTAAGATGAAATAGCTATATAATTTTTAAATTTGAGATTTTTGCATTCACAATGCTATCTTTATCGCGGATTCGATTCCCGTCTGAGTATTGATCTGGTGCGAGTCGTATTTTTTCTAGAATATTATTTAGTAAAATATTCTTTGTTGTAATGAAAAATCAAAAGAAAAAGCAGAATCCAATAAACAAGTAGGAATACTTGTTTTGTTTATTTTGATTTTTGGTCACAAATGTCTGCCAGCCAATTGCGATCTTAACATTATTTCTATCGCTTATTTCTCCCCAGGGAGCCTTTGGAAAACGGCGAAGAACGATCTATGCTCATAATCAGCGTAATTACCAGAATCTCGTCGGAAAGTCACGATCAACAGCCGGCACCGATAAAGCTGCTAGCCTCGAAGCGGTTGACGTAACCACAAACATAAGTTGGTATACCTTTCCCCTTTTAATTGTGTCAAATTAAGGGATAGAGGGGTTGCACTACGAGTTACAGGGGTCTCAAATTTCTGGTCGCGAAGTACGTGTTATCTTGGTTCGCCAATAAGTCAGACAATAATTACGCGCGCGGGATCACGCTCCCCCGCACATATTTATGTGCGCTCCATAAATTCATAAATATAAGCGAGTAAATATGTTCCGCGACAATTGCAGTAACGCTGGCGGCAATCGGTGCCGCAGGCTGCCAGTTATAAGTTGCTCGAGATAGCAATGCATTATACATTTTATTTGTTTAATAAACGAGTTTACAATCCCTGACTTTGTATTTTATTATTGTGCTCATTCAAAGTGTCGAGAAAGCTCTTGCGTAAAATACATTCTGATTGTGGCTGGTTATGATGGCTGGTTGACGTGAACTGTGTACTCACGCTTTGGAAGTCGATGGACGAAATAGTTTATGTGTTATCTCCCCATTATCTCGGTCCTGAAACAATCAAAATGGTATTTTTATTTTAAAAACATCAAGTGAAAATGAAAAAAAGGTTTTTTTTAAATCGTCAATTCTTTTACCCTACCAACCCATTATGACGCCAATTAGCTAAAAAGAAAAATGGGCGCAAAAACTTATCAGCTTTATCAAATGGAACGATATTTACAAATATATATATCGCTTCCAGACATCAAAATTAACATAGATGAACAAATAAATAACATTAATAAAGTTAAACTCTATCCTATTAGTTAATATCCTACTTCCTACTTAATTGGATGTTTGTTCCTCAATCACGTAAAAACTACTGAACGGATTTGGTTGAAATTTGGCACACAGATAGTAGATAACCTAGATCAAAACATAAGGTACTTTCAATCCCGATATTTCCACGGGAACGGGAACCACGCGGGTGAAACCGCGGGCGGCCGCTAGTTTCCAATAAAAATAACGTTTCATTTTTGGTGCTAAACAAACGTTTTCCAAACAGTTCTTTATTTTTTTTCCTGATTTACTTTTGTATTAAAACACTTTTCAACAAAGCTGAAATTCCTTCATTCCTTTTCCAAGTATAAAATTGTAAAATGAACAGAATATTTTCGTAAGCAACACAAAGCCGTAATTATAGTGTTGAACTAGATTTCAATGGGGCTGTATTATTCAATATTGACAAACAAAGGGTAACAGAGGCGTAATAGCATAAGCACTGGTTTAGTGTCGTCAAATTATGTTTACGTGTTTCTGAACGTTTCGAAATGCGATTTTAATTGATCGAACGCGCGTGGTCACCAAACTATTTAATAGTACAGCTAGAAAACAAATGGAGTTTTGTATAGATGGAGAACGTACATTGTTTCCTAGAGGCTACTCGTTAAAAAACTGGAATTGGAAACAGGATTGTGTTTTTAATTTACATTTGTTCAACAAAAAGAGAGGGAAGAACCATACAAGATAATCTTCTCTCAATCCTACTCGGGTTCAGGCATATTATGGTCACGTCATGGTCAGGAAGAGTCGAGTAAAAAAAATAGTATTGCACAAAAGTACTTCAACTTAATCATGCTAAAGATAAGTTAATCCAGTTTACAAATAATCAATTATTGTCTTGATTATTTACAAAATGGACAACTAACATAATATCTTTTTAATAACAAAATTAAACGTATTAAGTCATTAGTTCTAGGTAATTAATGAAATAAAATCAGTTTGAATTAAATCTCTCGTGGCGGTCGGATTTTTCTGCTGTCAATTTGTTTGTAAACGGTACACGTCGACACATGTTAAATTTCATATTTACGCAACCGTACGTAAATTCGATTTTAATACCTGCCCCATAAAGCCTGAATCCAGCAGTAATTGATACCGCCCTTGGCTGGTGTCTAATTCCCTTCATTATTTTCGAATTCATCGACTTGGCCTCCATACTGTGGCAGGATTATTTTAAGCTTTCCTTTTAAATCCTTGAATTATTTGAAACTTTGGAGGTAATGGATGGGATGGATTCTTCATGTCAATACAAAAGAAGATGGTATTTTGTACATTCATACCAGTTATTCCTATGTAGTTAAAAGAGAATTGAGTAATCTATCGATGAAGTAGGATCTACTTAAAACACTTTGTAGTAGGTGGTTTTAAAAGTTGATAAAACAAGAGTAAACGTGTCACGTGTTTGGTAAAAGATTGAAGATGTTTTTTGTAATTAAATGCAAAAAATGCATTAAAAATCATTTAAAAAAACCGTCTGAGTATTGATCTGGTGCGAGTCGTATTTTTCTAGTATATTATTTAGTATTGTAAAAAAACCATTTTGTAATATTGAATGCGTAGCGTATCATTAATATAATGACCAAATTTTGTTTTTTTTTCAGGAAGGATTTTCATAACACGTCTATTAGTATTTTCAAATTACTCATAACACGTTGTTTTCCCTTTTCTCTTGCAAACTCCCAACCACCCAAAAGCCTTTTATGAATTGCTAGCTGCTTTGAGGCAGCACTCAAGATAATCCGTTACCGTAAGATGAATTCCGCGCCGTCGACATAAGTTAACTGCGATTCATATCCAATACAGGTGAAGTGTTCCCTCCCCCAGCCGCAGAGATTATGGAGGTGCCATCAAATATGCATAAAAGCCGTAAAATGCCGCACTTAACCGCTCCCCGACGCCTCGCGGCGTTGTCACCTGCATGTTTGGAGGGATCATTGTATATCAGCGTTTCAGTACCTAAATATTTCAAGTCTGAAGTTAGTAAAAAAAACTTTAGTGATAAGTTGAGAAGCGAAGACAGTGTGACAGATATACATATAAACGTAAAAATGGTACCTACACAAAAATAGTTTACAGGAATTCCCAAACTTGAATTATTCTGTTTATTTGGGAATTCATGCTTCAAGTAGTTCAAAGAGCGTCCGCTTAGCATGACCACCGCAACATAGAATCTATCGATACTTGACTGTCATAGTAGATTTGACAACGAAGTATCGATAAATCGCTATCCATGTCATGTGGCAACAACTATTTACGAAAATCATTATATAACCTGGGTGGAGATGACAATACGCCAAAAAATTAAATGTCGTATAACTAATAACAATAAATAAGTCTGCATAAAAAAAAACCAATAGTTTAGTCACGGAAAATTTTAGTTGCTGTTTTCAGTCAAATCTATTTTCATGCTATTCAGTTTGTTTGAATTATTATTTTATTTCGATCCTTAGAAATTATAATAATTATGATTGTTTCAAATTTAATTACTCCTATGAACTAAACCTAATTCCTAAATCCTATAAACCAATTTTTTCATTTATAGTCGCATTGTCGTCTCCAGGTTTTACAAGCTTTGTTTATTCTTTTGACTGTAGATAAGGTAGATAATGATTTGTTATTTATTTATTTTATTGATTTAGTGTTTGATTGATTGTGTATCATGGCAATTCGAGTGTTTTGATATAAAAATAAAAAAGATAGATTTTTTATTTTAGCATTCACATTGCTACGAGTATTTATATGTATATGTTACAGTCAAAACCCTTAACCAGTCAAAAACCTTATTGACCGGTAAAATTAGTCAATAAGGTTATTGACTAAAGGTGTCGGTCAAAACCCTTATTGACTGATTTTATCTGATAAAATCAGTTAATAAGGTTATTGACCAACACCCTCAGTCAATAACTTTATTGACTGATTTAAAGTCCAGACATTTAGTCAATATAGGTTTTGACCGACGTGCCCAGTCAAAACTCATAAAAGTTAAGGACGTTAGTGAAATTATACTAGAAAATCATTTAAAAAGGTTCATAAAACTTTTTTAAGTGCAATATTTAAGAGTTTTGTGTTTTATTAATTAATTCGGGGTATTGTTTGAGGTCTGTAAACTGCAACCGCGCGAGAATACGTGCCCCAAAATATTTTTGAAGATGGCAATTGTGTTTTAATAACAATTATGTACAGTTACATTATAGGGGATAAAGCTGTTCGCGTCCTCCGTGGGCTTCTAGATATACACACGTGCTAAATGAACAGCAAATAATGCAGAGCTAGGCGAATTGGAGCAAGTGACCTATACAATGTACAAAAAAAACACTGGTCCACTCCGCCTAGCTGGGCATCAGTATAAACGCACCCTAAGGCACAAGCTACTCAAAAGAGACATCTCTTCTGTGTTCCGCCTTAGGGCCCGTCCTCAACTCCACGGCCAGCGTCACGTCGGTCGTCGTGAATTTTAATGGTGTATTGTCACCGTGAAAATTCATGACACTGGGCGGATGGCGCCGCGCCGTGGACATGTGAACAGGCCTTTAGGATGCGTTTTCACTGCCATAATGCTTACTTTACAGGATGGTCTAAAATTCATCGTACTAACTTTTTTTGCTCACATATGGTTTATTCTAGGGTGTACTGTTACATCAACTTTTGTTCAAATTTTTCGATTTTGAGCAAAAGTTGATCTTTAAGTTTGATTCATGAATTTTGGACCTGCCTGTATAATAAACCACTTTTGTTATCAGTGCAACGTAAAATTTTGTAGAGTTCAAATAAAATGAGTGGAAACGAGAAGAACGAACGTTTTCTACTAAGAATCCAAAACTAGTCATTTTAATGTGATGGTGAAAGAAGAATTTGAAAAGTTTATAGTTGAGGTGGAAGATGCAAAGTTCGCGGAAAAAAAGACTGGCACACAGTATAATAGACTAAAACGCTTTAATGTTATCGAAATGTGTGGCATCAGAAAACTAGTTACCAACTCCGACCCAATAAAGTATTATGTACCCGCTGAAGAAATCTATGATATAATTGATGCTGCTCATATTTCTATTGGACATGGAGGCCGAGATAGACTGGAAAATGAAACGGCAAAAAAAATATGCTAACATTACTAAGGAAATGATAAATATCTTTTTATCCATGTGTGAAACTTGTCAAAAAAATAAGAGTAAGAAAAAGAGAGGTCTTGTTTTGAGGAGAGTTTTGACTCAACGTTTGACTTTCTAATCAGTCCATATCAGTTTTGACTGGGTACGTTGGTCAAAACCTATATTGACTGAATGTCTGCTCTTTAAATTAGTCAATAAGGTTATTGACTGATGGTATCGGTCAAAATCCTTATTGACTGATTTTGTCAGATAAAATCAGTCAATAAGGATTTTGACCGACGCCCTTAGTCAATAACCTTATTGACTAATTTTACCGGTCAATAAGGTTATTGACTGGTTAAGGGTTTTGACTGTAACATATATAGTATAATGATCTCTGAAATAAGTTAATTAGTATGTGAAACTGGATCTGCAGAAAATTCAGAGATAAGATACTGCTATCCCTTATTATTAGCGGCGTTACTTCGGCACAGCTACTCAGGCGGTCCCAACCGTCTCCAGACAGATGCTCAGACACAGTGGTAATTAAAAATTGCCACCGTCTCATAAATTTGCATGAACGACGTGCGACGAATTGGTGCCTAAGTTTATACTGTTACATTGTAATTTTGAAATCTTTATCATTGTACACTTTTTGTTCTAATTTGAATTCAAGTCAGATCTCTCTTAAAGAGTAGAAAGTGGCTGCGTTTTCTTTAGCTTTTGAAATTCTTGTATTATATATCATTGTGAGAAATGCTCCTTTTATTTCACTAGTAGCTTTTCTAATTACAAAACATTGTCACCGTGCGTGTTCACTAGTCATTTCGAAACAGAGTCTGATAGTGAGAACACAACTCTTTCAAAAATGTTTATAATTGACAAATGCAGTGGAAACGCACGTTTGAGCCAACTTGTCAACTAAAAACATTTTTGACAGAATTTTGTTCTCACTCTCTCATCTGTCAGACTCTGTTCCGAAAAATGGACCGATCCCCCCAAAAAACTGGCCTCGACCCCCTCCAAAAACTGGTCTGGCCTATGATGCGCGGTAAGAATCTATTGAATTACGACCCATCCATTAACAAAAAGCATGTATTAAAATCACATTCTCATTGTCCATCAGCCATTTTTGATGTCCCCACTGCTGGGGCACAGGCCTTCCTTATGGGTGGTAAGGAGGATGGGCCATAACCTACCACGCGGGCCCAATGCGTATTGGTAGGTGTTAACGACTGCAAATGCAGCCGGGACCAACGGCTCAACGTGCCTTCCGAAGCACGGAGGAGCTCGAAATAATAAATTTTTGGTCACCCATCCCATGACCGACCCTTGCGAAAGTTGCTTAACTTCCGCAATCGCTGGGCCAGGCGCTAAACCACTGCGCCACCGAGCTCATTAACATAATAAAATGTATTATTTAAATGAAAAGCTCGCGCAGAAATAGTTAAACTGGAGAGCAAGAATGGGAAACCCTCATCTATGTTGACACTCACAAACAGATCAATGTTCGCGTTTTCAATCTGGTTTAATGAAGGCGCACTATCTCTTGCAGTGCACTACAATCCTATTATGACAATCATCTTCCTGTTCATTACGGGAGCTAAGACACTAAATTTAAATTAACAGCCCCTCGTTACACTGGTGATGTTCATTTGGTGAGCAGAAATAGAAGCGAGATGCTCGCTATAGTTTGTGAATTTGGAGTGAATTTATCTATAATACAAACTCGTACCTCTGTGAGCTTAGACCTCGCTTTTCTAACATTTTGAACATTTTTTGAAGTGGCTGATATATGTTTTTTTTACGATTCGAAAAATTTCAAAATACTGAATCGACAAAAAAACCTATAATATAAATTATCGAACTTGCTCAAAAAATTTCACGAGTAACGGTTTAAAAATGCGAGCTAGGAGAACAGCCGGACAGACATACGAAATATTTTTTTCCAAAGCTGAAACGGAGACGCTTCGCTAAATAAATAATGTTTCATAAGAATCATGGTGTGTGTCTGTCTACTCAGTAATGTAAAACCAGAAGAACTTCAAGCACATGTAAGACAAAAGACGCAAAGCATGTTTTATTTAAATAAAAGGAGAAAACATGTCATAGAAAGCAATGTTGATCACAAATGAATCATCGTGTTGTACGCACAGTACGTCATTATGCAATATCAACACAACAGTGTTAACCTTTGGCGACATCAACAACATAAACAATACCTACGTAAGAAAAGTTAAAACTGAATAAGCTCGCTACGACCTAAGTCGTAGTCATAGATAATACACTTATATAGTCGTAGTTAATAGAGGTGACATTCCATATCTAGATACGCTGCGCATACTCAGCAGAGCACAGAACATAAAAGGTAGTGGAGGAAAAAATATTTGTTCTGCGCAGCTGAGGGTGACGTGAGTTTTATTTATTTGTGTAATAGTTGCTCTAATACTTGACAGACAGACGCGCGGAAAACTTTGTTTTTTAATAAAATCATAATAAAATCCTTACTTAATATTATAAAAGCGAAAGTCCGTTTGTTTGTTTGTTACGCCTATATGTCTCAACTACTGAACCGATCATCATGAAATTTGTGCATACACGTTATCAGAGGTACAGAAACGGACATAGGGTTCCTTCATCCAGCAAAAAACGTATAGTTCCCGAGGAATAGTAAAAAAACTGTCCACGCAGACTAAGTCGCGGGTGGCCGCTAGTAATGTATAAATAAAATGGAGCAGAGCATAGCATAGCACATCATAGCTCAATGCTGGTTAGTCACTCTAACCCTTTATGCAGCTAGACACCGCCGTGTAGGGCGTTCTCCCGCCGTCTTTATCGTATCTTTAATGAACACTCATAAGCGCTGCTTAACGTATTGCAGTGACGTTACAGCTTTGCGGGCTTCGCGTTTTGTAGGACGCGATAACTGGGCGAGTTGCATCTTAATTAGTGGAATTTCAATGCTAAGAGTGCCGGATTTGTCTTGGTTTTGAATGGTATGAGATTTTGCAGTACTATGAATATGCTAACTAAATATTGTTCTTATAATGAGGTGGTGCAAACATAGACGCGTTTTTACTATAAAAATGCAACAGCTCCTTGCTGTTCAAAGCATAATTTTAAAACATAACGAAAAATTTAATATACTTGCTAACTTTTCAGGGATCAAATTATATGTAGATTAAAGACAGCGCCATTTATTTATTCAGTTTGTCAGATAAACGAAGTTGATTAACTACCTTTGCTAAAATATCTATTCATTCGGTACCTAAAAAGACTAATCAGTATAGCTTGCAAAGAATTTATCAAGGAGTCAAAAGGAGAAAAAATACCCTCCCTCAGGGATCCGTGAGACAATGTAAGCTCACACGGGGTATGCTAATACGGGGCCGTTCGGTACAAATTGATACTCGATCGTCGCTCATATAAAACACTCTGCGAGCAAGATCGCCCCATGAATAATAAAGAATTGCGAAATGCCGTCGACGCGACGCTGCGAGCGGTGCGGGCTTGCTACGTCAAACGTTGGGAAAAAACGTAAAAATAGTTGTGGAATATTTTGGAACTAAAGTTTATTTGCTTACTTTGTTATCCACCGTACGGGTCGGGTTATCACTCGTCAGTTTCCCTAACTAGCCAGTTTCTCTAACTGGTCAGTTTATTTTGCGAAATTCGTCAATAGGTCTGTTGTTTACTAAACAACACTTACATTATTTTAGGAAAGCCAAAGATGTATATCCACGTAACACCAGAAGTTCCGATAGACTAGTATCAGATATTATTCCTAAGAGCACACGATTTAAAAAAAACTGCTACTGGATGTGTATAATTTTGTATAACAAAATACCTAAATTAATTCAAGATTTACCTTTTAATAGGTTTAAAGTAGCATTATCTAAATGGTTAAACGAAAAAGCCTTTTATAGTATCACTGAATATTTAAATTACAATGAACCTTAATTTTTTTTATTTTTTATATGTTACTTAATTAATCATTGTAATTAATTGTGTATCCTTATATATATATATTTTTTTTTTTATCTGACATTTATAATTTTGTTATTATTAATTGTTTAATTTGACATGTTTGTGTGTAATATTGACATTAATTACCTAATTTTATTGTATCTTAGAATTGAATTGAATTATTTTATTATTAATTTCTGTGATTGTAGTCAATAATACCAATAATAACTATTACTTACATTACTTTTTAATATAAATATTTGCATGCTATTGCTGATGGCTAAACGAGCTGAACTTAATTAGTAATATAAGATCTCCAGTGTACCTTGTTTAAAAGCAAATAAATGATTTCTGATTTCTGATTTCTGATTTCTGTGTCTACAAGCTACAATGCTACATTCTTCGTAGCGAACGACTACGGATGCTACGGAAATCGTAGCATTCGCCAACGGAGATAACAAATTGTGGTTTTATTATTTTCAATTGATGTTTTTTAACCGGTACTTTTAATTCAATAAATACTTGAAAGGCGATATTAACAGCTTGCTATTTTGCTGATTCAATGTTGTTGTAAAATAGTGTTGAAAGAGTTTTAAAATCGTCATTGTAAATCCGCACCAAACATAAACCCGCCCTTCATTCCATTCTTATTCATCCCACGTCCACTATAAAACATAACTCGGATTTTCATACAGACTCGTACAGTCCTCTTGTGTTTTCATTCTGTTAAACAGCTCCCCCTTTGTCACATAAAAATACCCCAAACGGCTGTAAAACGTTATGTTGAAATAACTGCTCTTTGCTTTTCAACATTATTGAAATTTCTGCATTTATGATCAGATAGAGCTATATTTCAAAGTAAATTGTCGTCTATAATCATTCACTTTCTAAATAACTGAAGTCCTTTATAAAAGTTGATCGCCATCCAATTTAATGAAGGAATTACGAATTATTCAAATTGGGAACAAACGTTCCTTCCCACAACAATCAACGCGTATTACCAAATAACATTTAAAACGTCTATACGTAATTAAGTTGAACTAATCTCATATGTAAACTTAAAGCGCAAACGTTTAAACTACCACACATTCGTATTCCCATAATTTTAATGGGAGGTTAGAATGTAAATTAAGCAAATCACATGTCATCGGAGCCCTCAGGCAATTAAGTGAAATTGTCGTCAAACGCAACCGCTCGCATAATAAATATCGGTTGGATTAAATCAGGCTGTGTAATGTACGCGATAGATGCTTGGAGTAATCGCGCACGTGTATAGTGACGCGACGCGTGGGCCAACAAGCGAAACCTCATTGGAGGTGGTAGTTTGAGATGCTTGGAGCGGCATGAAGTAACAGTTTGCAAAGATTTAAAATTGTCGATCTATTTACTAATAACAATTCTTACGCAGGAATTAGAGTAGTGTTGTATGTACGTACACTCTCATTATATGCACTTTAACTTAAATAACGACACTCACTTATTGGTCGATAATGTCATTACACTTTTTCAGGTATTAGGCACTGTTTTCTATCAACACGTGATAAATACCAAAGTCTAATGAATATTAAATATAACTGAATTTAACGAAACAAAATACAAAATTTTCCCTAAAGTTTTATGTTAAATGAAAACAAAAACAATAATTTCTGTAATTTTCTTTATAAAATAAGATTTTCAAAAGACAATAAATGTTCTACATATATAACTAAGGTAGATCAATGTGTGACCGAGCGAGCACGAAGCGCAAGTGAAGCGTCTCTGCTTCAGCTTGGTCAAAAATGCTTTCCGTTTTTTGTCCTCTACAGATCACATTTCTCATCCGATTCTCGAAAAATTTTGTGAGCAGGTTCAATATTTATATCATTAAAATAAACACATTTCAGGCATTTAGAATATGTTCAAAAATGACACAAACGCGAGATCTACAGCTCACAGAGCCACTAGTATAATAATAAATATCATAATGAAACATAATAATAGTTTACCACATCCGCACACGTCCACATCCCTGAATGTGTGGCAGTGTGTAAAGGCGTGCGTACTGTTTACCTGCGGAATCCGCACAGACAATTAGCTCTTTATGCGATTAACATCCGCTCCCATCCGCAGGTGACGACGCGGTAGCTTACCGGGAATTAGTGGGCGTTGACACTATTCATTATTCAGATTTTCTAGTTGTATTTACAATGTAATCAGAGAAATCTGTGTCACATTTAATTGCAAATCAAGAAAAAAACAAATTTAATCATAACTGACATTTTTAATCACTTAGAAAATCTATGAATATGCGAAATCAATGAGGGCTTTCAAAGTGACATTTACAAAATAAAAATAGTAACTATTTGCCTCGCTAGATAGCGTTGAAGGAAAAAGATGAGTATGGATGAGTCAAAATTTGCTTTTAAAAATAAACAACCTGTACCAAAGAGGCAAGTAAGCGCTCGCTGGCTAACATCTACCCAAAGAGAAATATTTACCTACCTCAGTACTCTTCGAGGCTTAGTTAAAAAAAATCACATTGACTCATACATTTTTATCATGCCATCTATCAAACCTACAATTTTTTGCCATTGTGAAAAGCCCTCATTAGTTTTCATTAATATAATAATTATAACGTTTTCCAAATTCAAAATCTCGTCGAAAATCCTTAGGTTTTAACAGAAACCATAATTAATTTCAGCTAGCAGACAGTCTTCAGTGCCGAAAGAGCTCCTTTATTGCATCCAACCGTTATCTGGCGTGTGGAGAACACCAAATGTGCATTCAGGACATCGCGGGAGACGGTCGAAGGAAGTGGCGCACAATGCCTTCACGGTGGAGGTAAACGGGACAAAACAGATGTGTACGCCACTCCTACGTCAAAAGCGGCAGAGATGAAAAACAATGCAGTGTATATAAGTTCATTGTGAAAATTTAAGGTTCATCCAGTGCTTTAAATAGGTACCTAATAAAAATGGTGTTAACTTCTTGTTTTTTGTTATCAAAGAAATTAAATGGAAAATATTTGTAACAATAATTCCAATTGTAGTACTAACGTCACTTTGTCAACTCAGTACTTGAACTTTCTTGTTATTATGTAGTAGAATTCCGATCATGATTGATTTCATAGAAATCTAGTTTTTCTTTATTTATACATTTGCAATACATGCGACTTAACTACTAGATCTTAAAGTAACTAATTATCGCATGCACCTTGACAGGCATAGCAATAGCATAGTTTAAATACATAGATTAGCAGGCACAAAGTACAATCAAAACCTTGCTACAATCCTGATATCATAAAGACAAAATATTTTTATAGTATAACGGAATATTGCAAGGTATTCTAATAGAAATCACAATCTTAATTTGAAGAGAGTGTCCATTCTGTATTCAAAATAATCTTTGGACAAAAGGTTCCCTCAAAACGTATACAAGACGGCTTTCAAAACGGGTGCATCGGCCTTCAACAGCAAGAAGCATAAAGATATTGAGCGTGCATTGTCGCGCGCGCATTGTGCGGCACCGCCTGGCGAGAATCACGCGATAACCGCCTCCGCCGCCGGACGCTTTCTCTCCCTAATTGTTATATACCCAACCCAACAAAGAGCCGCAGAAACAAACGACGTCAGAGCTTGTTAGCTCCCAGGCTAAACGCTTGTGTAATAACATGTCTTCAAACAATTGTTCAACGCTTCCAATACGTTAGGAAATTGTCTATACGCGATTCCAATACGGCTCGATCGCCTTTGTTGCAAAACGAACATCGAGGACGCCTTCGATTTTCAAATTTAACAATTTCACTGTGATTGACGGTAAGCCAATAAAATTGAGGGGTCGTTCAAAAAAGTGGAAATTCATCGGGTAATAATGAATCGGCCGGGAGCTAGATGCCGATATGCGCTAATGATCTCCGCTCTAGAATCAGATCGACGTTTATTCGTTTTAAAACGTTCGGGTGGCGGAGCGATCGCCCCGCCCGCTAGGTATGGCATCAATCATTTTTAGAGGGTTTCGCTTATCCAAGTTTTCTTCCTGTCTCGTGCTCGCCTCAGACTACGAGTGATCCCGCTGAACCAACAGAGCGTTCTCCGTAACCGCGTTTTGTATTATTTTTTGTGAATAAATAATATTATTCCTCAAGGGAAAGGGGATTGGATTTCGTTAAATATGGTTTAGTAATTGAATTGAAATCTCTCAATGTCGACGTTCAATTAAGCTTTAGATTTTGTGCTTGATGAAGGCATTTCCTTTGTTTCTTTGGAAATAATAATTTAATTTGTTTGAAGTCCTTTTATTCACTTAGGATTGGAATGTTAAATTTTATTAGCTTATACATCTCAAAGGAATTTCGTATCACAAATAGAATTGCAGCGAACTAATAAAATTTAAGACAATACCTATTTCAATTTATGTACAAAAACTTATAAGACAATTTCTTATCATGTAAGTAGTTCAATTATTCATCTTCTTCACCCTATAAAGAGCATGTTCTTGATAACCTACACTCTCAATTTCTACTTACCAGCTGATATAACACAACATGGTGGTGGCGTGGTGGCGGGATGTATTTGGCTTTCAGCTAAAACAGTACCACATCAACCACATGGACAAACGTGGCAGACACCACGTGGCAAGCTTTCGTGGCACGAAATCGTATGACGACACATAACACCAATAAATGAATAAAATTCATAGAAACTTAAGGTAGTCATGAAAAGAAAAGAACCACAGAGAAAGCAATACTATACGTAAGAAGAGACGGGACTTCATAGACCAAAAAAATCTACGAAATGTCAAATCAAACATACCTCGATGTAGCCAACATAACGAATGTAAAACAAAACAATGTTTTGCCAACCTACAGGAAAGAAATAGAGATGGGCGACCTTATAATATTAAATTTTTTATCGATATCGATGAATGCACTGAACTGCGCTTTACTTAAGGAATAATTTTAAAATTTCTACTAATTGCAATTATAATAAAATATAAATAAATTATAAGTAATTATTTCAAAAAAAATCTTTATTGTTCTCAATGAGTAATTATTTTGGCAGCTGATGGCGGTTGGCGGCTGATGACCTGAAATAAAAATATATAAAAACATTTTTATAATCTGTTACAGTTTAATTTTAACATAACAGTAATCTAGCGCGTACATTCTTGCCCATCTTTACCCATTTCTTACACCTAAAATGAAAAGCATCGATATCGATATTTATATATGATGTAGCACCACTATTTTCCTGCAGATTATTTTTCTGACTAAAATTTTATTATTTCATTCAAATACCTACCAAAAATTGTAAACGAATGTTATATTGGTTAATGTATTACTCACCGAAGCTCATCTGAAGGAAATTTGGCCATAAAAAACCGTTTTGTATCGTCTTTTCGCGCCGATCACAAATTTCACATTTTACATGCTTCATTGTGACTTACATGTACTGCACCTTAACTTGACTATTAAAAAATTAAATCAAACTTTTAAATATCACAAAACTATTATAAAACAAACTTTTAACTACCTACACAAATTAATTTTATTTGTTACAATACTTTAAATGTTGCCGCCGTTTTGCTCTGACAGATGACCTATCATCAAAGAACGAGAAAGAATGAGGAAGAGTGAGACAAATATAGTCGCCATCAAAATTCGTGTCCGTTTCATAGAATCTTTTTTTGTATAGAAGTTGCGACAGACTGAAAAGAACTACACCACTGCCGCAGCTGCACACACTCACGCACATATACACAACTTAAAACTGTCACTGTCACATGAATGTCACTTCACTACTTCCTCTGTGGTTAGGGCGAAGGGCACAATTCTTACAGCCTTACTCACATTGTTTTGAAATTTTTATTGTTAAAGTTTATCTTTTCAACTGTGTTTGTGTTGAAAGGTGCAACATGATCACATGATATTGTAACATTACTTTTTATATATATTTTTTGTGGTGTCCGTTACAGCCAGGCCCTGACAGAATAGCAGCGTGCCGTGGCGTTACCCTAACGTCGCGGCATTCATACGCTGAGGCAGGTACCTTTTATTAATCTCCTTGTTTAGTTGTTTTAAGTTACTTTATTATAATTATTTTTTAATTTAGTGTAGTGTTTTGTTGTTTCTTTGTGAGGTTAATAATAAACTATTTTCTATTCTATTCTTTAAAAAAAAAATCTTAAAATAATTAGTAGAATGTTGTGATATAGCTTCTATTTGTTTGGCACCTAATTCATGATACAAATTAATAGGTTAATTTATAAAACTTGTTTTACGTATATTTCCTTAATATCGGAGAAGAATTTCAAACCCCGATTACTTTAATGGCTTTCACATCACCTCGTAAATCACAACAATTATATCCTGCGACGCTAATTACACTATATCCATTACAAATGCTGTCAAAAGTGATTAATGCTAATGTCGGACGCAAGATTTTTAACTAAGTTAAGATTAAAATAGCTTACGGTATAAATTCCATGCCCGGGGCGGATCCGTCATCTCTCCCTAGGAAATTATAATGACACATCCGGGGGAGGTTTTAAGCCAATCCAACTTGAGCACTCCTGATAATCAGAAAAATTTAGAGGTGAACTTCAATTTAAAGTTGGCTTTATTTTAAAATTTCCTTTTTGTATAAACACAAAACATACCAATAGTGAAAGTCAAAAACTGTTTTGTTGCATTATCAGCTTGATTTTAAAATACAAAAGCGCTTTTTTTTTGTATTTTTTAATTTATTACTGCAGCACAACAACTATTTCACAAATTAAAACTCCATTGTTGCAACAACTTTCAAATCCAGAAGTCAAAATTTTGAGGAATATCATCAAACTTTTAAAATGGGCCTTAAAGTGTATCGATTTCAAAAATTAATTTCAACTTCCCCACAAAAAAATGTAAAACGTTAACGAAATGGCAGTCAAGTGTTCCAAATGATTCGTTCAAATCCAATTTTGTTTTTTCAATGCAATACTAATAATAATTTCCGAAGTCAATCCGCTGCAAACAATATCGATTCGGAGGGTTCTAGAAAACAATTTGCGGTAAAAAATCCGCAACGATTCGCGATATGAGCATCGGCATTTTTGTTTTTTACTTCCCACCGCGGGGGAGGTCGCGACTGATCTTTGTTTTATGAGAACGATTAAGAAAAGCATATTTGAAGTGTGTACTTGGCTTTATTTGCGCGGGGAAGGTACGCTTCATTGAACAGTAATCGTTTTAGCTTTTTTATCATCGAGTGGCGGGGGTTATGAGTGCGCGATCGTGTATCGTACTGGAAATTAGTCGAATTTAATTGAGATTGAAGCCGCCATTCGGTGTCAGTGGCGCGTGGTACCGTTTTGCTTTGTTTAATCTATACGTTTTCGTTTTCGATGAAAGTTGAAGTAACCACTCTCACTTTTATGTTTTATGATTTTTTTGGTATAAATTAGATTTGCTTTCCAACTACACTGCGGTTTCACTACGACAATCGATGAATTTTAAGACGATTAATAAATATTCCGTTCAGTGCAATTTTTCAAGAGCCAGTCATACAGGGTGTTTGTTAATCTCTTAGTCTTATAAAGCCGAATGTGGTAGATTAGGGACCATCAAACTGAACAACTTTAACTATGGGACCAACTCTGAAAGCGTGAAAAAAAAAATTTAGATATTTTCGTTATTATTTTCTATATGAAACAGCAATTTTTTTTCGATTCCTAAGTTGGTCCCGTAATAAAAGTTGTCCAGTTTGATGGTCCCCAATCCCTATCTACCATATTCGGTTTTATAAGGCTATTACTCTGTATAAGGGACTGGAAACTTAATTAGTTTGAAATATGGACTATCTCTACTATAAGTATTTTTCGCTTTAAACAAACAATAAAGACATGTTTGCAGACCACAGCTGCAGTAGCATTGGACCAAATCTCACTCAAAGGACTAAGACATTACGACTGCTTAAGGTTGTATTGCACCACATAAATCAATTCAGTAACTTCAGTTAATTCCTCGGTGTTATAGTGTACCGTGCCCGCGGCGACTGATTTGAATGCTAAGTGTGGATGAGAAGGGTGCTGTTACTGCTGTTGCGGCCTTATTGAGGCATTTTACTGAGAAAGACACATTGAATAAGAAAAAATATAATTTTAAAAGATAACATTAAGTGTAAGATGTTATAAAAGACAATAATGGTCACAAAAACGTGGTAAAAATCTGTACAAAAATAAGAATCACGCCGTAAGATGTCTTCATAGAATGTAAAAAAATAATATATACGAGTATTTTCACGTAAAGGGAGTTTGGAAGTTTAAACCTAAAAAGAGTGTTTAATGTGTGATACATCAAGACTAAAAATACGTTTACTATAGATACATAAAAATCAATAAATAAGTAATTAATTTGTTTACATCTAATTATTAAATAGATTTAGGTATATACATGAAATACTTAGAACATTTTACAGTAGCATAAGAGTAGTATGATGAAGATGAAGGGTAAGGATAGTAACATAATTAAAACACAGATTTATAAACAAGAATATAAGTTGAACACTTGAACAATTTCTTTGCAATTACGCATTTGCATGAGCTCAGGTTCACGTACGTTATGTCGGGGCGCAGCGGATCGGGCCGCATCGAAAAAATCCGCTCAAATCGCTCGTATGTATTTTATATGAACTAACCCTCGATCAAGAATTACCTAGATGTCCGGTCAGAGTCTCAAAAATGGCACCTCAAATAGCGTCCCACTTACAAACTGGGCGCTTATTTTGCACAAAGTAAGTGATAAAACATGTGTTTTTGTACAAAATAAGCTTATTTTGTACAACATAAGTATTATAAAATGTGAGTTTGTACAAAATTGGAGCTGATTATGTACAAAATAAACGCCAAGTTTGTAAGTGGGACGCTATTTGAGGTGCCATTTTTGCGTATTGTTTTAGTTCGTGAAGTGTATCTAGTATATTTTTGATCGAAGGAACTAACGCACACTATGCCGGGCCGCAGCGGCCGCATTTCCGCGATAGTTCATATAAAAAAAATGCGCTGCGGCCCGCCCCGCTGCGCCTCGACATAGTGTGCGCGAACCTTAATAAGTATTTGTTCCGATAATCCATTCGTTCGGTGTAAAAAATGTAATGTGTTAATTTTATTAAATAATTCAGAAAACGACTCTATGCATATTTTTCCCTACTCCTGACGAGGCGTATTCAAAACGGTATGTGGTACAATTCATAAATAACCGCGGTGCTTTGTTTTGCGGGAGTATGACACAAAATAAAGGCGATTAATTATTCAGCGCCACACTCGACGCAATCAGAATAAGTGGTGATGTTTCTGTCACCCGCCACGATGTTAAATGGCGGACGGTAGGGTAAGTTTGTTTCTTCGCAAACCATTTCGATTAGGTGTAGACTCTATTCTTGGTTCCTGAGAAATTCCCTTGCTATTTTTTCCATCTAAAATCAAAGAAACGTATTCCAAAGTTCACCGTTACATATTAAATGTAGCATTAAATTAATTGCAGATAGAGGCAAAACTGGAAGGCGTAGTAAGACGCAGTTCACGTCGGTCGGACATAAACTTCTTAGAGCCTTCTTAGAACTTTGTAGTGGCGTTTCTATGGGGGAGGCCTAGGATCAGCAGTAGACCCAATTGATGACGATGTTCATTAAAAGTCTATAATTAGATGCTTTCAAAAAAAAATGTCTTGAAAATATTGAGGGAGAGAATTGGAGAAAAATATAGAAACTTTATTAATAAACTTTGTTTTTGGTTAGATTTGTGTGGTCTTAAATTACGAAGTACTTATTTGCGTACTGCTAACACCTCCTAAACTGTGGTCGGCTCTGGCGATGCGGCACCGTGCGCATGATTAGAATTCTTAAGCCGCGCCGAAGGCTCTTGATTAGAGGAAATTAAAATCATTATACCCCGGCGCGTCTCCCGCCACAATGCCGCCATCCGCCGTTCCAAGTAAAAATAGGGAAACGCACATAAAGAAAGGCTCGCCGGAAACGGAAGCGGCACCATCTTGGAGCCGCCGGGCGGGAAAACAATGGATTCGTTAATTAACATTTTCTTACGCCTCGCGGCTGTCGAACGAACGGTTTATCGGACCAAATATTTATGACGTTGAAATGAAAATTCCGTAATCGCATAGAAATAGAAACTTCTGTAGATTTAAGTCGATGCGCGGTCCAATTGAGTCCAAGATTTTTGTTATAATATCATCAAGGACTCTGGCACCTACGTATAACTTGTGAAAAAAAACGTAAGAGTCTCTAAATGATCAATACTTTATTAAAGCAAAAGTCAAATCACAAGGGCCATTTTTAATAAAATGATTGGCTTAAATGATCACCATACTAACCTGACCTAACCCAGAATTAGTAAATGCTCACCAAATCTTCTTGGGCGGTTTAGGATTTGGTGCGCTTTTACTAATTTTGGAGAACACAATGTTTTTTTGGTATCCCTCCGGACCAGTAGTAATACCAATACTTTTTACCATTGATGGTAAAACTGGCATTGTACCATTTATACCATTACTGAAAATACAAAATAATCCTTGATTCTAGGCATGATACTGTCATCAGGCAAATGTTATAAATATTGTTGTATATGTAAACCTTGCACAAAAACATTGTATCTGCACCAATGGAAAATAAATAACTATTCTATTCTATCTAAATAATACAAAAATTTAACCAAAATCGTGCGTTGCTAACCTTATCGATAGTTGATTAACGTGCATCACTACGTTTCGGACATTCATTGGTTCAGTGATAGAGTGGCGTCATTTGTCGTGCGTCGAGTGGACTCCATTGCACTCGGACGCCGAAACAATATGACACATGGCTGTGTTTGATCTATGAGCTCGGTTCTTGCTCGGTCTAATCTGTGGATGCGCAATGAACCTTTTGCTTGTGCTTTTGCGTAGGTTTCATGGTATCATTGCAACTTGCAACGTGAGAATTTATGTTAATTTAACAAATTTTATGTTAATTAAGAGGAAGTCCCTTGGATGAGGCACTGGTATCGTTTAGGTCATTGGAAAAAAGGTTTTTTTCCAATAGCGATAAACATCGTATTTTTTTAGTTCCATTAAAAGTGAGACTTCATTTAACATTCCAGCTGTTTTATTTTTAATCCTAAATTCAATTGACGAGTGTGCCTGTATACATACATATAAACAGTGCCTATACTTGTAGCTTAATTTATTGATTGTTGGTGTTTCGAAAGTTTTCTTCATAATTTTAATGAGTAAGGTATTTATAAGTCTCGTATTTCAAAAGTGATGTAATTAAATTATAGTAATTAAAACTTGTGTATAAAATTATGAGGGGCTTGATTATACAGGGCTGAAGTTGAAATAAGCGTACCAATAGCTGAAATTAAACTTTCATTCTAATATTTATTTTTAGATGAGTAACGACACTGCTATTCATAACGATGTTAGTTCTTAAATGTTAAATATACTCGATTATTTTCAGCTATAAAAAGTGAATTAATTATCGAATTATTGTAGTGTTTCTGTAAATCTTCATCCTGCCTGATTAGTACAGCACCAATTAATCGAATATCAACGTGTAAAAAAAACACGTAATGCAGAATATGGTAGATTAGGGCTATGTATACAACCCCGGAAAAATATTATAAACACTGAAAACCACTGTATTGAAAACTTTTTTTTTATTATGATAAACTGGCCTAGACCAAAATTGTGTTTTGTTTTTGCCCATAAATGGGATTGATTATCGAAAACAATAGTCTATTTGCGTTTAGGGTTGTCGCTTTGCAACCGCAAAGTTGCGAAAATATTGATTTTTTATTTGTATGAAAAACTTTTCATATAAAAAAAAAAATTTTTTTCCAGCCATGCAGTGGTTTTCAGTGTTTATAATAATTTTCCTGGGTTGTATGCATGGTACTATCGACCATATTCGGCATTACGGGTTTTTTGTAACACGTTATATATGCACTTAAAATATAGATTGTCTTCTTCTCTATCTATCGACTATTTGATTGGTACATCACTATTACATTGAATGTTTATTGAGCTAGCCTCAGTTCATCTATGATACGGCGCGCGGCGGCGAGCCTCGAATGCAGTGCGACACGCCGAAATAATACGATTCACATCCGCTTGATGCATTGCGTTTGTTTGCATATTGGACCATTTTGAGTAACCGAACATCGATGTTGTCCGATTCGGTTATGTCGGTTTTTAGCAGTTATTTATAGTTGGTAGTTGCATTTTGTACGCAGAACTTTAGCACTGTTAGGAATGATAATATAAATAAATAAATAACGGCTCTATTGTTACTTTTTATTGTGTTTGACAAAGTTTTTATATGTGAGTTAAATCACTTAAAAATTTAAGTTATTATTAAATCACCAATACTGAACGCTCTTTTACGGAGTATTTCAAATAAAACTATACAATAAACAAAGTTACGTTTTCATTTGTTTTGACTGTATCATAAAAGATCATTGCAAAAAATAAGCTTCGAGCCCAAGCTTCGAAACAACTTAATCCTCATTTACTTTGAAATATTTTTAATAAAAAATGGTGGTGGCCAGCTTGCAAATTCAGAAGTAACCTCCACGCGTCCGAAAGACGAATATTTCTCCATCAATAATAGTGTGTCTGTACCCATTTGTAGAGTCGTAACGGGGCAGTAAACCGGCGTTAGTGGTGGATTACCGCCATTAACCGTCCGTCAGCCGGCAGCTGTAAACCAGTGATCGATGCCCGGTTATTGCGCGGACGGGGGACAAAACTCTGATTTGTTTAGGGAATTACTGAGTTGGTTTCGCTTTATCTTGAGTTTGTACCTACTACGTTCCATACAGTAAAATAAAACAATATCAACCTCAAGTTGATAAGACTTCAATAAATTTGTTTGTGGAAATAGAAAAATAGATATTATCTATAGTTATAGATTATGAAATAGATTAATTTTTTGCACCCTAAAATTAATGTTTTTTATGTTTAGATCTTAAATTTGGTAAATAATTGTATTCAAACATCTTTTTATAACATTTGTTTTTCATACGTTATAGATAGATAGATAAACACTTTATTGCACACACACATTACAGGAAATACAATAACATAAAACTTAAAACTATGGTGAGCAAAGGCGGCCTTATCGCTAAGAGCGATCTCTTCCAGACAACCTTTAATACTTTAATAATTGTAATATTGATTTCTTTGGAGCATATTAGTTTCCAAGTGGGTCCAACTGATCCAGATTTTTCCTCCTATCTACAATTAACAGTCACTATCAGAAATAATCTGGAGTTCAGCCCGCGGTGCAGTCTTGGCCACGACTGTCTCAATTATTAATTGTAATTTTTGACAGGCACCTGTCAATTTCGTAGCGCTCAACCCTTCTTAATCCCCCCAAGAAGGCGCTCGCCCGAGTCTCCCCGC
This sequence comes from Agriphila straminella, assembly GCA_950108535.1. Taxonomy (NCBI): domain Eukaryota; kingdom Metazoa; phylum Arthropoda; class Insecta; order Lepidoptera; family Crambidae; genus Agriphila; species Agriphila straminella. The sequence goes on along the minus strand of OX467309.1, from coordinate 14,914,028 downwards.
ATAAATTAGCTCTCTCTGCCACATCGGATATAAAATTTTGAATATGAATGGCAAATTTTGCATTCGTAATAAACCGCTTTCCCTACTGCAGATGCGTGCGCTACTCGATAGAGACACAAAATAGTGAGATTACAGAAGATAAGGCTCGCTTACGCTGGAAAATTTGTCAGTTGTTATTTTCATTATTATCACTACCACAGTTATCTTTCTTGAATAAAAGTAATTGAAACAACTGCACAGTACGTTAAAGTGTATTTTGATGTAAGATTCAATATGTTTCCGCTGTTATTTACGCCAAAAAGATGAACCTACGCAAGCGCTTTTTGGTGATTTTTTTTTACAGTCATCAGTGAGGTTTATACGCAATTTAATATTTGTAGCAACTAGAGAAACTCTTTAGCTTGTCATGAGACTTTTTTGTGGCTACAATTTTTCTTTTTTATATAAAAAAGAGACTTCCCACACCATGTTTTCCTATTACGGAACCTAAAGCTTACTACGCGCGCTCGAGCAACGCAAAACCTCTCACCGACCGACGACATTGCGTCACGCGTTCGAACTTGAGTGTAGCAGAGATTCCGTATCGGTGTGGTGTCGATGAGAGGTGCCTACGTGTGCGTTGCTTAAGCACGCGTAGTACTAAGCTTCACTTCTGTCCTCTCTCTATTTTGTGATAGAGATCTGTCTTTTCCTCAGGTGGCTTCCCATAAATATTTATTAATTATTTTTTTCAATAATCTTGCCTCCTGCATCTCCGAGGGATATCCCTGCTAATTGCTTTTTGTTTCATTTGAATAAGTATTGTTTTTGACTGCTGGAGCGTGACGCCCAATTTTAAAATCTCGACGATGAATAATTTTGTTTTAACAAAGTTTATTCAATTTCCATTATTCTCTGTGTAATTGTACAGCTATTCTCTATGAAATATTGAGGCACATTCGGAATGGAACATTGTTTTAGGTAAGTTAATAGTTTAAAATAATATAATGCTTCTAGAAATTTTTGAAAACAAAAATATCACAGTTTAAAAATACGAGTATAATAGCCATGCCATGCCAGCCATCAGCCATTTTTAATGTCCCCACTGCTGGGGCACAGGCCTTCCTTATGGGTGGATAAGGAGGATGGGCCATAACCCACCACGCGGGCCCATTGCGGATTGGTGGGTGTTAACGACTGCAATTGCAGCCGGGACCAACGGCTTAACGTGCCTTCCGAAGCACGGAGGAGCTCGAGATAATACAGTTTTGGTCACCCATCCCATGACCAACCCTTGCGAAAGTTGCTTAACTGCGCCATCGAGCTCCTCAAAAATATAATGATTGTTACATTATGCGATTTGTAATCAGATATTTTTTTGAATAAAATTTGAAAACGACGCATCGATTATGTTTTAAGTGTTTTTCTAGGGAAACAAAATTTCAAGAAAAGAAAACATCACATTAAAAGTATTACGTGCCACCATCAAAACATAAAATATCAATCCCCTAAGTCGAGTCTGCCTAATTGATTTTATAATTTGAGGGAAATTCGGAAAGATAACATTTCCATTCGCCGCACGGCGTCGTTCGACACGTAGAGACGGATGCCCCTATTGTAACCACAAAATACTTGCAATTTATTAAAGAAAAAACATATTTTTTGAGCCTTACATCCCAGGAAACAAGAACCAATTTCCCTTAGCTATTAGCCAGAGAACGGTAACTGTAATAGACGGCCGCTTCATTTTTATTTTCATAGACTTGTATAATTTTATTGAAATGGCTAAATCGGCGCCAGAAGCGATTATAATAAATTATGCAGAATACGATTGTAAAAACGATTCTGTTTGAAGAATATTGAAAAACCGTGGGTTTTGTGAGTGGCAAAGTGAAATATTGTTCTTACGTCTTGCTACAAAGTTGTTGAGCCCTGTTATATTTTATAAAAACAAATGAGTCTTATTCATGTTACGAAACAAGATTATCATTGATTAAGCTTAAAGTTGCTTTTCTGTTGTTATTGTATTTATAATAAAAAATAATTTGTAATGTTGAATAACATAAAAGGTCATCTTAATTATACAACCGTTTCATCCGAATATCAACCACTAAACACACACGCTTAATATCCGTCATATCTCCATTTGTGCAGTAAAATCGGCAAAACTGCGTCATCAATCCACCGTCAAACCAGCTTTATTAGTCTGATAAAAACGTCAGTATCGAATTAATAGCATACACGGTGCCCCGGGCCTGATGAACGATCGACCAATTTGTACCGCACTGCGTGGTCACCCTCACACGTAAATTTTTTATACGGTCGAGATTACCTCATAGTTACGTACGGTTCCGTAATAAAGCCAATTTTTTTCGTTAATACCACACCGCATGTTTCGGTACGCCACTTTCTCGGTATTAAAGTCGCAGACGTATCATTTTGTAAGCAATTGGAGTAATGTTTGATACTGAGGTATCTCGTTTTCCTTTTAGTGCTGTTTATTTATTTAAACATGCGGTCGGTCGGTTTGATTTCAGGTTGGGCTGCAACGTAATGAGCTTGTTAGTGGCTGTTGGTAACTTTAATGAGGCAATAAATGACTGTGAGATTCTTGTCAATACGTTTCGACATAATCAATGGACGGTTCTTTCTTACTTTGAGCAAACGATATTTCATTTTGGATTTTCTTTACGCAATAACATCTTCACATAAAGCATGTGAAACTAATAAGCATAAGCACTGTTTAAATGACACATAATATTACAGGAAAATATTTACAAGGTATCTAAAAACACCCAAGTCCCAATTGATTTATGCTAAAGTAAAAACTTTTGTTTTAGTAAGTGGATTCACATTGTGGCGGCGATAATCTATCTCGACGTCTTTGATTGAATAATCGATGGCCTACAACGGCCACTAACAAGAAGCCGAAAATGCTATCAATCTTTGGCGTTGAATCACCAAGGTCAAGCAAAAGAAATAAGCCAGAAAAGATTATTCAAAAAGTATGATCGCCGTCAAAAATGATTGATAAAGACTAGCTGACTATTAAAAAGTAATAGTAATCAGTGGACTTCGATGTCAGTTAGTAGCTGTAGACAATTATTGGACATCGTTTATGAGAATTATAATTAATTACCCAACTTCGATGTTTTCTAAAGAGATTAAATATTTAAGTACCTATCTACTTTTTATTATTTCAAAAAGTTTTTCCCAAAACATCGAAAACCGACACTTTTAACATAACAATGTTTTCCCGAAACATCCCGCCAATATCAGGTTTCCATCGACATTGACAAAATTAAACGCACCCGTCATCCACGTATCGGCCATCGGCCATCGGCCATCGGCGTCGGTCGACGTCGATAACATCGGAGTAACAAATTAACCCCAAGCCGTCCCTATCGCGACATCTATACCGGCATTGATAAACTTTTCAGTATGTTTCAGTAAGTTTGGAAGTACAGCAATATGGAAAACACGTTTTACAATTTGTGTAGTATGAGATAGCAAAATTGCATGACTATTCACTTATCAATAAGGACCTTAGGTAAGTATATTACAGTAACTAATGCCAAATATTTGTAAACAGCTACTTTTTAGCGAAAAAATAGGTTCAAAAATAGAGTTTGGTGCATTTAATTTTTTACTTTTATGGTCAAAAATAAAAGTGGTTCGGTAAAAACAGTTTGGATCATTAATTTTTAATTTAAGCTTAAAACTACCACTTTACCTTCGAAACGAAAAAAAATCCTCACGAACGTCAGAAACGTGGATAGTGGCGAGGATTCAACGGTAATGCTCAGATCGCGTGGAATTGAACAATATTTACGGACGATTGACTCGGCTTGAAGGAAATGAATAGATTTCATTTTAGTGTCATTTGTAGGGTTAATGGCGCCTGCGACTAATGCCTGTGAAAACGAAACCTGTGAACAGTGGGGTGGGCTGTGGGCTGTGGGCTGCGGGTACGAACCGGCGATTTGTTGACAGATGTTAATGATAACGCCAATTGTTTTTGGAAATAATCTTAGTTTGTTATGCAATAGTTGTCTTGCATGGTTAGAATTAATATTTCTCAAAATAAATGTTGATTTAATTGATCATCGTTTTAGTCAATTGGGTAATATGTATGTATGTAACCACCTACTCATTGGATAATTTGATTCATTTGATAATTATTAAAAAAAAATTGTAAGGTTTGATAGAATGTTGAAGTAATCTATTAAACAAGTTTAATCGAAAAGTACTTGCTTGTTTTATAAAAATAAAATATTTAAATGTTAAATTAAGCCTGTCGATTGTAATAACATTCTACTCACAAACGGTTTCAGAATAGTATCTACATTATGAGACAAGTTAGCTTAGGTTGCTTATTGCACACAAGGCTGTGGGTTGCAGCCCGAGCCGCAGGCGAGGGCGTTACTCAGCCGAGTGTGCAATAAGCAAGAGCTCACGAGTTTCATACGACGTTTTTCAACACATTTGCGAGGAAAAAACAAAGTAATTTATCACACAGCAACAAATATGGCAAAAACAAAATATGATAATTATGGGAAAAGGCGCGCATGTTTTTTTGTTTTTTTTTCACACGCCCAACGCAATAATATTTTGCGAACAAAGGGGTGAGGAGCATACAGCCTACTACTAATACTTCAAAATTATAATTTTAAGTGACAAAATGCAAATATTTTAATATTTTATAACAAAATATTGTGAATTATGAATAATTTGATAATAATAATATATTTATTTGACTTAATTTAAGGACTCACATATTTATTTATTCCAAAAATGTATATGAATTTTCAGCAGCATAAAACCTCTTTATTGTAAAAAAATATAACTGTATTACCCGGCTAAATTGGGAATGCTCTGTTTACTCGCATAGAACTTGCAGTAAGGTACTAATTTAACGTTGTAGGGTTAATTCTATTACGAACTAGTGTTTTATATATTATTGCACGCGTTTGTTATAGCTCGGTTTATGGCCCTAAAAGCGATGTATTAGGGCTCACTTTACGAGCAAGTGTGTTGAAAAATTATATTTCAATTGCAGCTCAATTTCAAATTTTCATGCATGTAACAATTATAACTTAAATACATTCAAATCTAGATTAACAACTATGGAATCAAAATTCACTTCGAATCTCACAAGTATACATTTACCAAAAATATAAGCTAAAATAAAATGTCGTACGGAAACACAGTCAGTAATAGTGGCGTGCTTCGATAAAAACAGCTCAATTACGAAACAACGTCTTCTTTCTGTTTTCCCCAAAAAAACTGTACGTAATAAATAATACCTTATGTCATTTCTCAGCACGTATGAAATTTATAACGGGCGGAACGATTGGAGGGCAATTTATTTGTAATAGAGAAAAACGTGGGGATCGACACACGGCCCGGTGCGCGAGCAGTTGAACCAATATTGGGAATGTGAAATAGTTCAATATAGAAGTAACAATCTACAAGCAACTTGTCTATAAATATTTTGTGAAAACAGTTTTGCCAGTGATTGATATTTTTTTTAAGTAAGAAAGCAAGGTCAAGCTTTTTAGCTTTTTACTTTTGTATAGAACTTCTGATAACGTGAAAATGATATGTATGGAGATATCACAGGCGTATGACGTACATCATCACTGTGAGAAAAACGACGTAAGTCAATCAACAAGTAAAACATTGAAACAGTTAAATATGGTACATATTTCAAAATATATATAAATATATTCATAGAAATTGAATTGTTTTTCTAAACAAAAGTTATTTTTTAATGTTTTAACATGTGAACTAAATCCATCACTGACTATTTAATTGTACCCGAGTTTCTGTACATCTATTATTCCTCAACATTTGTTTTCTACTATATCCATTTCTTAGCGACACTAAAATCAACCACCTTTTACTTTTCAGTACGTTATGTTATGCAAATAAATAAATTGTAGAAATAATAGACTGTTCCAAAAAAAAAATTGCATATTAAACATGCAACTAGGTACACAAATAGAGAAAGCGACACGATACCGGTAAAAAATGAATTAAAGGCCAATTTCGGAACCCCGCCACCGGAATATATCACGAAGGAGCGAGGCGCCATGCCGCTACGATTTGTGACTTAATCACTTTATTGGCAGGGGCGCTTATCGGAAAGAAAACCGGCATCAAGTGATATATGAGTAAACACGCTTGCACTTTTCCCGGCGACTTTTGGCGGTCACACAAGCCATAAAGTCGTCGACGAAGTTTCGATTGCTTTGGGGCGACCGAGTGCTTTTTTTTCTTTTTTTATGCTAACGGGATAGAACTTGGGCTTCACCTAACCTGATGTCAAGTGATGATAATGCCAAAGGTGGAAACGCACTACACCCGGAATCCTCATCACTGAGAAACTGGCTATCTTACCTCTAACAGCCGGAACATTTTTTTTTTAATTGTTGTTATGGCGTTAGGTAAGATTGTGGAGACTAGCCAGGCGGACTTGAAATAAGCCCTACCACTAACCAAACAGACTACAAATTATACCCCCCTGGCAATCGAACCCGGGACCCCTGCGTCTTACACGGGTGGGCGAACCACTAGACTACAGAAGAGGCAGTTAAAAGAGCTGTTTTAGAAAAACGTGTACTATTTTTACAATTATATACAATTAAAAAATGTCGTAGTTTAGTTCAGTGTTAATGATGTGTCAATGAGCTATCTTGAGATCATACTTAAGATGTTGTTCTTATAGAAACAGCATCTAAAGTTGAGAGCGGTTTATCAATACGGACCTAAGTTTCTGTTTGGAAAAAAAAGACTGATTTCTTTGTACTTTTAAAATGTTTTGTCGTTTCGTAGGAATAGAGAATCTCAAGAAAACTTAAATGTAGTAATAATAGTCATAGTTTTGCCTAATCAATTCCACATCAATAAATAGATCGCATGTAAAAGTGTTTTAAATAAAAAAAAATATGTAATATTTATAAAATAGATTTTTACCTTCTTGGGATCGCCATCGTATTCAGGTGCATCTGTAAGGAAATAATTTTATCGATTAATTTTAATAAAAAAGGAAGGAGATTTTATAGATATAAAAAATATTGTTTGAATCCAAATATTAATAGCTGGAATAAAGGGGTATAAGGGGTACATAAGGCGTTGCGTACACAAGCATCCTTCGCATCCGGGCAGTGATTAGCTGCACACTGGAACTCACCGGACCTAAATATGTTTGTATTTCGGCTTCTCCGTACACACACCCGACAGCGCCCCTCTTGAGGATCAGCTATTACGCAGCCTCTTAACGGCCCACGGTTTTAATTAAAAACTTCTTGCATTAGCATGTGTCCGCCCAATCATGATACTAATCCCTTCAAAATATTATTTAATTTCGGTCCGGTCTTCCGGACGGAAAAGATTTTATTAAATGCACGTTCATTTTTAGGATTACGGGTTTGTTTTTGTGTGTTTCTCCCCGTATAAGATGGATATCGATTTATTAAAGGTTGTTATTCATGTATTATAAGTAGGGCAGACTCGTTCCTAAACAAACAGCGTATTGGTCGATGGCGCAATCTTAGCGGGATCTAAACAGGCGCAGGTGTAGTACCAACCGTTGTCCGGGCCAACTTGGAAAGTATTCGCAAGCGCTCAAACATACCGGCCTCGTTGTGCATGCCTCGCTGGGTTTAATCACGGGCAGGCACGCCTCAGGCGAAGCTAATGTTTTCACTATGTATTTTTTAAGTACCGATAACTTTTCGGTGTTCAGGACGACCACTAGAACATACTCGTATTTCAATGGTTATGAAATTTTTTATTATCTTCCACGTCACGACTACCTTTTGTTTATGAAACAAATAATAGTCACGTTGTTTGCTACCGTGTTGAACATTGATCTCGGCACGTCAAAGTTGCAATATCGAGTCGAAGGTCCTTGAACGTCTATTAGCGGTGTTGTATCCGACATTCGCCCACATCCGAATCTTGGTTCCCATTATGCGACGTGTCCAATATTGACACAGTGTCCCGCCGATTGTGCGCAGCTGACAAAGATCCCTCGTCAGCTCGCTCGCCTGAATTGTGCTCGAATGTCGGCTTGATATGATCTCCTCCATTGAGCGTACATATTCTTAGTCACACGGTAAACCATTAGGCTCGTTTTAGTCTGAATTCGAGTTGGTCCAGATAAATCGAGAAAGGTTATTAATCATCTACCGCTGAGTGTTAGCTAACGCCAGATTTTGTTTGACTTGCCGAAACTTTAGCGTCTTATTTATTTTTTATCAATTTCACCCGAATGGGTCTTAAAAGCGTCTTTCGTTTTATAACGGGGACGTGAATTAGCAAAAAGAGAATGGATTTTGGTTGTGATTATGTCAAAAATAATTAATTATTATCGATTTTGTGGCGGTTGGGGTGGATTGACGGAGGCCTCGGAGCGTGGAGCCGCTCTATAAAATTGGAAAGCTAATTACTGGAGCACGGAGGAGCCGCGGGGACACCACCAGATTAGTGGCAGATTTAATTATTTCCATTAAAAGTACGCATTTTACTTTGATTTTAAACAGATAGCGAACTTTAGAGCCACATCAGGTGTTAACAGGGTTTGATTTTTTGATAAGACATCATAATCTAACTTCATTAACTACTGCCAAGACAGCAATACCTTTGAAGAAATTAACGTGTATTTTTATAGATATTTTAAATAATCCTTTTTCTGTACTGTAAGATTTGAAGTATATTTTAATCTCTGCGACATTTTTGATAGTTTTTGAGTTTCTACAGTAATTTCTATAAATATATGGTCATTATATCGGCTTGAGATGTTTATTTAGTTAGTGGCGTCGTATAGGGCCCCAGTTTAGAGTGCAGGCGCGAGGGTCACTGTTTCTTCATTCATTAAGCGGAGCTCGTGACCGGCCTGCCAAGCGGGCCCGCTGCGGATGAGAAAAACTTTAATTTAGGCCACTAACGTACCTGCACCCATCCAGTAGGGCTGTGAGTTTGGGATAACTTATCACTACTAAAAACTTTGATAAAATCTAGAGGTTTTTTTCCCCTTTGTAGGCAGTAGTTGTTACATTAAAAAGTAGTAGTAGAATAAAATAAACACAATACAGGTAACTAGTAAAGTTGTTTGCAAAAACCACGTATTTTTTATAAAAATGAAAATACTTAGAGTACCTACTTGTGAACGTCATTCAAGTATTATACTATGGACCCGATTTTATATTATCGATGTTCCGCTGATTTTAAATCATGAATTCAATATTTCTAAAAGATAAGAAAGAATTTTAAGGTTATTTAAGTACCTAATATTGAAAACTACTAATAATAGCAAACAGCTGAAATAAGGGAATAACGAGAACCTCAAGAATCTCGCGACGTTTACTGGATTGATTGTTGCACAGCCCTTGCTCAGTCCATTCATAATGAATCGCACCCTCTGTTTAGTTTCCAGACCTGGAGTGTGTGACTGACATTTTATATACTACCGTTGAGGTTTAAATAAACTACGCTTGACCTCTCACTTTTAGCGAGTAATATTACGCTTTATTTTTAACAAGAGACAACTATTACATTTAGGATTCGTTAAAAAGAGGCGAATGTGTTAGCAATTAGTAAATCAAGGCAATGATCAGGATTTAGGTAGAATAAAACGAATCGAAGGATGAAAAAGATAAATCTAAAAATGTGTATAGTAATCAATGTTAATGGGTATTTAATATCTTTCGGATGATTGCACAACTTTAAGCTGGTTTAATATAAGCATAAGCTAAACACGATGGCCTTCCAGCGATGAATGGCGAGACGTCAATAAATCACAAGTCGAAAAGTTGCTCCCAAGAAAAATCACAGTCATCGGCCTCTTTTTAAATTAACGCCATTAGCTCAGAGATTTTCCTCTTCAAAATAGAGTGCAAAAATTACCTCTCTTCGTTTGAGCGGGCTCAGTAATTAGTAACGCTTGAGTTTTATTTGTTGACGTTCATTATTCGTTGATTTCGGTGCGGCGTGCGATAGGGAGGGGCGATTTCTTGTGAGGGTTAGAAAGGGAGGTGGACGTTCAATCGAGAGGCTGCACCTGCCACCGCACGAATTTGCAATTTAAATTCCAAACGAATATTCGGTGAGGACCTCCTTAACACGACATCTGTTTAAATCGTCGATGGAGTGACGCTGGCTCAAAACTCTTTGTGATTGCGGCTTAATTGAAATAAAACAAAACCCTTTTGATGGTTCCGGGGCGATTCAGATTTGCCAGCAATCCGTGGTTATTTTCATTACAGATTGCTTAATGCAGAAGAGACCACATTGGGGACGGCCGATTACATTAGAAATCTTTTCTCAATTTTTTTTAATTATTAAATATCAAAAAGTAACTACCTAGGTACCTCATTTCCACACAAGTGGATTACCTTATATAATTTAATTTCATGTAGATTTTAAGTTTTACGTAACATTAAATCTGCTTTTGATAGAATTTGTGTAATCGGTATTTTTGATTGATGTCATATATAAATATCTTACCAACTACAGCCATCTGTTACAAAATGAAGGGTTGTAATAGTGTTATAATTTGCACAAATTGATTGATATACCTTATGATGTATGATGTGTTGCAATAAATGGAATTCAAATTAGTTGCTGTTAGATAAATATTAATAGAATTACAGGAGACTATTACGAGAACTATTCCAATTATAATTATGTATTTTAAGTTTTACTTGATCATCAGGAATACATGAGTGACATGAGCGTTTCATTAATTGGATGTTCACGTTTAAAGTTAACTAAATCATTGTAATACTTTTTTAGAAACATAGCATATAAACAAAAGAAAACCAAACTAAAACTATAAAATATAAACAATTTGAGTTTTTGTACAAAGAGAAGAACATATAACACTTAAATTTGCAGCATCATTAAAAATCTAGCCATGCATGTAACCTAAACATTGTTTTTATCAATCTTCATAAACAAAACGAAGGGATGTAATTCGCAAAATTGATTGATACGATCTATGATGTATGACGCATCACATCCAATGGGCAATGGCGAATAAAAGTGCGGGCGGGGTCACACACCATTAATTATAACTAACCCACTCATTTACGATCAATCTCTTAGGCTTTGGGGGCGACAGCCGATTTTTTGGGCAGTAGATTAATTTTTGTTTTTGTTTCATAGTTACGGGGAAAATGTCTTTCGGTTTCAGAGTTTTTGTAGTTCCTATATCATACATATTGGACTAAAATAGAGTATACTTTAGCTCCAAGGAAAGTGACAGTGGCTGAGCATAAACGCGGTATAGTAATGCGAGGCAAAACAGAATCTCTCGTAGCTCGTAGCATTGCTACGACGACGCTACATGCCAAACTAAATTGCATAAAGGTTACTCAAGTAATATGTCATATTTAATAGATTATTGACAGCTATTAATAGTTTTGATTTTAGACAATTTTTTTTTCAATTTTGAAAACCGTTCGTTATTAATAACTTGTTCCTAAAACACCATGTTACTTTATTGTCATGGATCTACGTTAAGGAAAAACAGCAATCAATCTACCGTCAAAGAAAGCAAAGGATCCTATTAGTCTCAATAACGTTAACTTTACTCACACGGAGTGGCGTACCGAGTGTGAGAAAGAATGATTTGTCGGAAGGAGTTAATAATCTTATTAATTTGTTCGCAGCTACCCGCGACGACCTGCATCCGACGTTCTTTGTAATTAATGTGAACACCTCATCTATTAAATTAGTCGAAGGGCCCGAGAAAATACACGTATGGAAGAATAACCAGCCTTTCCAGACACACACCACTACCCTTTCGTACCAATGGATGTTGTAAACCAAAGCTCTTTTGTTATTGGTCGGATGTCATACAGACTTAACACAATAAATAAATTGCCCGTGAAGAAACGAAGCAAGAAAATTCATTTATCAAAAGCTTATGTAATGTGTTAGAGGTTTGATTGATTTGGGCTGGTTTGGGTGCTTGCCTAATTACCCAGACTTTACGCCTAAGTTAGGCTACCTAAAATATCTGCATGTTGTAATAACTTTTCTAAAGACACTATTTTGGACTCTAAACTCTACAGCAACTGTTTAATAAAGTGGAATAATCTGACAGTCTGAATTTTAGTTTTGGTTTTTAAATATTTTCTTAAACCTACCAAAACATTGACGTGTCATCAATGCATAATAAAAATAAGAGAAAGTACACATTACTCTGTGTCTTATCTCTACACATTAAAACACACTTTATATTTTTACATTACTTAGTATTTTAAGAAGATTACATAGTTATCAGTCTAATCATACTGTAAATAATTATAATAATACATCGATGCAAAAATTGATAGTTTCAAAGTCGAAGGGCTTACTACACTTTGATCAATTAAATTTTATTACAAACCTTAATTAAAGGGCGGGCTAAGTGAAAGATTTATTGGAGGTTTATCCTCATAACCGGAGCTTAAACGGTATTAGTCAAAGGCTACCCTTAGACGCACGAACATAATCAGTCAGACTAAAATCGAAATATGTATTATGTTTACTTATACTTAGGTTGGTGGAAATAGCCTTTGTTTCTAAAGAACTATGGATGCACAAAGCGCAATTATTTCTAACATATGTAAACTGTGAAAATACAATCTTAGATCAAAATCTGAGACACTAAAAACAAACGGAATTATACCGATAGCGATGCAAGGTGTTTAGTTTTTTTCTATTCTTATGACGTAAAGAAGCAAACATATTTTACTATACACGATGAACACACGTTAGTTCATGCAAAAACACTTCAAATCTCTGTGTGCCTCTGAGAGAGTGCCCTGGGCGTTTCATTACACACAAGCGGGCAAAACTAATCTGAGCATAAACGCTTACTACGGATATTACGGGTCCACTAGTCGCGGACTAATCTCACGCCGTATAAACAACGACCAGCCCTTCAGCTAACTTCATATGCATATGAATGTTATATTGTTAGCATGTTTGTGCCGTACTTATGTATTGTTGATAAGATTTTTCTTTGCGACTTGTATATTTCGATGGTTTTATTTCCATTGCGTGTACTCTTATTGGATGATACAAGACATTAGATTCATCTTATCTGTAATTCTTGAAAAAAAATAGAAATCTTTTGCTTTTCTTCTTGTTATTAAAATTTACAATTAAAAGTGACAGCGGTAGTACAATTTTACGACCCTCGACACATCGCGAGTCTCACAACAAAAGCTAATTACTCTTCTCTACACAATGTAACATCAAGCCGGTGATATATGCGCGAGTAACAACGGCGTCCGCGCTGTAACCGCGATCATAATAAAGTATGATTCCTTGGCAGGGACGCGGGATAATCACTCCTCAGGCGTTCCCATGTAATTCCTTAGTGCATAATGAAAGTTGATTAACATTACGGAGTGTGTGTGCGTCCGCAGATTCAGAGGCTAATTAAGAGGGCCGCCGGCGGGGGCGGGGTATCGATCATCCAAGGAATCGAAGGGACCGAAAGGGGAACCTTCAGAAAATCAGCGGACTAAGCCGGTCGCACTCAGCACATGTTTTGATTCAAATGCGCGGGTCAGTAATGCGCCCGGAGCGGATCCGATGTGAATAATTACACGGCTTATGGACGCTTACCTACTGCCTTATGGCGATTTGCATATTTTCTAGTGGCTTTATGCGGCTCGTGAGGTGTAACCCGAATATTTCAACGGGATATCATAATCTCGGACGCATGCCTGCTCGAAATTGGGTCGAAAATGATTATAGGCAGGAGATATTAATATTAAAACAGTAGATTCATAATATATTTATTTATTAAAGTCAAAACAAAATAAAGTTTGTGTTGTGAGCAATAATTTTAATACTTATAGCGATGGAAGAAACAAAACAATTTTGACTTGAAGAACAGCTGTTGAAGAGCAGAAACGAATTTTGTAGAGCGATAAGCACGTCATATTTTCTGCTTCAAAAACAAATAATTGATGTCCATCTCGTTATGTCGAACAATAAAAAGGTCAGAAAAATACGTAACAAAGCTGCTTAGAAAATGTTGGAAAACACTTATCGCGCTCGAGTGCAAATCGTCTACTGTCACTTCAAATCCCGCCGTTCCAGCGGAATGGGAAAAAGTAACAAAAATAACAATCAAATAGAGCATCCGCGGAAATGAGATCTGAAGGAATGATCGCGCCGACCCCCGGGACCGGTCGCCTCTTCAAAGAGGACTTAATCTCTCAATTCACTAAGGAGTTAAGCTTTAAAAATATTACGATAGGCAACAAAGGCCCCTCCTCTCAGCGGTGTCTTTGACACGTCGCCGTTGCCGGATTTTTTTCGCGAGATCTCTTTAGAGGCGGGATGTCACTCACTTTGTATCGGCTTTGTCGCGAGGTTAAGCGCCGGTTTATTAGGCTCCACTTCCGATCTGCAAACAGAGGGGCCGTTACCGGATTCATTTTTGATGTACCGTTTGGCAAAAAAATTAAATTCCCATTGTCGGAGAGAGGTTCGGAATCGATATTAAAACGTGACGAGTGGGGTCGCCGGGCCTTAATTAAGAATACGTGACAAAAGACGAGACATGCACACAAATACAAGTCAAAAAGGTCCGGATTACGTAACCCTTTTGCGCTTTTGATTCACGCGAAGTGCCAGTGGTGGACGCTGGCGTCTAATTTGAAAGGAGACTTGTCAAATCTGGCTTCGGGCCCCTCGTTTAATCGAGCTGCACGTGAGGTCGATATGGATGTTGATACAATGAAATAATAGCACGCTGTCGGTTTCTATGGAGACGGAGGGACAGAAGCCGTATCGGGGGTGAAGTGAAAGGCTTTTAGCCCCGTTTGACCATTTGGAGCGGGTCAGCGTTTGCCGCTGAGTCCGCAGCGGATAATTAGCGGGCAAACAAGGCGGGCAAGTTCCGCGCCCGCCCAGGTGCTCTGCAAACACCACTGCAAGAAGTTTAACAGCCGTTTAATTGCGGAACGAAAACAGAAGCGCACTGAACACAGTTTAGTTCCAGTGAAAAGAACCTGTTCGGCTATTGAGGTGAACGAGCGTAAGCAAAACTTAATTTGAGTTGGACGTCTATTGAAGTATGAAAGGGTTTGTTTGCTTTAAACGGAAATCGTTTTCATATTGAGTTGAATATTTGTTTTCTGACTTGGAACTGCAAATCATCTAGTTATTGAAGCATTACATTAATCCGAGGACTTTTGTTATTAAGTGATCTTCTTTTTAACTTTCTTCCAAAAGCTAGGGCCTAATCGCAGATTCGTAACAGAACATTCTGATTGTATTTAAAATGAGAAACAGAATTTCCATTTTATTAGTTGTCAAGTACCTAATTTAATTAAAAGCTATCCAGAACCTTTACTGGACCTTACTGTAAAATTTAGCATCTGATAAGGTGATAATAATTAAAAGATCTATTACTAAATTAATTGGGAGCATGAGTTACTTTATTGTTTTCCTAGCGCTTCGTGAACGAGGTCTATAAATCGGTAATGCCAACAGCATCCGGTAAAGCTCTAGACACACGAGCGATAAATCAGTTAAATTACATGTGAAGGTTATCTACCATTCGTGTTTGCATCTATAAGATTAAGAGAAAATTTTAATGTAGATAAAGATTCATTAATTCAACACTATTCATAACGACAAGAAAAAGGTACTCAAATAAATAACATTTACTAATTTAACAATGTTCAAATGGCTTTATGTTTTGTTAATAACTTAAAGTCAAGATACTTTTTTCGTGCTATCTTACTTTCTCTGTCACAGTTTTGTATTTTTGTCACAAACGTAAGAACAAACAGCAACAAGCTTAATCATACCGTTAGATTAAAATATAGGTACAAGACAACCCATTACTCATACTTAAGATAATTAACATTTTCTAACGTCCAATAATCTTACTCCATGTGCTAAGTCAGTAATCCCGGCGGGCTCGCGTGCGTCTCGATATTGCTAAGTTTCGTCTAATATATAATTGGGACCAAATCCCTATTGGACCCTGGGAAGGGACCCGCGTGTTCAGGCCAAATTAATGAAATTAACCGACACAAGGTAAATTGTAAGAGAATATACTAAGAAAGTAAGGGAGAACGTCAACGTTAATAAAATGTCGTGAATGTGCGTGATGATTATTGCTTTAGCGAATGTTAGTTACCCTAGTTTTTCTATTTGTCGAAGTTGCCTTTCGTGCCCGTGAGCCATCTTTAGTAATAAAGTGATCAAGTAAAAGCATCAAGTTGTGAGAACAAATAAGATAAATTATTCCTTTAACTCAGAGTGGTTTATTTCAACAAATTAATGCAGATAAAAGTAGGTTCAACATTTAAAAAACCCGGTCAAGAGCGAGTTGGACTCGCGCACCAAGGGTTTCCGTACCATCATAATAAATACACTGCAGTGTAGTCTAATAAAATTATTATTGCAGTATTAGGTCAGCGCCATCTCTTGACCGATAGTGGAACTAATTTAATTTATCTTAGGTCAGCGCCATCTGTTGACTGGTAGTGGAACTAATGAATTTTTGATTGTTTTTTTAATTTCTAATTAGGGGGGGGGCAGGTCTTTTTTAGATTTTTCATCATAATTCAAAAACTGCGACCTAAAAAAAAGGAAAAAAATGATTTAAAATATCCAAATAGCGTTCTTTCATATGACACCCCACATGCTCTAGTCGCCCCACTTCAAATTTTTAAGACCCCTTTTCAGTCCCTGTTGTAAAAAAATATTTTCTTATATGCAAAATAGTTGGGCAAAAGCCATCTTAAACTATTCCAAATTTCAAGTTGATACCATTAGTAGTTCTCGAGATTTCCAGCTGTGACAGAAAGATTGAATAAGGGTTCCTTTTTACCATTTTGGTACAGAACTCTAAAAACTGCACACTGGTCCCAAAAAATATTTTTACAAACTTTGAATGAAAAAAAGTAACAATGTATTTTCGACAGTCAAACACAAAAGGCGTTCTAAATTAAAAATTCATACTAGCCAGTCAAAAGACTAACAAGCGAAATGACATAATAACCCAAATTAAGCACAACTAGCTGTTGTTAGGTTCATTACGGGCGTAATTCCCGGCGCACCTCACCGCGGTATCGATCGCACGGAGCGACAGAAAACTTTCTAGACAGCTTTTATGTGCACCGACTCTTTACCCTGTAAGTATACAGCGGCAGCGGGCGTTCGATCAAATGCGCCGTGTTTTGTTCGCATTGCCTAATTTCAGAGGAAATCAGATTGTAACGGTTGGTATCTAAAAATCTACTTGCATCTTACTTTAATTTGCTACTAGGATTGACTTGACCGGAGGCTCGTAGACTCGGAGGCTGTTTTTATATGCAAACCTTTTTTTAAAGGCTATTTAAATAAAATGTAATAAAATTGATAATTAATGCGTTCACCTCACCTGATCTTCAGTGAAGATAAGACCGAAGAGTAAGCGCACTAAGCCCGGAATCCTCATCACTGAGGAACTTGCTATCACACCTCTAACTGCCGGAACACAACATTTTTTTAAATTGTTGTTATGGCGTCAGACTTAAGTAAGATAGCCAGGCGGACTTAAAATAAGCCCTACCATCAACAAATCGCAGTACAAATGTACAGTGTGTACACCCCTCCTAGGAATCGAACCCGGGACTCCTGCGTCTTTGGGCGAACCACTAGAGGGTTGGATGGTTTAACTTCAATCTCAAATAGCTTTATGAATATTTTGATTTATCATTCTATGGTTTTTAAGAAGGTTTTGAATTAACCTAAACCCGATCTTTGCAAAGCATCGCTATTTTGCCTGCAGTTGAAACACGCCAGTGCCAGTAATACCTACTTCAAATTTAAGCTTCGCCGTGAGATATGATTTTTGTGTTTGTTTTTCGTTGTAAGACGTCAGTCGTGACGTCACTGATGGGCCTGCATCCGACGTCTGATGGGGGTACCATCAACGTGAATGTGTGGCCGTATTCTGGATAACTTTAGGTGAGGTTTATAAATGACTAGCTTTCTGCAGGCAGCTTCGCCCGCGGTGAACTAGTGCGGGCGGAGACCTGTGCCCAGCAATGGTTGTTTCTACCTACCTTTCTTGCAAATGTTTTTACCTACCTTTCTTAAATAGAAGGAGATTGGAGTCTCTTTTCGCGATATTTACACTCCCAATTTTATTGTTTTTTGAAGACAATAATTATGAAAAAAATGATAAGTAGGTACTTTGTCTTCTCTACAAACTATAAGTACTTTTATTTACATAAAAAAACCGGTTAATTAGGTACTTAGTATATACTTACACAAAATTAAAAAACTTTATATTAAGATAAATTAATATAATTGATATTTTATAGTTTAAAAATCTAACCCTTTTTCCCCAATCCGTATTGTTTTCACATTACAGCTTACATTTTGTAATCAATCTGAAACTGAATATTATAAATATTGTACAGAATAAGGACACGGCGAGTAATCGCCTGATCCCATGTGGGGTGAGTCTAATCAGCTATGAAAATTAGGTTCCGCTGCGTATCTCCTGCTTTGTACCGCTAATGTGGAATTTAATTACTATTTCCAAATATTACCCAACTGTACGTAGCATGTTATTGATGTTTAATTTGTTCCTTCGTGAACTGGATTCTTGCTTTACGACGGGAAGTTGATTCGGGTAGCTTGTCATTTAATTGCTCGTCGTGTATTGTTTGCTTGTTGAAACTGACAAAACATTCGTATTGTGTGATTTTTTAAAAAGTTTTTTTTTAATTTTCTCATATAACATTTTCACTTTTAATTACTTGCCAGTTTTTATATACTTATCCGGTATTTTCAGATATATTTTTTTAATTTATAAATTCCTAGATGATATTAAAAGTTGAAAGTAAATAACTTAATGAAAATACACCACTTTCATAGGTTCACAGTTATCACCAGTGTGATAATTAATTTCTGTTCCATTATTTAATTAAAACTATATAGGATTAGGTTCAATTCTATGCCTGTGAAATAGGCCCTAACACTGTTTCTGAAAAATAAACGAAATTCGAATCGAGCGCTTTCACGCAATAAGTAAATATCAAGAGTGAAGTAACTGTTACTTCACACGACTTCGTGGAGTGTGGGGCTTGCCTCATCTTCACACGACGATCCAGTGATATTTTACAAAGCGCGTAGTGTCGGCCATCCATCAGCCAATTAGCGCGCCGATCAATCATCCCGATCACTCCCTAGACCACACACCTACATGATTTTTTCCCACTCTCTTGTAACCGACCCACTGGGGACTTTTTAATCACCCGCGTGAAATGGCAACGTTACACGTAGTGTTTTGTTAGTATTTCTTTTGTTTTATATGTATAATTTTTTTTATATAATTATGTTAGTTGTATTATGAGGATTGAGACAAAACCTACAAAAAACACTATTAAAATGCGGTTTCTGCAAATTAGTTATAATTACCACATGTTAGAAAGAAACGTTAGAACTGGTAGGTACGACTGTGAAAATCGTTTGAATTTAACAGGTACGACTGTAAAAATTGCCTCGCACTTCCATCTCAATCAAAGCAAAAAATATAAATCTAACAAAACGGCACCCTGTAAAAAGATGAACAATAATTCTTTTTTATTACGCGCCAAAGTGGGAATCTCATTGTCGGCGAGGAAATAAATAATATCAGGAAGGAAAGTGAAAAGGGAAATAACACAACATAAAATATTAAGATTCACCCAGGATTGGCATCATTCTGCGGTCGCTACGGATTTCTTTAAGGGGGCGAAATACCTACATTTTTGAATGTTAATGTTATTTGCATATCCGAAAAGTCATGAAATAAATCAGCCGAGACGAACAGTGGGGACGGCTATTCATTATGCTGTCTTTGTCTACGCAAGTAGCAATTAATGTAAAAAAATATTACTTTGAATTTTCTTCCTTTTCCTTTTAAAATTTTTCCTTAATAAAAATTCAATTCGCACCGCTGCACATGGTGAGCAGTTATCGTCAAGAACAAAATAGAGTCAATAAGATTCAACACATTTCGCTTCGAGATCCCCGAAATAAAGTCTAAATCACTGTTTCCATTTGGATATCCCTGTGTCGCGAGGTGAGCCCCCATACGATAATGTCGGGATCTGGCATCAAATTGCTGTGCATTGTGCTTCAAACGCGAGAAAAACGGAGAAAGTGTTAGGGCAGCATTTACATAAGTCGAGACAGAGGGTCCTTTCAATACACGCAAAAATATTCAGGGCCGAGGTGATGAGAGCCCTCCGGGCGAGTTCCATGCGTGGCCTTTATGATGGGGAAAATATTTACAGTTGGCGCGGAAACGCAATATTTATGAAGCAGCTGAAAATAGCGCACGAAGGGCGCTGCGGGTAGATGGTGCAGCTTATGGAATGTTCCTCGTAGCGTCGTTATAAATTATGAGTTAGTGTCGCGATTTACTTATACTTTTATTATGTTCCAGTTTTTAGGACACAACGCGTGCTATCATATCAGTAGGTATGTTATGTGCAGACAGATTTGTTTACAAACAGACCGCGCCGCTATCGATTGCAGGCGGCAAAGTTTCTATGAATTAACCGTCAAACAAGTAAAGAAGAACAATGAAAAAACAAACTCTTCAAACAAAAATCGATGACAATCTGGGTCAAAAACTTCGTGAAACTCCGCCGGCAAAAAGATTTATATACTTATAAAAAAGTGAGGCGGGAAAGGAAGTTTTCGAAAAACTTTAAATTGCGACCTTGAACTGAGCTAACTTTGTTTCAGATTACTATTAGTGCAGTTGAGGAGTGGAACTTTTTAATGGGCAAACGGTAATGTGCGAGCGCGTCATTAGTTGAGCCGGAGATGAGTGTGGTGGGGATATTTTTGTGGAGCCATAACCCCCATGTTCAGTGCGTGGCCCGGAGCGAATCGATCGCACAGCAGCCACGAAAGTTTTGGGTCCGCTTTAATGAAACAATTCCGACGAGCTAGCCCGTCGAATTTGGGTCATTGTGCATAACACGTATAGCGTAAACTGGTGTACACGCATTGTACTCCACAAAGTTTCTATGACATTCGTAGCACTCGTTACGGCATTTATTAACTTGAGTACTCAAATTTGGCCGAATTATGCGCGCAAACAATAAATTTTCGTTAGTCAGTCAAGTGGCTTTCAAGCTTAAAAAAAATCACTGTAAAAATTTATAAGGGGGTTTTGTAAGTAAGATAAAACAAAATTCATATTTTGTTCTAATGATATCGATTTTGCATTTTTAAAACATTAAGATAAGAAGAAAAATATCAGGTAAGTTTCAATTGAAACGCGTTATTTCTGACCCTAACATTTCATTGCTACTTTATAGCAATTCAATTCTAAACGAGAGATAATCGTAAAAAACAGTAAATCCGATAGCAGTTTTTAAGCGGTAACAAAGTCCGAATTGCCTTGTTAAACAATGCGTCTCCATTTCCATCTAAAAGGCGTTTAAAAAAGACTCTGTCTATTGCGACATCTTCCTTTATTAACTGTTAACTAGAGCGGGTGTTTATGTAAATTGTTATAGCTTTTTTAAGAAAAATCTCGTTTGACACGTTGCGAGAGGTCGTTATTACCGAGATCACTGGCCCGCCGGAACACAATGGGATTTTGAAGGTAAATAAGTCTTTAAAAGAGGAATAAGTAAATTAGAAGCGACAAGATAGGAATCTCCCCTATTTTTTCGAAGGGGCGAAAAAGGCGATCGCCTTAGCAATGAAGCCGGTTGTCGGTTAGTGTAGAGACGGCTTTTCAACATTGGAGCATATAAATTGGAAAATTAATAAATTTCAGTTAAGTCATTGATAAAATTTTATATTTTCATTTAATCGTATGTATCAAAAAATTAGTCTATTTTTTATTTATTATCATTTTATCTACATGTTTTACTCTGTATAATATTTGTATATTTTTAATTTCTAAAATTAATTTCATTCTAGGTAGTAATTAGTGGTTTAAAAGTTAATGACGCCACATTATTGAAACGATGGTGGAGTCAAACTTTCGTATTTTATCAATAAAGCAATGAAAAGTCCGTCTCCACTATACTCATTAAAAAAAAATCTTTAAGGGTGAGTGCGGCGACACTCTCGGCCGGTATCATAACAGCTGCTCCGATACTTCCTTATTAAGCCATCGGCCATCTAAGACGAAATATATCCAGAAACAGCCAAACTTCAATCTTATGTCACAGAAAATAAGAACTCGTGCTAATGGAGGCGTTCAAAGTGCTCTTCAGCATACCTGACTATGTTTTTAAATTATAATCTGATGGATTGTGAGGGTCGCATGAAAAGTAATTTCAGCGAAAAAAGTAAATATCATTAGCTGATCGACGTTCTTTGACAAAACCAACTTCAAATATTTTTGATGAAATTAATTTTGAGCTTTCATATCATCATAGCTAACACCATATTTTATAAAGAAAAACATGGAGCATTCTTCGGACTAATAATTATTTTTATCACATTTTTTACTTAGGACAAATTGACTTCATATTCCAAAATGACGTTCTTATTATAGGCCAGACGTTTTGGGTTCGAATTAGCTTCGTTTGCCGAAGGGCCTGTCTGACACTGACAGCTGTCAAAATATTCCCATCCGAGGAATTAATTTGAGAAAATTCCCAGATTGTTAAATAGGGATTGTAGACAATCGAGTTTTGTTTTTCGATGTTAAATTATTGATTGATAGACTAACAAAGTTGTGTTTTATGCTACTCAAGATGGGGTATGGCACAGAGTGAAAATATGCCTTGAACGAAACCCTTAGAGCATTCAATGAATGCTCTAAGACAAAACCTATAATTTATAATGATAGTTACGCCATATTGGAAAGGAGAGGAACTTCTATAGATAATTAATGTCTCGGAGTGGCCTTCCAATCTGTGAACTAATGGCACATTAAGTAGTTTAGTCTTGTTTTTAAATAACTTTAATCAATTTAATTCAGTAATAATATTTAAAATAAGCGCAGCTACAAAATAAATTTAATAATTTGATTGCACTTTAATAAAGTTCCGAACGGGTAATTTATAAAATAATGAGCAGCCTTTTTGCTTTAGTGACCACCGCCCCTGAAAAGGTCAGGAAATAAAAAAAAACAATAAATCTAAACTCAATAATTCTAAAATAACACCTGAATTAATAATATACGCTCTGTAATACGCAAAAAGTGATTTATTTCTAATGAACTGTACGCGCGAAAGTCTTAGACTGTATAACTACACTAATAAGTATAGTCCTTCTGAAAAATTCTTCTCTCTCAAAATTTACAACAAAAGGAGTCTAAACGCCACCCGCCTTAGCTATTAATGGTTATTCACAAATTTCCTTTACAGTTCCCACAAGACATGAACCGTCTAAAAATGATCTTGCAAACTGTACGCCTCGGTCGCCTCCGGGCAGAGACAAGCTCACAGTATGCAAATGTTATGGACAACAAAAAAGTTAATGTCGATGATAAGTGCGACCTCCAGGGACCGATCATTTCCAGTGGATTTTTTTACACTCCTTATTTGCACCGTCATTGTGTTACCCTCTTTAATTTACTTTCCAAGTTGTTTATAGCAAACAGTTGATAAGACCAATTGTTCAGACAGCCATCAAGTTTAACTGCTAGGCGTGTTTTTGTAACACTTGATATATTAACTTGTTTGCAGACAAAAATAGCAGAAAATATAATTCAGATGCAATTTATGACGTGTTTTTCGAAGAATTCGTAATTTTGTTAAACTTTATAACTTTTGCAACTTCCGTTAATAGTTAACAAAGTTAAAAGTAAAGTTACTGAATGCAACCCAATGAGATCATAGACCTTTGCATCATTCCTTGTATTCGTCCTCATGAGGCATGAAATGAGTATAAAAAGCGATCTCTAGCAAAGGAGGAATTAGATGAGGTCTAGAATAACCGCAAAACCCATTACGACAGCGGCAGCGCAGGTGTCTGCGTGTCAACGAACTTGCACTCCATAATTAAGAACGTATTTTTTATAAAATTGAGAAGTAAATATCATAGTGTATAGTGATTTAGGTGTACATGTCATTTCTGACGTTTTGTAACTCTACATGTAACTAAACATTATTAAATGAGTCAGATATTTTTAGCGACTACTTCACAGCCAAGTTTGTCAGAAGTTAGTACCTATGTGTACCTAGTTCCAATCCTATTCGTGGTGATTTTTTCTTAAGATTCTGTTCAAAATAAATAAATTGCGCGTTTACTTTATTATAAACGTAGAATTTAGCTCGTGATATTCGGAGACCAATTAATCAACGCCGTAACTCACCCCCCATTTCCATACATATGCAGTTTCCTGAAATATTCATACCTTACACGAGCAATAGATACCGATTTAATATCGCAGTCATAATTGAAGGCGGCGTTCTTCCGAAGCCATTACGAGGTGCATCCCAGGATGTAATGAACCCGCATTATAAATGCAACGAGGCATCGCTCGCGAGCGCGGTGCCGTCGCGAAGAAT
Source organism: Agriphila straminella (assembly GCA_950108535.1). NCBI lineage: Eukaryota > Metazoa > Arthropoda > Insecta > Lepidoptera > Crambidae > Agriphila > Agriphila straminella. The sequence goes on along the minus strand of OX467309.1, from coordinate 14,889,549 downwards.
TAATTCATTTGCATGTAAAACTTCACCTACGCTCCTTGGGTAAGAGTAAGGTGGTGGCGAGAGATATTATGTCACTTACTGATGCTTATTAGTTGCAGACTAGGATTTTGGGGAGATTTAGTTGCACTAAGGCTGGCTACGTTATTAACAAGGTTTGTTAAATTTGCATTAGAAAATCTTAAAACGAAATCGTAAGAAACAACATCTAACCAAATAAAAAAAACCGCATCAAAATCGGTTCAAAGTTTCATCGAAGTTATTGAATCAGTAAAAGTAACAGAGTCAGATGTTTTTTTTTAATAGACATCTTACAATACTATATCAGTAAAAAAAGGGTTATTCTGTAATATTATATCTTAAAAATTCAGGCACTTGTTGTCCTTTAGGTGTGTTGTGTGTATGCTTATCTTTTATGGAAAGGCTTGGGACAGTTGCCGAGTTAATTTTTAGTAAGAGCGGACATTTTATACATAATTAAAGAGTTAATCTGAACCTTTGAAGGGCTTGAAAGATACAACGACAAGAGTAGATATTAGGGTGATAGATGAAATATTTTATAAAGTGTAGCCATACTTTTTTCTATACAGAGAGGTTTATATAAACCTTTATTTCTTTATATACTTATAAAAAGTATTTTGTTGATTTGAAACCCAATATTCCCAATAATCACTTTCGTAGCACCAATTGTGCATTTCCATCTTAAATTTAGAACCTTCATTATATTATACCATTGCTTATATTAAGTCATATTAAGTAAATTTTTTAATTTATTTTGACTACACTATTGTATTAGGAACCACTGTAAGAATAGCTGTATTGTGTATAAAAAAAAAGGACTTTTTCTACATCACATTTTTCCATATAAACCCTTGACACGTCACTAGGGTCGGTGGAGATTTATCACTTTAAAGCCCCGTGATATCATCCGTCGCAGCTAATAAAACATAAACCCTTCCGTGTGGTGTGTGTCTATCTGTGGGCCGGTGTCACGCGTGGATAACAGTCTTGGCCTTCAAATATGCCGGGTGAAAGAAAAAGGGCGGGAATATTCCATTGATTTAAAGCTAAGTATATTTTACTTAATTTACTTTTTAGAATTTTGGATTTTATGCCCAGTTATAGCTCTTTTAGCGTGTACACAGAAGACGCCTACTTTCAGTAAAACATTGTTTGTTAAGTATGAGATAATCGATTTGTTTTTTTTTCAGTTGTGGTGATTACCTTATTCCCAAAAGTCTCTCTCTCTCTTTGATGTTTTTAATATAGACTTTACACTTCCAATCCAGGGCTAACAAGAGCACGAAGGAGCCTATTCAGGAGATGAAACAATCGTTTTACTTCTCATAATTGATAGCCATCAAATCACACATGATTACGTTGAAAACCATCGTAGTGTCAAACAAAAAAATTGTTTAAAAAAAACAAAAACCGACTTCAAAAAACCTACCTCTAAAAAGCAAGAAATAATATTCGTAATAATAAAATACGTCTATTGAAGTCGGGTGGGGCTGGAGTACAAATTCCTTTTTTTTATTCTAAAATAAAAAATTGTTTAAAAAAGTATTTTTAAACATTTTTTTATTTTTTTATTTTTAGTGTAGGTACCTTGTAGGTAAGGTATATTATATATTATGTAGAAAAATCGGCTCAGCCAAACGTAAGATAATCGCGGAGAAACATACTTAAATACGGGTCAAACTGAGAACCTCCTTTTTTAAGTCGGTTAAAAAACTACACTTAAGATATCCCTCTTCCAACAAAAAAATAATTATCTCATTCAGTTCATAAACAAAGAAGTAATACGACCAATCATCGAGGTAATTCCCACAAAATCATACTATTTTCGTGCTTTTTTTCAAAATTACTTGAAAGGTACTGACCAGATTTCCAAATTTTAAAAAATGAGACCAACTTGGGAGTGTGCCTAATGTAATAACGTTTGAATCATTTCAATCAGTCCAGCCGTCTTCGAGTAATCGGTGGACATACACAAAAAAAAAAAAAAAACAAATATACAGACGAACATAGAACCTCCTCCTTTTTTGGAAGTCGGTTAATCAAGTAAAAAAAACGTCTTTCTAATAAAACACTTGGCTTCGTGACGTGTTTATCACCGGGTCGGGCCGGGGTGACAGCCACTTCACGTGCACGGCCACGAATTGAAATGATATGTATCCTCCGCCAGCCGCGTCATTTTTCAGGCCATGGCGTGTATGATGTGCGCGCCAAAGCGAGCGGAAATAGTACTGACTGCAGAAAACTCTGTTAAGAAAAAACTACATACTCATTTAAAAGTTTTTTTAAATCCTTTTGTTTTAAAAAAATTGTAACGGTTGCTTGACAAGACTTTCAGGTAATAACATTTTCGAAAATATATTCAATGTCTGACATCATATTTGAAGATACTATTGTACCTATGTTTAATGATTTTTATTTTGAATTAAACAATGAACGGTGGAATTAGATTTTTATGTTTGCTGTTTATTATATTTTTACGTAAATTAATAAAATGTTTTCTACATACAGCACCTCACTTTTATATTAGTGGTATTTTTTTCATGGCAGCTGATTTTGTTAACCATACAGTAGAGATAGGGTGCAGTAAAGAGTGCAAACGATCGGGGCGCGGTGTCAGCCATCACTTACCAAGATCGTTGCCAAATTTTGCATATATGACATTATTAAGGCTTTGTTCAATTATGGCAATATGAACCAACCAGTGAGAACTGTAGGCCTATTACATAAAAACAATTACGAAGTTCGTCCCACCCCGTGACACTAAATCATGAATAAGGTTCAATAGCAAGTAAATTGAACGACGAATTGCGTTCGATTATCGCGATTCTTTTTATGTAATAGGCCTGCTGGCTGAACACAAAACATTTGTAAATTGTTGTTATGGCGTCAAATTTAGATAAGACTAGCGACCGCCCGCGACTTCATCTGCGTGGTCAGTTATATCTCTATCCCTTGGGAACAGTGTTTTTTTTGGGATAAAAGGTACCCTATGTCTTTCTCTGTACCTCTGACAACGTGTATGCAAAATTTCATGATGATCGGTTGTGTAGTTAAGACGTGAAGGCGTTTCTATTTATAATATTAGTAAGGATGGTGGTAGTAGCCAGGCGAGCTTCAAACAAGACCTACCACCAACCAAACCGAGTAAAATGTACCCATATCCTGGGAGTTGAACCCAGCACCCCTGCGTCTTACACGGGTGGGCGAACGACTAGACCACAAAGGCGGTTAAAAATTAAGGCATCAAAAACGTATCCACTTTCCAACATACATACCTAACTCGAAGTCATACAAACTTTAAAGATTCAGTGAACTATGAACCCCGCTGCGCACCTTGCCCGTTTCTGTATCAAAATGATAAAAATGTAGAGATCCAATAACCATTCATCCATCAAGTGTCGAGATATAATCTGGAACTGCTTAGCTAGGGGAACTCGCCGAATATAAAAATGGCTGGAAGATTTACAGGTTTCGGGAGAGATATCGCCCGCAGATTTCGGCTGCTTTGTGGCGTCGCTTAGTAGGTGGGAGAAATATAGCCATGAGGATTTACTCGCGAGTGTCGCGGCCTTAGGCAACTTGGCCTTCGAACAAACGAATAATTATGGACAAATATGATTGTTGGAATGTTAATAAAAAAGAAATCCTACCCTATCATCTAGAAAAAAAGTATTATTATAAATGTGAAAGTTAGCATAGGATATTTTTATTCCGGTCAAAGATTCCCTTGATTTTCCGAATTTCCTCGCAGAAGAAGTCGCGGGAGGAAGCTATAGTTAAAATAAATTAATCCAACTTAATATGAAAAATGCGAAAGTTTGTGTTTATGTTTGTTACCTCCTCACGTCTAATCGGCTGGAAGGATTTGGATGAAATTTGGCACACAGATAGTTTATAGCCTGGATTAAAATATAGGATACTTTAATTCTGGTCAAAGATCCGCAAGGGTCCATGCAGACGAAGTCGCGGGCGGAAGCTAGTGAAAAGTATTTACTCTGAAAAATGATTGTTAGATTATATACTCGTACCTTGATAAAGTTGTTTACATAAGTATTTACAAGTTTAAAATACAAGAAAATAAAAATATAATTTGGTAGAGAAAGAAAACATAGAAAAAACTGTTTATTCAACAAAAAAACAAATTACAATTATGAAGTCTTATTATTACCGTAATTTTTGTAACAAAAAAACCTGAAAATGAAAAACAAAACAGCTTCAAAATTAAATACCTCTAAAAAGCAAGAAATAATATTCAAATCACTAGATACGCAATTATCATTGTAATAAAACACATCTATTGAAGTCGGGTGTGGGTGAAGTTCAACTTTTTTATTTATTCTAAAAGCCCCACCCGACTTCATTAGATGTGTTTTATTACAATGATAATTGCGTATCTAGTGATTTGAATATTATTTCTTGCTTTTTAAAAGTATTTAATTTTGAAGCTGTTTTGTTTTTCATTTTCAGGTTTTTTGAAGTCGGTATTTTGTGTTTTTAAAACATTTTTTATTTTTTTATTTTTAGTGTAAGTACTACTGGTACTAGTACTACTGGTACTGGTAGATAATTACTTTAGTTTTTTATATTTAGTTTATTTATATTATCTTATCCAGTAGGTATATTATCTAGGTAGATAAAACATGGGTAGACCGGCATGCGGCATGCACGCCTTTAAAAATATCGGTCTTAAGATTTTTTAAATTTAACTTTTTTGTGGTAAGTATGGTATATTTAGCGACGATATTATCTAAGTTACAATAGACTTATGTCAATGGCTCATCACCTTTTAATAAATACTGGTTTTCCCGACGCAGGGGCGTTAATTCTTGAGGAGTTCTCCTGGTACTTCACTATCAGCTCCACTTCACCATATGCATTATGACATTTATGACGAACCACATAAATAGCCTAGCAACCATATTAAAGTAATCGTATAGAGAGATACTTAGTACCTATTGAATAGTTCCAGTGATCATATATGGTCTTCATCATCAGTTCCACTTCACCAAAATGGTACTTTTCGCAAGCAAATGCACGAGTTACTTAAGAAAATAGCAAAATCGCTATAGGTGTGCCTATAATATTTGAAGAGTTCCCTTGATTTCTCCAGGATTCCATCATCCAATTTCAAAATGTTAAAAAATGGGACCAGCTTAAAAAAAAAATCTGATGTTATAACGTTTGAATCATTTCAATCGGTTCAGCCGTCTTCGAGTAATCGGTGTACGTACATACAAAAAAAAAAAAGCGGGTCGAATTGAGTACCTCCCTCCTTTTGAAGTCGGTAAAAATAGCATAGTGAATGCAAAAATACAAAAAAAACTAAGTTGAATCCATATCCCATAGGATGGTCCTATTCTACTTGTGCTAAATGAAAGAAACGGAACTAGACGTCTAGGAACTATTAGATAAAGATAAACTTGTACCACGGCAGTGCTATTCTGACTCAATCAAAATGGAAACGAAACCAATTTAATATCCAATAACCTTTTAATATTGCATTACCTCCTTAAACTTTAACTGACTTCAAATATGTACTTTCGTTTCTAAACAAATGGATTGATTATTATTATGTAAAATCTACAGCTTGAAAGACATTACTCTTATTTAGATAGAAGTCAGTTATTCTAATAGGAAACAGTGATAATACAATGGCTGAACAAACCAATATTTACATTGAGAAGTCAGCATCGTTTTCCCGCTGTTACTACCAAAAAGATAGAGTATCGTTTGTTTTGGCAATAAAATATCCCGTTTACCTTACACCATATCTTGGTCACTAAGAAATCTGTTTGTATCTGGAATTCCGGCCCAGCGAGCGATTTAAATCTCTTAAGCTGGAGGCGAGCGGCCTCGCGCTCACAAATCTTTCATAATCTCGAGATCCCAGGAGGGGCGTTTTTCATAGTGCACTCGGTACCCAACTACTTTTGGGGACATTTTTTCTTTTGTTTTTCCGAGCATTCGACGCTGCGTAGGTGCATGCACGTGGGAATTCGACAGATGAGTTTTCAAAAATAGAACCTTTTCTAGCGTAAATAAAAAGGTTTTGTAAATACCTCATTTGGTAACTTTTTGGAAGCTGTTTTTTTCGTCAAATTGAGTTTATTTTTAAATCTTTTTTGATGAAATATCTATCTTCTCCGCAAATAACTCCTCCACCGCTTAATCAAATGGAACATGATATACGACTAGGTAAAGATTGTCTTAACAATTAACCAATTATCTTTAAAAATAGCGGACCCATCACGGCTCCTAGCGATACACTGAACCTTAACACAAACCCTCATCAGTGTTTTTAATTTTATTTTCCTGTATCGTATGATATATTTATGTACACGGGCGTGCAGGTACGATATTCATAAGCAAATACAAGCCGAGGGTCCCCATAATTTTCGGTTTGCATTTTTCCATCGCGACCGCGAACTCGATTTCCACTCCCAAGGGCTTGAGCGGCCGAGCCTCAAAAATATTAATGAAAATTTTTACATAAATTTATCCGACAGAGGGGCACACGCCTGCCAGTGGGCCTCGCTCCTGTTTTTTATTTATTAATTTAATGGTATTTTCGGTCTAATTACCTGCCTGAGGTATAATTCATTGGCTTTGTGTAACGAGTATTTGTGGGCAGCCATGTGTGGAAATTTTGTATATTGATGGAATATACGATGCTCGATTTGATGTTATGAAAATTAATGAATCTATTATACTTTGACATTCATTTTTGAGATAAACAACGGAGTATACTTACAGAAAATTCTAACTTCTCATTTCTTTTTTAATTGATTAAAGCTTTTCCGAAACCAGCACTTCAATCAAAACTTTAATTAAGATCGCATGATCGATTAACCGTATACCTTACTCGCAGATAGCGCTGTACTAAACGATCGCAAATATGTGCGCGCCCTCTCCCCAACATATTGGACTTAGTATAAAAAGCAAAGCATTCTTGGTTTAACCCTTCACTTCGGCTTCAAAAGAACAAACGCAATATATCGGGGACGGGCTTAATTTGCCCTCTGCCTAACTTTGACGCGAGTGGTTCGTCGAATGCTTTGGATTACTTGCCGATATTTTTAACGTGGAATGCACCGTTTTGGGTTTGGCCAACAATAATAACCGTATTGTTCGATGGAGTGTTTACGGGTTAAGAACGCGGAACGGTAAATTAATTTGGAATACATGCTAAGGGCTACAGGAAAATACAAAACATAGAGCTGTTTTTTTCAGAAAATTATTTTATTCGAGTTATGGTATTAAAATCTTGACAGTTTTGTTTCAACGGATTGATTTTGGGTCTGACTAAATGTTGGGGAGCTGAAAGCCCTGTGATGATGATGGTAGGCACAGATACTTAGGGTTCAGACACAGAGAGGTATTGTTATTATTTTTCTTTAAATATTTACCTTAAGACCTTTAAAAAAACTGAAAGAGCTGCTGTGTGGTTTCTTAATTATTACAAACTGTGACAAGTTATTTGCAAGCAAAACGCACAAACAAGGAAGGGGACGTCTTAATCAAGGCAACGCACGATTCAAATTTTTTCTTCAAATGAATCTCCCATCTTAGGGGACACTGGCTCGGTGTTTGCGGAGTTCGTCCCACTTTGTTGTTTAATGAAATTATCGGTTTACCAAGTAAATGAACAAAGCCAGATTTCTCGGTCAAAAAGGGAGAAGTGTTTTTGTTTTCCTCCAAGGTGGACGGAGTACGCCTTTGTGGCTCTCCTGGAGTACTACTTAATCAATTATGATCGATTCGTTAATTCGTTGCAGAGGGGATTTAATGAAGGCTGTGCTCGTAATGGAGGAAAGAAACAAAATGCTGTCGTAAAATTAATACAAAAGCTTTTCAATGTTTTCTACTCGCGGTGCTTAATTGAAGCCTGCTTCGTAGATAAAATCTTAATAAACAGATATAATAATAGGTTGCTAGTTTTCCAAATAAAAAATAAATAAAAGTTATATGTTTGTAGTGTTGTATTATCACATTTTATTTGTATATCTTTACACCCGAGAGAATTAATTCTTTAAAATTACTGTTAAAGTGTTTTTAAGCGGCTTCCTTAGTGTTAAAAAGACATGAGAAAAATAATGAAAAAAATCCTGCTGGTGCTGGTTTCCAGCAATCAGACCCTCACGTTTGTGAGTTTCAAGAATTTATTGTACTAACTATTAACATAATTTACAAAAAACACACGTTAACTTCTTAAATAACTCATAAATACGCAATATAAAGCGAATATAAAGTATTTAAAAGTCTCTTTAAATAATGAAAATATGAGGTACTTACGTGAGCGGGTTTTGCCATCAAAAAACACAGCCAAGAAACAAACATACCTGCCGCGGCCTTCCAATAACTGACGGGTTGTAACTTGAATCTATACCAATAAAGTGTGTTTTGGCGTGTTCTCAGATAGCCTCACTGTCAATCGACGTCGGTTGCGGTCCGAAAAATAGATTTGGGTACGGTGTAGATTTTTTCAAAATTAAAACTCACGATCTTTTAATTTCGGATGTAAAGGGGTATGTACTTTCATACATATTATTTATTCAAATCCAAAAATAATCTTACTGAACTTTATTATATTGTTAAATATTGTTCATATTTTATGACCAAAGACTGTCGTAATTGTAAACTAATACCGTGTTATTATGTCTCTGTCAAACAATATTGTCAAAAAAGTGACAGCATCACATTTAAACACGTGATTAGTTAAACAGTGTTTAAAAATCTTTTGTAATAACACGGATGCACTTTAAACCAGTTTTTTCGTATGATTTATATTTGCCAGATTTTTTTCCTAAAATATGAGATTTTACTGTAGGTAGGTAAGTAAGTAAGTGCACATAAATAGTTAAGTATACGAAAATATAGATAAAACAACTGCAACTATCAATTTATTTTTAAGTTCAAGCACACTATTAAAAAAAAATCTCTGTAAAAAATATCAAATCTCTTGCCAGAAAACCTTTTAACTCCAAGCACTATCAAACAACAACTTCAATAAAAAGGGCATTCCCTGCCTTCGGGAACATTGTGCGGACTCGTGTTAAGAAAACCGACTCCGCCCCTCAGATGCAATTAGAGGCCATGAAAAGAATATGGCCTCCGTCTGCGACACTAATGGTCGCACCTTAATTATATGAAGTGCTTAAGTAAATGATAGCTAATTCCGTGCTCGACGCTCTGTAAACAAGTGCATAGTGGAAGTTTATTAGTAGGTTTCTGACGGTCTGAATTTGTAACAGTTTTGATACCCTTGCATGAAGTATTGGGCTAACAGATACAACAATTTAATTAACAAAAACGTAATTTTGTTCTTGTATAAAATTTATCTGAATTTTTATGTGTAAAAATTCAGATAAATTTTATACAAGCTCAAACCAATTGTAATTTAATAAAGATGAAAAAAAATACATTTTCTCTACTTATTTTAAAACTTCAATTAGCTTAAAATTAGACTAAAACTTATTAATTCAAAATTACACATCGATCTAGGTATATTAATTCATTAACGCTGGAGAGACACAATAGATTTTCTATTGTGTCTCATTTTCCGGGCGTTGAAGAGTTAAGAAAGATTTGTTTGATTGCTTCCCGCACAGTGCTACTGTGAGGAGAGGCATACTGTCTCATTTTTTTACTGAACAAGAGGTGTGACTTTTCACCATTGTCGGCGATCTGTCACTTCCACTTCCGCGGTAGGATTCTTTGTTGCCTTTTTCGTGAAAAGAATTCTTTCTTTTGATTCTTTTTTGCCATCCGGCTGCAATTGTCACCCCAATGTTTGTTGCGAGAGGTTGATTAAATACCTCCGACGAATTTCGTTAATTTTTCCTTCCCAATGAAAAGTTTGGTTTCTAATTTTGTTCCTTAGACATGTTTTTAAGGTTCTTTTTAATTATAATCAGCTTGTTCACGGTTTGAGGAACATTTGAAAATATCCTTATATTTTATTCATTAAATCTTTTTTTACGTAGTAACATATTATAAATCTCTTGTATTAAATCGATATATAAATAAGATCGAATATTAGATCTTGTAAATTCTAACCATAAAAAAATTGTAATTAAAAGAAGACGTAAAAATATTTAACAATGTAACAATAAGAACCTACTTAATTACTTTGTGTATCAATATACTTTTTATTCAGGAATAACTTTCAATATCGGATATTAATATAATATTAGAGATGTCACCCTCTTCGTTACGCCAATACAGTTTCCCTCATAATATTGACGGCCCGTCAAATATTTTGATTCTAAATTATTTTTTTATTCGTGTCGTCGCCGTGTCAGGCGAATTTACATTTAAATGGAACATCTGCGAACAGGTCGACCCTCTCGAGGTTTCCATGGCGTTTTCTTACCCGCTAATTTGTAAATCGGCTGGTAATATAGAAAAATTAAAATGCTGATGTCATATTTTACTCGCCATTTAAATGCTAATATTAACGTTCCATTGAAAGGATCGCTGATTAAAATATCAATAGGTGATTTCGAGATTTGAGTCGTACTTGTCAGTGAAATTGTAGAGCGAATTGAAATCTGACGGAATACTCTGGGTCTAAAGCGGGCTATTACAATGCAAAATTTTGTTCAGTATAACAGCTCTGATGAGCTTTAATCTTGACGCTTATCCCATTTCTCAAGGCGTAACACCACTGCAAATTATTTGTAAGACGGAAGGGTTGTAGCAGTAAAGTTAATGCGGTATTCGTGAATTAAGTGCGTTGCTGGCGCAGCGCTGGGCCCAGTAAATATTATTTTTTTATGTTAATTACTGGCCGATTGCGTTAATAAAGCTTTACATCTCGTAATTAGGATGGTTGTCTGCGGAGGCGGCGGAGCGTGACTGTTGAAATGAATTGGGATTTTAGACAACTGATTGTCTTGGAATGGAAATTAAGTGTTTTTATAGAGTTTTGGAGTATAAAGGGTTTGTATTTACATTTTACGTGGAAGCAGGCTTTTGATATTTAAAGATTGTTTATGATATTAAAAATTAACATTTGAATATGCTGAACTATTTATGATACGGCACTATCAGTCCAGGTAATAGATAATCGAACCAGGTGGCGGACTGTTTAAGACATAAAAGATTAATTTTCAATCACCAAACTGAATATAGATATTCGCAATCTGGAGATCAAATACATGCAATCCTTATAATATATTTTAAGATATATAAAAACTCTTTCTAATGAATTCTTGATATATAAGTAATAGTTACTTTCATAGGAGTTACCACCATAAAAGTCAATAAATATGTTAATAGCGTCACGTCAGCCATTATTTCAAGAAACATTTATTCTGAGGGATGCTAATCTTCGGCGGCTTGTGCCATCATCGACCACGCAACAGCGGTTCCATTAATTAATAAATTAAACAATACCCTTCTTAATTCCGAGGCTTGAGCCGCAGCCAAAATATTTGCCATGTATAAATTCGGCGTGATGAAGACAACCCTTCATCGCCCTGCCTTCTTTATAGCTCTATTTGTGTATTTTAATTACTGTCATTATATGCTAATGACTACCATCCCTTTTTCTTATCCTACTAAATGGGTTACGGCAGACTTATATCTATATCGCGCATTTTGTCGACTCGTTCGAAGATTTAAATAATAATAAAGCGCAGGCTCGGAAGGATTATTATTCCTTAATTTTTTTTCTTCCTTCAGATATGATTAATTGTTTCGGTGCCGCTCAGAGATTTCGCTGGTAATTTGTTTTGTGTTATTAACTTGACGAGGAAGTCGTTTAGCGAGTCGGAAAATTTGAATTTATTTGCGACTGCACAGATCGGCCACGTCTGTTTGACGAATTTCATTTGATTTCCGCCATTAAAATATTATTTTATTTTCTTTCGAATTTTTGTTTTTGCTAATTTGCTACGTGAATCCGATAATTCAATTATTGTATGTTTTTGAGAAAAATGAAAATAATTGTCTCATAGTTTTTACAGAACATAAGTGTGACAATAACACAGTACAGCGAGATTTCTCGTATCTGCATTTAGAGGTTTTTAGAATCCAACACAATGATACGAAACGAACATTCAACCTCTTGTTTCGAAAAAAAGGACTTCCCCTTCTCAGCTCGAAACAAAGAATTCTCAAAAACAATACCACATAAACAATAATAAAATAATGCTTCATCGTGAGAAAATACACCCCTTCGGCAGAGTGTAAAGATGCAAATCGGAGAACACTCGCATCTTAACGACACACATTTTCTTTCCCTCGTACGTGAAAATCTCGGAATTCTTTTACATAATCATGTGTTGAAAATATAACAGCTTTTTAGCGAGGGGCGCTGATAAACTCTAGTTACGTATGCGCTGTTCGTCGCCAAGTAATAATACCTACGCGTATTTAGCATAATCTTTGGCAATTCGCGTGCAGTTCCGGAAGCGGGAACGATGACAAATTGCATGAAGATGTTGTATAAGCTGGAATAATCAGTTTTATGGTTATTAAAATATATAGACATCATTAATGGCATATTTTACGGGTATTATAATCCTTGAAATGGACTCTTGAAAGGATTTAGTTAATCTACAATTTTGAAATTCTGTAGTCAAAATTAAAGCACTTTGACTGCAAAAGAATATGAATTAGTCAAATGTTCTAAGTAGATGTCCGGATTTACATACCACCACCACATAAGCACGTACTTAACGGTTTGTTTGTTGAGTAAACGTCGAGCTGTCAGAGGCTTTTCCGATTGACACTTTAACGATGGAAAACGTAGCACCTTGCTAAGTGATGCACATATTAATAAAAAATTAGCTATGATCTCCCCTTGTAAAAGCTTCTTTGCCGGTATTCTCGTCGGTACTGCTATTTTGCGTTACCACAGCTATTTTGCCGTCGGCGCAGACATCGCCTGTCCATATTTACAGACATCGTTCCTTTTTACGGAGAGTCGTTGAGGCGTGTTTACGATCACGTCACGGGTTATTATTATGTCAAGAAGGGGTTAATGTTGCTTTTTTGTATCGTTTCAGGTGTACAGGTAGTGAAGTTTCCCAGAATGGCGGCGTTTAATTATAATGTTACAATCCAGTGGTTTTTGTAATGTGCAATAGTGCATCTTTTATTATAGGATGCAAGTAACTGAATTCGGGATTTTGTTATAGGTATTCTATAAGGTGCAGACTAAACCAATAAAATTGACCATTGAGTCAAAGACTTAGGTAGCAAATAAAGCTCAACATACACTTGTAAAATCCCAGAAAATAATTTTCCTTTTTGAAAAATAATGAATTATGCATCGACATCTTCATATTTTTCTACACAACCTCCGGTTGGCTGCTTCGTATTTATGGCCATTGGGAGCTCGGCATACTCGAGCGTGTGGGTAGCATGTTTCCTTGTCACATTAGGCATAAGTAGTGCTCTTCTCGGCCTATTAACTGTGATGTATGAACCGATTCTTTTCGCGAAGAACAGAGGGAAGTGTCGTATCGCCCGTATTGGCAAAGAACGAGCTGAGAGGTTGGATAAATCTAACTGTACTTAGTTTTTTTTATTGTTGCTCCGACTTGTTTCTGGTAAATAAAGAAGTAAATAAGTGAAGAGAAATTGAGTTTTATTAAAAGTATGACCAAAAGATATTTATTAAAAAAGCACAGATACAATAAAAAAAACCTTGGTGCACATATCGTAGATTCTCACATCGAATTCATAAGTATCTAACAATGCATAAAATTAAAGTCATATTAAAAAATAACAGTAGATTCCAAAATAAATTAAAGGTATAGATAGAGTTACCTAATTTCTTCAGAAAACTCTGTTTACACCTGAATATGGAAATTCCAAGCAGAAACTCCACGTGTGATCCGCATGTCTCAAGCACACCCCAGGCGATTGCCGAAAAACCTTCATTCAATCCCGACTAATAAGAAACGAACATGCGTCCCAAACGCGATTCACGTGTACAGACAAAACCTCCCCTCGTATGAGATGTATGCAAAAAGGGAATTGAATAAGGTGATTTCGCTCCCGCAGGAAAAGAATCCGGTAATGGCGAATACAATAAATTTTCATAAACAAATTGCGTTTTGATGGCGCAGTATCGGCGTGGCGCGTGCGCGGGCTGCCGATAAGGATTGATAGGGAAACAATGTCGCGACACTGATTGAATGCGAATTTGCGGTCGCCGTGGGATGTCGCGGGATGTCGCGGGAATAATTCCCTGTAATGGCTCTCACGTCAACTTAACGACGCGAACTAGCGAGGATTGGAAACGTGTGCCGCATGGATTCCCCGCTGATATGTTTTGGATGGAGATTAACTTCGACATAACACATTTTACACCTACTTGTGTAGTTTTAAAGGAAGCTTAATGCTTTTAATAATAACGTTCACAGCGGCAGATGAAGCATCAGAAGGGTAATCCATTTGAAAAGAGCAAGCACACTGACGTTTATATTGTTAATGTCTTCTTCATTAAACCAAAATTTAATAGATAATGCAGTAAAAAGTCTGGGTGGTAGGAAAATATAGACGACTCAAAAGCGCTTAATTACTTACTAAGTTTATTTGAATAAAGATATTTTTGACTTTGACTATTTTCAAAATATTAATTGAGCGAAATAAATTAAAGTAAGTAGGTACTTGCAAATGAGGTGTCAAATATTCTTTCATCTTTCTTCAATAAATATTGAAAAAAACATTAAGTTTCGGACCAGTGAAATCCAAAGAGAAATACTTGTAAGTAACAAAGTGTGCTAATTTCTAAGTTGTTAGACGCAGGTGCGCTGTGCCGACTCGGCCCATAAATTAGGACAGACCCAACGCGTCACAGCCAGTAACCGTAATTCAAGTCCTTCAAATTAAAAAAAAGGAGTGCGATACCTTACCTCTTTTTACCCGACTGCAAGAGGGTTATGTTTTTCCCGCGTATCTTGTATGTATGTATGTTTGTTTGTTTGTTTGATTTTATGGTAACTTTCATGTGAATATCTGCTATCCACATTCTGTTTGACATTTTGTAGGTGGTAACCTAATTTAATTTTAATTTAACCATTTATTTCAGGCTACTAGGCCCATACAATATATACCTTACAGACTAACATACATAATTATTAAATAAAAATATCTATTTGTTTACACGTATCGAAGGCGGCGACGTGTTGCGCAATGCAGTGTCCGGTATCCGACCGCGAAAGCGTCGGAACAAGACACCCTTCGGCCAAAAATCTTCTTTCATGAAGGTCGACAGATGTTCAGTCGGTACCCTCACCACGAATGAGTTGAAGTTCACATTGTGGCGGGACTCCAACCGCTCGACCCTCAGAATGAATTTGGTCTTCACTCTGATGTATTCTCCGATGTCATCAGGCTTCGTGCTGTAGTGCAGGCGAGATACATACACTAGCGTCGTCGGGATAGCCGGACGCAGTAGGTGGTTGTGTCCGGTCGGGGCGGTGCCACAAAGGTTACGGCGGGTGGGCTTCCTCTTCCTTTCCACCTTTTTGAAGCCGTCCTCGTCACACTCTTCATCCAGTCTCCGTGGATGCACAGGCTTAGAGACCGGTCGGCGTTGTTTGTCTCCCTCATTGGTACCCCGCTCGAGTTGTTGGACAGCGGGTCGGTTAGTAGCGGTGACTGCAGCGTATGCACGTTGAGGGGTCGACGTGCTCACGCGTGACGTCTCCGCCGGGGCGGGGCGGGCGGCGGCGGGGCGCGGCGCATCGCGCGATGTGTCGGCGGCGGCCGGTGACGCATCCAAGTTCGCCGACTCAAAACTGCCGATGGATGCATTTTGCGCCCCACGACGAGTGTTCACGTTGCAGGCCTCAGGTGACCTACTTACCGCAGCGGTGTTGCTTAACAACAGCACTTGGGCTCGCAACTCACTGATGGTGTTATCTGAGGCCTCTAGTTTACACTGTACTTCTGCCAGGCACGCTTTCAGGGAGGTGATATCCTTTAGCAGCCTGGTGACGTCGACGTGGTCGAAAGTGACAGGGGGCAGCTTGTGCAGCTCCTTCGCCACGAATGTCGGCACGTCGTCTGGATCGGTCTCCTTTAGACAGGTGATGATGTCCTGGAGACTCTTCTCACCTGTTACGTGTCGTGAAGGCGTGCCGGGTAAAGTCACGTGAAGTATCTTTGACTTGCAAAGCAGTCGAGATTTTTCACCTCGCCTCGTAATGACTGCTCGATGTGCCCCTAGGCAGGTTACTGTGGCAACCGACAGTGTATTTTTTTTAATACTTACAAACATCTATGGACGTTGCGAATACGCTAAGTTATTATGCATTGTTTGAGTATTTTGACTGTGAATTCTAATAATAAACTGAGAAGGCAGTTCTATGTTGTTGAATTTCATTACGATATATTGATGCGAGTTTTAAGTCGTCGTTAATAATCTTTTAATAATCTTGTTTTAATAATGTTTTTTTAATAATCTTTAGTAGCTGATAGTTTTTTGTAACACTTATATTACACGATATCGACTTACGTTTAAATATAGTTATTGTTTTTCCTATAGGTGAAAACTTGTAATTGGCTTTACTGTAATTACAATTATATACTAAAATCTGTAGTAGCTGTAAGTTTTCCTCGAAAAATAAAAATAAAATAAAATAAGTATTAATTTCATTTTATTTTTGAAATATAAATAATTAAGAGTCAACTCACATATTCGTTGCGAGTCATATCGTGTCTCTGACATAAAACAAGAGTGATGCTACAAAGTTTTATTCGTAATATACAAACCAGGGCTTCTCATTAGGCATTCAAATGCTATTTCCTCGCACGAAGGAAACGGGATTGTCACAATCCGTATTGTTTCGGATCTCATAACGCGTGTGGCCCTTTGACTTGGCATTTCCATGCAGAATAATACAAAACGAGTCAATGTAAAGGCACCTCCACACTTGGCTAGCTCCACCTTTGATGCGCGTATGATCGCCCGCGCCCGCGACACATTGGATCTATATTGTTGTCTTTTTCAAGTTTCGTAATAAGGGATGAGGGTGTATTAAAGCCTTTTATCCGGCTCGTCACGCGGCACGTGGGGTCGGGAAGGGTTTAAGGTGCGCAAACATTAGCTCTTTTACATTTTTGCAATTTCATCTACGGAGCCTGACGGCTGTTTACAGTTCACGGGTCGGATTGTTGAAGAAGGTTCTCGAGGGTGTTACAACTTTAACTCTTTCTAAAAGGGTTCCGAAAAGTAAACGAGTTTTTAATGTTCGCTTAGTCGGTTATTTTGGTATTCAGAAGCTTAGTTGAGCGCGGGTGGAGATAAGCCACTTATTAAGCCTGTGCGAGGCCCGAGGCCAAGTCGCGGCGCCGCAGAGTGCCTGCAAATCTTGACTGCATTCTCGAACATTCCAGAAGATGTAGCTTGGATTAAATGAGCCAGTGTATCCGACTATTACAGTATATTCAGTGAGCTTCCGCAGGTGAGCTTGCATTTTAGGCACAGACAATAGGTTAGGGGCGGTGTAGTTCATGTGGCAAATGGGACTGTTTTTGGTGTCTAATTTACTTAGCTACGAGAAGCATGTTCTTGAAAGTACTGCGAATAGATTTCGTGAATTTCAATATAATTATGAGGTAAATAGTATAGGTTGCACTAACAAGTATCTATCTACATCTAACAAAGATTATTATGCATGAGTTTATGTACTTATAAAGTAATAATTATTTTTATGAATTCACTTTGTCAATTTATGTAGTTCGAGTTATTATTATGATCTTTCAGTGCACTGTTGAATAATTCGTTTACTTGATTATTATTTCCTTTCCAGATTGGGAGCTGTAGTGGAAGTAGCTCGCCGCCGCGGGCGAGACGGCCGCGCGCCATAATTCATCGATATCAGCTGCAGTCGTGCGATTGCCAACTGCTGTAGGACTCTGTGGCATTGTAAATTGTCAAGTTTTTCTAAGTAGCTTTTTATTTTTACTTTAAAATTAGCTTTATAATCAAAAATATTTCAAAATGACATCGTAGATTTATTTTAGGGTTACACAGGTAATCACGTATTGTAGTGTAGTGATTTGAAAATTGATAGTCGGTAATAGCCATAAGTAATGCTACAGGCATTACGTCAAAAAACATATATATAAAAAATTTTGTTCTATAGCACTAAAAACGTTTGCATATTTTTTTGTTCGTTGAAACCTTCTATAGAACGTTTATTTCATTATTTTGTTCAGCCTTGGTTATGTCTTAAACTTGTTTTGGATCTTCATCGTAATGCAGTGAAATCGACACTTAAATAACTCTCTCGCACTTCCAGCTATAGCCGCCATAATTCACTGGTATCTGCGACAGTCGCGCGACCGCGCTTCCTGCGCGCGGCGTCTCAAGGTGCGCTCGTAATTAACTGTTCTAGATTATCTATTTGCACATTTTAAACAATGGAGTCTCAACGTAATGTATTATTAATTTAATTATTTGAGTAGCGGCTGTTCGCGATTTGTCCGCGTTAACTTTGGTCAGCAGGCGTAAGTGAAATTGCACACCCGACAAAAAATTGTCTAAGTACATCTAAAAGATAAAAAACAGGGTTTTCAATGTCGAAATGCCATTTTTGATATTTCGACGTAGACAAATCCACTCTTGAGCTCGTCATGCCGAGGGGCGCAGGTTCTCATACGATCTTTCATCCTCTTTTTCACTCGCTTTGATATCGTTCCTTCACTGAATGTACAAGCAGTGTCACGAATATAGAAAGATGGAGGAGTATCGCAAAAGGCGCAACAAACCTTCCAGACAATCAACCATTCCAGCAGGAATGCACGACTAAGAAGAGAAGAGAAGATCAAGCTATAGATCTGAAATAGGAAATCGTCACTCGTCATCGCAACGGTTTGTCGTCTCAAGGTGCGGTCGTTATAACTGTTCCAGATTAGCTGTCTCGAGATTTAAAACAATGGAGTCTGAGACAAGTATATTATAACTTTAACTTTTCTCTATGTAATAGGTGAGTAATTAAATCATAAAAGATGTCAGGCTCACTTCCACTTTTTGTTACCATGTTAAAGTTCTTTGTCAAAAGAACTAATTACTTTTAGAAATCCTTGTTGATTGAATATTGAATGAACTGGTAGTTCATTTTAAAAATACTCACAGATTGCGAAATAATTAATATGCAGTATATTGCTTTTACTAGAAAACACGTGAAAGATTGAAAGTGGTGAACTTTGAATTCATTAAAATGTATATTCATAATAACATATCTTTTGAATTTCAAAGCCACGCGTAGCAAATGTATCATTCCAATCCAATAATAGTAAAGCCATTAACCTCACAAGGGATCATAGATTATATTTAACCTATACAGAACATTAGCTACGGGCCAACATTCGAGCAAACTTTCTACCCGAAATGGCGTCAATAAAGTACCTTCACCGCATTTAGCACATTATTCAAAAAGCACGTGAGGCACGAAGCCCTTAAAATTACACACGAAACAGTGCCTTTACAACTTTCCCATAAGAGCCCATTATTTACGGAGCCACCGTACCATTAAGATTCTCCACATATCTTCGAAAGACGCGTTATGGTAATTATGAGTAGCCATTTTATCTCGCAACTCTCCACGATTAGAAGTCGCTCGGGCGCGCGCACAAATAACAAGTACGAAGTCGGTTCGTTTCTGGAGCGTTCCGAAATTAATTCGGATGGAAGATATCGGGTGGTACGATAGCGGCTCTTCCACGCCATTTATTGCTCGTGTGGTGTAGTATCGGTGAAGGGGTAAAGAATATCAAGATGTAACGAACGCCAGCCGGAAGGCTCTCAAATGAGCTCCGACTTATCTCTCTTAATGTGGGTGAGGGTTAATTTTGTCTAACATGAGCAATTTGAAGATACCGCTCCCGTTCAACTTACAGTTGTTTGCTGAGATTTTGTAAGATTTTCGTTTCTCGGTTGCTAAATATTGTAACGTTAATGAGAGGGTACCGTTTTAATTGCTGATTAGCAGGGGTTTTAAGTTTGATATTGATAAAACAGTCGACTATTCCATTGGATAAAATTAAACTTTACTCGATAACCTACTTACTTTGTTCAGCAAAATTTAAACTAAGATTCACGTTATGTTTGAGACTGTTCAGTGTTTGTAGTGAGTTAACTTATTAAAACTAGGTGAAAAAAGTAGTGTAACTAAAATAAAGAGCGAACAACCTGAAAAATCAAAAGAACTAAGATTTTCACTTTGTTGATTATGAGAAGGTTCAGCTGTGCAAATTCTTTGCAGCAATGCATGCACACCTATTACTGACACGTCGGTATCTATTAACATCACTCCATTAGCATAAAATATCTTTCGCAAGATGCTTTCGACGTTTTTGCCAAGATGTGCATATTTCATTAAGATCACTACCGTACGTCCTACTTAAATATTCGTTAAGATTTCGTCTAGACAAAAGGAAAATATGGGAACGTCTGTACCGTAAAACGAATGCGCTCGAGTGCAAACATGGATGGATGGTGAGCAAATAGGAATGTGTATTAGGGAATGAAATTAAGTCTCAAGTGCGATCTCGTCATTGGATATGGAGAGTACAGTCGGCGACAAATAGTTGGTGACAGTGGAAAGATCCATAAATATTTGGAAACAGCAATCGTAATACGAGTCTAGTACGAGCATATACGTTCTTAATTTGCAAAATTATCTATATGAATAGCTGTTACTTTATTATCGACTGTTCCGAATGTCAAAATTTTCTGTGATAATTTTAGATGTTCCTTATCATATGAACATATTTTATGTTTCCAAATATTTGACGCTTACTGTACATATTCTGCAATACGATGCCATTGCTCGTAGAGTGCTTGCGGCAAGTCTGCGGCTCAACTATTTGATCGAACGCGTTGTTCTATTCTGTTATTTAAATAGTGATATAGATTAAAATTGGTGATGAAAACGATTAGTTACCTACATCAGATCGCACTTCATGTAGTTTAGTCAGGAAAGTAGTTGCTACAAATAACATTACCGTAGAAAATATTATGTACCTACTTTCCTATATTCTATATTAACTGAATAATAATTGTCAAACGAAAGATCCTAAGAAATATTTGCTTACCTAATATTGCTTACTTTTTCATTGTTTATTTATAAACCTTTTCATACTCGCTTAATTCGTTTTAGACAGCACCAGCCATTATTTAAAAACATGTTTACAAAATTCGGCTTACACAAGCACAGCGTTTTTCCCACGGTTAAAATATTGAAGAAATCGGGCAAAGTTGGCCTCATGTAATATGCAGGGAGCGGGCCTGTTGTGAGCCGCACCACGCCGCCACTTGCATATTCGTGGGCGCGATTCAAACGAGCCAACTTTCCACACTCGTCTGTTCTTACTTATATTCAAATGCTTTACATATTTTCTGGCCGTTGTTTCAATTTATAAACTCTGTGGTTTTCAGGTGTTACCAACTGATGTTAGTTCAAACAAGTACTTTTAGAGTCTCATTGCTACATTAATTAAATACAGATATAGGTATGTAAATTATTTTACTTAAAACTAAGTTTAAGTAACTTGAATTTACGCAGTAGATGTCCTGCGGCTCTGTCTTTGGTGGTCAATTTTAGTCATCATCAACTTAACAGCCGTCAGGGGCAATCCGCATTCAGCGGGCGCGGCCATTACCAGTTTGTCAATTAACCTTGCATGTGGCCTATCTACGGTACATCGTATGCAATTTCAGAATTTTATGTAAATTAAGGTTGTACTTGGCTATGTCACAGACTAGTAAAAGTTTTATTTTCTATTTAGAAATAGATCATTCTTTAATATTCTCATAAAAATTAAAAGAACAAAGCTTATCTCAATCATACCCCTTAAACTACGCTCAAACATTTAAACGAGTTGTGAAAACACGTAAAAGTAACAGCTACGTTTAATCGTATCATAGGTACACAAAAAGTTTGCGGTGGTAGGTGCGAGTTCAAAGGGCCGGTTCGCACGGGCGTTGCGGCCAAAGGACTACCGAGTGTCGGTCCGTGTTGGTCCGTGTCGGTCCGGGTCGCCGCAATACAGAACCACGTTTGCCTTCCTGGTGAATGCCGTTTGAATTCTGAATTCATAATTGAGGTCTCAGTATCGTTTTTGGTCGAGAATTTCGTAGCTGTGAAGGTTTGGTGGTGAATATTTCGCTAGTAATATTTGATAGGTGCGCGATTTAGAGTAGACGAACATGTCAACATTATTTGCTGTCTTAGAAAGAAACTGACTTAAAAGTATACAAAACGAACAAAAAAGATAAAAACGGACTAAAATTGTTAAATTATTTCTCTTATAGATTAAGATTTAAGATTTAAGACATTTATTCTCATTAAGAATTTACATTAATTCACTTACATGAGAACAACACAATTAAACAAACAAAAAATAGATTTTAGAGATACGTACTAATGGACGGTAGTTTTAAAACTTTGTCACAACAAATACACGAGCCTCAGGCATCGGGCGCAATGATAACAAAAACATTGACGTATAAATAAACTACGCTCAGCGCAACGCTAGATGTGGCTTGTTTGGAATTTATTAAGACTTTAGGACTATTTCTTTTTCCTTTTGTACCTATTGTTTTAAATTAGAAATTAGATTTTTAAGCTAAATTAAAAAAGCTTTTTTATTATTTTTTATATTTTTATTTTATTTTTTATATTTTTATTTTGTTTTAGTTTACTTGCTATATTGATTGCTATATAAGATTAAACGCATAGATTAATACAAATTATGGTTCGTTTATAATATTCAAACGTTTTAACCGACTTCAAAAAAAAAGAAAAGAAGGAAGTTATACCTATTTATTATTGTTAATTTATTTAATTGAACTAATGTAATGTTTTAGAAGTTTTTTTAATGTGATCGTTGATTGAGTTTCTTTAATGTCCTTCGGAAGCTTGTTATAAATTTGTGCACCTTCAAATAAAATATTTCTTTTGCCATAATTTGTTCTAGGGGGCCGTAACACTAAATCATTTGCATTTCTTAGTTGAATTTTTTGTATTTGCCTCTTTTTAGTGAAACTAATTTGTGTGTGTATATTTTTAGTTATTATTTTACGGATCAGTAAACAAGTGTAATATGTATATGTTTGTGTAACATTAAATATTTTTGTTTCTTTATATATTTTTTCTGTAGATGTAAAGTAATTATAATTAAAAAGGATTTTAATTAATTTGTTTTGTGCTCTTTGTATTAAGTTTATATGTGATTTTGCGGCTGTACCCCATATCTCGATCAAGTAGTCAATGTGGGGCTTAATAAGAGAATTGTATATAGTGTAGCGCACTTCCCGTGGGAGACAGCTACTGATACCTCTCAAAGCTCCGGTCAGAGATGATAATTTGGCTTTAATTTTATCAATATGAAGTTGCCACGTCAATTTACTGTCAATAATGAGCCCTAAATATTTTTCGCTATCAATTTGGTTTATTTTACAATCGTTTAACATTAAACATTCATAATCTGAAATCTTTTTGTTTTTAGTTTTAAAAATTATGTAGTTTGTTTTGGAAACATTAATAGTTAGCAAATTGTATTGAAACCACTCATTTAGTAAGTTAAGGTCACTTTGCGCGTCTTTAATTATTGTTTCTATCGAAGGACCAAAATAAAACAAGGATGTGTCATCAGCATAAAGAGTTACGTCACCTTTAAGACCAATTTCATTGATATTGTTAATATAGATTAAAAATAACAAAGGACCCAAAATTGATCCTTGAGGAATTCCGTAGGTTATAGGTTTAGGTTGACTTTGATGGTACCCTATTTTTACGACTTGCTTACGTTCTGACAAGTATGATTTTAAGATATTAAAAGCTGTTCCAGTAATGCCAATTTTATTTAGTTTTTGTAACAATATGACGTGACTAACGGTATCGAAAGCCTTTTTAAGGTCTATAAATATGCCTAACGCTATATTTTTCTTATCCAGATTAGTTTTTAGTTTAGTAATAAGATCTACCGTTGCTGAGAGAGTGTTTGATTTTGGTCTGAAACCATACTGTTGGTTATAGAAAAAATTAATTGAATTTAGGTACTTCTCTATTCTATTATACAATATTCTTTCAAAAATTTTGGACAGAACTGGAAGTACAGATATTGGTCGGTAGTTTCCCGGATTAGTACTTATACCCGACTTAAAAATAGGAGTGACCTTTGCAATCTTTAGGCTGTCGGGAAAAATTCCCGTTTCTAGGCACTTATTTATACAGTTTGTTAGGTCTTCAGCAAGCAAATTTTTTAAACATTTAATACATTTAGTGCTAATACCATCGATACCTGAGGACGTGTTGCTACCTAACTGATCACAAATTTTTATAACTTCTTCGGTAGTGGCTGGGAATAGCTGTGATAGTTCCGGTGAGTGAGTTGTCGTTTCCATGTTCTTACTCGGATGATACTTCTTTGGTATTTCATTTGCTAAAACTTCTCCTATAGTTGAGAAGTAGTCATTGAAATATTCACAGATTTCTTTCTCATCAGTAACTATTTCCGACCCTCTCTGCAACTTAACTGGGGCAGCTGATTCCTTCACTTTATTTCGAGTGAGTTCACTTATGAGTGACCACATTTTGGATGGTTTGCTTCTAATAGATAGATAGCAAAGAATTCTAACCCTGTACAGAAGTTTCAAAACAAAAACGCTGGAGCCTGGAATTTCTGTTATGAGTCAGATTCAAACTAAATGCAAAGATTTGAATACCTTAATTTTTTTCAAGTAACTAAAATGTTATAAACCAAAAGCAAGAGCAAAACCAGCAGATGCAGAAAGATCTGCACGCAAAGCAAAAGGAACTGCAAACTAGTTGTTTACGTGAGGGCTTTACCAACACCTGCGGACGGTGGCCTGTTTACACTGGCCGTCGTACAATAATTAGCTCAAACACCTCAACTGAGCTACGAGACCTGATTGCGGGCACAACTTCAACTTTATGCTTCACGTTTTAAGAACCTAATAACGCTGCTGAGGTGTTGTGAGTTGTCTACTAATTGCAGTACGGAGCCGCTTAAGTGTGAATTCTAGATGCCATCTAGCTCGCAAACACTCCACGTTAAAGGTGTTTATTATTTAAATTCGTATTTCACTTTATATTTAGTAAAGTAACGGTGAGTTGATTTTTAATATTAGTTGAGTTCATTCTACCCTTCGCTAGAAGGTCTACAGCATTCAGTTTCAGCGAGTAAATTTCATATTTCCATGCGGCCCTCTTAAAAGTCCTCCATCATTCTCGCAATGTTGACTTCTGAAAACGCTACGACCTCTCGACTCGACATGATCATAATACCCCGCTGCATCCAACAACCCTTCTACATCCATAAACCGGCTACAAATCTTAGCGTTCGGCATCTTTATAACTCGAGCAGGGCGATCCTTTAACCCAACATAATGGGCAGGTTTACTGGGAGGACCGTCGTAAAGTGTCCCACACTGTGCCCCACTACGGGACCCTTCGAAATTTCACGAACTATTTGCCCCGCACTAGCCCTCTCTCAGCTTTTTTGTCGAGCTTTATTGTCCGGATTTTCTGCTCACCTTTATCGTTATTGTGTCCGCTCGACTTCATAAAAGGACGGTTCACTATTAAGACCTCATAACCGTGGGAAAACGGAGCGGTTTGTGGAAGAAAATTGGTGATTTTGTTGGTCATTTTTCTGTTTGTAAATGGGATGTGAGAGTCATCGATAAATCGTGGAGTGGATTGGGCGCAGGGCGTTAATTGAGTGGGTGCGGTGTCGGCGAGTGGACAGCGGGCAGTCATTGCGTTGGTGAATGATAATTGCCTAAGCGCCGGCCACCGCATAAATTCTGCCTATCGGTGTGGAATTGAATAGATGCATGCTCACCAGTCACCACGTACGGGTTTACTCAGATAATGTAACTGGATATGGCTTAATAAGGAAAATATATTTTCAACACACTTGCTCGTAAAGTGAGCCCTAATACATCGCTTTTAGGGCCATAAACCGAGCTATAACAAACGCGTGCAATAATATATAAAACACTAGTTCGTAATAGAATTAACCCTACAAAGTTAAATTAGTACCTTACTGCAAGTTCTATGCGAGTAAACAGAGCATTCCCAATTTAGTCGGGTAAAACAGTTATATTTTTTTTGACAACAAAGAGGTTTTATGCTGCTGAAAATTCATATACATTTTTGGAATAAATAAATGTGTAAGTCCTTAATTAAGGCAAATAAATATATATTATTATCAAATAATTCATAATTCACAATATTTTGGTATAAAACATTAAAATATTTGCATTTTGTCACTTAAAATTATAATTTTGAAGCAGGCTGTATGCTCCTCACCCTCCTTCGTTCGCAAAGTATTCTTGCGTTGGGCGTGTGAAAAAAAAACAAAAAAAAAACAAGCGCGCCTTTCCCATAATTATCATATTTTGTTTTTGTCGTATTTGTTGCTGTGTGATAAACTACTTTGTTTTTTCCTCGCAAATGTGTTGAAAAACGTCGTATGAAACTCGTGAGCTCTTGCTTATTGCACACTCGGCTGAGTTACGCCCTCGCCTGCGGCTCGGGCTGCAACCCACAGCCTTGTGTGCAATGAGCAACCTAAGCTAACTTGTCTCATAATGTACTATTTTTCATCATCTACAATCTGATAAAAAACAGCAGCGAGTAGGTAATAAATATTGTAGTTTTAATTTTAATAGGTACAATCATACAAACTTATCCCGATCTATCAATGATTTTCTCGATCAATGTACTTAATCGATTCACTGAACTGCATAATTTCTTATTTTTTAAATTGAAATTATAAAGAAAATAAGCATTTTGAAGTAAGTATATTATATGCCAAATGTATGGTTACACTTTTGTAACAAATTATATTTATGTCTTAGTTTTTGAACAAACAAAGAATACAAACTCCCGTGACTAATAAATCGTCGCTGGGTGGAAATTCCATTGTATGCTCTACATCCTTGTGTCCATCGGCGGGCAGCCGAGTGCATACACGGCAGAGATAAACGCATACGATTACACGGCTCCACAGGTGGCGTATAACATTTTTCAGGCAGGCCCATCGGCGAGCCGGCCTGGCTTAATTCGACCTTTCTCTGGCCGATTTGCGCAGTTTGTTTTTATTGAAAAGCGTGGGAACGTGTGGTGAGGCCTTTATGTTTATTTAGCGGACGTGTTTCGGATTACCACGCATGTGGATGCAACTAGTGGCTGGAGCGTCGATATAAGTTTTTGTGCTGTGTTATTAAAAAGAGCTGATATTTTCATACATTCGATCACAAACTAAATAGAATACGATAGATTATTATAGAACTTCAACGATAATTTTTTGTCAGAATACTATTTTTAAAAGATTTACGTCATTCAATTCTTGAGAAATTTATTATATCTAGTATCAAGAAATCAAGAGCAATATATAAACTTTCCCATTCATTTTCCAGTAAAAGCCAACAGTTTTCGGGACAAGACACCAAGTAGAAAAAGCAACAACCGTTTCGAAATCTGCATATCACGTAACGGGACCCCAAGTAATTACACGGGACAATGTTTAACACATTTCAAAGGTAAGCAAATTAGTTCCGCACTTAATGATCCGACAAAGCGCGTAAATCTTTTTAAAATGCGCACCCGAAGTGTTTCCTCTTCCGTAGGGTACGTTGAAAAAATATTTGCATAAATCCAGCCCGCATATGCTAATCTTCGGCCCGTGCGACGAAACCGGTGAAAATTGTATCAAATTGTTCCGGCAACGCAGGCTTTTCGGCAATTTGTCAAGCGAGCTATAATTATTTTGATGGTGGATAAACCTGTGGCGTTATGTGAACCGGCTTTAGTCGGTTTTTTGAAGTGGAGTTTGAGTGAAGGGCATTATTTCATTAATTGATGATTTAATGACTGTTTTTATAATGAGATTTTTTTTCTACTATGAGAATATGTTATAATTCAGTAAAGCCAGACTATCATAATTTTCTGAAGAACTTATGTAGTTCTGTGTAGAAGTTTTTTTCTGTAGCATCTAAAGAAATAACGTTGACGTAACCTAAGATGGTAGGTGGGTGTCTCTGCTTGAGGCAATTCATTAATTATAATATAATAATTTTAATTTTTCATATTTCACTCATAATTTTTACTTATTTTGAACAATGATTCGGTTGTTAACTCAGGATTGAGTTTAAATCTATATATGTAGGGCTTGACCACTGTTACCTACTACAAAATTTATAACTTTTATCCATAATGCACTTAAATCAGCAATATTTTATGATTGCACATTAATCTTAACGGTATAATCCTATTAGAGGGCGACTTCTTAGCAATATCGAGCATGTGGGAATCGAGGAAATTAAATTTTCTTTGTTTTCTCTCCGGCCCGGAGGCGATATTAAATTTCCTTGTGTTTTTTAACACAGCCGTATCATTAGATTGAGGGTTTCCGTCAAGAGGAAATTGTGGCGAGGGGAGCGAGCTGAGCACATAAACATATTGAAAAAATAAAAATCCGGGCTACTTACTGTGCGTGCGTAATGAAAGTTACTCTACTATTCCCCTTAAGTTTCTATAAATTATGCCTTGCTGTTTGCATATTTTCTTTTAGATTTTTACTAGCGACCGCCCGCGACTTTGTCTGCGTTGAAAGTTATTTCTCTACCCCTCGGTACAGTTTTTTTTTCGGAATGAAAGGTATCCTATGTCTTTGCTTGTCTGTCGTACCCCTGACAACGTGTACCTATGTAAAATTTCATGATGAACGGTTTAGAAGTTAAGACATGAAGGCGTAACAAATAAACGGACTTTCGCATTTATATATTAGTTTTTAGTTGATTAAACAACTAATCACCAGTCGCAGTCAGGTAAAAGAACGGTTTGATTGACCTATTTTTCTATTTTGCTGTTTGATGATTTATGATGTCATTTTTCTTTACTTTATTAAAAAACCCACAAAAACTTTAAATTGCTTTTTAAACTATGTGCATTTTAACATATTTTAATTATTGATAATCAGTAATCATTTTAATGTAGAAAATAAAATTGGAAAGTATCTCAAATTACTGTAGATGGAAGTGGAGCCTCTTTCGCTCTAAACCCCAACCGCATAGAAAGACGTTTGAAGTGGCCGCGTAATAAGCACTGCGACAGAGCTCCGGTTTCGGAAATTCCACCTTAAATATACATATTACATTACGTAAAATTGCCCATTTTTTCCACTCTCCACCCCAACAATTAGGGCCCGTGTATAAATATTGCACGGCGTTCATTAATGTGCGTGTTCGTTTTAGTACATATTTTTATGGTCCGCCTTTCGGTAAGGAGCGTTGTAATGAATAATTAAGATGTGTTGAACAAGGAGAGTGGCTTTTTTCAGAAATGACTTTAGGACAAACTCGGGACGAGATTTTTTATGGCTCACCTTGGTCTGATAGCGAAGGTATCCGCTGGCGTATCGAGGCCTGAAACAAAAGAGGTAAAATTTACTAGTTGTGAAAACATTTAAGAAGATATAAAAAAGTATAATTTATGAAATCAGGAAATTAAAAACAAAGTTTCTTTTTTAATATTCAAAACAACAAAATGATCTTTTTAATTAACTCTCGATAGCAACTCCGAAAATAGCACCATAAATCCGTCATTTATTAAAATTCATTAATCAGTCCCCAAAAAATCGGAGCGTACAAAATTAAAATATGACGGAGCCGAATGATTGAAACTCCCTTGCCAAGATTGCATTCCGACAATTAACGCATTAAGTCTCAGTTCCAATAAAGAGCAACTCTCTTAATTAAGGTTCCCTGTTAAAAATTGAGTACAAATTCGAGTGCGAGCCGATCTCCCCTAGCGGAGCGGGCAGGATTTAGTGAATGGCCTGTAATATTTTAGTTTGCTTGAAACAAAAACTCGAAAGCCCGAGGGTTTCGTCGGGAGCTGTCACGTCGACACAATAAGCCTTTTAATTCGATTCGTCAAGACGGACGCGGGAGACAAAGGAGCAGAGTTATCATTCAATGGGGCACTCTTACCTTTTCTTATTACTTCACTCCGGTTTTCTTGTGAGGTAGACTGTGACCGGTGCACATGGGTTTGCGTCTTGAGATATACTCGAAGATTAATAAATATACAGTTTAGAAATATTTGTATTTACCAAATACCGTACATTACATTTCATACTTTTGGAGTTCGTGAATTCAGAGAGAAAGTTGTTGGTTTTCTGTGATCTTTAACCTTTTACAAGCCACCCATTTATCAGTCAAATTCAAAAACCAAAAGTCAAAAGTTAAATTCATAATACTATTTATTTTAAAAAGTTCGTTTGGAAAAAACTACCTGCACCACAGGTATAAATAATTATATTTCTCAGCCCTGCGCCAAATTCTAAATCAGCCGTTGATGAGAATTAAAACTTCCACATGTGCTTGTCAAGTTGGAACATAAATGGCATCTGTACAAGGTTTGAAAAAAGTACGGGTCGTCCAAGATGTTCGAGTTGTAAACTTTACCTCTGGTCCTTATAATTGTTACTGATTCTTATAACTGTTACTGTAAAACTCCAAACTTATGTAAATCCTAAGATTTTCCAGTAAAACCTAAGATTTACCAACCCTAAATGGTAAAAGTTCGAACTGTAATAAAATCATCGATCATTTCGAACTTTTACCACCATACTCGGCAAATCTTAGGTACCTCAGAGAAGCGGGAAATGCTGAAAAATGGTTTCAATGTATATTGTGAAGGTGTTTTAAAATTATCTTTTACTAATAGTAATAAATAATAAATTAACAAAATCATAATAACTTATACAAAAGATTTAACTTATGGTTAATTAATTTAATTTAATTAATTTGATTTGATTTGCATTGTATGACTTGATTAAATAGTTAGTGAAGAATAAATCAAAATTATAATGAAAAATATTTAAGGTTTTTACTGATGTGTAATATGAAATAAATGACTAAGTTTTATGATAGCTAATTCACTGTTTTATTTATTTAATAAAAATCAAACATTTACCAACCGTCATTAGTAGATCCTAGCTATGTGCCAAACTCTAATGGAAAAAGCTGGAAAGCTTGTCTTCCTTTTATAATATCCTTACGTTTACCAACTCATGTTGGTTAATCCTAAGATTTTCTAATAAAACCTAAGATTTGGCAATATACGTGCTTATACATTAACAAATCACTAGATGTGCCACCTCGTGTGCATCGGTGCCGTGCAGTTGATCCGGCGCCGTGACCCGACTACCGATTGCCGGCTAACAGCTTTATTTGTTGCCACTCTTTAAACTCGACGTGCGGTGCAAGTGTCATATTTATCGACAGATTTACAGGTCCACTTACTGAGATTTGAGTTTAGACTATAAGCTATTCGAGAAAATAAGACCAATAATAATTTCTATAAGTGCCTATTTCACAATCTACTTATTTAATTTTAAAATGGAACATAAGTGTATTAGATTTTTAATTAGAGTTTTTATTAATTTTCATTTTTAGATAATATTATTTTTAAGGTACTGTTTATCAACAACTTACTAGCAAATGATACACTTCTAACTAAAAATTTAAAAATTCTGTCCCATTTTAAAATTAAACCTGAATTGTGAAACAGCCACTCATAGAAATTAAAGTCGTTGATATCATATTTATTTATTTAAAAAATTAATTACAGATTTTGGATCTCATTTAACAAAATTAGCTACATTGTATCTGTTAAGACAAATAAACAAATGAAAAAAAAAATCATAGCTGTATAATGTTTCCTTCTATGTATTTCTCCTCTGTGTATACTTTATTGACCGAGCGAGCACGAATTGCGAGCAAAGCGTCTCTGCTTCAACTTGGGCAAAAATTCTTTCGTATGTCCGGCTGTCTGCAGGTCGCATTTCTAAACCGATTCCCATAAAGTTTTGTGAGCAGGTTCAAAAATTAAATATATTTTTTTGTCTAGCCAGTTTTTTGATTATTTTCAAAATGGCGGAGATTATGTTAAAAAAACATATTTCAGTCCGACATTCCAGTTCTGCCTGTTCTTTACAGGTCGCATTACTCAACCGATTCTGGTGAAATTTTGTGAGTAGGTTCGATAATCATAATATATTATTATATAACTGTTAAATCAAGCCAATTTTTCCAAATTTATAAAAAAAATATTCACCCATTTTGAAAAATGATCAAAATTAGAAGCACCATCTGGCTGCGAATACTCACGTACCTTCTGGTGTCCTTTGAAATCTTCATGGCGACATTTTATTTTATTTTATAGCGAGGTCGACAGCTCACGGAGCCACTAGTTTAGTTTTATAAGTGAATTGTAAGACATAGACTAGTTATATTATAAGTCATAATAATTTACATATCTAAGTAAGTATTAGTAAGTGGTTTCGGAAGATACCCATCAGCACATTTCAATTTACTCGTGTCGGTTTTATCTTTAATGCCTGGCTGGTAATTATGTCGGCAGACAGGATTCCGACCCTTCGTCTAGCGATCTGGTTGTAGACATGTAGTTATTATGTTTAGTTGTTCAGGTAAAAATGCTAACAATATTTTTTTTGCCTTTATTAAGTTTAATTTCTCTACCACCTAAATAAAGTTTTTCACTCCGATGCGAGTTTATAAATCATCATCCTCTGAAAAAAATATTTCAGTTCAATTTGAAATAAATTGGAAAATAGAGTAGAATACACACTTATTATAGACTTATCATTTGGCTAAGTATACAATGTCATTTGGGTATTTATCTCTTGGATAGGAGGAGAAAGAATTTCCTTTACATAGTTTTTGCAGTTTAGGCATTATTAATAATCACTGGTTGAGTGTGGGTCAATTGGTAGATAAATCTATGTTCTTTACAAAAATAATAATGAAGTTCTAACATATTATTATACTCAAGAGATATGTTTCAACAGATATTTTACGTTACAGGTACTTCAAGAAATTGAAAAATAAATAAATTGCATAAAAGGTAAAACATACACTTCATCGCAATATTGAATTGAAACCTTATTACGCTTTCATAACTTAATTAGTGAAAGCAAACGTGAATTTCAAATCTAATAGTCCGCAAATTAACATCGTAAATCGCTCGCAACAACTTTGCTTAATTTAAAAGTAAGTGCGTTCACTTTTGAAAGCTAAACAATAATCAGTGAGCGTTAATCATAATATTAGCTAAAAGATTGCTTTAATTATACTAATGGCTTGCCATGGTAATTACTAGCGAATCGGGCTTGACTTCGCAGGAGTATAAATATATTATTGCTATTCCAAAGATGACTTTTGGTTGTTTTGTTTTATTTCAAATTAAACAATATGATTTGTGGTCCCAAGAATAAGAAAATTAATGGGAATAAAACAGTTTTTCTAAAAAAGGCTGACAGTCAATTCGGACTGTCGATAATTATCGTATAGTACGAATAATTTTTTTATCAAACCATAGTAAATTTATGTTATGGTCTTTATATGGGAAACGGTAGCTGTTTAGACACTTGTGGCTATGGGGGTAAGCAGCTGGGGTCGACACGACGGACGTGCTGTCAATCCTAGACCAAATTGCATGGTCTCTCTTAATAATAATAATAATAAAGACTTTATTGCACATGATAGAAAATACGATACAATCAGAAAAAAACAAGAAAACATACAGTAGGCGGCCTTATTGCTACATAGCAATTTTTTAGGCAACCTTGGGGGAAATAAAATAAGATAAATAGGATAATAGGGGAATAGGTGCACTTTAGAGGACAGAATTATGAATATACAAAAATACTAAAGGATAAATACATAATTCTATGGTATAGAGATAAATATAAACAAGAAATATTAGTCGCGGGAAGAAGAGAGCTTTAGCTTTAAATTCTTACTTAGAGCTTCGGGAAATATATATGTGTCTAGACAAGATTTGATTTTATAAGGTGCATATATTTTTTTCACTTCTCATGCTCGTAAAGTTCGTCAT
The DNA here is from genome assembly GCA_950108535.1 of Agriphila straminella. Taxonomy (NCBI): domain Eukaryota; kingdom Metazoa; phylum Arthropoda; class Insecta; order Lepidoptera; family Crambidae; genus Agriphila; species Agriphila straminella. Next base: position 14,855,602 of record OX467309.1, on the reverse strand, counting down.
TATGTTGGGTATAGGCTGCATAAAATCGCTTTTCATGCTCTAGAGCATAAAGTAAAATCTTCGTCTAAGTTCAGACTTTAAGACAAAGGTCGTCAGGTAAACAGCCACACGCAATTAAACTTCATTAAATAAACTTGTTATTTCCTGCATTTTTATACATTATCCATGTTTAATACTTTTTTTTTTAATTTTTGAAACCTTGATGTTTTTTTTTCTATTTTTGATTAGTTAATTTATCAAATGAAAGGCCTTGATGAGCACATTCCATAATTATAATTTGTCACTAAAATTTAAGAAAAAATTTTTTTTTTGAATATAGGTATCAAATGACAGCCCTTGATGAGCACGTCCCAAAAATATGTAATTTATACAATACTAAATAATATACTAGAAAAAATACGACTCGCACCAGATCAGTACTCAGGCGGGAATCGAACCCGTGACCTTTGGATATCCGGTCCAATTCAGTATTGTATAAAAATAGCATTGTGAATGCAAAAATCTCAAATTTAAAAATATGTAATTTGTCACAAAAATTTAAGTTTTTTTTTTGAATTTTTGAATATGGGTATCAAATGAAAGGTCTTGGTGAGCACATTCCAAAATTATATAATTTGTCACTAAAAATGAGCAAAAAAATTTTTTTTATCAATTTTTGAATATGGGTATCAAATGAAAGGCCTTGATGAGGACATTCCAAAATTATATAATAATAATTCATTTATTTCGGAACGAAGCCCATAGTGTTAGTAACAATTTACCTTAAAAACTAAGTTAGTAAATTAGAATACAGATTTGATTTGATTGGAAATTTGGAATAAAAGTAATAATAAAATAAAATACATTAAATTAATCATACACAGAATCACTATTAAATTTATACATTAAATTTTGCTATGCTAGCATGCCGTTTGGCCCATAGGCTCAGAAAGACAGAGTCCCAACGCTCGACCAACAACGCCCTCAAGATGGTATTGCTGCTGTTTCTTATTCTGCGAGGCCAGTTCACGTTTGATGAAAAGATCGATTTTTGAACTTCCAATGTCAAAAACGGATGTAGAATTCTACTTCACAAAAATTACTATAGACTGAACATTATGTCATGAAACACAATAACCGAACAGAATATTGAAAAATGGCATGGTTACTCTGTAAAAAAATCCTGAATAACACCATAAAATTAAACTTCAAATCGTCAGATTTCGTTATTTTCAACGACAGTGATATGATCTTTTATGCAAAAAGGATAGCTTTTTTATCGATCTAACACAATAACCGTGTACATTTTAAATAAATGATCAAGTATTTCAGAAATCAATAAAAATGTACTAAATTTCGTCAAATTTCTGGCGAAGCGTCAATTAAAGCTACGCAATGTTCAACCTTATTCTAAAGACCTAGTGAAAGAGTAAATTTCGGGAACTGCCTCGCCTTAACAGAGACGCACAGCGCTTTCGAATAATAGTAGAAAAGTCATAGAAAAGTATATAATTTGTCCCAAAAATTTAATAAAAAAAATTTATTTTTATTTTTTTGAATATGGGTATCAAATGACAGCCCTTGATGAGCACGTCCCAAAATTATATAATTTGTCACTTTTTTTTTCAATATTGTTAAAAAAAAAGTTGAATTTCCTATTTCCTCACAATCGAAGTGAAAAGCAGAGTGTATAACTCGTACATAAAACCCGATGCGTTTTATGCACTTGTTGTACAATCTACTATTTATGATTCAGTAACGTTAATAGACTTTATTAATAAGTACCTATCTGTTTTTTTTTTTATTTTTCTGACTCAATAAAATAAAAAACTCGTGGATACCGTAAGATCACCGTGTCACGTAGTGGTAGGTTCCGCTTACCCCAGTAAAAACTGTAATTAAATCTGTAACTTTACATCATGTTACTGATTCATTTAAAACTTATACGCACATAAAAACATGCATTGCTTCTTGTTTGGAATAAATTGCTACAAAAACAATCCACTCACTGTTTACCAAAGATTTCGTCACCGTCTTTTTCCTCAATAAACAAAAGTTTGCTTTACAAGGTTTTGACAAAAACGGTCCATAAAGCCTTGGAAATATCAGATTAATTATCAAAAATTAAATGGCCATTAAATCACGCTAATTGCGCCTGCTTTGTTTTTATTTCGCGGCCCATTTTTTTTGTCCTGGGCAAAGGCACGCTACGAATGGAATTCCTTTATTTCCCAGGACACAAACAGCCTTCGTAAACAGCCACAAAGGATGGTTAAAAATTATGCTCGCAATAAATTTAGGAGAGAGATTAATGGAAAATATTTTATAGAAAGGACTAAAAAGCCGTAAATTAAATGTTTTAGTTGTCTGGATGGGGTTTAGTTTGTACTTATTTTTGGTCATAATTTCTTTTTTGATATTACACTAGCAGGTGCTAAATATACGTATTATTTATTGTAACGATAGTGTGTTCGTGAATAGCCTTCGTGCAGCGCTGTAGTCTTGGTGGTCTCCGTCGATCTCAATGACGAATTCGCCGATATTAAGTTGTTGATAAACATGGCATCGAATTTATTCATTAGATAATATTGTTGTTGATCAATCTATCATGTACATCAAGCCAGTAATCTGGTAGTACTTGTTGTATGGTCTGTGAATCCGGCTAATTACGAAACAAATGACTAGTCCGTAAATGCACACGGACTCACACATCACACCATCGCAATTGTGTGGCAGTTGTTTAATCTTTAAATGGCGTGCCTTTGATCGCGCGTCGGAAGCGGTCCTGCCGTCACACCGCGTGGTCACCCCCACCATCTTCTTAATTGTTTTCTTTTCGTCCACAATGGCCAACTACAGCTTTGATCTGTCTTTATTTGCAGAGGATTGTGTATTCAGTACATGTTGGGATTAACGGACAACAGAGAGTAGGTAGTGCTTAGATAAAGTGGGTTTTGTTTTAGATGGTTCTACAAAAGACTGAGTATGCGGTGGAATGACAATGCGGTGCAGTGACAGTACGTACCTATTTATTGACTACTTTAACTAAGAAATCGTTTGATTTGTATTGTCATATGATACAAAAACAGAATTTATAATAAGTATTAAAATAACCTATAAACTAAAAAAGCAAGTACGAATGCTATGACCATAACAAAGTTCTATGTAATTTTATACATTTTGTATTGTGCATTGCATACCTATTCAGGTTTTGTTAACATGAAATTTAATGATAAGATGTATCTTAGGGCCACGCATTACCGAATATCTTTATCTCTTTATTCATTAGTAATCAACGGATTCGACTGAAACGTGACCACTACATTATCAAATATTGCGATAATAATCACGTATACTGCAAAACCCTTTGCGTGGATTCAGCCAGTCACGTAGTCGAGGACACGTGACACTTCGAGAACGAGCTCAAAACAAAACAGAAATTACCGCCGCCTGTGCTGCCTGTGTGTGCGTGCGCCTGAATTAGACGCGAAACTTTCAAAGTTTTCCCGAATTTCTCCCCTCCCGGCGGATCGATACGGGCGCCCGCCACCGCTGCTCCCATCTCGTGAAATACCGGACAACACTTGCCTGAGTATTTGCCATGACGTGTTTTGCGGCTACGAATCCAGTATTTGCGAGATTTCACTTGCATATTCCGACGTGCATTTCCAACTAGGATTTGGGTTGCTTAATTACCATAATGATTGCTTACCAACATCACTTAAAGTTCTGGATAATTTCAGCTTTAACCGCTGTGAAATTATAACACAAGAAATATGGTTTTCAGTTTTCACGTATGAAAAAAAAATGTGATAACATAACTATATTGCGCTTTATATTTATAGTTGGATCTACAAAGAGGAAGCGAACGTCTCCGTATTACCTTCGTTACAAAACTTAACAGCTTTGGGAATTCGGCAAGGAGCTGTGCGTGAATAGGTCGACCCGTGCCAACTGTCACCGCGCAAAACGACAACGACAACTGTAAATTGGGCGCGTGAAGGGCATTGTTTCTCATTAATTGAGGCTGCGCGATGATCTTATGGCCCTCGGCACTCGGGGGAGATATCGGCTCGCCAATCGCGTTGACAGCGGCCCTCGGCCTCCAGTGGACGCGAGGTGGGAAAAACTACCGGCTGACAATACTTAACAAACGGGTCACCGCTCGGGAATTTTCTTGAGTGCTTGTTAATGTTTTATGGGCGGAACTTTTTCTGAGTAGTGCGTAGATTGACGCGCTAAGTGAACATGCATAATTTAACACCGTTCCCCGCGGACACCCTATGATCGATGCGTCCACCACGAGCTAATTCTACCGTAATAAAAATCCAATTTCGAGTGCCTCTATAAAGCGTAACGAGAAAGTTTTCTGATTTATAACAATTAATGTTTGAAATATTGACAATATTAAGGGAAATGGCCGACAGTCGACAAATCATACGAGACCGCCCCGGAAGGAGGAAGCTGGTCGGCTACGCAGAGTTTATTTGGAAATGGAAAGTCTAAAAAATAAACGACAGCTACGAGCGGGGAGTTGATTTATATGGAGTAGTGTGCTCGATTATCGAAATGATATTTCTCGATATTAAAGTGTTGCCTGGACGGCGGACAATATGACCCGAGGAAGATTTATGGGGTAATTCAGTGACATCGACGGCCGTTACGATTATTTCATTATATTGCTAGCGCCGTAAAAACGGTTAGGTTTTTTATTTTATTGCTTGTTCGCAGGCGAATTTTATTTGAATATTTTATTGCGTTATAAAACTGGCTGCAGTGGATTGTGCTTTGAATTCGAGCGCATCGCCGCCCCTGGAAAGTTGGCGAGGCTGCGCTGCGTGTCATTTGTGTGGAACTTTTTATTTCAGTTATATCTAAAACTAGTTACGATCGTTTTTCCGTAGAATTTTATAAGGTTTCTTTGAATTCAAGTTAAGTTTGATTCTTACAATGTTTTGCAAATCTGATCTATCAAATACTTCGTTATTTATTAAAACTTTTTCGAATCACCATCACAGCTCTGAAAATTATGAAATACTTATTAATATACTAATATATACTTAGGAGACTCTTGACGCACCGACTACAATTTATTATTTAGTCTTTACTTTAAAGTCTCATTTTTGAAATGTTGTAAAGTTAGTTACAAAACACATCTACTTGTAGATTTGTATCGTGTATAATATTTGCAGGCTTCGCCGGCGTCACGGGCCGGGCCGCGTTTCACGGTGTCGTAGACTCGGACTGCGGGCGGGTTATCGAATAACGGGTTAACGCGCGCCGCTTCGACGGTTGCAACATAAGGTTCAGGACTTCCTGTTCAGTTGAAGCTTTTAATTATATTATATTTATAAATAATATGGTATTAAAATCATCTTGAAGAACGAAATGATGTTTGAGAAATATACCTCATATTTTTATTACTTTTGCTTTACATACAATAGGTGATGTATTTCGATGTTCCTATCTGATTTCTTGTGTATTTGATGAAGTTTGTTATCTAAACTGATCCAGCCGAGGGTCGAAGCCGGGGCCTCAGAGATGGCGGGCGACCATAGACTTAGAACATTTTTCGCTGCGGCCTGACCCCATGAAAACCGGTGTAGGTACGTATACAAGCTCCATGCACGGAGATCGCCTGACTAAACGCCCTTTAACTAAATGTGTATCCTTAAACACTTTTAAAATAACGATGGCTCAGTAAATACGATTAAGTTATCAAAAAAATAAATATAAATGTGTACCTACATAGGTAAAATAACTTCTCATTGAAAAATATATTAGACATAAATACATCAGTTTTGTAGTACTTAGTCGGTCCACCGTGACGCTTAATGTTTTTTATTCCTTTTATCCCTCTAATGCGCCCGGCGACGTCCGTTCACGGTGTTGAGTCCTGTGCTGTGACGTCACACACGAGTCACGGTCCTTGCACACGCATGCGACCGATACTCAGCGAATGGGGAATCTTATGTTCGATGTAATGGCGTTCGGTGGTCTGTGACGGTCTCTGTTATAGCGATGTTCTTAGACTTTTGAACAAACTTTGAACATTTATAAATACAGTAAACCTATCTGTTAACTAGTAAATAACGTTTGATTTTGAAATAGTAATCATCATCTTTATTTTTAAAGCCGTGTGTTTTCACAGAGTTAAAATTTTCAGTATTACAATTCCAGGCAGCCCTCTCATTTGTTTAAAAAACCTTATGTTAATCAGTTCTATTTGATAACAATAATCAAAAGTACAAAATAAGTAATAGAGATAAGAATAACATAACGTCGTATCCTTCCTTACTAATGTTAAAATGCGATGCGAAGTATGTTTGTTACGCTTTTACGTCTTAACCGATTATCGTGGAATTTTGCAAACACGTTGTCAGGGGTACAGAAAGGGCATAGGGTACCTTTCTTCCAGAAAAAAGTAACGGTTCCAGAGGAAAAATAACTTACCACGCAGAAGAAGTCGCGGGCGGCCGCTAGGTCTAATTTATTTATTTTACTTTTAATCAGTGGTCTGTTGAAATTTCACTAATAAGCCACATGAGCTTAGATCAGGCACGCGTGCCAGTTTACTCGTTTTAAAATTGCTAGTGGTGAATTGGCACTGATGTATTTACCTGCCCATTGATGATAACATTAATATAAACATATGTTTTACCTAACATTATAACGAGTAAACTGGTAGTTACCACCTAAGCCAAATAATTTAAATAAAGCTACAAAATCAGCTCACGATTCTCTTTGTGCGGAAGACTTATCAGTGCATTCAGGCTCGCACGTGAAACTTATCCGTGAATGGCGACATTGAGCTGAGAAGAGCCGCGTGTGGCGACTTTATCTAGAGTTTCGGACCGCGGACATCCGCGTCATTATGGAAATGGTGAAGTTCTATGAATCGGAAGAATCATGCCAGGATTATAGATTCCTGCGCTGAAGCTTTGTCTGATTCACTGAGTAACGAATAGAGTATCAGAGTTTAAAATGCAGAATCTCACTTCTCCTTCTTCTTATCGTATGAGGAATAGTGGCCACCTCTGGTGTTAGAGTTTATCAAGCCCCCTGTAAGGCCTCTAACTTGGCCTAACGACTGTTATCAGATGACAACAGCCGGGACCGACGGTTTAACGTGCCCGCCGAAGCACGGAAGCGCGCAGTTGTAATGCCACTTAACGGTCACCCATCCGACACCTGGCCGGACCGAGCGTTGCTTAACAAACGTGATCGAGTACGATCAGTCTGTCAAGCTCCGCCATGAGCGCTTTAATATCACTAAGGAACCCTCTTGAGAATAAATAGGTTTTTCAATTTGACACCACTTACAAAGTGCTTTATGGAGAGCCCATTTAGTCCAGGAGTTAGTATGTGAGAACAAGTGTGAAAGTCTGGCCAAAAGGTAATTCTAACACTGCACAATACACCTGTGCATAGGTTCATTCAAGTGGCAATGTGGGTAGCGGACACGTTATCGCGCCGACTATTGTGCTAACACTCTAAACGCTTCTCAACTCGACACGCTACCTTACCGAGCGGACGCTTGGGAAACAGTTTACCACAAATATATTTTACAATTTACAATTTATTTATTATACAGGGTGTATTTGTAACCACTCTCCAAATTTTAAGGATGTGTTCAGTCCATGAAACTGAACAACTTTCTCCATGAAACATGTGTCGAAATACGCCAAAAAATTTTGGTCATCTCATACTAAACTGATCACGCGATCTCTTTGATTTGTATGAAAAGCCAATTTTTTTTTACATATTTGACCCTATGTTTCTTAGAGAAAATTGTTCAGTTTCATGGACTGAACACATCCTTCAAGTTTGGAGAGTGGTTACAAATACACCTTGTATTATGCATACTGTAATTACCCTATTGATAAGGATATATAAAATAATACTGTTACCACAAACAAAAATCTTCTGTGCTGTAGATAGCTTCTCAAATAACTATTTTATTAGCAATCGGATAGTAAACTAATCGTACGTAGGTAATTATATTCCAAGTAAAACCACAGAATAACTAATGTAAAACTAGATGACATAAAATTTCAATCCTCACACACATTTTCTGATGCCAATATAAATCACTCCATATAGGACAATCACATGCATGTAGTATAATATGAAATGCAGACGCAGAACGGATTGAAACCGGCTTATTATTTAATTATCCCCGAGGAGGCAAACCCTGGACGAGGGCTGTCTGAAGGCCGTCACGGCCCTCCTTGAGGACTGAGCGCCATTAATTACCCATAGACTAACTTCGCCTTCACTCCACTTAAATAGCCTATTGTTTTAGGTAAACCTAGTACCTATAATATGCTGAAAGTCCAATCATAGCCATAGGAATTTGTTGTAAAGCGAGCTATTTTAAGAACCAGATACCCATCTGATTAGTTTCCCGATAGGTTCGTATGTAGGACATAAATATGGAACAACACAAACCGACGCAAAAACAGGACGCCAAAATAATTTGAATACGTAACGAATCGGAGGGTTACACACGAGCGTGCCATTCTTTAACTTGCTCCCCGGATAAAGAGCTAAACTTGTTTTTAAGGGATGACCGATCGTCGAAATTTATATATCGTGAACGCAGCCGCCGGCCGGACCCCAGCAAAAAGAGGTATTCGGTAGGGACAGACACAGGAAGATGCCAGATGGATGGAAGAATGCGCTCCCCGCAGGCTGATGAGGAAAATGTGATTGTGAACTTTCGACGCCATGCAAATCGGACGCACGGGGTGATACGCCTACCTACCGGATTCCGTCGTAGATACCTTTCTTTATCCATACATTACAATAACGTATCCAACGCTGCCCGTCCGCAGGGGAACGCGGTTATTGTAATCGAACTGGTGTTTTTTGTTTGCAATGACTAGGTATTCATAGCAAACTTTATGTAAACTTTGATGAGTATTCAGCTCAATGTATTCAAATTGATTCATCGAGCACCGATTGATGGATGGACGGTTGCGAAAATACTTCAACTGAAAACGTTGTAATAACAAGCTAGCTACTTACTTTTAGGTAGGTTTTCGTATCGAGCGGTATTTCTAGGCGATATTTAGATAAGGCTAGTGATATTTTATTGAAACTCAAAATGAGTGTTGGAGGAGAGCGGCGACCCGTGCGAATGTGCTTCGAATAAAGGGGTCGAATTTGAATAATTTGTCCAGCGAACGAATACAATTCTTCACATGGAGAGACCTTAAATTTCACTATTTTACATACTCGGGATTATCATATCTGCGCGGGTGTGCGCCAAGGGGCGCCGCGTCCGGCCCTCTTTTTGTTGCCCGCACCCGACCTCTATCGGCCGCCTCCGAAATATTTAGTTGTTACTTTTTGTTGCGCGGCACGTGAGCGAATTCTTAATCATCGCCAGCCTATCTACATTTTGTTATTGCGTTACTCTATTATCAACGAGGATCATTTGTCTCTTGTAAATTAATTTCTTCAACTGTTTTAAATATTATTCTAGAATATCATTTTTGGAAACGAATTAAATAAGTAATTACCACAAAAGACCCTCTATTAACATTTGTTTGTTAATATTATACCAACCATAGCCCTCTATATCGCCTCAAAATTCATCTACGAGTAACATTCGATATAGAAAACAAAACAGTGCGGTAGACCTCACTTAACCTTGCCTTAGCGGAGAGACGAGCCGAGGGGACTGATCGAAGGTGGGCGAATTAGCCCAACTCTAAAACCTCAATTAAGTCTCGTCTAGCGCGTATTCAGAACGGCCACATCCAATTATCGGGGGTACCTTTGTTCAGCCGCGGCGCCACAGCTTACGCTTCCTTCATTGTCCGGGTGCGTTACTACGAAATTAGTTGGACTTCTGGAACGGTTGTCAGGTTGCCGAATTCTAGTCATTGACGCCCTATTCGTTATTAGCGTTTCTCCCAAGAAAGTTTACCGCGATAGCCATATTGTGTAGCGAAAACAAGAGCCAATTTCAACCCTCAGTATAGCAGTATTAAAACTATATCGATGCATGTACACAAAGTAACGTGTTTGTCTGGGAAGACATCAATATTGTTAGTATAAGTCTAAAGGATATCACTGATTTTGTAGGAATGGCATTACATTCTAAAATATGAAAGAAAACATCGATTTGTGTCCTGTGACTTTGTTTAAATTTTAACCCTGCATCCAGTAAATGAGTAAAGTCTCACTACTTAAGCTCCAGGAACAAAGCTTAACTTTCACCAAAAATATCGTATCATCCTCCAACAATCAGTCACCCCTTTCCAGTGGATGATCTTACAATTAGACGTCATCAAGAGGCGACAGCTCGCGGCTATGACGGATGGCGGTGCGGCAGTCATCGCCAAATTAACACCCAGCTAAGTGCGGAAATGTGTACACGATGTCATGAGATCACATGGAAATTAATGTAAATAATGCACCCTTTATTGGCAACGCGATGTTGTAAGTATGGGCTTGGAACCCGTTTGCAGTTTATTGATTTCATTAAGGTATTACCTGAACTGATTAGGTACATAGGGACTGTGTCGTTTCTTTTAGAACAACTCTTTGGTTTAATCTCTAGTAGACATCTAGTATGATTGACCTAACTGTGATGTGACCAGGGAGTGAATGGAGGAAATTCAGATCGCTATACATACCCAAAGGATATGTATTAAAAAACCACGAAATTATCAAAAAAAAAAACTGAAAACTCTAATCCTTGTGTCTCTTAGAATGTGGATCAGATCAGTTGGGTCTGTGTAGCGATCTGAAGTTCCGCCATCCTCCTTCCTCCGCCGGCTATCGTCAGATTACAGTTAGGTCAATTCCTGGCGGAGAACCAAGGCATCAGTGTTACCTCGTTTGTATGAAAATCGACTGGTGGTGGTGAATTATCTGGCCACCACTGTATGTTAACACATCACTATCCTATGATATGGATTGACCAACTATCGCAAACAAAATGCGTTTCGCAGCAAGAAGGATAATAGTTGTGAGGTAGTAGTTTGGTACCTTCACTGCAAGGCCCGAGAAAATCACTCACTTTTATAATGTATAGAGCTAACTAACATTTAAGATTGAATAAGATTTCTTACGATTAACATAGTTTAATAAATTCAATACGCCTTTAATTAATAAGCTTTTAATAAGAGATTATTAAGAGAGAAAATTGATGTACGGTCTTAGAAAATTGCTATAGTCAACATCATTATTTTATATTTTCCTACCACTATTATTATTTTCCGGCCATGACATGCACAAGATGTCTGATTGATCTTAACACTTCAAGTACCTCTAGTTCATGAAAACGATTAGGATGCCTTGAAAATAAGGTATTCTTCTTCGTTAAGTATAAACCAGGAGTAAACATCGTTAAAAGGCAGGATGACGTGAACGCTGGTAATATTTAAGTAATTAGGTGTTCTTGTCTAATTCGCGCGATGTTGCTAGTGATTAATTTTATTTTCCGACGCGCCCCCGGTGTTTCCATCGCGGAATTCTCCCAGTAATTGGGAAATTTATTGCAAGGTGCACACAGAGCCGTGATGTTTCACTTTCCCACCAATGATTTATCGTCTTCCGAAACAATTTTAATTGCTACCAGTGACACAATGTAAACAACTATTCGATTAAGTTAATTCCATTATTTTAGAGAGCGGCAATTAATTTAAAAGCATCGTGGGATAATATCGTATCGTGAAATTTTGTTACAAATTGATCAATACTTTTAGAGCCTAATAAGTTATTTTGTTTGAATTCTGGTTTAAAAAAACAATTTGTTGCAGAATTGAAAGGGTTTCAACCATTGTTGTAATTCATAAAGAAATGAACTTTACTATCTCATCCTATTATCTGTTTCTGCTAAAAGTATTTAGTGCCAGTCTTTAACCAGCCCTTTTGATGAGGCCACTAAAACAGCTTTGAGCGCGCGAGCATTAGTAATTACAATTTCTCGACCTCCGGCTATAAGATGTGCCGCGGAGCACGAAATAAGGCACCCACACACGTCCCGTGCATGTAATATCGTCGGCCATGCAAGCTCACTCATGCGAGCTGACGTGCCTTTGCGTTTAAGAGTTAGGAGTTGAGTGGCTACTCCGCCCGCTGGGATGACTTTTGACGTGATTAAGTGGTTTTATAAGCATTCGCTTTCGGACATCCGATGTTGTTTAGTCTTTATTTACAGTGAGTATAACTTTTCGGGAAGTGAAGAGAGTCAGATATTAACTCTTTCAGTAAGTCACTTGCATATTGAGTACGGCAGTACTGATTGTTTTTCACTATCGATCGCAATTGTAATTATTGAAAGATAAGTGGTGATTTCTGCATTCCGAACAAACGAGTCTATCCTTCGAGAGCTCAACATTAAAACCAGGCTATCCACTTCCTGTCTCCAAAAGATTCAAGAGTTCTTCGGTCACATCGCTCGAAAAGATGGACACAACCTCGAACAAATGATGGTGACTGGCTAGGTCGATGGCAAACGGCCGAGGGGTCGAAGCCCAACTAGGTGGTCTGACCAAATCCGCTCAACGCTGAACACCAAGCTACTCGATGCACTCCATGACGCTAAGGACAGACATCGATGGAATCACGACCCTCAGTAATGAGGAACATGACGCGAGGAGGAGGAAGTGGTAATTTATAGGAACCATGGTAGTGATAAAAAATTAAATAAATTAACGGTTATTGTGGAGGCTCATATACCCGAGTTACTTTGGTCGAAATCATGTTGTACAGAAGCCAAATCGTGAGTATGTATACCTATAATTTCCTATTTAATTATCAACGTGACAGTAGACTAACTGAATTCAGCTTAGTAAATAAATCGTAGCTCTTCGCCTCGGCGTGTTCAAGCACTGACAAACTATCTCATATCCGGCGATGCATTAGTGCCGCGCTCCTGCATTTTGTTACTTAAATTACACTACGTCACCACTTTGAAGTTTCCAAGTACTTATATGGTATTTATTGTATGTGACCTTATGTCTTCGTGACTCTCTTTGGTCGGTAAGTTCATGGGCAGCTTACTCCGTTGCTAGTTGAATGACCTTGGGCCTTCTTGTAAGGCCCATAGTTAACGAACACGTTTCATCACTGTCAATGTTAACACACACTGTAGTGTAGGAAAGAACAGGAAGGAAGGTAGTGGACCCCCACAGTAAATCCTCAGTAGACGAAACTTTACTTACAGTATGATAAAGTATCATAAATGAAACATATTTTTAAATTATCCAAATCTTTTTTTGTTTTTGGATATTTGTACATAGGTTTTGTTTCATATTACATAATACTCGTATTACATCCCTGTAAAGTTTCATCGGCTGAGGATTTAATGTTGAGGGTCTCCATACAAAAGATCGCTTCATTTCCTATACTACTGATCCAGTGTAAGAAAACTAATTAGCTCACCCCGCTTCAGCTTTCTAACAGGGATCCTTTACTACATAACAAAACCTAGATAGTCGTCTCGACCCACACGGATATTCCCAATGGAATTAATTCTCAAGCTTGCCGCAGACGAGATTTTCATGTTTCAAGACGGCACCGTTTTCGATACTCAGACTATTGTTAATCGATTCAATGCTATTAGATTTGGAAGTTACTGTATAAACTGTAGACTGGGGTGTTTTACATAAGAATATCAGGCCGAGTGTGTCTTTAGACATAGACATTTTGTAAATTGTTTCATTTGATTTTCAGCGTAATTATACGTTATTATTAAGTTAGTTAATTTAACTTCTTTTCTGTTGGTGTATACTGTGAATATAATTAGCTACTATTGTAGTGTTTTACATATAAAGATTTTTTGCAGTGTAAGTTTGTATTGAATACAAGGTTGAAATTGGCAAACTTGAGGCTAACAGTTGTTTCGTTTGAACGATCTTTGGTGCAGCGACTGTAGAAATATAATTCGCTAACGGTTAAGTTAGATAATTTTAAAATATATTGACAAAACTCACAGTACTGCCCACGGATCGGATGAAGGTTCAATAAGTCGGAAAAATTCTAGCAATCTTGTCGCATCGAATTAGATTCTGATTTATTCCCGGCGACTGCTAGGGTGGACGAGGCCTTTCCGTTGCTAACCACCAGTTTGCGAAGACCCTCCTCGCTCTTTTCATCTTATTTTTTGTAGGCGATAACGGGGAAGCTTATAGTCACTCAGGTGTCAGGTGAGAGTGGTCGTCTCATAGCCTTAGGAAACAAAGATTGCTCGGTTCGGCCGATTGAGCGCACCTCCCTGTAGTAACTTCCCTCCCATTTAACGCGAATCCATGCAACAAAAGAAACTCGCGCGTGAAATAACAATACTAGGCACCAACACGTCGTGTGAGTAGATACATTTTTATTTGCAATTCAATCGGATTGGAAAATGACGAATACTTGATGTCTGTACATTTACCAATAGATGAAACAAACTTTTAATATATATTTTCCTTTTGAAATGTGTAATAAAATAATACAATAAAATTGTCGAAGTTAACCTGGCAACGGCTAAACTACGTCACGGGCAGCCAATTCACGTTATTGAATTTCTGTTAGTCAAATCTTACATTTGAATTTGAATTTGAAAAGAATTTGGTTAAAAAGTTGATTACAGAAAGTTTTTCTTTCAAGTTATCGTTTTGTATGTGTTTTCAGTATATCAATCGAATAGAATTACACAAATAGTAACAGTAAACCGAAAAATAATTCATTTCTACTTAGAAATCCGAACAGTTACTTTCCGACGTCTCAATAAATCAGAATATTTATCAAGTTATCTAACTGCCCTCTCGAAATGTCTAATAAAATTGCTCAAGGCCCTCTATTTGCTGTATTCTTAATAATTACTTCTTCCGTTTTGTTTGCCCCAGAAAGAGGGGTGGAGTGAAAAGTGAATCCGGGCCAGAGTCAATAAATAATAATACTTAATGCCCATCGGCTGACCGGGGGTCGCCCGGTGCCTTCCCGTCGACTATATTGTTATGGGCGACAATTAACGGAATATTTTCGCATTTCAGTCAATAGTTTTGATGACAATGTGTATTGGAGAAAAGAATTTGAAACTGAAAACAAAATGAATGATGGTGTTGTGTTAATATTGTTCTTAATTAAACTGGAAACATAAGAGATAATTGAGATTTTAAACTCATATATTTGACTTAAATCCACTGTAAAGTTAGATTTCTATAAAAGAAAATCTTGGTTTAGGTATTAGTTTAGGTATTCTAAATTACATGAGAGTCTAATGATTATCCATTAAACATTTCTAAATAGAAAAAAACAAGCCTTTTTCTTTTTCGTTCGATTTATTTGACCAAATTGAATGTCTAATTTGAGAATAGACTCGATCAGCTAATTATTTAGGACGTATTTTGTTAGGACAGCGGATCCCTCGTTTGCATGCTTGAAACAACTTGCTTCCAGTTCATTTGCTCTGACATTCTCGCTTTTAATAACGAAAGCTTAGGATTGTTTGAAGGGTTATTAGGATTTTTTGGGTTGAGTGGACGATTGGTGTGTTTATATACAGTGCTAGTATAAACAAGTGTTTGACAATAGCTATGGCAATTTTAGTTTTATGACATTCCTTGGTAATGGTATCTACTAAATGAAAACGGATCATGTTAGAATTCTGAAAAATCACGAGTTTGATTAAAAAAACGACTTCCTAATTTTAACTAACTCCTCTCTGATTCGTGTAAACCTCTAAAGAAAACAGAATTCTGGTAACACAAACAGACATCTCTTTATTCCAGTTACGAACGGCATAAAACAATCGTAGCTATCCATTTACAATGAAGCGTGGCATAAGACACCGAAATGAGTCGTAAAGAATGGGCCAACTTGGGAACTGGGGCCCATACCATGAGCTCTTGAAGCAGCAATCTTATGGCAGGATTACATTTGGTCGTTTACCCGAATTTAGGCGCAGTTTCGGGTGCCCGACGCGACGGTTTACCCGAAAAATTCGGCATAAGTACCTGAATTCAAGTATATGGAATTCGTACCTACAAGATTAGCCCAAATTTCATATTAGACCTGAGATATACCCAATAAATATCATTATGAGAGGTTAGGTTAGGTCAGAGGCCGTACTCTTAGCTCTTACAGCAACCTTAAAGTAATGTTGTTATAGGGACAGAGCTATCATCGCGTATAGCGCCATCTCATTTACAACATTGCTTCGATATTACTTTTGACAGTCATGGTAGGAGGGCAGGTCATGGATTTCAGTCCCATCTTAGTACAATAGTTTTTTTTCTAAAGTATGTGCTTATAAAATAAAATAGCATTGTGAATGGCCAAAATTTGTTACTCCATAATAAACCCATGTGTAAACATGAAAGTGAGACGCAGAACGCATCGTATAGCGTCGCGTCGTCTCGTTCTCACGAAAGCAATGATATTGCTAAAAGAGTTGATAGTAAGGGAACTGGAGGGCATAAATTGGATTCGGAAGCGGATCACGTAACGGTTGAGAGTTCACAAAATTGTGCCATAAATCGGACGCGGAGGTGCGCCGGAGACAAACGGCGCCGGACGGATGGGGATTCCGCGATGACGGCTATTGAATTACTGTTATTGAAGAACGTATTTTTAAAGATAGAACACGTAAACATAGTGTAATAGAATATAAATAATGAAGTTAAAGTATTTTCACGATAAGAGCAACAGTAAAGTGGGACTAATAAGTAGTAAAACAAAAAGTATAAAGTCTGAGTTTAAGTTTAGTCCGAGCTTTTTCTTATAACAGGTGTACAGATAATGATATAAAATATAAAAACAAACAACGACAAACTTAGAAGAATTTAACGTTTGTAGGTGTTTGAATATTGAATTGAGTAAAATATGGTTCTTTAAGCAAATTTTAATGCATGCCGTTTATACATTGTGTATCATTCATTTAAAAAGCTACAATGACAAATTTTAATACAACTATCCCTCCTTAACTGGCGTACCTCAAGGCTCCAACCACGCTCCTCTAAAGTCGGAATTTTAACCATCCATTTAAAGAGAAAGAGTGAGACCACTTTAAAAAAAGTACCCTAGGCGACTTTTCGTTTAAATGGCTTTTGTTTTTAGGAACACCTCAGCCAATAAATAGGTACAAGTTACAAAGATACCGCACCGCCAGAGGCGGCGGAGCGCGAAACGAGCGTATAATTCTCGACGCCAGGTGGCGCTGCGACACTGCGGTTTGTCTCGGCGGGGGCATAAATGTCGGCTAATTCATGTAAATAGCTCTTTTGGTTTGGCCTTCGATTTTTGAGGGCAGATACAAGGTTTTCCCAAATTTAGTGAGAAACGATCCCCGGACGATGAGATGACATGAATAATTTTCCAGATCATTCTAATTTGTAATGAAAATTATTCATAATGTTGTTCATTTCACTGAATCCTTCAGATTATCTTTAATGTTTAGTTTATGTTGCATAAAGTTCGGAATGTCATCAATCACATTACAACAATAAAAAAAGTAATAAAAGCATGAAGATTTTCGTCCACATCCAGTTTAGAGAAAATGCCATGTTAACGCCACATTAAGGCAATAATAATTCATTTAAATTATAATAATATACATATTTAATCTTAATAGATAGTGTGACACGGAGCGACGAAATGCTTCCTATCCTTGTCTTTCCTATGATCCTATCTATTGCCCTCTCGCTCCATTTCCGCATTCTTAATGGCAAATGCAGCGAGACGAATAAAAACACCGGCCGGCGCTAGTATCCCGATTGATGACGTGCGCGCGCGACCGAAAAATAATTACTCTCACATTAATTGTGCCTATCGGTGAAAAACTCAATATTGTGCCTTCGAAATCAGTGTCCGAAAGTGTCATCCTGCTGTCTGGGAGCTCCCGAAGTTACGTCGAACCAGGACTTTGGTAAGCTGCATGTTTTGCCTTCCATTCTTTTCTTTTCCTTTTGTTCCTAGCAATTAGCCGCCTGTGTCACAAACTAATCATCAAAAAATCGTTAAAACTCTTTAAAGCAACCCGCGCCTACATAATTTGGTCCTTCGAGCCGGATTGAGTTAGATTCTTGAGATTTAGTCATTCTACCATCGCGGTGCTAGGCGTCATATTTGTAAAAAGATGGCTTCCGAAAAGAAAATGCAACTATTACAAAATAAATTATCGGCATATTACGGTAGGTTACAAACCATTTACGATCAAGTGGCTAAATTGGGGGACGATCCCATTAAAATTGATAATTTTTTAGGAGATGCATTTACGTTAGATACGTTAAGAAATGATTTCCTAAAAACAATTGAGGAGCGGAATGAGGTTCAGCTTTCAATAGCTGACGGCCCCACCCCTTCGTATAATTCAGCTATAGCATTCGAGCAAGTGTTCGCGAAAATTAAGTACAAAGTGCACCAGTTAACGGCACCAAATACTCAAAAAATGAGTGGTAACGTTGGCGGTGAGGTAGTTAAGTGTGAACATGAAAAACCTACTCGTAAATACCTACCTAATATTGAACTATGTTCGTTTAACGGTGATATTGCGTCCTGGCCCATTTTCTACGAATCTTTTCGTACCACCATTCATGAAAATACAGATCTCACTGATGGGAATAAAATTCAGTTCTTGATGGGGAAATTACAGGGAAAAGCTCTAGCAATTTGTCAGGGTATTTTACCTACCGCCGAAAACTATACAGTTATTTGGAGTAATTTAGTAAAGAAATATAATGACAAGCGGGTACTTGCCGCGACCTACTTAGAAAGATTGTTAAATCTACCTACTATGTCGAATAATTCACCTACTCAGTTAGAGGAATTTATTGATAAATTCTCGGCTCTTTATTTAGCTTTAAAACAATTAGATTTCGAGAATTTAGAAGACTTCGTTTTCGTTTATATTGCCAGTAAGAAAATAAATACGGAAACGTATGAAGCATTCGAGTACAAATTCGAAAAATCCGAAATATTTCCGAAATGTAACGATTTTATTGATTTCGTGAAAGATCATGTTCGAGTTAAGTTGCGTACACGAGGTGTAGGTAGTTATTCCGTAGGTGCGCCGGCGAAGGGCAGTACTCAGGGTCGTGAAAATAGCTCGGCGCCATCAACTGCGATGTCGGGAGGCTACTCAAATTCACGTAACGCTAATAATAGTAATGTGAAAACATTTGTTAACATACAGGAGCGCAATAACTGTTTATGTTGTGGGAAAAATGAGCATTCGCATGTCTCCCAATGTGCTAAATTCCTGTCAATGATTCCTAATGATCGTTATAAATTTATTAAAAGTAATAAAATGTGTGTTAATTGCTTAGATAGTACTCACACGATTCTTAATTGTAAGTCAACAAATGAACGTTGTAATGAGTGCGCTAAGAGACATAATAGCTTGCTTCATTTCCCAAAACCTACTGAGTCCGGCCCTGCCGATGCCGCGGTAGGAGTAGCTCTCTGCGCGGCCGTGAACGACGGCATCAGTCGTGGCGAGGAGGGCACGCAGACGGTGTCTTGTCCATCGACGACCGTATTACTAGGGACGGCGCAATGTCACGTGCTCGATGCGACCGGGAACATATGGGCAATTAGAGCGTTAATCGATAGCGCGTCTCAAAGGGACTTAATTACAACGGAATGTTGCAAACGTTTAAATTTAAAAATATCTGAGTCGCATAATAAATATGTGTCAGGTGTAGGGGACGTCAATAGTCCTATTGTAGGGACGACCTGTCTGACCATCCGTTCGCGAATAAATGATTCGGTAAGGTATACGATTCAACCTGTAGTCGTGAATAATATTACCAGTGAACTACCGATCACTAAAGTGAACACGGCTCGGTTAAGTTATTTAAATAATATTATTTTAGCGGATTGTAATTATCATACTCCGGGTAGTATAGACTTGATTATTGGTAGCGATTTGTTCGCGCGCATTCTGCGTCCGGATACAATATCACGTGACGCCGCCGGTGAGCCCGTCGCTGTCGAGACCTCATTAGGTTATATAATTATAGGTCAAGCTCCCGTTATTGAACCCGTGTGTAATACCATCCATACTCTCTTCACTTTAAATGAACCGGTCGAAAATCGCTTGAATCGATTTTTTGAGTTGGAAGAGGTACCGAATGTACTTTGCCTATCTAAAGACGATGATAATTGTGAGAAATATTATAACGAAACTACGCGTCGTACTTCGAATGGACAATACGTAGTGTCGTTACCGTTCAAATATGAACCATCACTTTTAGGCGATTCAATGCGGTCAGCTGAGCGTAGGTATTTAACGTTGGAGCGTAAATTATTGACTTATCAATCGTTAAAGGAACAATATGATTCCGTATTTTTAGAATATTTACAAAAGGGTTATATGCGTCCGGTTGGTACTATTAGTGAGGTAGGTTATAATAACGAGCAATACGTAATTCCTCATCATGCCGTAGTCCGTCATGATAAAAGTACCACCAAGTTGCGCGTGGTGTTAGATGCCAGTAATGCCACCAGTTCTGGAAAATCGTTAAATGATTTATTGTACACTGGTCCTAATTTACAAAATAATATTTTTGATATTATATTAAAGTTCCGTTTATTACCTATCGCGGTAAGCGCTGATATAAGACAAATGTACTTAAGAATTCATGTTGATAATGATGATTTAAAATATCAACGAATATTATATCGATTCAACTCTAATGAGCCTTTAATCGTATACGAAATAACTCGAGTGCCGTTCGGTCTGCGTTGTAGTCCGTACCTAGCTATGCGTACCGTGCGTCGGTTAGTTGAGGACGAGCGGGACAAGTACCCCGCCGCCGCCGCGGTAGCCGAGACTGAGCTTTACATGGACGACCTGGCTACAAGTTGTCAATCGGATAAAAAAGCGATCGACCTCGCGACCCAACTTATAAAATTATTCGAAACGGCCGGCTTTGAGTTAGTCAAATTCGCTAGTAACTCGCGGAAGGTAATGTCTAGTATTCCATCAACACATCGTGTTAGTGAAGCGGTCGAGTTCAGCCCCGACAATCAATTGAAAGTATTAGGGCTTTTATGGCTACCCGCGGAAGATGTTTTTACCTTTGTTATTAACGTACAACCTCAAGAATGTACAAAGCGCAAAATATTATCCACGATTGCTCGCCTGTGGGACGTTATGGGCTATGTGGCTCCAGTGACGCTTTTAGCTAAATTAATAATTAAATCTTTATGGGAAAATAACGTCAATTGGGACGAATCCCCGCCCTCGAATATAATTTCATTGTGGCAAAGTATAGAATCGGAACTTCACCTTTTACAATGTATTAAATTACCTCGACACGTAAGCGTAAATAATAATGATTGTGTTATTTCAATAATCGGCTTTGCGGACGCCTCAGAGCGAGCGTACGGTGGTGTGGTATATTTACATGTTTATTTTCCTAACGAAAATCGTTCGGTAATGAATTTATTGTGTGCTAAGTCCAGAGTGGCGCCCTCTAAAACGGTAGTTACGCTTGCGCGAATGGAATTGTGTGCTAATGTTATACTAGCAAAGTTAATGCGTATAGTTCTAAATAACTATTCGTCGCGGTGTAAGATAACCAACACGTTCGCGTTCACAGATAGTAAGGTAGCACTCGCGTGGATAGTTTCTAATCCTAATCGATGGCAAACGTTCGTCGCAAATAGGGTTGCAATGATTCAAAATGACTTACACCCTCGACATTTTCGTCATATTAGTGGAAAGGAAAATCCCGCGGATTGTCTATCTAGGGGCCTCACTCCTTCTCAGTTAATTGAACATCCACTTTGGTTTCACGGACCGCCATATGCGCAACTACCCGTCTCCGACTGGCCGATATTGCCAGTTGATACAATTGACTTAAACGATTCAAACTTACCTGAGGAAAAGGTTAACGTCCTTAGTGCTGCAATTAAGGCTCCTAGTACCTTACCTATTTTTTACGAATTAGCTACTCGTGTTTCTTCGTGGCATAAATTACTCCGAATAGTGATATATGTTCTTCGGTTCATTAAGAAAATACCGAAACAATTTAGTGTCTCGCATTTAGACATCGCGGAAGAAATGGTAATTAAAGATTTACAATTAGTTCACTTCCCGAGTGAGATAAAAATTGCCCAAAATGGTGGTAAATTACCGCCGTCCTTATTAAAATTAAATGCCTTTTTACGCAACGGTATACTTCGTGTGGGTGGAAGGTTGCGTAATTCCGATTTGAATTACGATAGTAAACACCCTATATTGCTGCCTAGTAAGAATCACGTAGTCAATTTAATAATTGACTATTATCATCGTCGATACCTTCATACTGGTCCCCAATTATTAATGTCATTAATAAGACAAAAATATTGGATTTTGTCCGCGCGTAATATTGTTCGTAAGCGAGTACAAAATTGCGTCACGTGCTTCAAAGCTAACCCCAAGCCCGCGACACCGCCGCTGATGGCAGATTTACCGGCCTACAGGGTACAACAAGCTAAAGCATTCGGCCACTGTGGTTTGGATTTTGCTGGACCGATTTCGGTGCTGCCCTACCGGCGTAGAGGAGTACATAGTATTAAGGCATATTTATGCTTATTCATATGTCTGGCTACTAAAGCCGTTCACCTAGAACTCGCTTCGGATTTGTCTACTGACGCCTTTTTATATGCCTTCAAAAGATTCATATCGCGTCGCGGCCCCATCTCAACTTTATATTCGGATAATGGCACTAATTTCATAGGAGCCAATTCTTACCTAAATAATATGTATTGTCTGTTAGATTCCGAGCAATATAAAGATAGATTCGCTAACGAATTGAGAGATAATCACATTGAGTGGAAATTTAATCCAGCTTCTGCCCCCCACTTCGGTGGTATTTGGGAGGGCAACATTAGGAGTGTCAAAAGTCACCTGTCCAAAATTGTAGGGACTCAATTGTTAACTTTCGAAGAGATGACAACTGTTATCGCTCAGATTGAGGCTATTCTCAATTCAAGGCCACTATCTGTACTTAGTAGTGATCCTTCAGAGCCTCAGGCGCTCACACCCGCTCATTTTCTGGTCATGACGCCCTTAAAATCCCTGCCATCCGAAGATGTGAGCACGGAAAAGATAACGCTATTACAGCGAAAACGCATTGTTGATCATCTCGTACAATGCTTCTGGAAGCGGTGGAAGGTGGAATACCTTAACACCTTGCAAACTAGAGCGAAGTGGCTCACACCGAGCTCTCCCGTGCGCGAGGGCACAATTGTCTTATTGAAATCAGAGAATAGTGCTCCTCTAAATTGGCCGTTAGGTATAATCGAACGTACTTTTCCAGGGAGGGACGGAATATCCCGTGTCGTCGACGTTAGAACTAAGTCCGGTGTATATCGCAGACCGGTTGTGAAAGTCATTCCGCTTCCCAATCAATAACATACCTACCTTAATTTCATACAGTCCACTTCTTAATAATAAACAAATAAAATACTTAATAAAATTAAAATAATTAAATAAATAAGCAAATCTAAGTCTAATGCTCTAATAGCTATAGTTAATAGGTTTAGGTTAATTTTGAAGGATTACATCCTGTCAATCCGGGGGGGATGTTAACGCCACATTAAGGCAATAATAATTCATTTAAATTATAATAATATACATATTTAATCTTAATAGATAGTGTGACACGGAGCGACGAAATGCTTCCTATCCTTGTCTTTCCTATGATCCTATCTATTGCCCTCTCGCTCCATTTCCGCATTCTTAATGGCAAATGCAGCGAGACGAATAAAAACACCGGCCGGCGCTAGTATCCCGATTGATGACGTGCGCGCGCGACCGAAAAATAATTACTCTCACATTAATTGTGCCTATCGGTGAAAAACTCAATATTGTGCCTTCGAAATCAGTGTCCGAAAGTGTCATCCTGCTGTCTGGGAGCTCCCGAAGTTACGTCGAACCAGGACTTTGGTAAGCTGCATGTTTTGCCTTCCATTCTTTTCTTTTCCTTTTGTTCCTAGCAATTAGCCGCCTGTGTCACAAACTAATCATCAAAAAATCGTTAAAACTCTTTAAAGCAACCCGCGCCTACAGCCAAATTTATTTTGTGTTATTAAAGCCGTAGTACCTAACCGTAGTTTCTGAGATACATCATTGTGGTTCGCTGTAGTTATATAGCAACGCACACATTAATCATATTTATGCGTACCGATTCTATTAGGAACCCCAAAGTCAGCATTCATCAAGGCTTCGAATACCTCAAGCCTTAGGAAATCCCATTTGGCACTAATATAGATGCTTGTTTGGTTATATTTGGAGGTCGGAGGCAATCTAAGAGGTATTCAACCTCCGCCTCTACAACAAGTCGGATGCCCCACGTAGGTTTTGGTATCCCAAGGGGTTTCGATGTTGGAAAGAGTGGATGAGGTTCACGAGATTATAATAAAAATTATTCTGACTATGTCAAGAATTCTCTACAATTATAACCTGTTATGTGAAACACCGAGGAGCTCGGTGGCGCAGTAGTTTAGCGCATGGCCCAGCGGTTGCGGAGGTTAAGCGGTCATGGGATGGGTGACCAAAAATGTATTATCTCGAGCTCCTCCGTGCTTCGGAAGGCACGTTAAGCCGTTGGTCCCGGCTGCATTTGTAGTCGTTATCACCAATCCGCATTGGACCCGCGTGGTGGGTTATGGCCCGTCCTCCTTATCCACCTATAAGGAAGGCATGTGTCCCAGCAGTGGGGACATTAAAATGGCTGATGGACATGTGAAAATTGTGTATACTTACTAATCGAAGCTATCAGATGTTCATTATTTTTTTTATATTGCTTAAAGGAAAAAACATAGAGAAAGAAACACACAAGCTCACAAACAACGAAGAAGTGTTACATACGTCAGTTTTGATCAATTTATGAAGCTAGTGCACAGAATATACAATAATAGGCTGGTGATTTGATTTCTACATGAACAAAAATAAACAAGTTCAGCTTTTTCTGCGTAAGATTGTGATAAGCATCATTTCTCTCCTATATCTAGTTGAAAAACTGCACTCATGCGTAAGAGGAATCTTATCACTTCCACTTGTACCTTACCACGCAAGGGCTGCCCTCTCATTATTTACGAAGGGCCGCTGGTGAAGTGTGTGACAACCGGCACGTTTCCCGCTAACGAGACGTTTGTGACCATCTCAACGGTCAACAGTTGTTGATTTTTTTAATGGACAAATTATATTTGCCGAATGTCCCCTAGGAGCGCGCCTTTTAAGGCCTCGGGACACGAGCCTGCCCTAATGGTTCAAAAGTATTGAGAAACCGTTTTATATATACGAGTAACGAGACGCGTTTAAAGTTTGCTTGTAGTTCATTTGAATTGAAGAGTTTGGAAGTATACGAATCGTTGAAGCGTTTTTATTTTGAATTCCTTGGATTTTGTAATGAAGAAGTGTTTGTCAGGGATAAAGAATGAAAAACTTCATAGTTCTACTCTGAAATATTATTTTGCGAAAAGTTCAATGGCTATGAATGACCAAACAGAATTTCATTACTGCATTTAATTTTGTGTCTAATACTTTAGAATTGAGTTGAAAAGTGCAAAAATATAAATTAGTGCATCTGAAATATAAATGAATGAAACAGTCAATGGCTTAAATACATAACAGATTTCAACCAGTATAACTTTACTTTGGCCACGTATTTCGTTGAAACCCGTTCGTTTTAATAACATGCCCCTTTCATAATCAGTGATGCAGTGAGCCCAATGGGGTCACAAATAACTAGTGCGCATATAACAATTTCGCAAACTAATATATCTCACTTGAAATCCCGACGCAAACATAAAATCACGTCCCGACCTTTCCGTTCCACACCGACTATAAAACCGAGCAGACATTGCAAAACCGTTTTCCTCCGATTTGCTCTCACAATAGCTCATTTGTTATAACCTGATAGCGCAGCGTTATTACGGCCAAACAAATTGAGTCGAGCCTTCGCCACCTCAGACTAATGTAATTCCGCAGTGCGCGCCCAAGAATAGATATTTAGAGTGGATTGTTTTCGACAGACCGTAATGAAACTCTGATGCCGGGCCCAAATCAGTTTCGGAGGTGAGCGCGCCGCAGGGGAGGCTACATTGTAATAAGGCGAGGAATAACCTAAAATAAACCGGCGAGTGTAGACGCAGTACAAAGATGGACACGGGTGCGCCCGACCCTTACTGCTTAATTTGCCTACCGTAATTACTGTCCTCTCGGGCGGGAAGGACCCTGAGGCCGACCCGCCGTCTTCCAGCCTATATTGCGCCGTGCGGGGTGCGGGCGAGAGTGTATGCCGAGCAAATACTACTCCCTTGTCGTTAAGTATGAATACGGGTGTGGACAAAATGTATTAGCTTAGGCTGAGATTCGGACCGTGTTTGCTCAGCGATGATAGATTTATAGTAATTGTGTTATTAACGTTATGGGATAAGGGTTTTACGGGACTTAAGTAATGAAGGCTTTTACCTAATGCTGGGACTTATAGTGAATTTGCACACGTGGTGCGCGCTGAGCAATCAACTTAGTTCGGGCACCCGTAAACGGACTCTTGTTTTATGAGCTCACATAACCTGAGTTGGAATGAAATAAGCCTCGTTGCTTTAAGAGCTTTGCTATATAATTATAGACAAACAGGAATAAAAAATGTGGTCTTATCTAAACTAATCGTCATCAGCAATTGTAGACGATCCCATATTCTAATAAACCTTGTATTGAAATAGGCAACTGCGTTAAATTTACTACGAACAATTTCATAGATACTCGATAGGCTTTCGTTTGTACAGCTGTTATGATTTATTTATATGAAAATAATTATCAATACAGATTTTTTCGAGAACAGGACGATATTTCTGACTTTTTAAGAACCTCATTAAGCTATAGCTCTCATACTTATTTATTTTTAAGTCACTTTACCTCACAAGAGCCGTAACGAGTAAAAATGCAAAAACTTCACCAAACTCGTAATGATGGGGCCCATACTTTCTTTTGTTTTGGCGTGAGCTGCGATTGAATAAAACATTTATGTCAATGGAGTCCATTAGGATTGGAAAGTTGGAGTTTTTTGTACACTGTGCTATTGGTTATTTTTGCCGTGATGGTAAACAAAAGTGGACGCATTGCCAACGGTCATTATTTAATGACCGTAATTTGGATTTTTTATATAAGACTGAATGCTTTTGAGTTTTATTATTGTAGAACTTTTACGTATTATATGGAAAACTTACTTTCCGTATCAAAAACATATTTTTTTTGTACCGAAAGTAAGAAAAAAGAAATTCACCAAGTCGTTTTGAGGTTCGTTTAATATCTGAAGATAAAAAATAATAATATATATTTCGTAGTAGTTTTTTAATGCCTATTACAAACACACCGCAAGCTTAATTCGCGACATTAATATCCAGTTCAGTCTTCAGATCAGAACCTATGTGAATCCAAATAGAACCACGTTCCACTTCACTGAACGGGGTTATGACAGACGTACATCAGGCGTCCGATCGCGCCACGTTTATATCGGCTGCCCACCTCATAATTCAGTTATCGCGTAATAAGCCACGTCCGTGCCTTGACAAATCTCATTTTTACCGCACTCCATACGTCAAGCGAGAACAACTCCATTTCTGGAACATAATTAACACTTTTACGGCGGCGGTTACTCGGGATCATCCCGTAATAACCTTGTTAACCCTGGCGCACCGAGCGAGTTGGCTAGCCTTTTAACGGGCTTGTACATGGGTATTAATCCGAAAGCTATCATCTTTTGTCCCTTTCCCTTACGAGTAGTTGCGTATGTTTTGTCTCGGCGGTCTCTATGGGTCCAGTTTGGGATTCGTGCCTTTTAGTGTGAGGTTTTCGCTCGCCTTAACGAAGGGAAGCAGAGCAAAGGTCGTCATTAGGGCAAGCGCGGTGTAAACAAGGTCCGAAGTCCCGCTAATGGCCAATCCGGCCGTCCTCGAGGTGACCCCAGGTTCGTCTCAGCTCGTAAATGGGCTTTTAATTGCAATTTTGATAGAACGCGGCCGGATTAGTTTTACTATGTTCACATTTGTGCAGTTTGTTATGACGAAGGTGTGTTTATTCGCTTGTAGACTTTTGATTGAACTGAGACGCTGATTAAGTTGTTTTCATATAAGTCGATATAATTTGTATTGAGATTCCTGTTACTTAATATTAACATCGATGAGTATAAAACGAAGGTAATTTTAAAAGTAGGTACAATTAGCTCCAAAGTTCACACCAACGTTTTACGGTCAAATGTTACATCCCACAACAACAACAGTGACATTACAGTAATTCGCGATCAATCTTGGCTCGAGTGGCGTCACCGCAAAGTCGCGACGCGTGTTCGAAGCCTGCTCTTGTTCGGATGTGAAATTTAATTTCCGCTAGAATCCGCGGGTTGGGGGGGAGAAGAAATATGCCCCGCTCTAAACTTTGTCAATTTGTTTGTGGAGCGAAATTAACTCGATCCAATCTGCGGGACCTGCGTGCGATGCGCCGTGTCATATTTCCGCAGGAAGGTGAGCTGAAGTTGGACGATACGGCCTCGGGAAATGTTCTTAGGTGAGCTGAAAAAAAGGAACCCGACATCCGCATGCTGCAGATGAAACTACTTGTTTTTGTTAAAACAAAAATAAATATTCTTGGATGCTAAATAACATATAAATAACTATAACTAGCACATGCATGACAGATTGCAAAACATACAAGAAACCGTGCAAATGTTATTTTTATCACACGTAAGTTATGTTCAGCTTAACTGGTGTTTTATTATTAAAATAATTATATTATACTTAATATATTCCCTTTGCTCGATGTATACCTGAACCGCAGTGTGTTGTTGTGTGTAGGTACCATAATTCACCTCAGGAAGCAGCAAAAGATTACAAGCTATGCCGAAATCTATTTTGTTTTATGAGCTATATTACAATATTATTCTGCTAGTTAATTTGCCATCTTGTTCCAGACGGTCAGTAAAAATAATGGATCTCCCAAAACTCATGCCCTCACAATCAAGGAGGTTCCCTAACACAAATTTATTGCGGCCAAATTATACTTTAAATTACAAAGGTAATGTGGAGAGGTAAAAATGCGTAATTCTAACTCTGTAATTCGTATCATAGGCGCCTCCAGAGGCTGCATTATTAGAATATATTGTGCATTCGCCCACGGAGCGAGAGCGACTAACAGCAAATAAATTAGTTATGCCCAATATTTTCACCCTAAATGTTATTCGAAGAGTATGGGAACGCGGAAATTGGAAGGGCATATTTATCAGATGATGCGTATCTGTGAGGCGTAGAGATGGGAAAATTGAAAAATATGAGTGTGAAAGGCGTGAAAGGTTCAGACGATTTTTGCAGTAACGATGTATATATAACCCACCCTCATAAATTAACCCGTAATTTCAACGGGTAGCAGATATTTACGTAAAAATGAGGATGAATAGGACAATGAAATAATGATTGATTCTTGTAAATATGCAACTATAATTTGAATTATTTATTTCCATGCACGTTTTATTCACGGTTTATAGATATTGAGCGTTTTGATTCTTTATAGTAAAGGAATCAACTACATTATGGATTCCTATAGTTTACATTCCTTTAGTCTACATATAGATGTACCCTACAGTAGCTATGCTTATCAACTTATTAACAATGAATTGCTTTATTGATTTTTTATATTTCAAGATATTTTTGTACCTCGAAATATAGAGCGAGCGAACGAAAACCATAGAGATTCCTACCGAAACCAAAGAAGCGCTTGCAAATAAAAACCAGTATGTTGTACAGACACATCTCTACAAAGCATTCTTATTACAAGGTGAAGAAAATTTCCGATCCGCGTTATATTTGCATAGACGCTCCTTACAGGTGACGCCCGTAATTACATTCGAGAAGTTTCCAAAGTTTATGTAGATCGTGTACTCGGCCCGGGCTACTTATTCAATAACAAAATAGCTACCAAGCACGGGCAACAATTTTGTACTTTACACTTTGAGTTAGATGGATTAAGCACGTTAATAATTTAAATGGCAGTTAAAAAGATTTTCGCATGATTAGATAAATAAAAAATATCATTAAATGTGCAGTCGAAATCAATAGGAACCTAAATGTAAATGTAATGTGCAAGCGAACCAAAATTCACTCAAGTTTTATCTACCTTTATGACGAGTTTTCTGTGGTTTCCAATCAATATCATATGTGAAACTATAATATGTGAAACTTTTACAATATTCTACTTCGATCTAGCTAGAGGATTATATAACACAGCAAAATCAAAAACTTTTCGTGTGCAATATTTAAATGCAATTAAACACTATTAAATATACTATTACATTTACTGAATCCAAGTTTTACTTTTACAAACACCACATTCCCTTTGCCTTTATATTCAAAGCCCTATTAAGCCTCACGTCGGTTATTAAAAGCAAATATTTAATCACAAATTAATAAATATACATTTTCTTTTGACGTAGCGAAGGCGCCGCTTAATTACGCAGTGTACAAATAAACGCGAGTAATCAACGAAACGTATCTTTGCATACGGCTAAATGAGGAATGAAGAAGTCTTAAGAAACTATACGTTTTCGTATTTATTTGAGGGGGATTGAACAAACGTGGATTGAGAAGTGAGGATGGAAACGGCATTTCAATTGTTTGGGGGGCATCATCCTGTGTAATCGTAGGTATGTTTTGTAGCAAAGCCTTAATTGAAACTGAGTGATCAAAAGAATTGGTTTTGTTTACCATGGAATAATAAATACTCGAAAACTATGAATTTGAAAGTTATCTTACACTGTTTGCAATGTCATTTGTAGCGCAACAATGTTGGTTGGTGACGTCACCGTCATTCAGTGCTGCACTACAAGACAATATTAACACAATATTTTAAGCGCTACAATTTTCGTAGCGGAATTATTGACACTTTTACGGATCATTTGCTAGCTTAATTTTATTCTATTCATATCATCATAAGAGCTAATATTTATACTCTACATTCAGTGACTTTACATTTTATCTACAAAGCACAAGATTTGCATTCATCAGTCTCCAAGCTCCCAGCTCTGCAGACTCAAGATATAGCAAGCCTCAGAATACGGCGGACTTGCTTGACACTTCTAGTTGTTCGCGTTAAGAGTTGCGAAGTTGCGACGACAAAGCCTGGAGGAAACCATTACGACACTCGACGTCGCCGCCACGGCCGCTTCATTAGAGAAAGAGTGGAGTGCTCTTGCCGATCCCTGGAATATTACATGTGAAGAGAATCATTTTATCTTGAGACCGAAACGGTAATGAAGATGTTCGATCTTTGCGTCTTATTTGTTAGTTTATTACATTTGCAATAGGGACCCTATATTAGCTATTAGTTTAGTCCTGTCAATTTAGTTAGGTTGTTACCAACCGAATCGATACCAATAACTGATTTTGTATTAAAAAAATATACCTTATAGTTTTGGAATATTTTATTTTGTCAATTTTAGTCGAGCTACATTGCAGCAAATGTGAAGGGAAAGAAATCAAATAGTATATATATATATTTATATAATTTCTTTACATATTGAATTCTGAACATTTCTAACGTGTTACTTCAGCAGCACTATAATTCGAGTTTTATTGCTAAGTCAGTATTCGCATGTATTTTTCAAAAAATAAAGTGGCCCGTTCACTCTCCGTGGCGGCTAATTGTGTGGCGGCAATGAGCCACGGGCGTCTTATTAGCCACGTAGGGCGACGTGCCTGCAGTGTTGAATGTTATGCGGTGAAAAGGCGGGTGATTACATACGAAATCAGATCGTGACTCCATCAAGAGTTCGCCTGAATTAATAAAAGAAAACATATTTTTTATCGTAACTTAATAATAATAAGCTCTTGGTTGACTGCTTTCTATTTAGTTGATTTATTAAATAAATCATGTTCAAAATGCTGTTTTTTATAAAAATGTGTGTTACAAACAGCTTTAAAGCCGAATATGGTAGATAAGGAACCATGCATACAACCCCGGAAAATTATTCTGCAAATCGCCACTTTTTTATTTTTTTCTTTACATCATAAACTCCATAAGGTGACCCTAGACCTAAATTGTGTTTTGCATTTGCCCATTCATGGGATTGATCATCAAAAACAATAATCTATTTGCGTCTAGGGTTGTCACTTTGCAGTTTATGAGGATGTCTCCTCATGAGTGAAAAACACTGATAAGTTTTCGTGGCATGCACAATATTACGCAAGAAAGCCGTGCTTGTATCTTTTTAACCGACTTCCAAAAAAGGAGGAGGTTCTATGTTCGTCTGTTTTTTTTTTTGTGTATGTCCACCGATTACTCGAAGACGGCTGGACCGATTGAATTGATTCAAACGTTATTACATTAGGTACACTCCCAAGTTGGTCCCATTTTTTAAAATTTTGAATTCGGTTCAGTACTTCTCAAGTAATTTTGAAAAAAGCACGAAAATAGTATGATTTTGTGTGAATTACCTCGATGATTACTTCTTTGTTTATGAACTGAATAAGATAATCATTTTTTTGTTGGAAGAGGGATATCTTAAGTGTAGTTTTTTAACCGACTTAAAAAAGGAGGTTCTCAGTTTGACCCGTATTTAAGTATGTTTCTCCGCGATTATCTTACGTTTGGCTGAGCCGATTTTTCTACATTATATAATTTACCTTTACACATGTGCTTCTCCAGATACACTTTCATGCAGATTGATGTTAAACAATAGATAGATAGATGAACATGATATTGCACACACACCATTACAAAGCACAATCACAAATTAAAACTTAAATCTATGTTGGGCAAAAGGAAGCGATCTCTTAAATTAGGTTTTCGATTCGATTTTTCAAGCGCTATAAGAGATAAATAGTAGATTGTACAACAAGATTTTTATACACTCTGCTTTTCACTTCGCTTGCGAGGAAATGAAACAGCAATATTGCAAAAAAAAAAATACCAGAATGTGGTAGGTATATATATTTTTGGTATGTAGTATGGTCATCAAGGCCTTTCATTTGATACCCATATTAAAAATAGAGAAAAAAATTTTTTTTTCTTAATTTTTAAGTGACAAATTATATATTTTTGGAATGTGCTCATCGAGACCTTTCATTAT
Organism: Agriphila straminella; assembly: GCA_950108535.1. Taxonomy (NCBI): domain Eukaryota; kingdom Metazoa; phylum Arthropoda; class Insecta; order Lepidoptera; family Crambidae; genus Agriphila; species Agriphila straminella. The sequence continues at coordinate 14,822,564 of OX467309.1, read as the reverse complement.
TTTGATACCCATATTCAAAATAGGAAAAAAAAAATTTTTTTCTTAAATTTTAGTGACAAATTATATATTTTTGGATGTTCTCTGCAAGGCCTTTCATTTGATACCCATATTCAAAAATTGAAATTTTTTTTTTAATTTTAGTGACAAATTATATATTACAAAATAGAAAAAAAAAATACCCATATTACCAAAATAGAAAAAAAAATATTTGATACCCATATTAAATTTTTTTTTTGTCAAGGCCTTTCAATTGATACAGATTTTCGATAATAAAAAAAAAGAATTTAAAATGTATTTAAAATGAAGAAACAGAATGAAATAACGAGTTAATTTAACGAAGTTTAATTGCGTGTGTGGCTGTTTACCTGACGACCTTTGTCTTAGAATCTGAGACTTAGACGAAGATTTTACTTTATGCACTAGAGCATAAAAAGCGATTTTATGCAGCCTAACCTAACCCAACATAAAGACGAACTTTACGAGCATGAGAAGTGAAAAAGCATTATTCGACTAAAGTCGCCTGGAAAATCGAACCGTGTAAATGCTCCATAACGTACAAAAAGGTGGGACAGTGCCCTTACTAATATTATAAATGCGAACGTCAGTTTGTTTATTTGTTACGCCTTCACGTCTTAACTACTCAACCGATCATCATGAAATTTTACAGACATTTTCAACGGTACAGAGAGGGACATAGGACCTTTTATCCAGAAAAAAAGTACTGTTCCCGAGGGATAGCAAATAAACATTCCACGAAAATGAAGTCGCGCTAGTTTATTTTATCCATCACTAGCGGCTGCCCGCGACTTTGTCTGAAACAAACGGACTTTCGCATTTATAATATTAGTAATGATTACTGTCAGCAAATACGTTAACGATATCATATTCACTACGGAGCGTTAGAGTTGAGCATAAAATATTTCCCCATTATTTAACTGTCAATACCATTGAACAGCGCCACGAGATCATAGACAGCCATAAGACGGGGCTCTTGACACGTCCGTCACGCAACCCCGGTGGCAGATGGGAAATCGATGTCATTATGATAGATTATCCGGCAGCGACGTATGCCCCTGATTGGCTTTGTTAGGGCCGTCTTCGGCACCTGAGAGTCTCTCCGGTGGCCGGCAACTAATTTGACAGATCGATGGTAGGAGGTGGCGGGTTGTGTGAGATGACCTTAATGACTCGTTGGGTTGAAATGCAACTGTACTCCAGAGAGTAACCAACGACGAACTTAGGGTTGCATATAAGATATTAAACTGCTGCGAATTGTCAGCTTATATGTAAAATATTATGTACTTACCCAAACCCTAATATAAATATATTACACAGTAACGCTTGATTGCATGCAAATTATGACATACGGAAACGTCAAATTTGCTCCACTTGGGGTAAGATACTTCAAATTCAGAGCGCCCTACTGCTCGCCCTTTATTTCGCTCACAAAAGGCTGGTGCCCACCTAATGAACACGGTTGAGGCCTGTGGTGAATATATTATACGATTTAGTTTCGCCACATGCTGTGTGGCTGAGAATTATCTAAACTATGTGGTAGCGCCGGCAAATGTTCTTTGAAAGCCAAGGATATAGCGAGCTTCAGAAGCGCACGACTTAAAAGAATAATCTTAGCATTTCACATGAAGACATAAAATTGTTTGTTTTGAAAAGGGCGCAAGTCACCACTTTTTGCGAAACTTAGTTTTATATGAGAAAGTGTTTGTCTATAATCAATACATGTTTCTACCGAAAAGTCGTTAGTCAATCAAATAGTGTAAAAGATCATTATTTTGTTTCAGTAAGTAATCAAAAATTAATTTAAATAAATATTTTTTACGTTAATTCTTTTTTAACACCCTTGCTCGTAAAGCTGATGTAATTCCACCGGTTTTAAATATGTAAAGCGGGTCATAAAAAACGCGTGTGTTACCAAAGCAAATAGTTAAGTTATAGTCCATACAAATTCCATAACAGTATTATTTGCCATTTCAAATATGGAACTGATCGCCGCCGCACGACTCCAGCTAGTGAGCAGCGCGCTGTTGCTATTCAAATTTCGAACTAATCGCCGCGCGGCGCCAGTCAGTAGACAGTGTGCATTCACAGATTGAGTTTATTTAAAATAAAAAAAACCAGTTTATTCGGTAATTTAAAAACTTGGCTGCATGCTCTAGCGTCTTTGCCAACATTTTCATGCAGCCACGGCAGAAAATAATCCTCGCGCCATTTTTCTCAAATTTTCTTTTCTTTGTACTTGTATTGTGAATATCTAAAAATGACAACTTTCAATAATGAAGATGAGCAATATATTACTTCAACTCCACTGGATATACTAACAGAAGCGCGAACCGCATGCGACAGCTTGCTGCCGTCAATATCCAAGGACAGATACATAACCACGTATGAAAATTTCTTGAAGTGGAAAAACATGAAAAATGCCAAGTCATTTTCCGAAAATGTACTGTTGGCGTATTTTTTTTCTGTTTCCTCGCAAATGTGTTAAAAAACGTCGTACGATATACGTGCGTATTGGTTATAACATCTTAACGCACTAATATCGTAATGTACTATTTCGTAAGTTTTGAAAAGGGCATACTAGTCACTAATTTTCAATTGATGATTTTTATATGATACAGCTATTTTAGAAACTTGAAACTATACTTTACAACGTCAGACGGCTATCTTCCTGTAAAAAAGATGGCGTTGCCCAGTATAAAAAGATAGCACCAAAAGGTTTTTTGTCTCTCCTGAAAAATTTTAATTTGTGTACCTTGCGCCCTTTTTAAAACAATTTTATTTTATGAATCAATTGGCAACCTTGATACAAAATTGATTTTTCAAAATTATTTAAACAGTTTTGTGATTATGTTTTCTTCATTACATTATACTGAGATTTGTAGATGTTTTAAATGCAGCTTGCATTTAAAACATCACCATATTTGCAATTTCGTCATTAAAGTTTTACGAACACAGGAATAGGCACATCAGCTAGTTGCCCTCACTCACCGCACTCCACATTACGAATATGCAAATTAAACGTGTTTCATCTTGGCATTTTCACGGGAGCTTGTCACTGTCAAGCTGTACGTCTGTTTATTAACTTTTTGCTAATTAGACAGGCAGGCTCGTGTGTGAGTACCTTGGCATTTTTAATTACGCGCGATAATTTTGTCTGGCATAGTACTGCGCCGTAACGACGTTACGTTACACGCAATTACTGTTTGTCTAATTCTCGTTGGGTTAAGTGTTATTTAGGATGATGAGTGGGGCCGAAAATTGTACAGGTTTTGCCAGTTTTAAAAGAGAGACTTTCTAAATTTTACTTTGCTATGAAACATTTTTTGTTCATCGACAACAATTTTAATTCACTAGCGTTCACCCCATGATTCCACGTGGACTACAGAAGGAAAATTATTATTCAACAAAAACTATGGTCAATTGACTATGGAAATGATATAAACCCAATAAAACAATTCATAGGTTAACGGGGACACACTACAGAATGACAACATGTTTTCTTAAGTAGGTATGTGAAATGAATAGAATAAAGTGAAGTGAAGACAAAGAAGAAAAATGAAGAAGAAAAGAAAAAGTCTTAAGTTTTCAATATTAATACCTGAAAACTTAAGAAATATTCCTCCTCAGATATTGCAGCTTTATTCAACCACAGTAAAAAAATATAACACGAGACTGCACGTTCAACGTTCATTTATGCACAAGAACTGTCGCGAATCAAATGAAGTTAAATCAAAACAAACAAACGGAAAGGGTATGCAATGTAATCACTTCGGACTGTCAAACACACTCGCAGGTTAACAGCTAACGGCGCGTTTAAGTTAAAATTTTCACTCCCCAGTAGCTTTTTACTAATTCGCCAAGTGAAAAGGGTTCGAATACGGTTTACTGCTTATTCAGTATTTATACGTTTGGGGGGCGTCTCTAGACGGCCGAAGGAAAATTTGTAAAATTCCCTTCAATTAGCATTGCGATTGGTAGCTATAAGCTATGTATTAGTTACTTTATGAATTTATTTATTTAAAATTAAATATCTTACTACTTCTTATTAAGTTTACTATGTATATCTCAATAAAATCATCTGTAACAATACATCCGTTCTTTTTATGTTGCTAATAAAATGCAATTTGCTTCATACACACAACAAATCACCACTTGTCTTGTGTAACAGAAAAATTAATACTAGTTAAAAAGTAAACTATACAAGTATTTCTCTCTTGAGAACTTAAATAATAACAAAAATACGTCTTGTGTGTAAAATAAAAAGTATTTCCGTTTACCGTCCTATCCCAGCCCCGTGTGCGTAAAATGTTATTAAAAACCCCGTAAAGTTAGATAGGGTATAAAGAGTTGAGCGCGCGTTGTTTACTATCTGGATCACACGTGCAATCGCGCGTAATGTATTTATGAGTATTGCAGCCTACTTCGTGGAACAGAAAATTGAGATGCGTACAAAACCTGTTTGCTTATTACTTTAGATTTATTTTCTATTTGCTTTTTCTTGTGTATAAATGGTATAGACAAGCGTTATAAGAAACAATATTTTTTATTATAGAAAAACATGTTATTTAACATTTTTCGTGTTCCAATGTTACCCGCGAATAGCAGTCAGTCAGCTGTTTTCTTCTCTTTGTCTGAATGAAGGTATACTAGCACAACATCTTATAATTTTTCTATTGTGAGTCATAAAATCTGCATTGCCTAACTCAGCGCGGCAATATGCCATCTGCCTTTCAGTTACTTGTTTCACGAGAAACAAATTTTAAGTAAAATGGCAAGCCGCCGTCCCAAACTCCGAGCTTGCTTTATTAAGATTAAACTAATAACCAGCCCTTCCAATCAAAACGGCTTCCCTACAATACTTAATTCCATCGGGCAAACAGTGTACTAGAAGCGATCTAAATATCGAGCGTAATCCGGCGGTAGACCAGCCTTCTTAATCCATCACGTAACCGAGAGCCGTCGAGAAATCGTGTTACATCAACGAAAAATGTATTATAGGAGGGGGTGCCGCCTACGATCGGACAAACTTTGCTAATACCACCCCCCGACATAATCGCGGAGCCTTTTACGAGAGGAATTTATGGGGATGTTCCCGATTTCTTGTCGTATTTATAGTCGAACGTGGCGTTACGTGCCCGCCAGTTAATTACTGGATGTAAAAACTCCGGCGGCAAATGGTGTAAAAGTTGGTTTGGTTGCAACTGCGAATGCTTCGACGCTTATTGGTTTAGCGTGCTTAGTTTAAAAAATAAAGGCTGTAGAATGCAATAAATGATGGTATAGACAATTTGAAAAATGTCCATGAAAAAATTGTAAGTTGCCATTGCAGATATTTTGAAAAGTATTTGTAGGTGTTCATAGTTATCGTAGGATAAAAATTACCTTGATATCGTGTATTTATATAATAATGGTTTTAACAGGTACTTCCCCAATTATTTACTTTAAGTTACAAAATTGGTAGATTATTATTCGATTTATTTAGTTTCCAGAAACTGCTGTCTTAAGGTTTGTTGTATCAACTTTACCGTGTATTGATGTGTATGCAGTACACGAAAGCTATCGATTGTGAGGTCTTAGTGGGTAATTTAAGCTGCAGAGCCGTGGAACAGTGGAAGTTGCGAAGTCTTACCAGGGAGGGCCCCAGGTGAGAATGTGTTAGACGCTGACTGGCTAGACGAACCACGGCTGCCCGCGAGCCAATAATTCCGCATGCTAACATGCTATACACACGGCTCTAACGAATGTGTATCAACTTTCTCTTGAATCCAATGATTATTCCAAACCAATAAAATTTTTAATTCAAGAACGAATTCAATGTTGACAATAACCGTACTACCGCCCGAACCGAATTCAGAATTGCCTCCATACTGATTTAACAAATTTCAATCGTGATTAATTGATCAGTCACTCGATTAAAGTAAAATAATGGCCCAATTTGGCTCTGGTGTCGTATAGTACGAAACGTTAAAATAAAAAAATAAAAACTAATGTCGATCGGTGGAATAGATTTCAAAAGTATACTGTCATCATCATCATCATATCAGACGCACGACAGCCACTGCTGGGTAATGGGAGTAAACTGTAATGTTAAGCTACTTTCAAAGTACTTTCCTTAATCATTTTTTAACTGGTATTTCAAAACCCACATTTTTTGAAATTTCGTCTTATTTACGTTGAATATATATTATAACAGAAACAGTGACGAAAAATTAGCGGTTTGATTTCACAGTATCACAGTGCAATTATTAGGTATGCCTATTCAATTTACGCAAATTGTGTTTGATTCGTCGAAGTGGTATACCGTATGTGAAGTGACGTATAAGTGAATTCGATAATACAGGAATAGGTGTGCTTGTGCAAGTGGAGGGCTGCGGCTTTGTTCCCAACTTCGGCCTCTGACGTGTCTTATTGCACATACGGCCTCCACGCAAAGTGGCCTTCGGATCTGCACTTCCTAGATAGCGAACTTTATTCCAATTAAATTGGCATCTATGTAGGTTTAGCGTATTGGTCTTGTATTCTAATTTGATCTGGCCTTGATTAGATTTATTATTTACTTACATTTAAAAATTAAGGATGATACACTTTTGAACCAACTAAAAAAATCTGAAACGGGTGGTAAGAAAATGTGCTTAATTTTTTACATTAATTGAATATTTTGACTTTAACTTAGAACATGTTTAAAGGGTTTGAAGCACAACAGTTTTTATTATATTTTTTGGTATACCGGCGAGAATGTTAAGAATATACATAAGTAGGTACGTTTTATGTACTCTTGACTATAAAATATAAAAAAATTATATCCTATGTCCAATAGAAATATTCAAGGACTCGTTTCCATTGAAAGCCTATAACATTAAAAATACAAGAAACACAAAATTAATTATCACTCTCAAAACTCGAGCCGAGTCAGCCTACACGAAATTTTCACGGCTCAATTGGTACAGTTTATGGCGAAATTAATTACTGGCTCGAGAGGATCGACTATAATAGTTTCAGAAATTATTATCGTGGACCCTCCGGCAGAGATTGTCCGAACAAGAAAATTAGTGAGCGTAAACGCGGGTGTGAATTTTCGAATCAAAGAGACTGAAGTTTCCCATTGTCCTTCCATCATTTACATGGGACAGCACCTATACACAATTCTGGTCCCGTTTGGTCCTTTGATTGGACCTGCAAGTGGTTAGGGACGTTGTGGCTCTTTGTTTTGAAACCAATTCGTTTTTAGCACTTCAGAAAGTTCATGGAGTTCGCTGTATTATAGAGTTGTATGATTGTATTTTAATTGATAAAAATATTTGGGCGAGTCAAAACTATGACACAAGTACTTATAGTTATCGAATACTGAAATCACATTTCAATGGTTGAGCTTTAACTTATCGTCCTCGTTTTAAATTGAAAGTCAATGTGAATTTTTTTGCATGAAAAATAGGCAATTGTCTTCGTTTAAAATGTACGAAAAGCTGATGCATTGCTTGGGAAATACTTACATAAACCTTAATAATTACTTCAATACGTCTATACCTATGCACTGCTTAGCTTCCGCGATACTTGTCGGAATTCGAACCCTCAGCCCGTCGGGTTAAGAGTCGCGATAATGCGATGTATGGGTGCCTAGGGAGAATGGCCACTACTGAGGTTCCAGATTTATGGCTCGTGTTCAAGAATATTAATCAGTTCTTGTCTTACACTTGAAATATGAATTCTGGGAAACGAATTATTGTTTCAACAGAAAATGATTTTCTTTTGGTTAAAACTGTTTCATTTGAAACAAAAATAAAGTTAGTTGAAGAGAGGTTAGAGTAATAAAGATAATATACGTATTACTCAAAAGAAAATAGGGGTTTTCCATAATATACACGAGCTAACTTCTATAACTTATTATCTAAGCTTATTTAAAAACATATTTTCTATTACGTTTTTTATAAGAATTGTAGGCAAATTTTAAAGAAAACTTACCGTTTTAGATGTTAATTATAATATATTATTGTATTCCGGTTCTTTTTATTTTCTTGCGAAAAGTCCATACACAACGTCAATACACTTATTTTTAGCTAAATGCTAATGTTGCAGACTCTGATACTATTATTTCATCAATATAGTATGAAAAATATTGCATAACCAAATCAAAGGTATTCCTTAAACCAGGGGAATCTTGGCATGCCGGAAGAATTAAGTATGAAATATTTGCATTACGCACCTTGGGTGCAATGATTTATGGCATCTAAATATTCTTTGTAAAGACCTTGTTTTAGGGGATCAGATTGTTACATGTACAGCTCATACGTACAGTCTTGTAAGTAAATTTGTAGGTATTAAAAGTATCGAAAGATTACGTGAGATAAAAAAAAGTATTTGAAATAAATCAAAATACTCACCTTACCAGTAAGCATTGCAGCTGTTGTTGCAGGAATATTAGTAGGTTTTCAAAGCATTTAATTCCGAAGTGTTTTTTGTTTTCTTGTTGTTAGTGCCGTCTGTCACTAAAAAACCGTTTGAAAATAATTAAAATTAGCAGTGAATCCGTATTTGAAGTTTTGATAGACTATATAATTACTACGGCATTTTTTGTTCGAAAGCAAATATTCCACATACATACTTTTCAGCCTAGCTTTCATTCCCTTGAGCTTTAGACTAGTTCTAGAACGAATTTCAAACTGTGTTAAAATGCACTAATTCTTTTTTTTTTCAGTACCTAATAGAAGCAAAAGTTCGCCAGACGACAGAAGGGCTGTCGCAGCTGCGTGGCAGCCGACCGCAGAAGGCAGCCACAGACTCAACCGACTCCCTTGTTATTTCTATCTAAACATATAATTTTAGATGCGTTTATTATGGAAGTAATTTTTTTAGAGTGGATCTTCTGTGATATGCATAGGAAATGTTTTGTTTTGAGAAAGATAAGCGTATATTTGTGCAGTAGTAAATGAGACATTTCTGTGTGATTTTACAGACGTGTCGGATCAATGTGTTTTTTTTTGGTTCAAATAAAATAAAATGAAAATTATCTTAAATACTGCCTTTAATGAGCAATAATATTTATATTTAGAATTTTTTTCACATTGCATTTCCTGAAGGCAAACAATGCTTAACCTCCTTTACTATGGTGTAGAAATAAACCCCAAAATAATTTTATGTACAATGCAAAATGTAGTTATAGGTAACTACTCATTCCTTTCCCGTCTGGTCAAAGTAATAAATCTCCCAAAATTACAGAAATGCAGTTCTAGAGCATTAAAGCCATCATTTCTCATAAAAACAGTTTAGTGACCAATGAGCATATTTTAGAACCATCATCTTTCTCTGCCACACTTTGAATATGTATTCGTGCTGTCTCGTTCTAACGAATGGCACGAAATGGGCAAAAACTACAGCCGGTCCAGATAAGTGACTATTTACGATCATTTAGATGCAATGTCTAGGAACTTTGTTGGCGAAGATGCAAAAAACACGGTATACTATGTCTCTACATCGACCGCTAGATATTATGCAGCTTTCCACAAATAGTATTAAAATTCTCAATTATAGTAGGTATAATATATCTAGTTATTTGCGTTTTTTTATCGGAAGCTTTGAAACGCATTCAAATGTAATTTTCCTAGACGCTTTAAGAAAAAATTATAAAGGGTATCGGTAACCCGTTTAAAGTAGAAACATTTACTCTCTTCATTTTCTCCATTTTATTTAAATATCCTAAATTAACTTTTCAGGGTATTCAACTTCGACAACTTACTGTAGCTAGTTTGTTACGAAAGTTTCTCCATTTTTGGTTTACAGCATCGGCTGCAATTCCAGCGATATGTCTTGCGGCCGTAGTCACAGTTAAAACTGCCAACTAATTTACGCGCATCCGCTAAGTTAATTTAAGCATTCGCTGTCTTACCATGAGTACAACCACGCTCAAACGGTCTATTTCCAAATGGCATTATAATTGAATTAAGTATTTGTTGTTAAGATAAATATTTTAATAGTAAAAATAGTGGAAGAAATCGACTCACCCGTAGCAGCTCAGATCAGACGGGATAAGATAAAAATAGCGTTGTGAATGCCTAAAATCTAAAAATTCAAAAATATTTGTTGTTGATTTTATTTTGTTGATTTTAGTGTCTACTTCTTTTTTTGTTTGTAACAAATATTTTTGTTGTAAATTATAAACCTACTTTAAAAAATTATCTACACGCTGAAATTTTAATCTTTTGGTTCCCGCCGTAGGATGGTTCTATACTCATGATTACAAGTAACTTTTACTATGGGGCCAACTCTCCTCGCAAAAAAAACAGCTGTTCCATACAAAAGTGCAGTACCTACTCGACCTTAATGTATGGAACAGCAGATTTTTTTTGCGAGGAGAGTTGGCCCCATAGTCAAACTTGCTTGTTATCATGAGTGGAACCACCCCACGGCGGGAACCAAATGATTAAAATTTCACGCTGTATACAGGTGATAAGACAGACAATTGTTTTGCTGATGACAATGAAATTGTGTAACCCAATTCACTTTCTTCTGTGTTCCTGATGAATTAAATAAATAATATCTTTATGTTTGTTAAATTATTAATTAATTTAAGTATCAAAACATTCCGTCGGTAAAAAAGTTCTACTGAAATATTGTTGAAACGATTATTTCAAGAACGTATTGTTGTTTCATAAAAAGGTTTTAATTTTTTTCCAAAGAATCGTTCCATAATTTACCATACGAATTACGCGAACGGTAACGCACCCCCGTAAATCCCGCCAGACAAAACTGATTCACCTGCCCTCATTATATTTACGCCGGTAATAATAAAACTTTTCAACTCGTTCCGAATATTGAATCCAGTGCGGCGAGAGGCGACCGCCTTACTTATTGCCGTCAGTTATGCAATATGCTCTGTAGGTTTTAATAAAAGCAGGGCCGTCGGGCATTTCGAAAAGTTTTCGTTTCGCGAAGGCGGACGCTATTGCAGCGGCAATGAGCCCGCTAAGCCTCGTCGAGAGTTGAAGCGTGCTCGTTTGACTAATAGCTGCATGTAAAATGCTCGCGAATTTCGCACATTCAGCTCAGCGCTGGCGGCGGTGGATAGAACTAAGTCTTGATAAAATTCGTACTGAATTATAAGACTCACAGTGAATCACAAGAAAAGTCAAAGTCAAAATCAAATAAGCTTTATTCAAATAAACTTAATTATTAAATACTTTTGAAACGTCTATATTTTCCTACCACCCGTTCCAGATTTTTTTATCTGACAAGAAGAACGGGCGCAAAAAAAAATTATTAAAAATCCTCAGAATACACCTTTTTATATTGTTTGGTTGGGAGTAGCCCTAAATAGGGTCATTTATAACAGTTACAATTTTAATTAATCATACAATATATTGGTGGAGTATCAGTAGAGTCATATTTTACTTCCTGTGTTATCAGAGGAAATAAAAATACTTTCTGCCATTAAAAATACATTTGTGGGTATGATGTAATTTAAAGAGTTATAAAACCATAATCCCGATAAAATAAATCCCCATATTTGAGTAGTTTTCAAATATTATAAGTAAACAACTTTCTTGGTATGAAAATGCTATACCTAAGCAGACTTTGGAGAATTATGAATACATTATCTTCACAGCACGCCCAAATAAGCAAACTAACATTAACGTTATTGATTAAAGGTACACCGGAGCTAAAGTGAAAAGTTGGCGCGCATTCTCGAGCGAGCTAACTCACGAGCCGTCAGATAAATGGGGTATCAAGCGAGTGCGTCTGCAGCCGCCTAAATGCAGGTAAAAGCGTGTTTAAAGCCTTGCTAAATCCGCAATGAATATTTCAGGTAATTTTGAATTAGTTTAGAGACTAACTATCTCTTTGTTCTTACATATTGGTTGGTGGCGAAGATCAGACTTCCGCCAATCCGCATTCGACCAGCCAGCGTGGTGGGTTATATATATATATTTATTTATTTATAATCAGGCAACAATGGCCCATAGATACATATCTTAAAACTAAAACATAATATATGTATAAACAATATTGTCAGTAAATATAGCCCATACTCTTTCCCTGGGCCTAGGAGTACCGCCCCAGCAATGGGGGCATTCAGTTGGCTTATATTGAGGGATAATACACTAGGTATATATAAATATACCTAGTGTACTAGGTATAATAATTCAAGCCATAAGGCTTGAATTATTTGAGGATGACCGCTTGGCCTGAAAAGTTTTCACTTTTCATATTTTGATATATAAAAGCCAGCTAATAAATTCTTCATTTTATACGCAAGTCAGTGATTCCTATTTCCTGCTTGTTTCCCATTGCAATATCAAGGCATATCATAAACATCTCCCAGCAAAAGTGGAATCAATATTCAATTTAAATCGCATCCTCAGAGCGGAGCAGATAAATTAGACGTTCTTTCACAAAGCATTGTTCGTGCTTCGAATACGCTGAGGTGACTTCAATTTCCTGGGCCAGGCGGCGCTTCCGAGCTGGAACGAACGAACTTCTGAAGGCTGCACCTCGTCATGGAATCCGATGCACCTATGCTGTGTTTACACGCTCGTGAGCAAATAGGCTATCGCTTTGTGGTGGCAGACGCGCGGATGAAACTCGACGACTTTTGACGACTCTATATGAAATATACAGGGAGTAAAGCAGCACATGACGAGTTTCTTGCTGGTTTTTTTCGTTACAAGGCCTCCCGCTTAAGGTCTGCGAACCGATGGCGTAGCTTCTATGACATTTTTGACATCATGCGACGATGCGCAATGTTATAAGTTAATAAACCTTAGATGTGTTTTAGTTTTTGTATTGTCTTTGTAATGTTGTGTATCGTTGTGTGTTGTTCAAAATAAATGTATTTTCTTTCTTTCTTTCTTTCTTACATTCAAAATTAAGTGCTTGTAACAGCCTAGACTGAATAAATTATTTTGAGTTTGAGTTTGAAACACGGCGTATCAAACCTGTCCATCCATGTGGAAGGTATATATTGTGCCGTTTTAGAACTTCGATCTCTTATTTTTATTTTAAAGCTTGCAGTGTAGTCTAAAAATTATTTAAAATAAAAATAATGAAAGTTATTTTATTATTGAAATTATTAAAGTTATTGTTTTGCACACCAAAAAACATCTTCTTAATGAGACGCGCTTTTTATCGCTCGTCTGTCCAGTTCTACGAGAATAACTAGAAGAGGTCTAAGTGTGCTGCAAGCCGCACAGCGGCTGCAGCTAATGCAATTTCCGCCTGTAGGTGTACACGATAATGCGCCCGCGTCATTGCGCCCACTTATGATTAAACAACGTTTATCAACATTTATCAGGGCGTATTTTTGGGTCAATAATTTTTTTGCAATGCATAACAGGACAGTGCTCGGCCTTCATTTACCTCACCTGATGTTAAGTGACGATAAGGCCGACGGTGGAAGCGCACTACAATGAAAATCCTTAAAATCAATAATATATAATCAATAATAAAATCAATACAATGTGAAGCCTCATCACTGAGGAACTGGCTATCTTACCTATAACTGCCGGGACACAATATTTTTTTAAATTGTTGTTATGGCGTCCGACTTAGGTAAGATGGTAAGAAGCTAGCCAGGCGAACTTGAAATAAGTCCTACCACCAACCAACCCAAGTACAATTGTACTCCCCTCCTGGGAATCGAACCTGGGACCCCTGCGTCTTACATGGGTGGGCGAACCACTAAACCAGAGACGGTTGAACTTGGTGTCAAATAATTGTCAGTAATTTACGTAACGTCCTTTGAACAGGGATTTTCTTGGAATAAATATCATATCACGAAACCAGGAACACTTTCCAAGGTTATTGATAATCTAAATAATCCGAGTTCGTCGTGTTGTCACGGGACACCTACCATAAGTTCGAAGAAATTATAATCTCTTTGAGAGGGTTATACCACGCATAACCTCATTAAACAGCGCTTTTATTAGACACACGCTCTCATAATCCGCGCAGACCGCAGCCAGGTACGCCTCCCATTGTAAATATTAGTTCGCGAAACTCATCAATTTCTCGCTCGAACTTAATAAAATACTTGGAGCTTAATTGAAAATGAATACTGGCGGATCGATAAAATATTCCGCAGAGTTAATCCGCGATAATGAACCGAAGTAGGGGTGTTCGAGGGGCACAGTAATAAATGTTGCGTTCTAAATTTAAAATCAAAGTGCGGAATAAATTTTGATTAAGCGATTACTTTAGGTGTTTTGTTTCTTTGGAAGTCATGATAAGATTCAGAACCACATGGTTCTGACCCTGACGTCAAGGATTCATTTTATAATGCTACTGCTCCACCTGCGTCTTAACGAATAGCGTATAGCGTTAATCTAGGCGTTACGTAGATGTGGCCAAGACTTAACGGTGTTAATTTACAAACAACAGTCGTAGTTGGACATTACCACTAACGTTAACGCAGGTGGAGCCGTAGCATTAGGGTATTTAGCTTGGTCAGCGCTGCAGTTTACAGCATTTATGTTTACTATAATTATTTCAGTAGCCTCACCATTATTTACTTTATTATAAATTAGAGAGAGTTTGACCCTGACGATGTGAATGTAAATGTTTTATTTTACAGATGCAAGCTCACTAAATTTCAATTTTAAATATTGCTACGCTATTTCAAAGGCAATAAGCAGCAGTCACTAATTACATTGTCAGTATAAAAAACAGAAATGGTTTTTGAAACCCCATTTTGAAATCATAAACATGACATGTTACTCGGCATTGTGTCAAAGCCATTTCCCGCCGTTCAAAATATTGGAGCATGCCAATTACAATTTGCCCTTTTAAGCTCCAGTGTTGCGATATTTATCAAGACAATAGTTTTCGAATATATCCTTAAAAGCTTCCGGAAAAGGTTTTGACAGTTCTGTTGTATGTGTAAAATTCATTCATCCATAACGTCGACGTAACACAGGATGTTTTCCCAACAGTACCTTAAAGAGTCACCGTTGCACCGGTTGAGATGCATTATAATTTTATTCATGCACCCGTTTCCCGAGTTTATTAGCCGTCTCCAGACTGGATATCAGGCGGGATCTACATTGTTACCCGTCTGGAGGTAGGTACTTAATGAACGAACATTCCGCGCGCATTTTAATAACGAACATGTTGAGCGCTGTTTCCGATGAGCTTTTGTCTTTTGATATAATTGGTGATTAAGCTCGCGGTGAAGCTAGGACAATAATTTTGTCTAGGATTCACTTCAGTTTTATTTGTGAGCATGTATTTGTTGTTTATGGTTTACGAACAAGTTAGCAACTGTTAGCAAATGAAACAATATGGCACTCACGTTAGTGAGCCAAATTTTAAGAAAACCTTTTTCAATAAGAATCTCTTTATGAAGATAATAAGTTGATAGCACAAACTACGTTTGAAAGGATGCAAGTTATAGCACCTAGTAAGAAGTAACTTCTAACAGAGTAAACTTGGAAAGTTGGAACTTACTATGACGACATCCTTCGTATAATTATGTGAATATTTATGAATTTACTTTTTCAATATAGCCCAAATATTTGCAACCAGAACTTATTGATGAATATTATAGCATTGTTTTTGAAACTGACTGACTACACATAGTTGTATGTAGTTTTGATGTCGTTACCTCTTAGGGGTAAAATAAGACAAACATGTGCTGAACACACTAAATAAACAAATAACCAATATTAATATAATATATACAGATAAACATACAAAAATGTCCAATCTCTTAACTCAAAAAAAGTCGTGTTCAACCAGCGATAAATTCCATCGCAATAGTTGTAGCAAAAACAAAACATTTTTCATTCAACCCGCTCTAATCCAGTGGCTGGGGGCCATAACAACGTTAACCGGTCCATTTCTCAATTTCTCCCGTGACTACGGGGTGTAAAGTTATCCCGGACAGGAATGCGAAGAAACGGTTGGAAAGGGTTACGTCGTATCGGCTGAGCAAAAGAATCTGGGAAATATGGAATAGGGAAAGAAGCAATAATCAAAGATTAATTGCGTATGGGATAAAAAATTATGTTTATAAAATAATAAGTCTAAAATCCACTAAAGTGCTTATGAAGAAAGCTTGATGTAAAAATTCTGTAAATATTTATGTAAGTATATTTTAAATTTGTTAGCTATAGCAGAATAGAATTTTGAGGTAAGATATTTTGAGACTGAACTTTCCACTAAAAGCATATCTAACTCTTTATCATATTTGGTGCTAATTTTATTGATTGTAAACACATATAAAAAATTAAATATAATATTTTTAGATTTCGTACCATTTAATATTATCGACCCACCCTTTGTTCTTAGCTCGGTGGCCACTGTAGCTACTCCTTTCCACCGCCCCAGGGCTCGCTACCAAAATTCTTCTTTTAATTTTATTGCTTTTTTAACAAAGGGTTTTTAAAAATATGCGATATTTCTTCTGGTAGAGATCGATTATTCATTTGCTCAGTACTCTGCTAAAAATTCATACCTATTGACTTTGGGACATGACTACGGCTAAGCCAAAAAAGTTAAGATTTTAGTGTACCTATATATCTTTGTTTGTATTAACGTATGTTCTACCATAGCGCCTAAACTGCTTATTCACAGTTCATTATTATGGACCGAATGTTAAGGGCTGCATTTTTATTTGACTTCATTGTTTTTAGGAAGAAAAAAGTATGTTTACAATTCGAGCTTTTTCTTACAAAAAATCTCTCCTCCTTATTGCACCATGCTTTGCTGAAAGTAGCTAAAAACACAGTGTTCTTGAGACAATGTCAAGTGAAAAAAACGTATTCTTTTAACGGTAACATTTTAAACTGACATGACTAGAAGGAATGGAATAAAATGAAATCTGCATTACCAACGGTCACAGCAGTGACGCGAAACTCCGGATGCCACAGTTTGCGGTTCCGGGTGGTTCCGGGTAGCGTTATATTAAATTTTATTATGCCGCGGACTAAGTAATGGGAATATCGTGTAAGGAGCGGCCAGGCCCCAGGGCAAAGGGGAGAGGAGGGGGTGATTAAAATTTCGACTGCCGTTGATGACATTGTACGCTGCGAAGGATTATGGAGGCATTATGAGTGGATTACAATGCTCTCCATTGTATGGTGTGAACGTGATTTTGTTCCGTTTGTTTAGTTTTAACTTTAACTTGCTTTAAAAGTTTGGAGCGTAAATAAATAAACTGCAGAGATTTGAAAAAGATCGATACTCTGACAATCTTGCCGAGTAATGTTTTTTCATCCTCATGTTTTTTTAGTCAATAGAAATCATTCACAATCCCACGTAAACGAGACCTATAACACGTTTAAGAAAAAAGAATTCGTTCAATGGCAAACTTTCGTCGATAAAAACCAATAAGAGGCTCTAAAGGCTGTGTTATAGCTTCAAACAGCGTATTAGCCGTTAAGACGGACCGACAAACTTCGCTCGTAAGCTATAAACATCGGACGATAGGTATCGACATCCCTCGTTACACTGTTTTATTTTATTGTATCGGAATATAAATGTATCACAATGAGCATCTGAATTTTGGGATGATCATATTTTTTGTTTTTTTACCTTGTTAAGATCAGTAACTATCTTTACTAAATTAATTCTCATCGATCATAAATGTCACAATTTTATATTGAACCTCCGTAAGGCTGCGTTTAGACGAACACACGACCCGAGCTCAACCCAAACACAACTCAAACTCAACTCAACCGTAGCCCACTCCTTGAAATGCAACGTTTATTAATAAGCCGCAGGCGTCATTTGATTTGAGTTTGAGTTGCGTTTGAGTTGAGTTTAAGTTGAGTTCGGGTTGAGTTTGAGTTGAGTTCAGGTTGAGTTTGAGTTGAGTTCAGGTTGAGTTTGAGTTGAGTTCCAGTTAAGCGCGGGGCGGGTGCAGTTGCATCGACAAAAATGAAACGGATCGTAAACGATGCATTGCAAGAATTGAGCTGCGGTTTAGTTGAGTTCAGGTTGAGCTCGGTTCGTGTGTTATCGTCTGAACACAGCCTAATTGGAACTTAAAATTTCAAATTCAAAAATTTTACAGATACTTTTAAATATAGATAATTTTATTTTATAGATACGAGTTTTTCGTGTTACAGGGGCAGGTCTTTTTCTAAATATTTTTAGAATAAATATTGCACAACATAATAATTATGCTTGCGCTGCTCCCAAAATAGAAACACCGATTTATTGACGCCATTAAGATACGAATTCGGCTTCAGGGATGTGACACCAGACCCAGTTTGTTACCCACTCACCGACGACGAAGTTTATCAATGTTATATTAATAATTTACCTCCTAACTTCTTTATTCAGAACAAAAACGAACTTCAAATCGAAAGTTGATAAACCCGATGTTCCCACCGTAGTAACACTTAATTTAGTTTAATTACTTTCTTTAAAGGAGTCGAGCTTTAATTATTTCCCAATAAATCTTGAACGCACCAGTTGCCCCGTTGATCTTTCAAGTGTGAAGCTCTATCTTAGGGCGGCCATATTTTTTCTCCCGCCCGGAGCTCACTTCGTTATATTTATTAAAACATCGCCCGAGATTACAAAAAACACGATATTTTTTACACTGGAAGATGTGAAAACCAATTAAGGAGATAAAAAGGGAATCCAGAGAGGTGCCTGCATTAATTTCTTTTTTGCGGGGATTATTTTAAAATTGCATTATATTCTTGTTAAGACGACCGTCTCCCGGTTAATGATACAACTACCCCTTCCTTTTAAATTGCCGGAGGCTATTGCGAAATGAGTAATCTAGAGGTGCCCGGCCGGTTTTGCTGATAAAACTTTCGAGACTCCCAAAATAAAAAGTGTTTGGGGTACACTGAAAAAATTCAGCGTGTTTAAGAGGAAGTTCATCTTGGTAAATACTAATTAAGGAAGTAACACGAAAGTATTACTCTGCCTTTTTGAATATTGTATGAAGAATTGCTTGTAGGTAATGGGGGGAAAAGTCAATTGTCACATTAGTTACCATTGAAGATACCTAGGATTTCTTACAAAATTGTCATAATTTTGAATCTTAACAATGTGTAGGTATAAAAAATAACCATACATGTAAACTTCCTTCTTGTTTGGACAAAAAAAAACATTATTATCCTATCATGAAGGGATTAAACAACGGAGCTTATGTCGAAATAGAAACATCAAATTCGTGTCGCCACTTTCTACTCACCGGTAGATAGTCACGTCACGATATCGAATGTAAATGAAGAAATAATGCGTCTCACGCAGAAATAAACTTCGATACGAAACTACATAATTCTGACACGGACCGCTCAATTCGGGGGCAACTTCCAAAGTGTTGCCTAGAAGTGGTCGCGATTATAACTGAAACTAATCCACTACCTTTGCTGTGAATCTGTTGGAAAAAGGACTTTATTTTTTTAGCCGTAAGGGGGTTGGTAAGCGAAGAGATAAGTCGGTCGATAGGTCGCGATTACACGATCGCAAACTTACTTTTTCGGTTGATAAAGACTTTATTGTATATGTGATAAGATTGAGGTTGGTTTGTGGTGGGTGTTTTTGTTTTGGGAGTTTATTAGTCATCGATGGTGCGCGATAGCCGGTGCCAGGCGCGAGCGGCGCGCACGCATGCTGTCAACACCACCCTAATGAACGGCTTACACAACGCACGTGATCCTAAATGTCGCACGCTTCCTGCTGTAATTTTATTGTAATTTGTGCGTATTTGTCATGTAAAGAGAATTATAGCTCTATTATTAGATGAAAAATTACGACCGAGGAAACAATATACAGGTAAATTGTAAGCTTGTGAAGGGTCTTTACTCATTTATCCAAAATTTGAAAAGTTTTATAGCAGTTGATAAATTGAAATAATATTGTGTCTCAATTTAGCATTATTTAGCGACACGTAAGAATTGTATTAACCTTAAATTAGTACATAGATGTTTTTAAAATTTTAATCGCAAGTAGGTAACGTTAACACAACCATGGTCATTAAATAATAAAAAAATCCACAAGCTACATTTCCTTTCATTAAAATATCCTTTAAATAAAATTAGTTGCACCACCTTTATAAGTGCAGCTAATATTTTCCAATGTTATCCGCATAACGACTAAAGCACACAATGATAACAGTTATTTGCAGCCGGTTTCGTTCGCGACGGTTGTCACGGAAAGCAAAAATTAAGGTCGTTCTAGCAAGACCAGCGACAAATGCTAATTACCTTTACGAGAATGCAGCGGAGTTTCGTGACGGTGGAAATGCAACCGCTAAATAAATGGCTGTGACGAATTATCGCGTTGCTGTATGTGTAATTAACGCATATCTTTTTTTTTCTATAAAGCTATTTTTTATTGAAATGATCAGTATGGTCGCGATCTTCAGATGATACTAAAATAAATAAATGGAAATCTCGACTATTGGCATTGCACAGTTTGAGGGTAAACGAAAAATCGAAATACGAGTAAGTTAAATTTTGTTAGTACCTACGTGATTATTATAAGGGGAGTAATGCAACAGCAAACTGTTTACGTTTGTTTTTCATTTCATTAGTAATCTAATTTTCAGCGAATGCAGAGACAGCAACGAGAAGAGATTAGTAAAATGTCCTCTGTTCGTTTTGTACAGCGCACGTTGACGTGACTTCAGTATGACGACGCAGTCGATTGCACTCAATATACTGCGATTAGCTTTATGAGTGCAGTCGTTTTACAGACACTTTGACTAGGTAAAGTTGAATATTGTTGGGTAATGTCAAACATTATGTTGAAGGTAAGAAATTATATAGTTACGTACAAAAGTGGGCCAGCAAATAAAGAAAGAAATCTTTTTGACGCTTGCATCGACATCACGCGCAATGTGGAGACGTTGACATGTTACGTACGAATATTATTGTGTTTCATTTCATTAATAGTAATCAATATTTTTTAATCCGTTTTGAATTACCCAGCTTTTCACCATCTTGCATCACTTACAGTAACGCTAACTTGCAGACAGTTCTTATTTGGAGAAAAAAAATCGAAAAGTACCTGAAACCAAAGAAAATGCTGTTGTTATTAAGAATATATATATTTACAGTATCATATTTACAAATTACAGAGCATGTTCTATTATAAGAAGTTCTCAAAAATGAAATGATTTTGTATACACTTTTATGTTGTATTTATTTTATTTTTTACTGTCTCTAACAAAGTGACGCTGACTGTACAAGCGGTGTAGTAGGCGGAAAGCGGATGCGGCGAGAGTTTGGGCTGCGTTGATCGCCACATCCATTTTGAGGTAACTTGATTCAAGATTATAGTTCAAATAGACTCCAATTTCAGAGATATTTTATTATAAGAGTTTGTCAAAAATGAAAAGATTTTGAATACACGATTTATGTTGTATTTATTTTATTTTTTACTGTCTCTAACAATGTGACGCTGACTGTACAAGCGGTGTAGTAGGCGGGAAGCGTATGCGGCGAAAATTTGGGCTGCGTTGATCGCTACATCCATTGTGAGGTATCTACCGATATGTACCGAGTTGCAGAATACGCCTACGGAAAATAAAAATATAGATTTTCTTAAAAAAAATGTTGAAGCTAACTGAATCCCGTTTATTTTCAAAATATCTGTAACGGAATCCGACGTAGTTGACTATAATGTTGACTGCGTAACTATATTGATATTAAGTTCATGTAAATGTTGACATTTTAAGTCCCTATTATTATGGTATAGCGATTTTTTTGTTCTTTTGAACAAGACCAGCTTCGTTGCAAGAAACAAGCAAATCAATAAAAAAGCCTTAAAAATAAGGAAATAAATATGAAATAAATCTTTTCAACACACTTGCTCGTAAAGTGAGCCCTAATACATCGCTTTTAGGGCCATAAACCGAGCTATAACAAACGCGTGCAATAATATATAAAACACTAGTTCGTAATAGAATTAACCCTACAAAGTTAAATTAGTACCTTACTGCAAGTTCTATGCGAGTAAACAGAGCATTCCCAATTTAGCTGGGTAATACAGTTTTTTTTTGACAACAAAGAGGTTTTATGCTGCTGAAAATTCATATACATTTTTGGAATAAATAAATGTGTAAGTCATTAATTAAGTCTAATTAATATATAATTATTATCAAATTATTCATAATTCACAATATTTTGTTATAAAATATTAAAATATTTGCATTTTGTCACTTAAAATTATAATTTTGAAATATTAGTAGTAGGCTGTATGCTCCTCACCCCTTTGTTCGCAAAATATTCTAGCGTTGAGCGTGTGAAAAAAAAACAAAAAAAAAAACATGCGCGCCATTTCCCATAATTATCATATTTTGTTTTTGCCATATTTGTTGCTGTGTGATAAATTACTTTGTTTTTTCCTCGCAAATGTGTTGAAAAACGTCGTATGAAACTCGTGAGCTCTTGCTTATTGCACACTCGGCTGAGTTACGCCCTCGCCTGCGGCTCGGGCTGCAACCCACAGCCTTGTGTGCAATAAGCGACCTAAGCTAACTTGTCTCATAATGTACTATTATTTAAAAGGGCTCACATAATGAGCATTATTAAATCGTCAATGACGTCAATTCTTTTACCCTACCACCCATTATGACGTCTTTTAGCTGACAAGGAAAATGGGAGCAAAACACTTGTCATCAGATGGAACGATATTTACTAGTAGTTTATGATACTGCCACATAATGAGGGGTATTAAAACATGAGAGGCGAGGTTTTTAATAGTATCACACGAGTGTTTTAATACCTAGTTATGTGCAGTTTCATACACTACTTTATCTACACTCATACATTTAGGATTGAACCTACTAAATAAAAGATCAACGTTAGAAAAGAGAGTGAGACTTTGTTTGTATTAGCTAGGTATTAGGTACCTTGTAATAAGTCATTTCCTTAGCTGCATCTAAAATATCGAGCAGAGTCAAATTTTCTTCACATTTAAATCAAGAATTAAAAAAACCTACGAAATTCAGTACAACAAAATGTTAAAATTGAAATCAAAAGTTTTTTTGTAAAACTCTAAAAATGGCGCGCATTCCATTAGAAAAAAAAATATGAGATCAGTGCACTTCGTTGCGTTCAGTACCTACGCTCCGAGCGCAACCGAAAGCTCTAACGGTGTTCCAAACATTAGAGCGTGACTTCCGGTTGTAACAACTTTCCCGTTCCAAACGTCAGAGCGTTGCAACCTTTTAACCATCAAAATCGGTGGTTGAAAAACGCTGACGTTTGTCTATAGAAAAAATATCAATGTCATTTGACATTATTTTGTATTTTAATGTTTTTGTGTCTAATTTTTTAAAATATTTATGGTAGCTCCTCAGAAACAGATTTTATTTCATTTAGAATAAAGGAAAGTTTAAATTATTCGTATTCCAAATGGAAATCGAAGAATTTGTACTATTAATGTCATTTAAAGTTCTTGGTCGTTCCGAACCATAGAGCCAACAACCAAACAACCGCACTCCAAGCCTCTGAACGCAACCCTGCAAACTAATCTCACTTGTCATCGATCACCATGGGAAAATATTGGAAAATATCGTTGTTTTTTTTAATATCACGGCACTGCATTCTTCTTGGATTTGCCCTGTATCGTAATGAGAAAAAAAGTTATTTTTCACTCCTCTTGCTCAAAAAGTGCGTCATTGTAACGTACAAGAGTCGAGATAAAATAGCATAATAAGCCCTAGGGGATAAAGTTTTTTCTTTTTTAATGTTTGTCTATTACCAATGAGCGTACTAAAACGAAAAAGTCTTTATTCATAATCACGAATAAAAACTAGCTCGACTTAATACTGGGGGTCTATTACGAAAAGTTTAATGCGATACACGCGGCTGCGTCCGTGCTTCGTTCTGATTGATTTCTATTACAAAGCACTTGCGTATGCGATATTGCAAAGTGATTGCGTAAATTTGTCAGTTTCTCTCTAGTGGATCCGTCATTATTCGTTCAATAGACTATGGACTACGATAGCTACATTGAAAATATTTGTAATAACTATAACCGACGAACTGCGGACGACTATCGTGACCAAGTTTCGTAATAGGCCCCCAGTTTCTCATTCTTATTTTTGAAAATGGAACTAAAAGCATCTCTTCGGTGAAATCATAGACTTATTTATACTCTGTGTACAGAGTGAATCGTAGAATGCGTGTTTGTGTTGTTGAGCTGCTACAGCAGAAATTAAAAAATGGTACCATGGCGCGTAATCTTTAGATTTTTTTTATAATTACAAAGTGATTGAATTGTGTGACTGTAATAGGAAAGAAATAATTTTAATCTTCTGCCGTCAAGCACAAATCATTTATTTAAATATTGTACAAAAAGTTTATGAAGTGGAGGATAGAAAAACGAGTGGATTCGTTTACGGAAGTAAGTAGGTATAAACTATTTAATATTGTATTTTATTTTCTCGCAATCGTAGTGAAAAGTATAGTGTAACACACGACGCTAAAACCCATTGTAACTCGGTTTCTATTTATTCCCTCGCTAAAGCTCGGGAATAAAAATACCTCGTATGCAATGGGTAATTTTAGCGTCTTGTATAACAATCTACTATTATGATTCAGTTGACTGCATCGTAATGAGTTTTTTTTTAAAAATTTTCGTATCCACGAAAATAAAGTACGTGTTTATATTACCTCTTTTGAATTCATATTTGGAACATTACGTTGTGAGTGTAGATAAAAATATGTATATCGTTTCTAGATTTTGTATTAACAAAGATTAACTAATAAATAACATTATTTAATTAGCTCATTTCTTAATAAATTTCAAGTTTCTTAATAAATACAGTTCAATAAATACTTATAGATATAAGAGTTCCGTTTTTTGCCATTTTGGCTACGGAACCCTAAAAAGAACATACAATTCAATTGCGTTAAGATAGATTGTCAGAAGCAGACCCATTCCCACTGGCAGCACCCGTTCACGAGCATGACGCATGAACCAGCCATATCGCTTCGCTCAACCATGTTTGAGGGAACGCAATAACTATATCTTATGTGTATTTCTTATCAAGTTCAAAAACTGTAACGTAAGCTTTGGCCCTAGCGGTAGGTACGGTCCGGGCCAGGCACCGCGCCCTCTACCGCTAATTGATTCGCCAGATAAAGCCGGAATGCCACTCGGCAAACGTGACTAGTGTATTTTGACTGCGAATATTCTGATTTAACGCCTCACCGCTTTTATTCGATGCCGTCACATTTTCAACGGCCATTATTGTTCCGTTGATTGCTTTGTTGGTGGAAAACAAAAGAGTTTACATTTTATTGTGGAAGTGGTTATTTCTTTGGGATACAAGTAATGCAATTACATTTTGGGATTTTGAAATTAAGTAAAATATAATTCTGAGTAAAAAATATACTAAATAATAATATCAATAGAATCAAGTAAAATTTTTTGCTTGAAATCTCGTAGAATCTTTTTAGGTTTGCTAGCAGAATTAGAAATCAAATCAGTTACGTAGGTAATTATACTGTAACTTTATTTCTTGGTCGCACAAAACAGCCATCCTACCATACGTAACCGATTCCGTTACTTTCCTCCCAAAGCAAATAAAAATTTACAGTAATAAATTTCAAAAACAATCAAAGCGTCGAACATTAATCACAAAAGGCGATTCTTTCTCGGAGTCCTTTGAAAATCCATAACAACGTTAATATAACCACCCCCAGAACAATCTATGTAATGAGTGCGCATAAAACAATGGCGGGTAATTTACGATTGCACGGGGCGAGTTGGACCATCGAGATTCGACTTTATTTGATAAGGCGAAGCTTTTAAAATGAGCATTAAGATTAAGAAAAACGGCAGCGAAGTTAGGAGGCTTTTATTATTCAAAGGTTTGGGAAGGAATACATATTTAAAGGAATGCGATCAGATTTTAAAAGATAGGATTTATGGATTTACTTTTAAAAAGTGCTAGTTAGCTTCACTTTAATTTATAATTTAAGAGAGTTATGGAGAAAAGTTTTACACTATCTAGTTAACTAAAATATTTTGCTACATAAGAAAATAAACATTTTGATTAAGAGGATTGTCAACCACGTGGTCTCCATACAAACGGCGATAACGTTTCCCACCCTCTAAACCTTAACCTACAGCAATGAATTTTTGGTATGTTTTTGAAATGCCTAAAAACTAGGGCTGTACATTTTGATTTTTTAAATATCTATAATAGATTTCGAAATATTTGCATTTTAGTGATTTCATACAAAACACAGAAGTGCCAATATTTTCAAATCACTGAAATTGAAATTTGAACTTCGAGATGAGAAAAAATATTTTGTTTAAAAAGTAATTAGGTAGTCAAAAGGGTCACTAATATTTACTAATAATAAAGATTAAAATAGACACGTTTTAATATTAAAAAACAACCACTGAGCCAAGACTGTTTAGATTTTATTTATCGTTCCAATATTTCCGAATTTCAGAAGCGAGATTTCAATTTGGCAATGTATGGCGTTAGAAATATAAATTAAAATTTGAATGGGCGGGCGGTAATTCGACAATAAAACGCAGCTGAGCCGCCCCCAATCAGATGGCGATCTTGATAAACGACTGCCGTGAGGTTGCACTCTTGCGAGCCAAAGAATAAAAAGTTTACAGAGGGTCAAATATACAATTTAGGTTTAATGTTTTTACTGTATTTATATTTTCATTGTTGTAGATCCAAATGAATAGTTTTACAAGATTTTTCATTATTCTTACTTGTGATCATGTTGAATGTCCCCACTGCTGGGGCACAGGCCTTCCTTATGGGTCGTTAAGGAGGATGGGCTTTAACCCACTACGCGGGCCCAATGCGCATTGGAGCCGGGACCAACGGCTCAACGTGCGTTCCGAATCACGGAGGAGCTCGAGATAATACATTTTTGGTCACCCATCTCATGACCGACCCTTGCAAAAGTTGCTTCACCTCCGCAATTGCTGAGCCAGGTGCTATACCATACCACTGCACCACCGAGCTCCTCTTATTTTCTCCTCTCATTTACTTGTGGTAAATGGACATTGTTTTAAGAAACGTGATACCTTATATAAAAGCCATGACTTATGTATGACTGGGTGGAGCTCGGTGGCGCAGTGGTTTCGCGCCTGGCCCAGCGATTGCGGAAGTTAAGCAACTTTCGCAAGGGTCGGTCATGGGATGGGTGACCAAAAATGTATTATCTCGAGCTCCTCCGTGCTTCGGAAGGCACGTTAAGCCGTTGGTCCCGGCTGCATTTGCAGTCGTTAACACCCACCAATCCGCATTGGGCCCGCGTGGTGGGTTATGGCCCGTCCTCCTTACCACCCATAAGGAAGGCCTGTGCCCCAGCAGTGGGGACATCAAAATGGCTGATGGACATGTATGACTGTTGT
Organism: Agriphila straminella; assembly: GCA_950108535.1. Taxonomy (NCBI): domain Eukaryota; kingdom Metazoa; phylum Arthropoda; class Insecta; order Lepidoptera; family Crambidae; genus Agriphila; species Agriphila straminella. The sequence goes on along the minus strand of OX467309.1, from coordinate 14,795,249 downwards.
CAGCTTCGCATTTTGTATAATAATTTACTTGCCTAGTTGACTAACGTAAGAAGAACTATATCCATGTTGTTTACTTAATTTTATGAGTAAAATGAAAAATGCCTATATTACATGCCTAAATAAAATGTTCGGTTTTAATTAAACTTCTGTCATTTGAGCACATTGTCGTGTCTAAAAGGATTATTTAATCTTTGCCAACGGTATCTAAGACAACGAAGTCCAAAATTGCTTACAGTCATGCAAGCACTTTCCATCGTAGGAATTTCGAATATTTGGCAATTAAAATATATGGGATATTGTGTTGCAAATGCCAATATACAGATATGACGTGCAATTTTTGATTACCGTGAACTGCGAAAATGCATTACTTATTACGAATTTTAAAACAATTGTATAACTTTTAAAACAGACGTAAGTAAACTTTACGGCATTATACATTTTTATTAGATGTTTTCACATGATAGGAAAATTTTTTTTGCTAGTAACTGGTCTCAAAGTCATGTGTGTTGTACGAACCTTGAACAATCAAGCATAAACAAATTTTTGAAAATTTGAATGACATATAAATAAAGTAAATACTGACATAAACATAAAGAAAGAAAAACATTATTTTCAGGCAAAATAAGAGTGGAGCTCGGTGGCGCAGTGGTTAAGCGCCTGGCCCAGGGGTCGGTCATGGGATGGGTGACCAAAAATTTATTATCTCGAGCTCCTCCGTACTTCGAAAGGCACGTTAAGCCGTTGGTCCCGGCTGCATTTGCAGTCGTTAACACCCACCAATCCGCATTGGGCCCGCGTGGTGGGTTATGGCCCATCCTCCTTACCACCCATAAGGAAGGCCTGTGCCCCAGCAGTGGGGACATCAAAAATAGCTGATGGACATGGACAAGAGTTGTTATAGTAATAAAATAAGTCAAGTTAGCGTTTGTACTGTAAATTTTGTGTGTAGGTTCAAAAACAACAAGGTGTTGTCTTTTAATAGGCACGTGTCCTTATAACTAAACTATCTACGGGTCCAACGAAATGACGATAGGACATAAAAAATACACGGCAATGACAGAATAGGAATAATTACTTCGTATCCCGGGCAAGGCAGCCGTATCGTAGGAAGCCACAGAGAGTTAAATAGCTGTCTCTCTCGTGTCGCTAGAAATTCACGTGGCGTAGAAAGGGATAGGTAACTGTTGCCTAAATAAAACATAAAGGCTGAGAACACGAGCCATATTGCCTCGGTGGAAAAGTTTTAAAAAGTTTTCTTTGCGGACCCATTACAAGAGCGGCGTTGTGTGCGTTCGCTCGATACACGCGGTCGATGAGTTTTTCTACGTAGATAGACGTAATCTGGTAAACGATGATTGAGAACAAAGCCTTAATATATTTAATATCATTAGTTGTTGAAAAATATTTTGATTTTTTTTTGTGTAAAAGCCATACATTGCAAAATCTTTATTAGGTACTTTAAAATCAACATGCTACTTTAGACAATGTGATGCATAACGACGATATGAATAAAGTTGATTAGACTGTTTTATATTTAAATAAATTCTAATAGAAAAGACTTAATAGTTATATAGAAAAAAGACATGACACACGTATTTAGCTGAAGCAATAGTTAGCAACTTTGGAAGGATTTAGGTCTCTATTTATTTTTAGATTAAAATTAATAGGACTAAAGTAGGACACAAAAGTGATGTTTTCTCATATTTTATGAGGCATCACAGCGCGGGTGACCCGGTGCGCCTGTGTGAGTGGGCCATAGACGCACACAGAGGTAGAGTAGGTTTATTTCCATGAAAAAGTTTTGAAAATCGATGGCTTCAGCTCCCGCTTTGGCGAACTTTACCGCCGTATACCCATAAATATGACGCTGTTTTGCTCGCTCGTACTGCCAAAGATTTCTTGTAATATTTTGAAATCAGACCTCGTGCTTTTAATGAAATAAAGGATATTTCGTCCATTGTTATGCTCCATAGAATACACTTTTGATTTGAGATGAATTTGTGAAATTTAAAACACTGGTTTTTCTTATAATATCGAAATCATTAATTGGAAACCTTTTATATTTTTTTTAAATAATTTCTTAGCTAATATTATTCAATGTAATAAAAGTTTGTACGAACATTTAGGTGGGACTGCCTTGTAAGCTCAATATCTCAATCTCGGAGCGAGCAGAGCGCCTCATGACACATCAGCGTGGCTGTGGCGAGCGCCATCTTGAAAATATCGCTTTGATATATTATTGTTTATAAATAATGACTCGTAGACCCTCCCAATTTAATTGTGGCGTATCCTCGAGAATGGCTTATTAAGCGGCCGGTTAATATTTCCTTATTGGGCTGTAATTAATTTTGTTAGTCAGGTGCGACGCCAGCGGCGGTCGGTCGGGCATTCGGGACCAGTAAACGGCTATTATCTGAGGCATTATTTAGCCGCGGCCAATTTGTTTGAAGCCTTTGACGGGAGACTGGTTAATTAAGTCGATCGGGATGGGCCCGAATCATTCTGAATTTGCCGCGTTTTTGTTTACTTTGTACTGAGTGCGGGCGGATTATTAGATTTTGACGAATTAATTACTTGCGTCATCGCCGAATCGAAATTTAGATTACTTTGAAGATGTTGGAGGATTATTGATTGTTGCTATAAATATAGGAAAATATATCAAATGAAAATTGCAGAATTTAAACTTTCTGTTTATTTTATTTGAGCTTAATTTCCCCCAACACGTAACAGTGCTGCGTTGCAATACGGTCCAATTACCGACTATGAACTAGTGTTACCAAACAAGGTCCACAGAAGTTGTGGGCAAGGTCAAATTAGCGCCATGACCTTCCACTGCAGCCCTCTGGACCAAGTAGTTTGCGAACAACTGCCATAACTCGGTACTCCGAAACTGGGTGACGGTCTAACCGGCCGTTGACTCCGAGAAAAAGTTCCCTTTAAATATCCGCAAGTTTAGTTTAGCAACTCAAATTTAGTTGGCAACAAACGGAGCAACAACAAGTCGCAACAAATCCCGTCGGAAAGTTGCGCCAGAGTCGGTTCAAGTTCAGCTGAGTTTTGTTGATTGTGCCCTTCGGCTGTTCACTTGCGATGTCGACATGCCTTGATTCAGAAAAATATGCTTATTATAACTATGCCAATCAATAATTGCACAATGTTAGTAGCAAGAAAAACTACAGAATGAGAATTTTTGAAGATGGACAGAACTTGATCCCGTTTATACCGTTTTTATGTGTGTTTTGTTCGAGTCTTAGAATAATACCAACGGCACTCTTGTAAGAGTATTCATTCTAGTAAATGGTCACCCATCCGATAAGAGTCTTTGTAAAAGTTTTTTAAACTCTACGTAAACTATGTAAATCTTATTGATTGCTTAGAATCACCAATGACCAAATTATGCATTGTACATCATAGTGACTAAAACAAACTACGCGACGACGTTTATGAGGGCGTGGGGGTAAGGCATATTTTGTAAATATATAAAATGACACATTATATTGCGTTACTTTTACTAAAAAGTACTAACTTTATTATAATTTTATCAATATGAGTGAGTAATGTATTTATCGTTGCATCAGTATTTTAATTAATTTAAAATTTAATTTTTAATTCATATTTGAAGTTATAAAAATACTAGTTTGAGAATACATTGTACAAGTGATGCTTTCTATCTTTAAAGACCAAGAAATGTTTTATTGGAAATGTTTTATTAGAGTCGGCTCTAAAATGGGGTTAAACTGACGGGTGCTGTGGGAAATAAACTACGCTACGAAGTTCGTAGCAGAAACACTACGGGCTACGTCGTAGGCGGTGTCAAAAGCTAGCCGCTACTCAGGCGGGGTGTGGGGCAGATCGTATCGATTGCTCTCTGTTGCCCTCCGCGTGACCTAACTATTTTTATTGCCTTTATTTTACTAAGGATTTCCAGCAGAAAAGTAGAAATTATAGTGCTAATAAAATTTGTATTTATTGCTTTTTTAAATTGTCAGTAAAAAGATTATGGAGTAAATAAGAACGTCCTAAAAGGTCCATAGAAGTGTTTACGATATTTATAATACAGAAAATCCAGAGACAAAATTGCGTCATCATCTTTACCACAGTTACGTAACATGCGCATTTTTCCTCAAAAAATCCGTAGCATCCCTGCGTCATTCGCAAAGTCCTGGGTAGGACTGAATCAGCAGCCCTGCGGATCTTACATAGCGCATGCGTGCCCCCCTCCCCCTCTCCACAACCCGCAACACGGAAAACTTTTCCCCGACATAGCTATAACTGCTCACCCGTCGGCAACACTTTTTGCCCCCCTCTTGGGTAGTGGAGGCAAAAGTTTTGCCAGCCCGCCTCGGTACTCCGTACACATCGCTCTTCCACTTTTTCCTGTACATTGAAATGGAGGTGCGGAGAAAAGAGTAGAATTTAGACGGCGTCGTACAAATTTTAATGAGGAGTGAGTAGATGAACGTAACGAGCAACCTTTGTGGACATTTTGATGTCGCATGCAATTTCGACACTCGACAACAACGTGTGATTTCTTGAGCAAAAACGTCAAAGCCGTTAAGTTTCGGGATCGCTTCGAATTCAATTAGAGCGTGTTAAAGCCCTTTCTTGGTTGCGCGTTTAGCTATACATAATAGATGACTGGTCAAGGGCCGGTCAACGCCTAATTAGCGATAATCAGAATTAGGTGAACCGCCACTTCATCACGGGCAGGATAACGAGGTGCCGTGGTGAATGATTAATAACAAGGCGTGTTTGCATTCAGACCCATGGTGGGACAAACTTATGAATATTGTGAGCTAGTTGCGGCATCGATTTTCTTGGTCGCAATCTTGTAGTGTTAATTGCATGGTTGTGCAAACACGGCATATTTGAGGTGTGAGGCCACCCATCCCGCTGCAGTGACCCCGCGTTATCTTGCGGGCACAGTGACGCCGGTCGCCGGTGACTGATGACTACGCTTAATTAAATTTTATGAGGCCTCAACTATTTAGGGCTCCCTCGCTAGAGTTTCACCTTAAAAATGGAAAGCAATGTAGGAAGGTTTATTTTGCTTCCTCTCCATTTTTGGATTGTTATTGCTGTAGGTTCCATTGACTTTCGTTTTAAATATAATAACTAGTTCGCTTTATGAAGTGACATTAGCTAATCGATAATGATATTATTATACCTTTTGTCCATCAGCCATTTTTGATGACCCCACTGCTGGGGCACAGGCCTTCCTTATGGGTGGTAAGGACGATGGGCCATAACCATCCACGCGGGCCCAATGCGGATTGGTGGGTGTTAACGACTGCAAATGCAACCGGGACCAACGGCTTAACGTGCCTTCCGAAGCACGGAGGAGCTCGAGATAATAAACTTTAACTTTTATATAAAGACGGTAAATAGTAGATATCATTTATAGACCAAAATTGAAAATGCTTTCCTAAAGTAACATTTTTAGACAAGCTATTTGTATTTCCGTCAGCTTCACACCCGACGAAGTTAGGTGACACGACGCTGGCACTAATTGGTGACGTCACACAACTTCTAAGCGTGGCATGTCTACCGGCGGACAACTCTGGGACCGGATCCTGGACCGGAAAATGACACGTAATAACTGGGGCCCAATCGCGCTAATTTTCAACGATAAAACCAAAGCTTTCGTTTCAGTTTCGGCTACCGAAAAATACTGGATTAGGTTTTGTTATAATAGCCTAGGGAGCCTAGGATGCTAATCTTGAACTATTTCAATGAGAATTCTATAGCTAAACCAAATACTTTTAGGTAAATATAACCTCAATGACCACGTAACGATTTTGGTGGGCCCACTACTTGTTATATGGTCTGTGCTGTGGGTGAGTTCTAAATTAGAATTTCACAGACTGAGTGCATAATATAAAGTCGAAGGTCTGTGCACAGAACACAGAAAATGTCTGTATATACCTGCGAGTATGTTGGTATGCAAGGTCCATAAATTCTACTGAATGTAATTATTGCTAAAATTATTTTAGAACACGAGTACATTCGAATCCATCTAATTCTATTGCAATTTATACAGAAATAGTTACACATTGTAGTTTAGAGCGAACGTTTTAAAAGTTATTGAAATCAAAATAGCAAGCCATATTCCAACTTTGCTCTCAGCAGTTTGGCCGAAAGCCATTTCCAATACCTTTGGTCGAGGAAATAAAATTATTCGATTCGATATTTCTGGTTCGACTTATTTTTAATTAAAATTTATCGCATGTGGAGCTTTGGTGGAGTGTCAGTTTTATTTTCATGAAAATAGTTGATGATAATTGAGAGTCTAGACTTTTAGCGATTGTTTACACGACATGTTACGTTGAGTGAGTGTTTAGTTATTAGAAATAAAACACTTTTTATGGATTACAGCGCGTTTATTATTAATTCAGGTGTTACCTATTTTAGAATTTTTTAGTTTGGGTTTATTGGTTTTTTGATTTCCCAACGAAGGTTTCGTTCCACATCAACTAACATGAGTCTTAGCAGTTACTTTATACCCTCTGACATTTCTTTTTATTTCACGAAATCTTTTATTTGTGAGATATAAGCTCAATACAGTCTACCTTAATAGCAACAGCACAATTGATCCCTATTAAATAATTATATAAATCCAAACATCAACTGACATATGACCCATACACATTAAAACATTTCCTCAAGCAATTAAATCCAGTCGCATCAGTCAGGTATCGGCCGTCAACCGGTGAATAAATAACTAAGTTCCGAGTTGTTCAGAACTCAGCTACTAAATTACCAATACTGCGACCGATATGCTAAAGTATTTATGGCATATCCGCTGGCCAGGGAGCCCTGCATAAAGGAAATGGATTTGTTTCTATAGCGTATTACATATGCTGCTTTGCGGAAATTACATTAATGATCCATGTAGATAAGAGATGAAAAAGCTTAAAATAAGCTCTGTACCCATGACAATGGGTGTGTAAAATTTCATGATGATCGGTTCAGCAGTTAAGACGTAACAAACAAACAAACGGACTTTCGCATTTATCGAATATTAACTAGTAAGAAATCTCGGAGCCCAAAGCTCATCGCATCGTTAATTCAAAATTTAGTAAATTTTAGTATTTTTTTGTGTTACAGCTTATCTTTAATTTTATTCCATTAGGTAACTGTTACAGTTTCATAACTTATTGTCGTATGTTCTTAGCTCTTTTATCCTAAAAGACATCTCATAAATATTGACTTCACCTCGAGTCCACGCGCAAAACAAAAGAATGTCACTCCATTCAGCAAAAGACGGGGTCATAACTTAGTCGCGCAAGCCACTCTCAGATTTATTGGAGCAATTGACAAAGTGGCAAATGGCCCATTAGAAATTAGCTTCAGGAACGCTCCACGGAAAAATGTACCGCTATATTTTCCACTGTAAGCAAAATTGTTGGCAATAAATAATATCCGACCGCTCTTTGTACCATAGACTACATTCGGAAAAAGAAAATGTTTCTCTCAATTTTTTAAATTACGCAACGGTACACACTACTTTATGCCACATTAGAGCACAATCGAAATAATAGAATCGTTTATTGGATGCGATAATCGAATAGAAAGGAAACTAATTCTATGAATGTTTTCAGTCGATAGCTTACGACATGTTTATTGTCATTGAGCTATAAAAATGCGTCTAATGACAAGGAAAGTTGGTGGATCCGAGCCGAAATTGTCCCACTATTTCATATATGGGTCAATAAAATTTTATGTTCAGTTAAACTTTGTTAAACGTCTTTCATTTTAGGACGAAGATAATATTGTTTTTGTTGAGTATTTTTTCAATCGCTTAAATTACGTTATTTTAATGTCAATTGATTTGTGTGTGACATCATTACTATGCTTACTTAACTAACGTAGGTTTGCACCCCACAAAACGTCCTTTTTCATCAATAGCGACTAACATGCCTTTATTTTTTCTACATAAAATAAAAGTTTCATATTGTTTTTTGTTACTAAATTCTAACCATCATGAAAGCATTATTTCTCAAAACCGTCTGCAAACACATCACTTGGTGTTCAGTATAAAAAGATTATCTTTGTCGGCGGGAGCAAGTAAACAGATTATAAAAAAGAAATTCCCTTTTCTTTCCGCGCTTCCTTCGGGCGCTGTGTTAACAGAGACAGACGATGTTGCTCTTTATGGCAGAATGATGCTTTTAATCTGGGATATTACATTTTTTCGGTGTCTCGGGCTATATGAAATAAAATTTTGGAATGAAGTGTCGATGGATTTAACTGAACAATTTCAAATGGTCATAACATTTAAATTGATCAGTTTAGTAAACTTTTTAGGAAAATGAAGTTTTACGCTAAGGATTTCGATCACATCGTCTAGAAATCTGACGTAATGGAATGTTTCCAAATGTTCCTTTAGCCCAACACTCGTATGACATTGTGCTAAAGTATAGAGGAGTAAGAGGATTCGGACAGAGGAATTGCACAAACATCATTCCAATTGCTCCTTCAGCTCAACACTCGTTCCCTAAAAGATAAAAAAAATGGTTACCAGTAGAAATCAAAAAGTCTTGTCACAATAAAAGGAGGGTAAAAACAAATCAGCTTTTGAGAGAATATCATGGCCACCACCATCATCACGCCTCTTCTTGAACTACTTTATAACAGTTGAAAACTTTGAACACCTTTCTTTCTTCCAATTATTTCCAATATCAATGCACCTAAACAAAACAAAACAATAAATGAAATTCGCGATAATTTAAAGGCGTGAAATACACCTAATTTTATCGACAAAAACACCCACATGTTGGGGTCTATCCCCACTCCTGTTGGAATGGCCGCCATTTTAAATTTGCCTTTTTATTTTAGATGACCCTACGGAAAAATATTAGTTTCTCCTGATTTAGAAGTCCTACAGTTATAACAAAAATACTGTTCGAAAGCTAATAATATCACCTATCAATTTAAAAATAAGTGTATTCTTTCAACTTAAATACGTCATAAAAATTACTTAAGTAAAATTTTATACGAAATTTGTGTGCTTTTTTGAGTTTTTATTAAATTTCTTAAAAAACTAGGACAGAATTGCCCATTTTTTTAGCATTATCTAAATACATAAGAATATTATCTACAAAACGACTACATAATTTATTACTCTATGTTGCATATTTCGAGAGCTTTTTTTGTTTGAATTATGACCCTTACGTAACCAAAAAATGTTTATTTTCGAAAATGGACATAATTACAAGCATTTTGAACATAATTTTAAATTAGTTTAATAATGGAGTTTTGATTTTGAACGGTATTTTTTTTTATTTTTTTCATCATAAGTCGAAAACTATGCGGCCTAAAAAAAAGAAAAAAATGATTTCAAATGTGCAAATAGCGCTCTTTCATATGATACCCCACATGCCCTAGTCGCCCCACTTAAAATTTTTAAGACTCCTTTTCAGTCCCTGTTGTATTTTTTTTTTTATTTATTCCTTATTTGCAAAATAGTTGGACAAAGGTCATCTTTAACTATTCCAAATTTCAAGTTGATACCATCAGTAGTTCTCGAGATATCCAGCTGTGACAGACAGACAGACTGAGTCACACCATAAGGGTTCCTTTTTACCATTTTGGTAGGGAACCCTAAAAAGATAACTACTTAGTAATATACTATGTACTTTCAACTAAGTAATATTTTTTTACAAGAACAATTGTACTAAAAGTGTCCAAAGTTTTTAACTGTTATAAGTTGTTGAAAAAATTGGAAAAAAACGAAAAGTGTCTAAAACGTTCAACTGACTGAAAAATAACATATTGCAAAAGAGGCATCACGTCATACGAGTGTTGGGCTGAAGGAGCATTTGGAAACACGTTTATACAATTCCGCTGTCCTAAAGCTCCTTTAGCACAACGACATATGAGTGTTGGGTTGAAGGAGCATTTGGAAACACGTTTTATACAATTCCTCTGTCCGAAAGCTCCTTCAGCACAACGACATACGAGTTTTGGACTGAAGGAGCATTTGGAAACACGCGACGTAATAATATTAAAACTGAGTTATCAGGAGGAGATTATTGTAATGAATCTATTCTAGACCCTATCAAATTACTTAACTAAGCTTCGAAAAGTTAGATTAAAATGGCTAGAAAAACTGTTGTTTATGAAAACTAAAAGATAAGACAATACCGGCAATTTGTCGGATATCGTCCAGGAGCGTTCCACCTTTGGCCTAAGATTTCCCCTTTGAACAGTTTTTTGTTCCATCTCCCACGGGAGCGATGCGTCGGCGGCGGCGTCGCGCCCTCGCCGCCCGTGCGTATCGATAAAAAATAATTGCTTCCGGCAAACAGAATTACAATGTAAATAGCTGAACTCTGTTTTTCTTAAAAGTTTCCATGGGATAATAAGGCTATTGCCTTAATTTATTTTTGTACGAAAATAATAAAGGTGATAAAAATGGCGATGGCTTAATAATCTTCATTTTTAATAGGAAATATTTTTTACTTGTAATAAGAATCAACCCTAAATTATTATCATAAAGTCGTTCCGTTAATGGTACAATCAAATATGCTTGGCATTTTTCAAGTTAGAATGATAGCTATATGCTATTGAATTGGTAGCCCAAAATATCGGACGTCGGTATAACAGTCCAAGACTTCTGAACAGTTAATCTGCGTTTCTCGACTCAGTCCGAGTGGCGGGCCACAATAGATGCAATGGACTGCAATCGACTCGATACCGAACCGTTTTAAATGGACCGACGCCATATTAAAATTATTATATTCAACTCTGTTTGGAACAGCCGAGTTATAGTCGGGCGCTCGAGAAAATCTATTTTTGGTAATTGTTTAGGTATTTTGTAGGGCTTTGTCGCAAGTATTATCTTCAATGTTTTGAAGTGGTGATTTTGTTTTGTGATAGACAAATGATATATTTATAAATTTCCTATTTACTGGAATTGTTGTGAGGTGGCGAGAAACAGCTTTAATGTGGTGTGAATTTTTGGTGTCAACAAATAGAATTTTTTGTTCAAAATGTTTAAAATCACCGAGTTGAAGTTAGTGAACAAAGTTGTTTGGTTAATTTTGTATGGTTTCTATTTTTTTCAACGTGCATCAGACTGAGAAAATAACCTTATTGTATTGAAAATTAAATTAATGTTTATATAATTACAATGTGATAAACAGCAACACGTTTACGTTACAGCGTCACTCAATAATTAGAGTAATAAAACAACCAAAATCGTCTTAAGATAACAAATGAACAAATGCACCTACGCACCGCAAAGTGAAACGCGATCAATCATAATCACAGCTCACGACCTTTCACCTTGTCTAATGGCGCACAAAATGGCGGTATGCGTTTAAAATCTGTGAGTGGAACGCATTCGGAGGCAACCGTTCGGAAACGGGCACAAAGAGAGCGGTGCCGGCTGATCCATCATGTGTCGCTGCGGTAGGACGTTTCTGAACGTATTCTGTTGTCTCACTTTTAAGTCGGTTTGTCAAATAATGGATTTAATGGGCTGTTCCATTTCTGGTCCCTATTCGGAAAATAATGAAAAATGCTTAATCTGTCAATACTACGTTGTGAAAAGTTTCTGGTTTTATGTGTGGCGATTGGCTGTTATATTTATCTACGAGTTAATTTTATTATATCAACCAAACTGGGCAAAGGCAAAGGGCATCAGCTTGTAACACCCGTATTCAAGAACAATACTTTTTTGTTTCCAAAAACCAACAATTATTATTAGAGCAAAAAACTTAGGGCCATCAGAAGTTAGTGGCCACGAATGGGACATAACGACCATGGCCGGACAACGGATCGCGGCTGATTTCCCGCGCCGGCCTCAAGGGACGCGCGCTAACTGTGCCGGGGACCGCAATAAGGAGTTATGATGAGAATCCCCGGTTTGTTTACTTTTACAACACCATTTCTTTAGTAAATAAATACCTAAAAGAGCAGATAATATAAAACTAACTTATAATCTGTTGAACAGTCATTCGGTAATTTTTATTTTTAGAATATCTAAATAAATTATTGACCGAATTATTGATTAAATATGACGTATTCGTTTCAGCGTGGTCAAAAATGCTTTCGTATGTCTGTCCGGCTGTCCGTCTGTTTTTCCTCTATAGGTCGCATTTCTCAACTGATTCTCGTAAAATTATGTGTGGGATCCCTTTGTTGCCCGTGTTACTACCAATATTAGGTTTAATATTTATGTAGATTTACTGTCGATTCAATTTTTCAAAAAAATTCAAAAGAAAAATCTGTACTTATTTCAGCCATTTCGAAAAAAAAACCCTATCAAAAATATCACAAACGCGAGGTTTACAGTACACATAGCCACTAGATTATATTTGTTTAGATAATATTATATCAATCTTACGTACTTACAGACTATAAAGCTACGAATACTTGCAATTAAATAATAAGTAATATTCTTAAAAAAATCTCAAGCTAACAGCTGGTCAGAATTGGAGACGAGTCGCACAAGATAGGACACAATGGAAGGCGTTGGTGGAGGCCTTTGCCCAAAGGCACGCCGAAATAAGGGATATAGAGTAATCAAATCATAATCCATAATCAAATTATATGTTTTATCAACAGTAGCGAGAAGATTTGTAGTTTCTAAATTGTAAAATTTTAATTTTATTTCGGAATAAAGGACTTTATTATTATTATTAACATTCATAATCTTTATTTGCAATTAAACATGATTTGCATTTAAAAGATGTAAATAACAGATAATAAGCACTAATGTTTAGTCAAAATAATTCATTATTCCGTTTCAGTTAGACATTCAAAATTATAAATGCGGATAAGTTCAAATGACTTATTCAAAGTTGCCAAACAATAATCTCCTCATTAACCGTGCCATAAAGATCAAAAGACCAGTCCAGACCAATCAGCCCACCTGTCCAGTGCATATCCGATTATCAGAATTCTGATTACGCCCAATCGGGAAGATAGCGTGCGTATTTACTTTGATTCTCGTCGTTAAAAGTTCTGGCCTGACGAGGGGTGTCGTTAGGGACGTAATGGCTACCATTTGTCTTGTCCGGCCTAGAGTTGCGCCGGCCTAATGAAATTATTGCCGCAACTATACTAAAGGTTATAAATACCCCCGAAAGGCCCGGACGCCACCTTGTTTCGCACTAATGGACCGGTCAAACTGTAAACTGTGTTATCAATGAAATTACAATTAGTGGGGGGATAAAAATGGCAAGGGTCGTGCTTTGTTTTGGATACGGAAATTTTGGCTTTCAATTTAATTTTAGTGTGTTTTGCTTTTAGACTATAGTATAGATAGTACCTTATAAGAGTACTTCCGTTTCATCATAATATCTTGACCAAACAATGGAACCAAAACTATAGTCTGATTTAATCTAATTGTTGAATCACGTCGTCCCTTATTATTTTTGTGGCACTTTAGAGCTTTTGTGCTTATACTGGAGCTGAGCACAGTTTTGGTATCACAACATTGCACAGTGTGTTAGTTATACTCTCTTTGTAATTTGTCTCTTTCTTTCTTGTAATGTCATGTTGTATATTCGTTGTGTTAATTTTATTTCTTTCATTCTTTATACAAATCATTTGGAATGAGGGGTTTTCAAAGTGACATTTAAAAAAATATAGTAACTATTTGCTTCACTAGATGGTGTTGATACTCTTCGAAGCCTAAAAATAGTAACTATTTGCCTCACTAGTTGGTGTTGATACTCTTCGAAGCGTAGTAAAAAAATCACATTGTCACCTATTTTTATCAACGCCCACGCCAACATCTATCGAGCCTACAGTTTTTTGTCATTGTGAAAAGCCCTCCAAATTATTTATCAGAATTCCCGCAACGCTGCAATAAGTCCTGTGGCGCCAAATGACAGTTGCGCATGACTTGCGAAGTATAAACTTGGCCGATATGAACACAATAAAACGTTCCTCCAGTGATTCCCGGAATGTGTCGGCCAGAATGCCAGCTGCCCGGCACAATCAAAACTTCTCCGATGGAATTTTCTGGTTAACGTCACGGCCGGACCGCGTCCGATCTTATTGTCTCCGTCGCATATTTCTCTAAGACATAATGCTGTGGACTTAATGAATTTGGTGAAAACGTGATTTAGAACACCTAAAAACGGGTTGCTTAAAGTAAATTGAAGATTACGTTTAAATATCACTGATAAGGCAAGCTCAGGTTGGGACCAACTTTGTGTAGGACGAATATTGAATATTGTGTGTTATAATCTGTACCTATTTATAGTCTGTGGAACAAGGATTGAATTTGACCTCTTCCGGTTTTGACATTAGCGTACATGTGTTTGCTCTCGTATTATTTTAAAGTAATAAATAAAATACAGTGAATTAAAACAAGTGTTATTAATTAATTAAACCGCCCAGCCAAGAATATAATAATGGCGACGAATTCTCCACGGGGGAGCGCGTAAAAAGTGTGAATCTCTTGAAAACGTTTTGGCTTGGGTACTTGAAAGTCATTGTGTGCATAGCAGCCATATTGCAAGTTCGATCAACCCGGCCGGAAGAGCAACCTATCTGTTTTACCGACATCGACTCAGATCGCTGAGTCATCGGACACCACAGAAGACAGCTGTCACTGTCAATCAAAATAAATAAACTTCAAAGTCAACTTGAAATTCTTGAGAAAAAGTTGCACTAATGGTTTTTAATGAACTATTACTAAAATTCAAAGAGGAAATTATAAATAATCGAACAAGTTGGATCCAGACATTAAAAAAAGAAGAACTTGCGAAAATTTTCGAAGATTTACAATTAGAAACAGAAGGAACTTTAGACGATCTTAGAAAACTTCTTCGTGAACTGGTCAACAGCGGACACTTATCAGAAACGTTTCCCGTCTCTGACGAAGATACATTCGCAGATTGCAACCAAGAACAGCATAAAACCATGAACTTAAATCTAACACGTGTGGAACAGTTCAGTGGTAACAATTTTGAAATTTTCGAACAGCAGTTAACATGCTTGATCGCTTTAAATGATATTCCCGAAACCAAACGAACGCCGTTGCTGCTAACTAGCGTTTCAACAAAGGTCTTAGAAACACTAAACCATTTATGTTCACCTGAAAAACCTATTAAAAAAAGCTATAATGAACTCATTAACTTACTGGAGAATAGATATACAAAATCCACGTCAACTGCTTTAGATCGTACGGCATTTCGTTCCAGAAACCAACAATTAAATGAAAGTATTGAAGATTACATAATAGAATCATTATACCCAATAGTTTAAGACAACAAGTGTTAAAAGAGCTGCATAAGAGCCATTTTGGCAGTACTAGAATGATTGAGATTGCAAAATCATATTTTTGGTGGCCAAAATTAAATGAAGACATAATTAATTTAACAAAAGAATGTATAATTTGTTTGTCACATCGCAATACTCCGTCAAAAACTCCTTTAAAAACATGGCCAGTCCCTCCATCTCCCTGGTATCGTATACATGCGGATTTTTTGGGTCCTTTATATGGAAAAATGTTTTTGATTATAGTGGATAGTTTTAGTAAATGGCCTGAAATATTTCAAATGACAAATATTGGGAGTGGTCTCACAATAAAAAAATTTAAAGAATTATTTTTAACATTTGGTTTTCCGATACACTTAGTCACAGATAATGGCACAGCCTTTACCAGTAAAGAATTTAAAGAATTTACAAAAACTTTTGGAATAAAGCATACCTTCACACCACCCCACCACCCTGCCACAAATGGAGCGGCCGAAAGGTTCGTGGAAACTTTTAAAGCTAACGTAACTAAAATTGTAGACAGTGGTCAATCACTTAACTATGCAATTGGCATATTTTTGTCTGATTATAGGATCACTGCGCATAAATCTACGGGTGTGTCACCATCAAAATTAATGTTGGGAAGAGAAATAAGAAACAGATTTTCATTGTTAAGACCAACCCTAGTATATCAAGATATCTTAGTAAAGCAAAACCATATTGTAGAATCATTTAAAGGACATAGAAAAGTTGAATTTACAGTAGGACAGAAAGTATTAACTCGTGATTTCAGGAAAGGACAAAAACCTTGGACAGTTGGTATTATAGTCAAGGTGTCAGTTCCAGGAGTTACTTATTATATTGAGGTAGATGGATTACTGTGGAAAAGACATGTTGATCAGATAGTTAATTGCTCTCAAGCTGTAGAGTAAGTTGATTTGTATTATTTAGTATATAAGCGCCAACAATGTAGAGTCATATATCTTGTATGTTTATTTTTGCGTAACTTAGATTATATTAATATATATATTTTGTGAGGTAGGATATAATATATGTATAAAATAAAAAATAAGTAAAACTAGAAAATTGTTATTAAGTTCTTTTATTATCAAAATAACTTAGATTTGTAAACAAATATAGTTGTTGATTATTTTTGTTTCTTAGTAAATAAGTAAATTTAATTGAAGTGGGGAAGAGTGTTATAATCTGTACCTATTTATAGTCTGTGGAACAAGGATTGAATTTGACCTCTTCCGGTTTTGACATTAGCGTACATGTGTTTGCTCTCGTATTATTTTAAAGTAATAAATAAAATACAGTGAATTAAAACAAGTGTTATTAATTAATTAAACCGCCCAGCCAAGAATATAATATTGTGAATTCTTTGATTCGAACGCAGACGTCCTACAGAAACGTATAGTAGAGGTAGAGGGCCCTACGAAAAGACTGACGTGTGCTGGCACCATTATGACAGCTAAAGCTATACTTTCGAAATGCATATACGTGTTTGTTACTTAGAATTTTAAGTTAAATTATAATGTCCATAATCTACCACTGTAAAGATACAAATCATTATTTTGTTCAGTACCCTTAGCACGAACAGCTATCGAAAAAAATAACGCGCGTAAAATCATTCGATAATGCAGTTTTGTATTAGAAATTTGTACAACGCCATCTACCGCCGAATAGCGAAATTAAAATTTCCATAGAGAATTGTCTATCGAGTAATTTTACGTACGTTTTTTTGTCGATAGCTGTTCGTGCTAAGGGTACAGTAATACTCAGACGATATATTTTAAAAACGCTTTGAAAATTCTTCAACAACCAATAATAAACTTTCAAAGCTTATACAAGGCACGTAACAAACAGAGACGAGACGATCGATTTAACTATAAAAAGAAGTAAGCTCTTGTAGAGTTTTTTTGCCAAGGAAACTTGGTTGTAAACTTGACAGTACCTCGCTCTGCGGAGGTGGTAAGACGACTTACCGTCACCTAGTACTTAGTTCAGAACAAGAAACGGAAAACACCAAGGACAAAGCAACCGCGCTCAATTTACCTATTATCAAAGAAATATAGGTAGATCGAAAAAGTACAAAAATATTTGACTTTATAATAAATGATTAAAAAACGTACCAAGGTATATCAAATTTCAAAAGCAGTTATATTAAAAAAAATGATATAAAATTTAGATCATCTGAGCAAATAAATGGTTTTATAAAGTGTTAGTACACGGAAAGTCTAAAGAAAGACACTTCCAAACTATTATCTTAAAAAATATATAAGACACTAGTTAAGTTAAAAATCATTCTTTTCATTTTTTTATCTGACGATGAAAGATGCTCTTCTTCTATACCCTAACATTTGAACATCAAACGGAAAGTCAACCTTGATATTACACGTTACACGCCTCATTTGAGCGTCTCAAAGAAATTCCTCGTGAAAAAAATTAAAATAACAGAGCAGAATGACGCGAGGCTGATCCAACCCCACACGGTGAAGACTGTGAAAATTAAAAATTCTTTACGAATATTCAATTTACAAAGGTAAGGCATTTCCAAATAATAATTGCATACATGATGAATATGAAGGAGATTTTTTATTAACTTTTCTTTTAGGTGGCATTGTTTTCCAAAATATACAAAATGTATTGTAATGTAATTAATTTTCTTGTAGTATAAATTCATTGAGTTTGTATTTAAGTGAAATATTAGTAAAAAATTGATGCTTTTTAATTTCATACATAAATAATTAATTTAATACATAGTTCCATTGAATTATCATCTATATACTTACTCTTATATTTTAGCTCCTTACTAATGCCACATGCTGAACTTTATATGTGACCCCTGACTAAAGCAATGTTATTACTTATTAGTAAATAAAGCTTATCTGAGTGCGCAGTAACAGTAGTAATCCGTCGTCTTCGAGGGCAGGCCCGCTCATCACGCTCGTTACGCACGCCTCGTGTGACGGGGGCCTAATCATGTACTTTCGACGTAGTGTATATACGTACTCATTTATGGCATTTTATGCATGAGTTTATACAAGGTTGTTTTAGTATTATACGAAACCTGAAAACTTTTTGATCAGAATCAGTAATAGAATCGATTGCAATATTTTTATATCATTGTTATATTTTGACTAAATAATATTTAAAAACATATTAACGCACGCCCTACTAATATGTCTTGCCCGCACAACACAAAAAGCTTGTAACTTCGTGAGTTTTTAAGGTATCATTATCATTTTTTTATACTGATTCTGATAATGAAAATATGTGACCCGTGTTTCGGCTTTCGTATATACAAAAAATAATGTTGTATAGTACATAATGTAGAATTGTTTTTTTGACTTAGGAGGTAACTTGCCCACTTGAAAATTTCCATTTGTAACCTGCCGCGCTTTTCTTCTGGTTTTCAGCATTATGGGAAAAAAATGATAGATGAATTTTGGTTTAATCTGTGACAAGGAAAAGTTTCAGGCTACAACCTAATTACGAACAACATAAATTAGTTTAAGAAATACCACAAATTCAACAGTGAATGCTCTCGAAACATAATAGCACAGAATACAATAATAGTACCTACAAGTTAAATAGTACCGAGTTCTAATAACTCTTCACACACTTTAGCGAAACTCGTCGTATATTGCGCAAATATTTCATATCCCGTATATTGCTAAGTACAAACCATAACGTATTAAGTTAATGAGAGACAACACGCGTCACTCCTACCACTCTAGTGCAAGGGGATGATCCACTTCATAACTTGCACCTTACCGTCATAAAAATATGATTCAAATTCGAAGCACAAAATTTTGATGAAAGTGGTAGTGTCCGAATGTCACTCCATACATCGGAGCGTCTACAGAATACGAATTTATTGTTTCATTAACACGGGATTATATGACATGTGTCCAATTCAGCAGCTTGAACGTAATACCGTACTTTATCGCCGTTCGTACAAAATTGGTGTTTTGTTCGGGCATTTGTTTCGCCGCAGCGGTTTGCATTTCGTTAGTTATTCGTTTGTTTTACTTTATAAAAAAAAAACTTAAAATCTCAAACTTCGAATTCTGTTGCAATAAATTAAAAGATTTTATCTATTTATTCTTAAACATAAATATATCTTACATGACTAATTCATCGTCGCACTGTCCAAATACTCGTACAGATGAAGCTGTAAGTTGGCGTTCAGATAATTATTACTTACAACGTGGACGAAATTCTCTCGGAAAATAGAATTCCTCGCGGTCGAATTCGCGGGTGGAAGCTAGTCAAATATAAACCTTTTAAGTATTCAAAACAATATATACAAAAGCCTGAGAAACAATTATTGTAGGTACGACATAACAAGCCGCTTGGTATCGTCACTCCATAAGTACGCTGTAACAATAATATTTTTACCGAGCTCAGTAGGCTTACATTATCACTCCCAAAACAGGGGGGAGAATGGAACACACGGCCTGCTACTTTTTATTAATTTACGAAATAAAGTTATAATCTTGTTAGCGGCCCAGCGACGCCATTGTGACGATGTTACCTGGACATTTTGTAATAGGATCAACTTATTAAACACTAAGTACCGAAACATCAAACGCATTCGCGTAGAGAAAGAATGGCGCTTTTGTGAAGAGGATTTTTATTTTAACATTCTTCCAAATTAATTCCTCTTTGTAATAAGATTGTTGTTTGGAAAAAAATATGACAGGAGTATTACGAAGGTAATACAAGAGCCCTCGAACCGAAAGCAATAAACATGATAACATCGTTGCGCTGTAATGGTTATGGGGCAAAATATTTGAGATCCATTTACTAAAGATATTAGCCGTTAAAGAGGTGCTTGAAAGGCAACGGGAGCCTTTACCTTCGGACCCTTTGGGCTTCCTCAAGGAGCCGAAGGAAGGTGTTGTGCCCCTAAATGCGATCTAATTACGAAATAGTTTCACTTGTTGATTTATAGATTAAGTTTAGACCCGGCACACGCGGCGCGCTGGTACACCACTGACATATTAAAATCCTTTCTCGCACGTCCCTAATCAATAAGGCTGCGGAGTGGATTATAATTATATATGGTTCCTTAATTTTGATTTATTACTTCTGTCTGTATCTTACTGGTATTTTCTACAGATAATGTAAAAATGTACATTATTTCAATGCCGAATTTTTTTTAATGTGTTATGTGTATTTTCATTCATTTTATGATTCACAATAAAATAATCACTAAACAGAATTCGTTCTAGAAGCTGAATGAAACAATACCTGTAGTAGCTTAAGTTTATCTAAATTAAGCATTTTTTTGTACAAGTTATAGTAAAAAAAGCGGTTGAATTTCTAAATAAATAAATAAAAAGCGGAATAAAATAATACGTAAAGGCATAAACAATCCTGTTTTTAATAATGAATCAGGTACCTATGTATAATTAAATAGTAGAAATTTGAGATACAAACGCTTTCTTCTCCATATAGGCAATGTAACATACCATATACATCAGATATGTATTAGTGAAGGTATACAATACACTTGCTAATTACGAACTCAAATTGAATCCATTATTCAGGAGTATCGTCCATAAGGGTACTGTAGGTGTTAAAGGAAAGACGGGACAATCTCAGAGGCATTATCGGATTCCGCCGCGCTCGTCCCACAATGGATGTTCTTGGCTACCAGGCTTACTCCGCGGCCCGACTACTTTGTACCAAATCACTTCTCCTCGATTTATTACCCAGTGTCCCCTTTACCCCACTCTCCCCTCTATAAATCGTCGAATAAGTGTTGCCATATTTACCGGTGACGTGTTACTAATCGCCGCCTTGTGTTGCCAGTTGTGACTCGTGAATAGTAATAATTAATCCGGCCATCCGATGACGAATTTGAATAATTTATATTTGAAATTTATTGCGGTTGGTGGCACAGATCGCGTTGGCGCATGTGCGCTTACTCAGCGAATTGTAATTTAGAAATGACTCAAACAATTTATGAAGTGCATACCTTATTTAACATTTTGAAAGATCTTTTGCTTTGGTATAAAAACAGTTAAACTTTTTCAAGCAACAAAGCTTTTAATTTTCTCAAAAACAAAGAGAAATAAAATTCCCTACAATTTTGATCCTTTCGAAACATCTATCATTTTTAACCAACAGAAAACATTTCATCAAACGAATTCCGACAAACCAACCCTCCTGAATTTCGGTACATGGTCGATCCAGCATCCCTTTTCTAATCAATCGACCAAGTAGCGATGTGGGTCAAAGTAACCGCACGAGCTAATTACAGTGACCGATGACAGGTTTGTATCGAAATGCTGTTATGTCGGTCTGTCTGTTTCGCTAATGGTCCGCATCAAGGGCAAAGTGAATTTGTAATAAGGTGCCGTCTTAAGGCCTGTCTTGGATCCGCAATTTGTCAGTCAATAGTACCTTGATGTATAATGTGATCCGATTTTAGGTAATTACATTACAAGGTTGAAAGGTTAAGATGGAGAGGAAACTAATTTAGTGTAAACGTCTTCAGTTTTAAGTAAGGTACACGTTTCTTAAGAGTATTTTAATGTGCAATCTAATAAAAATATTGTTTATTCGTAGATAACTTTTTTTTTCTTTTTGTGGTCATGTTATGTGGTGGTATAGCTGGGGCTTTCATAGTTTTTGTTTCTATACATTTTTTCTTTTTATATATCTACCTACCTAAAAGAGTTCTATCCGTTTATTGCTCTAAACAGACGCTATCGTCGTATATGTTTCTTGAGACTTAATAATATTGATTTCAATATATTAGACTATTGTTCAAAAATAAAAACGCTTACATACAAATATTATAGAATCTACACTAATCAGATCACGTTCAGAATCACAAACTATTAAATCATGTTAGTGTACTCGTTATAGTATGTTCTCTCGGTAAACACGGAGAGTCATCAGCGCCAAGCCAAGGCGAATACGATGCTCGATTCAGTCCATATACTTAATTAATTAAAAGAGTCCCCGCGAGTTTCTAGCTCCGATGTTTACCTGTGACAAGGGTGGCTATTTTAAAATTTTAGTCGGGACATTTAAAAAAACCGGTCAAGAGCGAGTCAGACTCGCGCACCGAGGGTTTCCGTACCATCATAATAAATACACTGCAGAGCCTGCTGTAATAATAATAAAATTATTATTGCAGTATTAGGTCAGCACCATATCTTGACCGTTAGTGGAACTAAATTAAATTTTCTTGGTTCAGGGCCATCTGCTGACTGTTGACTGTTGAGAGGATTAATTTTTGTTTGTTTTTTGAATTTCTGAAAAAGTGTGTTATATTGAGACATCGTTTTATTTTTCCTGTAATCTTTACATAATCAACTATCACATAGAATTTTTTCAGATTTTTCTCTTTGCAAACTTCGGTGATAAAGGGGGAACGGTATTTTTTTTACATTTTTTGTCTTAAGTTGAAAACT
Organism: Agriphila straminella; assembly: GCA_950108535.1. NCBI lineage: Eukaryota > Metazoa > Arthropoda > Insecta > Lepidoptera > Crambidae > Agriphila > Agriphila straminella. The sequence continues at coordinate 14,772,591 of OX467309.1, read as the reverse complement.
ATGCGGCCTAAAAAAAGAAAAAAATATTTAAAATGTGCTAACAGCGCTCTTTCATATGATACCCACATGCCCCACTTAAAATTTTAAGACCCCTTTTCAGTCCCTGTTGTAAAAAAAAATATTTATTTTTTTATTTCTTTCTCATTCGCAAAATAGTTGGACAAACGTCATCTTTAACTATTCCGAATTTCAAGTTGATACCATTAGTAGTTCTCGAGATATCCAGCTGTGACAGACAGATAGACAGACTGAGTCACACCATGAGGGCCATTTTACCATTTTGGTACGGAAGTCTTTTTACTAGTCAATAAATATTTATTTTATAATTTATATGGAACATATTTATTCAATGACATTAAAAACCCGAACGAAGTTCGGACAAAAGCCACAAGGTACGGACAAGTCCGGGAAAATTCAGGCTCATGGTGACCCTACCAGCGACTACATTTACGCTGCTAACGAACCGATGTGTTTTAATTATTTATCTGATTCTATGTAATTTAGTTGAAGTAAAGCTGTGTCTCATTTATTTAAAAGGTATTCTCTGTAGTGTGAAATGTAACTAGTATCTTTATAATTTTACTAGACTAGGTAATTAAAGATTTGCCGATTTTTCAGCATTCAGCAGCACTGCTTGCCGTTTCGGTAATTAATACCAAGAATACAAATTAATTTTAGAAATAATAGTAGGTAATATATATATAATATAAATTGGTAACATTTAAACAGAGATTTAGATCTCTCTAGAATCAAATTTTTGAAAAAATCACCTTAAAAGTTAAAAATAATAGCACATTTTAGCTATTTAATGGCTTTTTATTGGATAAAAAAAGGTACAAAGAGTGAAGATTAGAGAATTGCATTAACGATCCTTATTAGTCGGTTTAACGCGTCCGTGTTAAGTAAATTTGGTTGTAATCGCGCTAAGCCTTTTTCGGGGAGGTTTGGTAAAAATGCGCACGGATTTATTGGCTTGTTACCGGGTTTAAAAGGCCTGCTCAGACGGGACGGAATGCGCTGCGAGGGCGTTTGACGAGAGGGCGCTGCTGTTGCTCATTTTTTGTGATTTTTTTGTTGATTAATTTTGACGTTTGAAATGTTGGTTTGCGATTTAACTTGATTTTGTAACGGTGCCGGATTTAAATGTTTTCTTAAGAATTTGTTTGTAGTAATAGACACCATCTGTGGCACCAACTACCTATTCATTTTAACAGACAATAAAAGAAACTGTTTTATATACAAATGTGTATATTTTGAGTTTATCTGTGTTGAAGTAGGTAGTAATTTGCATTTATTGTGTTTTTTGTTTTCTTTATAGCAAATTAAATCGTACGGCTTATAAACAAGTGCTGCGTTTAAAAACAAATTCTGAATTTTAAGTAAGTACTTACCTACATACAACTACAATTGTGACAACTAGCTAGTATCCTCATAAATAATAATGAAATTAAAATCCAAAATTAATAAAAATTTAACCCTCAACCCGTCTCGGGTACCTGCAACAAAAACTGTTATGGGAATGTTTTTTTATTTTATAAAAATGACCTATATACTTTCTTCTACTTTGTACTGTAACACAAAATGACCGAAAATATAGATCTCAATACGTCCTTTGATATCTCAGTATTCTGTAACTCGATTGCTCATCAAGTATTTTGAGCGACTCCTTGAAGCCCCTTGAGACTCGAGAGCTTCTTAAATATTCACGGGGAGTGACTCTCGATCGCATCTTTCAGTTACCGAAACTTTTATAAACGGCCCCTCAATGTTATTAGTTAATTTGGACGTTGGTGATTCAACTTGGTAGTAATTATCGTGAGTCTGAGTGGCTTTCGCTTCAGCTAGTACAAGAGGAACTGAAGAAACAAGGTGTTTTGTAATAAGTAAGTAATAAATACAATAGTACATAATTCAGCGAGTGTTGAATTACTCATAGTAATAAAGAAGACGCAATTTTTTTATAAAAACAATAACTTGATTTACCGAACTTTCACTAAGTACATAATTAGAAATCTAGATTTGGTTCCAATGTTACAGTTATTAATTGTTATAATAATTGAATGTAAAAATATTATTGATGAATTAGATTAGCTAGCTGCTAGTAGAACTTGGAACTAAAAAAACAACAAATATACAGACGGACAGAGAACCTCCTCCTTTTTTGGAAGTCGGTAAATATAAGAATAATTAGAAAATACAAATGTACATAATGCTAGGTTGCTCTATATTCATAAATATGTATATTTTAGTATCAACAAACTATGCTTAACTTTGAAATAAAGGCATTGTTTTCAAAACCAAAACAGCTTTATCAATACTTAAATTATTCTGAAATCGCAAAAATACATTCACCATCATCATTGAAATTCTAACCGACAGCCATACAAATTCCTTAAAATTCAGATAAACAATTCAACATCGAGGTCGCGATGAATATTTAAACAGAATACACGGAGAATTGGCAACTTTTTTCACTCTTTCAGTATTCATAGTGTCGAGGGCGGTGGATGGATGAGGTAAATTAATAAAGGGGGCGGTTAGTTACAATTACGTTTTTAAATGTAAGCAAGAAGGCGCCTTGTTACGCTTTGATTTTTCTTGTGCGACACGCCATTTGTCGGGTTTAAGGGGTTCAAGAATAGGGTTGCAAGTGGAAATTCGCATAGAAATAAAATTAATTTTGAAGAAAAATCTGCAGTAAATGCTCTTAAAATACTTTTTTACAATTCGTGAATGTGTTTTGTTTGATTTATTTCAGAAGAAAGTTAGTTAAACGTTATGAAAAAATTGATTGTTATTGACATTACATATACATTGCAGTATTTAGGTACTTTCAAACAACTGACACAATGATAAACAGAACTAGCAAGAAGGCAACCATTTATTCATAGAAAAGACATGCACCACGTTGATGTCTCACGACATTTCCAGTCATAATGGTTCGGTTCGCGAAAAATTCACTAACGTCCATATCCATGTCAGCTGCCATTAAGCTCTGATTCCGCGAGTAAAGGGTTCGAAGTAAAAATTCCAACCCCCTGAGAAAAATCGGGCCAAGGAGGGTTAAAAAAAGAAATGCGCCGTTGTTTTCTAAAGACGAGGGTAACCAGGTAGCCAAATGAATTGCAAACAGCATTATTATTTCCTCGAGGAAGTCGTATATATCGTGGGGCGCTTTATTTTAACGTTGCCCGTTGATTTTTTACCCCTTTTTATTGCTACCAGTCCGTAATATATTGCGAAGGCACAGCAAGTGCCGGTTGTAAACAACTATTACAACTTAATAGGAAAACGGGGTGGTTTTGTTAAGTCGATTTTCTTTATGGCTTTCTATTTTGCTTCTTTGAACATGATATTTTTTTATCTGGGTAAAGACGCCGCGCCGCCGTTGAAATTTTTCCGCAAGTGAAAATATTTGATATTTCTAAAATATTGGCAGTGTTTAACAATCATCAATATTTTTAGGTGAATATCCTAAATATTTATCTTTATTACGAAGTCAACCATATACGTGCTGAATCATTGAGCGATTGATTCTAAATATTTGTCAATTTTTGCAAAAAATTGCTATTGACATCCAACATTTTCGAGCATATATCTGTTAAAACAGATGTGGTGACCAGACCACTCTGGTATCCCTGATTAAACGCAGAAATAGAATTTTTGGAAAAAAACCACAATGACTTTAATGAGGATCAACGAGGTTTTTAGTTAAATATGAAGAGTTACAGTCACATCAAAATCAATTATTTCAGTGAAAGAATTATTGAAATTGGACCGAAAATGACGAAGATAGAGCAATTTTCGTGTCGCATTCTCAAAAACGCTCCCTCGCTGTTGACGTCATCAGCCACGTTCGCCGTTCTGCGGCGCGGCGGGTGTTTGTTCGGGCGATCGTGGCACGTGACGTCATCGCATGCCGGCCGCGTTTATTAAACTCACTTTTCAAAACTTCAATAATTTTGTCATTACTTAATGGATTTGAGAAATTTAAACAGAGATTTACTCAGTTGTTGATATTGTATTTGATGTGATATACAAAATTGATATATTCAATTGTCGTGTTGATCCTCATTACACCTTTTTTCCGTAACCGTTCTGAAAAGTAAACAAGTCACTCGGGCACCGACAATCAGTGGCCAGCGGCCGGCGGTGGCCGCCCAGTGGCCGCACAAATAGGGGGCATAAACGTGAATGGATGTTAACGTGTTTTTTACGACGCCACGGTCAACATATCGTTTTGTTTGCGTCCGTCGATATCTTTATTTTCCGCTCACCCCACCAGAGTTTTGTACTGATTTTTTGATGTGAAAACTTCTATAGCGGCGATGTACACTTTTTTTGTAATGGGTAAAAAATGTTAAACTCGCGTCAGGACACGTGACCTGATCGAAAATTCGTAAGACGGTGACGTAATAATGATGGTGAAAAAGTCGTCGAAATTATGGATGGAAGTTGATTTTTCTGATAGATAAACTTTTTAATGTAATATAAATTGTCATGTTTGTGTACGAAAGTACTATAATTAATGTGGTAGAATACGAATATTGTATTTTACCACAAAAATGATAGTACTTTTATACTGATAATTAAAGCAATTCGTGCAAAATTATTCCCTAAGCATTCCGAAATATCAAAAATGCACAACGTTAATATTCAAGTTTTCACGTCTGCCGGCACTCCCGGAGTGCAACCCGTCGTTTTTTTGTTGATGGTTGTTGTATCGATGGAAAGTTGGTAAACTCATTTCATTTTATGAAACCAACTTAATGATATTATTAAAATAATAATGTATACGTGTTTTTTCTCAAACAATCCAAATATTCTTTATAAGAACACAATATAAGATTATTTACCGACAGAGTTATTTCTTAAGATTCCACCTTTTCTGGAAGAAAAACACGCTTACACCAAACGAGATATGGGATGCCATACCGTGATATGAATCTATGCTTATATTTATTGCAAACCAAGCCGTTTCCTAAAATGAATAGAAATAAAAAAACGACGCTACTGACTCTCTACGATCGATACATAACGCTTAACACAACAGCGTAGACCAAGAAACTATTTTCTATCTAGAGTCACACAAAGAGAAATCAATATAGTATCAGGAGTCCGACAAATAAGATCATAGTATATTGACGAGAGGTAATTTATTTATGCGATTTATTGGCGCGGCTGAGGGGAGGAATGTCAACATTGACTCGCTGTCGAAGTGTTTGCACAGTGCTGTGACCTCGGAATGAGGGATTTTTTTGATGTTAAACGTCTAACCCGCATTGGGAGGTTTTGGGTTAAATACATTAAATAATAAATTCAATCTGGCCTGTTTGTCTTGTTTTAAACTTCTAGTGAAGGGTCTTTAAAAACGGCGATTAGAAAACGATGAAAATTATTTCACATGTATAAAAATTTTACTTTCCATGATTTTTCTTTTTTCAACTTTTCGTGTAATATTGTTTGATATTTTTAACTATTGCGAAAGCGAAATAATCAGAATTAAATTATTTTTGGTAACAAAAGTTTACGTCACAATATCCTTTAGGAATCTATTTGCAAGCAATCAAAATAGCCATCGATATAAAACATGTCAAAAACTCATTGCTGTTAACTTTTCATAATTATTTGTTTACCTTTATCACTAAAAATGTGTCGCAGCAACTTAAAGAATCCAACTCTCCTTTAGACATTTCAGACATTACATTGCCTTGTGGTAGGCATATAAAATTCCATGATATACACAAGGCAGCGATATAATGCGATCAAAGCATTCCACTGAGCAATTATTCGGTTCTCTGATGATAAATTGACTTCATAACGTGAACCAGAGCTCTTTTTGTCTCTCCACTGTGAGTGATGCCTCTAGGTGGCTTATTGATATGGAGGTGGACTGTACATACGTGTTAAATGTGAAAGCTGATTCTTTTTCATGTCTTTCTTTTTCATTTTTGTGTCTACATAGTATTATTATTTACATCTATCCTTGTCACAATTTGTATGTAAGTATGGCAAATAATATCGTTAGCTTTTACAGTAGATGCAAAATAACTTGAACCATATTTTAGTACCACGAGACTTGCGCAGTTGTACAACAATTGTACAAAAATGTTTAGTGCGCAAGTCTCATTGTCTATGGTTGGTGATAACTACTTGAGCGTGAACTGAATGAAAAAGCGGCTTTGAAGCTATTATAATATAATTCGCAATCTTTTCCGTAACAGATATTTTCACCTGACGTACACACAAACCATGACCACTTCAATACCTTATTATTTAGTATTAGATTAGAGATTAGTTTAGAGTATTCTCTATGCCGACCAGCCGGCCAGCTTCCAACAGTTGGGTTCAGGTTATATTGCGCAAACTGTACTTATGTTAGCAAGTTTAGATAGGTGTTAGTACATTCGGTGACTCGTGAAGTTCAATATTTCGTTGTACATTGTTGATAATATCTGATTTACTAGATGAAAAACTCGGCACACCCGAAATAACATAATTAGCATTTTGATGATGAAAAAAATCATGAACAAAAGAAAAGTCTTATTTTTTTTATTTTATTTAGCATTTCTAAAGATCCATTTCCACACAATGACAACCGCGGCGTTGCACCGCGGGCGCCCGCCCGGCCTATCGTCGTGTCGCATTAACGGGAATCGCATCATAACTCCCGATAATCTACGTTTATTGGCTCGCTCCTGCTTCCTCCGACATAAACATCTTTATATGTTACACATAAATATGGAGACGCTCCGCCGTAACTACTCAACCGAATCCAGTAATAAGTAATAGGAAGTTTTTTGTCATTGATTTGGGGAAATAATATTTCATTTGTTTACCAAGAGCAACGTTTTCCTAATCTCTTGTGTATTTTAAGCGTTTTAGTCAATTAGTAGATAATCTGATGTACAAAGCAACATAAAGTACAAACGAAAAAAGTAAGCAAGCATGCTAAGACATTCGCGGCGCTTAGCTCGCCATGTCTGTACACGCTAATATTTCACCCATTTTCCACCAATCGCCTTAGAACAAAGCCTCGATCGCCTCACAATCTCGGTCGGACATTATACTAAAGACAATTCATTATTAGAGAGCCGTTATACACCCGTAATCGGCAGTTATCGCCCTTTTATAGCAGGTTTTATGAGCAGAACTATTCATCCAAGAAATGCTCGATGCTATCGTGTTACAGCCTTTGTTCTATTAATGAGTTCGGTCATAATGTGTTTGAAATTAATGCTGAAATATAAACATGGACGTCTACAAATGTAATAGCACTTCGCCAGTTGATTGTTAAGATCTTAAATATCTATCGAGTTCAAAAAGTGTTTTATTTAAGTACCTTTAATTCGACAAAACATTTAATTCCTCAAGATTATACACCATTGGAGAGGGATGATTGATTTAATTATTTGACTCCTCAAGACCTGTCCTGTCTTATAATTACGGTTCATTACTTAAACATCGCTTTATGCTGACTAATTACTTAATAGAAGTAACGAGTTATTTCCATCTCAAAGTTGAACTTTTGAAGTGGAATGTAATCAACATTAAACGGGGTCGGAAAACGAATTATAGAGTGGAATAAATAGCGCCGTGGATCCTCCTTGATCAGTTTAATGTGATTGGGAGGCCGGCGTCTTGAAATCTATCTTATTCACGATAATTCAATTCGTGATTGCTATATTTACTTAATGTCGCCAAAACACTGTGAAAATCTGGAGCATTGAGATCAAGGTAAAAAGGCATTTTCATGAATTATATCTAAGTAGATTTTAACAACAAAAGGCTGCTTACGTCATATTTAAGTTATAAGTACAATTTTGAAAACAAAATACTTATAATATGCCTGCTATTTCAGCACAGAGCAGGCGTACTTTAAACTCGAGGAGCAAAAAAAATTTCAGTTTCAGTATCACTGATCAGTAAAAAATATGCACCTAAACAAAACTGCACGGTCCATCATAATTTTAACATAAAATACTCGTTGTTGTCGTCGTAAAACGTAACGCTTCAACAAAATGGTGGAGCCACATCAAAAATTACGTAGGTACAAGAAAACACTTCCTCGGAACACCGTGCCAGGATCGTCCAGGGAAAAATAGGTCAGAGGGCCCTCCCCCAAGGCGGCTGATAAAACTTCGCCAACTAACTTTTGTTTTGAGCACCTTCGAGCTGCATGGAACCTATCCTGTATTAGCTTTGGGGACGGATTATGATTATCTTCTGTTTTTCCTTATTTTTATAGAATTTTCTGTAATAAATGCAGAAAAAGAATATTGTAATCAATTTATATAAGTAATGAGAAAAAGTAGCATCTAAGCTTACAAACAACTTACAAATAGAGCATGTTTTACACGAAACGTTACTCTAAAAATGAAATGCAAAAATAATACTAAATAATATACTAGAAAAAATACGACTCGCACCAGATCAATATTCAGACGGGAATCGAACCCGCGACCTTTGGATATCCGGTTCAATGCTCTGACCGCTGAGCTACCGAGTCACTAGTGACATCGTCGAATTTCTTCTAGTATATCCTCTACTCTTACGCTGCAAGCCAGCGTTATTTCACCAATGTGAGGAATTACCTCGACATTCAATTGAAATATTTTTCCAGATATTTGGCAATCGATTAAGATGAAATAGCTATATAATTGTTAAATTTGAGATTTTTTGCATTCACAATGCTATTTTTACACAATACTAAATAATATACCTACTAGAAAAAATACGACTTGCACCAGATCAGAACATTGGACCGGATATCCAAAGGTCGCGGGTTCGATTCCCGTCTGAGTGCGAGTCGTATTTTTCTAGTATATTATTTAGTATTGTGTAAAAATAGCATTGTGAATGCAAAAAATCTCAAATTTAAAAATGCAAAAATAAATTAAATATTTGTTTTTACTCATTTTTATTTCTGAGCTATAAAAAACGGATCCTGTGTTATGAGCTCTATAATCGTTTCCATTTGTTTCTTCGTCGTAGCTCAACCAAACGTCGAGCATTTGGTTTGTTGTTGTAGTCCAGACTTTCTGCCACCGGCAGGCTAGCCGTCTCTAACAATACGAACTTCGCGAACAGCCCTCAAGGAAGGCCCAATGATTCGAATTTATGCTTTATGCAGCGGAAAATGATAAATTTATGGGAGTCCAGTTCCTTTCTCAATACATTCCGGCGTCTCAGAGGAGACACCACTGATTTTTTATGGTTACTGCGGCACGTTTGCATAATTTATGTCGCCGCTTGAATTTGTAAGGAAATTACTATCTGCCTTGGTAATGGAGTTGAGCATTGTCGTCTTTTTAAACTTTTACTTTGAATAGCCGTAACGACATTTTGTGGGAAATTGGGTGGTACATAATATTTTTTTACTACAAAGAAAACACGACAGAATTTAGTCCAATATTAGGATATCTTAATATTTTAAACAACAAGATAAGAGCCATTCAAAGCAGATTTTAGTCATTTATGGGGCATTTACATGGAGCGACTTGGCAGGCGACTTTAGTCAATTAGCGCTTTTTATCGACAATCGCTTGTTAAAATTAATCGCCAACCTTATTTCAATGACGTGCCGATTCGATCTTACAACCGGTTGTCGATATAAAGCGCTAATTGACTAGGTCGCCCGCCAAGTCAACTCGTGCATTACCTCCTTATGAAACTCAAGTAGTTAACTGTACAATTTGTAAGTATGTAGGTACATAACTAAAATTGATTTCACTCTAAAACCAAAGAAGCATGTACACTATAAATATCCTTACAGATTATTGTGCACCAAATCTCGTTTTTGCCATAAATAAATTTCAGTCCGCCGAAGACAGATGGCGGCAGTGCGCACGTAGGACGCGTGGGCATCCCTCAACCCTTCTGGATAATATCTTTAAAAGTTTCCCTCCCTCCCTCCCTGGGGGGCCGGCTATCTCTTTAGATTACGCTGGCAATCAAATGCTATTAGTATGAAACGCTATAGCAATGATAAATGTCAGTGGTAAGAAGTTAAACCAATAAACACTTTAAAAATGACATAATTATTTATTTCATTTGAAAGTTATATCATGTAACACAACTTTTATGATTAGACAATTTTATAGAATTTTATTAATTTTCAAATGAAAATTATTTTAAACCAAAAATGTGTGTCTTTAAGTTATAAGTTTGATGTATATACTTAAGGATTGTTTAAAAATAAATACCTACCTTTCTACGTATTTTCAGTGGATGTAATAAGATTTTCCTATTGAAAAAGCTTATAAGAAGTTGAGGTGACAAAGAAATAAGCAAAATAGGTACGTCACCGTAACAAAAGCGACCCTCGCCAAATCAAAATGGAAGTTGTATTGAAAATGCAAAGTGTGGGTCCAGCGCCTTCGCACAACACTCTCGATACTATGCCCACTTGTCATCGGCATGAGGGTCCGTACGTATGGAACCATCCATTTTTGGGATCCTTAGGAAAATAACTTTTTATAGGAAGTTGTTGTCCGAGCCTCAAAAATAAAAAGTGTAAATCCCGATATAGTTTATTCTAACGTCAATAACCATGGAAATTTAAAACAATTTAGAGTGGTTCATTTTGTTCGGAAAACTTATTTAATAATATTATGTTTCACCAATCTGTAAGCTTTCATGAGATTAAAAAAGGCTTTAAATATTTTGTTTTTTTTTCAATACAACGGCTTTCAAAGGTTTGTCACCCTATTTTGAACATACCTACTGATTGAAAAATTATTGAAAAAAGTGAAATAAAAAGCTAAGTTGATTTGGTATATTTTCAACGATATTTTGATTTATTGTTATTTCTTGGATACACACAATTTAAATAAAGTGCTGAAAAGAACACCACAGATTTTTCTAGAACCGATAAGGTCTACGATCAAACTTTAAAAAATATAAATTATAATGAATTCTTTGCCTGCAGGTTATGTAAAGATGAAAGCACGTAAGCTGAAAATGTAAGCATCGATCTAAGAGTAGATTAAAATATTTTCATCGAACTGTATGTTAAAAACAGTTCGCACTTGCCTCTCTATTTTTAAATTTGATTTGCGTCAGCCGCGGACAAATGTTTGCTATTGAAAATTGAGCGGGCGTCGCGGGCCGACTACTCAATGCATCAACCGTGGTGCATAATAAAGGCGGGTCGCTTATTGAATACTGCTCCCCGGTTATTCAAGATATTCAAGTTGTACAACTTTGGGTTTGTGTGGCCATTCTTTTGTGAGTGATGCGCAATTGTTTTTGTTTAGAAAACGGAATGCGCAGAAATGTGAAAAAGGCGCGACTACATGAGGTCCATAGTCAAAGTAAGAATATTTTTATTTAGATAATATTTATGTGAATAAGAATTTATCAATACTTTTTTCCAACTTATTCAAGACTTTTTAGCTTGTAAAAGTAACTTGTAATAATTTTAAAATACAACTGCTGGATTCTTCTTATTTTTTCAAATTTATAATTTCTAGAATATAAAAAACTGGTATACTTTGATAAAAAAAACGCAAGGATCCAATTCTTCACTACTGTGAACTTACAACAGACGACGAATGAATAGTAAATTGAATACCTCTTTTCAGTTATTGATCCTTGTAACATGTTCCAAACTAAAGCTTCAGCACAAAAATCGCTAAGCGCCACTGGGCAAATCAGCGCGTCGGTAAGTAAATAGTCGTGTCTCAATGGCCGTAATGATTGCGGGTAGGCGCGTCTCGCCCCCGGCTGTGCGGAAAACTTGGGAATATGTACCAGTACACATCTGCGCTGGCCACAGACCAAGTTCTGGAACAGTGTTGCGGCGCTGACGGCTCCCAGATATGTCATATTCGAACCCCTCCCCGCCCGGTGGACATCTCGCGTAATGCGCCGACTGATTGTACGTGTAGCGCGGCTTGCTAGTCTTGATACTCATCGTGTTTGTACTTTGTGTGTGGAGGCGTAGATTAATTTAAAAGGTGTTTTAAGTAATTAATGTTCATTTTTAGCTTTTTATACTTTTTTCAAAATACAAAAATCAATGTCGGTCGGTACGCAAGTATATTTACGAGAACAGGGAAGGGTCTTAAAATGATGTGGTAGAGTTTGGATTGGACGCTGATTGTAGTGAAGTAGGTAAATGAGACTTTCTCCAAGGATTAAGATGCATTTGATTAGGAAAGTTTTTCAATGAGATAAGTAAGAAAGTACTTATATTATTCTTTTAGTTCAGATTTTTTAGTTTCCGTCATTATTTAATAATTTGATTCAACTTAATTGACCGAGCAAGCGCGAAGCGTCTTCGTTTCACCTTGGGCAAAAATGCTTTCGTATGTCCGTCTAGCTGTCCGGCTGTCTGTTTGTTCTCCTCTACAGAGGCCGTACTCTTAGCTCTTACAGCAACCTTAAAGTAATGTTGTTATAGGGACAGAGCTACCATCGCGTATAGCGCCATCTTATTCACAACATTGCTTCGATATTACTTTTGACAGTCATAGTAGGGGGGCTGGTCGCATTTCTCAACCGATTCTCGTGTTTGTGAGCAAATTCTATAAGTATATGGATTTTTTGTCGATTCAGTTTTTAGAAAATTTTCAAAAAGCGGAAATATGGGTAAATAACATTTCAGCCATTTTGAAATATGTTACAAACGCGAGGTCTATAATAGCTCTACAGAGTTACTAGTGTATTACCAAGTATCAAAACCATTTAGCCGTCATATAAGACGATGAATGAAACGAGTTAGTCCACCCGCTCTTGGCGAGCAAGTTTTCTAACGAAGACATCGCATATGCGGCCCACAACTTTCACACGAATATTTGTATTTGAACCGTTCATATAGTACTGTTTACCCCGACATGTTGTACTTACTACTTTGTAACATATATTGTTTTGAAATACGAAGATTTGATTTGGGTAAGGGAAAGTTGACATTTATAAGCAAATCTGTCTTTCAAAGAAAGAGATATGAACAAAGAAGTAAAGAAAACTGAAATAAGGAAATTTGACTGAAATAAGTAGGAGAAAGAAAGAAAGTGTTCAATACAAATTTTAAAGAAGCGTACAACTTAGTACAATTTGTAGCAGAACTAATGACGTTCTCAATATTCTACATAACATCTTCAAAGGGTGAATACCAAGTCCAGGAATCAATTTTCTATTTCAGATGCCAATAGGAAAAACAAACAGAACACATCCTTCTCACCGAGAAAACCGACACGAAGTTAAGACCAAAAGCATTTCGAAGTCCGAACTCGCCACATGTACTTTAAAGCGACTCTAAAATTCCAGGAAATCCTTTAAAATCGGACGATCTCCCGCCGAGGAGTGACCGCGTCCTGATTCCATTAATACCTTCTCCCCCTTCCTCGATGCCCAAAGGAAAGTATCTCTTAATCTAAGCTGGACACTATAACGATATTATAAACCATTGCGAGCGACTACAATTCGCTTTTAGAGGGGCATTAGTAACTTCAACGCATTTAATCTGGGAGCGTGTGGGGTCGCGCAGGGCTGTCTAGTGAAACAATAGGGTTTTTATTTCTCTGAGATCATCGGTGCTGGTAATTCTGGTAATGATGAGGACGTGACTGGGAATAAATGTGTTTTCGTCGAAGTCGTCGAAGTCTATGAGACCAGATGAAACTAATCAGATCTTGATCAGAGATAAATTGTTTGAAACCAATGTTCTAAATGCTGTTTCTAAATTTATAGAACGCTTTGCACTTTTTAGGGTTCTGTAGCCATAGCAAAAAATGGCAAAAAAACGGAACCCTTATAGATTCGTCATGTCTGTCTGTCTGTCCGTCCGTATGTCACAGCCACTTTAATCCGAAAGTATTAGGACTACACCGTTGAAACTTGGCAGGAAGATGTATTCTATAAACCGCTTTACGAGTTTTACACTAAAATAAAAGATTAAGGGGGGGGCAAATTTCAAAAATGACATTTAGGTTTCTTAGACTATTTTTTCTCAAAATTTGAACGTTAAACACTGCCAAAGTGGTAAAATGTGTGCCCCCCCTCTAACTTTTGAAATAAGTGAGTGAAAAAAAAATTGTTATAGATCTTGTTGCGTATATAATTCGCAACCGTGGTATTTTCACCATTGTAACATGGTGGTGTTGTACTTTAGGGTCAATTCGTAGGACTCGACGCAGGTCGTGTGCTGAAATTCTTTCAGTGACACCAAGAAATGGCCATGAAGTGTAACACCACAAATGTAATGGTTTAGAGTTATCTTTCAGTAGTTTCTGATGTTGGTCACTCACCGTATCTCACATACATGTGCATTTGTTTTGCCTTTCATGATTGTAAGGGTATTTTCCGGCATTTATGCATATTTTTCACATTTTCTTTATTGTTTTTAATGTTTGTTATTACAACCTAAAAAGAAAGTGACTTTGACAGGTGACAAATGACATTGACGTTTCAATGACATATTCCAGCGGGCTAATCGCTCCGTTCCGTTGTCTTCATTTTTCTATATCCTTCAAAATTGTAACAATATAAAGTTTATTTACAGAATATCTTCAGTATTCGGTTAAAATATTTGAATCAGTCAGGAAATTAATTTAATTAAATCGGCAGCGATCCATTCATTTCGAGAAGTTTCTAGAATGTGGTAGTAATTGTCTATGATCGCGTTCTCGTTTTGTCCATGGATGACACTTTGGCCACTTTCACTTTTTTGTTCGGAGAAGCGAACTGCCTTGCAGATTCTCCATGAAATAAGTTGGTTTTTTGTTTAAGAAGTAATGGTGTGAATATTTCTCTTCGGGGCAAAGCCCCCAAAATATATAAAATGCATTCTTTATTGTAAGAATCCAAAGAGCGGCCGGTAAGTTTTCATAATTTTGTGCCGTCTTGTAACCACGTTTTTGTGGGACTTTAGAAGTAATAATCGCGTGTTCTCTTGTTCCAGAGGGCCGTTCTTACCTTTTTTAGAACTTAATTCTTTATCTCCGTGTTGTCTTCATAAGAAATATTTGCCCAACGATGTGCTCATAACCTTTTATGAACCGCAACCACGTGGCATCTTGTCACCTTTTACCACATAATAATTGAGGACCTTTCCTGGAGCATGCGAGGAAAGCAGGCAACATCCTGGAGGCTGGCTGAGTAAGCTAAGGAATCCACTCCGTATGTTTTTTTTGTAACTTACCTCAACATGTCGGCACATCTGTGAGTTCAAAATTTGTTTAGAATTAATTTAATTTAAGTTTAAATGCATGTATTTTGATACTTTTCTATAAAGAAAAGCTTCATGGAGGTACGCTCCCACTTATTCCTGAACCCAGGTCATGACCAGGAAACATTGTGATGTTAGGTACCTAGAATACTTAGTACTTACATTCTGTATTTTACTTTAAAGAACTAGGATATTTTCTAGATTTTATGTGCTTCACACAAAAGAATAAGATAATGTTTCTGCCATTGTTGATTATAGTATTTGTATTCAACCAGAATTTATTTGTTTGATTTATCCCAACACTCTTGTGTTGGTGGCGCCCTTAGAAATAAGAACTTTAGAATAGCGACCTAATCTCAATCTTTTCTCCCGAGTGTAACAGCCATCCAAGGTAGAACCTACGATCCTCTCCCGAGTCTCATGACCATCTGAGCTGACGAGTAGAATACACCTTGGGGACTGCGAGTGCATAAACACCACGGCCGTCCCCGGGTTGTAACAATCTTAATAAACACTTTCAACGAAAATTAGTTTGAACGAGATATAGTAATTAGTTTTCGAGATATCACATTTTCCAAAACCGCAAATATAACTTTGTCATTCATAGCAACACTGTGAAAAACAAAGTTATTTTTGCAAGACGAAAAATGATAGTGGTATTTATTAAATATGGTATGGTATAAGGTAACAACGGAACCCTACAGCGCGTGGCCCGACACGCACTTGGCCGTTTTTTTTTTAATTACATCTTCTGAGATTTAAACTAATTGCTCTGCAAGTATGTAGGTATTCAATTTTAGGCTCTTATAACAATGAGTATACTAAAACAAGCATTATTTAATTACTTTGTAGGCATAACCACTAAATGTCCAATAAACAATATCAATAAATTACCTACTAATATAAATTATAAGCTCCCAAGTCTCAACCCTACCGGACAAGAAAGGGCTGTGTAATGCCCACCGGACACCGGACACCGGACCGCCAAGCATCTGCGTAAAGCAATTAGCGCCTTTAATGTGGCCAGACTTAAGGCAAGCCTGTCTTAAGACACGCCTGTCTTGACATAACGCCGGTTTAAGACACATACCTTAAGTATTGTTAGGTATAGGTACACAGGAAGAAAGGCATGGTCGGGTGTTTATTAAAAATACTTCACAAATAGCAGTTTTTCTTCACTCCATGAAAAAAAGTTTTTTTTCTAATTAATTCAAATTTTACTTTTACAGCATTCTCAACGTTCAATAGGGTAAATAATTAAAATACTTATTATGAACGGAAAAGTTTTTAATAAACTAATCAATTAAATAATTAATAGGTATTTTAGAAATAATTGAGGTTTCTATAACGAAAGTACAACAGAGATGAAATACGTCTACGAAGTTCTGATAAAAATAGGTCATCTATGAATATCGATATCGACAAAATACTTAAGTACTATCTTTCGGTATTCAGTCATGTCATATAAGTAGTTTCGCACCGTTTTAGCATTGCGTCCCATCTCTATTTTAAGGCAGAGTAAGGATAGGGGTGGAATTCAAGGGGTTGAGAAACCACTACATTGCAGGAATAAAATGTCTTGTAACTTGTATAATCTCTTGGGTTTGTTTTATGACTCGTTTGTTCGTTTATAAAAAAATTCATTTTATGTCACTTAATGTAAAAAAGTCTATTATTTATTTGTCTATTGTTTTGTTTTAAAATCAGGTTCAAGAACATTCAAGTACGGTAGACGGCACGTTGGGCTTCAACAACCTGTCAAATTTCTTCAATCATTTTTAAACTTTAATGTACAATGATGTTTTTACATTCTCACACAAATAAACTTGTAATAGGTAATCCCAAATGTTAATTTTGCAATAAAAGGACGAAATATTATTTAAGCTAATTTTTAAGATGGACAATCATTTCTTAACTTTCAATTCCCAAAGGGCGTCTACATGTTATTTAAACTGACTGAGGAACCTACTACGTCCTAAGCATAAACTTAAGCGTAGCGAAAATTTTTCTTAGTCTATGGTCCTAAGTAGGTAGGTATGTATTTTGTTTCATGAATATTGAGACTACTCTGTGAGAGAGGAGGCAAATTTCAAGCACTATTTTGCAGACGAGAAGCCCAAGTATTTACCTCAATAGCTTATTGCCAATAATCCGGGCAACGTTTAGGTAATTTATTAGATCAATATTGCCGGTGAGGTCTAGGGCGGTAACGGTTATCTTCAGTTTAATTACCCGATTCGGCGGTTAATAAGAAAACGCGCCACACTATTCACATGATTTATTGACACATTCCCAAGTTTCTGAACGGAGATTAGATGTATTAGCAAGGAGAATAATGGGAAGGTATTGAAGATGTTTATCGGTTTAATGTTTGTGTACCGAACAATGAAGGTGCGCTTATCATTTTTGAAGAAAGATTACTTACAGGTTTACCAAGTCCGTATTATGTTCGTGGTAACTAACCAAAACTAAAATTATATACTTGTGAGGTTCAGACCTATTTGACGTAATCAACTGCTTATACAAACTCTTTGTAAGAAAGAATATGGATGGGAAATATAAAAACTTGGGAAATTGATTTACTTATCTACGAAATCAGCCTCGTCGTTGGCTTGCTAGAAAACGAAAAGAAAAAGATGTTTGTTCATTATTCTATTTTTTTTTTAAGATCTATTGTATTTTACGATTGGCACTTGTTTTTTTCTGATATTGCAAATTCAATGTGATTCAATGGCTTCCCATAGGTTAAGTTTTCATAGAAGGTGAATGAATTAATGAATACTTTATTGTTCACCATATTAAATACATACAAGGACAGTACAAAGTGGAACAATTGGCGGCCTTATCGCTGACAAGCGATTTCTTCCAGGCAACCATTTATTTACACAGAACAGAAAGAAAAATAAGGAATGGGCAGTTTATGTATATTATAGTATATTATAGGTGATTGCTGTTAATTAAACGTTTCAGCACAGAAGGCTCAGATGGTGATCTAAGGGTCTTGGAAGCCCTCCCAGGGTCTACATCTTTGATGTCGTGTGAATATTCAGTGACCTCGGACGCCATTATATGAGAACTATCGCCCTCCTAATTGATTGAAATTTATTCAGAGCATTTGAATTCGTGTAGCCGATGTTGGCCGCGTGTCTTACTAGGACAGGGATGTATCTGTATGGTGGCTATAAATTATCATGTCGTCCAAAATGATGGCCTTTCATTGGTACTCAATAAAAATAGCCTTAGTTGAACCTTGACACAAGACTTGATATAGAGAAAATTTTGAAACTATAAAGATTTTAATAATTTATTATTTTTTGTTTGTGGTGGTATAGTCATGGACGATTCGTCCATGGTATAGTATTAAGTCCGCACATAAACACTTCACGAGTATTTATTTGACATTGTAGTTTATCTAATTTTTTAGTTTCACATTTATTTTAATTTTTATTTTATTTTATTTATTACCCCAAAATCCACAGCACTTAAAAATTAAACAGTAGTGATTATCTTACAAAATTTTGCTTAATGCCAATAACGGATTTACATTTTATTTATTGAACATATAAAAAAACATAAGAAGTAGGCAGAACACCCGTGCAAAAAGAGAAAAGTTATAAATCTAAGAGAAAATTAAAATTAAAAGTACGTAATTACTACTATAGAATTGACATTGCAATTTATGTACTTAATTTTTATATGTAAATTCCATAAAATTAATAATATTCAACACAATGTATATTGTATGGAATAAATAAATTAAATTGAAAAACTATTGTGTTTTATTTTATTATAGTAAGGACCACTTATTATTAAATTTTAAGATGTCTGAAACAGTTCGTTGTAATAAATTTAGTCTATGTCGAAGGCTTTTTAGGGACCTACCTACACATTATGCTAGATATATTATAAATGATTTTATAAATCTTTAATAGCACTTCGATTGTGAAACTGAATCCGGCCCTGCGTTCAGGAGCAGATGAAAGGTTTCTAAATAATTGATTAGCTTTTGTGAGTCGGCGCTAGAACAACCCGATCTTTGTGTTATTCAAATCGAGACATGCTGTGGGATTGGAACAAAGGGCAGAGGTCAGACGACTATGCAGTTATTATCGACAACGAAGGGGGGACCTAAATTATAATTATTTTTTCCTGGTAGTTTTTGGCACCTGTTGAGTGATTCTATTGTACTATTGAGTATATTTTTTCATAAATACCATAATTACATACAGTGGCTTCCGAAATTAATTCACGTACAAATTAAGTTTTGATTACTTTTAAGCTTAGCTAAGGCTTCAACATATTTACTAGGTAAAAAAAAACTAATAAAAACACACTTAGGTATAATATTTGTATACGGTAACAGAATGTGTGCACATGGCACCATCGCCCGATATGGCGCACCGCACACTAACCGCCGACGTAATCTCGCTGATGCGATGCTCAACTTTTCTTATCTCAAGCTCTTCTCATAAGAACTGCAACGCTTGTCGCGAATATATGAGAACAGGGTGGCTGATGGATATGGCAAGTTTAATCTTTACTTATATGTGCTTTTTTTTCTCATTCATAATAAGTATTTAAAGAGGTGAATTAGTACTCTAAAATATTTTTAAACTAACACAGCAAAACTAAACAATGCCCTCTAATAAGGAAACGTTCGGTACCGTAATTAAGTTACCTTCGTTAGTTCAGTTTCCCAGTTCGTGGGTCGCAACCTCCATACGGCCATGTTTACCACGCCGAACGCTCGTTAGCGATAATGTTTTGCGACATCTTGCGTCGGCGACGCTCGAGATAAGTCCGATCAGATAAACAATTGCTCGGCGACGCTCTTATGTTTTTCTTTTGAGGGAAAAATGGAACTCTATATTGGCAGCCGATTGTCTTTTATTTCAGAGTTGCAGAGTGTGTACTTTTTCTTTATTGTGTTTTGCTTATCTTATCTAGGGATTAAACTTATGCAAGCTCTCTTCTGTTAAATTAAATGAAAAAAACCTAGTGTAGTCTAGGAGGTAAGTAAATGTTAAGAGAAGAGGCCTGTATCAGAGTATAATTAGAATCAGCTGATGTTGGCAGACAGAGTGCATTGCCCTCCCCTCGCGTATTAAATTCGGTTATTAGCCCCGCAAACTTTGATCAACCGAGTTGACCCCGGCCGGAGTTCATCGATCTGCGCAACTTTCACCCGGATCATAAACTGAGCCACCCACTTTCAAAACTGAAAAAAACAGTTCGCAACTCACTTCAAAACTAAGTCTTCCTAATCACGCGGCGCGAACAAAGTTGGCCCAAGTTTTTTTCAAGTTCAGTTGAACTTCATCGATGTGGGATCGTTCACCCTGGTAGGGACACTTGCATACGGCTCCGGCCGTCGGTGGGCCATTGAAACAAAATGTGGAGCAAGGTTGGGCGAGATTACTTTCGTCGACAACTTTTTGCGGATCGATATGGAAGTTAAAAGTTTATCTGCCGACGCAGCGCCGCGACACCGCTCGTAAAACAGTTTGTCTGTTTTCATCTTCAGTAACTCTCAACGGAGAAGATTCTGTCGACGTTTTACAGCGTGGGCAGCGAGGCTAGCGTTACATAAAGACCCCAAGAAACCTTTATTTACCTTACACATCAGCGGCGGTAACTAACGAGCGCAATACCTGCTCAGCATTCGTATTCACAAAAGGTTTTTCTACCTACGCCGGCGGGCGTAAAATAGGAGGCGAGCGGGAAGGAGGCATAAAGGAGAAAATAAAATAAAGACGGAGCGAACGGATGCGAGGTCCACGAAAAAAGTATGAGGAAAGCGAGCTTAATGGTGTGCGCAGGTGAGGTGGGCGGGGCGTGGGAGGCGCGCGGCGATTGGCGAGCGCCGCCCAGCGGAGGGCACGCCCCTCTGGCCCCCCGTCCGCCCCTCCCCGGCCACCGGCTATCTCCGGCCACCACCACCCGCGCAAGCTATGCCTGTGTCGGGAATTAGTTTGCCAACTCTCTGTCTATGGCGGGGCCGCTGTAAGTATGGACGGCGGACTGAATAATCGATAAAGGTGTTTATTGAAAACGGGTAAGGACGAAGCTCTTTATTGCTTCTTTATTATTAAAGCCGATTCTTAAATAGTACGGAGGCACTTGGCGTAGGTACGTATAGCTATAACAGACCGAGCGGTCCAATTTCGTACCATACGCTGCATCTGCGAAGCCAGACCACGTGTAGTTGAAATATTAGCAAGTTTCTGAATAGCTTTTAGATGCGACGGCCTTATCTGTCTGCGTTGGTTGGCCGTTGTTATAATAACTCTATAATATTTTACATGTTTAACGCAGCGATTTCAGCTGCAAAATAAATTACGTATAGGTAGGTACAGTCAGCAACAAAAGTTGCTTAATACTTTATTAGTACTTTGTCATAATAACTTTTTTGACTGATGTTTCAAGATGTAAGACATTCTGTCAAAAAAGTTGCTTAGATGACAAGTGCTAAAGTGTTAAGTGACTTTTGTTGCTGACCGTACATGTTTAATGTTACATGAAATAATTAGTAATGATCATAATGGCCTCTTTTCTCGTTACATTTCTCTACGTTGATTACTATAAGCGGGTGTAACGACTGTTTTTTTTTACATGCTGACAAAATTATTAATACCAATATTCAGTTTGAAGGAAAAAATACGATCATTTGTAGTGCTATCACATTTTGTAGTCAGACTTGCAATTGCATTAGTCAAGTTTTACAATACAATTTTACTCCAAATGTAATATTAGTATAAAGTATTACGATTGTAGATAACTAGTAAGAAGTATAACTAGTACAAAATGATCACTTAAAAGCAACCACCAATAACAATAGCTCCCACAACACATCTCATCTAGCGCGGCTGATTTACATAAACGCATTAGGCGCACTACCGGTTGCGGCGCGCCGTTTTGCGGCCACCCGCATATCTATTGTGTACCAAATGTAGAAGTTGATATTGATACCAAAAGTATGCAGTCACAGGATATTAATAATGTGTACCAAATGTAGAAGTTATTTAATATTTTAGGTTACTTGAAAAAATACTAGAAAAAATCGACTCACCCGTTGCAGCTCAGTGCATTGGGTCGGAATCCTAAGGGGTTCGAGTCCCGTCTGAGCTGCAATGGGTGAGTCGATTTTTTCTAGTATTTTTTTCAATTATATTAAGTAACTTAATATATAAAAATAGCATTGTTAATGCTAAAATCTAAAAATTCAATATTATTTAATATTGATAGCAAAAGTATGTAGTCACAAAATATTAATGTGTACCAAATGTAGAAGTTAATATTGATAGCAAGGGTATGCAGTCACAGGATATTAATGTGTACCAAATGTAGAAGTTATTTAATATTGATAGCAAAAGTATGCAGTCACAGGATATTAATGTGTACCAAATGTAGAAGTTATTTAATATTGATAGCAAAAGTATGCAGTCACAGGATATTAATGTGTACCAAATGAAGAAGTTAATATTGATAGCAAAAGTATGCAGTCACAGGATATTAATGTGTACCAAATGTAGAAGTTATTTAATATTGATAGCAAAAGTATGCAGTCACAGGATATTAATGTGTACCAAATGTAGAAGTTATTTAATATTGATAGCAAAAGTATGCAGTCACAGGATATTAATGTGTACCAAATGTAGAAGTTAATATTGATAGCAAAAGTATGCAGTCACAGGATATTAATGTGTACCAAATGTAGAAGTTATTTAATATTGATAGCAAAAGTATGCAGTCACAGGATATTAATGTGCTCCAAATGTAGAAGTTAATATTGATAGCAAAAGTATGCAGTCACAGGATATTAATGTGTACCAAATGTAGAAGTTATTTAATATTGATAGCAAAAGTATGCAGTCACAGGATATTAATGTGTACCAAATGTAGAAAGTGAAAGTGAAATAAGCTTTATTCAAATAAACTTAATTATTAAGTACTTTTGAATCGTCTATATTTTCCTACCACCCGTTCCAGACTTTTTTAGCTGACAAGAAGAACGGGCGCAAGAAACTTATCAGCTGTAACAGCCATAAGTAACGATATTTACAAACTTGAATATATCGTTACCAGATAATTACAACAAGTTAATTAATATTTTAGGTTACTTGAAAAATCAAAAATACTAGAAAAAATCGACTCACCCGTTGCAGCTCAGTGCATTGGGTCGGAATCCTAAGGGGTTAAGGGGTTCGAGCCCCGTCTGAGCTTCAATGGATGAGTCGATTTTTTCTAGTATTTTTCAATTATATTAAGTAACTTAATTTATAATAATAGCATTGTTAATGCTAAAATTTAAAAATTCAATATTATTTAATATTGATAGCAAAAGTATATAGTCACAGGAAATTAATGTGTACCAAATGAAGAAGTTAATATTGATAGCTAAGTTATTTAATATTTTAGGTTACTTAATATAATTGAAAAAGTACTAGAAAAAATCGACTCACCCGTTGCAGCTCAGTGCATTGGGCCGGAATCCTAAGGGTGCGGGTTCGAGTCCCGTAAAATTAACATTACTGTAAACAGCTTTTTAACCACATGTTCCAAACAATGTTCTCTGACATTGATGTATGAAACAACCCCACGCACTTACTCAGTTTAACAAAACGGTATCAACAAACCATATCGTATCTGGAAAATCGAAATGAATAGCAACACGACCGAACGCAGGAATTGGGAAATAACAAAAATCAGCGAAACCCCAGGAAATATCCCCAACCATTGTCCAGCAGGCACAATGCCTTTACGACACCGGGTAAATAAGGTTTCGCAAAATGTAAAAAAAGCACACAGTTTGTGGGTAACGGGTAAACACGTCGCCGTACCCCGTATTGAGTTGATCTGGCCATTTGTACGCTCCCTCGCCCTTTGCGATTTGAAAAAAAAAGAAAGTCAGCTTGCGAATTCAATTTTCGATATCCATTTTTGACGTTCCGTGATTAGAACGCAGTTTGGTCGTTAGCGTGGATGTTTCGGATAGGATCGGTTTCGTTCACTTCGTTTTCGTTTACGAAGTGAGAATTTGCGCCGTCTGTTTTGAGCAGATTTTTCGAATAGTCTCGTGAAATGTTTCGTACATTTGCGTTGCAAATATACAGTTTTTTTATTCTTTACAAATCCTATTGTATTTGAGTGCACTGTAATAAATAAATCGAACTTACCTACCGCTACAAAAATAACAATAAAAACAAATAATATCCGCAATAAATGAGCGGAACGACCGTCTAATACATCTCACGAGTGTCATCGAATAGTCTTGCAATAATAAATATATCATAGTTATCCTCTGGGGGCGAATAAAAGGGAAAATGAAGCAAATCGTCTAGAACGGAAGGGTCTCGAAAGAAAAGCGATTAATATTAACTGAAATTGTTATGGCTCCTACTAAGCACCGATTTAATATTTTTATTGGTATCTACCGAAAGAGTTGAGCATCCAACTTATTTCAATACTCATAAATTTGGAGTTTGGAAGTAATATAATTGGTCTTTATAACGTTCAGTACGTTATGGGTGGGAAATTATTATCGCCTGTTATCGCTATGTTACGAGCTATTTCGTCATTGTTAGAATTATCATAAAATTGTATGAGATGAGTATGTATAAAATAATGTGATAATCTGAAAGCAAGTGATAGATTTGGTATAGTACCTCTTTTCAAAAAGTTCACACGTTGAAAATACGTCACAGAAGTTTTCGCTAACTTTAACTTTTTACAATCCTGCACAACATCACGTCATTATTTCAATTATTTATTTCAATCGTAAACAAAATAGAATTTAACTATTTTGAAGGTAAAAATAAAAACAGCCTAATCTCGCTCGCACTGTAAGTATCTATATTATTTGAGCATGATTGAACTAAGTATGTAATCTATCTAATAAATCAATGTTATAAATTCGTAAGGTGCATCCCATAGCAAAAGTGGCACCCTCGAGGTTTTTATCTAATAAGTTTAACATAGAAAAGGATTTTAATAAAACTTTACGTGGAATTTTTAATACAGGTTCTTAATAATCAAAATTCATTACAGCAGCTTACTATTTATTAAAATACATATTTTAAAGGTATACATTTTTTAATTATGTATTATTTTTAGATATATACAAAATTCAATAAAATTCACCACTTTCGGTCTGGGTTAAATAACAACACAAAAAACAAATATAACTTAAAACAAAATGTCATCCTCATTAATAAAAGGGCTTTGACTCTGAAGGGGCAATTTAATTTAAACAAATATGAGCAAAAAAATAACCTTAAAAAATTTGCTTTAATCAAATCTCAGTTCATTAAATGCTAAATGAGAAAGAGTCATTACGTTCCGCGAACGAAAATTATCCCCTTAACGAGCGTCGGTCGCGGTTCTTGCATTAAAATGTAAACAGTGCGTACCCCTTCTAGTCAAGTCGTTGTAGGGCCGAATCGTCATTTTGTCTGCGACACAGACGCAGGTGGGCGTTTAGACTCTACGTTTTTTAAAGTTTACACTCTCAGACACACACACGCAACTGTTTCCCGAACCGCGGTGCTCGGCAGTTGATTTAGCTACGAAACTGTTTAGTTTCGTAGCAAAATCAATTGTTTAATTTTTTTTCCAATACTTTACTTTTCAATAAATTACTATGTCATTTATACAATACTAAATAAATTACTATGCCATTTTAGATTTGATTTTGAACCTCTTATGCTACGCCTAAGACCATGAGATATTTTGTACGGTAAATGCGATAATTACTAATATTTTTCCTATTTCATTAGTCACCGACGACGACAGTGTACGTGTATTTTGTGTAAAGTGTATAAAGACTGTACAGACTATAGCGGTTAAACCGCCCGTCTGCAAGGTTCCATAATAAGAGAGTCTCATCTAAGTGTCGAGCGGTCATCTCTGGCGGGATCACTCCCGCGGGCGCCGTACTCCGGGACGCCGGGATTTATCCCGTCTGAATGCCCGGGAACGACACCTTTGCGACGCTGAATGTTTTACGGCCCGCCCTCAAGATGTTTTTAGCCTTGATTAGATTGGAGCTGGAGCTTTTTTTACCTATCCCGTCAGGTCATATTTTTGGTGCCTACTAGGGGACGTTCACACGATATTACGTCATTTTATTTGTGATGCGCGTGTAGGGCTACCAGACGTCAGGATTTATCCTGACACGTCCCCCTTTTTGGGTCTCTGTCAGGTCTCCGGACCGACTTGGAAAATGTCAGGCTTTTTTGGATTATTCACATGTAGAAAAGAAATCTTAAAAATTAAGCTTTATTTATATCTTTCTTTTTTTGGTAACAATGTTACCAACATTATCAGTAAAATAATCAACTAATTTTGCAATGAATATTATCAACTTACAAAATGTCAGGACTTTTTGTCAGGATTTTTAGATATACCATCTGGGGGTCAAGTCTGCTAATGTTTTCGTCAAAATCGTAGTTCAATGGTGTTTGAATGGTAATGCTTTTTGACACAGTTCTTGTTTCTTAAACCCAAAATCGTGAAAGAATGTGTTTCCGTTATGAGTTTAAGAAACACAAATGTGTTTCGGTTTTGGGTTTAAGAAACAAGAACTGTGTCAAAAAGCATTACCATTCCAACACCATTGAACTACGATTTTGACGAAAACATTAGCAGACTTGAGCCCCAGGTAGCCCTTTGCGCGTGTAACATGTTTTTACGCCCGTTTGGTGGAGAGTGACGACCCCCGTGGTCGAGTGGCTTTGTACGTCGGGTTTCAAAGTGTCGCCATCTCTGAGGTCCTGGATTCGATCCCCGGCTGGGTCATATATTTATTTATTTATTTAATGGTAGCAATTCTGCCTCCTGCGCCAAGGACTCCAGGTTTCAATCCTTGTCCTTTTCCATCATTCTTTCGTAAGTGAACTTTACGACTCTATCATTGCTCGAATAAAACTTACAGTGTGTTGTTACAAAAGATTTTTAAACACTGTTTAACTAAAGACCTGTTTAAATGTTATGCTGTCTCTGTCAAACAATATTGTCAAAAAGTGACAGCATCATATTTAAACATGTGTTTAGTTAAACAGTGTTTAAAAATCTTTTGTAATAACACGGACAATAACACGGACACAGAGGTATTGGTTACTTAGTAAAAACTGTTGTTTATAACATTAATCAATTGATTATTTTTTTAAGGGTGCAATTTAACCCAACAAACGTCGGTACTCCACTTTGAAGAGCTCGTCGTTGTTTAAAACTTCAAAGTGAAATAAGTTTTAATGGAAAGCTCATTAAGTACGTTACAATTTGACACAGTCTTCGTTGCAGGAAGTTTCCACCTACTCGCAAGTCCATTCAAGCGGTAGTTTTAACTTGGCGCAGGTAATGAATCTTGTTTGCATGTAAACGCGCCGTTCACACGTCTAGACTGAACTTTAGGTCTGTTAAGTGGATCATCGCTGCTACTTAAGTGATTACTCGCAAAAATATGAAAACTAGATTTGTTAACCTATCTACTATTATAGTAGTACTCTGGATTAATCAAATCAGTGTTTGACAATAAAATTGAAGGCAGTAATTACCTACTTATACCTAATTGTAAGAGCAACGAAAATGGATTTTTGCAAACCTTTGAATCGACCACAAAAAATGTTTCATTGTATAAATTATTGAATAAAGGGCTATTGCCCCCTTTTCAACATTCGATTGAATTTGACCAACGAAATGTGAACAACAAACGCCGTTAATCAGGGATTGATAACGTTATTTTTAAATGTTGCGTAATTTCTAACTTTTTAGCGTTACTTTTAACATTAACGTTCTTTACGTACTTTTAAAATAACGTTACAAGATATCGTTACATTGCAATTAACGTTATTTCAGTAAATAACGTTAATTTTAACGATATTTCTTACTTTTTGTTAACGTTCTTTAAAATTAACGTTATTCCAATTAATAACGTTACTTTTGTACCGATAATTTTACCGATACTATTGTACCGGTAAAGTTTAACGCTATATTTAACGGTAATTTTACCGGTACAATAATTTTAACGTTATTTTTACAGGTAAATTTACCGATAAAATGTTTTAACGGTATTTTTAACGTTATTTTTTTGTATCGTTATTTTTTAACGGCATTTCAATTCCTGCGTTAAATGTAAGTTTATTCAAACTTTTATATTTAAATGTTTAATATACTTAATTAGCAACAGATTTTGCGCTTTGAAATACGAAGTAAACTTCCGCACTTTCACGAGGCTAAATTCAAAAGCATCTTGAAGAAAACACTTGAGTACATACAGACTTCACAAATTAGGCAGTAGCCGTGATGTCCTGGCTCAGGTTTAATTGGAAACAGCGCCGAACTCTATTGACATTAAAAGAACTTTCGTACCTAAATCAAATTCGCAAACTTGTGCCGTGTTCCTTAATTTCGTCTAACGACTGTGAAGACGGTCGAATTCTTTAATTATTTAGCCCTAATGGCAGCGGGGTTTGTCCTTTGACGTCGCTCGCTTTAATTTGGAATTCCACCCCCAAATTAAAAATATAATGAGAGCGGACTGAGCTGGTGTTAATTGGAAACCGATCCGCTCGTGTTTAGTTAAAAGTGTCGCTTATCGGAGATTTGTTGGCAGGTGGTATTCCTTGGTGATCGGTGGACTTTTTTAATTTAAAAGAGTTACCTAAAATTCTTTACTGAAGCAAATCATTTGCGTTAAAAAAGCCAAAATCGTTTTTCTTTATTTGCTTTCAGGAAAAATATGTTTTATGGTGGATAAAATTAGTATTCTGAGTCAAAATGTAATGATAGCTAGACCAAAAGTGTCACCGCATAAAACTTAACGTGGAATTTTTAAGACCCATAGTCTAGCTAGACTCTGGTATTTTTAGAAAATATTAATATTGCATTCTCTCATAGTAATTTCTAGAAGTAGATAGCATAACTGCTGAAAGTGGCCGTTTTCGACACATTTGCTATCTACTTCTACGAATGATTACGAGTGAATGTAATAATACCTTCTAAAATACTAGACTATGGGTCTTTAACATTCCACGTTAAGTTTTATCAAAATCCTTTTCTATTATCAACTTATTATACACCTAACCTCGGAGGACTTTCGCTATGGGATGCACCTTCACATAAAAAAATGTTTCCAGTGTTTACCAAATAATTGTATTTTACTCGTAACGTCATTTTTACACGTTTTGTTACGTAACTTCAAAAGTACCCATTTGCGGTGCCCCAACCCACGTGCTCACATTGACATATTCACAACGTGACGTAAGTGATGATGCTCATTTGTCCGCGAGCAGATGGCGCGGGGAACGTCAGCTTACAGGCGCTTTTCTTTCGTTTTTTTTTTTAAGAAATATCCCCCTAATTTGTAACGGGTTAGTAGTAATCCCGTTTTAAATAAATTATCTTTCGTTTGTTACGACGAGATGGAAAAGGTTAAAATTTGAAGAAAAAAGAAAAAATAGTAAAAAGTATTTTTGTCGAATAAAAAATGTTTTGCACTAGTAACGCATTTTGTTGCAGTCCCATGTCAATTGTCCATCCCCAAATGAAAATAGAAAAAGTGTAATAGATTCAGAGAACAAAATCCATCACGCTACACCAACCGTCATATACCGTATTGTTAAACAGAGGGTGATGTGATTTTTTATCAAAAAAAGAGATTGTCAGAAGAATAAAGTCATTTTACATACCACATAAAAAGTACGCTAAAATAATCTTCCTCACCATAAAATATGATTATCTTTTTTTACATGAAATACTTGACCTAAAAAAAAATATTTTTTGTTAGTTAGTAAATAATTTCAATTAAGTAATAAAGATTTCATGATCAAAATACAGATGTTCAAAATTAAAAAGATTAACAAGAAAGACACTAAAGTATTCGATATTTTATACAGTAAGATGTAGGTATTTAAAAAAAAAACAAATTTTTGTAAAAAAATATTTCACAAGACAATGTTTCCGAGCTGCCTGTACCTATTGTATCGCGCGGGCACTGCAATATTTTGCCCACCTTTGGGGCACCACATTATGCATAACTGATAAGGCCATTTCGTATGCATGCGATCCTTGGCTCGAGTAATGACGCCCGCCCCCAAAGGAGATAGCAGTTTTTACTATGTTGTGACACGTCTTCGAATAACATGCCTTTGTTTTGTAGTTGTGGGATGACATGTAAGTACCTCTCTGGAGTAATAATCAACAGGATAAGGTTAGACGAAGCAGTAAAATGCCCTTTAAAATAATAAAATTAAAATAAACGATTATTAAAGATTTTTCTTTTTTTTTGGGAAGGTAGGTTATTTTTCCGAGATATGTTTTAGCTGATTTTAGTACCAATCAATCATTAACGTACCTATCAATAATGGTTTGTTTTCTTTTCCTGTTTGATGCAAAATGTTATTGATCAATAAATAATAATAAAGCATTCCTAAGTACTGAAGATTTTCAGCTATTGTTTTTACGCCACTGAAAAGTTCTTAATCTTATGTATGTTTAACTCACTTCCGGCTCTTAGCTTTTATAAGCATATAAGACAAACATTAAAATACACAAACAAATAACAAAATATTAATTCCATTTACCAGCAAAACAAAACGGCATTAGGTACGCATTCCGTACCCATGCCAATCACAAAACGAGTTACTCTCCGGACGTCCAATTCGCGGACATGTCCAAACTGGCCAGAAACAAATATTTATCAAAACCTGCAAGGAATACGTAAAACGACACAAAACATGTCCCGTCCGGATACCGCCGTGATGGATTATTGCAACTGACCGCCTCTATTTTCTATTGGAATAAGGAATTACCATATGTGACTCTCGGACGTTGAGGTCGCTGGCAATGTCATGTGGAGACAGATTATTTTTTAAATATTTTTTTGTTGTCAAAGAAAGGCTACACGATAGCCGAACAAGGAAACCATATGCTAGTTGCCAACTAGTGAACACTCCTAAGTACTAATTTAAAAAAAAATATTGAATTGCAAATAAATGATAGGTTTAATTTGACTTTATCAAAGAAAATAGAATCAGAAATCAACATGAACAAACTACGTATTACAAAATGAAGAATGAAAGCAGGGTGATTTGATTGGATCATTCAATGAAAACAATTTTGATTTTAGGCAACTTGATCAGGAAGGAAAAATAATTGTATTTCAGCCAAGTATTTACCCTACAATGATTGATGCTAAGGTAAAATAAACTTTTTGAAATAAACTAGTTTAGTAATACCTAGTTTATTGAAAAGAAAAAAACACTCGCAAATTAAAACATGCAACCCTTTTTCAAGACAACTCGTTTAAATTTAAAAAAACAAAAGAAAAAAGCGTATTCCAGCCAGCGTCGCGCTCATTCCAGAGTTGGGCGTCGCGCAGGCGGGCAGTGGCACCCTCCACAACTTCTATAATAACAGCAGCGGCTGGTAATGTGACAGCCGATACGTCGCCACCGTCCGCCACACTCCCAACTATTTAAATTTGGAACGGTTTTTTTTTCTTTTAATTTATCAGCGAATTAAAGGTTTGGGCTAGTTTTCTCTACTTCCGTAGAAATGACTGATGACGTGTATTAAAGACTGTCTTTAATGCGGTAGGGCCAACAATTATTATTTTAATGTATAGTTCAAAGCAGAATTGTAGCATTATTGTACTACTTTAGTTTGTCATGCATTTTGTCTTACAAAATAGTTTTTTTGTTGTAATATGTTGGATTTTATAAAAGCCATTGGACGCAAACACTCATGTGTGAAAATGGCGAAAGAAAATTGACCATAATCTGTGAAAATTATAATATTTAGTTTATTTCATATTTATATAAATATCAATATAATATAATAATTATATAAATCGATAAAACTATGAGAAACTTTTGTAAGAATGAAACACACAATAACGTTAAAGGAGCACATATCATTCGCTTGACTTAATAAGGACAAAAAAAACACATTAGAAGAAAAAGAGCACAACAGTTGAGGTGGTGAGATGATAAACGAGGCATTCATGATGTGTCACGCCGGGATTACACATGTCATTACCGGCGTAATGCGCCGGAAGCGGGGGCAGCCCTAGTGGCTGTGCGGAATTATTTACGGTAGGACAGCCCTGGCGAAAATACCTTATTTTCATAATTATCTACTGTTCTAGATGAGTGTCGTTTATTAGCTTAGAGAAATAGAGGACAGTATTTATAGGGAATTATAATATAAGTTACGAGTATAATAGCATTCTCTTTCATACATTCTCAGAGAAAAATAATTAAACTTCTAACTAATTTAGTTCCTTTTTGATTGCTTCCTTTATTTTAATCTAAAATATTTAATAAAAAATATATTAAGTTCACTTCTCAAGCTTACGCGCTCACTAGACATGAAATAAAACACTTTTAACGGATACTAGCGCGGTTTTATTGAAAGCACTTTGGCAACTAGTTGGTATTTGGTAAAATCAAACCAAATACCAACTAGTTGCCAAAGTGCTTTCAATAAAACCGCGCTAGTATCCGTTAAAAGTGTTTTATTTCATATATTAAGTTACTTAATATAACTGAAAAATATTAGAAAAAATCGACTCACCCGTAGCAGCTCAGACGGAACGGGACTGCTACGGGTGAGTCGATTTTTTCAAATATTTTTTCAGTTATATTTAGTAACTTAATATATAAAAATAGCAATGTGAATGCTAAAATCTAAAAATTCTATAAAAAATATATTGTTATTCTTTCATTAGGTAAATAACTCTATTATTAACTAATAAGTAAATAATAATATACATATCGTAATTATGTTTTGAGTTATACGTAATAATGTCTTTTATGTTTTGAGATTACATTTGGGATGGCACTTCTTATAGTGATGCATTCACCTCACTGTTTCGTTGCATAAAAGAAAAGAGAAAATAAGATTTTTACTTTACAGAATATCATATCTTTGAAATTTTTCGGCAGCAAAGCGAAGTAAGTGATATCACTTGGCTCATAATCATAACGTGCACCTTTCATTTCGCAGCGTCTCAACAACAAAAGTGCCGTATTTTGAGCTGGTTTAATTTACTGAAATATTCAATTGTCTACGTTGCTATCAGATAGGTAGTAAGTTCGAAACTTTGCCGGGGAAAATACCTGGCAAAATCGTTTTGTTTTCGTGTTCGAGCTACATATGTTCGGAATTAGGAAAAGTATATTGTAATTCTGTGAATACTTATATAGTTATTGAAATGAATATGAGAAATATATGTAACTAAACGATGAATCTGATATTCTTGGTTAGTCTACGCAAATATGAAGATACTCGTATCATTAGTTTACATTTTGATTTCATGATATACGTAAGTGATTTTTAAATAGCGAACAAATTATCTAAAGTCGCATTACTAATTTTTAAAATTTAAAACTAATAAATTAACAAATTATGTTATTTTGTTCTGGCAACACCTTTGTTTACATTGTTGCTAGGAAATTAGTAATGCGACTTTAGAGCTGATTTATTTAAGTTCAAGTCAGTAACTTTTTCAGTACAAATGCAAGTGCAATATTATTTCATAATTTGCTAGCTGAGCTAATGGACTTGCGCCATTTTAATTAATCCTCGGTGAGAATTATGTTATTTTGCCTTTTGCTATAGTAATTTATATAGGCAGTACATGTTTATTGGCCTTTTCTCTTCCTGCCGTGCTAGATGACCGACGAAACAAGTGGGATTAAAAATAATAAAAAAAACATAAATAGGTAAGTATGCAAATCTTGAATAGTTTTTATTAAGAGTCATGGGAAATGAATATATTGGGAAGTGGTCCTTTTAGGAAGTGGCCAATATGGGAGATGGTCAATCTGAGAAAGCAGTCATTACGGGAAGCAGACGATCCGGGAATGGTCATTCTGGGATGTGGTCCTTTTGGGAAGTGGTCATTTTAAGAAATGGACATTATGGTCCGAAAAGGATATACACACATCAACTTTGTCTAAGGATATAGGTGTTATTTTTATACAAACGAGGTAACTTTGAAGCCTTGGTTTCCTGCCAGGGATGTACTGTGCTGTGATCTGATGATGGCTATCCAGGGAGTGAATGGAGGAGATTATGATCGCTATACACATCCAACTGATCTGACCAGCGTTCTAAAAGATTGAAGGAAATGTTTAAAAAAACCGCGAAAATAGCATGAAAATGTATGGAAATCCTGAAACTGAGAACTCTGACTCATCAATCATTTAGAATGCCGATCAGATCAGTTGGGTGTGTATAGCGATCTGAATCTCCTCCATTCACTCCCTGGATGGCCATCATCAGATCACAGCACGGTACATCCCTTGCAGAAAACCAAGGCTTCAAAGTTACCTTATTTGTATGAAAATAACACCTGTATCCCTAGACAAAGTTGATGAGTATATATCGCGTGATTCAGCGTTTTATCGACACTCAACTGTCAAAATCTATTGTCTTTTGACAGTTAAACGTGATAAATCGCGATATCATGCCGTGTTTCGGTGGTCATGCTAGGGGGCTGGTATGTATAGAAAAATCATTGCCAAGTTAAAAAAAAATACAGCAGCAAACACTTTGATATTAGACCTCTTTTGTTTTAAGTATCAAACTGAAATCCAGTAGCTAATTATTAATTTCACAGTCGAAGTGACACGAATCAGTCATTACGAAGACGCTGATGCCCTGTGACAAGTCAGATGCTAATCAGTCAACCCTTCAGGTCGACAAATCGGAAATTAGGGACGCATGAGCGCTCGCGGGTTAACCCTACTTCTGGGTCCTTTTGGCCCCGGAGACTTGTCCTGTCCTGTTCTTTGAATATTTAACACCGGGCAAATGTCATTTCACACGAGTTATGGCTTTACTAACGTGCTTGGTATACTATTGGGATATAATGTTAAAAAACAACTTTGTCGTTATAATTTTAGTTTTTCTATTTATTTCAGCCTTTGAATTTCCAAAATGTAAGTATACCTCTATATTTCAAAATATGTTTCTAATTTTTAATCTTCTTACTATACCATAAAAATATTCTAGTTTCTAAAATGGTATGAATCAGAGGCGTTACTATTAAATGTGTTAGTGATTATACATCATATCATACTTCATACTATATATAATATTATAAATGTAAAAGTTTGTGGGTTTGGATGTTTAGATGTTTGGATGTTTGTTCCTCAATCACGCAAAAACTAATGAACGGATTTGGTTGGAATTTGGCACACAGAAAGTAGATAGCCTAGATTAAAACATAGGATACTTTTATCCCGATATTCCCACGGGAACGGGAACCACGCGGGTGAAACCGCGGGCGGCCGCTGGTCTACTTATAATATTATATTGCAATAGTGTGCTAAAATGACTTAGTTAACGTTTATAACTTGGAAGAGATATTAAAATAAAAACCTTTTTTCTCTTCCAGAGCAGTTTGTTCAAGGATATTTATTTAGTATTTTTATGATGTACCTAACTTCACTTTATTAAAAACGTGATAAAAATATAGGTTTGACCTCTTTGATCATGTTGCATCGGGTGTTATTTAATAGTTAGCTCGTTTAATAAATAACGTCATTTATAATTAGAGCAAACTCAAAGAAAAACTATTGTTTCTTTTATAAAATTTTTGCATTGACATTTCGTTCTTTTCTCGGCAAAATTATTGCACACTGTTACTCTTATTCTGAATTTAAGATAAGCCATAACATTTTATTTCTAATACATTTGAATCTTTATTATGTTACCTACGACTTAAAGGGACAATTTGGCACCATTAACACCGTAGAAAACTCACTAACACACATTAAGTTTAGACACATGGTCGTATAATGGAATTTTCTAGTAATAAATCCTGACGGCAGGGTGCGTAAACATTCCTGGGTAGCCAGATGACGGCGACATCTTAAAATACGGCTGCCCTTTCTTCAGCTGTTGACTTCTTCCCCTTGCCCTCACACTGGTTCATTATAATTAATAAATGACCGAGGTCCCTTAGGCCGCACCGAGCGAGGTCGGGTTAATATTATATTATGCCGTCTAAGGAGCTACTCATATGTGTTAAAGTATAGCAATAAGTGAAATGTACGTATATTATCAACAACGTAAAATGAATTAAGGGAAGTCTTAGTAAAGATCCTGAATTCTGTATTAAAATAGTTAATAATGTTGCGATTAGAGAGAAAAAGTTGTAAAACCCATATTTCTGTTTAGTTTTGTAAGTAAGAGTAACATAAAACTTCGAGATCAATGCATGTTTCACATTGAAAACAATAAATTATTACTGTTTCGTTCTCGGGTTAAGATTGATATTTTGTATTGGGTAATCAGCTATAACTACCTACTTTTAATATTATTTTCAAAGTTTATTCCATTAAGAGTTGGTAGTTTCACTTTCAATTTAATCATCTAACATTAATTGGTGCAAACTATACCAAACAAACTCCACCCACCACAACTCGCATCAAAACGTCACATCCCAAGCACCAACGGAATCGGCTCAATCGAAGCAGATTAACGTTAAACGCGGACCCGCACTCCATTAATTACTTAAATTTAATTCATACGAGGCCGCCTATTTACATTCAAAAACCCTGCCCGCATCCGTAACCCTTGCCAAGAAACTTCGCAACCCTAAGACGGCAACTCCTAAGACGTTCTTTGATAGTGCGCTTCGTCGACTCTGAATAAAGGCCACGGGGCCGATAGAGTTCTGATCTGTAATTTTATAGCTTTGAGAGGGCCCGTAGCCTCTGGATTGTGGCTATCGATCGCGCTCAGTGTTTTTGTCAAAGGCATATTATGTGGTTCCGCGTTAACTTGTATTGAAACTTATTGGCTATGCCTTATATTATATTAATATAAATTATTATTATACTTACATAATTATCAGAACCACCGATACCACCCTCCAAACCACATAGAAAAATAATGTGCGATCTATTTAGTTAGTCTAAGTTTTTGCTTGTATTACTATGTAGCACCAAGACTCAATATAAATTGTATAGGCTTATTCAAAAATAATTAACAAGCTTAAAGATACTTAACTTAAATATAATTTCGCAAATCTGAAATTATCGTTAAATCAGTTACCCCTCATACGCTTACCAAAAGCTTCCAAAAAAGCTAAAAGGCAAAAGCCATCAAGTCCGCTCCGATAATGAACTGGAAATCTAATAAGAAAGATCGGTGGGAGAAGGATTAGCCATTATCGCTCACGTAAACCGGTGATACTTGTATGAAAGGCCCTTATTGCATTATAAGGGGAAAGGGTTGCTGCCCTCACCGTCTCAAGAATTTATAAATAAGTTAGGCCCGAGTTACGGCCTTATTCTTCGGCGCGCGTTCCTGTTTTATCATATTTAAATTATTAGAGTCAGATGTGGAACGTGTACTTAATTGCCTTACTTTGTTTAAGATAATGTACCTTGGCTCGGCTCCACTTTTGTTTTCTTGTTGTCGAGAGATATAAATCCGGCGTGCGCCGGTACCTACGCCCAACTTTACTGTTTTTGTTCGGACTCGCCTTTTGGAGGGAAATAAAATTTGTTATGCAGACATTTGAAGACGTTACGTGGCTTTGGTACACTTCCTTTTTAAAGAGATTTCCAAGAATTAATTTTAATATTTTCTGCTACCTTCATAATAAGACTCTAACGTAAATACTTCGAAACAACTTTTGATTTACAGAAATCTCATAATGGATGAAATAAATAGGCACTAACGTTTTATATGATTGAAAACGGATTCGACTGGTTTTAAATTGAAAGCACAGTTTCTCTTAAATTATCGAAATGGACCTATTTTTGATTCAACGGTAAACAATCAAATACTCTTTATTTTGAGCAGATATAAATATTATGTTGAAGTTTCATAAACGATCTTGATTATTTTATGGTTAAAAATACGATTTTGTATCTTTACTTGACCATAAAAATATGCGAAATATTCGTTAATTTTGTATTTTTTGGATAATACTTAAAGTTTATTAATCCCTTATTCATGAATAATATATAGAAAAATAGGTAAATAGGAAAAATGAATAACATATAGAAGAATATTCAACTGTTACGTTTTCAAAAAGTGACTTTATGCTCAAAATAACAACAAAAACGTTGAAAAAATGAAAAAGTGAAGTTATAGTCATTACTCTTCACACGTAAAGAAAAAGACAAAGACTAGAGTTTTTGGAATAGGTATACTGGCCTTAAAAGTAAAAGTATTCCTTCCCTTTTTCAGGTTACATAAACAGCGCGTCTCCACGCCATACATCAAATATTTTAATTTAATTCACGTACCAACGTAATTTAGTCAAGAAAACAATGCCTCATTCATATTATAATATATTTTCTTCCATAAATCACTTTTAAGTGTTATTTCATTTCCTAAGGAGCCCCCGCATGCAGCACACGCATCGAACGAATAAGTAATTGAAATTTGAAATAACTTTTGATTTTCCGAAATGATTTCACCCCAGTCCCATTATGATATTTCCATCCCTACATGGGACGGTACGTCTTAAAATAAATGGTACACCTTTGAGATGCGTTTACCGGAAAATTCTCCCTAAAGGTTTCCATAATTATAATATTTAAAGATAAGGAGACGTTGTACTGAAGTAATAATAATTTTCATAATTATTTTTTGAATGGCATGTGGTTAAGTTGAACAGATTTTTTCAACAAGATTGAAAAAATACAAACAACGAAAAAACAATGCAGTAGCAATCTATTGTTGTATTATTATATGTTTGTATTATTTTATTCTCTTTTCTCCATTGGAAAAACTTGTTAGTGTCAATGGTTGTGCCTTTTAGTAATTCCATAAAATGTAATACTTAGCAAAGTAGCTTTTTTTCAAATAAAGTTATTGTGTCATTATTAAATTTTAGATTTTATCTTGAAAGAGATTTGGACCGAAAGTTTGAGTCTCACCGGATTAGTTGGTTGATGAGTTGAT
Organism: Agriphila straminella; assembly: GCA_950108535.1. Lineage (NCBI taxonomy): Eukaryota > Metazoa > Arthropoda > Insecta > Lepidoptera > Crambidae > Agriphila > Agriphila straminella. The sequence goes on along the minus strand of OX467309.1, from coordinate 14,733,485 downwards.
TTAGCACATAATTCAAATATCCATTTAAATTGTTTTCTCCCGATTTTTTCTTTTACGTCGGTCGTACGCATCATGTCTGTTTCTCTTGTATTTCGTTTTACAGCGTGTGTTTATAAAATGTCAAATGATGTCAAAGGCATTATGGCGTACCCACAACTATCATGGCCGGGGGCTCGGTGACATTGTCGGCCCTCTCAGGGAAGACGAAGGATTCATGTCGACAGACTTGTAAGACATTATCGGAATTGAATAGATTATAACGATGTTCTGTTTAACATTCAGAACGTAGTACTGAATTGAGTTTTAAATAAACACTAACAAATATTTAGTAAAATATTGAGACCTGCCTGCCTAGCATGACCGATTTATATCGCGTGATAAAGCATTTTATCGACACTCAACTGTCAAACTTCTTTGTCTTTTTGACAGTTAAACGTGATAAAACGCTATATCACGCGATATAAATCGGTCATGCTAGGCAGGCTGCCTGCCTAGCATGACCGATTTATATCGCGTGATATAGCATTTTATCGACACTCAACTGTCAAACTCCTTTGTCTTTTTGACAGTTATACGTGATAAAACGCTATATCACGCGATATAAATCGGTCATGCTAGGCAAGGCAGGCAGCATTGATCATATTCTAAAGATAATTGGGGTTAGTTATGATGTTGGAAATTAATCACTTTAATTATATTACAATGCGGATTTACTAAAATTGATATAATTTTCTTTATTGCGCCCAGGTAAGATAAACAATAAGGCAAATTATATTATATTCAAACGTACAGAAAGCAAGACAATGCATTAAATAGCGCTTGGCACAGCGCAAAACGCAGACGCTTAGAACATCCTTAATTCGGCGATTAAAAGCCGCTACAAGCTGCAAGATGTTGGCAACACCAATAAACAACGGCGAACGCTCGCGCGAACGCCGAAAGTTTGAGTCGCGCGGTGAGTGCACAGGACCCTTAATGAGGGTTAGAAATTTCAGCACATTGCGGCCCAAACCGCACCCGGCTTCTTGGCTTATTATTAATTCCGTAAGACGTGTCCCCGATGTCCGAGACGTGCTGAGATTCGAGACAAAAGTCAGAAGGGCGGAAGGGACCACCCGCCTCCCTGAGACGTGCGCCGCGTCGCAAGTCGCGAGTGTGGGATTTACAGGTGGTTTTAATAACGCGCACTAATGTCACTAGATGAATACTTAACGGATGGATCATGGTTACGTGGGAGTGGATCGCGAGATTTGCCTGGAAGATAAATTACAGCGGATTTGATAAATTACAAAAAGACTGTTCTGCGACAGAAACATAAAAACAAATACACACATAACATCATAATAAATACAATGCAGAGCTGTAGAATAATAAAATTATTATTGCAGTATTAGGTCAGCACCATCTCTTGGCCGATAGTGGAACTATTTTTTTTCTTAAGCCAGCGCCATTTCTTGACCGATAGTGGAACTAATTTAATTTTTCTTAGATCAGGGCCATCTGTTGACTGGTAGAGGAATAAATATTTTTTTTGTTTGTTTTTGAATTTCTAAAAAAGTGTGTTATATTGAGACACCGTTTTATTTTTCCTGTAATCTTTGCAATAAACTACTATCACATAAAATTATTTCAGATTTTTCTCTTTGCAAACTTCGGAGATAAGGGGGGGAACGATATTTTTTTTACATTTTTCATTATAAGTCGAAAACTATGCGGCCTAAAAAAAAGTTTTAAAATGTGCAAACAGCGCTCTTTCAAATGATACCTTACATGCCCTAGTCGCCCCACTTCATTTTTAAGTCTTTAAGCCCCTTATCTTATCAGTCCCTGTTGTAAAAAAAAAAAAAAAAATTCTTTCTTATTTGCAAAATAGTTGGGCAAACGTCATCTTAAACTATTTCAAATTTCAAGTTGGTACCATTAGTAGTTCTCGAGATATCCAGCTGTGACAGACAGACAGACTGAGTCACACCATAAGGGTTCCTTTTTACCATTTTGGTACGGAACCCTAAAAACAAGTGGAAAGTAAACAAGATTTTAGTAACACTCAGTTTTCCTTCAAAAATGTCTTAAACTATGCAGCATTCTGATATTATGAACAGCTTAGATGATTGCATAATTTTACTTTCGGTTTCGGTTAATTTTTCTGCAATATTTGCTGCAGAAATAATAAGTATTTAAAATTTAAATGTAGGTATCTATATCTAGAAGACAATTTACTTACAAAGTGGAAATCCATTTAAGATGGTTTCCTTGTCAGGGGGTCTTCAAAAACTCGTTAGGCTGCCGGCATTCTGCGGCGGGGGGTCACGTCTGTGCGGTCGCGCCGCAAAATGTTGCAAAGTTGATGTCGCATCGTCATATTGTTACAATGTTTAGTGACAGATAACGGGCACGATCGCCCTAATTTTGAACGATAAAACCAAACTGAAACGTCTTGAGGAGCGTCGTTGAATTTCATAATTCTTTTTCATGATTATTTTTTTAAGAGCACTTTTACTTGCATTTATGTGATTTTCCAAATATTTCAAGTAGGTACCTATGAAGGTTATTGATCAAAACTTGATCAATCTTTAACTGACGATGCGAATAGAATGAAATTTGGGGAAACGGCTGTCAAAACAATCCTACTATAATATTATAGCCCAATCCTACTATAATATTATAGCCCTCTTACTTATAAAGATTGTTTAGCAGATGTATAGTTACACAGTATTTTGCCACTTTCTTTTCAATGTCAAACTCAAATAGTTTGACAGAGAGTAACCATTGTGTAACTATACATCTGCTATACAATCTTTATTAGTAAAAGGGTAAATGTGAAAGTTTGTGGGTTTGGATGTTTGTTCCTCAATCACTCAAAAACGGCTGAACAGATTTTGATGAAATTTGACTCACAGATATTTTATAGCCTGGATTAAAACATAGGATACTTTTAATCCCGGTCAAACGTTCCCTAAGGATTTTTCAAATGTCCACGCGGACGAAGTCGCGGGCGGAAGCTAGTTAGCAAATAAAACAATCATATTTTTATTGATCATGGTGATTTAACCACATCAGAAATATACGAGTAGTCATCTCTCATATTACAGGGTGAAACAACCATTACTAATCGGGTTTGGTGGCAACTCAAAACTGTGTTAGATTTTAAATATGTCGGCTGCCTCACAAGTTAACTGACTCTGTTTCATTTTATTGGATAATTCGGTTCGTTCCGATTTCACACATTATATTAAAGAAGTAAAGCAAAAACAATAGAAGAAACACGAAGTAAATTCAAAAAGTAAATTAGATAAATAAGAACTATACGCTAACTGGCAATAAAACAATAACTTAAGGCCTAAACAGCTCTCTTTTGTTTCTAAACACGCCACCCCAGCGATTAACAAGAAACATCGCCTATCGGTTCGTGACGTGATCGGCACGACTACGCGCGCTTAGCTCGACTGCTCGCTCCGCTCAACTGCTCGCTCGGGAGCGATAACGGGAACACACGCGACTCTCTGCAAGACGCATGGCTCGCGTGGCCAGCACTGTAATTGGATGCGATTTATTAAACACTAAAGCACGAGAAGAGATATGGCGCAGAAAAATAGAACTACTGTTGAATTTGTAAATCAACCCTTTAAATTGTTTTTATGTTTTTTTTCTCACAACTCAAAAGAAAATAAACCATTTTATGCTTTTCTATACAAACGAGCTGAAAGTTTTTTAATATAAACTAGCTGTTGCCCGCGACTCCGTTCGCGTTGTAGTTATAAACATAACAATGTTCTCATTAAAGGGACATCTTTAATTTGTAATTTTCCATGGAAAAATCATCACAGTCACAATATTTAGAGAAGTTTGCAGAAAACAGTTAGGTATTTTCTTTAACGATAATTTTTATCTGAATTTGATATTGTTCGACAGGTGTAATCATAGAAATAGAATGTCAAAGAACAACAATGTCAATAAACAGGTTATCCGAAAAACGAATGTATATATTTTATATGAGATACGTAAAATATGACTTACATACATAAAATATGACTATATTATGGCAAAGGAAACTAATAAACTATGTTCCATACTGTTTTCTTCGTCGATAAACGAATAAATGTAGCGAAATTTGGTTTTAGAGAAATGTGTGGCAAGATCTTATTTATTTACCTGTGAAAAGTGTGATTACTTGGATTGTTTCTTTTGGTCACATCACAATCACTAACAGAACAAGACACCAAGGCTCCACGTTACCCTTATTTAAAATTCTAATCAAGATTACCAAATATTTAAAAGAAATTGTGATTGCTCTTTTGCTAGGCGGGACGCTAGGGGCTCTTACAGTAAAAAATGTTGGCACATTGTCACTTGATCCTTTGTCGCTTTTTTTCATAAACCGTGTCCGTATAATGTTAACGTCTCTTTTCCACGCTTTGTTGGTCTTCTTGAGCGCAATGATAATTTTTCTAAGTCTATGGGTGTAGTCAACTTGAGGACTTTACTGTCAAAACTGTATAATTTTTCCTACTCGCCGTCTGACAGTTGGAATAGAATGAAATTGGAGTTTCCTACATAAATACGCGAAATTTAATATTTTTCAATGTCCATCATCATCAGCTTGACCTGATCTTAAATAATAAATTGGTCCATAATTCTTACTGACGCGATGTTAGTTATTTTGTTTTACTTAGTTGCCCTGAAACTAGTCCATACGTAAAAAAACTAGAAACATAAACTCTTAAATACAGCCTCAAGTTATGAAAGGTTTTGATATGCATTTGTAAGCATTCACGGAAACACTGTAAATGTGTGTTCGATAAATAACAATTAGTCGTTAGATTTCAATCGTGTCCGAGCGTTAGGGTGGCGGGCGGTGAGTTACGGCCGACGCCGGCCGGACCAAAGAAATATCGCGTCAACACTTGCAGTTGATAGTGATGGGAAAACTGCTCGTTTATCGATGTAACTTTAGAAATTATAATATATATTGAGGAACTCGGCGGCGCAGTGGTTTAGCGCCTGGCCCAGCGATTGCGGAAGTTAAGCAACGTTCGCAAGGGTCGGTCATGGGATGGGTGACCAAAAATGAGTTATCTCGAGCTCCTCCGTGCTTCGGAAGGCACGTTAAGCCGTTGGTCCCGGCTGCATTTGCAGTCGTTAACACCTACCAATCTGCATTGGGCCCGCGTAGCCCATAAGGAAGGCCTGTGCCCCAGCAGTGGGGACATCAAAAATGGCTGATGGACAAGCACTCTGCAGGAGGTCTTTTACACGACGATTTGTTAAGCACCTATAAACAGCCAGTAGTGATGCGACTGCATCATAGTGAAAATTATTTTCGAGTGTGAAAAAAAGTGAAAATCATTTTTGTAAGTTTATGACCCACCCTATGAAAAGTTATCACTACTTTCAGGTATAGCACATTGACGCTTGCGCAGTCGTAAACACAAAAGTATTGTCTTCTATAAGTTTTAATTTTAGTGGGATCTCTCTTTGCAGTCTCATCTCTCTAAACCTTGCGTTACATATTTCGTAGCAACGGTGCTACGAAGTTAAGAGCGTTTACGCATAAACGCTCTTAACTTCGTAGCTTCGTAGCTTCGTAGCACACTAGCGCCGCCAATGGGAAAAAATCATAGCGCTCAAATAAAGACGAAATTGTAAATTGTGTTCTTCTAGTGTACTCCGAAGAAGCTTTGTTGTACTTTTTATCGTTTAAACAACATTTTATAACTTGACGTTTAGTTGTCGTTTAATTTATTGCTAAAAGTGGCCACTTTTAACAATAAAACTCCATTAAACTAAACGACAGACTAGAAAATATAGTTTAAACGATAAAAAGTACCACAAATCTTATTCGGAGTACACTAGAAGAACACAATTCACAATTTCGACTTTATTTGAGCGCTATGATTTTTTCCCACTGGCGACGCTAGTGTGCTACGAAGCTACGAAGCTACGAAGTTAAGAGCGTTTATGCGTAAACGCTCTTAACTTCGTAGCACCGTTGCTACGAAATATGTAACGCAAGGTTTAGAGAGATGAGACTGCAAAGAGAGATCCCACTAAAATTAAAACTTATAGAAGACAATACTTTTGTGTTTACGACTGCGCAAGCGTCAATGTGCTATACCTGAAAGTAGTGATAACTTTTCATAGGGTGGGTCATAAACTTACAAAAATGATTTTCACTTTTTTCACACTCGAAAATAATTTTCACTATGATGCAGTCGCATCACTACTGGCTGTTTATAGGTGCTTAACAAATCGTCGTGTAAAAGACCTCCTGCAGAGTGCTTAATCACTTAACACTTCGGATTAACGCCAGATTTATTGGTGAAAAATTCCCTTCCTATAGACGTATAGAAGTGTTGAGATTTAGAGTGGTAAGAGTAACTTCATTACTGTTTCAATTGAAAAGTACTTATTCAATGTTTGTAAAAAAAACATTGTCACAGTACAAGTAAAGTTTTGTTATATTAGGATATCATGGAAAAATTACCATTTCTTTACTCGAGAAAAAAATCGTGGAATAGATGTATTCTTGGTATACTTATTCCCGTTTATATTGAAGTTTGGACGAATCCACCCTAAGCAGTATTAACAAAAAACCTTAGAATCGTAAAAGAAAAAAAAGACTTTTTAACGGATTACATCTTTTACATTTTGATTTATGTGTTATTTTAGGATTAGCACAAATAATTGAATAATAATATCTTCGGTTATTTTCAGCAGTTTAATGCAGTAAAACATTGCTACCTTTCTTATTTGTAGGTACTAAAACCAACACAGATAGTTCAATCACAGAAAGGTCAACATCAATGGTCGGCTGGGGACGAATCGGGAAACAAATGCGCATCAATGTCGTCACACAAAATGGCCAGAGAGGTTTTAATTCCTGCAGGAATGGGGGCAAGCAAGGCTGGCCGGCCCGTGAAAAGAAACCCTTTTAGTGCTACGTAAGGATTTGAGAGGATACGACTTATATACGTTTCACAATTTGACTAAATTATTAAGTTTTTAAGGAGAGGTAGATAGAAGAGCGTATGATTAGCAGAAAATACTGTTTGAGTTGTACTAAGAAATACCGACAAAAAGAAAAGAAAATGTTATCCGAGTAATCAACTTAAAACGTATCATCAACACTAATTAATTCTGCATGACATGTAAGGGCAAGCTTTCATTTTATCTGAGGAATTCCTCAAAGTTCTTTTTCGTGTTCAAAAATAAAATGAACGTTCTCATCCACAACTCGCTAGCACCACCCTTCCATGTCGACAATCGTGTGTTTGTACGAGGTCATTCGACGATCAAAGCGATCGTCCAATAAATAAATAGTTGATTTGCTTCGTAAATAAATACTGAGAGGCTACCTCGAATAGTTCGCCAAGAATCCGACAGGGGCGCTCGGATAACTAACGAGAACTAAATAGGTTTGCTTTTGTAAGGAATGCTGAGCTTACGTTACGATTCGAAAATTGCTGATGGGAGAGCAGGGGGCCAGTCTGCTAATGTTTTCGTCAAAATCGTAGTTCAATGGTGTTTGAATGGTAATGCTTTTTGACACAGTTCTTGTTTCTTAAACCCAAAATCGAAACACAATGTTATGAGTTTAAGAAACTGCCAATTGTATGATAAATTTTAAAGAATTTGCATTTTCCATACTAAAATCGTCTTAATTTATTTAACAACCATGAAAGCTAATGTCTTAAAACTTTTATGTAGGTAAATGTTCAATCACTCAGCTAACTAATGCCATATGTATTAAGTGAAAAAAATATATCGGCTAAGTAAGTATTTCTGCTAACGATTAAAGAAGTTACTTTTAAGGTGATTTTTTTACATTTAGGAAAAAAAACAGAAATATCTTTATTGCTGATATTATATTAATACTAACTTTGCTAATATACGAACGATTACGAGGGAATGAAATGATACCATCTAAGAATATTAGACTATAGGTCTTAAAAATCAACGTTTAGTTTTATTAACATATTTTATTATTAACAACATATTAAATAAAAACCTCAGAGAGCTATAAGTAACTTAAAGGTAATTTAAATTTTAACGTACCTTCTTACATTGATTGTTACAGCAATAAAACCATTCACAAATAAATCTAGGACTCAAATCATAAAAACATAAGGACTCAAATCATAAAAAAAATCATAAAAACATTTTTTTAAAGTTTCTGAGGAGAACGCCATCTATCCAACCTATGAGGAACTAGCAGGAACATTAACCCTCCCTGTAGCAACCCTCCCGACAAGCCTCCTCGAAGCACGCTTGGAGTGAAAGCAATGCTTTTTATGAGGGTTGATAATCATTGTTCAGATTTATTTTTACGGCCGTACAATAATGCAAGTCTCTTAATATTTTTGTATTATATTTGATTTTCCTAAAAATATTATTTTCTCCTAAATATATTATTACTATCACATTAACACAAACTAAAAAGGTCATTCTTTGATTGCTTTCAAATGTATTTATTTTGTGGCGCTATCGTCGACATTCTTATACAATATCCAAAACAATTGACAACATTTCAAAAATTTTGTCTAGTGTTTTTATTTTTTATTTACGCAAAGGAATTTAATCTTTAATATTCCTTTATCTCGATGATACAGGGTTTTTTTCACATAATTATTTCGTTAAATAATTGATCAAAAACCCCGAAAGCTTATGTACGGTGTCAGAAATTGAAAAACTTCGAAATAGTTTTCGATTTAAGGTACCTTGTAAAAAAATGAAAACATGTCAATTAAGGCGGTGGTCTGCAACAAACGCCGTAGGTCGCGTCCGGCGTAACGCTGTACGCGGCCTACGAATGCTTCTAAGGCGGTGGTCTGCAACAAACGCCTTAGAGTCAAACCGCACTGTCGACTAGTCGCCGAGCGACTGTCGACAGCGACTGTAATTTCTACTAGTTTATATGGACGCGTACGCACTTGGTCGCCTGGTCGCTGGGCGACTCAGAGTCGTCGGGCGACTAGCCACGCCCAGTCGCTCGGCGTCCAAGAGATACACGGGTTCAAATGGAAGCGTACGCACTGCGAGCGACTGTCGCGGCGACTGGACGTTCCGCACAAAATGGCTTTCGATACGAAATATTTATTTTAGAAATATAATTGCGAAAAGCTAATTTGGGATTTATCAAGTAACGAATATTCTAATAATCGGGATTTAAAGAAACACCAGTGGGAGGAAATAGTGGAATTATTTGGAGGTGAAGGATTAACAATCGAAGAAAAAAACTTTAGGTAGGTACCTACATATTACAGTGTCATTTATTTTATTACTAGTCTAATGAACTCTGCCCATCTGCCATGGCAATCGACCCACCTCAGTTCAGTCATAAAATAATCAGCAAACATATCTCTGAACGATATACCACGTCGAGTTTTGGTATATCTAAAAATGCTGTCAAGAAGCCTGTTTTCAACTGAAAAGAAGGTACTGTCATTTTGCTAAAGCCCCCACCGGCTTACGATAACACATTGTAGATATACCTAATAATTTTTTTTTTGTTATAATGACGTACAAAATTAATAATTCAAGTATGACGAAAAAGCTTTAGTTTTTAAGTTTTAGTTTTTGATTATTAATAATTGTAAATGTGGTTTTTTTTTAAATTGATTATTTATTGCAAAGTTAGTTGATTCTGCACGACTGTACCAGAAACACCACACGTATCGAGTCGCTGGCTTAGTCGTCGGCCCGTGCGTTTTGAGTTGCAGTCGCCGGGAGACCGAGTCGCTCGCTGACCAGTCGACAGTGCGGTTTGGCTCTAAGGTCGCGTCCGGCGTAACGCTGTACGCTGTCCTGTGACGCCCAATAATTTCCGCGCCAGCGCTCTCTCGTAGCAGCAGCGCTCGGCGGGTGCTACGAGATGCTACGGTGCTACGATTTTTCAACTACGTAAAAGCTCACCTCATTTTGGGTTGCTTCTTTTTTGTTACTACTATTTTGCTTTATTGCAAGCATAGTAAAATGATAGCGAAATGTACTTGTACAATGTACATACTTTAGAACTTAGTACCTACGCCACGGTAATAGCTGAGAGTATGCAACCTCTTTTTATTGCGTTTAGTTTTTATTCATTACGATCGTCTTTTGTCGACAGGGTGGAGTTAAAATACAGTGCAGAGTTAAAATACAGTGCCGTGTAAATAAGCGCGAGTAATAGAGACGTCAATAGGCTTGTTTCCATTAAGAATCAATATAATGGATAGGGGTTTATAATGATTAATTATATTATGGAGAAAATAACAAACAATTTTAATTATTAAAAGCGTTAAAGATTAATAATATTTTTAAAAAATAAAATTTCGTAAAATGAAACCTTTAGTCACGTGACAGTGAACACCAATCAGAAAGCGTTACGTCACGCCGTGCGAAACTCCAATCTTGTCTTTGACGTTTCGAGTATCACTACCGGAGGCGCGTTCCAAACCTACACTCCGAGTGCAACCTAACCACAACCGAACGCAAGTTTTAGCCACTTTTTCCGTATTTCTCCATTGTTTGGAACATATACATATAAATAACTGGTTTGGCGTTTTTATAGTCGTGCTATCACACTGGGGCACTATACAGTACTTATTATATGAGAAATTAATTTTTAAACGATAAAAACTAGCTATAACGTACGAAGACACGATCGCTCTTTGGTTTGTTTCGCACGGCGTGACGTCATTCAAGACGCCATGACAGTCTTGTGCGTTTTGGAACCAAATTAAAATTGGTTTTTTAAAACGCGAAATTTATAATGTAAACGCTTGATTAAAAATAAATAAACCTTTTTTTTCGATAAAATGCCTAATAAGCTAAAATATTAAGCAGTTATTGAAATTTTGTCAACTAGCCTATTCTTTCTTATCTTAGTATTTTGAAAGTATGTATTTATAAATCATAACTTTGCTCAGTTTGTAACTAAGATTTTTTCACTACCATGTATTTCTTAATTAAAAGGTCCATTTTTACAGAATATTTTAATGAAAAATTCCGTATTGTCATAATATTTTTATCAACGATGTTTAAAGCGAAGCGATATGCTATAACAATACTATTTGCAAGTGCAACCCAACCAGTTCAAGAGATAAGTTATTAGTTATGTCATACACTTTGTTTTTTATGTTACAGTGTTTTCATGTATAATTAAAATATCGTACTTCCAAATTCCAAAAAGTTTGTTGTGAAAACTGTTGTCGATATATATCACACACAATCGACAACAGTTTTAATAAAATATTAGACTTTGGTGAGGAAACACATTCGTCCAAGCTTTCTATTTACTCAAGTACTTTCGCATCATATTTCTAAACTTTAAAAGCTTTCATCGTTAGTACTTTACCTTGTATTAAGTATTACAATCATTGCCAAAATTATAGTAGGTTATGTCTTCAACGGGAAGTGCCAAACTCGAAAACATTTAAAATGACAATACTTATTGTTGTGGACATTACAATCAACACCATGACCAGCAGGGAAACATATTCTGGAGCAGTATTTTTTCTGCTTATAGGAGTACGAATTCTCAAACTTTAACAAAGTTTGTCACGTAACTTTTGTCGAATATAGGTACAAAAACTACTTTTTGTATAAAAGTTTATTTATACTTTCTCTGTTTTCAGATTCAATTACACGTATAAAAGAAGTTTGTTGTGAGAACTAACGTTATTATTTATATTAGCTAAAATAGTAACATATATTTTAGTATATTTGGCGCGAAGTATAAATACTCCAATACAAAAGTTTGTTGGGCTGTGTTAGTAGTACTTAGTAGCAAAGTAGTAGTGGTCATCATCAGCTGATGATAGTATGACCTTGTCGGGCACTGACCTTGGGTGCGTGGGGGGCGTGCGGGGCGTGCGAGGGAGGGGGGCTGCGCGGCGCATTCGGCAGCTGCAGCAGGTGGCGGATGCTGTACCCTTGCCGCGCCTTACGTGACATCCTGAAATGAAACGTATTTGTATGTAGTGATGGTCGAAAATAATAATCAAGAAGGTGTTGCGTGCTGTACTCTTGCCTGACTTTTCGCGACATCCTGAAATGAAACGAATATTTATGTTGTGAGGGTCGAAAGTCTGCAGCCTGTCCGACATTCTCCATCTATCAGATTTATTTTAGTCATTGTAGTTATACAGGTGTGTAATCTGAAAATGTTGAATTGCTCTGAAATTATAGAAGCAATTAAATTGGTTTAGTTTTTGTAATAACAAGTATAATATTTTCCACTAGATGACTCATTATTCAAATAATTTATTTCTGTATAAAAGATTGTAGTAATTTAAAAGGTTTTTCAGTTCCTGGATAAGTTGAAGGATTCTTCAATGATTTATCCCGATTTGTGTGTCATGGATGGATGGATGGATGATGTCAATTTATATAGCAAAATTGCAGTTCAGAAAAATTTATACATTTATTAAAAACCAATTATAACGCTTTATGATAATTCAACAATTCTGTTATTGTAAACTGTAATAATTGTGAACTTCTTTACAGGGAATAACATACGCTACAGAAGGTCTTAACAAACTGGTCATAAATAATTGAATCCCGAAAGAAAATGTTAAAGTAACATTTCCCTTAATTTCTATTCATTTAATACAATAACAGGAGCGTTATACTTGTCTTGCACATCCGAATATTGTGTCTTCTCACCCTCAAGTTAAGATTCATTTTTGAATACTTTTATTTATCCAAAGCCAAGTTATATATTGGCTCGGGGAAAATTGACTTAGTAAAGTTGCAAATTGAGTTCATATTTGCTAAACAGTTGTGTATTGAGATAATAAAATACGCTGTTGTGTTTATAATTTATTTCTTTTCGTATTGATATTATCAATTAATTTGTAGGCTTTTATAATACACTGAGGTACCTACTTTGCGGGAACGTATTCGTAGAATTTATCTTTGAATTGGAACATTTATATTTATAGTGTTTAATATATTTGCTTCTTTTATTAACCGAGCGAGCACGAAGCACGAGCGAAGCGTCTCTGCTTCAGTTTGGGCAAAAATTCTTTCGTATGTCCGGCTGTCCGTTTGTTCTCCTCTACAGGTCGCATTTCTTAACCGATTCTCGTGAAATTCTATGAGCAGGGGCCTAATCGCGCTAATTTTCAACGATAAAACCAAAGCTAAATCGTTACCGTTTCAGTTCCGTTTGATTACCATGTTATAATTTAATGCTTACAATCCATGTTTAATAAATAAATTTTCTCGTTACCTATTTAAGATATGTCATTTCCATGGGTACGTATCAGAATGTCTAAAGTTAGAATGTCTAAACTTAAAATGACAAAGTTCAAAATGTCTAAAATTAAAATTCAAATGGTTTAAAATGTCGAAAATCATTATGTTTAAATCAAAATAGCTAAATTCAAAGTATCAAACGTATCAAATACTTGACGAGTTGAAATATCAATGGTCATTAAGTCTAAGTTCACAGTGATTTATTTGAATTGGGTTGGATCTTAAAACGAATCGCCTTCTTTGAGGTTAATTAAGTCTGTGGAGGTCTTTGGGCTTCGCCTGAAATGCTTTATAGCAAATTTAGCTGCCGGAAATGAGCCTAAACTAGTCTACTGGGACTTAGAAACCGTAGACCGTAGGTCACGAGATAGGTGGGAGGAGCGTTGCGACGAGCATGTTAGGTTGACATGAACCCAGCGCGCAAACCGAGCGAGCGTGCCGCGGCAGCGGCCGGCGAAGCGCCAGAAAAAAATATATTTCAAACTCAATTGGTGGATTTTGTTCGGCGGCTACTGAATCAGTGACTGGTACCGGCTACCGAATCAGGGAGCGGCGTGGCTATGGTGATGTGCGGCGGCGACACAGAGGTTAACACGCAATTATTTTACCTAATTAATTAGGTACCTGAATGAAAGATACGTAAATTCGTATATAAGTATCGTATATAATAATACGTATATAAGATAAGTAATTTCTATACGTCATTATATGTATTTGGACTATTAGACATTTTAACTTTTGATCATTTGAACTTAGACATTTTTAGTTTGAACTATCTGACCGTTTGACATTTTCGTTTTTGACATTTTGAACTTTCGACATTTTAATCGTTAGACATTCAAATTTTTGACATTTTGAACTTTGTCATTTAAGGTTTAGACATTCTAACTTTAGACATTCTGATACGTACCCCATTTCCATAGATTATAAAACAATCTAACATTGTACCTATGTAAAGTCACAGCCAGGGATAATAAAAATGTTGATCTCAATAATGACGACTAAACCCAACAAAACCTAACCAAATGTTTTTATTTCTCATAATAAAACAGCTGCGAATAAAACATGTAAAACATTTGTACAAGAGAGTCATTTATTGTTCAAAGCAAATAAAAACAGATGGCTCAGTATTAAAAAGGCATATGAAGATGACTTTATAACGAAAGACATAAGCGAAACTGGACTTTATAATAATATATTTAAGTTTGAAAATAACTGATTGAACGATTGTATATAAATCTCTTTAACCTGGTATCCGATTACAGTTTAATACTTGACTAGTAGGGAATTTTGAATAGGTACGTCTACGTACCTAGTGCTTGAATGGGATATGTGTATTGCTCTCTCTTTCATTCCCTCATCACAATGGTTTGCTTCAGTGGCTATTTCAGAATAACTTGACACAGCTCGAGCTTTCCGTTGAACAAGTTATGTAATCTTACGTTTTGTGTACTCATTCCGAAACATTGGTAGGGTCGAGAGATAAATTTTGTTGGGTGTGGTATATGCGTATTGGTGTGGCGTGTAAATAGCCAAGCACCATGGGGGTGGATTACACCTAGGAGGATTATGGAGGAAGATATGGAAACATCGAGTAAATGCACTCACTCACCTGGTGGACGATGCGGAGCAGTTCACGCCATCCGGATGGTCTCGATCAACAGCACTTAAGTTCGATACACATTATTTACGGGTTTTCACATTCTTCGAATTGCTGCTTAATTACAGAGAAGGAAAGTCAGAGAGAAGTAAGTGACAGGAAGGTTTTTAGACACTTCAGAATGCAAAGAGATCATTTCTCTTAGTGGCCAGTGCGTCTTGGATTCATCGACGACATTATCCCACAGATTAGTGAGCGCGAGCTTATCGATGGTCTCATAAACATTCCACAATACTCGCTAAATATTTAACACTCCTTATGCGCTTAACCATGCTCCCCGCCTTGGATGTTCGCAGTAGTTCCAAAACAAAAAATAAATTACAAACATAATCGTAGCAACATAAAATAACATGCACGCAGTTTATACTAAGGTTAACAGAAAGACCAAACTTCATGGCTAAATCCTAAACAACCTAAGTTACAACTAAATATAAAATAATGCAGAGAGTTATTGAGTAGGAATCGGATATAATTTTACAATCGGACGCTTAAAGATCCCGAATCTAGTTTTCACCGTCGCCACTCGAATAACTCCGTCCGACCCGGGATGAATCTCCGTAATTACACCTAAAGGCCAATTCAAGGGAGGAGAATCCTCCTGTCCCACAATGACAACAGTTCCGACATTAATAGTATGGCCAGTGGTGGTCCATTTCTGTCTAATCTGTAAGGTATGAAGATACTCTGAACGCCACTTCTTCCAATAAGACTGCACCATACTGTCTAATAACTGTTTCCGCTGGGTAAGATTAATACGCGTGTCAGTTAAGGGTGGCGCAGGTAAGTACTGCAAAGGTGATGACATTAAAAAATGCGCAGGAGTTATCACTTCGGGATCGGGATCCGAAGATACAACAGTAAGTGGGCGCGAGTTCATAATACACTCTATCTGCACCAGCACGGTTTGCATTTCCTCGTAAGTGAGAAGCTGGGTTCCGATTACTCGATAAAGGTGAGTCTTTAAACTTTTAATATTCGACTCCCACATACCACCGAAATGCGGTGAACGAGGTGGAATCATTTTCCAATCAATGCGGCGCTTAGTAAGTTCGCGCTTTAAAGTTGGATGAAATTCAGATCCAATTAAGAAGGTATAAAGATCATCTAGCTGTGCCTTTGCACCGACAAAATTGGTGCCATTGTCTGAATATAGACACGACACAGGTCCACGCCGTGAAATAAAACGACTAAATGCCGCTAGAAAGTCATTGGAAGTTAGGTCCGAGACCAACTCAATATGAATAGCCTTGGTCACGAGGCACACGAACAAGCAAATATACGCCTTCTGCGAATGTTGTCCTCTTCGACGAGCAAGCGTAATGCGAAGGGGACCCGCTAAATCAACGCCGGTATGGACGAAAGCCTTTGCTTCGGTAACACGGAAGGAAGGTAAATCAGCCATCTTGGGCGTGGGGTGCGACGGATTCAAACGGAAGCAGCAATTGCATTTCCGAACCCTTGCTCTTATCACCGTCCTGGCATCCAATATCCAAAAACGTTGCCGCAAGATCGACATCAAAAGTCCTGGACCAGTATGACAATTCATAATATGGTAGTGTTGAATGATAAGATCCACTATATGATCATGTTTAGGGAGTAAAGCCGGATGTTTAGCCTCAAATGGTAAATCCGATTTTGAAAGCCGTCCTCCAACACGCAGCACACCATCTTCGTCAAGAAACACCGACAAGTTTAAAAACTTCTTAGAAGGCAATTTACTCTTCTTAAGCGCGGTAAGATCCTCTGCGAAGTGGATACTCTGCACTGAACGTATCACAAATTTCTCGGCAGTCATAATATTATTGACTGCTCCAGAAGAAGGCGAGATTTTTTTAATAAATCGGAGGACGTATACAACAATTCGTAGAAGTTTATCCCACCCGGATATACGCCGAGCCAATTCCATCAGAGCCGGTGGTTCACACCGAACCGTTGCAGTCAGCACACTAACTTTGTGCTCAGGCAACTCGGCGGTTATGGTAGGTGAAAAGGCTTTCATTGGCCAATTTGACGGAGGGCTACGAATCCATGATGGGCCGTTCCACCATAAATCATGTGAAGTGAGTTGGGAGGGAAGCATCCCCCGGGAAAGACAATCACTTGGATTCTCACTTCCTGCAACATGATAAAAGTTTTCAGGAGGCAGATTCTCCTGACATTGAGCGACGCGGTTACTTACAAACACCGACCAACGATGCGGTGAAGAATGAATCCACGAAAGCGCAATGGTAGAATCCGAGAAAGCATACGTTCCCGCAATGGGTACACGCGCTTGATAGGAGTCTTGAACTGTCCGTATTAGTTTAGACATCAAGACGGCAGCACATAATTCCAAACGTGCGAGGGTGGTCACTTTAGTGGGTGAAACCTTAGACTTCGCACAAAGTAACCTCACAGTAATATTACCCATGGATTCAGTGGTGTGTAAGTATAGGACACAACCATAACCGTTCATACTTGCATCACAAAACGCAACAATAAGTACCGTACAGTCGTTAAAGACGCCTATATGACGTGGGATTTTCAAAGTTGAAATGAGAGGAAACTCCTGTATGAGCGCCGAGAATTTTCGTATAACGCTCTCAGGGGGAGTATCATCCCAATCTATGTTGCATAACCATAGCTCTTTAATAAGCAACTTGGCGTACAAAATGACAGGGGCCATCAAACCGAGGACATCAAACAAACGAGCAACCACAGAAAGTATATTTCGTTTCGTACATTTCTCTTGGACGTAAGCAGTCGTAAAGAAGAAGTTGTCATCGGCTGGTTCCCACGAAAGGCCTAACACCTTCAAGGTATGACTAGAACCATCATTCAGATCCACTGCACTGCGGTGAGAGTCTGGAAGGTTTCCCAGGACCACGCGAGAATTACTTGTCCATTTGACCAGGTCAAAGGCACCGGCCTTGAACAACGAGATTAATTCTTGAGAAAGGCGCACGGCGCTGACCTCATCAGAGATAGAATAAACTAGATCATCCATGTACAACCTAGACTCTGCCACCTTAGCAGCTTCCGGGTAATGTGATCTCATGTCATCAGCCAGTTGACGAACAGTTCGCATTGCTAAGTATGGGCTTGATTTAAGACCAAAGGGGACCCGATTAAATTGAAAGGTTCGTACGACTTCGTTCTCCGAAAAACGAAACAAAATCCTAATATATTTACGGTGTTCATACGGAACCAAAATCTGTAAATACATTTGTTTAATATCAGCAGTCATAGCGACTGGAAAAAGACGAAAGCCAAGCAAAAGCAGAAATAAATCGGCTTGCAAATTAGGGCCAATATGAAGGACGTCGTTTAGTGACAACCCTGTATGCGTTTTCGCACTAGCATCGAGCACAATCCGAGGCATGGGCTTACCCGGATGGGTGACAGCGTGATGCGGGATGTAGTATCCTTCCTCCGTCACCTCGGATTCAGGAACCTCAGACAAGTAGCCCTTTTCAATATATTCACCGATAACACTATTATATTTATCTCGTAAATCCGGTGACTGTTTAAATCTCCGCTCCAAAGCCATAAATCGTCTTTGAGCAGCAGTGCGAGAATTACCCAATTCTTTCGGGTTCTTGCAGAATGGTAAAGCAACCGAGTACCTACTACCCTCCCCCCGGGTGACCGACGAAGCAAACAAATTTTCACATTCCGTCTCCTCCGGACTCAAAAACCTCATGTTAGGTAATAATTCCTCTAATTGCCAAAATTTCTGCACAATATCATTAAGCGAGAGTGCGCAGAACGACGTAGAAGTATTAACAAGAATATTACTTGGGAAATCACCCATCAGCACGTAACCAAACGCGGTCAGCAAAGCAGGAGGCGCACTGGTACCAGAAACGACCCTATTCCCTAAATAAATATATGGAAACAGCTGAGCACCCAGAACGACATCCACTGACCCAGGAACGTTCCATGTCAGATCGGCTAGGGGAATCCCTTTCAAGTAACCCATATCACCCATGTCCACATAATGAGCAGGCAGCTGATCGGTGATACAGTCAATCACTAAAGCATGTATAGTGTATTTATTATCCGTATAAACACGGGACTCAATATCCAAATAAACATATCCTAAAATCGGCCGAGACGCTAAACCAATTCCTTTGACAAAAGAGTTACTCAGTGGAATTATTGGTAAATTAAGCGATTTACAACAGTCCATTGTAATTAAATTATTTTGCGATCCGTTATCTATTAAACAGCGGATAATTCTTTTATTATTACAATTTTTAATTTTAGCATAAACTTGCGCTGTCGATAGTAAAATCGTAGAGTTTGGTTTTACTTCCGCACTTAAAGACAATGAAGGGGTACCCGGGGTGCCCAAGATACTCGGTGTATCTGAACTAGATGGGGTCCCCATAATGGATTGGGTACCCGATGGGGTATTCAAAACACACGGGTTCGTTCCTACGCCGGGTGCAGAAAGAGGCGACGCTGCCGGCAGCAAGGCGACGGACGGCACCGACGACGGTAAATGAGGCGACGACCCTTCAACGGTAGGTACTCGCGACGTATGAGCGTAAGTATTTTTCCGACCATTATTATTCTTAGTATCAAAATGTAAGAGGGTATGGTGACGTTTTTTGCATAATTCGCAAGCAACCGTCGACCCACATGACGTTACGGTATGCGACCCACTAAGACAACTGACGCAACCCTGTTTCGATTTAATAAAATCAAATCGGGCTTGGGGTGAACTCAAACTTTTAAACTGTGAACATGCATTAACCGAATGATCACTTTTATTGCAAAAAATACACGACTTTCCCGACGTGTAAGTCATATTTTCATTACTCGCGACAAACGACTTGTAAGTATTAGGACGGGCTGCCGCGGTCGCGACAGACGATGACGCTTTATTAACACCACCGCTCGAAGGCCGTGACGAGTATGAAACATTAGACCGTTCTAAGATTTTAACTTGATCTTGCACAAAAGAAATTAATTCATTATAAGAAGGAATGTCCTTATGACGCACAGATAATTCGAACGCTTGAACAGTTTGAACATCGATCTTCCTTAGAGCACAATGCAAAAGTATGAAATCGGTAACATCACTGATATTCAGTTGTTTTAAGGCCAACACAGACGCTGAATATTTTTCAATAAAATAATCAAGACTGGCTGCCGTATTCGAACAATTTTTCGCATCGAGAATATTGTTAAGATAAAGTGTACCTAATGCACGCACATCTTGATATTTATTCACCAAGCTATCCCAAATAATATTATAGGTTTCACCCGAGGGTACAATACCCGCAGTAGCCTTAAGCGCGCCGTGGGTTAATTTCCCTACTAAATACTGCACGCGCTGCGAGTCAGACAGCTGTTTGTTATTGTGAATGTTGGACTTAAAAGATTCGTAAAATTTAGGCCAATTTTCCGTTTTGCCGTCGAAGCTTGGCAATTCAATCGGAGGCAACTTAATGGTGCATTTCGGATTATGATCGCCGGAACTATTCGATGACGACGGTACAATTGATTGCGACGACTGAATAATATTATTTCGGACGCGCTTTACAATAAAGTACAGATCTTCAAAAGCAGTCAAAGGCTGATAGTCAGGCAGAAATTTCGAATCTAACGTAAGCTTGCGGTCATTTATGTCATCAATTATCGACTCAAATTGTCTACGCATTTCATCGATTATTTCAGACTGAGCCAGGAAAGTCTCATTATTTCGGGGTGCAAAATTAGTTACATTATTCGCAAATCTATAAAGATCATTCATCCGCGAAAAAAGACGCTCCTTTTTCGCTATTAATAAGGTAAGCTGTTTATCTGATAGTTCAATGACGGAATCAACTGAATCATCACTTGATTTCGACATTTTTATAAAGAAATTACGCTATTCCAATGCGAAAATAAATAAAATAAATCAAATAAATTCAACGCTATTCCAATGCGAAAAGAAATTACTTAAAAGAAATTACGCTATTTCAATGCGAAATTAAATTAAAAGAAATCACACGCTATTTTAACGCAAAAATAAATTAAAATAAATCACCCGCTATTTCAATGCGAAAATAAATCACCCGCTATTTCAATGCGGGAATACCCTAAAAGAAATCACGCTATTACAATGCGAGAATTAATTTTAAGTAAAAATAATTTATTCCGTAAAATTTTGTACCAATTACAAAATGGCGGAGTACGGCGGTAAGTACGGAACTTCGCGAATTTACCAATTAATACGTAATTATTCTGCGAACATCCAACTTACCAAAATACGCAAAAATTCCTGCTGGAGCATGGAATCCGCTCAAAAGGACCATAAGATGGTGTGGCGTGTAAATAGCCAAGCACCATGGGGGTGGATTACACCTAGGAGGATTATGGAGGAAGATATGGAAACATCGAGTAAATGCACTCACTCACCTGGTGGACGATGCGGAGCAGTTCACGCCATCCGGATGGTCTCGATCAACAGCACTTAAGTTCGATACACATTATTTACGGGTTTTCACATTCTTCGAATTGCTGCTTAATTACAGAGAAGGAAAGTCAGAGAGAAGTAAGTGACAGGAAGGTTTTTAGACACTTCAGAATGCAGTGAGATCATTTCTCTTAGTGGCCAGTGCGTCTTGGATTCATCGACGACATTATCCCACAGATTAGTGAGCGCGAGCTTATCGATGGTCTCATAAACATTCCACAATACTCGCTAAATATTTAACACTCCTTATGTGCTTAACCACGTATTGTATAAAGAGTATAAGATTCATAACATGTTTTGTAGAAGTAAAATATCGTTTGTAATTCATTCTGAGATGTTTAGATAAGTAATTTAAAATTGTAAGCTTTTATTTTCTCAATAAATAAGCTTTGCTCCTTATCTGCCCATAAAGAAAGAATATGTCCTAGCACCAGCAGTATTAAGAATGGTAGATGTATACAGAATAGCTGTATTAAAACAGTACATAAATAATATACTTTCTTAATTTTTCC
Source organism: Agriphila straminella (assembly GCA_950108535.1). Taxonomy (NCBI): domain Eukaryota; kingdom Metazoa; phylum Arthropoda; class Insecta; order Lepidoptera; family Crambidae; genus Agriphila; species Agriphila straminella. The sequence continues at coordinate 14,711,626 of OX467309.1, read as the reverse complement.
AATAATAATAGCCAGTAAATAACTTACTAACCCACTAAATTATTAAGTAACTTAAGTTAAGTCCATTCCAAGATACAAACCTAATTTCCTATTAACAATAAATAACTTCCGCATAAAAATATCCATTCGAACACACAAAAGTAATATTGGCATACATTTCGTTACAAGGAAGAAGCTGAGCACGCGATCCAAGACACGACAAAGGGCGTAAGGGATTCCATTGATCGTTCAACAGTATACAGAGCTACCCAAAACCCAAACTGTCAACGTTACATCATAAACTTGTTACAGCAATTTACATCGATCACGCAAAAATATCCGGAAATCGATATCTTTAGCTGCAGACGACGCCATTTTGAAGTGCTTATTTCCATTATAACATTGTACTAACTACACTGAAATGTTCTACAAAAGTTCGTGTTTTGCTTCGTGAAGTCCACAACTTTCATCTTACTCGAGTACCCTAACTCCTCAATTGGCATTACGCGAAAACAACATTTATTACAAGCGAGTACAGATTGAATTAGCTCGCGGTGAAATTCCGCTTACAACTTTCCGCAAATACGACGAGTTCAAGTTATCTGAAAAGTTATTTAACAAAGTTTCATAGCTTTCTTGGTTGCTGGACGAGAATGCGCCTTGAGCTGTTTGGATTAGGTTAATTATCGTTTGGGGGTAGCGTTGTAGATGGGACCTTGTTGATATAGCGCCCATCTGCGTTATCCCATCCCGAGCCGTGACTGTAGAAAGATTTTCCTTCTACAATGGACTGAGAGCCGAAATGACTTTGTAATAGTATTCTCAATAAAAGAAACAAATACGGTGAATTTTCTTTTGATTCATTTCTGAGTGAGCAGAAATGTTGTACACTGGATAACTTCTTTTCTTATTTGTAAGTAAGGGCCAATTTTACAGTCCTCAGATAAGTTTTTAACTGGTAAGTAATTTAATTGAAATTCTGTTTCTTTTTTCCATTAAAGCAGAAGATAGTTGTTGTTTAGAATCCAGAAGAGACGTCGAAATTAAAAACTTCCTTATGGACTTACATTTAGATTTAAGCTATGGAAGTGGCTGTCACTTTTGGTTGTGTTGGCACTTTTGTTTGGTGCATCCAATTGTAGTACCTATAGTAAACGATGTCTCATAGCTTAAATCTGGACGTACGTCCATTTGGAAGTTTTAATTTGGACGTCTGCCAAATGGACGTCTCATCAACTGCATTAGTGTTTTTATTATTCACGAGAAAGTTGCTTGCATTTCAAATAACATTAGTCACATCTATTTCAATTCACATAGGCGATATTTCCTGCTTTCAGTACGTGTTCCATAAAATATTCAGCGGAGCAACGTCGTCGTGCGACCATTATAGAGCGCCCCGCTATGTTATAGTTGGTTGTCTACTTCGCTAAGTTTTAATGAACTCAATTCTGACTTTGGAACTCAAACAAACACTATTTTATTAGTTTAACTGAGACGTTTAACAATTGATTTGAGTATTAAATTGATGGGAAGATTATTAAAGTTATAATTATAATCTATTTGGTAATAATTTTAACGTTAAGTTGTGATTCTGAGAAATCGAAAATTTTGATAGTCAACTATCAAAATATTCGATTTCGCAGAATCACCCCAAGATCTCAAGAATTAAGATATTCGAATGTAAGCTACGATTTTTAAGAAAATATTCATTCTATTTCGTAGTTAGTGAATAATCGAATATTTATAAGTAGTGCTATTCGTAGGAATTTACTTAAAATGAATATTAAAATTGAATTATCCTATCCAGATCCTATCTTAGAATCAGTTTGGAGCGTTAACCAACTCAAACACAGAGTTACGTATCGTAGTCGGCAAGTCTACAGCCTTTATGTAAGTATGTCACGAAAGTAGTTTACTTGTAACTCTTTTTGTACAAAACTTTTCATTCACAACTTTTATACGCCAATGACAAAGTGTCGAAAGTAAGTTTAAGTCATTACCTGTCACTTATACGGTAGTCCAGTCCATAGGCAAGGTCAAAAAGTGTTCGCAGCGTCCTCCCCAAGTAGGCATCGAAGTAAACACGGATCACAAGAGCATCAACCAACAAACGTCACTCGAGTTTCACTTCAAAACAACATCTCAGACGGTCACAAACACACTATTCTGACATTTTCACAGTCACAATAACACAAAAACGGCAGCTCCGAGTCAGAAAAACGTCTTTCGTCTTACAGCATAACCTCAAAACATCTTACTGACACTCCGCGGCCCACAGGAATTAATAAAAAGTTTCTTTATAAAACAAGTGGGTTGTGAGCATGTTCCAAAATGGCGGAACTTTGCGTTAACTTCGGAACGCAGAGCGACGTGAAGTTGAGGGTGCGCGGTTCGCGCCGCTCGCGGTGCTGTTGCGCAGGCAACCCTAACTTTTCTCATAACAACTCTCATGAAAAACTTGAAAAACCAATTTTTAGCTTGACAAAAGTTTTTGTGTGTATCAAAAAGTTTTAGTAAGTGAGGTTTTAATTGAAGAAAGTAGTTTAGGAGGCGTTTGTTTCGAGTTGAGAAGTGATACGATCGCGTAGCGCTCCCTCACCGGACGGGGAGCCGCGTAGTCGACTGGGGTTCGTTCGCGGAAAATCAATAACTTACGGCCGACTCTCTCCGCCGCTCTCCGCGTTTAATCATACACTTTGTGAGCAAAACATTAAAACTTGTCCGTTTGTTTGTCGGAGGGGGTTCAGAGGGTGGAGGTGCGGGGTGGCGCGGTCGCTCGAGCGGCGAGCGGAGCGGGCAGCGACGCGTCCACCGGCCACCGGGTACTTCGCGAGTTTACTTCGGATAAAGTTTTCCGAGGTGTTCTTACAAAGAAGTACGGTATTGTACTGCAATGTGAGGAAGATTGGCGGCGACCCTGCGCCCCGCGGCTAACACTTAAACTTCGCTGCATTGTTATCGGTAGCCAAGTTCAAATTAAAAGTTTGCCGGCACTTTAATAACTTTGCGGTTACGTCGTGTATAGGTAGGTATGGTGAATTGGTGGACGCTCGATTCGGTTTCGTGTAACACAGGGAGTTTGTTCGTGAAAATTTGTTCGTGGGCTTTAAGTTTTCAAAACCAAAATTTATAAGTAATATATTTAGTCACAATATATTAACTCCTAAATAAATACTTGTAAGTTTAAAGAGATTACTAAAGACTTGATAAAGATTGATTAGTGCAGACTTTTAGTATAATGAGATAATGTTTTATGTAACTTTGCGAGGCAGATTTTAATCTCATAAGTACGGGTGATTAGTAGTCAAGGTTTTTTATATATAGAAAAGTAAAGAAAATCTAATGCTGATGGTTATCATAAAATTAGAATGTTTGCATAAATAAATGTTGTATTTGTATTATGCACATACCATCAGCTATTTTTGACCAGGTGACATTATGCACAGGCACTACTATTTTTAATGTATTAATTAAACAATTAGGTTAAAAAAATAAACATATTATACAAGAGCCAAGTTTAACATCATAAATTTTGTTACCAACACAAAACAAACAGCACAAAAGCGGTCAAACACAATATCAGAAGTTGTAGTAACTCTCCGCTTGCAACAAACATTGAGTGGAGTGATTTAATTCAGTAAGTACTGTAAGTAGTGTAAACAGGTTTTGTCTTTGGCTCTTTCCCCACACCCCCGTATCATATAATATTTAGTAGACAGTAGAACCGCTCGGAAAAATCACGGCTTTCCATGCAAACAAACATAGTCATTTTACACAGGCAATCTCAAGTTATGTCAGGCTATTTTCAGTACTGTAGCTTTCGATCATAAATACCCTAGATGTCCGGTCAGAGTTTTAAAAAAATCGCACCTCAAATAGCGTCCCACTTACAAACTGGACGCTTATTTTGCACAAAGTAAGTGATTAAAGACGTATTTTTGTACAAAATAAGCTTATTTTGCAATATAAAATGTGTTTGTACAAAATAAGAGGTGATTATGTAGGTACAAAATAAGCGCCAAGTTTGTAAGTGGGACGCTATTTGAGGTGCCATTTTGCGTACTTACTGTTTTAGTACGTGAAGCGTTATCTAGGATATTCTTGATCGAAGACTGTAGCAGCTACCAAGAAGTTCCTGACGCAACAAAAGAAATGACGGTAGTATTTTCGACCGTGGCTAGAGTGGCGCTTCTGTCTAAAACATACAGATTAATTATTTTGTGCCCTTACAGTCGTTTCGTTTAGCCAACAAGTCGACAAACATTTGCGGCCAACATAACTTGATACTCCCCGCCTCCCTCTTTAAGAATAAAGCTGTAATATTCAATTGGAAACGTTGCTTTCTTAGCAGTTCTTCTTACACCGGCTCAGTTGGACGACTGGTCGCCCAACTTCAATAGATACGAGGGTTGCTAACTTTAACTAGCCTTTGACAATTTTAACATTGACATTTTTATAGGAATTATTTATTTCGGTAATAATGAAGTTAATTACAATATGTCAATGCTTGAAAGCAATACTTAATTATAATGACATACATTTTTAAACTTACACTGTTTGCGATGGCAAAAACTGTATAAAAATGCACAGTCATTATTATACCGTATGACGTGAACTCTTATGTAAAGACATAAGTAGGTAAGTACCTCAAATATTTAGAGACAGAAATTGTAGCAAAACAACTCGTGCAAGACTATAGGGAGCACAAAATAAAAGTATGTTAGGAAGCTCTACCACAGAAAATATTAGGTAAGTACTATAGTTTCCGCCCACGTCTTCGTCCGTGTGGACATTCGGAAAATTCCTAAGAACCTTTGACCGTGATAAAACTATCTGTGTGTCAAATTTCTTCCTAATCTGTTCAGCCCGTGATTGAGGAACAAACATCCAAACCCACAAACTTTCACATTATAATATTAGTAGGATTACTGACGAAATTACTGATTCAATGAACATTACACCGCTCTTTTTGTAAGAAAATTCGGTAAACAGAACTTAATTGATCTTTGTAAATTCAATCCAAATATACAGATATCAATAGAACAACCAGTTTCAAAAACTTTTTACGAGCTTTAGCAACCCTACCAACCAACGGAGCAGCCAGACTTCATCCTCCAGTCTCCAGGGATGAGTATTAACAAGTATTTTACGAGATAAATAAGTTAGCCTTAGAGACGGATGATGCGAGTAAACGTGAAAATTTCGCTTCTCAGAATGTAAGTACCCCTAATTATGCTCAAAAGCTTTTATGTTTAATACCGTCTTTGAACGTTAGGGAATTCGCACTGACGTAGGTAGGTAGGTACTTTGTGCTTAGGCATTTACTTTCTTTGAAAGTCTTTTTAGGCTAAAGTCCGCTGGGTTTATAGAATAAGTTTATAGTCCATTCACCTCCTGTGAGAATTTCTCTAGTAAAGGTAAGTACAGGATTTTGTATCCTAGGAGAGGCAAAAAAATTGAGTAATATTTGCTAAAACCACTGTACTTATCTGTATGATTATTGTTCTTGATTTTTAAACAATTTAAAACAATACCAACAGCACAGACATTACTGAGGTTGATTATAGCTATTTATCAAAAACTTGTCTATAAAAAAGTCAAGTGTAATCAGTGAAAGTCTAATAATAAAAAAAAAACCTTCATTTTTACATTTCTCCTGTTTAGTCGTTAGCAACTACATCTCAAAACATTTAAAAATACCCAGAAAATCTAAATTAACAAAAAGCTTATTTAAATACAGTAGATATTTTATAACTCGTTAATTCCAAAATAGCATTAAAGTTTTTAATGCCGTCATTATTAAACTCTAACAAATGCGTCTCAACACATTTTAAAATACCCAAAAAATCTAAATCAACATTATTTTTATTTAAATACAGTAGATATTTTATAACTCGTTAATTCCAAAATAGCATTTAAATTTTTAATGACGTCAGATTCAATGTTCTTAAATAATTCATTTAGGAACTTACACGTTTTCGCTTTTCCCGTTTTATTTCCTGACGAGTGACATTCTTGAACCCTTTTAGGGTCGTATTAAATAAATTATTCCCCTTTTAAATATATTATTTTAAATTTTAATTCATTATATGGCTAAGGGTAAGCTAATTTTGATGTTATTGTGTATTATTGTGTTCAAGATTGGGTACGATACATGTAGGATAGTATATTAAAAATATACTTAATAATTATGCTGTATTGAAAAACAAAGGATGATGTTTAGCAGCTTTGTTAATAGTTTTTTCGGTATTCTCTTATTTCTATTTAGAAAATAATTTTATCTCGGAAACATCTTACATTTTTTTATCCACAACGGGATAGTGATTGGCCTTCACCTCCCCTTCACCCCCTAGCATGACCACCAAAACACGATAAATATGATACAGTGATTTATCGCGTTTAACTGTCAAAGGCATTGGATTATCAAAAATAAAAAAATCTTTATTTACTTTAACATACAAAAACATAACATTTAGTAGCTGGAGTCCCCTTTTAAGCATGATAATGCCTGTACCAGAGGGCCCCGCTCCTCCATTCGGACGTTAAAGATTTTAGTAGGTAAGGTAACTACTTACGTGCTAATAATTAAAAAAAAAACTATAAAAAAAATCTTAAATTCTTATTTTTAGGAAAATAATTATTTTACTTATTTATTTAATTTATTATAACACACATGTGAGCGTGTGTGTGTGTGTATATATATATATGCGTGCGTGTGTGTGTGTTTGTGTGTGTAGGCGGTGTGTGTGTGTATTTTATCCGTTATATGTATGGAAGTTCACCTGTTGTGAGTTAAGAGTGATTCAGTTTCCTCGTAATTAAGAGTTTTTAACCATTTAGACAATGTGGATTTAGTTACACTCATGATAAGTTTTGTGGTATAATTTGTATTTGTATTTTTCCATTTATTTTGTTTCGTCATTAGAAAGCTGATTGTGTATTACCTTGTAGTCTTGCAAAAACAGTGTTGGTTCGAGGAATACTAATTACACATTCATTTCTTCTCTTGTTTTCCAACTCAGGGTCATATAGTCATATATTAAGGTTTTATGTGTTTTAAGTATTATGACAGTTGGGTGTCGATAAATATATCACGCGATATATATCGTGTTTCGTCGGTCATGCTAGGGGGGCTGGTGTTGAGGGTGCTTCTACACGGTGCATGCAGCTTGCGCACGTTGAGGCGCGGGTTACTTGCGCGGGAGTACAATGCTATCCATAGCATTGTACTCCCGCGCAAGTAGAGTTCAGCTCCTGCTCCAGCTGGACTCGCTTTACGTGTTTCCATGGAGCATATGCAACCTGCGCAAGTGCTCAACTTGCGCGGGCTACTTGCACCGTGTAGAAGCACCTTTAGTGACGATAAGGCCGAAATTGTAACCTTTTTATATTGGATCGTTTCAGGGGTTTGTAGTTCCACCGTTGTCTCTGGTTTACATATTTTAAGCAAGCTATTTACTTTCAGAGCAATGTCTGTGATGTTGTATACTTAATATAATATTTTTAGTTAAAAATATTTACATTTACAACGCTGTAAATTATCAGAAGCTAATCAAAGTTTGTTTGCACATATTCGTACGTAAAAGATAGTCCGTCGTGTTGCCTTGAAGGCTTTATTAAAGTCGTATTTATCGGCGGCTGCGTCCGTCGGAATCTATTAAAGGGATTACGTGGTGCAGCAAGACGAGGGTCGTCTCCACGTACGAGACGTGGCTGTGTTTACACCGACACCAATACGAAACAATATGATATCTAATAATGTGTAGAAGAAAAATGGTCACCTAAAATTGCAAAACAAACATAAGTAGTTAATGACAAAGTAAGTAAGCTCTCCTACCACCATGAAAAATAAAGTAAAACCACAGATAATAATAATACTATACTAGTAGTAAAACATACAATTTAGGTTCCTTTCTAATGTAAAAAAGGTATTTTTAATTCCTACTTAGGTAATTACCTACTTAGATTTCTCTCTGAGGGGACTCTCTCCTACCTTTTCCAAAATTTTTAAGTAGGAAAAAGAAATTGGGATTTGTAAATTATTTTACACAGAATTCTACTTTGAAGAACCCTCCAAATAAAGAAGCAAAAATTAAAACATAAAACGTACTTACATATCCGAGAAAAAACTGTGGCATAAAAAATCTGTGAATGTGGGTATGTCGAAAATATAAGGCTATAATAAATCAATAAATAAGCCTCCAATGAACGTATAATTGTAAACGAGGACGTCTTTAATCCGACGGGCGTCAGCTAAATTATGAATGCATTTAAAAGGATTTGCTTCTAATATGAGGTGTAGCGGCGCGGTCACGACTTGTCGCCGTTCACGTCGAAAAGTTAATTACCTACCGAAAATGTATACTTACTTACAGTCTCCTTACAGTATATTTTGCATTTAGGTACCTTCGGTAATATTTCAAATTATAATTCAACAACTCTTTGTAAAACTTTCAGTCAAGTTTCAACGGTACCAAAGTAAAACCGTTTTTTTACGTTAACAGTAAAACCATCACTTTAGCTTTTACAAATTGTTAAAATTTACTACACACTTTAAGATCTAATAGGGTTAGTTTCTGTTGCAAATAAATAAATTAATATAAATATTTAAAAAAAAAAAAAAAAGACGGAGGTCGGTCTTCCCCTCCAAGTTTTCTTTCGCCATTTCTTTCTTGGAGGGGCCTTCCAATTTTATGAAATGGTAATAGTAGTTTCAGTAGATTCTCTCTTTTTAACATATAAAATTAAATTAAAACCAAACCAAAACTTTAATTTCTGAACGTCTTAAAAAATTCATCGCTTGAGGGTAGGCTCACGAGTAGCTTCAGTCCCCCGTGACCACGGCAGCTGCAAAGGTGTCGAAACGTCGGGAAAATCAAAAATCAAACCGAATACCAACGAATTACCAAAGTACTTTCAATAAAACCGCGCTAGTATCCGTTAAAAGTGTTTTATTCCTACCAACTTTTGAATGTTTCGATTCAACTTTAGTACAATCAATATTTTTGATTGTTAGACTGTAATTATTCAAGTTAAAAAAAAATACTTTAGAACCTAAGCTAAATAAAATTTGATCAAGTCATTCAACGACAATAATTTCTAAATTAAATTAAATTTCTAAATTCGATTCAATTTGTTTGCAAGTCTATTATTGTTTAAATAACAGTTATTTAAATAACAAGCCACGCACCGTCACTCTGACAGACACTTTTGTCTCACCTCACCTCCATACATTATTGTATTAGTCTTGTTAATAATTCCGAATCGCGTCGCAGCCAATTATAAAGTTGTCACCTTTCAAAACGGTATATAAATTGCCATTCAACATACTATATCTATGCATTCAACAAACACCATTTATCGCCTTCATTCTATGGAAACTTTATTGACTCGCCGCACAAGGCAGACAATGTATCGACAAATGTTTTGTTGCTCGCTTCGTTCAGGTTGGGAGTTCGGTATTTCATTTTGCTCAGTGGTGTGTTTAACAGCTTTATTAAATTATGGTGTCATTAAGTAAAATATTTTTTACCATCGCCACTCAAAAAAGTGCGTCTTATTCATTGATAACAGTGAATAAAACGCGGTTTTATTCACTGAGTGAATAAAAATATTTTGAATTTGGAACAAGCGCGCATCGTATGAATTAGGTACAAAAAAATAAAAGGTGCTGAAAGTATGGAGCTATTCCATAGATAAAATTATAGTTCTACAATTAAATGACAAAAATAATCCCGCCAATTTTATTTAGGTTCTTTTTAGTGTCTTATCTTTGGGTTCTTTTCTAAAAAATATCCCTCTAAATCAATTAGGTCCTTTTTAGTGTCTTATATTTGGGTTCTTTTTTATATATTTGAGGGAGATTAGTTGATTAGCAAACTGATGAAGTGGACTGATGCCAGACTGATCATGTAGTTTCCCTCTTAGTTAGCTCGGTGGCGCAGTGGTTTTGCGCCTGGCCCAGCGATTGCGGAAGTTAAGCAACATTCGCAAGGGTCGGTCATGGGATGGGTGACCAAAAATGTATTATCTCGAGCTCCTCCGTGCTTCAGAAGGCACGTTAAGCCGTTGGTCCCGGCTGCATTTGCAGTCGTTAACACCCACCAATCCGCATTGGGCCCGCGCATTGGGTGGGTTATGGCCCGTCCTCCTTACCACCCATAAGGAAGGCCTGTGCCCCACAGTGGGGACATCAAAAATGGCTGATGGATAACTATAAATACTATAGGTACTGCTATTTTTTTTTCTCGCAGTCAATGGTAAAAAGTAGAGTACACAACTCGTGAAAAAAAAATTACATCTCGGTCCTTTGTATCCCTCGCTTCGCTCAGGATTCTACTTTTGAATCCCTCGCTACACTCGGGATTCAACTCTAGAATCCTTCGCTGCTCTCGGGATCCAACTTAGTCCCTCGAACTAAATTCCCTCTTTTTTCACTTGTTGTATAATCTATTATTTTTACCATCGCCACTCATAAAAGTGCGTCTTATTCATTGATATCAGTGAATAAAACGCGTTTTTATTCACCGAGTGAATAAAAGTATATTGAATTTGGAACAAGCGCGCATCATATGAATTATGTACAAAAAAAAATTAAACGTCCTGAAAGTATGGAGCTATTCCATAGATAAAGCCATAGTTATAAAATTAAAAAAAAAATATCCCGCCTATTTTAGTTAGGTTCTTTTTAGTGTCTTAGCTTTGGGTTCTTTTCTATCTATAGGTTCTTTTTAGTGTTTTAGCTTTGGGTTCTTTTCTATCTATTATAGGGAGATTAGATGTTCAGTCTGTGGCATCAGTCCTTTTTTTCAGGGTACGATCATCAGGTCTGGAAAAAATTCAAATTCTACAGATTGATGGCATGGACTGATGCCAGACTGACTGATCATGTAATCTCCCTCTTATCGTGGTTGTTTTATGTAATGGAAAGCTTCTAATTTCATATACACTTCTAAAGCTTGCGCGCGTACTTCATTAGGTAATTTCAAAATTTCTAATTTCACTATTTAATTTTTCTAATGTTTTAAATATTATCGATTTCCTACCTAAATATCAAAATCTGATATAACCTATATAAATACCTACTATAGGTATAAGTACTGCTATTTGTTTTCTCGCAGTCGATGGTAAAAAGTAGAGTACACAACTCGTGAAAAAAAAATTCATCTCGGTCCTTTGTATCCCTCGTTTCGCTCAGGATTCTACTCTTGAATCCCTCAACTAAATTCCCTTTTTTTCACTTGTTGTATAATCTACTATTTTACCATCGCCACTCAAAAAAGTGCGTCTCATTCATTGATAACAGTGAATAAAACGCGTTTTTATTCACCGAGTGAATAAAAATATTTTGAATTTGGAACAAGCGCGCATCGTATGAATTAGGTACAAAAAAATTAAAGGTGCTGAAAGTATGGAGCTATTCCATAGATAAAGATATAGTTCTACAACTACAATTAAATGACAAAATACAACGCCAATTTTATTTAGGTTCTTTTTAGTGTCTTATCTTTGGGTTCTTTTCTAAAAAACATCCCGCTAAATCAATTAGGTCCTTTTTAGTGTCTTATATTTGGGTTCTTTTTTATATATTTGAGGGAGATTAGTTGTTCAGTCTTGCATCAGTCCATTCCATCAGTCTGGTACGATCTTCAGTCTGTAAAAATTCAAAGTCTATACAAACTGATGAAGTGGACTGATGCCAGACTGATCATGTAGTTTCCCTCTTAGTTAGCTCGGTGGCACAGTGGTTTAGCGCCTGGCCCAGCGATTGCGGAAGTTAAGCAACGTTCGCAAGGGTCGGTCATGGGATGGGTGACCAAAAATGTATTATCTCGAGCTCCTCCGTGCTTCAGAAAGCACGTTAAGCCGTTGGTCCCGGCTGCATTAGCAGTCGTTAACACCCACCGATCCGCATTGGGCCCGCGTGGTGGGTTATGGCCCGTCCTCCTTACCACCCATAAGGAAGGCCTGTGCCCCACAGTGGGGACATCGAAAATGGCTGATGGACAACTATAAATACTATAGGTAGGTACTGCTATTTTTTTTCTCGCAGTCAATGGTAAAAAGTAGAGTACCTACACAACTCGTGAAAAAAAAATTTCATCTCGGTCCTTTGTATCCCTCGAACTAAATTCCCTTTTTTTTCACTTGTTGTATAATCTACTATTATTAGATAAGTCTCATAATGAAGTATTACCTATACCAGGGATGGCCAAGAGGTCGACCGCGAAGGCGATTCAGGTAGTCCGCGAGAGTTAAATAAACTGAATAGTAAATATGAAAAAAAAAAAATTTAATATCAAACAACTTAATGACATCTAAACTCTACCTTGCACTCGACCGCAAGAACAAGTTTTCCATTTCAAACGTCTGTTCTTTTAAAATCGAAAAACACTGTGCAATTCATAAGCCTAAGAAGAATTAGTGTTTTTATTAAAAACCCTTTCGCTATGTTTAAGTTAACCACTTCAAACGGAAAGCAGGTAAGTAAGTACGAAATCTTTCAAAAGTAACCACAGCAGCTTAACATTTCGTATTTCGTCAGATATTTCGTAGTATTTTTGATGCGGCGAGTCGCCACAGACTTAAAGTTGGCTCAAGCCTTGGTGGGAATAACTTATAAGTTGGTAAGTTACCAACGACCCCTCACGTCTCAGGGACGTGAAGTGGTTGACCAGTTTTGTTTTGGTTTTTCCAGGTGATTATTAGGGTGTTATTCTGTTTTTAAAACTTATTTTTACTTCAACAGGTTCTACTTGAGTTACGTGGAAATTTTAACTTCTAGGAATAAGTACAAAATATTTCAGCGAAAAGATTTAAGTTACGGATTAAAAAAAAATACTTAGCTGGAATTTCGATAAGTTCATTCTGTCACATATTAATAAGTAATTGGCAGATTATGATAAATCATTGATTTCTTACTGATTAAATTTTGTTTTATTATTTCAAACGAAACCGTTTGACTGAAAATCAAATCAAATCCGATACTACAATGTTTATTTGGTATAAGATTACAACAACTTATATTCACCGAACCAATACCGCTTACATTTATATCTCACTCAAAATTCGATTTCTTCACGCAACAATTATCCCTCGGCTCCGCGATTTCCCCGAAGAGCCATTGTTGACGTCGTCCCAGGTTCGAGTCCCGGCGATCATAGCGGTAATAGCCGCCGAGAGATTTATTGGCCCTGTCGCGGCGAGTTTGCTTCGCTTTATCTAATCTCCCAACTCATTATTCCCTGATTGAGTGTTCCTTTTGTTTTGTTGTTATTTGTTCATTAGATTACTTATGATGTCGTGTCTATTTCGTTGTGATTTTTGTGGCACTTTGTAATTTTGACATCATCATTTTAAGGGGATACCTTGGGGATACGTTTAAAAATTTACACTTTTTGAGGTAATGCCATAGGGTCGCTGAAAGATACTATAGATCTGAAATTAAAATATACTTAGGTACATATATTTCTATATATCTTTTTCCAGACACGTATTGAACCAGAAACACGATTCGGTGATTTTAGCTCGATACATTTTAATTTCGAAAATACTTAGGTACCTGCACCTTTAAATTCTTAAGTTTGAAATTACTTAGAAACAACGTTAGGCATTGTGTATCATTAATATTCACCATCGTGTAGAACCATTCCCTTTAGTCGCTATCGTTATTTACTACGAATTGATTTCGTGATTTTTTCGCCTAATCATCAGTCTCGCTCGGACGTTTTCTCATTGCTATCTCGCTTTACGCTTTTTTTTTGAAAGTACCTATTCTGGGGCCGTACCGGCTAACGCATCGAACTTCGAAAAATCTGCCGGGTTTCAAATTGAAATAGATAAATCGAGCTCCAATTGGGCCAAAATGATAAACCCCAATTCATGATGTCACACGAACATCGATATCTTCTAAATAACTTCAACAAATAGTACAATACGAAATTCTTTTAAGTACTTACTTTGACTTCTTTGTTTTAAATTAAAACTCGGCAGACCTGCCGAAGTTCGAAAAGTTAGCCGGTACGGCCCCTTTCTGGTTTTAATCTGTTTTTTGAACCTTAAATTAAGATTAAATTTTAACCAGTGATTTTGAATGTAAGTAAGTAATTAACTAGTGATTAATTAGTACCGATGTGGTATTATAACTAAGTACTTACCTATTTATCTCACACAGCTGTTTTTACCTAAATATCTATGACAAATTTAGTAGGTAGAACGATATCAATAAAGTGCTTTATCCCCCTGCTAAGGTTAAAATATCACCCAAACTTATTTAACAAATAAACAAAGAAGTCGTAACGACCCGCCCCAAACTGAACTAATCAACTCGCAAAGGGCAGAACGGATTTTTCCTTCGCCAATAAAAACGACGCTTCTTTCGTTCATAAAAAAAACTCATCATCCTTTATTGCAGAAGCCTAATTTGAATTGAGTGCTATGCAGTTATGATTACGAGTCAAGAGAGTGGATAATTTGAAGTAGGTAACTGCGGACGAGAAATGACGTAAACAAGTTTTTTTTATTCGGGCAAATGTAAGGGATTAGACATAACAAGTTCCAGTACAATTAACTTTAAAGTGGAATACTTTGTTCTCTACTTTTATATACCTAATGTTCTCTTTACTATAGAAATAATTATAATGGTTTAAGCAATTAGTATGGAGATCAGACACAAAACACTTCTGTGTATTTGATTTTTTGGGTTTTCTATTGTTAATTAAGTAATTTATTTATCTAAATTGTTACCTACAAACCCTGTGCCTAAACATAAACATATCCGTGCCGGACACAGGACCGAACCGACCGTAATTGCGCACTGTCACCAACACGCTCGCGCTCCCCACTCAGACGTCAAAACATTTTGTAACTCTAATCTTTTAGTTTAGGCTAAGCGCGCATGACAAGTTTTAGGCTGGACGTTCAAGCACCGCTCCGTAACTTGACGTTAGTTTCTAGGAAGTATAATAGAAAGTTGGATGGAAAATGTAATCATGTGAGACGACTAATAAAGAAGATCTCAGGAAACGTACATAGAAGCTTACAAAATGTGGGCATACAGACGCATCATGTATATCCTGGACTCAGAAGGTCACTAATGTTCCTCATTCTTCTGCGACGAGTCAGACAGAAACGCAAGCTTTTGCAAATTGCCAAACAGAGAAAAGTTGGATATCTGGAGCACGTGCTTTATGGCACGATAAATACGATCTAACTATATCTTAATCAAAGAAATCCGTTAAGACGTTTGAAAGATATGAAGTATAAAGAATATTACATACAAACACACATACCTACAAACTTACAAGATACGCGCGAAAAACATAACCCTCTTGCAGTCAGGTAAAAAGAAGACCGTCGCAGAAGAAAGTGTAGGTTGCGAACATTCGGGAGTGGACGGGAATAACAAGACCGAACTTTTTCGCCTTGCCAAGGACAAAACCAAATATGCAGAACTGACTGTCAACCTTCACTAGTTGGAGAGGCACCATAAGAAGTGGAGGCTCGGTGCGTTGAATGTCATTCATCAATTATTAATTTATAGCATAGGTAATTATATTGACACTTTCCGCTATAGGTCAGTAGCTCATTTCATTATTGTTGAAATCAAGTTAAAAAGGATAGGTAGGTACAAAGCTGATAAAATTTGAGTGAGACACTGGGTTTTTTACTCACATGTTTCGGTTGAACTTATTACAATTTAATGAAGTAAGAAAACGAATATCAGATATTTTTGTAAGCAAGTCAGTAACTCATAAAAACCATTAAAGCAATATGTAGCGTAAAAATACCTTACTTACATTTAGTTTTGTATAATTATTATATCTTTAAATTTAACCTTCGTAGCAACGAGGCAAAATAAGATCTTTAAAGAATGTGTAAATAAAAACATGACGCAAAAACAGTCTCTAACTCTTGTCGTTAAGAACCATACTCGAATGATAACTTTGTACGACAAATGGTATAAAAAACTGTAAAAAGCAGTAAAAAGTACATCGTTAATTCTAAAGTGGCAGGTGAGGCGCGATCCAGCGGAACCCTCGTTGAAATTAAAACTTCTAATGGCGTCCTTACGATAACTTTTAGGAATCCGTATTTTTCAGATTTTGCTTTATTAGATGCTAGATTATTGCAACCTGACAATAAAATTAACTGTAACCTACTGAGGTAGGTAGGTATTAGATAGGTACAGGCATTAAATTGAACAATATTTTTATTCCGATAATAAGGAAAAAACGATGCAATAACTGTAACTAAATCTTTTGCTGGAAATGTATGAAGTTGTGATAAAGTTTAACTGAAATTAAAGACCAACATTAGTTTGGAAATACTTATGCCAATTTTTGACACGTCGTAGTGTAGTACCTAAGTCAAGTAGCATTTTTAATCAATACTTACATAAGTATTTGCCTCTACCCATCGCAAAACAACATTACCTACTTTCTATATTACATCTACCCTTAATGAACCGGACAGATGCGGGTTCTATGTTGTTCATAAAAATCATATTATCTCCAGTGCCCTAAAGCAAAGGTTTATTAAGGCTTTATTAAAGAGTCGTAAACCGAAAGCGCAGGGGTACTCGCTGCAACCAATAATGACAGTCGTAAATGAAATAACCCATAAACTCAACAAAGATAAGCATTTTGCCTAAATTTTCAGACAAGGAAATGTAATAACCAACCAGCCCACCGATCGCTGTGTTTTTAATTAAGTAGTATTATTTAATTAAAATATCAATACTAGATAGGTAGGACGTAGGTACTTAATTCAAAATCACATAAAGTATAAAAAATATTGGAACCTAAAGTCAATTTTTAATTTAGGCAAATTGTATGGCTGCTGTAATGCCTGTTATACTGTGGCTTGCTACGGCACTTGAAATTATAATCTTTCGTAGTTTCGTAGCATCTGTAACCGTTACGTAGCGTTTTGCCTTTATTCCGTCTACGTAACTTTTTTTCATAACTCCTACGAAAAAGGATGTGTTTTTTCTCGTTTAATAACTGGTTACCAAAGAAGAATTATATTGTCCGCCTTTGTAACTTTTCGTGACCGAAAAAGGAACTGTCTTTTCTCGTTTAATAACTGTGGTTATCAAATAACAATATGTTTCCCTCTTTTGTAACTTTTCGTAACCGACTACGAGAAAGGTTTTCTTCATATTTCGTAACTGGTTATTAATTAAGAATATACTATGCTTTTTAGGGTTCCGTAGGTAGCCTAATGTCAAAAAACGGAACCCTTATCGTCATGTCTGTCTGTCCGTCCGTATGTCACAACCACTTTATTTCGAATCTATTAGGATTACACAGTTAAAACATAGTAGCTATATAGATGAACTCTGTAAATCACTTTACAATTTTTACATATAAAAATAATAAAAGATTGAGGGGGGCTCGCCATACATGGAAATGATAAATTTTTTCTCAATGTATATAATCTCTTAAATTGTCTCTAATATTTTTTGAATAACTCTTCAACAGTTATCATTCATTCTGTAACTTTTAAAATCCATAATTGACAAAAGTGGCCACTTTGAGCTAAAATGGATTTTAAAACTTACAGAAAGAATGAAAACTGTAGAGGGTTTCAAAAAATATTAGAGACAATTTAAGAAATTATTAAGTACATGAGCTTTTTTTAAATATTGACTTGGTTTACGAGTAATAAAAATAAATGTAGTGGTAATTAAAGGCTGTAGGTAGTGAAACTAGCGCGGCCACTACATTTATTTTTTAATTAAATTAAAATAATTAACTTAAGGCGCTGTAGGCCTTAAGTTAATTAATTTTAATTTTTGATAACCATGCAGTTATTAAACGAGAAAAACATCCTTTTTTCGTAGGAGCTATTAAAAATATCTACTTGTGAAACAGTAAGTATTTTACAGTAATGAAGGTTGAATTAAAGTTTCTTATTTGATAACCAGAAATTTAACGAGAAAAAAAGCATCTCTTTTCGTAGGAGTTATGAAAAAAAGTTACGTAGACGGATAGCGACATAATAATTATACAAACTAGGTGCATCTTATACAATTACCATTCGTCAATATTGTGGTTTCATTCAATGAAAAGAATCACAAATTAACTTATACTTAGGTACTTAAAACAGGAGGTAAGCTTTTCAGATTCATTCTTTATCATTCAAATGCAAAATCTAAACTGCTTTGGATAGATTGTTTAACACTTGCGAACTCGCATCGTTTTCAGGGTAGCATTAAGATGCAAAAACCCTGGTTCTAAATAATTGTGAAATCCATTATTAATATCGTATCGTACTAAGTAGTTGTAAGTATGGCCTGTGCTAATATCAAACCAACCTTTATGACATTTAACTAAACTTGTACGAGTAATAAATGTTAGTAAGTAGGTACTTACATCTCCCTGTTTCCTTGTGACTGCAATCAGCCCAAAGTCGATGCATGTCTCACACATTGTACCTAAGTCGGCATAACTCTCGTACCCGCAAATTGTTTCTTAGGTAGACGGTACCGCAGACCGCATCAACTCCCAGACTCCCACCTTTGTCCCGACCGTTATTATGCACAATTAAGACTTAGACCGCGCGCACTAATCTTCTGGAAACTTCGGCCTAGCTTATAGCGAGATATTGGGAAAATAGTTGAGTCGTATAATTGGGCACATGTGAGGGGGCTATGCAAGGAAGTAAGAGCAATGCTTGAGCAATGCTACTTTAGTTTTAAATTTGGCCACGCTAACTTTTTGAACATGGACGGAAATCTCAAAACCATTTCGAGGAATATGCTTTTTGTACAATATCTACTAATTAGATTTTAAAATAAATCTTTATTTTTAAAGATATTCAATCAAAAGCTCTAACCTTCAAATGACGTCACCACATGCAGTATGAGTACATAGCCTTTGCCTCTATTACAAAAAAAGTTAATGTCTAACTCAGACTTGTCATTTTGACAGCAGTTATTTAATAGATATAGTAAGTTATTTACACGAGATTGGTTGACGTTGACATGACGTATCTGTCAGTGCTGTCACACTGAGGCGCGTTCCAAACCTACACTCCGAGTGCAACCTAACCAAAACCGAACGCTCTAAGGGCGTTCCAAACATTTGAGCGTGACGTTCGGTTGACACAACCGTGTCGTTCCAAACGTCAGAGCATTGCAACCAAACAACCATCAAAAATGATGGTTGTAAAACGCTCTGACGTTTGTCTATAGAAAAAATGTCAATGTCATTTGACATTATTTTGTATTTTTGATGTTTTTATGTCTAATTTTTAAAATAATCATGGTAGATCCTCAAAAAACGGATTTTATTTGATTTAGTATAAAGAAAAGTTTAAATTATTCGTATTCCTAATGGTAAATAGAAGAATTTGTAATGACATTGACATTTAAAGTTCTTGGTCGTTCCAAACCTTAGAGCGAGTTAAAAAACAACCAAACAACCGACGCTCAAACGTTCTGAACGCAACCCTGTTACTTTTTTCTAGTGTATATATAGGTGAAGACATTAGTTATTTGTTATACAAGTGACCAAAATCGATTTGTGCTGCGAGTTCCGACTTTAAATCACGATCTAGCGAAGTAGTCTAGAATTGAATCACGAGCGTAGCGAGTGATTCTAATATAGACTACTGAGCACAGCGAGTGATTTAAAGGCACGAGGCAGAACAAAATTTTGGTGTCGTGTAAAACATACAACTTTTCACCTCTACCAGCGAGAAAATTTTCACGTGACTTTCTTAGTAAAAAGCTAAATTCAGCATTAGAAACATGTTCACTCAACTATTTTGGAGTTAGACAACTATCTTCATCGTTGGACGCACTCATTTTTGTAATTATTTATCACAATAATAGTTCGTTCAAACCTATGCTGAAAATTTTTATTCTTATAGTACCGTAAACCGGGGTCTAGATTCCCGTCGTTTTGTTTTAAATTACTTTTTGTTTTTCTCTTGCTAATTAATATCCTATCTTATTTATTTATTTATAATCATAAAACACTAATTTGTTAATCAACATACATAGATATAACATATTGCTACAGAATAACATTAAAGGACAAGTACCACAAAATAGAAACTGTTCTTGTATCTCACGAAGGCGTCTGAATTTAACGACATTAATTTTTCTTTTTATATTTATTTCATATATGCGACCTCATTTCGTCCATACATACCCTTTATTTCGAATTATCAACCTTCTTTTTTAACGATCCTTATTTAAAACTCCTTGGAATATCCGTGCATTTTATTTTTTTACTTTTGTATTCATGTATGACACCATAAAGCACTCTATCTATCCTTTTCTGACATATCAATTTTAAAAGTCTCTTCCTTGTCACTTTATTTTTTTCTTTATTATTTTAAAAGTTAGTGTTAGAAATTTAAAAAAGAACTTTGCCTCACGCTCGCAGCAAAAATCGATTTTGCTGCGAGTTTTTACGCACCAAAAGCGCCCTTTTCGTGCTGGAGAGGTGAAAAATATTATTCACGCTCTAGCGACGTCACATCCGGTAAAATTTCAAAAAAATATTAAACATAGACAGAATAATTAAAACTTAAAAATAACGAAATAGTTTCTTATAATGGTCTATATTTTTATAATAAATTATAAAAAAAATACTTCAAAATATGTAGCATTGCCAGTAACTTTTCCGAACGAACTTATTTCAGATTTTTTTTCAGAAGTTTAATCACACAGGAATTCACTTCATTCAGAACATCACTGCATTATATTCGTAAAGTCAAACGTATTTGACAGTTAATATCGTATCCGATCATTATCCGATCGGCAGCAATGTGTATGGAATTTGACACTAATGACATGTAGGTACAATATGAACTTTCAAATGAATACGATCACTTTACACAATCGCCTATCTGATTAACTAAACACTTAACCATTTTGTAAACCAAAAAGATCCATCAAGAACAATGGATTTTAGTGAGGGCAGAAATTGGACGACTATTACTGACTGAACCACTATTTGAAGTTTAGATACTTACTACTTATTAGATTATTAGATAGGTACTTCCTAATCTACCCAAATAAAATACCCTTAAGTGTTACTTACTATTAAATAGTAATATAATATTATTATCTGTGCTATTAAGTATAGACATTTCAAATAAACTACAAACATTTTGATGATAAACAAATGTCGAACAGACTAATTACCCGTTACGTTTTAATTATTTGCTTGGAGTGAAGCACGACAAGGCCATCTATAATTCACTGGGGACTCCCCAAATCACAGCCCCAAACCCAACAATCATACAGAAATTTACTCATGTATCTTTCATAGGAGTAAATGGTTTTCGACCTCTTCCTATGGGACGATCACTAGTAATTAAGGTGGCGATCAAACTGCCCTGCTTATGTTCATGGGATAAGGTTTAAAATCCTACAAAATTTCGTCCGACCTATAATTATTAGGGCTTGAAATGTTGTTGGTAATTATTGTTGGTGAACTGTGTATTGGAAGAATTCGAGGTGCGCGAGTAAGTTATGAACAGGGAATCCGAAAATTAACCGTTCGTGTTCCTTAATATTTGAAATCTAAGGGTGGGTCCAAACTTGTAACATTTTGGCGTAGAGCACTCTTTAACATACAGCGCTAGTTTGGTTGAGACTGTATAAAAGAGACGATGTAACCTACAATTATTACCAACAATCAAAAAAACTTGTAACTACCTCCATACAGAATGAAAATTATGCAGACAAATTATGTAGATTAAGTCACCACATAGTAAACAAATATGAAGACATTCCTTTTCATTCATCGTGCTTAAGATTTTTTTATGCAAACTTACGCAGCATTCGCAAAGCTGGCAAGTTTGAGGAAATTGAATGTGTACTGAGAACGATACCCATGACTACACATATTTTGGTATTTAGCGAGACTTGGATAAGTTCGGAAAGTGACGCACACTTGTATACACTACCTAACTACCAGCATGCTTATAATTATAGAAAAAAAAGCAGAGGCGGCGGCGTGTCTATATATATTCATAACAGTATAAAATATGAAATAACGGAAGAACTTTTGGATGATGGGAACCATTACTTATGGATTCATATAGATAAACTGTCATTAAATATTGGTGCAATTTACAAACCGGGAAAGTCGAATACAAACAATTTCTTAGAGAAATTCTCTTCACAGTTAGAACGACGTAAAAGGTCAGTTTGTGTTCGGTGACTTCAATATCGATCTGCTCACCGCGGACAGCGACGCGTCAAAATACCTGCACGAAATAAAAGAGGCTGGATATGAAGTTTTGAACAAGATTGATAAGAGATATTGTACACGACAAACCAGCACAACAGGCACTATATTGGACCACGTATGTACAAACATAAATAATCACACATTTAGCATTTCGATTATTGAATCATCACTTTCCGATCACAAACAGCTTTATGTCGAAATTGGCCAACTACCGTTACAAGTGCAAACTTTGTGTACATTACTTTTTAATAATAAATAAATAATAAATAATAATAATAAGTGAACAAAAAAAATACATTACCAGGCACTAGATTATGACAAATTACTCAGCAACGTTTTGATAGCGGAATATGATAACGACACAAATGACTATACCTACCTAGAGAGATTAATCACAGAACAGGTACAGATGAGTAAAATAGATAAAATTAAGTATGAAAACCCACCCCGTAAAGATTGGATATCTAAGAATATTATTGATTCTATAAACGAACGGAATCTATTATGTCAACAAACAAAAATCAACCCAACGGATGAAGACATACAGAAATTTATTCGACAACGCGATCAAGTGAAAACTTTAATTAGGACACAAAAAGAAAAATATTATCTTGCATTATTTCGTAACAATCAAAGTGAGCCAAAAAAGATGTGGGAATTAATAAATAGCTTAGCTTCAAATAAAGTCAAGGACAGCGGTGCTCCCTCAAAACTTATATCGGACTCAGGACTCGTTATCACGGAAGGCAACGAAATTTGTGAGTTATTTAATTCTTTTTTCTCGACAATAGGTTCAGACTTAGCAAACAAAATACCAAAATCGTACCATGAGAACACCGCGAATACACTTATGTACGACAATAACTATACACATAATGTAACGTTAAGTGAACTGAAACCTTGTACCACAACCGAAATATCAAAAATTATTGACAACTTAGACAGTAACACAAGTACAGGTCTGGATGGGATTAGTACCAAGGCGATAAAATGTTTGAAAGACGTAATTATTCATAAGCTAACTGACTGCATTAACGAGTGTTTGGCACGCGGCGTCTTCCCCGATTCACTAAAAGTTGCGAAGGTCAGCCCTATTTATAAATCCGGAAACAAATGTGATCCTGGTAATTATAGGCCGGTATCGGTACTTCCTGTCATCTCAAAAATTTTCGAAAGAATTTTATACGATCGTTTAAACGCTTATGTCACGGAAAAAAAATTACTAATAGATCAACAGTACGGCTTCCGTCCTAAATCAGGTACTCTTAATGCTGCTGTGGATTTAGTTACCAAAATAAAAACAAATATTGATGAAAAAAACCTAGCCTTGGGTATTTTCATTGACCTTAAGAAATGTTTTGATACAGTTAGTCACAAGAAACTATTAGAAAAATTAAATAACATAGGTATCACCGGGGCAGCATTTAATATATTTTCATCATACTTAAAAAATAGGCAACAAGTAGTGAAAGTAGGTAATTACACTAGTTGTTCACGTCACGTGACATACGGAATTCCGCAGGGGTCAATAGTTGGGCCATTATTATTTTTAATTTACACTAATAATATAGCTAACATAGGACTACACGGACATATAACACTGTATGCGGACGACACATGTCTATTCTATTTCGGAAAATCCATACATGATATTATAAAAACTGCTCAAAAAGATCTCGATGTACTAAATGAATGGTTAAAATACAACTTACTAACGATAAATGCGTCTAAAACATCCTATATTATATTTTGTCCTAAAAATAAACACATACCTGATTTCTCCCCTCTTACCATAAACAACATAGTTATTCAACGCTCTTACTGTGAAAAATATCTCGGACTTTGGTTAGACGAACGACTCACGTGGAAATGGCACATTGACTATATCAAAACAAAATTAAGGTCATTACTGGGTGCATTACATAAAATAGCAAATTACATTCCAAACAAAGTACGTAACATCATCTACAACTCCTTAGTGAAGTCTCATTTGGAATATTTAATTGAAATATGGGGATCGGCCGCTGCAACTCATATAAACCCGTTACAAAGGCTACAAAATAAAATAATTAAAATCTTGTTTCGTTACAATTATCTAACTCCAACGAAACAATTATATGAACGAACTAAATTATTTAATCTTAAACAACTATATACATACTACACTTGCATTCTCGTCAAGAATATATCTACTAATTCCATCCAATCTAATATATTACTACATAAAAAGGTAAATAAACACAACTTAAGAACTACGGGAGAAAAACGGTACTTTTTGAGGGAGTACAGCTGTATAACAAACTGCCAAACGACATAAAGGAATGTAATAGTAAAACTATGTTCAAAAATAAACTAAAGAATTTTTTATGTAATCAGTAACTTTACTTGGCAATTTAAAATTACAACAATGCAGTTAAATGTAATATAGTCCAATATTTTTAATAATGTACCACTTTATTATTGTTTACCTTAACAGAAGGGAATGTTGTTTCGTTACAGAATATATAATAGTACTAATTTTGTTCAACAAAATTATCAATCAATTTTATGTATCACTCAGCATGGAATTCGTTGTTGTTTATAGTATAGCTGTTTGTTTTTAATTTGTTTTGTTTTTAAATAAACAATTAACATAATACTGCTAACATACTAGCATAATAAAAGCATCTTTTCTGCCATGTTCTTAGTGTGTGTGCCGGTTATCCGATGCTTTAGAAATAGCCACATAAGAAATACTTATACTAAATGTTAAATCTGTTTCTCATTTTATGTAAACTTCATGTTTTTATGAGAAATAAATTCTTTGAACCTATGTATGCTAAAGACACGTTATCTGACACGTTAAAGTGTGTGAATATAATAATAAGGTATGGTCACGCGTCACGCCAACAAAATATCGAAAAAGTTATTATAAAAACTATTATATTTTATTCTGTGTTTAGGTCGTGGCTAAAGTCATGTGACATCAGTGCGAGACTCGTGGCATCATTTAGCCCTTCAATCTTTAATATACTATATCTATGCCTTCAATAGTAAAGAGTTAACTTAAGTCTGTGTCCTACATCTTGGCATGGACCACTTTGAAAACCGCAATTCTGACTACATGGAAAATTTCTCCCCAATTAGTCCCAACTAGTCCTACTTTTTCGGAATTAGTCCCAAAAAGGACTGAAAGATATAAGCGATTTAAATGGTCCATGCCAAAGCAAACCTTCATTTTGGCAGGGACAGGCTATATCTAGTGAACCTAAACACCTAGCCAGGATCTGATTATTAAAAAAAAATCTCCCTTTTTTATGGATCCCGCAATGCCTAGAATCAAAACGAAATGAAGCGCCGTTCAAAAAATATAAAGGAATGATTTGGTCCCTGCCAAAATCAACCTACATCTTGGCGAGGACTTTTGAACCAGGTCACCTAGAGAAAATCTGATTATTGGAAACGATTCGTGTAAATTAGTCCCAATTAGTCCTAAAGCCACAAAATTAGTCCCCCTTTAGTTTAGGAGAAATTCCGTTTTTTGATATAAGTACAGTCATGTACAAAAGCGTACAGTAAAAATTAATTACATAAAACTATTCCGTTCCGTAATGCGCAGTGTTCCGATTGTAAAACATTAAGCACGAACTTTCGTAGATTGAGGAATGCACAAACAGTATCTGTGAACATAAGTTTTACAATCGGAACACTGCGCATTGCGGAACGGAATAAAGTTTTAGGCCCATATTACACTATCATATACACACAAATAAACAAATAATAAACAAATCATGTATATATCATCCGAGATATATGTTTACTATCTTCGTCGGAGATAGCATCCGATAAATAATATATGATAGTGTAATATGCTCATGCCCCCCTAGCATGACCATCGAAACGCGATAATATGATATAGAGCTTTATCACGTTTAACTGCCATAAAACAATGGAATTTGACAGTCGAGTGTCGACAAAACGATATATATCGTGTATTGTCGGTCATGCTAGGGGGGCAGCCCTTCCTCTCTCCAGTTAAACGTGATAAATCACTGGGTACCATATCACGTTTCGGTGGTCATGCTAGGCTAAGAGGTAGGGATTGTAAGGGCGTTTTCCTACGAACAAACAATGACACGACACGATTGTCAACAGTGTTGCCAGAACGTACCAAAAAGTACAGTTGTCAGCACTATAGTGCTGACAATACTGTCGTGCAGCTTGTGATACATCTATCTGTGTCATCCATTTGAAGCAAAATGGACGAGACAGGTACCTAAATGTTGCGAAACATGTTGTCTAAATGGCTCTTAACCAAGCCATACCACACCCAAAAAAATAGTTCGTTTTTGTCATACATTACATGATGTGTTGCCGTTCTAGCGACATAGTAGCTGGATTAGCGGATTTTTTTAATATTTTTATAATTTAGTCGCTAAAAAAGTATAACTTACCTAATATATTTTAATGTTTTTAAGCAAAATTGTGAAAAATTGAATCCTATTACATATTTTCGTAGGTACCTACACCTTTGTTAATTATGTAGGTACTATTTGCCTATAATTATTAATAAAGGAGTGCTTGATTTCATAAATTCGCTTTTATTTACACATTTTTTATCAAAACTATTTTAATATTCTAGTGACTTTTATCGATATTTTTAGTACCTAGGTACCTATTTTTTTTCCAAATTTTTACACAAGTCAAAAGTTACTAGAAAAAATTACAGGCATGAAAGGCAGTGTTGCCATTTTGTTTATTCAAATTTAGCATTTTTTCACCCCATTTTACATGTATGTGAACTTGGAATTTTGCATTTTTTTTTTTTTTTAAATTAGGTTTGTAATAAGTCAAAATTCGCAGGATGAGGGGATGAACAGCGTCACTGCTGAATGAGAAGGCTTGATGTTGAACCAATAGTGGTTTATTATGTGCTGAAGATTATAATAAACACAAGAGACGAACCCAGCAAGGTCCCACGAGCGTGGAAGCCAAGCTTAGTATCGTCGCCATACTGGAGGGTGACCGAGAAAGTCCCAATATGCTTGGAAGCGACCTCAGTGCTGATCGTTGATTCGATACAGTAGCAAAAACAACACCAGACCTTATATAAATGGCAAAACGAAACGCTACCGTGATTCAGGAGACTTGTAACGCCATCTATGATTCTTCGGTGGTACTAGGTTTGTTACAGGTTTAATTTTCAACTTTCGTCTATGACAACATTTTACGGGAAAACAGCAACACTGAATTGGCACTTGGCAGGTGTTTGTTTTTTTCGTTTTTTGGTTATTTGGTAGGTTTATTTATTTTTATTTTAGAGTGGTTTTTTTTTCACTATGAGACTTCTACGGTGAAAAAAAATCAGCTGTTCCATGCAAAAGCTATTTAAGAATTTTTTTAAGTACAATTAAATACATAATGATGGACAAATACATAAAAGTCCAATACCTTACTCTGTCAAAATGAAACAGCTGATTTTTATACGGAAATGGTTTAATCAATCGGCTCACAAACAAAAAAGTAAGTTGCCATCTTGGCTTTTTATTTTTTAATATTTAATTATTATTTTCTTGTCAAAATAGTACCAGAAACCGAGATTCATCAAAATCGGCCCACAAACAAAAAAGTTGGCCGCCATCTTGGGTTCTTATATTTTTAACATTGCGTTGCTGTTTTCTAGTCAAAATAGTAGCAAAAAACCGAGTTTCATCGAAATCGGCCCATAAACAAAAATTTGGCCGCCATCTTGGATTTTTTATATTTTTTACATAGTGTTGCTGTTATCTTGTCAAAATAGTACCAAAAACCGAGTTTCATCGAAATCGGCCTACAAACAAAAAAGTTGGCCGCCATCTTGGATTTTTATATTTTTAACATTGCATTGCTGTATTCTTGTCAAAATAGTAGCAAAAACCGAGTTTCATCGAAATCGGCCTACAAACAAAAAAGTTTGCCGCCATCTTGGATTTTTTATATTTTTAACATTGCATTGCTGTATTTTATGTCAAAATAGTAGCAAAAACCGAGTTTCATCGAAATCGGCCTACAAACAAAAAGTTGGCCGCCATCTTGGATTTTTTTTATTTTTAAAATTGCATTGTTGCTGTATTCTTGTCAAAATAGTAGCAAAAACCGAGTTTCATCGAAATCGGCCTACAAACAAAAAAGTTGGCCGCCATCTTGGATTTTTTATATTTTAACATTGCATTGCTGTATTCTTGTCAAAATAGTAGCAAAAACCGAGTTTCATCGAAATCGGCATACAAACAAAAAAGTTGGCCGCCATCTTGTATTTTTTTATTTTTTTTACATTGAGTTGTTATTTTCTTGTTAAACTAGAAAAAAAACACCTGTTCCATACATAAGTACAATGCGTAGGTAGGTACTCCATCGAAATGTATGAAACAGCTGATTTTTTTTTTCGTTTTCAAGGTTGGTTCTATAATGAAAGTTGTACAGTTTGATGGTGTGATGAGAGGTTTTAAATTAATTACAAATAACCCTGTATAGGTACAAAGTTTCAAGTGAACCCATTGAAGGAAGAAAATCACTCTCTACTCCAAATATGAATAGTTTCGAAAGAAAAGCAATATAATTTTAAAATTCAACTTTATACATGACCATTTCATACTTCTTTTGAAATTATTTTGTACGCGACTGTACATGTTTTTGATATAGTCCAGGAGCCCGGGATCAAAATACCTCTAAGAAATCATTTTTATTTTATGACTTAAAAATTAAGGTTTTGAGTTTCGAAAATGCATAAAAGTTACGTATTACTTTACGTTATACTTTTGTTTTACATTATACGTTAATAACACTTCATTATTTTAACACAAACACGCAAAAATAAAACAAGTTACAAACATCGTCACTAAATAGGAAGTCGGCTCCTGTACTATAAAAACCAAACTTTAATTCCGATTATCTCCTAAACTAAAGGGGGACTAATTTTGTGGCTTTAGGACTAATTGGGACTAATTTACACGAATCGTTTCCAATAATCAGATTTTCTCTAGGTGACCTGGTTCAAAAGTCCTCGCCAAGATGTAGGTTGATTTTGGCAGGGACCAAATCATTCCTTTATATTTTTTGAACGGCGCTTCATTTCGTTTTGATTCTAGGCATTGCGGGATCCATAAAAAAGGGAGATTTTTTTTTAATAATCAGATCCTGGCTAGGTGTTTAGGTTCACTAGATATAGCCTGTCCCTGCCAAAATGAAGGTTTGCTTTGGCATGGACCATTTAAATCGCTTATATCTTTCAGTCCTTTTTGGGAATAATTCCGAAAAAGTAGGACTAGTTGAGACTAATTGGGGAGAAATTTTCCATGTAGTCAGAATTGCGGTTTTCAAAGTGGTCCATGCCAAGATGTAGGACACCTTAAGTCTGTCACTTCTGAAATGGCCTGAAAGTACTTGACAGACATCCGGCCATTTCAGAACTGACAGACCTATGTAAACTCCATAAAGTTAATATACCTATTAGGTATATTAACTTTATGGTAAACTCTCTAGGGCTAAATGATGCCACGCCACGGGTCTCGTACTGATGTCACATGACGTAAATATAACCTTAAAATTTTGACCGGAAGTGAAGGATTTTCTCAAGCTTCCGGCCAATTTTATTTGCGATTATCTTCTGATCCTCGCTCTGCACAACATTTCCGACCGTGTGCAATGCATCATCGTGATGTCATATGACGTAGGCAATATTGCCGCGGGCTTACGGACTAGTAGCAGTGGAGATTACAAAAGTGCTAGGTGATTTTTACATGAAACGGGTGTCCTACATCTTGGCATGGACCACTTTGAAAACCGCAATTCTGACTACATGGAAAATTTCTCCCCAATTAGTCCCAACTAGTCCTACTTTTTCGGAATTAGTCCCAAAAAGGACTGAAAGATATAAGCGATTTAAATGGTCCATGCCAAAGCAAACCTTCATTTTGGCAGGGACAGGCTATATCTAGTGAACCTAAACACCTAGCCAGGATCTGATTATTCAAAAAAAATCTCCCTTTTTTATGGATCCCGCAATGTCAAGAATCAAAACGAAATGAAGCGCCGTTCAAAAAATATAAAGGAATGATTTGGTCCCTGCCAAAATCAACCTACATCTTGGCGAGGACTTTTGAACCAGGTCACCTAGAGAAAATCTGATTATTGGAAACGATTCGTGTAAATTAGTCCCAATTAGTCCCAAAGCCACAAAATTAGTCCCCCTTTAGTTTAGGAGAAATTCCGTTTTTTTATATAAGTACAGTCATGTACAAAAGCGTACAGTAAAAATTAATTACATAAAACTATTCCGTTCCGTAATGCACAGTGTTCCGATTGTAAAACATTAAGCACGAACTTTCGTAGATTGAGGAATGCACAAACAGTATCTGTGAACATAAGTTTTACAATCGGAACACTGCGCATTGCGGAACGGAATAAAGTTAGTTAGCCCATATTACACTATCATGTATATATCATCCGAGATATATGTTTACTATCTTCGTCGGAGATAGCATCCGATAAATAACATATGATAGTGTAATTTGCTCATGCCCCCCTAGCATGACCATCGAAACGCGATAATATGATATAGAGCTTAATCACGTTTAACTGCCATAAAACAATGGAATTTGACAGTCGAGTGTCGACAAAACGATATATATCGTGTATTGTCGGTCATGCTAGGGGGGCAGCCCTTCCTCCCTCCAGTTAAACGTGATAAATCACTAGGTACCATATCACGTTTCGGTGGTCATGCTAGGCTAAGAGGGAGGGATTGTAAGGGCGTTTTCCTACGAACAAACAATGACACGACACGATTGTCAACAGTGTTGCCAGAACGTACCAAAAAGTACAGTTGTCAGCACTACTTTTTGTTGTTATTTTGAGTTGTTATTTTCTTGTCAAACTAGAAAAAAAACACCTGTTCCATACATAAGTACAGTGCGTAGGTAGGTACTCCATCGAAATGTATGAAACAGCTGATTTTTTTTTCGATTTCAAGATTGGTCCTATAATGAAAGTTGTACAGTTTGATGGTGTGATCAGCCCCAAGAGAGGTTTTAAATTAATTACAAATAACCCTGTATAGGTACAAAGTTTCAAGTGAACCCATTGAAGGAAGAAAATCACTCTCTACTCCAAATATGAATAGTTTCGAAAGAAAAGCAATATAACTTTAAAATTAAATTTTATACATGACCATTTCATACTTCTTTTGAAATTATTTTGTACGCGACTGTACATGTTTTTGATATAGTCCAGGAGCCCGGGATCAAAATACCTCTAAGAAATCATTTTTATTTTATGACTTAAAAATTAAGGTTTTGAGTTTCGAAAATGCATAAAAGTTACGTATTACTTTACGTTATACTTTTGTTTTACATTATACGTTAATAACACTTCATTATTTTAACACAAACACGTAAAAATAAAACAAGTTACAAACATCGTCAGTAAATAGGAAGTCGGCTCCTGTACTATAAAAACCAAACTTTAATTCCGATTATCTCCTAAACTAAAGGGGGACTAATTTTGTGGCTTAAGGACTAATTGGGACTAATTTACACGAATCGTTTCCAATAATCAGATTTTCTCTAGGTGACCTGGTTCAAAAGTCCTCGCCAAGATGTAGGTTGATTTTGGCAGGGACCAAATCATTCCTTTATATTTTTTGAACGGCGCTTCATTTCATTTTGATTCTAGGCATTGCGGGATCCATAAAAAAGGGAGATTTTTTTTGAATAATCAGATCCTGGCTAGGTGTTTAGGTTCACTAGATATAGCCTGTCCCTGCCAAAATGAAGGTTTGCTTTGGCATGGACCATTTAAATCGCTTATATCTTTCAGTCCTTTTTGGGACTAATTCCGAAAAAGTAGGACTAGTTGGGACTAATTGGGGAGAAATTTTCCATGTAGTCAGAATTGCGGTTTTCAAAGTGGTCCATGCCAAGATGTAGGACACATGAAACGGAGATAATGAACGAAAACTGTTTATCAACCGCTTGTAACTGTTTGAAGCGCTTTATTTTTTTATTTTTATTTTAACTATCTTTATTGTACAATACAGAATGGTACAAGAGACGGACTTAATGCTAGTAGCATTCTCTACCAGTCAACCTTTGGGAAAACCGATATTCGCGAATGCGGTACTGAATAATACATATACCTATATAAACATCTACATAATAATATGATATAAGTACTCATAATATACATACAAACAATATAATTACAAAAATATAGATTACATACATATAATAATACATGCAATATTATACTATAATAATATTATAAGGAAAAGGAGAAACACAATGACGTCACTTTTCACACTATGAGCATAATCCATTCAGGAGAATGTCATGCACTTTTTTTTTAAAGAAAATATGTTACATCTTCCGCTTGGTTCAGGGAGATCATTCCATAGCCGTGAAGCTTGCAGAGCAAAAGAATCCGACATAAAGCCAGAGCGGAAGAGGGGGATAGAAAGTGAAAAAGCTTTATCGTTGAATCACGATCTGAACTACACTATTAATCAAAGATATTGACTTGGAACCTTTGTACGGACCCGACATTGGCCTATGCAGACCTAGCTTCTTTTAAAAAAAAAACTCAATTTTGTTTTGGACAGTTTTAGCTCCTTTGCAACTTCCACGGCTTCCACCCAAGAATCTTATATTAATATTCTAAGATTCTTGCTTCCACCTCACGATAACGTGCCAGTGATCTTTAACATCAGAATCATCAACGATGACGGGAAACGGAAACCGGAGTGGTAATGAGTTTCAATGGGTAGGGCAAAAAGAAATAAAAGAAAATGTATTTTAAATGTATTTTATTATCCATACATGGACACAGAGTCTCACACTTCAGCAATGTTTTTATATAAATATCAACTATAAATACATTGACAAAGTTGAATCAAAATATCAAATAGAAAAATCAATACGAGAACCCTAAAAGGACAATATTTAATTAATTCTAGGTCTTATAATTAATTGATTACATTATTCTAAGTCGATACATCCTGCTAGATGGGTGGGTTACCTTAGTTTGGAGTGCATTTTCTAGTTTCTGAATATTTCTTTAAGTGCAAAAGCAATACAATCCTGCTGACACCAACAAACATGTTAAATTGTTTTAAGTACTAATAACTATTTCATGCGAAATTACCTTGTTGCTGTTTAGAGCAACGGTTCCCAATTAGTTTTTTCTACGTACCAGAACTCGCGAACCCCGTATCGCAGGAATGATGAACAAAAAATTAAATTAGATGTATGATATCTTAGCTAGATATTGCTGCGTGTATGTATGGGGGTACGCGTACCACTAATTGGGAAACACTGGTTTTTGAGTTACTGTTACAGTTCGTTCGTAATTCCTAGTAAAAACTGTAAAAACCCATACACTGTTTTCATCTTTTTTTTAGTACCTAATAAATGTTTGCAGTTTTCGCTAGAAATAGTCAGGTATTGTAATATTTCCAGTTTAAATCGGCTACTTAACATCTACATCTGAGAACGTTACGTTGTTCTCGCTAAATACTTATAATGTCAATAAAAATCTTACGCATTCAAACGGCGATCGTTAATAATTCAGTTTGACACTGTATGATTGCATAATATGGCCTCGGCCTTTATCTTAAAATCTCACGATTTGAATAAAAAATGGCAGTCAAAGATTAAAAAACAAATATTCCTCACGCTCAAACATCCAGTCTTGTCCATTATTAAATAAAACGTTCCATTTTAACAAAATAGTAAAAAAAAACACATCCCAATAATCATTAAAGAAATCAATCATCTACTTCATAAATGCTCACGGTTATTTCAATTTGATAAAGAATTACGATTTTAAAGCCTATATAATTCTTATTATTATTTACCCTATTTTCCGATTACGCGCATTTTATACGACAATGTATAAAAAGAGTGATATAATCAATGCAGGGCGCAGTTTCGAAAAAACATTAGAAATGAATTTCTAATTTTAACTTAGCACCAATACGAAAAAATAATGGCAATTCAGTCCTATGTAGGTGACAATTTTTGATATTCTCGAAAGATTTCAAGTGATGATTTGTGAAGCTGCATTGTATCACAGGTTGCTACTTTAATAAACTATGGTTTAACACATTGTCAGACTCTATTACATAACCAATAAATCATTTTAATTTATTCCAAAATCATCAACTATCTCCATGTTATATTAAGACTAGCTTAGCGTAACACGGAAATTTTAAATTTTGGGTTTACAGTTTGTAAAAGAGATTGGGTCGTAAAAACTATTACATGGAGTCAAATGTTATACTGACATAGGTATGCTTAAAATTAAATAATTATGAAAAAAACTCATGAGACGTAGTTTTTTAAATGGATACGCATGACGGTACGTTACATGGCTGGAAGCCGCGCGATTTCAATTTCTTCAGTGGGATAATAATTATAATACTTATCACGGTACGGTAACTTCAAGCCTCTTTTATATAATAATATAACAAACATTTTCTAGGAAGTACTATACTGATGTTCCAATTTTTTCTTTTATCTGCGCAAGTTGATACATAGTCACAGAATACATAATAATACAAGTAAAGAAGATCCACTCCGAAAAGTAATTTAAATAAATAGAGACTCGATCCCAGATGCAATTAAGTGCAATTCAGGTCGCACACCGCTTCCTTGCCTAGTTATATTCACCTAGAAGTTGCCTCTCTTTCTATCGCGTAGCTCTTATTTCTTCTAACGACTTCAGGGTTGTCTTCTTTTAAATAATAATTAATCTGAATACTTAATTTATTACAAGTTATTGTGTTTATGTGTACTTTAATGTGAACAAATTCTTCTTACCTTTCGATGTCGATTAGAAGTGTGAAAAACGTGAGGTTCGGATTGTTAAGGCAGCCCATTGCGATGCAATATGCCTTCATTTTGGTTAAACATGCGAACGAACGACGCGACAATACGCGAACGCGGCGCGTGAATGAGTATCGAAATCGAACTAATGTTGCTAACGTGCGACCCGGCCGGCACGCGGCGGCCCTCTGGAATTAGTCCGTCCGGACGGACCCGCCGGCTACTTGTAGCTTCGTACCTATGGAGCGGAGGGCGCCTAGCCTAACATAGTCAGGTTTTACCGCCTAAATCGCTATTCTAGACAGTTCATGCGTATCCACTTAGCTTCCAACGTTTGATTTTGTGATACATTAATAATGCAATAGCGAATAGCCACTTTTATAAATAAGTATGTGAATAAAACCATGTGTTGTCATGTCATTGCCTGCAACACTAGGCGGTGAATAAAACTTGCATACTGCACTATTACATAATAATATAATGAAAAACTTTTGTACTTGTGAACGAATCGACTGGTTATTAAAATCGGGTACAGTCAGCTTCAAATAATAAGTGGCAGCCAAAATGTCCATATATTTGGAAACATACAAAATATATCAATAATACGTTCTATGAAGTTGATATAAAAAACCTTTCGATTGTTTCTATATTTTGATAACCTAGTTTCTAATTATATCGGCGTTTTGGCTGTCTCTTAATATCTTAGGGGCTTGCTTGATAGAGCAAACGCCTCGGACGCGCGAAAGGGCTCTTGTGAGACAAAAATAATGACCCCCAATAAATATTTCACTAAACCATAATATAACTGAATAGTACAATATAATCAAGCTTCGGGTTCGCGGCCAGTTTCATACATTCTACTTCACAACAACGTCCCTTCGCGCTTCTGAGGCGCTTCTATAAAACTATGTGCCAGGACTTCAAGGGAGTCAGATTTACGGCCAAATACTCAAACGAATCTTAAAGTTAAGGCCATCTTAAATTCAATAAAGTTGTCAGATTTGACAGAAATTGTATGAAACTGACAGCTTCCTTAAAGTTAAGGAGACCTTAAAAGATTTTAGCTAAGAAGCCTTTGAGTATTCGGCCGTATGTGTTTCACCAAGGGAAAATGATAATGTTTTTCAAATTAGTGTAGGTTTTGGATTATCTAGGCCTATCGAAACAATCAACGACTATAATAACAAAAAAAAAATTGATAAAATAATCATTTTACCATTGATACTTGACCTGAGCACTCATTGAAGTCCAGCCCACTGATTATGTAATTCTGTTTCTAACAAATTTTTGATTGAAACTGACAGAAATCGCAGTTACATTGTTGCTTTAGTAAGAATCAATGTGACAAATTAATGTTACAAGCAGCAACGTAACTGCTATTTCTATCAGTTTCAATATAAAGTTAATTGCAACAGATTTATGAAATCAGCCCACCTAGCATACCGACAAAACACGATATATCTATATCGCGTGATATAGCGTTTTATCGACACTCAACTGTCAACATCCATGGTCATTTGACAAGTTAAACGTGATAAATTGCTTTATCATATCGCGTTTCAGTTGGTCATGCTAGGGGGCAAGAGGCTGGCCCATAATTTAATCACCTTAAATAGTTTCAATATGAAGTCCCAGCCGAGTATACAATACAGTGAGTAGCCTACAAGTCAGTGTCGTACCAAGCTGCCACGTTGCTGTTGTCGTGCGGCGGCTCCGGGAAGGCCAGCTCCGCGGACGCGGCGCCCGCGCCCTCAGTCTCGCCGATGTCCATCTCCATGCCGAAACCGCTGCCTATTTCCAAGCCCTGCATCGAGTCTATCGGTATTTGATCGTAGCCTGAAATTTTTATATCTGTTAGTAAGTACCTATTTATAATGATACTAAAGTGCGGTTGCCGAATAGTGAATACGATAATCCGGCATAAAGGCAACAAGTTGGAGCCCGACCGCAGACGACAACTGCACGTTCCACTATACCACAAATAAAACCGTAATGATATTGAATTTTTATTTTTTTAATTTATTTATGTTTAAAAGGCTCAATTTGGAGTGAGGGGAGAAGTGTCGGCGAAAGCATCGCCATGCGGTCGCGACACTTCTCCACTCACTACAAATTGAGCCCTAAACATAATATTACGGTTCAATTTGGAGTGAGGGGAGAAGTGTCGGCGCAAGCATCGCTATGCGGTCGCAACACTTCTCTACTCACTTCAAATTGTGCCCTAAACATAATATTACGGTTCAATTTGGAGTGAGGGGAGAAGTGTCGGCGCAAGCATCGCTATGCGGTCGCAACACTTCTCTACTCACTTCAAATTGTGCCCTAAACATAATATTACGGTTCAATTTGGAGTGAGGGGAGAAGTGTCAGCGCAAGCATCGCCTTGCGGTCGCGACACTTCTCCACTCACTTCCAATTGAGCCCTAAACATAATATTACGGTTCAATTTGGAGTGAGGGGAGAAGTGTCGGCGCAAGCATCGCCATGCGGTCGCGACACTTCTCCACTCACTACAAATTGAGCCCTAAACATAATATTACGGCTCAATTTGGAGTGAGGGGAGAAGTGTCGGCGCAAGCATCGCCATGCGGTCGCGACAGTTCTCCACTCACTACAAATTGAGCCCTAAACATAATATTACGGCTCAATTTGGAGTGAGGGGAGAAGTGTTGGCGCAAGCATCGCTATGCGGTCGCGACTCTTCTCCACTCACTTCAAATTGAGCCCTAAACATAATATTACGGTTCAATTTGGAGTGAGGGGAGAAGTGTCGGCGCAAGCATCGCTATGCGGTCGCGACACTTCTCCGCTCACTTCATATTGAGCCCTAAACATAATATTACGGTTCAATTTGGAGTGAGGGGAGAAGTGTCGGCGCAAGCATCGCTATGCGGTCGCGACACTTCTCCGCTCACTTCAAATTGAGCCCTAAACATAATATTACGGTTCAATTTGGAGTGAGGGGAGAAGTGTCGGCGCAAGCATCGCTATGCGGTCGCAACACTTCTCTACTCACTTCAAATTGTGCCCTAAACATAATATTACGGTTCAATTTGGAGTGAGGGGAGAAGTGTCGGCGCAAGCATCGCCTTGCGGTCGCGACACTTCTCCACTCACTACAAATTGAGCCCTAAACATAATATTACGGTTCAATTTGGAGTGAGGGGAGAAGTGTCGGCGCAAGCATCGCCATGCGGTCGCGACACTTCTCCACTCACTACAAATTGAGCCCTAAACATAATATTACGGTTCAATTTGGAGTGAGGGGAGAAGTGTCGGCGCAAGCATCGCCTTGCGGTCGCGACACTTCTCCACTCACTACAAATTGAGCCCTAAACATAATATTACGGTTCAATTTGGAGTGAGGGGAGAAGTGTCGGCGCAAGCATCGCCATGCGGTCGCGACACTTCTCCACTCACTACAAATTGAGCCCTAAACATAATATTACGGCTCAATTTGGAGTGAGGGGAGAAGTGTCGGCGCAAGCATCGCTATGCGGTCGCGACACTTCTCCACTCACTACAAATTGAGCCCTAAACATAATATTACGGTTCAATTTGGAGTGAGGGGAGAAGTGTCGGCGCAAGCATCGCTATTCTGTCGCGACTCTTCTCCACTCACTTCAAATTGAGCCCTAAACATAATATTACGGTTCAATTTGGAGTGAGGGGAGAAGTGTCGGCGCAAGCATCGCTTTGCGGTCGCAACACTTTTCTACTCACTTCAAATTGAGCCCTAAACATAATATTACGGCTCAATTTGGAGTGAGGGGAGAAGTGTCGGCGCAAGCATCGCTATGCGGTCGCGACACTTCTCCGCTCACTTCAAATTGAGCCCTAAACATAATATTACGGCTCAATTTGGAGTGAGGGGAGAAGTGTCGGCGCAAGCATCGCTATGCGGTCGCGACACTTCTCCGCTCACTTCAAATTGAGCCCTAAACATAATATTACGGTTCAATTTGAAGTGAGGGGAGAAGTGTCGGCGCAAGCATCGCTATGCGGTCGCAACACTTCTCTACTCACTTCAAATTGTGCCCTAAACATAATATTACGGTTCAATTTGGAGTGAGGGGAGAAGTGTCGGCGCAAGCATCGCTATGCGGTCGCGACACTTCTCCACTCACTACAAATTGAGCCCTAAACATAATATTACGGTTCAATTTGGAGTGAGGGGAGAAGTGTCGGCGCAAGCATCGCTATGCGGTCGCAACACTTCTCTACTCACTTCAAATTGTGCCCTAAACATAATATTACGGTTCAATTTGGAGTGAGGGGAGAAGTGTCGGCGCAAGCATCGCCTTGCGGTCGCGACACTTCTCCGCTCACTTCAAATTGAGCCCTAAACATAATATTACGGTTCAATTTGGAGTGAGGGGAGAAGTGTCGGCGCAAGCATCGCTATGCGGTCGCAACACTTCTCTACTCACTTCAAATTGTGCCCTAAACATAATATTACGGTTCAATTTGGAGTGAGGGGAGAAGTGTCGGCGCAAGCATCGCTATGCGGTCGCGACACTTCTCCACTCACTACAAATTGAGCCCTAAACATAATATTACGGTTCAATTTGGAGTGAGGGGAGAAGTGTCGGCGCAAGCATCGCTATGCGGTCGCAACACTTCTCTACTCACTTCAAATTGTGCCCTAAACATAATATTACGGTTCAATTTGGAGTGAGGGGAGAAGTGTCGGCGCAAGCATCGCTATGCGGTCGCGACACTTCTCCACTCACTACAAATTGAGCCCTAAACATAATATTACGGTTCAATTTAGAGTGAGGGGAGAAGTGTCGGCGCAAGCATCGCCATGCGGTCGCGACACTTCTCCACTCACTACAAATTGAGCCCTAAACATAATATTACGGCTCAATTTGGAGTGAGGGGAGAAGTGTCGGCGCAAGCATCGCTATGCGGTCGCGACACTTCTCCGCTCACTTCAAATTGAGCCCTAAACATAATATTACGGCTCAATTTGTAGTGAATGGAGAAGTGTCGCGACCGCATAGCGATGCTTGCGCCGACACTTCTCCCCTCACTCCAAATTGAGCCCTAAACATAATATTACGGCTCAATTTGGAGTGAGGGGAGAAGTGTCGGCGCAAGCATCGCTATGCGGTCGCGACACTTCTCCGCTCACTTCAAATTGAGCCCTAAACATAATATTACGGCTCAATTTGGAGTGAGGGGAGAAGTGTCGGCGCAAGCATCGCTATGCGGTCGCGACACTTCTCCGCTCACTTCAAATTGAGCCCTAAACATAATATTACGGTTCAATTTGGAGTGAGGGGAGAAGTGTCGGCGCAAGCATCGCTATGCGGTCGCAACACTTCTCTACTCACTTCAAATTGTGCCCTAAACATAATATTACGGTTCAATTTGGAGTGAGGGGAGAAGTGTCGGCGCAAGCATCGCTATGCGGTCGCAACACTTCTCTACTCACTTCAAATTGTGCCCTAAACATAATATTACGGTTCAATTTGGAGTGAGGGGAGAAGTGTCGGCGCAAGCATCGCTATGCGGTCGCAACACTTCTCTACTCACTTCAAATTGTGCCCTAAACATAATATTACGGTTCAATTTGGAGTGAGGGGAGAAGTGTCGGCGCAAGCATCGCTATGCGGTCGCAACACTTCTCTACTCACTTCAAATTGTGCCCTAAACATAATATTACGGTTCAATTTGGAGTGAAGGGAGAAGTGTCGGCGCAAGCATCGCTATGCGGTCGCGACACTTCTCCGCTCACTTCAAATTGAGCCCTAAACATAATATTACGGCTCAATTTGTAGTGAATGGAGAAGTGTCGCGACCGCATAGCGATGCTTGCGCCGACACTTCTCCCCTCACTCCAAATTGAGCCCTAAACATAATATTACGGCTCAATTTGGAGTGAGGGGAGAAGTGTCGGCGCAAGCATCGCTATGCGGTCGCGACACTTCTCCGCTCACTTCAAATTGAGCCCTAAACATAATATTACGGCTCAATTTGGAGTGAGGGGAGAAGTGTCGGCGCAAGCATCGCTATGCGGTCGCGACACTTCTCCGCTCACTTC
Organism: Agriphila straminella; assembly: GCA_950108535.1. Classification (NCBI taxonomy): domain Eukaryota; kingdom Metazoa; phylum Arthropoda; class Insecta; order Lepidoptera; family Crambidae; genus Agriphila; species Agriphila straminella. The sequence continues at coordinate 14,670,542 of OX467309.1, read as the reverse complement.
AAATTGAGCCCTAAACATAATATTACGGTTCAATTTGGAGTGAGGGGAGAAGTGTCGGCGCAAGCATCGCTATGCGGTCGCAACACTTCTCTACTCACTTCAAATTGTGCCCTAAACATAATATTACGGTTCAATTTGGAGTGAGGGGAGAAGTGTCGGCGCAAGCATCGCTATGCAGTCGCAACACTTCTCTACTCACTTCAAATTGTGCCCTAAACATAATATTACGGTTCAATTTGGAGTGAGGGGAGAAGTGTCGGCGCAAGCATCGCTATGCGGTCGCAACACTTCTCTACTCACTTCAAATTGTGCCCTAAACATAATATTACGGTTCAATTTGGAGTGAGGGGAGAAGTGTCGGCGCAAGCATCGCTATGCGGTCGCAACACTTCTCTACTCACTTCAAATTGTGCCCTAAACATAATATTACGGTTCAATTTGGAGTGAAGGGAGAAGTATCGGCGCAAGCATCGCTATGCGGTCGCGACACTTCTCCACTCACTACAAATTGAGCCCTAAACATAATATTACGGCTCAATTTGGAGTGAGGGGAGAAGTGTCGCGACCGCATAGCGATGCTTGCGCCGACACTTCTCCCCTCACTTCAAATTGAGCCCTAAACATAATATTACGGCTCAATTTGGAGTGAGGGGAGAAGTGTCGGCGCAAGCATCGCCATGCGGTCGCGACACTTCTCCACTCACTACAAATTGAGCCCTAAACATAATATTACGGCTCAATTTGGAGTGAGGGGAGAAGTGTCGGCGCAAGCATCGCTATGCGGTCGCGACACTTCTCCGCTCACTTCAAATTGAGCCCTAAACATAATATTACGGTTCAATTTGGAGTGAGGGGAGAAGTGTCGGCGCAAGCATCGCTATGCGGTCGCGACACTTCTCCACTCACTACAAATTGAGCCCTAAACATAATATTACGGCTCAATTTGGAGTGAGGGGAGAAGTGTCGGCGCAAGCATCGCTATGCGGTCGCGACACTTCTCCGCTCACTTCATATTGAGCCCTAAACATAATATTACGGTTCAATTTGGAGTGAGGGGAGAAGTGTCGCGACCGCATAGCGATGCTTGCGCCGACACTTCTCCCCTCACTTCAAATTGAGCCCTAAACATAATATTACGGCTCAATTTGGAGTGAGGGGAGTAGTGTCGGCGCAAGCATCGCTATGCGGTCGCGACACTTCTCCGCTCACTTCAAATTGAGCCCTAAACATAATATTACGGCTCAATTTGGAGTGAGGGGAGAAGTGTCGGCGCAAGCATCGCTATGCGGTCGCGACACTTCTCCGCTCACTTCAAATTGAGCCCTAAACATAATATTACGGTTCAATTTGGAGTGAGGGGAGAAGTGTCGGAGCAAGCATCGCTATGCGGTCGCAACACTTCTCTACTCACTTCAAATTGTGCCCTAAACATAATATTACGGTTCAATTTGGAGTGAGGGGAGAAGTGTCGGCGCAAGCATCGCTATGCGGTCGCAACACTTCTCTACTCACTTCAAATTGTGCCCTAAACATAATATTACGGTTCAATTTGGAGTGAGGGGAGAAGTGTCGGCGCAAGCATCGCTATGCGGTCGCAACACTTCTCTACTCACTTCAAATTGTGCCCTAAACATAATATTACGGTTCAATTTGGAGTGAGGGGAGAAGTGTCGGCGCAAGCATCGCTATGCGGTCGCAACACTTCTCTACTCACTTCAAATTGTGCCCTAAACATAATATTACGGTTCAATTTGGAGTGAGGGGAGAAGTGTCGGCGCAAGCATCGCTATGCGGTCGCAACACTTCTCCACTCACTACAAATTGAGCCCTAAACATAATATTACGGTTCAGTTTGGAGTCAGCTGCCATATTACAGTTTGGATGCAGCCAGTGTGCAGTCGTTAGAACCGCATCAAATTTGCAAGCGGACTACGCAGGCCGCTGACAGTTCGCTTGCAACTCTATCGACTACACAGACACAACGCAGCCCGTCTATATGGAGCCCTAGAATCGTGGACTAGCACTTGTGCGGCTATATCCTAGCGCGAGTACAAGACAAATAAATGGTTCGAAATTCTTTATATTCGGCGACCGCCCTTTATCACCGATCACGTTCGAAGAAGTCAGTATCATTTGAGAATATTTTTTTTACATTTCACCTAAATAATACAACTCTATCATTCATTTGGCAGTAAAAGTTACTGCTTTACACACTTACTACCTTTAGATTTTTAAGAATACAGGAATAAGTTTTCATATTAATTTCATGTTAATCAGTTTCAAATAAATATTAAAAACTTAAACGACAGAAAAGCTACACAGAATGTATGCAGTTCGCATACAGTTTTACATGCTTTTAACCTCAGCATTTCAAGCGCATGGTTGATTCTGTACTTATCTTTTTTTTACTTCAGAGTAGCTGCTGCTATTTCAATATAGCACTGAGACAGCATATCGATTAAAGCAGTTTTTGAGCAAAGCTTAATCCTTCCTTCATTAAAACGAGATTTTCTTTGAAAATATTTGGCCATGCTGGGGTGTTAATATAATCACACTTTTCATAAGTTATTTGTGTGAAAGAAAGGTAAATAACAAAAGGGAATAATCACAAACATAGATAATTAAATTAGAGCACAACACAATAATAGTAATAATATTCCCATCACCTGTGTTTAGTGATAAATAGGTCCCGGATTAAGCTGCGTGTAAAGAAGAGAGAAAAAATATATTTATACAGAATTAATAACAACTTATATGATAGTAACATAAGTGCTGTCATACCAAACAGTGGAACACTTTATCTTAAACTACACAGTCATATCATACAAATATTTCTCAAATTGATGTATCAAGATATTACAAAGTCCATTCAAATTAGTAGAAAACGGCAAAATCTTAGCTTGTAAAATAAAAGAGAAGTCTATTTTCATATGCATATTTTATCCTATCGCACATAAGATTTTCTATGAATTTGGTTAATCATACAGTTAATAATACATTTTAGATATCAAATCTGTAATAAAAAATCAAATAAAAATTCAATTGGCAAACATTGCAATATCTAGATAATCATCTATATAATATTACTACTTGGTTAGTTTCAGTGTGCGATAGAAAATATGGTTACATTTTGGTGAGGTTGGTAAATATAGTAATTAGCCTTGAAAGTAAATTACATAGCACCATGTTTGATAAACTATACTGTTCGTTTGTTAGTATTTTTGATTACTTTTAATCAAAAATATATTCAAGTGTTTGGATTTAATTTTTTTTATATTTATTTTCTATTGTTCCTGCCAATTTTCAGTCGGCCACTGGTTGGTTTCTCAAAACTAGCTTTATAGATATAGCTACAGCTCGCAAACTTTATGGCTACTTGAGTACGGCCACAGTCAGTGCGCACAAAACGTAAAATAATTTTGACAGAGATCCCGAAGCGACACAATACCCCTCTACGTGTACGAAAGGTATTCTACCCATCTTTACCATATATTCACTCATCGAATCCAGGCCTTGGCTATATTCAAAGTGGCCATAAAGTTAATCGAGTACTGCAAGTTGGATAGTATGCCTTACCTTGCTGGTGAAATGACGGTCTGGTACCGTACAGTCCTTCGTACCCCTGCTCGGGCCCGAGCATGTCCTAACGAATGGGGAGGTTGCATAAATCATACACATTCATACACAATCGAAATTATAAGTAAACCAAAAAATGACGTCTTAAGCAAAGCGAACACATTTATGCAGATTAAAATATAGAGACTTTATAATATGTTGGACTTGTTTTACTGTCTATCCCTTAATACTTTTACCTAAATATTTATTTCACAAATGAGAAAACAAATAAAACGCAAACAGTTACAATAGGGATGTTGACTATTTTTTTTATTTTATGTTACATAAATTACATCTCAAAAAAAGAAACATTGGTAAAAGAATTAATTCGCTAGCATGAAAACTGCCCGAGATATCACAGTGTGAAATGCACACAAATGGACTCGGTCAAAAACGCTCCATACTAATGGCTTGCACGTTATGACGTCACGCCTTGCAAGTTTGTATGCAACGCATAGGAAATTTGTTCAGCAGCTATATTAAATATTGTGTTTATCAAAATGGTTTCTTCGACAAATTTGCTATACATTTTACGGACTAATTAAAGGTATCATTTATTTTAATAAATTTTATACTTTTTAAATGGACTTGTCCACCCAACTTTGAAGGGTCATAAAACAAATAATATGCAATATATAAAACCAAGAGGTATACAAGCTACTCTAAAAGTTTAATATGTTTACGATTTTTATTAGTATTTCGTTATTTTATTCATTAGTCAACATCCCTATTACGACAACACTAAAGCACACTCTCACTTAACATCAATGTTATTCTACAATCATTGAGAATTCCAAGAAAACATTAGTAAATTTATGTTCCAGTGGCAGAGAAAAATTTATGATGTAAGCTTCGATCATCTGATGTAAGTAAACATTATTTTTCTGTGAATACGTTTTGAATTATCTATCACGAGTCGTTTCCTCAATACGAAATATACAAGCGCACTACAATGAGCACATTTTAATACCAAATACATACAATCATATATTCAAACCATAAGAACATTATTTTTAAAATGACACTGTCTAAAAAATAATTACGAAAATACAGTACAATGAAAGCCGTATTCTGATAAAAAGAAAAACAACCACACTCCTACATTACATTATATCTGCTGATCGCAAATTAGGTACTTTTGAATCAGTTCAAATTTTTGAACTCATAAGATGAGATTATTTTTTCAAGACAATTAACAAAACATGTTTTTATAAACACTGACCACAAAAATCAGGAAAAAATTGTAAAAGCAAAAGCGAGATTACAGTACAAATAATGGTTTTACCTGTAAGTCGGGTTGCATGGCCAAGTCATTGGGCCACATCTGAGGGTCCTCGCGGAACAGGGAGTTGGTCAGTTCCATGGAGAGCCTCTTCTTGTAGTCGTGAGGCTTGTCCTCCGAGAGGCGGAATAGTACGGCGGCGGCGTATGTAGCGACTCCTACGTCAAAGTAAAAGATTGTGTCCTATTCGCCGTTATTCGAAGCCATGGTAAACAGACTGCTGTTTACCAAGGCTTCGAATAAGGCTTCAGACACAATTGGGTTGGTAAACTTTTCCAAAACTGTTGTGAATTATATATTTTCTGGTAGCTTTTGGCTTGGGAGTCAGGAATAACAAATTGCGGAATTTTTATAATGCTTCATTTTAATTTAAATACAAATATAATTTTTTAATTTACAGCATAGTACAAAAATCACTATTACGGCTGTATGCGTAGGTAATGCCTTTGCTCCAAAGACTTTCTATGTTGTTGCTCAAAACAAAAAAAAACAAAGGTATGATTACTCTTTGTCACTGTCTGTCAAATCTGTCAATCAGTTTTTTTAATCAGTAAATGCAAAGGAACTTCGTGTTCAGCCGTATGTTTGATATTTTATCGCGATAATAATATAAAAAATATATTTGGTTATCAAGGTAAAATAAAAAAATCATAATATTATTTTCTTTATTCTTAAAACTTGTGCTATCAAAATAAAATATAAAACAATTCTCTTCGAAAAAGTTTACCAACCCCATTACGCGTTTTAATGGTAGGTCATTTGTTACAAATGTATTTTGAATGATTATGATGGAACTACGTCACAGAATACATAATACTACAAGTACATACAGAAGATGCACTCCGCAAAATCATTTAAATAAATACAGACATTTTTATTGTCCCTGCTATCGTATCGTTGATTAATGGCAGGATGACAGAAAATTTATCCCGCTTGGTGGCGCTGCTGCAGACGTTGACCTTTTGTATGTGCGCATATCGTCGGCCTAATTTTTTAACCTGCTAAATCCATTCCTGAATAGTTTACAAGAGAGAGTAAAAACTAAATTATATTTAATCTTTTTTACATATCAAAAATCTGAAAATCCCGTTGGTTCTTATAATGATTCTAGACATTTTGCATGTTTTAATAGTAGAATATCTTATGCACAGTTAAAATTAATAAGAAAAACAATTACTTAGCAGCTTTTCGTTATTAAGTTTAAATTTTTTTGAGGACATAGCAGTTTTTACACTTAAATGAGCATGCAACGATAATAATTAATAGCATTGTAAATTTTAGTTAATGTTCTAATTATAATAAAAGCAATTCAATTAGTTTATACCAAAATATTTATTAACTATCAAATGTTTAATAAGTAATACTATCAGTCTTCAAACAAGGAAAAGTGACAGTTATATTAGTTAACAATGATCTTTTTTTCACCCCAACTAAAGCACCAAAATTGATTAAAAATATCATTTCTTGAATCTTCGTTTAAGGTTTCACATTTTAAGGTACTGTACTTCCCGATTTTACAGGTGCATCTTGGTTTAATAGAACGAGCCTCTTTTGGTGTCATATAATTATAGCAGTCTTCTTTCTTCTCTCTTCCAAAATAACTTTTACCACATTTTATCTTCCTTTATTCTTTTCCGAAAATCATTCCTTTTTATTAACTTAAAACCGTTTCTTTCGTTTATTATTTTTTCTTATTTCAGAAAGCTAGTCTGAGTCAGAATCAGAATAAAGCACAAGTTTCTGTTCTGTATCACTATCATGTGATATCAAGGGATTAGGCACAACTTAACGACTGGTATTAGTACGAGGTGATCTGGTTCCTTCAAGACTAGTGTGCATATTGTCTAAAATGCTTGGCGATGCATCTAGGGTAATAGAAATATATCTTGAAGAGAATATTGGCCTGGTTCATGAGTAATTGTTTTAAAATGCTTGAATGGAATTAATTATGTTATCTAAAATATTTATATCGTTTGAGGTCAAATTAGTAAGAGGTGATCTGGTTCCTTCAAGACTAGTGTGCATATTATCCAAAATGCTTGGCGATGCATCTAGGGTAATAGAAATATCTTGTGAATATTGGCTTGGTTCATGAGTTATTGTTTCAAATTCTTGAATGGAATTAATTATGTTATCTGAACTATTTATATCGTTTGAGGTAAAAATATTATTGGTTTGGGATTCTATTTGTTGGTTTGCAATAGTCTCAAATACTTTTCATGCTAGTTAGCAAATATATAGAGTGATTCGTGATAAAGGTTTAGGTATATAATTTACTAGTAGCCCGCCCCGGCTTTGCCTGTAGTACATACATAGTAGAAGTCAGAAAAAACAAACCACCAGACTATAGCTATTAATTGTAAATGTCCCTCTTGCGGTCTTCTGCTTACCTGTATACCTATATACCTCACTACCAAATTGTTTTAGGTACTTATTTTAAAAATAATTAATGCGAATTAATATTATAATTAAAAAAATCAATTAAAATATAAAATAAATAAACTGCTTAATCCTTTTCTAAGATTACATTATAATATTCAAACCTGCCAAGTCTATATATTTATAGATTATAAGTTGAATGCGTTTAAAAACACTCGAATACCACACTGAATGAAAAAATAACTTAAAGATAGAACAAAATAGACTTCCCTTGTTTCTAATTTTGTCATTTACAAACACGATGTAATTAAATATTTGATTAAAACATTGAAAAACTTCGAGCGTCCGGACGGAGTAACATTGTCAGTACACAACTGAGGCCCCAACAGGATTTAGCAGGTTTGGATGTGTAGATTTGCCATTGTGTACAAAGCAGTTTTTCGTGCAAGGTTTTCCCACACGATTGAAGATTAATATCGACTTTATCTCTTTTGTCATAAGGTTGGTAATCATCTTAACTTTATGACTAGCTCAAAAAGTAAAATTGACCAAAAAATGGACTTAGCAGGTTAACGAATTAGGCCGACGATATGGGTTATGCGAAGGGTGTACGGGTATTCAATTTCTTTTAATTCTGCATTTGTGTAATAATTTCTGCTTGAAAAATAGACTAGTAAAATACAGAAATACATAAACTGTGCACAAAACAATATCAGGGATTATATTACCTTCGTTACGTGAGTGCAGCAGTTCAGTGAGTGGAGCGGTGGCGCCCTCTGCCTCGATCATTTCAGCCCCCTCTTTATCGACAGCCAACTCGCACAGAACTCCGGCTGCCACACGCTGTAATAAAGATACAAGAAATTAAAGAATAACTAAAACTAAGCTAAAAATGACTGACGTTAACTTGAAAACTGGGTCATATTATAACATAACCTTGGGATTGGTGGGGTTAACGAATTGGTATTTCAAGAAAACCCACTCAGCTAGTAAGGGATTAGTATTTTTACCTATAAGTAACCTAGTATTTTCACCTGCAACATTCTGCTGCCTTATAAGCGGCTTGTTGACGCTGTCACGGGCGATATATCGACTTTGAACTGGTAATTTGTCCTATCTTAAAATTTTAATGTACCTAACCATTTCATGAAACATACTATCTATTAGAAAATTTGAATTTCCGCCTAGTTGATTCAACTTATCCTATGAGCGCAATTTATTTGAAAAGAAAGAAGTGTTTAGTTTAAAATTTTAAGATAGGACAAGTTGGCGGTTCACAGTCTATATGCCATATTAAATATTCTATTGATTTTATTTAATAAAAATTCACAAGTGCCTCGGAAGAGGTCATAATGTTATGTTATTTCCAATTTTAACTATTGTAAAATTGTAACACTATGATTGTGAATAAATGATTTATGATTTATGCAACGCGCCTTCTGCCCCTTTCACACTGATAATGTCGATCATTTAGCATTGTACTTACCTGTATGTTCTCTATCTCGTTGAACAGCAGTTGCACGAATATCGGGATGACATTCTGCTGCCGTATAAGCTGCTTGTTGACGCTGTCGCGGGCGAGTATATGCAACGCGCCGACTGCCCCTTCCACGATCTCTTCCATACGCACGCCGTCTGCGTATGCGCCGCCCGGACCTCCGGCGCCAGATACTGATGAGCGTTGCTGTAATAAAATAATGGGTTATAGCCTTCGATCAAGAATATCCTAGATAACGCTTCACGAGCTAAAACAGTACGCAAAAATGGCACCTCAAATAGCGTCCCACTTACAAACTTGGCGCTTATTTTGTACATAATCATCTCTTATTTTGTACAAACTCACATTTTATATCACTTCGCGACGCTATTTGAGGTGCCATTTTTGCGACTCTGACCGGACATCTATGATATTCTTGATCGCAGGTTATAGCATAGTAGTATTAATACGCACGCTAGTATTATTATCTACGTTGTACTGTGGTTATAGTCAACGCCAAACAAACTGGCACACCCAGACATACAACTTGGGAGCGGCATTGCCAATATCGCGCTCTCACACGCCAAAAACCAAAATGTGTTTGAAGAAAAATGGATGTTTAGGAAAATTCACTTCCAACATCCAAAAATGTATAGAAAACACAACAAACAAATTTACAGATCTACATCTAAACAAGCCTCATTGGCGCTACTTCCGTCGACTGGTGAATGATTTGTAAATCAGCTAAATTATCATACCACGGGGAGAAGTCAAGGGCGGTAAGTAGATGATATCATTGTTTTGTGAAAAAAAAAGTCATTTTCTAAGGATAAAACATACTTCTGTAAATATTTTTGTGCTCTAGCTTTACAGTAGCTTCCCTAACACTACTTTCTGTCAAGTCAAGCTTGAAATTGTAGGCAAATCGTCTACTGCGCAAGCCGAAGTGAGGTGGAGGAGAATAGGCTTGTTTCCATTAAGAATAAATATAATGGATAGGGGGTTTATAATGATTAATTATATTATGGAGAAAATAACAAACAATTTTAATTATTAAAAGCATTAAAGATTAATAATATTTTTAAAAAATAAATTTCGTAAAATGAAAACTTTAGTCACGTGACAGTGAACACCAATCAGAAAGCGTTACGTCACGCCGTGCGAAACTCCAATCTTGTCTTTGACGTTTAGAGTATCACTACCGGAGGCGCGTTCCAAACCTACACTCCGAGTGCAACCTAACCACAACCGAACGCAAGTTTTAGCCACTTTTTCCGTATTTCTCCATTGTTTGGAACATATATAAATAACTGGTTTGGCGTTTTTATAGTCGTGCTATCACACTGGGGCACTATACAGTACTTATAATATGAGAAAGCCAAGACGCCATGACAGTCTTGTGCGTTTTGGAACCAAATTAAAATTGGTTTATTAAAACGCGAAATTTATAATGTAATCGCTCGATTAAAAATAAATAACCTTTTTTTTCGATAAAATGCCTAATAAGCTAAAATATTAAGCAGTTATTGAAATTTTGTCAACTAGCCTATTGTCCTTTTGCGAGACATGTTTACTATTCATACACAACACAGTATATACTCACTCGCTGCGTATCGTTGAAGGCGCGCATCAGCAGCCCGACGAGGTGATGCACGGTGTCGTAATGATAATTATCACTATACAAGGTGTATTTGTAACCACTCCTCAAATTTTAAGGATGTGTTCAATCCATGAAACTGAACAACTATCTCTAAGAAACGTAGGGTCAAGTATGTAAAAAACTGACTTTTCATACAATTCAAAGAGATCACGTGATGTATAGTATGGGATGACCAAAAAATATTTGGCGTATTTCGACACATGTTTCATGGAGAAAGTTGTTCAGTTTCATGGACTGAACACATCCTTAAAATTTGGAGAGTGGTTACAAACTCGCTGCGTATCGTTGAAGGCGCGCATCAGCAGCCTGAGGAGGTGATGCACGTTAGCGGCGCAGAGGGCCAAGTTCCCTACAACCGCCTTCATTAGCGGCCAGCGAGATGGCGGCTGCAGGAACTTCACCATTAACTTACCAACACATCGAAACTACGCAGCTGTTCTTTGTGGTCCGTGCCTTCCATCCACAGTTTACTCACTTGCTTGCACTCACTCACAAAGGCGCAACTCATACTAGATAACACAATGCAATCCATCCTAAAACTCTTATACCAATATAACACCAAGAGAAGGTTCAAGTGTAGGTAGACCGACCTGCTTTCGTAATAATAATTTACTATAAAAGTATAATAATATACTCACTCGCTGCGTATCGTTGAAGGCGCGCATCAGCAGCCTGACGAGGTGGTGCACGGCGCCGTGCTCGCGCAGCGGCCCGTAGTTGGCGGCGCAGAGGGCCAAGTTGCGGACCAGCCCGACCACCGCCTTCACGAGCGGCCAGCGAGACGGCGGCTGCAGGAGCTTCACTATCACCTGGGGACAACAAGTTTGTATTTTGAATTAAAAAAAACCGGTCAAGAGCGAGTCGAAGTCGCGCACCGAGGGTTTCCGTATCATCATAATAAATTCACTGCAGAGCTGTAGAATAATAAAATTAATATTGCAGTATTAGGTCAGCACTAGGGCATCCAATCTCGGTATACCGAGATCTCGAAATACCGAGATCCCGCATCGTTTTCCAGTCCCGCAAGGAGCGGGATTACAAGTGCGGGATCCGCGGGATTTGCGGGACTAGAAAGTAGCATAGAAACCTCTTGCAAGCGCTGCCTGGCCTGTGAGTACTGAATGACTGATTGGCGAACGACCCCGCGCTTGTCCCGCGCATGCGCCGAGCTGTTGATATGTTCATTCTGTTTGCTTGAGTTTGGTGTAATTGAGCTTGAATTAGTTTTTCAGTATAATTTGGACTTTCTTTTAGTTTATCGGCAAAGTTTTAACTGAAAACACATCTGTACACAACACTTAATAAGCAGCTCATCTTACACCTGCAGGATATCGGTGCGGTAAAATCAACTTACCGCACGCTCGACTGTCATAAAAGTGACATATTTATTTACAAAACTTCGCTTGGCCAAGTTCCAACATCCAAAAATTGATAGTAAACGACAAAATGATGATAGGTCTACATCTACACTAGCGCCAATTTAACGGTAGTGCGCTGACGACTGGTGGACGATTTGTCAATCAACAAAATTATACAATACTAAATAATACACTAGAAAAAACTAGTGACTCGGTAGCTCAGCGGTCAGAGCATTGGACCGGATATCCAAAGGTCGCGGGTTCGATTCCCGTCTGAGTATTGATCTGGTGCGAGTCGTATTTTTTCTAGTATATTATTTAGTATTGTATAAAAATAGCATTGTGAATGCAAAAATCTCAAAATTAAAAACAACAAAATTATCCTGCAATTGCGACGACCGACGGGCACGTTAAACTATAAAACTGCCGATTACATCCTATGGCAAAGAAACTTTAACTGTGGTTTGATACACCTGCCAACAACACAATGAGTCGCTCTCTGCCTAGCTAGGCCCAGAGCGTGGCCAAATATGTCTGGCTTTTTTCTGGGGTAGGTACCAGACTGCTCTGGGATGGGCAAGGCCCCCTCTTCCTCGGCTTACGGGCGTCCCTTGTATGGAAATAATTACAAAACCTGAATTTTAACTTTGCGAACAGTCTACTAAAGTTTGTCCAACTCACCGGCAGTCCATAATGCACCCGCACCGCGTTCTGCGCCATCTCGCTCTCCATGTGTCTCGAGGTGAGGTGTCGTAGAGCGCAGACGGCGGGCTCGGTGATCTCCTCGCGGTCTCCGGCCGACACCACGGTGCGCACGAGAGCGTCTACGCCGCCCGCTTGGCATACTGTCACCTGGGAATGAAGGGATAATGAATTTCATAATCTAGCTAGATCAACGGTAGACAAACTTGGTTGAATGGAGACATTAGAAACCAAGAATTCGTCAAAGAATTTTAGTTAGATGAAGATGTTATAAATGAGAAAGTCCGTTTTTTGTTACGCCTTCACGTCTTAACCGATGATCATGAAATTTTACATACACTACAATGTTGTCAGGGGTACAAAGAAGGACATAGGGAACCTTTCATCCCGAAAAAAAAGTGTTGTTCCATGAAAACTTTCCACACAGACGAAGTCGCGGGCGGCCGCTAGTCTTGGATAGTTAAATTAATTCATTGATTGGGTACATCGATCAAGAATATTGATCGAAGATTGGGTAAGATATTATTATGATTATTGAAAATTTTCACAAGGCTATCTTTAACTTGCTAAAACAGGCTCATTCACGTGTTTTCTAATTTACTTATAAACTGATGGACATTATACTTCCTGTTTCACTTGTTTTTTTATACAACTAATTTATGCTGTACTGTGTCAAAGAACTTTGTCAAAAAAAACCCTAGACAATAAATCACAATCCCATACTTTGTTGCGTTGGTTGTTGCAAGTCAAGTTGGACAGGATGCCCGCAGCGCAAGTGACGATGTTCACGTCGGTGGACGCGAGCACTTGCACTAAGCTCTGCAGGAGGGCCTCCAAACCTTCCACCTGAAAATAAACAGATATAAATAAAACATAATCAACATATTTTTACATAAACATTAAGAGGATTTTAAATTTGTAAAAAAATTAAGGTGCGGAGCCGACCGCACGCGACATGAAGCCGAGACGTGTTGCCGCCACATGTCATCAAACTTTACCAATTTTTCGCGCATTTTGATGCCGCCTGGCACTACTTTTCCATCAGTCAAAATTCTTGGCAATGTTATATTCGATTTAGATACATGATTGCCTTGCCATTCAATCGCTTTTCAGCCCCTTTGTTGCTCAACCACTCCCACCCCCACCACTGAAAATCTGCGAGGTGCCCAGATCTGTTAATAATGATAGTATGGCAAACTAATAAGAGGGATTTTGTCGCTCTGTAAAGCCGGCCACACACAGACGGAATCACGTTACGGAATTCCGTACATACGTGATTCCGAACGCAGCTAATCCATACAAAACTATTGACTACCACACACAGACGGGATTTTTCCGTACGGAATCTTCATACATTATCGAAATTCCGTTCGGAATTCCGTTACGTGATTACGTCTGTGTGTGGCCGGCCTAAATTGTCCACCTATTTCCGGGGCTAGCTCTAGTCCATCATGATTATGGACACGGTAATTTTTTGAGCAAATTCAACGTGTTGGCGCTTCAAAGTAGGCCTGATGTGCGGTCGGGCGACATGTCGCGGCTTGGTGTCGCTGGCTACAGAAGGTATTTCATAGAAATACATAGAAACCAGTAGTGACGTGACCTAACCACTTGATATAAAAAATACAGGCAGCAGTATTAAACAAAGAACATGTATGAAACAAGTTACCAATCTATTGATGCACTTGACATACCTTAGTAGCAGCATCAGAGAGATTCCTCAAAGTCCACAGGCAGTTCTGGACAAGGCGTCCACTGGAGTTGCCCAGATGCATAGCCAACGCTTGCATGCCACCGGCTTCAACAATAGCTGGTTTGTTGCTTGAGCATACGGACAGCACCTGATAGAAAAGAGTTACATATCATTTAATACACATAAATAAAATAAAATAAATCTTAGTAAAAAAATTGAAAGTGAAATAACGGATCCTAGTGTGGTTTTAATGAAAGTGCTTTGGTAATTAGTTGGTATTTGATAAGATTTTTTATTTTATTTTCCCGACATTTCGGCACCTTTGCAGCTGCCGTGGTCACGGGTGATTGAAGTTGCTTGTGAGCCTAGCCTTAAGTGATGAATTTATAAAGACGTTCAGAAAATATTAAATATTTTTTTTATTGGTTTAATTAAGTTAATATTATAATTAAATTTTGTTAATTAATTTAATGCTAAAAAGAGAGAATCAACTGAATCTACCACCATTTCACAAAATTGGGAGGGACCCTCTAAGAAATGGCGAAAGAAAACTAGGAAAGGATTGCCGACTGCCGTCTTTTAGTAATAGTAAGTATAAGTAAAATAAAATACAAACCTTCAATACTCTTGAGGTGGTCCACAGCAACTTTTCGTAGTCGTAAGAACGCATGATGCGAACGAGTTCAATAGGTCCCTGAGACGCAAGAATGATAAGCTTCGATTCTTGGTTTCCATAGGCCAGAATTTGCAGGCAATCCGTCACAATAGCGAGGAACTTCACATTGTTCCTTTGGAGTAGAGCTACCATCTTCTGCAAGCCTCCAGCTAGGCGCACCGCCATTTTAGAACCATCTTGGTGGAGTAAAAGGTTGTGTAGAGTCGTTATAGCGTAGAATAACACAGACTCTACTGGAGAGCTCAGTAGCTTCACTAAGGCGGGAATCCCTCCACTCTTGAAGATAGCCAGTAGACCTTGGCGGTGGTGAGACAAGTTGTGCAATGTTCCCACGGCTCCTTTGGTTGTCTCCAAGTCATTGCTGTAAGATATGGCGCGCACTAAAGCTGCAACCATTTCGGGAGAGTTCATGATGGCGTGGCGAGACGCTTCCTTCTTGGACAGCTGGTGAACCATCATGGCAGCCTGGGAGACTACTACTTGGTCTTCATCGTTCAAAAGCTTGATCAACTCTGGTATAGCCCTAAAACATAATTTCAGTAAGTAATTAATAAAACTCATGTTTTTAGCAAACTGAGAGCGGGTAGTAATTAGAAAGTAATCATTTTAATTTCTAACCAACATGATTTGCATTCTTCTTCTTAGCGCTCATGGCGGCTTGACAGACAGATCACGTTTGTTAAGCAACGCTCAGTCGGGCTTAGTTTTGGATGGGTGACCGTTAAGTGGCACGTTAAACCGTCGGTCCCGGCTGTTGTCATCTGATAATAGTCATTAAGCCAAGTTAAAGGCCTTACAGGCGGCTTGATATACTCTAATACCAGAGGTGGCCACTATTCCTCATTCCATAAGAAGATGATTTGCAATCATTGCATTTGGTGCATTGTTAAAAAATTTTAATAGAACTGGCTGATTGTTTGTCATGAAACTTTTATATCTATCTTTTTACAGTCTATTTTACAGTATATTGTAATCAAGTTGGTAAAGGTGATTCAGGTGATCAAAATAGTTCAATTTGCTAAAAGATGATTACCTGGTAGCCAAGTCAGCATCATCTTGATAATTGATCAAGTTGACAACAGCATGCTTCAGCATCTGCGATGGCTCAGCGAGGCGCTGAACCGCAGTAGGCTGAGCTGGGTCCAGTTGGGTGGAAGGAATCTCAATGCCCTCCTCCAGGGTTTCCGGGAACATGGCAGCTCGGACACGCTGTGAACGTGTCTGTGACAACTGCTGGTTCATATCTAACGCAAAAGATGTCATATTTAACACAAATGGTTTGAATAAAAATCTGCAATTTGAATTAAATGCCAAAATCAAGAAGGTATCAGTTTTGCTGATGTTTGACAATGAAACGCAATACTATCAGCTAATCATTTAGAAAAATCATAACTATACTCCGTTCCATGAATTGAACTCATAGGGAACAAAATAGTCGCAGCTCATTGGTCAATGCGTGCAGTTAGAGCCAGACTATAGACTAGTAGGCTATTGAAGGTTACTCAGATTGGATTAACCAATAGGCGCATACGGACCAATTTTCTTTGTGAGCTCTATTCGTGAGATGGACTATAAATAGAAAGTATTTTCAAATATTTACCATCTACTTGTTCCTGGGTGAACCCCTGAGCGAACCCTTGATCCAAATCAAACATGAGTTGGTCTCCTTCCATTTCGTCATCTTCCTTGCCAGTAAGTGATGGCACCTACAAAAAGAGAACATTTTATATTTCTGCAACTATAAAATAAAAACAATTTGTCTGCTGACACAATAACATAACAATACTAGAGTCTGGTCAACGAAATATGAGACTAAAATGGTGGCGACACTTTCCCTGTTAAATTAACGTTTAGAGGTTAAGTTATTGGAAATTGACCCTTAAAATAAGGCGCAAAATTAGTTCCTTTCCAACCGAGTCTCATCTTTCATTGACCAGACTCTAAATAATAATATACTAGAAAAAAAAATCAACTCATCACCAGGATTGTGACAAGACCTTTAGAAGTCCAGTCCAATGCTCTCACCAACTGAGCTACTGAGTCACTAGTGGCATCGTCGAAATATTTCTAGTGCATCCCACTCTTATGCTACAAGCCAGTGTTATTTCATCAATGTGAGGAATTACCTCGACATTCTATTGAAATATCTTTCCAGATATTTTGACAATTGATTAAGATGAAATAACTATATATTTTTTTATAAAAAAAATATAATATAAAAAAGCATAACACACTATACAGATAAGCTCTATGATAGGTTTGATCTTACCTGAGTAGCGGCTCCAGAGTTGATTCCAGAATCAACGAGGTACGAGTTTTGCTGCCACATGAGGGTCTGCTGCTCCTTACTGGGAGCCATCGGTACATCAGACCCTCCATAGTTACTATGAGACACTGAAAAGTTTTAAACATTTGAAATCACATGAGTAAACTGTCTTTTGACTGAGCAAACGCGAAGCTTTTCTGCTTCAGCTTGGGCAAAAATGCTTTTGTATATCTGTTTGTTTGTTCTTAGCTACAGGTTGCATTTCTCAACCGATTCTGTGAGCAGGTTTGATATTTAAATAGAATTTTCTTATCTAGAGCCAGTTTTTTGAAAAAAAAAACACATTTCAGCCATTTCAAAATACCATAAACGGGAATCTATATCTCACAGAGCCACTAACTAGTCTTTTTGTTGTCTTGTTGTTTTCACATGCCTTTTTAGATAACAACGTTAAAACTATGATGTCTTATTTTAAATAATAATCTTTGATAAAAAATTACTTTTAAAATGGTCTGCTAGTGGTCAATGATTTGTTGTGCTTTGTTTATGATTATTTCGGTCGGAGTCATGTTCGGGTAGTGAACATTGTTTAGTAAATAGGACAAGTAAGAAAAACAAGGTTTTGGGTATAGAACACAAGTTTTAGCTATAGGTTTAGTTTACCAGCTTAACTACATGTACATATCTATTTTTTGATAGAAGTATTGTTGTTTAGAGCAATATAAGCTTCATGTTGAACAACTATTATATACTTGCCATGCCATTGGGACTATAGTATGAAATTGATGCATAACAAAGTATACAGACAATACCTATTGCATGAGTCATAGTCAGTGCAAGTTCTATGATTTTGTAATGTTTTGAATGAGCTCTACTTGCACTACTTGGTATAAGTACTTATTTATTTAGTAAGCTGACAAAATTTTTAACTGGTGAAAGTAATCAATGGTAAAGTACTTACTTGTGCGGCTTTGCGATGATGGTATTTGGTAGCTCATGTTTGGAAAGGATGCACGAGTGCACCCCGTCTCTGTGAAAAAAAAACAACAAATAGGCACTTGCACAATGTTTGAAGATATTGATTGGAACTCAGAAATCCATGGTGTACATGTTATTCACATAAACACATCTTCCCGTACTTTATGCAATCGATGGATCAATCAAGTATTGAACGAAATAAAACAAACAAAATGTTTCCTGTGAACTAAATACCACACCCCGACTCACATAAATTGGTACGACATAAAATTAAATACTACATGTTCCACTTGTGCTTAACTTGGAAGTTATAATAAAACATGTTTTTAACATCTTACCCTATTCGGGGACCCAGTAAATATTTAATAAATACACGTTTTTACATATATTTTTGGAAAAGCACTCAACGAAATCAACTAGCGTCACAATTTGACATCAAACATGGCGTCCCGTTCAGTCTCGTCTCTCTCGTACAACCTCGGAAATCATCGGTCGAAAATAAAGGATATTTCTTGCCTGTTCTGACTTATGATGAAATGCATTGGTTATCTCTTTCTATTTGCGTAAAAACAAAGGTACCAACAAAAAGTAAAAATATTTTTCGGAAACGTTCCATACTATGCAGTATTTAGGCTGCGGACAAACCAAAGCGTTCAGCCTGCGTTCGCGGTGGCGTGCTCTTCGGCGATCTTCTCGCGTGCAAAGCCCGCAATTTAGCGACCAGTTTCATTTGACATACATTGCTAATTTTCTTTGGTATGTTTTTTTAACTTTAATCATTTCTGCTGTGGTGTCGTGTGGGGCGGGTCGTTACGTTCCCTCAAATATGGTTGAGCGAAGCGATGGCTGGTCCACGCGTCATGCTCGTGAACGGGTGCTGCCAGTGGGAATGGGTCTGCTTCTGAGTACCTATCTTAACGCATATTGAATTGTAAGAATTGCGTTTTTTTTATTATTATTTTTTATGTCTTGTATCAAGTGTTTTTTGGTAAATTTTGCCTACTTAGGTGCACTTTCGAGTAGCAGACATAGTGATTACTGATTTCTCAAATAGTTGAAAGTTATTTACTCTCACAATTACCTATCCGATATGTAGTAGGTATTTAATTTCATTCAACCTAACTACCCATTGTGTGCAAACTTTTGTTAATTATTGTGATGGAAAATGACCTCACTTTAAATGTGGAGCTCATTTTTCAATGTTGACGACTCTGTATGAAATACTTATACAGGGAGAAAAAAGCAGCCCTTGACGAGTTTCTTGCTGTGTCCTACATCTTGGCATGGACCACTTTGAAAACCGCAATTCTGACTACATGGAAAATTTCTCCCCAATTAGTCCCAACTAGTCCTACTTTTTCGGAATTAGTCCCAAAAAGGACTGAAAGATATAAGCGATTTAAATGGTCCATGCCAAAGCAAACCTTCATTTTGGCAGGGACAGGCTATACCTAGTGAACCTAAACACCTAGCCAGGATCTGATTATTCAAAAAAAATCTCCCTTTTTTATGGATCCCACAATGCCTAGAATCAAAACGAAATGAAGCGCCGTTCAAAAAATATAAAGGAATGATTTGGTCCCTGCCAAAATCAACCTACATCTTGGCGAGGACTTTTGAACCAGGTCACCTAGAGAAAATCTGCTTATTGGAAACAATTCGTGTAAATTAGTCCCAATTAGTCCTAAAGCCACAAAATTAGTCCCCCTTTAGTTTAGGAGATAATCGGAATTAAAGTTTGGTTTTTATAGTACAGGAGCCGACTTCCTATTTAGTGACGATGTTTGTAACTTGTTTTATTTTTGCGTGTTTGTGTTAAAATAATGAAGTGTTATTAACGTATAATGTAAAACAAAAGTATATCGTAAAGTAATACGTAACTTTTATGCATTTTCGAAACTCAAAACCTTAATTTTTAAGTCATAAAATAAAAATGATTTCTTAGAGGTATTTTGATCCCGGGCTCCTGGACTATATCAAAAACATGTACAGTCGCGTACAAAATAATTTCAAAAGAAGTATGAAATGGTCATGTATAAAATTGAATATTAAAGTTATATTGCTTTTCTTTCGAAACTATTAATATTTGGAGTAGAGAGTGATTTTCTTCCTTCAATGGGTTCACTTGAAACTTTGTACCTATACAGGGTTATTTGTAATTAATTTAAAACCTCTCTTGGGGCTGATCACACCATCAAACTGTACAACTTTCATTATAGGACCAACCTTGAAATCGAAAAAAAAAATCTGCTGTTTCATACATTTCGATGGAGTACCTACCTACGCATTGTACTTATGTATGGAACAGGTGTTTTTTTTTTCTAGTTTGACAAGAAAATAACAACTCAATGTTAAAAAAATACAAGATGGCGGCCAACTTTTTTGTTTGTAGGCCGATTTCGATGAAACTCGGTTTTTGCTACTATTTTGACAAGAATACAGCAATGCAATGTTAAAAATATAAAAAATCCAAGATGGCGGCCAACTTTTTTGTTTGTAGGCCGATTTCGATGAAACTCGGTTTTTGCTACTATTTTGACAAGAATACAGCAATGCAATTTTAAAAATATAAAAAATCCAAGATGGCGGCCAACTTTTTTGTTTGTAGGCCGATTTCGATGAAACTCGGTTTTTGCTACTATTTTGACAAGAATACAGCAATGCAATTTTAAAAATATAAAAATCCAAGATGGCGGCCAACTTTTTTGTTTGTAGGCCGATTTCGATGAAACTCGGTTTTTACTACTATTTTGACAAGAATACAGCAATGCAATGTTAAAAATATAAAATCCAAGATGGCGGCCAACTTTTTTGTTTGTAGGCCGATTTCGATGAAACTCGGTTTTTGGTACTATTTTGACAAGATAACAGCAACACTATGTTAAAAATATAAAAAATCCAAGATGGCGGCCAACTTTTTGTTTATGGGCCGATTTCGATGAAACTCTGTTTTTGCTACTATTTTGACTAGAAAACAGCAACGCAATGTTAAAAATATAAAAATCCAAGATGGCGGCCAACTTTTTTGTTTGTAGGCCGATTTCGATGAAACACGGTTTTTGGTACTATTTTGACAAGAAAACAGTAACGCAATTTAAAAAATCCAAGATGGCGGCCAACTTTATTGTTTGTGAACCGATTTTGATGAATCTCGGTTTCTGGTACTATTTTGACAAGAAAATAATAATGAAATATTAAAAAATAAAAAGCCAAGATGGCGTCTTACTTTTTTGTTTGTGAGCCGATTGATTAAACCATTTCCGTATAAAAATCAGCTGTTTCATTTTGACAGAGTAAGGTATTGGACTTTTATGTATTTGTCCATCATTATGTATTTAATTGTACTTAAAAAAATATTCCTAAAAAGCTTTTGTATGGAACAGCTGATTTTTTTTTCACCGTAGAAGTCTCATAGTGAAAGTTGTTGAGAATGATGGTTCGAAACCAGCGGCTTCAAAACCAATAAAAATTCTGTTCGTATAAGTTTTTTCATTATAATTAGAAATACAATAATATGTAGGTACATGACACTTTTTGATAAGATGACGTTTTTTTATAATAATTGTACATTTACAGATACTTGTCACCAAAGTGTAAAAACGTGTGATTTACCCTTTTTATTACTTTTTAAATTTGAGATTTTTGCATTCACAATGCTATTTTTATACAATACTAAATAATATACTAGAAAAAATACGACTCGCACCAGATCAATGCTTTTTTTCTAGTATTTAGTACTTATTGTATAAAAATAGCATTGTGAATGCAAAAATCTCAAATTTAAAAATTATATAGTTAGCTATTTCATCTTAAACGATTGCCAAATATCTGGAAAGATATTTCAATTGAATGTCGAGGTAATTCCTCACATTGGTGAAATAACGCTGGCTTGCAGCGTAAGAGTACAAACTGATAAAGAAAACCACTCAAAAATAATAAACCGACCAAAGAACGAAAAAAACAAACACCTGCCAAGTGCCAATTCAGTGTTGCCGTTTTCCCGTAAAATGTTGTCATAGACGAAAGTTGAAAATTAAACCTAATTTTAAAAAACAAATTAAAATTATGCAAAATGCCAAGTTCACATACATGTAAAATGGGGTGAAAAAATGCTAAATTTGAATAAACAAAATGGCAACACTGCCTTTCATGCCTGTCATTTTTTTCTAGTAACTTTTGACTTGTGTAAAAATTTGGAAAAAAATAGGTAGGTACTAAAAATATCGATAAAAGTCACTGGAATATTAAAATAGTTTTGATAAAAAATGTGTAAATAAAAGCGAATTTATGAAATCAAGCACTAATTTATTAATAATTATAGGCAAATAGTACCTACATAATTAACAAAGGTTTAGGTACCTACGAAAATATGTAATAGGATTTCATTTTTCACAATTTTGCTTAAAAACATTAAAATATATTAGGTAAGTTATACTTTTTTAGCGACTAAATTACAAAAATATTAAAAAAATCCGCTAATCCAGCTACTATGTCGCTAGAACGGCAACACAGTATGTAATGTATGACAAAAACGAAAATTTTTTTTGGGTGTGGTATGGCTTGGTTAAGAGCCATTTAGACAACATGTTTCGCAACATTTAGGTACCTGTCTCGTCCATTTTGCTTCAAATGGATGACACAGATAGATATTTCGGAAACATTGAATTGAAAACATGTTTTCCAACATGTTTTTGTGTCTATTTAAACGCGGCTTTAGCGCGTTTTTCCACGAACAACGACACGACACGATTCACAAGCTGCACGACAGTGTTGTCAGCACTATAGTGCTGACAACTGTACTTTTTGGTACGTTCTGGCAACACTGTTGACAATCGTGTCGTGTCATTGTTTGTTTGTAGGAAAACGCCCTTACAATCCCTCCCTCTTAGCCTAGCATGACCACCGAAACGTGATATGGTACCTAGTGATTTATCACGTTTAACTGGAGGGAGGAAGGGCTGCTCCCCTAGCATGACCGACAATACACGATATATATCGTTTTGTCGACACTCGACTGTCAAATTCCAATGTTTTATGGCAGGCTACGAAAGTTCGTGCTTAATGTTTTACAATCGGAACACTGCGCATTACGGAACGGAATAGTTTTATGTAATTAATTTTTACTGTACGCTTTTGTACATGACTGTACTTATATAAAAAAACGGAATTTCTCCTAAACTAAAGGGGGACTAATTTTGTGGCTTTGGGACTAATTGGGACTAATTTACACGAATCGTTTCCAATAATCAGATTTTCTCTAGGTGACCTGGTTCAAAAGTCCTCGCCAAGATGTAGGTTGATTTTGGCAGGGACCAAATCATTCCTTTATATTTTTTGAACGGCGCTTCATTTCGTTTTGATTCTAGGCATTGCGGGATCCATAAAAAAGGGAGATTTTTTTTGAATAATCAGATCCTGGCTAGGTGTTTAGGTTCACTAGATATAGCCTGTCCCTGCCAAAATGAAGGTTTGCTTTGGCATGGACCATTTAAATCGCTTATATCTTTCAGTCCTTTTTGGGACTAATTCCGAAAAAGTAGGACTAGTTGGGACTAATTGGGGAGAAATTTTCCATGTAGTAAGAATTGCGGTTTTCAAAGTGGTCCATGCCAAGATGTAGGACACTTTCTTGCTGGTTTTTCTCGTTACAAGGTCTCCCGCTCAGGTTTTGCGAACCGATGGCGTATCTTCTTTGACATTCACAAGTGCTTGTAACAGCCTAGACTGAATAAATGATTTTTTGATTTTTGATTTTGATTTAACCCCAAAAAGAAGAAGCAATGAATCACATTCATCTGTCAAATGAGACCGGTCGCTAGGTGGTTTCTTATTTAAGCCCCTTTTTAATATACTATATCTATGATTTAAGCAGCCCGCCGCCGTTCTCACCAAACACGCGATCTACGCGCTCAGTATAAAATATGCGTTCAGTCCAGT
Source organism: Agriphila straminella (assembly GCA_950108535.1). Lineage (NCBI taxonomy): Eukaryota > Metazoa > Arthropoda > Insecta > Lepidoptera > Crambidae > Agriphila > Agriphila straminella. The sequence continues at coordinate 14,646,519 of OX467309.1, read as the reverse complement.
CTGCGTCCACCCATAGAGTACATAATTATATAGAGTACCTACCTACATTATTATCTAATAAGATCATAATAAGATATGCGTCCACCTTCCGAACCTCCTAATCATTTTAATGGACCCCCTAAACGATCAAAATTGCTTGTCAATCATTTACATTGCATTGCATGTCAATCACATTTTGATCGTCTAGGACAGGGGTTTCCAAACTACGGCCCGCGGGCCAGCTCCGGCTCGCGAGCACCAACAATCCGGCCCGTGAAAGCAACCGGAGCGAACCAACATACTGTAATTTACGGTTTACTAATGTTTTCCATAATTTTAAATGCAATAATTTCATTTGCCATAACTGCATATGCCATAAATTCATTAAACATAATGATATATTTGCCATAACTAACAAATGACATAAATTTATTTTCACTAATTTCATTGGTCATAAACAATCAAATGACATATTGTTCTTATTACATAATTTTATTTGCCATACTCTTCATTTTATTATTTCAGCAAAGAAATAATGAAAGAAGCCAGCATAATTCATATTTATAGAATTAATAAGAATTTGACCAATCAAGACAATTTATTTATTAAACTAATAGAGAATTTTTGAGAGCTTTGGCATTGAATCTCAATTTAAAACGACAAAATTATGGAACTAAAATAAAATTGTTTACTCATATTTGATTTGTCCATCAGCCATATTGAATGTCCCCACTGCTGGGGCACAAGCCTTCCTTATGAGTGGATAATATTTATTTCTAAAATATATTTATTTATATATTTGATTTATAAAATTATAATTATAGCTTTTTAATAATACATTTTTAAATATAATGAGTAGTTAACCATGCAATTGCAATTGCATGCAGTGCAAGCAGGCATTCAGCATGCAAGCAAGCGTGCAGCTAGCAAGCAGGCATGCAGCATGCAAGCAGGCATGCAGCAGGCACCCAGCATGCAAGCAGGCATGCAAGCCAGGCATGCAGCATGCAAGCAGGCATGCAGCATGCAAGCAGCAAGCAATCAGGCATGCAGCATGCAACATGCATGCAGCATGCAACATGCACGCAAGCATTAGGAAGCTCCGCTCGCTTCGCTCGCTCCGCTGCGAGTGGTCAAGACACTAACCTAACCTAACCTACTGGTAAGTGCGTTAAAAGTTTTTCTTTATAGCGGGGGGCCTCAGGCCCCCCAAACCCCCCGAGCAGGGGGGCCAGCCCCCCTGCACCCCCTGGCAGGCATTCTACATGCAAGCAGGCATGCAGCATGCAAGCAAGCAAGCAGCATGCAAGCAAGCATGCAGCATGCAGGCAGGCATGCAGCATGCAAGCAGGCATTCAGCATGCAACATGCATGCAAGCATTATGGAGCTCCGCTGCGAGTGGTCAAAACACTAACCTACCAGTAGTGGTGGTCGCATTTAAAGTTTTTATTTATAATCCCTATTCCCTAGGTAGTCTAGGTACGTTTAGGTGAAGAAATACGTTATAAGTTATGTATATTATGTCAAATAATATTTATAGGAACTAATCATTATGACACTTGTTATTATGGCACCTAATTTTATGGCAAATGAAAAGTATGGCTAATGGATTGTTATGTCATACGTTGTTAGTATAAAAGCCATTATTACAAATGAATATTATGACCGAGGATCATTATGGCAAATGAAATTATTACAAATAAAATTATGATAAACGAAAGAATACCGTAATTTACAGTACCTATCTTGGTACAATGAGCTGGTTAGGTTCTGGCCCTGGGGGCTTACCATCAGCAAATAAGAAACCGTTCAATTCAAAAGAAGGCCTAAAACGGGACTGCTTAAGGCCTGCTTTCATACTAACCTTTGAGATCATAGTACGCAAAAGTAAGGCAGTTCAATATAAGCCCTGCTATAAGAGCTCATAGTAAGGCCTCTGGCCCTTGGGACATCATGGAGGAGTTAGTCTGGCCCTAAGGCTAAAAAGTTTGGCGACCCATGGTCTAGGAGCGATGCTTGACAAGCACCACAGAATATATTACCGTGGCCAATCAAAAGTAGGCCACGCCCCCAAATGGTAAATTTGAAAATTTTGAAAAATAATTTTCACTCCTCTTGCTCAAAAAGTGCGTCATTGTAACGTACAAGAGTCGAGATAAAATAGCATAATAAGCCCTAGGGGATAAAGTTTTTTCTTTTTTAATGTTTGTCTATTACCAATGAGCGTACTAAAACGAAAAAGTCTTTATTCATAATCACGAATAAAAACTCGCTCGACTTAATACTGGGGGTCTATTACGAAAAGTTTAATGCGATACACGCGGCTGCGTCCGTGCTTCGTTCTGATTGATTCCTATTACAAAGCACTTGCGTATGCGATATTGCAAAGTGATTGCGTAAATTTGACAGTTTCTCTCTAGTGGATCCGTCATTATTCGTTCAATAGACTATGGGCTACGATAGCTACATTGAAAATATTTGTAATAACTATAACCGACGAACTGCGGACGACTATCGTGACCAAGTTTCGTAATAGGCCCCCAGTTCTTATTTTTAAAAATGGAACTAAAAGCATCTCTTCGGTAAAATCATAGACTTATTTAAACTCTGTGTACAGAGTGAATCGTAGAATGCGTGTTTGTGTTGCTTAGCTGCTACAGCAGAAATTAAAAAAAGGTACCATGGCGCGAAATCTTTAGAATTTTTTTATAATTACAAACTGATTGAATTGTTATTGAATTGTGACTGTAATAGGAAAGAAATAATTGTAATCTTCTGCCGTCAAGCACAAATCATTTATTTAAATATTGTACAAAAAGTTTATAAAGTGGAGGAAAGAAAAACGAGTGGATTCGTTTACGGAAGTAAGTAGGTATAAACTATTTAATATTGTATTTTATTTTCTCGCAATCGTAGTGAAAAGTATAGTGTAACACACGACGCTAAAACCCATTGTAACTCGGTTTCTATTTATTCCCTCGCTAAAGCTCGGGAATAAAAATACCTCGTATGCAATGGGTACTTTTAGCGTCTTGTATAACAATCGACTATTATTTCCACCAAAGTTACATTCATTATTATCTAAGTATATAAATCAAAATTCTAGGTAATAATAAAACAATTGATGGACTGGAGCCTAAACTAGGACAATCCTGTATTTCGGGACTCCAGCCTCTCACCCGTGGTGAAAGATAGCGTTTGGATGTGGTACTACACGGTACGGTAAGTGTGCGTGAGGGTATGTATGCTGTGGAAGTAGCTTAATTTGGAGAAAAATAAAAAGATATAAAAATAATAAAGAATTCGAGTATGTGTATGTTTATTTGTGTGTGTGTGTGTGTGTGTGTGTGTGTGTGTGTGTATGTGTGTGTGTGTGTGAGTGAGTGTGTGTGTGTGTGTATGTATGTGGGTTAACGTAAAATGGTAAAAAGTGATTCTGTCTCTATATAACTCAAGTTCATTATGTAGTCAGTAACTGTTCGTTTGCATTGATATAGTGTTTTAGAGTAAATGTCTAGTGCCGAGTTCAATTTGTTGTATACGTACGGGGCAAGGAAACATGTTTGTCTACGTAGGAATACAGTGTTGTGTTTTTTAGTTTCACAGACATTTTTCTTTCTGCGTGTGGTGCTCTGTATCGCTGTGCTGCTGTATGTTAGTTGTTTATGCTGGCGTAAAGTGACTTGCAAGACAAATAGTTGCCTTACTGCCAAAATTTTTGATTCCTGATAGAGGCTATACGTTGGATATCTGAACGGCCTGCGGAACATGACCTTGAGCAATGATCTTTGAGCGCGTTCTAGTTTAATGATTTTTGTCTTGCAGGTCCCACCCCAAGCTGTTATACAATAGTTTAGTATAGATTGGACTAAAGCGTAATATACAGTTTTTAGAAGAGTTGGCTTAAGGATGTTTCTAAGCTTTTTAAATATCCATATCAGCTTTCGCGTGCGTGCAGACAAAAGGTCTATTTGTGTCTCCCAAGATAGGTTTTTATCTAGTTGAATGCCCAGGTATCTTATGTGATCTGTTTGTTCCAAAGATAGGCAGGTACAAGTTAATGTGTTGTTGCAGGTGTGGACTTTTAAGCTGATATTGTTTTTGGGCTGCGTGGATTTGTTGATGGAAAAAGTTAGATACTGTGATTTCTTAATATTAAGTGTTAAAAGGTTTTTACGTAGCCAGCAGGAGATTTCAAAGAGACCCTTCTCCGCATGAGACTGCGCCTCTGCCCAAGTCCCTCCCTGGAATACTAGAGCAGTGTCGTCGGCATATGAAATAATTTTGCCGTTTGTTGGTTCGTACTGACACAGCTCGTTTATGTAAACCAGAAAGAGACTTGGGGCAAGAACACTGCCCTGTGGAACTCCACAGTTAATGGGTAGGGGATTACTAACATGATCGCCAATTTTCACAGTTTGATATCTGTTAGTTAAGAAATTTTCAAACAGTTGCAAGGGTACGCCACGTATACCGACAGTTTCAAGCTTTTGTAATAGTATGTTTGTAGAAACTGTGTCGAATGCCTTTGCCAGATCTAAGAAGATTCCAATACATCTCTGACCTTGATCTAGATTACTTGCAATGTTATTAGTAAGTTGTGTTACTGCATCTTCAGTGGATTTATTAGGTTGAAAACCAAATTGGGACGCCGCAAGAATTTTTTCTTGTTGAAAAAATGCAATGTAAATGATTGGCAAGAAATGCTTGATCGTCTAGGGGCTCCATAAAGAATGGTGGCAAGTCCCTTAGAGTAATGGAGCCCCTAGACGATCAAGCATTTCTTGTCAATCATTTACATTGCATTTACCATTTGGGGGCGTGGCCTACTTTTGATTGGCCACGGTAATCTATCTATTCTGTGGTGCTTGTCAAGCATCGCTCCTAGACGATCGAAATGTGATTGACAAGCAATGCCATGTAAATGATTGACAAGCAATGCAATGTAAATGATTGACAAGCAATAATTTTGATCGTTTAGGGGGTCCATAAAACCACATAATAAATAATAGTACTAGCGTAAGACGGGCTTCTGTACCCGACGAAGCCGTCGCTGGAGTTTTTGGCGTCATTTCGTCGAGTTCAGTTTGGTGGCTATTTTAATTATTTGCAAATTGTTTATAGTGGATATTGTGTCTTAAAATCGGTGCAGTTTTGTGGTACAAGTGTCTACTCAACTGAACAATATGTGGGACAATTGAAATGCGCGATCTTGGTTGTGAAGCTAGGTGAAGCTGAGCCTTTTATTGTAGTGGTGGCACAGAATTTAAACTCTAACGCGAAAAGAAACGACACTTGAGCATGTATGCTCGTAAAATCGCTCACGGCTATGTGTGCGTGTCTGGAGGCGCGCGGGGCGGGGCGCGCGGGATGCCTTTACTCTTCCTTTTACCTGACATTAATTATAAAAAAAGCTCTGGTGGCTTACTATGAGCTCCTAGAGCAGGGCTTATATTGAACTGCATTACTTTTTCGTACTATGACCTCAACGGTTAGTATGAAAGCAAGCCTTAAGCAGTCCTGTTTAAGGCCTGCTTTTGAACTGAACGGTTTCTTATTTGCTGAGCCTACCAAGGCTTACTGAAAACAAGGATTTCAGATGATTAAACTCGTAAACTCGCAAGCAGGTAAAATTGACAATAAATAAAAAATATATTATAAATCAAACCTTTCTTTCTTAAACATGTTAAAGATTAAAAAACTGATTATAAATAACAGAAAATATAAATAACAGAAAATATAATAGGTATAAGAGTTGCAATTTATGATGTAAGTACCTAATATAATTTAAAGATTACAAAAACTTATTAGAAATCAAACCTATCTTTCATCATGTCCTAGCACAAGTTTATATTTCCTAACATACTATGTAATTTCCTTTACCACAAGTCTAAATTCCATTTCGTTATCAACCCTAGCGCTTACACGCTCTGGCTCAAGGTCACTGGCGCTCGAACTCTCACGTACAGAGTGTGTCACGGCTGTGGTGGTGGCTACCTCGGCAGAACTAACGGGGAAACTGTCTTGATATACTTTGTGCCAAATGCTCCAAGCAGCATTGGAATGTGATGCACCCGCATTCTAATGAAAACTGAAACAATATCTACAACTGAAATATTCAACACTTGACACTGGCAAAAATTACTTCTAAGAGGAAAGTAGATTGCCAAAACAAAAATAAGAAGAAGAAGCCGTCGCATCGCTGCTCGAAGGCAAGTCCCATACAATATTAATTGTTTTTAAATTTGAGATTTTTGCATTCACAATGCTATTATTGTACAATACTAAATAATATACTAGAAAAAATACGACTCGCACCAGATCAATACTCAGACGGGAATCGAACCCGCGACCGAATATTAATTGTATAAAAAAACATTAAATATAGAGAGTTTGAAACTGTATTTATTTGAAAGATAATCTTACTGGGAATACGTACATTCCTTTATAATATTTTTAAAACCCGGGAATATCTAAATATACTCAATAAACCAAAAGTAGAACCATAGTAGTCTATAATTCCATTGTCTAAAAAACTGTCAAAATACGTGCTAGTAATCTGTGTTTCTTTTGGTTCTCTCAGCTTGATTCCAAGCCAAAAATCTTAAAAAAAAAATCTCAGCTTGGTTTATACTATTTCACTCTTTGGCTTGTTTTGTTTGTTTGAAACATGGATTCCAATTTCCAAAGAAACAAAAAGAAAGAAAAGGATTTAAGAGATATCAATTTAATTTTCTCTAAATTTATATTTTTTGTGTACAAAATATCTCGCCATTATTCTTTGAAAACTAAGCCATTTTGACTTAGTATTAGCATGGACGAAATATATTTCGTCCATGGTATTAGTTGCCTGACTTTGCATACGAGGACACTGCTTCTAGGTGTTATTATTCTAATGGACCCCCTAAACGATCAAAATTGCTTGTCAATCATTTACATTGCATTGCTTGTCAATCACATTTTGATCGTCTAGGAGCGATGCTTGACAAGCACCACAGAATAAATAGATTACCGTGGCCAATCAAAAGTAGGCCACGCCCCCAAATGGTAAATGCAATGTAAGGCTCGTATTATAGAATCAAACTCAAATTCAAATCTCTGCTTGAGTACAGTTAGAAAGGGATGGTGCTATTAATCGCATATAGCGCCATCCCTTTCTAACTGTAATCAAGCAGAGATCCGAGTTTGAGTTTGATTCTATAATACGAGCCTAATGATTGACAAGAAATGCTTGATCGTCTAGGGGCTTCATAAGCCTTTACACCGATGACGGGACGGGACGAACGGGATTTGGAGCGAATGGAGTTTCTTTTTGGGTGTTGTTGGAAGGTTGCATAATTGGCTAAAAAAGGAGGAACCGAAGCGAAACTCGTTTCGCGCCCTCGCGCGGGTCGCTAGTAGGTATAATAAACACAAGGATTGCCTTTGTGCTTAGGTACCTGAATCCTCTTGATAAAGCGCTGGTGGTAAAATAAAATGCAAGTGATGCCAAAAGACTACCTAATCGATTTTGGGCTTGTTTTTACCCCATTTACTCCTAAGCGGTTGAGTTTCGGAAAACCGCTAAACAAGTGTTTGCTTATTTGCTTTTAGAAGGTACTCCATCAGACTCCTACGAAGTTTCAAGTCGAAATGTCCATTTATTTTTTTCCCCATACAAATAATGATGGCGAGATTTGTACACAAAAAATATAAATTTAGAGAAAACTAAATTGATATCTCTTAAATCCTTGCCTTCAGAACAGTAACTTCTAGAAAGAAATATATTTTTAGAACCCGGGAAAAAAAGTTATTTATTAAAAAAAAAGAGATGAGTGTAAGAAAACGCATTTTTTCTTAATAGAGGCAGGACGTTTCCCGCACGGGCCTCGCACGAGGCTGCTGGGACTGAGGTGGGACTCCCCACCAAGCGAGCATGGGGACCCCGCCTAATCACGTAAAAACGGCTGATCAGAATTAAATGAAATTAAAACATGAGAATTTTATCGAATGTCCACGCGGACGAAGTCGCGGGCGGAAGCTAGTTCATAATATTCAGAATTTTATCCAGAGATATTAGTATCCCGTTCCCGTCCCTGTCCCCGTCCTCTGGATGTGCATGTCCAGGTCCAATCATGTCCACCGTGTTGGACTTCAAAATAAATGTCATTTTCGCAATCACCATCCCATGAAACCTCAAGAACGACATCCACATCAATTTTCATGTTTACTTACCCCATTTACCCCTAAGTGGTTGATTTTCAAAATACAAAATATATGTTTGCCTATTTATTTTTAGATGTGCTCCTACGAAGTTTAAAGTTGTAATGTCTATTTTATATTATTTTTCCATACAAAATTTTAACCCCATTTTCACCCCTTTAGGGGTCAAATCATGTCCACCGTGTTGGACTTCAAAATAAATGTCAAAATTTTGTGCAATCGTCATCACAGAAAACCCCAATAACAACATCCATATCTATTTTTGGGTTTTTGGTCAGCCTAAACACAAAATTTGAAGATCCTAGCTTTAAAACTGAGGGACTTTTATACAAACTTTCATCCCTTATTATTTCATCCCCTTAGGGATGGAATTTTCAAAAATCCTTTCTTAGTGGATGCCTATACACTGTTTAAGGTATCTGTGTGCAAAATTTCAAGTCTCTAGGTCCAGCGGTTAGGGCTGTGCGTTGATATCTCACTCAGTCAATCAGTCAGGACTTTGAATTTTATATATATAGATAGATAATAAAAATATGACATAAAAAGTTCTACCATAAAGGGTAGACCCATTTTAAACACTGCAGCGTTCACATGCGCGACTGGACTCTGTCTAGAAAGAAATCCGAGCGCAACTGGTTTTGTTAACGAGTATGCCCATTTGGGCTTGTACTTCGGCAGAGGGGAACGCTTCGTATGGCCACTCTTTCTGGTACAAAAGCCCGTCTTACTCTAAGTTTTACCCCGTGTGTAGGTTTTTTTTACCCTGTGGTGTAAGCGTTGTAAGCAGAGGAGACCACATTTTCCATAGATTTCCCATTTTCTAGACTTTTTTGACATAATGACATAAAATAATGCTTGACACTCTTGAGGAAAGTAAAAAATTGACACTATACTTCTTTTTATGTAAAAAAAGTTTAATATACTATATCTATGAAAAAAAGATCTAAGAAGTAAAGAAGTGAAAAATTATAATTATTATACTATTTTTAAAATGGCTTCTGGCATTTATAACATACCTAATTTTAGTAGATTTAGTATTTATAGCTATAGTCGTTTCAACTTATCCATCAGTGAATCGGATATATGCGTATTCGTCAAAGAATATAAAGAGCGGATAAAAAGGCAGTTGATCCGCGAGGAAGAGCATGAGAAAACTCCTTTCAAATCATTTGCTGAACTATCGATACCTGATTATGAAGAAGATTGGCTTCGAGATAATTATGAAAGATTCTTCGAATACACCCCTAATGTGGAGCTAGCAAAAGTTCACTTTTTGTCCGAAATAGGATTCATTTGCTGCATGGAATATTCTTCTGATGGCATGTTTATTATTGTTGGTCATTCAACAGGGTTAATTGATGTAGGTCCTACTCCTACTATCCTACCTATATGTTTATTATTATTAATTCCAGTCAAACCTTACCTAGGTAGGTACTATTCTATTATGTTCATTATTATTAATTCCAGCAAACTCGCTCCAATCCAACCATTTCCAAACACGTATCGAGTAGTTGGTACTTGGTACGAGTACACAGTGTTGCGTTCAGAACGTTTGAGCGCCGGTCGTCTGGTTGTTTTTAACTCGCTCTATGGTTTGGAACGACCAAGAACTTTAAATGTCAATGTCAATACAAATTCTTCATTTTCCATTTGGAATACGAATAATTTAAACTTTTCTTTATACTAAATCAAATAAAATCCGTTTTTTGAGGATCTAGCATGATTATTTAAAAAATTAGACATAAAAACATCAAAAATACAAAATAATGTCAAATGACATTGACATTTTTTCTATAGACAAACGTCAGAGCGTTTTACAACCATCATTTTTGATGGTTGTTTGGTTGCAACGCTCTGACGTTTGGAACGACCCGGTTGTGTCAACCGAACGTCACGCTCAAATGTTTGGAACGCCGTTAGAGCGTTCGGTTGTGGTTAAGTTGCACTCGGAGTGTAGGTTTGGAACGCGCCTCTGCAAGGTGTGTTGCTGTCTCAGTGTGTCTGCAGACATTTTGTGCATGTGCAATCTTGATCTTGCATAATTTACCACTGTTGTGTGGAGGTTATTGCTAAAATATTGCTTTTTGACTCCATGAAAAATCTTCGTAGTCGTATTAACTACGGTAATGATTACGCTCGCTCGCTACGCTGTAGCTACGAGACGATGCTACGTCGTCGTAGGCACCGACTCACGTATGACGTCATGACGCTACGTACGGGCCGCGCTCTCAGCTGCGATTTTTTTTTCAAAGCTCCAAAACACAAGTTTTGTCTTGCATATTCTCTTGCAACGATTGGTCGATTTTGGTGTTTGAAATTATTGTAATTATTTGAAACTAGTTGGTCAAGCTGTCAAAATGGATGATATAAATGATATTATAACTAAGTTTTCCGAAGACATTCACAAATATTACAATGTCCACGGTCATCATCATAATGATGGTGGCGATTCGTTTCCTATGTTTTGTAACGGGCCTGTTAATAGGAAAAATAAACATGCATGGGTGATGGAAAATTATGAAAAATTCTTGGAGAATACGCCGAATGAAATACTCATTAATAGGTGGTTCGCCGCAGAATCTGGGTTCATCACGGCTCTTGCTTACGCTAAAAATGGTACCAGTATCATTGTTGGTCATTCTTCTGGGTTGATTCAGGTATTCACGTTTTATCCTAAGGCATTTACAAGAAAGTCGTGCGAGCAAATACTCTACAGAACTTAATTATATCTACTACCAGTATAACACCACATATCGAGTCTTATGGCTGGTTTACATTATTTTTAGTCTTTAGTGGAGTGCTTTAAACATGTAAACGGTCGTCTTATGACTAAAGACAATAGTAACGTTCTAGTTGTCTTTCAACATGAATCATTGCTTTCCAGTAGAACCCACTGCGCGCCCGCGCCGCCGGCTCACCCCCGCGCGACACTTACCTCGCACTGGTAACATGTAAATCGACATTTTAGTAGCGTATTTAGTAGAGTGCTTTAGTCAAATGACACTGTACTGGAAGCATGTCAACGCTCACTGGAAATTAAGGCACCAAAACTACTAAAGCACTCGCATTCGAGTCGACTCGCAAGCTACTAAAGCACTCTATTAAAAATAATCTAATGTAAACCAGCTTTTACATCAAAAAAGAGATGAGAAACGGGCAATGGACAGCAGCTGATATACTGTTGACCAAAATAGGCTTTAGGAATTAAGTCCCTATATGAGGTGATTTAATTGCAAAAACTAATTTTCAACCAACTTAAAAAAGAGGAGGTTCTCAGTTCGGTTGAATTTTTATTACATTATATCAATTATAGTTATCGTATTCAACTCTATAATCTACTCTCTGATAAGGTATAGGGTTCCTATCAGTTTCGAAAGAGGGAGGATTCAATAAATCTACCTGCTTTTGAAGCTGCTCGAGATAAAAAATCACTTTGCCCACCTCGGGATTGACGGCAGAAGAAAATGGCTTACCTACCTACTACCTATCTACATCTACAATAAACGAGAAAATATCCCATTCTTTTGTCTTTTCAGATGCGTCACGGTTTCACCGGCGTGGTTTTGTGCACGCTACGCAATATCCAGTTCCCTCCGAAACCGGTGTATGCTCTCGAATTCAGCCGCGACGAGGAGAGAGTTTGCTATGCTGCTTGCATGGACGGAGCCGTATATCGAATAGACATACCAAACGTGGGTTACATTATTATTTTGACTTAATTGAATTATCAACTGCACTGTTTTAAATTGAATATTATCTTATTTGATGCATTCTGTTAGTGTCGTGTCATAATAATTGTAAATAACATACGAATTTGTGATACGAATTGCGCGTTTCAGTGTTAGCATAACTGCTACGCGTGTAACACGTCGTGTACGTACACATAATAGCACACACATAAATTATAAACATAAAATCGGATATAAGCAAAATGGATACAGCGCCTGATTTCGCTTCCTACAGATAAATATAACGAAAGCAGATCCAACACCAATGTGTATCCGAGCAGATCCAGGATTGGAGTCCCTCAATATGCAATTCTACGGGTCGCCGGGGATATCTTCACATTCCACGCCCTTTATTACTCGTATGATAAACTTTTACTCATAATTACGAACTTCACGATTGCGTGGCTATTCTGGCTTGAAGTAGAAACTCTGGACAAGAGTAAGAGCCTAGTTCTTGAGGCTACGGTAGAAAATTACTAAGTATAGGTAACTAGTAGACAATAAAAAATATCAAATACAATATTATAATAAACTATCTTGTTGATTCTCACGTAGCTGCTGATAGGCTTTAATGTACCTCTTTGGGTTAGGATCGATTTAGACCTACCCAACGTGGCAAAATTAATTTTATTAACTAGTTTAAGTGTGTATTTTATATAAATAAGTTTGTTTCTAGAAAGATCGCCTGCACTTTCTGTGAGTACAACAGAAGACGGATCAAAAATGGTCATAGGTTATGCTGATACATGTATCAAGTTACACGACTTAGAGACACAAGAAGTAAGATAATCAATTATTTATGTACAGGTATGTTTAAAATCATGCAGTTTTTATGTTATAAGTCAAAAACTGTAAGTACCTAATACCTATGAATACTTATTAACATAGTTAATGCAAAAATGTAGCAAAATGAATCAATGAGATGACTGTGATAATTTGCCACTCCCACCCACAGTCCCAGGCCCTTGTTGTCTGTTGTAAGGAAAATATTAGTTCATGAATAAGTTTTTCCTTTGTCTGAAATTGCACGAAAAGATTATTAAATATTTTTTATATTTTAATCCAAACAGTGATCATATAGGTACCTACACAAAGTTATTAGGTAATTTATTGTGTACACCGCATATATAAAACAGTACATGAGTCTACAAAGGTGATTTAAGTATTTTCTCGCTGTATTTAGAAAATTTATGCTCATTGGATACTTTATTACATTTCTAGACGTTTATTTATGTACATACTGAAGCAATGCAAATGGTGTGTTCAGGTGTTTTTGTTTTTTGCTTTTGTAATATAAGAAGAGCCTTTTTAATGTGCTTGTTTACGATTAAGTCTACGATTTGATTTAGGGATTCTTAAATTACTCAAAGACTAACTTATTTTCCAATCATGGTAATTGGAGAATTTAATAAGCTACCAATACTACCTATACCTACCTACTTTCTACTAACAGTAAGATAATGTAAACCAGCCGCATGTAATACTAGACATAGCATGTACTAAATGTACACGGCACGTCAGACTATAAATGTTGAAGCATCACGATAAGCGTACGATATTCGTCGCACACCGTGGCACTATTGACTGACAAATAAGGTTCAATATCAAGTAAATTGTACGACGAATTGCGTCCGACTATCGTGATTCTGTTTTGTAATAGGCCCTCTGTTTTCGTAGTTCAACTGTTACTTACCGTGCTATATAGTGCGTACAACACAAAAATGTATGTAAAAGGAAACTATTACTTATTTCATATTAGATCTTCTTCATTACTTCACGTTCTTCTCCCAACCCAACCAAAACAGGTTGTCAGTTTCATCCTTATTTTATTACCAAATTAATACAGGGTATTAGGCTGAAATAGGTCGCAGGAAACAAAGAGGCCGAATAATTCCAAACATTACAATTGTGTGCGTAAATGTAACCACCAATAAAACGTTACGGCCTAATCTCGGTTTATGGCCGTAATAAATTCAAACATTGCTTTTATGAGAACCGCAAAAGTCCTTGATCCTTTAAAAGTGAGTCTGCCCATTGGTAAAGACAAAAAGAAATATTATTGTCGGTCCCTCGTATGGAAATAACATTTCGATTATTTGGAAGATGTTTCGCAAACATTTGTCTGTCGACGGGCAAAACCTTATAATAAGTATAAGGAATCAAGGGCCATTTCATTCACTGGTTTCAGTGCATAGCTAATTAACTAAGAGAGGCATAAGAGAGGTATTCAGCCAAACCCGACTTTTTTCAAAATGGCGGACAGATAGGTATGCCAAAGGCATAGAATACTACGTCCAAAAGGGCCTGATGCTCTTTCATGGGACTTTGTTATTCATCGATCTAAACCAAAAGCTATCCGGTATCTAATATGAAACAGGCACTAAGAATAATATTAAAGTAGTTTCAGAGATAATATTCTAATAATATTCTGTGCTAGTGGTCAATACAAGTTGCATACAGACAGGTTTGACAAGATCACCTCCTTCCTTACCAAAATTATCTACTTTTAATCTATTGTTTTTTTATTTTTTTACAGGCAATATCGACCTATAAGGTGCACAAGCTGCGTTTGCAGTTCATTCCAAAAAAACTGCAGCGCATGCATTTTGGCCAGGTGTGTGCGATTCGGTGCCACAACGAAAGGCCGAATGTCTTCGCGTCTGCCGCCTGGGATCAGACTTTGCGTGTAAGAATAAGTTTTTTTTTAGCACAGACAGAACAGCTTGTTTGAAGGAAATATCAAAATTCTGCGGTAAAATAGCTCCATCACAGGTGCTAAGTAAGACAGACAGAACTCACGCAAAATTTAATGTTTTATGGTGGCACTGTAATGGGCTGCTCGTGTTCTTTTAATTGCCAAGTTTGCCCAAACACGACGACGTGAGTGGGCAATCTGCTCGCGTCCACGTGTGGTCGATATTGTTTGTTTTTGAGTCTTTTGGACGAATATAGCGAATACTTACCAATTATGTATTTTGTGTACTTACTCTACGTGAAATAAAATAATCACGAATAGCCACGTATAAAGTCACTTAATATTACATAATACTTTTTGAGTATATTTTTTTATAATTTATTAAATTTTCCCCCTATACAGCAAGAAACAGCTATAGCATGTTTTAACCAAAATAAGCATTTGAAATTTTGTATTCCATAGACGACTCCGATAAAATTAACCAGAAATCGTGACATAAAAGACGTATGCTAAGATTGTCCTTGATCCCAATGTCGTAAATTTATCTCCTTGTTGCGTACCCTTCGAGTACCAATACCAATATGTAAATGTCTTTCTGTTCATTTATTATGTAAGCCGTTTCGAGTGTTTGAAGGCGTTTTGGATTTATATTCATTATTAGCGTAGCAAAGCTTTCTTTTAGATTTTTACCAAGTAAAATATGAAAAAGGTTTCTCGTGAGTTTAAAATATGGATGAAGATCGTATATCAGTCACTTGATTGGTACGCTCAAGCTCAGAAATTTCGGAAACCTTAGTACCCTGTCGATGTCGCACCGAAGATGGCTTTTAAAACCTTAGTTGCTGTCACAAAGTGTTCATAAAGTAGTTACTACTGTTCAGTTATTTATGAGACCGACTGTACTTGTAAACACAAGTTGAATAAAACACCGCGAGCAACGACCGAGCTCAAAGCTCTGTCGAGATTAAAATATTTTACTTACTTAGCGTATACTGATAAAATTATTTACAAAGCGATCCTTTGGACGTTTTTAACAGAGAAAGTTCTACACTCCATACGTGATTGTCTGTACAAACAAATTAGATTCTGACATTCAGAGGATAAAAAAGCTTTATGGAGTGTGCTTTTAAAACATATTTTCCTAAACAACAATAATTGAATGACTTAAGTTCGCGTTTTATCATGATTTTTAGTAAGTATAACGTTATTTAATGTGTTTTTTTTCAGATTTGGGATACAAGATGTAAAGTTGGATGCGTGATGACATTTGAAGGAGTTAATGTTTGCAGCGACAGTATTGATCTCAGTGTAAGAATAATAATTTTAACTACAAAATTAAATTAAAAGTTTTTTTACGTTGAACGCGTGATTTTTAAACGAAAACTATTTATTTGTAATTTTTTTTTTTTAAATATTTGTACTGAAATTTTTTGAGATTATTTTGTTACGAAAAAATACACGTGATTTAGAGGGGGGGAGGGGGGTTAAAAAAATTACCAAAAAACATCACGTGATTAATGGACGCCCCCTATATACCGGCTTCATTGATATCTGTTTCCTAAAGGTTAACTGGGAGAGAATGCCTTTTGTAACATTTTTTTTAAATGTACAATAAAGTTTTTTAAATAAATAAATCAATTATAAGAATTATAATTAGTTAGAAATTATAATAGAACACTTGGATGAGGCGTCTAACACCTACACTATACCTTATCTAAAACCACATATAGTAATAAATGAGTGACCTAATAGCTTTCATTGGCCTATTTAAGGCTCACATCACTTCTCAGGCAGGTGCTAAAGGCAGTTCTCGCAAGAGATTGCTCCCATTCGTATCTGCCAGTTAAGGCAACGATCCAAATAAACCTTTTTGGAAAGTTTTGTTTTGTTGAGGAAAACAAACACAGGATTACGATAATTATTTATTGCCATACATCTGTGGAATACGAAATCTAACTTTGTTTACAATTTCGCAACCTAAAAGTCAACAGCCCTTATCGATGACTACCCACACCCGCGACTTCGTCCGCGTCACTCGGGGATAGTGTAGCTTTCTGTAGGTATTGGTGTATTATTAAACCTTTTTTTAGTCTCTTAGATTTCTAATCCTAATATTAGTGTGGATATGAAATAGGGCATTGCTTCTTAATTAATGGTACGCGTACCCTTATGGGTATGCCCAGCAATCTCATCTATGTACCTACATGATTTTATACATCGATTTCATCTTTTATTTATCATTTCTGCAATTCCTACAAATTTAAACAAAGATTATTTATTTTTTACTTAACAAAAAGTATTATAGTATATTTGACTATTTGAATGATAAAATTTAACTTGTATTTACTTTTTTTAATTTTATTTTAATTGTCAATTTTTAAATAATGGACACTTAGTTTTTATTACCTTACTTATTAAATATTAGTCATACTTACATAGTCTACAATTTTTAAATATTTGCACATCCATTGTATAATGATAGAATATGTTGGAAATAACTTAGTTTAAGAACACATTTGTAACCGTATTCTTGCAAATAAAATTACTTACTTACTTACTTAAGGGGTACGTGATTTTGATGTCTTTCTTGGGGTACGTAGAAAAAACTAATAAGGAACCACTAAAATAGGGTAACACTTCATTCTATTTGTAACAGTTGCACGTTATTGTGTTCTATGGTAAATCGTTCAGCATGAAAGCCTTGAGTGTTCAAACAACTCCTAACAGCGGAACATACAAATAAATTGAATAATAAAATGCACCGTTTACCCGCTGCGAGCAAGACAAGCCTACACAGAACGTTTACAAGGAAAAATGATTTATTGTGGGGGAATACAGCTACGGTCTTACGACAAAAATATATTACTTGTCTCGTTATGTCACTCGGTCGTCGCAACGCTTCTGTGGGGCTTGTATAATGTTATTAGGCACTCCGTTCGGGTACGAACGTGGTTTGTAGAGATAAACTAATTAACTTTTGTTTACGTGTATGAATAAAATAATCAAATAAAAGAATCAGGGTAACATGCAACATACCCGGAAAAATACCACCAAGGACTCGTATTTTAGCCTTAAAAAATAATAAGCAGTAAGCAGATACCTATCCTACAGTTATTTTGTTCGCAGTTGTAGCCTACAACTGCGAACAAAATAACTTACAGAATAAAATAAGTTTGGAAGTGGTTTGCAACCATAGTTGAGTTGGCCGAAATACACAAACAACAAAATTACTATTTTACTATTTTCCTGTTGTTTACATTCTATTCCGATTCATATTGATTCAGTTTACTATGAGTTTGAATTTAATTCCAAATTTCTATGCACTGTTGCACAGAAAATCGCGAACCCCAGTAGATATCATACTGTGCCACATAAGTATTTGTCTGCATACTCGAAGACTACAAAACGGCTGGCAAATCCTAGACAACAGCTCAGCTATTTTTGTTATGCTTTAATCTGCTTTAAACATACAGATACAGGGTTGCACGTTTACATTTTTAATAGCGACAGTACAGGGCGTGTTGAAATGCTTTGTTAGAAAGTTTACCGTAAACGGCAGATACGTGAAGCAAACTAAATACGAGGCACTTTTAATTAAAAACTCAACCTTTGTCGTTGGGACTTGTCGGTTTCTGCAGCTTAGACTTTCTCTCGTTATGAAGTTTGATGTTCCATAGTTTGCTGTTTGCCTTTGAAGAGTATTACTTTCCCAGCGTTTCGTTATTTTTAGCTGAACGTTTCTAGTTTGTCGCGTACTCAGTAGATTAAAATGGATGTGAGGGTGGCTCCGTATGATTAAAGAAAAGAAAACATTTTAAGACTCTTGCGCTGAGTTTAATGTTCCAGCATTAGTTTTTTCAATTTTTGTTATCCGATTATAATATCGTTCACACATTACATTAGTTAAAAAGTAATATTTTATCGTGAATACAAAATGGATGGAATCATGTTCATGACCCTATATGGCTCAAAAGTATTGGATGTGTAGTAGTGTTGGATGTTATTAAATTACATGACCTGAATAACTAACTAACTGCACACCCGCATCATACAATCAATGATACCATGTCCATTGTTATTTTTTGTCTACGTCTATGAATCCTCCACACAATAATAAAATATACTTAAATGTGTATGTAATGCCTACCTTTATAGTCCCAAAAAGATAGGGTAACACCGGGTGAATAATACCGGGAAAAATATTATTTATAAATCGTATTTAGCGATAAGTGACCGTGCCGTCCACTCCAAGATATACCTATACAAATCCTTTATATTAATTTACCAGAGGGACAAATGCGTCTCTGGCAGCTGGCAGCCGATGGAAGCACTTTGTGTCTGGGACTTGATGGCACGCAAGAGGCTGAATGTGATCAGGGTCCAGAACAGGCGGCCTGATGTCGATGGAGAGTACATTTACGCTTGCCGATATTGGAGATCTGAACAGGTAGATAGTCAAAATAAACTTTAAAATTAAGTGCTTTTGAATTAAACTACAAAAAGTAAGATAATGACTACGAGTATGTTATCTGTGGTGATGTAATCACGGTCTTTCGCACACTCACAAACGAAAGATCTAAAATAATTAAATTTAGAGTTTTATTAAATTTGATAAATCCCTACCATAAATAATAGGTCGTGTATTAGATAGAATACAACATTAAGAAAGTGCATGGCAGTAAGTACTAGACTTATAAAAGCTGGAGATACAACAGTTTTCCGAGAACAAACTGCTAACAAACACACAAGAAAACTTTGTTATAACATCTAGCGTGAGGACATTGTTGTGAATATGCTAATAGTTCTATGCATGTTCTTTAGGTCATGCAAACACTTCTAGATTTTTCGGAAAGATATCTTTCTAGTCACACTTAGTAGCTTAGCTTTGTAGCTTTCAACTTTTTAATAATGTATTTTAATAATGTAGGTGCATGCTAATTATTATCTACGTAAGTACAAATTAATTTGAAGAGGCAACGTAGGTACATACACAACCAGAAATTAAATCGAAACACGCTACTATAGCAAAACTTTCTATTATCTATGAAAATATAATGGCTTACAGCGAATCTCGACATCATCAGGGAACGAACCAAACTGTCAGGAGCATACTCCCGACTCGGCTGTTTTCGTTTAATTCCCGGCGAATAAAGTCTTGATATTAGAGAAGTTTCTGGATTCCAACGCTGGATGCGGTCATGTTGAAATATCTTTGCTAAGTTAAACGATTTTAACTTGAGACAAATTTGATGTTGAGTTGTAGACAAGAGTTACGATTGGAACAGAAGTAAAGCTGTGATGAGGTAAACACGTACCGTATGTATGGGGTATTTGACAGTGATATTGTGTTATATTTTTTTTACCAATATTACATATCTCTATGTTTGCATTTAAAGTCTCCATTACAAAGTAGGAAAGCTACACTTAATCCAAAAGTAGTGAACAAAAAATAAGTAAAATAATTACACAAAAAATATGAAACTGACAAAGACCAGGTAATCAATGGAAAAGTTTTGATTCATTTTAGATTGTTTATACATAATTATATCTATTTTTTTTCGAATGTCAAGGCTCTACTAAGATAATCCTTCGGTCCTCAGATCGGTTTAAGTTTTGTGTATGTGTGTGTGTTTATATCTGCAAAAATAAATAAAGCATTTTACATTGCCGTAACATCGCGATTCCTAAGTTTCTGCATGATACTTATTTTACTTCTTCGTCGCAATGGTATGGGTAGGACGTTTGATCTAATGTCGAACATTCGATTGCTTGACTAGCTGCCCGAGTTTACTGATAACACTTTGAAAGTTAAGCGAGGAAGGAACGAAGACGGTAAAACCGATAAACAAGTAAAAGAAATATATTTTGTATCTTTTTGTAGTTAAAGTCGACATGTATATAGTTGGATACATGCATTATATTTTTTTATATAAAACTCAGTTATCTATATCAATCTGAAAGTAATAATTATAGTATCGGAAAAAGTTGTTATCTGAAATGAATCGTTATTTACAATAACTATAAATACCATGCATTTTTGGTGCACATATTCTAGGAGTTTTTTTATATTTTGACCTATAGAATATAAACACATAGTTATGGGATGACGGATGTCAAAAAACACAGATACATACCTAGTATATTTTTATACTTCAGTTGACCTTGCATGTGTGTGACTATTTAATTAAAGCGCTTCAAATCAAATGATGAAATAATTGTTGTCCATCAGCCATTATTAATGTCCCCACTGCTGGGACACAGGCCTTTCTTTTGGGTGGACAAGAAGGACGGGCCATAACCCAACACGCGGGCCTGATGCGGATTGGTGGGTGTTAGCGACTGTAAATGCAACCGGGGCCAACGGCTTCACGTGCCTTCCGAAGCACGGAGGAGCTCGAGATAATAAATTTTGGTCACCCATCCCATGACCGACCCTTGCGAACTTTGTTTAACCTCCGCAATCGCTGTGCCAGACACTAAACCACTGAGCCACCGAGCTCCTCTGTTATATTGTTAAATAATTGTTATATTGGTTTTATTTATGACTTTGTAGTTGAAACTGATTTATATTATTTCACAGTACAATCGCAAAGGAAAATATTGCATCATCGGAGGCAGTGGCACGAAATGCGTCGAAGTCATCAATCTTCATAACCGGTGAATATTCGATAGTTGCGTCTGGCGTATCTAATGGTTCTAATGTCTAGCTTTTGAAGTAAACAAAACACTTTGTACTTAGAATAACCTTGACGGTAAAACTTACATTCGAAGACATTAATTTCTGAAGATACTTAAAGTCGAAGTAAGTAAATATTTCCGTAATATGTGTTTGGAAGACCAACAATACTTACTTCTAACTTAAAACTAGATATAAGTAATTTTGTCGGTCTTTGCCTTCGATCATCTATACCTGAGGATGTAGCACGACATACAATAGCAAAGCTGAAATGTGGCACATGCCGTTTGACAAATTAAATACGTATGATAAGTCGTGCATGGGGGGCTTTCATACTTGGCTGCGTTTTGGGGGAGTTTGCATGAGGTGTCCCACAAATGCCATTGTCATGCAATATCCTCAGGTATAGATGATCGAAGGTCTGTGCCGAAGGTTATTTTTAATCTTAGTACGTCTTATTCCAGATTCTTTGTTTTTAAAGGATGGAAAAAGTATATAAGTGAAAATGTTTTATTAAATCGATGATAAAACACATTCACTTGAAGATATGTAGGTACCTATGGTTGTTAGATAGGTACCTAATTTCTTATCATGATAGAGGTACTTAGGTACTTAACTTCACCTTGTTTAGGCATGTAACCAATCAAGTAGGTACCTAGTAATTTTCTTAGCACGAAAATCTTTTTATTATATACAACTTTAATTAAGGGAATTCAGATTTTTAATTATACATGCAGCATGCAAGCAGGCAAGCAGCAATTAATCAGACAGGCTATTTCACTCACGCTTTTGAACTTTTTTAAAGAGAATAAATGGCTTGATTTATTTTTGGTTAATATTTAACGTTTATTTATTTATAGATATATTTTTGATGTAGGTACTCGGCAAAATACTCTCAAAAATAATATTTTTTAACTGGTCTTTCTACATTTAAATATAAGTTTCAACAAAAATAATGTATAATATTATAAATAATACCAAAAATAAATCAAGTCATTTATTAGGTATTTTCTAAAAAAAAAAGCTCAAAAGTGTGAGTGAGACGGCCTATCTGAGCTTCAAAATGCAAAAGCGCTATTGAATTAAAAAATATAAAAATATTATTTTATAACACAGGTATATCTCATGTTCTTTCCCCGCCGCGGGCACGGTCCTTGCCGTCGCGAGTTACGAAGAACGGATCGCATTCGGTGGAACAGCTCCTGTTTTCAACATCGTGGCCTTCCACGACCCCAAGCACGAGGAGTACGAAGGACCACCAGATCCCACCGCCGACTATACCAAGTCTCTCACGCTGTTCCATGATGACACCGACAGCATTTATTCTACCTATGAAGCTGAGTATCCTAAAGTAACGACTTCGGTGTTACCGACTCAGAGCAAGTTCATATCTCAAATGGATACTAATAATTAAAATTTGTTATTTATTATAAAATTATTTCGGTGATTTGACTATTACTCAATTTAAGAAAAGCAAAATGAATTGCGCAAATATTTCAATGGCTCACTTTTATCGAGTTTCAATATAAAATTATAAGTGTTTTATGTGATATTATGTATAGGTATAATAGCAAAGAGCTTTTAAAAGCCCAGTAATTCGATGCTATGCTTAACATCGAATATGATCTAGCGTAAAACTAAATAGATTAGGTTTCGCAAACATATAAATGCTCTATTTGAGAGACAAATTGAGAAAGCTAATGCTCTTTAGGGTATCGATCCGAAAGCTTTTACTGAAGGCAAAATTGACATACAAAATGGTGATGATGTTTCAAATTACATTGTTATGCAAACCGCCCATCACGCTCCAAGTAATCCGTTTCAATTCGGTTGACGAGATATGCGCGTTCAGTTAAAAGGGTGTCACCGCAGACGCATTTTTGTTGCCATCGTTATAACTTTACAAGCGTGTTCAAGCCAAGTTGGACAGTTGCAATAACAATAAAGTCGTTTCGCCAACAGAAGTCGTGTTGAAATGTTTTCTGCTCTTTCAGAGCTTCAACAAGCTTTGAAAGAGCAGAAAACATTTACACAAGTTTACGGAAAAAGTTATTGCGGTACATTATAAAATTAGAGTTGGCATTGCGAATTCAGCCGGGAGTATTACAATGGCGAACAAGTTGCAATAGAATTTAAATAAAGAAACCGTGCCCTAACAGCGTGAACGGTGTGCGGGGCGTCGTGAACTTTCAACTTTTGCCCGCTCGTGTTGCGAGCGTACCGTACCTCCCTTTCCCCTACCACAGTAGAGGGGCGGCTTTCCGTACTTGAGGCGAATATTTACAGCGCAACCTAAATATAGCGTGCCTCTGCTCAGCTGGCACGGTAGGGGGTAAACATTCCCCTAACGAAACGAGCTCACCGGCGCGGCGCGTGGCCATTCGAGCGCCGGCTGCGGAGGTAAGCGTACGTGTTCGAGACGAGGCCGCCCTGTGGCCATGACCCCTAAACCAGGGGCGGCTGATCGCTATAAGGCGGTGTTCAAGGCCGCGCCATTAATTTTGCCATGCGATGGGGTTCTTTACGCGACGCGATGTATGCAAACCAGCCTAACAGCGTTACGCATTTTCTAGAACGATGATGGCGGGGAGGACTACGTAATCAACAGTAGTAGGCATGAAGCTATTTAAAGATGACCTTTACGGGTTATTAAAAGGAAATAGCTTTAGCAAATGAATTTTCTTCCTCCTAACATAATAAACACAATATTACGAAACGAGGGCACTAGAGACTGTAGAATATTCTGTATTATCTTCTACTCTAAGTCTATTTTACATAGCTCCCGTAATCCAAGACAAACACGCCGTGAGATAAGCTTCTTATGAAAACATATTATTATACGAAAAGGGGATGTAATAAAAACATATAACATACATAAACGTCCTGAATAATTTATCTCCGTACCTCGTACCGTGGTATAAATTCATTTATTTTTTAATTTAGATTCGTTAAATTGTTTTGTTAACAGTAACTCAGTTTTTAACAGAAAACAAAAAGTAACGGCCGTTATACATTTCTGGCTTTTTGTTGCGGTGTTTTGGAACGACGCCATTTTGATTATCTCTCTCGCAATTTTTTAGATATCAGAATTTGTTGTTTGTAATCATTTTAGACAGATGGATTTTGTGAAAAGGTTGAATGTCAGTCATCAGACAATGTTGTGTTGCAGTTAATTTCTTAATTCTTTGCTTTATACCAAGAATCCTATATAAATATTGCGTTATACTAATCGATTGTTCAAGGTCAGATAGCAAATATTTGATGTTTGTCATAATTTAAGGACTCCTATAAAAATAGAGCGTAACGTGTCACAAATATAAATTTTAGTAAAGTGGAAATTCCTATATGTTACGAAATTGAACTCGATTTAGTTCCTCTTTGTTTTCTTTGTTACGCGAACTGTAGTTTACGCTATATTTATGTAAAAATGATACTATGATACATTTTAGTTACTGGAAGCCTTAGAATAATAACACCTAGAAGCCGTGTCCGCGTATGCAAATTGAGGCAACTAACCTAAGTTTTTAGATTTATATCCTTTATACGTTACCTAATCGTAACTAAAATTCAATAATATAGTAACTAATCTAGTCAATGTAGGAAAATTTAAACTGTTTCGTACTTATTCGGTATGATTAGGTAATAATGGAGAATAAAAATCTGAAAACGGAGCCATTTTGACTGTTTTAACTAAAACAACTACAAAAACAATGGCACAACTGTGCTTCACTTTTGACAGTGCGCTTTGTAGAGAACTGTCAAAGCTATATTATATCAGCTAAGAAGACGAATAAAGTATTTTCATAAAAGTTCGGTTGGTATGTAATATGTCGAAATATTGCCATTCGCTCGTAGCGTCTACACCGACGTAGTGCTACGAAAGTATTCTGTAGCAAAGATTCGTAGACGCTAGATTTTGTTAGCGATATTACAAAATGACTTGAAATTCTGTAGGCGCGCTCTATTAATTTCATTTACAAATTTTACAATGAAGACAAATAGGTATTAATATAAACCAAATACTTTATCAATGAATATTTATAAGCATTTTATGTATCTAATATTGAATTTTCTTAATACGTGAATCGAATTATGTCGACATGATACGATATAATAATTATCAAAATCTATTAAACTTGATAAATAGTAAATTATTGTTTTTTTTTAATCAAATTCATATTTATTATTATCTATCAAGCGTAATTCAATGTTATTTTCTTTACACGCGACCTACTTTAGTGAAAATAATCGTGTTCTTAGAGCTAGTAAAGCGCTTTAAGCGCTGAATATACTCACTTGAATAGAACAGGACACTACAGGACCGGACACACCAACACTTTGAAGATATTTTTTTAAAGGCATTGCTTTGAATTTTTTAATTTT
The DNA here is from genome assembly GCA_950108535.1 of Agriphila straminella. NCBI lineage: Eukaryota > Metazoa > Arthropoda > Insecta > Lepidoptera > Crambidae > Agriphila > Agriphila straminella. The sequence goes on along the minus strand of OX467309.1, from coordinate 14,620,855 downwards.
GTTTGCTCGAAATAAGTAACTATCCTGGAGAGTATAATTTAGTTTCGTTATATTTATATTAGGAAACAATTAATAGACTAAGAGCCTAGCCCCGGAAATAGGGGACCATTTACAGAGGCCATAGGTACTATCATTATTAACAGATCCGGGCACCTCGCAGATTTTCAGTGGTGGGGGTGGGAGTGGTTGAGCAACAAAGGGGCTGAAAAAGCGATTGAAGGTATACAATTTACAGAGCTCTGGATTTGGTGTGGTATAATAGCGAGCCAATCATGTATCTAAATCGAATATAACATTGCCAGGAATTTTGACTGGTGGAAAAGTAGTGCCAGGCGGCATCGAAGGTGCGCGAATATTGGTAAAGATTTGTTTAGACATCGATTTTAAAAGGGGCCGACTTTAGTCAATGATAAAACTCGGTATCTGCAATTTATGGCTACGTCAGTGTTGGTTTATGTGGCCATTCAAGTCGCTAATGGGAGTTAATGACTACCATTATTATGATGGGTTACGTGGTAGCAAGCTTAACGCCTTTTCCGCACTTACTTTTAAATTATTAAACACTTTTACAGTTCCTTTATGTTAGGTACTATCTACCGGTATTTTGACGGAATTTACAAATTCGATTTGGTTGGCAGGTTATATTTTAATTTCATAAACGTATTACGCTGATCCAATGAGTATAACTATATATACCTGCTACCCACATATACCTAAATTACCATAAAATTAATTGCGAAATGCAATGATATAGAAGGAAGGAAATAGAGCTCAACTTTTCTCCTTTCGTTATACCTACTTACGTTAATTGAGTTTTTCAGAAAATATAAAAAACGTTATTCATGTAACAGCCAGTGGCAAAAACTATCTTTAGCCATTTCAAATTCAAAGTTTGTATAATGTTGGAAATTGTAGCACTAGCGCTTGTATCTCGAGTGAAGTTGCCGCGACCATCGATCTTGTCAAATAATCGTATTGTATGTTATGAATGCCCTAATAAAGCTATGCGAGCATTGCGAGCGCAATCGTTAGCGAACGCTACAATAACAATCACCAGCAAAGCTCAATACAGTATAATTTATCGCATGTGTGTCACAAAAACGCGCATCGATGCAAACTTCAATAGGTACAGTTTTATAATTTATCGAATGTATGTCACAAAAAAGCGCTGCTGCGCTTAGGGTTGCCATGCCATGTTTCAGGATTTTTATGCATGTAGCACTGATTGGCGGTTATGAAGTTATGATTTATGGATTGCCCCTCGTTAAATTATAATCTATCAAAAATTAATGCAGCAAAATTTACTGCATTTAATTATTTACAAAGGTACAATTGTACTTAAATTTTATTTGGGAATTAATTAATTGGGTGACTGGAAATAATTAAAGGAGACTGTTAATAGAATACTTAAATACTAAACCTGGCAGCGGTTTATATTTTGGGCGACAAATAACTAAACCGGTGACAAACTGTGGATTACAAAAAAACACGTAAAACGGGCGACTACATTGTGGGAGATAAATTATTTAAGTTAGCAGAGAAAATTCTAAATGAGTGACAAAAATACCTACTGAGTGGGCAACTAATATACCAAGTAGGTTACTATATATATAATAGTAGATTGTTATACAAGACGCTAAAAGTACCCATTGCATACGAGGTATTTTTATTCCCGAGCTTTAGCGAGGGAATAAATAGAAACCGAGTTACAATGGGTTTTAGCGTCGTGTGTTACACTATACTTTTCACTACGATTGCGAGAAAATAAAATACAATATTAAATAGTTTATACCTACTTACTTACTTCCGTAAACGAATCCACTCGTTTTTTTTTCCTCCACTTCATAAACTTTTTGTACAATATTTAAATAAATGATTTGTGCTTGACGGCAGAAGATTAAAATTATTTCTTTCCAATTACAGTCACACAATTCAATCAGTTTGTAATTATAAAAAAATTCTAAAGATTTCGCGCCATGGTACCTTTTTTAATTTCTGCTGTAGCAGCTAAGCAACACAAACACGCATTCTACGATTCACTCTGTACACAGAGTATAAATAAGTCTATGATTTTACCGAAGAGATGCTTTTAGTTCCATTTTCAAAAATAAGAATGAGAAACTGGGGGCCTATTACGAAACTTGGTCACGATAGTCGTCCGCAGTTCGTCGGTTATAGTTATTACAAATATTTTCAATGTAGCTATCGTAGTCCATAGTCTATTGAACGAATAATGACGGATCCACTAGAGAGAAACTGTCAAATTTACGCAAACACTTTGCAATATCGCATACGCAAGTGCTTTGTAATAGGAATCAATCAGAACGAAGCACGGACGCAGCCTCGTGTATCGCATTAAACTTTTCGTAATAGACCCCCAGTATTAAGTCGAGCGAGTTTTTATTCGTGATTATGAATAAAAACTTTTTCGTTTTAGTACGCTCATTGGTAATAGACAAACATTAAAAAAGAAAAAACTTTATCCCCTAGGGCTTATTATGCTATTTTATCTCGACTCTTGTACGTTACAATGACGCACTTTTTGAGCAAGAGGAGTGAAAACTGATTTAATCCACCCTATAACATGGTATTCCCTTTTTTCGGTAAATGGCAGATTCTGTCATTAAGATAATAGTCACCTTTTTTTAATAAAATATATGCCTATAGTATAGTATATTTATAGTATAGTATGTATATATATAGTATTGTATAAAATATATGCCTTTTAAATGTTTTACTTTATTTTCAGTTATTTTATTTAAATATAACGGTTTCCATACACATGATTTTGATGAGGTGACGTGTATAATTCGGCTTTTGGTCAACCCCGCCACCAATTATTAATAAAAACTTACAAATTAAGGCTGAGTTGCATCATCTTGATTTAACCATAACTTTAAGAGATACAAACTTATCTGACTCCCCTTTTAATATACTATATCTATGATCTGACTCGATGACAGCGTCGCTGTCGTCTATGGCGTAACCAAGGTAACAAAATTAATAACACCTTAGTTCCATTTTTGACCACTGGCTCAGATAAGTTTGTATTCTGTTAAAGTTATGGTTAAGTCAAGATGGTGCATCTCAGCCTAAAATTGTTTGTACTTTAAAAATCAGTGTGTTAGGCCCATGCTTTCAGGACAAAATTTCCGGCTAAATATGAATCTGTGTCCGGCTTTTCTAAGTTTGGACGCGGCAACCCTAGCCGCGCTACAACCGGTAGGGTGGGGCGGCGCGGCGCGGCGCGGCGGGGCGGCCTAGCAGAGCTGCATCGATCGCGCGCCCGACCTTGACCCGTCCGGATGTGCCCAGTGCGCTATTGTCGCTGCCGGCTTTTATTAGCACCGCTTTATTCGTAATCTGCGGGTGTGTCTAGACGATCTGTGCTTATTGTTTATGCTTAATGAAATCTATGGTTTATGCTTAATGAAATCGAAAAGATTTTAGTTGCATGATTTAAAGGGCTTTCAAGTTGTGAAGGTGTAATCTTAAAATACCTAGTTATTTTACGCTGGAAACATAAACAAAAAGAACATATGTAGGTACTTACCTAATAGTCTTCCATGATTTTATATTGCTTGCAGCCAAATACTGAAATGCATTTTAAAGTCAAAAAAAGTTGTTACATTTGACAGAAACTCTATGAAACTGATAGCTGCTTTAAAGTTAAGGCCCTTATAGCCGTCAACTAGCGCCGCCAATTCATTTTATTTTTATTATACGTAAACCAGGTCAATTTTTAAAAAAGGTGACAACCATGCTCTTAAATTGTCTCTTATATTTTTTTGAATAACTCTAAACTCTTCAAAAGTTTTCATTCTTTCTGTAATATAAGTTTTAAAATCCATTTGAACCAAAAGTGGCCACTGTCGTTTCAAATGTATTTTAAAACTACAAAAAATGAAAAATATTAAAGAGTTATTAAAAAAACATTAGAGACAATTTAAGAGAGCATGGTTGTTTCTTTTTTTAGATATTCACTTGGTTTACGAGAATAAATAAATTGGTGATGCTAGTTTGACCTATATAAGCCCCTTAAGGAAACCATTTTAGCTTTGCGTATTCGTAAGGTTAAGAATAAGTGCTTAAATAAATTACATAAGCTAAGTATAAGTAAGCACTGCACTGCATTATTCTATTCGGGTTTTTATAAGTTATCTGTTTATTTATAAAACAATAAAATTCTGGGTAGTATTGTAAAAAACAAAGTTTGATAATTATAACGTTAATGCGAGTAGCTTTAGTATGTCATGCTCACTTTAAACATTTCTGCGGTGGTGTCGTGTGGGGCGGGTCGTTACGTTCCCTCAAATATGGTTGAGGGAAGCGATGGCTGGTCCACGCGTCATGCTCGTGAACGGGTGCTGCCAGTGGGAATGGGTCTGCTTCTGAGTACCTATCTTAACGCATATTGAATTGTAAGAATTGCGTTTTTTATTGTTATTTTTTATGTCTTGTCTCAAGTATTTTTTGGTAAATTTTGCCTACTTAGGTGCACTTTCGAGTAGCAGACATAGTGATTACTGATTTCTCAACTAGTTGAAAGTTATTTACTCTCACAATTACCTATCCGATATGTAGTAGGTATTTAATTTCAACCTACCTACCCATTGTGTACAAACTTTTGTTAATTATTGTGATGGAAAATGACCTCACTTTAAATGTGGAGCTCATTTTTCAATGTTGACGACTCTGTATGAAATATACAGGGAGAAAAAAGCAGCCCTTGACGAGTTTCTTGCCGGTTCTTCTCGTTACAAGGTCTCCCGCTCAGGGTTTGCGAACCGATGGCGTAGCTTCTTTGACATTCACAAGTGCTTGTAACAGCCTAGACTGAATAAATGATTTTTTGATTTTGATTTGATTTGGTTATCTATCAGAAAATTCATAATAATCTCGATCGAACTTTAAATTATACTCAGCGCGAAATACTTCTTGTGTTATTTTTTTTTTATTTATTTTATTTATTTATTTATTAGTTCTGTACACACACAATTACAAACGGAAAAGAAATGGACAGAAGAATTGTACAAGGGCACAACTTATTTCACATTGAAATTTCTTCCAGCAGGCCCGGGACAGGAAAAACATTGAGAAGGGCAGACAGTGTGTACCTCAAAAATATATGATAAGTATATATATTATAAACATACATATATATAATATTATCTATAAATAAATACACATACACAAATAATTAATATAATAATAAATACCTACATATAAATATACTACACAATAATAATTATGATGAGGACAGATGAAAATATAATTAAATCGAACTATGCTAAGAACAAGTAGTTAGGTAATGCTCCTTTACACGTTTTTTGAAAAGAGAAAGCGTTTCACTGTCTCGTATCTCAGCTGGTAGCGAGTTCCAGAGACGGACGGCATGTACGGAAAAGGAATAGGAAGCAAAGTCGGAATGATGTGAGGGAAACTTAAGAAGGGATTTTAGATGGGATCTGCACGAAGTATTGGGAGGATGAACAAAGGAGAAACGTTCACGGAGATAAGAGGGGTAGGCAGGGTTGAAAAGGACGTTAAAGAGGAGACAGAGGATTCTGACATTCCTGCGCAGACGTATTGGGAGCCACTTGAGATCCTTCCGGAAGTTAGAAACGTGATCATACTTACGCAGACCAAAAATGAAGCGTATAGCAGCATTTTGAAGGCGCTCAAGTTTGTTCAAAAGTAGCTCTGTAGCGTCTAAGTAGCAAGCATCAGCATAGTCGAGAAGAGGTAGAATAAGTGATTGAGCAAGAGTGATTTTGGTGGGCAAGGGTAGAAAACTTTGGAGGCATTTAAGGGAGTGTAGCGAGTAGTAGACCTTGCGACTGACATCAGCGACATGGGTCGTCCAGGAAAGATAGGAGTCAAAGGTGATACCTAAATTTTTGACGTTGTCACTATATGGGATAGTAATCCCATCCAGCACCACAGGTGGCAACTGAGAGGGACGGGCTAAGTTACGCATATGCCGACTACCGACGATAATGGCCTGCGATTTGTTAGGGTTCACTAAAAGTCCATATTGCTTTGCCCAGGTATTGATGCGATTTAGGTCTTCATTTATAAGAGTTATAGCTAGGTCCACCTCTTCGAGTTTAAAATGACGGTAAAGCTGCAAGTCATCTGCGTAGAGATGAAAGTTGGAGGAGATGACTCTAGAGATAGAGTTGATGAAGATGGAGAAAAGGAGTGGTGAAAGAACACCTCCCTGAGGAACACCGGCAGAGAGTTCGCACCCGTCAGATAAATTATCCTCAAGGCGAACACACTGCTTGCGCCCTCGAAGATAAGAATCAAACCAGGAAAGAGTTGAAGAAGAGACATTAATAGAGCGAAGTGTGGCAAGAAGTAAGTCAAAATCGACAGAGTTGAAAGCACTGCTGAAGTCAAGCAGAATCAAAACAGTCAGCTCTCTGTTTTCCATAGCCCAGCGTATATCGTCAGTGACATTTAATAAGGCAGTAACTGTGCTGTGGCCAGGGCGAAAACCAGATTGGTAGCGGTTTAAAACACCATTGGACAAGAGAAAAGAAGAGAGTTGCTTATGGACGATGTGCTCGAGAACTTTAGATAGGAATGGTAAGATAGAGATGGGTCGGAAATGACAAGGTAAGGAAGGGTTGGGAATTTTGGGTAAGGGAATTATATGGGCCGATTTCCAGATCTTGGGAAAACAGTTTGAAGTGAGAGATAAGTTAAGAATAAAAGTGACTATTGGGAGGAGAATGGGTAGAATAGGGATGAACATTCTCGAGCACAAATTATCCTCTCCAACAGATTCTGAAGAGATGGACATTATGGCACTTCTAACATAGGTCTCAGAGACCGAATCCAGTATGAAAGGAGAGCAGTTAGGTCTGGAGAGAGAGGAAAGCTGTGCCAATGAAGCATCCTTCACACTGGGGTCTATGCTAACTGGAGGAAGAGAAAGATGCCTATTTAAAGCGTTCAGATTAGTGCCATTAGGGACAGAAGAAGTAGGTTTACCCACACCGACAGAGCGAAGGAATCTCCAGGCGTCTGCCGGATTGCGATTGGAAAGGGAATCGTGGAAGAAGCGTCTCTTAGTGTCCCTACACAAACGACTGCAGCGGTTTCGGAGAGATTTGTATCGAGCCAGATTGCTATCGGATGGGCATTTTTTATATCTCCGTTTGGCTTTATCCCTTTGGCACATGAGCTCTTTGATTTCAGCGGTAATCCAAGGAGCGGGGGATCGTTTAATCTTAACTCGTCTGAGGGGAGCGTGTCTATCGAACAAGTTGAGAAGTAATGTGTTAAATATAGTGACAGTATCGTCCATGGCAGTAGCAGAAAACACAGGTGACCAGTCGATGTCACTGGCGTCTTGTCGCAAGGCCTCTAAGTCAATACCCTTGAAATTGCGGCGCAAGATGAAGAGGGGCTTACGTTTAGGAGGGCGAAATTGATATGAGAGAAAAACGAGATCATGATAAGAGAAGCTTGCTGAAATTTGACCGTGAGAAACCACTTTATCGGGAGAAGACACTATCATAAGATCTAGAAGTGAGGGTGTGCAGTTAGGGAAATGATGTGTAGCTGAAAGAGGAAGCGTCTGTAGATTATAAGAAGAGAGGATAGTTTGGAGTTTAGAAGAACGTGCATTTGATTTCAGAAGGCAAGTATTGAAATCACCCATTATTATGATGTGTTCGTAAGCAGGCCTCAACTCTTCGAGCAAATTATCAAAAGAGTCGAAGTAGTCAATAGATAGATTAGGAGAGTAGAAAACACCAAGAAGAAGTTTGAAGTGACGAATGGTTATTTCTATGAAAAGATGCTCGGCAGATGCAGAATACGTAGAAGGAGAAGATCTAATAATCCGAAACGGGATGTCAGTACGAAGGTAAATGGCTACGCCCCCTCCGCCCTTACCAGTCCTATCATTTCGGATAAGGTTAAAGCCTGGGAGAGCAAATTGTGAAGAGGGAAGAGAGGGTTTTAGGAAAGATTCAGATACTAAGAAAGCGTCGACCACTGAGCTGCTAATAGACGCTAGAAGATCAGAAAGATGTGCAGGAATGCTTTGCACATTGACGTGTGCAAGATTAAAGTTGTGCGGGAGATTTGAAAACTTGGAAACTAAATTATCATGCAGCGTCCCGGAAACGCTGGAGACACTATCGGAAGCACTGACGTAACTACTCTGTGAGGAGGAGCAGGAGAAAAAACTATCGTGTATATCTAACAAATCCATAGAAGTAAATTAAATAAACATAGAATAATAAAATATAAATATATATAATAAATATATATATATCAATAAATAACAAACTATCAGAAGTATGTATGTATAAAACAGAATATTAATACTAAGAAAAAAAATATATATATGTAGTACTATAACGGAGCCTACACACATGCTGCTTACAAAAGGAAATAGAGAATACAAAAGTTAACAAAAACGGAAACATACACGGATAAAAACATACAATGTGAGTTGATACGATATTCGGCAAATAGAAAAGAAAAGAAAACATTGAAAAAGAGACAGGAAAACATTAAAGACAAAGTTTAGTTGGTTTGTGGTGGGTGGCATCGTCAAGTATGGCTTAAAATACATATTCCAGAGCCGCAAACTTAATTGACACTCTCTAACAGATGACAGTGACAGTAACAGCTGTCAATTTGAAAGAAGAAAATCGTGTTTTTGTCACATCACAGTCACCCACCGAAAAGTAATTTTAAAAAGTAATTTAGAAGTAGAACGGGTATTAAAATAATAAAATTGTCATCTACCGGCGGCGCCGGCAAAATGCTAAGTTTAAGAAGATACCACCATATACCACACAACTACAAGAGCGGTTTACATAGCCTAAAGAATGCAAAGCAAAATCCGTGCACTAAGATAATGACAAACACTTTTCAAATTGCGTTGAAACAATACAACTATTTATATGACCTAACTAAACACGCCGTCTCGTCTTCCTGGCACCCCGCGTGGCAGGTTCAGCCGCCTTAGGTGATGAATGCTCTTCACCCGCACCCTGTGGAAACAGCGCTATGACGGCTTGAAGCTCGGTGTCAGTTTCGATTCGTCTTCTGGTTTTATCCGGCAAACTGATAACAATCCTGCCTTCTACCGACCAGCAGTTCTTGATGCCGAAGTGATTACGTGCAGAAGTGAATACACTATGACGAAGCCGAGTAAGAAATTCGGAAATCGTTACACCAGAGCCTTTGAGTGCAGTCTTGTTCTCCCAGACCAGACGACGGTGTTCGAAGTTGCAGAATCTGACCAGGACAGGACGTGTTTTGTTGCTGGAGGACCCGAGCCTGTGACAGGCTTCTAACTTGTCTTTAGTTATGTCCGGCAGTTTCAATTTACTGGTAATCACTCGATGCACCTCCTCTGTCAAGTCATTGCCCTGGGTCTCGGGCAGACCGTGAATAAGAAGCACTTTGCGTCTCATGGACATCTCATGCCTGTCATGGCAGATCGTTAGCAAATCCAGCTGAGATTTAATGGATTGCAGTGCTTTACATACAAAAGATTTGAAGTCGGAGAACTCACGTGCCAGAGTTGCGATGTCAGGGCTTACAGCGGCAGATTGACTGGATCCTGCAGTAGCCTTCAGTAACTTATCCTCGTACTCACTTAGACGTGATTCAAACAGCTTCTCCAAATTCTTCAAGTTCTCGGACAGATTGTGTTCCATAGTGCAATAGTGTAAAGCAAATTGAAAAGTGATAAATCAGGAGAGGTGTTAAGATTTAAAAGTAGCAGCTGTGTGGGAGCCCACCATGTACTTATTCCATAAATAGAGGTAAGAAAAATATGTAAAATTACGATTGTAAATTAAATAATAGCAAGAGCTAGAAATCAGGTGACTTTCACTTGCGACTACCCACGAGCAAAAAACTTAATTTATTTACTTATCCAAAAAACATTACAATTATTCTAAAAATGCCTTTACGCTTATAAACCTACGAGGTTTGTCCAAGCGTTGCACATTCGACTCGGACGATAACAACAATAACAATACTGCGACATGCGTCAGCCGCACGCACACAATAATATGATACAAATAAGTTGCAATGATGCGCATAAGTGAAATAGTTTCGTGTGTTAGTTAGTTCTAGATATTTTGCAATAAGGAAAAATTGTACCTTAAGGGTAAACATTAGCACGTGACTGACTCGCTATTGTAGGCACATAACGTGGTTTCTCATTTAGATTTTACACAAATGTTTATGTGCCTGTAATAGCGAGTCACGTGCTAATGTTTAACCTTAAGTTTAATCATAGCTCTGGACAAATCTTTAATACAAATCATTCTTAAGACAATTATAGTTTAGTAAGTATAATATTGTGATTTAACATACAACATTTTCGACCCACTACCAGAGACATACAAATTTTAATTTGCTTAAAAATAATGTAAAAGCTACGTTCAAGTTACATATCTACGTTACTTACGTTACATATACGTAACGTACGTAACGTTGATATGTAACTTGAAGCGCCTATATTTTTTTATTAATACACACAAGCTATGAAAATTATATTAAAGCATGTTTTTTTTTATCTTCTCTAAAGTTTCGACGATGATGTCCCCCAGCGACCTTATTCCCTTATTCATATATTATTGACAGATTTATCTTGCTGTCTCATAGATATAGGTCAACTGTTAACTGAAATAGGACCTTTAAGGCGGTTGTATGACCGAAAGTGGCGCCGCAGTGAATTTTATTTAATATAGAAATTATAATACACAATTTTAATAAAACTTTCAAATCAATCGTTTATTTGCAAACATGTGGTTAAACAACGTTACGTGTAACTTTAGTGGCCATAGTCTAGTAGTTTTAAACGGTATCATTACATTCCCTCGTATATAGTCACTGCTACAACTTATTAAATAAAAACCACTGAGCCACTTTCAAAACGGTACATTATATGTACCTACTAAACGTCATGTATAATACACATACGTACTTTATGTAATGGTGCTGATTATGCATACACTCATTAAGTGCTGTATCACTGGTGATCCATCACTGAAAGTGTTTTCAGCGTCACTCACAATGTGTAAATACACACACATTGTGATGTGAATTTCAGCTTCTTTGTTGTAATATTTATGGAAATTAAATGGGTACTTTTAGGTAATGTAACAATACTACTGAAACGACAATTATTATATGAAGCTCTTTTGTGTGCTTCATATAATAATTGTCGTACTCGTGAGATACATTCAGTGATGACGTTTTGAAGCCATTGTTTGTTACGGAATACTTAAAATTTTGATAATGTTTCTTCATACAAAAATTAGGAAATAACGAATAGAATAATAAAATAAAAATTGAAAAAAAAAATTTTACTTTGACCTTCAATAACTTCGTAGCTATGGGTTTCCCAGGTATAGTCTACAACACAAAAATGATCCTGATGATGGGCGGAACGCGTGGACTTCGGCTTCATTGAGGGTCTTATTGAACCCGTTATATATTCAATAATATTTAGTTATATACTATATTTATTTCAGAATTTTCATAACATTGCTTCGATAAGCGCCTACAACATTCTTATCTTACATTTTTCCGGCGCATACACTGATTTAATATTTTTTCTCGTCTCAAAAAGATTTCCGCATAAAATATGAGTGCCCATTCATCCATGATAAAATGAATGTCGTGATTTCCTCCACCGTTTCTTTGCAAATGGAAATAATACCACCCAAGAACGATATACGAAATGATTTGTAACGTAAATTAACCTATTTCTGTTTCTGCGTATAATTTTTCTCTTTGTAACCGGAGCAAACAACGCTGATTTAATGCTAACTATAATCGTTTTTACCTGTGACTGACTTCGCGTTCAATCAATATGTTATTTGGTGTGATACTTCCCAGCAACGCCACCATGGCGTAGAGATTTCTAAATACCCTCAAATGAAAGACCATAAAATGTAACTAATTGTACCCTAACTCAAAAAATTGTACCTCTGATAGTTTCAGAGAAAAACGCACTTCCTGGCAACGCCACAATTAAGTGCGTTTTTCGCTGAAACTATCAGAGGTACAATTTTTTGAGTTAGGGTACAATTAGGTACATTTTATGGTCTTTCATTTGAGGGTATTTAAAAATCTCTACGCCATGGTGGCGTTGCTGGGAAGTATCACATGTTATTTGGCCTCAAACCTAAACATTTCATCTTATTAACCTATTAAGGCGCTCTAGGTAGTATTACTAGCGCCGCCAATACATTTATTTTTATTACTCGTAAACCAAGTCAATATTTAAAAAAGTTCATGACGTAATGACCTCTTAAATTGTCTCGAATATTTTTTCAATCACTCAACAGTTTTCAGCGCCGCCAATACATTTATTTTTTATACTCGCAACCCAAGGTAATATTTGAAAAAGCTCATATAATGATGTCTTAATTAAACAGTCTCTAATATTTTTTTAATAACTCTTCAAGCAGCCACTTTTGGCTAGAATGGATTTTAAAACTTACAGAAAGAATGAAAACTGTTGAACAGTTGTTAAAAAAATATTAGAGACAATTTAAGAGGTCATGTAATGAGCTTTTTTAATATTCCCTTGGGTTGCGAGTATAAAAAATAAATGTATTGGCGGCGCTAATTAGTAGTACTACAGCGCCTTAATTCAAAACCTAAGCTTAGGCTTTTTTAAACATTCATCGTCATCATATCAGCCGCACGACGACACCCCTTCTTGGGGGAGCTCAAGGATTTTTTTTATGTATTTGATTGAGTTAACAAGGTTACGATACAATACAGTTAAATATTAGTTTTTGGTTCATGCAACTCGAATTATAGACAGCCACATCATGCGCCACATCATCAGGATCTAGAAATTCATATCAAATAGTATTGAGGTTTTGACAAAGTAATGATATTGAAGTAAGTTGTAAATATAAACTTATTCCACTCGAATATTTGTAAATAGAGGTTTAAAAGGTGATTTAAAGTAATAAAAATGTCACTGTCACTGGAAGTTTAACTACTTCGTCTGTACAAACTTTTTAAAAGTTTGCAGTTCTTTTCTATATTCGTTTTAAGTTCTACTTGGTAGTATTTTTTATTTTGAATTGTAATGACAACTTTACCTTTGATTTAATCACGCTAAAATCCAGCGGAAAACTTTAATATGTAGGCATTTTAGTTCTTTCTTCTTTTTTTCTGTTGTAAGTATCTACTTTCTAATAAAATACCCACAAGTTGGCCACATATTGGAAAATTCATCGTACGTCGGTTTTTATAACAAATGCTTCAAACAGGTCCTTTCAAAAGCACCAACGAACGATAAATTGGCCAATATTGTAGCCAACGCGTGGAGTTGGCAATATTAATATATATTTTTTTAGTTAAACAGGTGGCCTAAATATTACGCTTCCTAAAAACGTTGTTTCCCGGGCGGCACCTGCTTAACCTACACCAACCTGCACATGCAAATAAATGCAATCTACGGTGGTTGGTCGCATAGCAATGTATGCAAATGCACGATAGTCCGTGACACATGGACACTGGGGTTTTAGCTACGACACCAGATCTCTCCTATTTTGTGCAACATTATGAGCAAAACTCTTTTCAACCGAGTTCAGAAATTGAAAAGGAGGAGCTTATCTATTCGTTGCGTTCCTTATGAAATTGTACTGTGAACCTAGTATGAGAGGCTGGCATAGTGGTAAGACATTTTTTGTTCATCTATATATCCTCTATCTATATATAGGTACACAGGTTTCATGGTACGCCGCTACATTTCCGTAATACCCATCAATGGATGATTTCCGGTTTTTTTAGATACCTCTATTAAAGGCCGAAACCCACCGGATGCGTACGCGTATAGACGTGGAAGTTCACGTTTCATTCCGTTGTTTTAATATAATGAAACTATTTGAGACACGGTATACCTCATAACGAAAAGCGCTTCTGCTATGTGCACGTCACCAGTGTTTCTTTCAGACAAAATTATACGATGGGGGGGGGGGGCGGCAATTAAGAGGTCCGTGTCGATCACTAAACTAGTTTGCCCGTCTACCTACACACAACACATTTTTCCCCGGGGGGCACTGAAGCGGAGTAGTACCTGGAAGAAACACTGCACGTAAGATCAAAATACGTTAGTTGGTGCATAATGTGCATTGTGCACGTCCACCTATACAGAACAGATTGTTATAAAATGTTAGGAAAGTAAGTAAGTAAGTAATATTTACTTGTAGAATTCTACAGTTTCTGATTAATTAGGTACCCCTTTCATTACCTACTAAGTTGTGATTTATGGTTAGTCACTAATTTATATGTGTGTTAGGTACCTATACTGTTAGCGCTTATTTGTCCTTGAAGTACTTATCATTAATTGTAAGTGATCTATTACATACTATAATGTAACACTAACATATTATGATAGATACTATATGTACATAAAAAAATATACATGGGCGTGGTGGGTATAATCGTCCATTCATCTTATCCATCCATAACAAGGCTAGTGCCACAATAGATAGAACATTAAAATAGATGATGAATGATGATGATGATCCTGATGATTCATCGATCTAATTAATAACTTCAATCACATTGCGAATTTCGATGTTCCGAATGAATGAAATGAATTACGATTTTCAGTGTTCATGCAGACATAAGAATATAAATGTTAAAAGTCATTCTATTATTCTTTTTTCGTCAAAAGTGTTAGCCATTAAGACTACTGAATAACGAAACTTGTATTAATCCATTTTCAGATTCATTTACTTCAAATGTTCTGTGAAATAGTCAATCAACCTTTAACGGGTAAACATAAAAATCAAATTGCTGGAGTTCTTAGCACAACAGATTGAGGTTGTTATTCTCGAAACGTTCGTCAACAACTTTTGTTCTTTGTTGTCCTTCCATTATCTTTTGAGAGCTAAAGAGATTCGGTAGATTGCTATGGTTAGCATTGAATGACATCTAATAGATGGTAAGAGGATGGCACCATATAGTTTGTTATGTTATCAGCCAGCAACCAGAATGGTATAAAACGCCAGGAAAACAGCCTGAAAAACACTACAGAAATTAAAAAAAAATCAAATTTTAATAGTTTTTTTGCGTTAAAACTTTACATTGATTGTGTAATTCAGTTTATAGGTAGTGTGATATGTATAAGTCACGTTTGTTAACGAACTCTAAGTAAAGTTACTTTTCTTTGTTATAAATGAAAACATTAATGTTTCGCGCGACTCAACATTTGCACTCTCTCTGTTACAGATGGGTGTATAAATCAAAAAAGTTATTTTAGTGCAACCTTCTTAATTTGTTTGCTTTGTTATTCTGCTTATAATCTAGATTAATTTTCCAAAAACTGTGAAACAAATGTGGTTGACGCAATTTGAATTTAAGTCCATCAACTGAGAACGTTTATTCGCTCTTACAGAGTTTTCGTTAACGAACCAAAAAACCTTTGACCACTGAAATTTTTTAAAAACTAAGGTACACGCACACTCTTGAAAGAAGCATCAAAAAAAAATATGAAAACTTATGCATAATATTTTATTTTTTAACGCTATCCAGTGAAAGTTTGGTTATTTTCATTGATGCCTCTCGCTATTGTCGTCGACACATGTTAATATCGGAACAGCCCCTACTCGAATGGCCAACATTCTATGCATTTGAACGCTACGCTTACTTTTAAAGTTTTAAAATAAGCAGCAGTAAACTATAAAATTACGTGCCTTAAGCTTGTCAATTTCATACAATACTTACATCAAAGTCTGTGCTTTACGTAAGTTTGCAACATGTGATTTAATCGTAAGCGTTGCGTTCAAACGTATAGAATGTTGGTCGTTAGGGGGGCAGGCAAAACTTCGCGAGCAACACATATAAATATCAGACATTTTTATAATCAGTTAGTCGTAGTGCATTGTGCCTCTATGTGTAGTGAACTGTAGTGTGACTACCAGGGACTCTTTGCATCTATGGGTTTGACTATATTATTTAAACGATAAACCAGTTTTAGTATAGCCTTCAACTAGTCTTGTGTTCCGACAAACGTTTTCTAGCTAACGCAAAAGAATCTCAAATAAGTCTTGTTTCATGCGAAGACTTGCAGTTGCGAAATATAACGTGCACACGTTTTGAGAATCGTCCTAAGGGACGAGAAGCCTAAGGCAAGAAAAATCAAATAAACAAAATTATTTTCGCAATAATACTCAAACATACTTAATAAATGCTGTAATTGGGTTCTCACAAGCAGCGTTATACCTACTTGTTGCTAGGATATTGAGCGATAAGAAAGAGTCTTACGGAACACAAATAAAGGTTGGTGTGATAACAAAGATTATCATTGAATAGGCAGGATGTCCTAACTTTTTGGTCTGATTTAATTTTAAAGTTCCTTAACTTTGTTGTTATTATAGTAATTTTAGGTCTCTGATCTCGTATTAACTACGAAAATAATAACCCCACATTATATCTTCTGGGTATGTATAGCACTAAAGCCATTTTATGGAAGTGCGAAATAACGATTTCCACAGCAAAATAATAATAATAAAATATGGTAAGTACTAAATATTTGTGGCACATAGCTTTTCAACGATTAATAGTGCAGGAAAATATAAGTCTATTTACAATATTAACAATATTGTTATTTTCCTGCATTATGAAGTATCGCACCATAGAGCAACTAATTGGAAAGCCTTTCATTGAACCTCTGAACAACGGGCATCAATGCACATCGTTAAGGCATAAAATAATATGGTTGCAGTCTACTCAAAGTCCAGCAGCTATCAATTTATTAGCAGTTTCAGCTTATAATAAATAAATCTTTAATTAACTAACACATTTTCTTTGGGTTTTTGAGATATATCTATATGTAGGATCGATCGTCAGGATTTAGACCCGAACTATCAGACATCATGTGGGCAGATATCAATATCGTGCAATAAGAACACGCTTTGATTTAACATTCTTTAATTTTTACCCGACTACGGAGAAGCAAAATGGAGGGTATATGATTTTGACCTGTATGTATGTAGGTACTCGTATGTATGCTCATCTGTTACCTCATACATAATTTCTAAACTACTTAACATAATTTGACAAATGTGGTATCGTCCACCTCCAGACTCACGCCGAGAACACCCGAGAAGCGTGAATGTGAACAGTTTCTCGCCTTTTCGTTCTCGCTCTCGCCTGTTCTCCGTTTGTTGTCGGTTTTTTGCTCGCTTCAAAGGGTTTTCTTGGATATGACGGAAGAGAACGAGACTTTTCGCGTAGAGTGTAGATACCTTCTCAGATGTCTCGAGCGAACCTTCACGCCAAGATTCCTCACGTGAGTCTATATCGGGAATATGCATAATTTTTTTTTTAATCAAAATCAAAAGTATAATGCGTGAGAAAATCAACTGTAATATTAAAACTTTTCTTGCGTTTTTTTCTCGTCATATAGTTACTTGAAGTTAGCACGCATCAGCAGTCGCCGAAAACGCTCTATACAAAACGGTGACGTCACATGTCACGTTTCAGGTGTGTTTCAGGCGCGTTTAATATGGAGTTAGCCAATAATCTTCAATTATCTCTCTAAATTTTGCGTTTAAGTACATAAGTGTCATACAATATATTATTTCTAATTCGATATTTTATCTGACTGTAAAGCGCATTATATTCGAAAATGAAAAAAATATTGTTATTTTCCCCTGATTTTATCGTGTGATAAAACTAAAATAATACATTGTTTTTCTGTTCCATCATGTTTTTGTAAGTGTCCGCAGCGATCAAGTTCAAATTCATCAAAATCGGTGACTTATGCATATTCCCTATTGTCTACTGGTTGCTATGTGACGTCACATTAAATTAATATGGCGCCTTCTAGAGGAGAACAAAAAAAATCGAATGATACCGTGTTGGTTACCAAATGAAAGGGCTTAATTAGCACTTTTATAAATGTACATTATAGTTAGGTTTTGTCCGTGGCCTTGCTCAAAATTATTGCAAAATATTTTTCTTTCCTCCCGTCACACATCCTTTTTATTGTAATCCATTTTGGGTTGTCTGTATCAAATTATCTGCCAGGCCGCGTGAAAAACATTCCTATTTTGTCCCAAACACTTTTATAAACAGGAAATTTAATTATCTTTTGGTTTTGACCCCTTTTATGGTTCGTTCGTGTAGCTATTAAAATAGCCCTAAGCGTTATTTAATTTATCAATTATAACTTTGACCTATGTCATTAGGCAACGTTGCCAGACTTTCGCTAACATCCTACCTCGGGAATTAGCATAAAATGTTGTTTACGAACCAATCGTGGCATCCCTCTTAATGTATTTTGAATTAACTAATCAATTTTGTATACTGTACGACAGCGCCGTGAAAATGAAAGGAGAAACTGTGAAAGTTTTACGTTATGACGTAGTGAAAGTGTTATGTTTTTGGCACGCCGAGAAGCCTCTTTTATTAAGTATGCGTACATATGAAATGGTTTCCGATGTGATGAATATTAATTCGTAAATGTTTGTGCATGTTTTATCTTTGTTGAAGCGATAATTCAAGCTGTAGGGCTTTTGTAATATGATGTAAGTAAACAATTTTTTTGAAGGTCGTGATGTAGCTTTTGATGTATCTATGTTGCATGTTGGTTAGTCTGAGCATTTCTTTAAATATAATAAGTAAGGTAAATGGTATAAGTTAGGTCCCTACTCGTACTGTGCATTTGTTATGTTTTCACATCTAAACCACTGAATCAATTTTGATGATATTTTTGTGCAGAGACAGATTGGACCTTCAATAAAGAATCTAATTTTCATGCAGAAAATTTCTTTAACCGACATACAAAAAAGGAGGAGGTTCTCTGTTCGTCTGTATATTTGTTTTTTTTTGTGTATGTCCACCGATTACTCGAAGACGGCTGGACCGATTGAAATGATTCAAACGTTATTACAATAGGTAAAATTTGGAAATCGGTTCAGTAGTTTTCAAGTAATCTTGAAAAAAAGCACAAAAATAGTATTATTTTGTGTGAACTACCTCGATGATCAGTTGTATAACTTCTTTGTTTATGAACTGAATAAGATAATTATTATTTTGTTGGAAAAGGAATATAGTGTAGTTTTTTAACCGACTTAAAAAAGGAGGTTCTCAGTTTGACCCGTATGTAGGTATGTATGTTTCTCTGCGATTAACTCACATTTGGCTAAGCTGATTTTTCTACCTAAATAATATACCTACACTACCTAATACAGAAGGCACCTAATACACTAAAAATAAAAATAAAAAATTTTTTTTTTCCTCCGTGGTCTTGCACACCGGTTTTTATGATGTCGAGGTCCTGGGTTCGATCCCCGGCTGGGTCAATTTAGAAAATGATTTTTTTGGACGGGTCTACAATTTCCATTCTTTCGTAACTTTGGAATCGGAGCAATAATAAATAAATAAATGCTTCGACAATTTCACACAGCGCCATCTAGCCCCAAACTAAGCAAAGCTTGTAATATGGGTGCTAGACAACTGATATACTATATAATTTTGAAATATATACTTATTATACATAGTAACACCCAGACCGGTCACAGAAATTAAAATTCATCATTTCAAATTCTGCCCGGCCGGGAATCGAACCCGGGACCTCTTGCGTGGTAGTCGGCATGTTGACCACTGCACCACTCAGGTCGTCAATATGTGTGATGTTTTCTTATAAGCATTTAAAAATAGAACATATAAAAATGTATTACAAAGGTATGATTTGCTTCATCAGGGGTGGAGGATTTTACTTATTATCACTCACCCATGCACACAATGGGCTGTGTTTATTCTCATAGCAAAATTCGTCAGCATACCCTACGCCGAAGAGTTTGACTGTTATCTCTTTGTTTTATGGAAGGGCCAATTTGTTCCCGGGCAATGTAGGCTTTTGTCTTCCAAAGACATATGCCGTCCCTTTTCACAGGTAAAGTGGAACCTTTTTGTGTAAATTTCGCAAAGTATAAAAAGAGTAAGTAGATAGGACAAATGTGAATATTTTTTACTTGTTTTGAGGATGATCCTGATTACTTATTTCTAAAATAATCTGTCATAATTATATGATACAAATATGTTTCTGTAGTGATTAGAATATTTATTGGCCAAATTGTTTCTTTCCAAAATTATTTTCACTACAAATCTCGGTGCTAACATTGGAAAATTTTGAGCCAATATTCTTACTCAAAAGCACTATACTACTTAAATACTTCAAGTTTCACTATTCATTTCAACAACTGAAGGCTGAAAATCCATTGATTTACATATATAGTAAAAGTAATATCAACAACTGAAGGCTGAAAATCCATTGATTTACATATATAGTAAAAGTAATATCAACAACTGAAGGCTGAAAATCCATTGATTACATATATAGTAAAAGTAATATTTAATTTTTGCTTATTAAAGAAACATACAGCTTATAATACAGGTAAGTATTATATCTATGACTAGATCATTAGCCAAAACAGTTTCCAACGATGAGAATTACATAGCGAAGATTATAATGAATTTAACTTAAGAGAAAAAAAAAACTACAATGAGAGAAAAATTGGCAACTTCCTAACCAAAATTTAAAGATTTCAGTAATAACAATAATAGAAACTCAGAAATTTAAAGAATTAAAATTAAACGGTATGTAAGTACAATTTCTTAATAATTAATGTATGATTCTTATTACACACTTATAACTTTTTTGACATATGATTTGTAAGTTCTTAGTTTGCTATTAAATAACGGGTGTAACAAGACCCTCAACGA
This sequence comes from Agriphila straminella, assembly GCA_950108535.1. Taxonomy (NCBI): domain Eukaryota; kingdom Metazoa; phylum Arthropoda; class Insecta; order Lepidoptera; family Crambidae; genus Agriphila; species Agriphila straminella. Next base: position 14,600,098 of record OX467309.1, on the reverse strand, counting down.
AGCCGAAGTCCACGCATTCCGCCCATCATCAGGATCATTTTTGTCTTTTGGACTATACCTGGGAAACTAATAGCTACGATGTTATTGAAGGTCAAAGTTCAATTTTTTTTTTCATTTTTTTTTATGAAATCTTATTTTATTCATTATTTCCTTATTTTTGTCCAAAGAAACATTCTCAAAATTTTTTGTATTTCGTAACAAACAATAGCTTCAAAACGTCATCTCTCAATGTGTTTCATGAGTACGCACATAAACGCTGCCTTTCAACTCGGCCGCACGCAGCTGTGTAGCATACACTCGCAGGCGCGGTCTGTTGTACGCGCTACATTGCGTGGTAATGTATACAATGCTTTTTTAACACCAAAAATTAAAATCGTTTCCCAGCAATAATTTTGAACAGAAATGGTCCTGATGATGGGCAGAATACGTAGACCTCGGCTTCGTTGAGGGTCTTGTTACACCCGGTATAGTAAAAGGGTTAAGCAAGCATCTAGGTATTACATAAATAAAAATAGTATTGAGGTCACCGTCACGTCACGACCTACTGGTCCCTTTCTTTTAGTGTCACCCAATTTATAAATAACAAGTGCTATTTGCGAAACTATCACATAAACCTACGTTATATCCTTTTTTATTCAGAGGGCCTAATACAAAAGAAAATATCGCGGAATTCGGACGATATTCGTTGTTTGATGAACTTAATTTTGAAACTTGAACTTAATTTTTCAGAAAGAACGTAAGTAGGACGGTTATCGTGCAGATGGGGATATCAGAAAGATTCAAGATAGTAGACCTACCTATTTCTAAGGCTTGATTTGAATCACGTAAAAATAAATCTCATTTGATTTATTTTTATAACTTTAAGTATATTAAAAAATATTGTTTTATAAATTATGTTGTCCATCGGCCATTTTTGATGTCCCCACTGCTGGGGCACAGGCCTTCCTTATGGCGGTAAGGAGGACGGGCCATAACCCACCACGCGGGCCCAATGCGGATTGGTGGGTGTTAACGACTGCAAATGCAGCCGGGACCAACGGCTTAACCTGCCTTCCAAAGCACGGAAGAGCTCGAGATAATAAATTTTTGGTCACCCATCCCATGACCGACCCTTGCGAACGTTGCTTAACTTCCGCAATCGCTGGGCCAGGCGCTAAACCACTGCGCCACCGAGCTCCTCATTATGTTACCTATTATTTTTTATTAATTATCAATTATGTTGTTATTTTTTATTAAATTTTCATGATTATTTTCGCGATATCAGAGTTGGTCCCATAGTAAAAGTTGTTCAGTTTGATGGTCCCTATCTATCATAATATGATAATTCGGCATAAGGGGTTGTTTTGTACACGTTGTATACTTACCTACTAGTAACATTAAAGGTAGGTAACTAATAGGTAGCATTGAACCATAGATAAAATACCTTTTTTACTATACCCATAGTTTTTATTTTTATAAGACTTTAGAGGTACTGAGGAAAGTAAAGCTTGATTATGTTAATGAAAAGATGGTTATGGTTAGCGTTTGTTTTTATAACAATCACAAACAAAAGTCACAGAATGTACATACCTAATGTGCCTACATGGAACACAACATTAATTATGTCGAGAATTTTAAAATTATTCACGCTGTTTATTCTCTTTAACATGAAAAACACATTTAGTAAACGTGAAAATTGTTTGCAATGTTGGAACGAATTTTCTGAAGTTGAAAAATAACTTCTGGCTTTATCAAGACGCGCTTGAAATAAGTTACAGTTTGGATTGACAATCATATAGGCACGGTAAAGAAACATTTCTTTACCGTGATATAGGAATAAGTACAGAAAATTTAGCCAGACGAGGAAAAACTCACTGCATTTATTTGAATAGTGTGGTGTGTGTGACATGACATATCACAAAACACTACGATGTTGCTTGAAGTTATTTATCTTCGATCATTTCGGATCAAAGTATATATACAACGTGTTACAAAACAACCCCTAATGCCGAATATGGTTGATAGGGATTATAGGGACCATCAAACTGAACAACTTTTACTATGGGACCAACTCTGAAATCGCGAAAAAAATCGGTTGTTTCAGATAAAAATTAATAACAAAAATATCAAAATGTATGAAACAGCTGTTTTTTTCGCGATTTCAGAGTTGGTCCCATAGTAAAAGTTGTTCAGTTTGATAGTCCCTATCTACCACAATCGGCTTTATAACGCTATTACCAAACATCCTGTATATTATTAGTAAACCCTGCAACTAGAGTTACCAGACGTCAGGATTTGTCCTGACATGTCAGGATTTTTTGGCCCCTACCAGGATTCCGGCCGGAGTTGGAAAATGTCAGGACTTTTTGGATTATTTACATTAAAAAAGGATAAAAAGCTACACAAAACCACAGAATACATAATAGTACAAACAAAACCTTGACAACAACGCAACTTCATCAATATTGCAAAAAGTCCTTGATTTGTAGCTCAATCACTTTGAAGATGAAACTCGATCATATTTCAGAGCTGTCGAACTTAAAGAGGTCAGGGGTCGGCCATCTTATTTCTTCGATTTTCAAAGATCTTCCAGCACAATTAGATTTAACCCAACTGGCGTCCATCGGTTCGCCTGCACACACATTTTGCCGACACATTTGGAATAATGCCAAGTGTTATTGCATTGGATTCTGGGTAAGGACAGGCAAATGATTTTGGACGTGTGCATAAAAAATAACTTTACTACTTAATATACTACACAAGACCGGGCCTAATGATACATTTATATTTTCTTATATGTATAGGAGTATACCTATCTATTTATATAAATAAAAATAAATCGCCGAAATGTAGGTAGCGCATAACTTTAGAGCGACTGCACCAAATTAGATAATTCAGTTTTTGTAGTGTTTGTTACTATCAGGACAAGGTTTGTACCTATCAAATAACATTTACAAATTGTACCTACGGGAAGATGTAAAAACGATTTTTCTCTTTGCCGTCATTTTAAATCTCTATTATAACTAATTTTAGTTGTTGCAACCCGCGCGAAGCCGGGGCGGGTCAGCTAGTAAAATAATAAAAATAGCTCAAAAATCACATTCTACATATTTTGAATTGATAATAACAAGCCTATTTAGTAGGGACAAAATAAACAATGCAAATACCAAATTCAGTGATATAGCAATTAATCAAAGGAAATGAAAATTTTAAAGCCTTTGGAAACGTTGTCAAACCTGTCCGTTGTTTGTATGGAACGAAGCGTTGGTTTTAATTGTTTAATTAAACATTAATTACAGTAAGCCATCTTCATAATTGGTTGGTAAAAGTAGGCCAAAACTCAAAATTGACTCTGCCATAATTACTAGTATTATAAATTACTTACATTTTCTGAGCACCGAATTAAAAAATCTCTCGTTACAAGGAATATTTACAGGTAAAGTAATCGATGTAAAATATAACATAACACCATATTTGGTACACAGAAATGTCCACATCATATCTTTTTCCACCTACAAATATGAAAATGAAATGAAAATGAAAATGTGTTTATTGACAGAAATGTTGTACAAATTTAACTATATCTAATGGCCCCACAATAGGCTAAGCCTGTCCTATGGGTACCGGTTACGTTTAACAATTACATTTTAACCAAAATTCAATTTGTTCGGTTCGGTTATATATAACACAAGAGAAAAGGACTTATGAGTTTAAGTAAATTAAGATGCTAATTTATAATAAATTTATAATATTTTATGTATCTTCAAAAACTGACTAGGTTACTACTTGATCTTTTGATCGCGTTTGTGCTGAAATTTAGTTTTAGATTCTGTATAAACATGTTCTGGCGAATAAATCTTATCAAATGCAAACCTCAATTCTTCGCAATGGGATTAATAACTATTATAAGTACCTTATTTATTTTTATCGTGAGACACCATATTTCTTTTTCCACATCATGTCTTTTTCCACCGATGAATATTTAATTCTGTTTTCAACCAACATCCATTCCGTTTCCCAGACACAATTTAAAAATCCATTACGACTAAGTTAATGTGTTTTGTTCCGACACTTAGAGGCAAAATAGTTAAATTGGTTGAGGATTACGATTGAATGCATCACTTTTGATCTTTATGATACACATTTTTTTGTGTATCATAAAGATCAAATCACTTTTCATCTTTATGATACACATTTTTTTGCTTATAATGTAAAAAAAAAAGTTGTGCTTATATCGTCACGAGTTTTGAAAAATGTTAATAACCGTGTACCATTCAATGTTTTTCAATATATTTGCGAGAAAACATTATAGGTTACCTAAATAAATAGTCCGTGTTTTTTTTTTTACAGCGTAATTAACCAAAAAAAATATAAGAAAAAAACCGTAAACAAAAACGCACGGTGTGCGGTAAAATTAACTTTTCGTACGCTGTACTACTGTCATCGAAAGCACACATTTTCAAGCAATTGTATTGAAAAAATGTTGTATTCAATTTGGCATGAATTCCATTTTAAAGAGTTAGATTTTTTTAACATTAAAAAATATTTTGCCCACCTCGTCAGTCGCATTTTGCAAAAGCGATAATGAACTTCATTCTCTAACCATCGATTTTTAAAATATCCAGTTAAAATTACATTTTCCGAACGCAAAGTGCATTATCGAGTTTTCCTTTACGAATACAGTTAAGAGCGTTTATGCGCTATACTAGCGCCGCCAATCGAAAAAAAACATAGTACTTAAATAAAGACAAAATTGTGAATTGTGTTCTTCAATATTTTCTAGTCTGTCGTTTAGTTTAATGAAGTTTTTGTATAGTTTTTTATAAATACTCAGATAAAACGCCTATATTCCACTCAAAATGGTGATCTTCAGACATATTGAGAACTGAAGTGGTTTAGAACCACCTTCACCTTCACATAAGTTAGGGCAAAATGCCCTGCCCTAATAGGCAAAATGCTCTTTGAAAAGTTTAAGAGCCCTTACTTAAATGTAGGGCTTTTAATCTTTATTGTGCTCTCGTATGGTACAAAGGCTTTTGGTACTCTAGTTTAACATAAAGTTTGAGCTAGGTACTCAAACAATTCATTTTTACAGTCTCAAGTTTATCAACCTAGAATTTCTTTGAACGTACGAAACTCCTTAGACAATAATCTTAACCGGTTGATATAGTACTCAATTGGCAAGAAACTCCGTAGACTCCTGAACAGAAACAGCTCCTGACAATACATTGATCAAACAAAAGATAAGTTTTTTATTACTACCCATAGATTATAATGTCCTTATTGTTCGCATAAGGATATAGGTCGGTAGGTCGACTCCGACAAAAACTAGTAAAGCTGCCTCCAACTAATGTACGGGGCGCCTTCGTGTCACACTGGTCCCGGTTGGCTCCGCGCCAGGGTTGAGAATGAATGAAGAGCTTGACAAGCTCTAATCGACCTGAAGCGAATTTCCCTCGTGTTTCATCCTTGACCGTCTCTGTTTTTGGCGACGATAAAGTTGATAGGCTGTGAAATAGCTTCTATAAGTTTTAGATATGTTAAAGATAAATTTATGATGATTGTAAATATTACTATTGTAATGGCTTAGGATAGGTAATGCTTGTCCGATGCAGGATTGATGTTAAAATACCTATTATGAGGAAATGAGAAACAAAAAAGGATCAAAAAACAAGAGAAAAGGTAGTAAGTTATGTATAGAGTTTGGCTTTCACCTCACCTGATGTTAAGTTACGATAAGGCCGAAGGTAGAAGTGCACTACACCCGGAATCCTTATCACTAAGGAACTGGCTATCTTACCTTTTACAGCTGCCGGAACACAACAATTTTTTATGGCGTCAGACCTAGGTAAGATGGTTGTAGTTAGCCAGGCGGTCTTGAAATAAGCCCATATGCATTTAACTCAGAAATCTACGTGGTGGAATGACAAAGCAGAAAGTCATTTATGCAATAGACGAGCTACTTGTCATCGAAAACATTTCTTATACAGGCTGTGGTAAATTCCATTTGCGAGTCACTCGAAAGCAGACAATAGTAAAACAGTGACCTTATTTGCCTTAATGAGGTACCCTGGTGTATAAGTCTAACGAAAGTCGCACGGAACCTACGTTCCTTTACAATGTTTCGCGAAGAGGTTATTTGGCGAGATGCCAAATGGCACTTAAGCTATACGCAGACTATCGAATTATACAACCCGTTGCTCTAGTGTTGATATTGACTAAGCCATGCTACTCAGACTTGATGCATAGCCCCTGTACTATAATTTACAGAAACTACTTCATTAAAAATCAACGACGTACATCAGGCCTGCCGATACGAACATAACTGATAAGACGTCTACATAATTAATATATTTTTCTTTATTCAAATTGATTTTCACAGTGTTCTCTGTTCTTGTTGTAGTTTTATAGATACCTAGAAAAGCAGGTTCCTAATGAAACATACATTTTGTTGGACAATTTTTTTAATCGCAAGCGTGCAACAACCTTTTTGAATCGTTTAACTCGGAAAACATGTGTTTGAAACTGTGTCTTTGGTTCCATTTAATGACAACTAAAAGCTTACACAAAACTTCTAAACGGCTAACAACTCCCCTTTTAATATACTATATCTATGTAACAACTAGCATGAACTTGTGAGTTATTATTATGTCTCTTTCTTCCGCATAAATATGTCGCATTAGGCTTTTAGCATAGGGATTTAATACAAGATAATACTTGACTATATTTTTCAATACCAAGAGGTAGGTATCTTATTCATGCAATATCGTAATAGGTATATATACCAACAAAGTGAAAATGTTATTCAGTTAACAATTATAAAGACTGATATCATTTATATGAGGATTTGAAAAAAATCCGTAAGGGAGTATTTTTTAGTTGAAGTTGACAGGCAGGCAACCTGTATCTTTTGGTACAATGGTTCTAAGGCTGATGGTGACAAAGCTTAGATTTGACTTGTCTTGTGTCGCTGAAAGCTCTGCTCAAATTCTGTGAATTATATTCATACATGCATAAATAAAAACCCCATTCCTTCAAATCAGACGTACGCTAGTGGAATTAGATTATAAGAAAAACATTAGGGAAAGATAGCACACAACTTTTATATCTTCCAAAAACTGACTTATAATGAAATCAGGGGCCTAATCGCGCTTATTTTTAACGATAAAACCAAAGCTAAATCGTTACCGTTTCAGTTTCGTTTACAGAAAAATACTCGCTTTAGTTTTGTTAAAATTGTTGAATTCTAGAAGTACAATCTGGGACAATTTAAGTGAAAAATTATTAAGCTAAACTAAAGATTTTTACTTTTTAGGAAAATATAACCTAAACGACAACGTAACGTTTTTGGTTTTATCGTTCAGAATTACCGCGATTGGGTTCCACAGGACGTTATGAAAAAATCTAATTTAACTACGTCACGTCCACGTCCCACCTACTAGCCTGACATTAATTAAGGAACCATTTAAATCGTAACTGCCTTTGTTTCAACAGACGTTTAGATAATGAAAATCGTTTTTCGAATTGCTGATGAGTTCGAAATTAAGCATTTATCATCGGAGAGGATCATTACCTATCTTAGGAATATAAAAAGATAAAACGTTTAAGTTAACTGGCAAAATTAAGGAAACCAAGTGATTTTTATTGTTTATAATATTTCCACATCAAGCTTCAAGTTTAAAATGCTCATGCAGTCGACAGAAGACTGACAGAAGAAACTGACATAACTTTCCACATTTAGTTACGTCGGAAAAATAAAAAATCAAACCAAATGTACTTTCAATAAAACCGCACTAGTATCCGTTAAAAAGTAATTTATTTCACATAAAAAAGTAAATTAAATTTTCAATTTATTAAAATCTATAATCTATAATTTATTATTATAAAATAGTATTATTTTTGGTAGTCAATGACAACACAGATAGATTTTAATAAATTGAAAATTTAATTTACTTTTTTATGTGAAATAAATTACTTTTTACAATAATACTTATCGTAATTATAAGCATCAAATTACTGATACAAGTCCTCAAGGTCCTATTAAAAATGGATAGATACGTAGAATAAAACTGTATTGATATACAACCACTAATTTACACAAAATATATAATAAGAAGAACACACAATATGTATTCGATTCGGTGATGATAAGATATTGATTAACAATCAGTTTTCTGTTACTTATCTAAGTATTCATTTTTCGCTGCTATTTTCCTCAGCTCAGTAAAGAGTGAAACACAAAGTTTTCTTATGTTTCTTAGTAGAAATAGGGGAGTAAATTATCTCCTATAAGTAATTAATTAGATATCCTTAAGTAATTCCCATTTTCAGGAAGCTGACCTAGTTTCTTTACGACTTTTACAAGTAAACAAATAAATCACACGCAGAGGGTACTATCTCACAAAATTTATAGGAGTCACTTGAAAACCTTCGACCAAGACACCAGAAGTAATTAAATTTACTCAAGAAAATAATTTATGAGGTCAACGTTAATAATACCTACATTATTAAACAAAGAACGAATAACGCGTCATTACGTCGCGTCGTACTTAATGCGTACCTCTACTTAACTATTATTTATTGCATTGCAAACAATAAAAAAACTTTTTTTCTATGTTTGAAAACAATAAAACATAATTTGATTAACATATGTCATTTAACATATTTTGAAAAGTCTGAGATATTATATTTATAATGTCACAGAAACGGATCAAATTATGTTTTATTGATAATAGTTTTCGATAATGCTTACACGATTTGTCAAGAAAGAGTTGGCATTTTCTGAAGTAATGGGTATTTTACCTTGGCCCATGATCCATTTTTCCTATACCACGAGATTTTGTTTACGATTTCATGATTTCGAGAATAAAAGTAGCCTACAGTGACCTTAGCACGAACAGCTATCGAAAAAAATAACGCGCGTAAAATCATTCGAGAGTGCAACTTTGTATTGGAAATTTGTACAACGCCATCTACCGCCGAATAATGAAATTAAAATTTCCATAGATAATTCTCTATCGAGTAATTTTACGCGCGTTATTTTTCTCGATAGGTGTTCGTGCTAAGGGTACTGGATACAAATACTCTAATTGTGTCCAAAATTCCATATTCCAGGAAACCTCTCTGGATTTTTGGCTCTTATAATTGTGTTCTTAATGTTATCTGGCAACGTGCTAATCCGTCCATTAGATAAATCCCTGTAATGGGAAACTTGTTGTCGACGGGAAAAAGATAGATAGTTATATTATAACTAATTTGGTTTTACTTACACCGACGAGGCACATATGTATATAGAAAACTTAAACTAAATACTTGGTATAATATTCTCAAGTGTATATTGTTACTTTATTCTATAGATTGAGATAAAAAGTTTTCTTCTTCTGCCAATATTTAGACTCAAACTGTATGTATCTACCTAACGTAAGTAAGTAAAAACCTTAATTTAAATTAATTCAATTAAGTGAAAATCTGCCCTGAAACTTTTGTAATGTAAAAATGTAGGTATCAAGAATTTTATTTATCTATACCGACCACTTCGATCATCTTAGTGAGATGATCGAAGGCCGACCATTAAAATATCAGTTGGAGATTATTTATTGAGAAAAGGCAAAAACTAAATTTTGCTATTTTCGCTATTATTTTTGGTATGAAACTACCGATTTTTTTTCCCGATTTCAGAGTTAGTCCCCTTATAAAAGTTGTTCAGTTTGATGGTCCCTATCTTCCATATTCGGCTTTATAAGGCTATTACCAAACACCCTGAAGATTAATAATAGACATAAGTAACTTTTTATAAAAAAATACGAAATCTCTAATTTCATGAGAGAGGCAAGATAAAGCGAAAGATTATTTTTGTTTCACTTTCCTTAATAACAGTAAAAGGTTACGGACGATTAAACCTGTTTATAGGAAAACTTCCGAGTAACAAAATATTAAAACTTCAATTTACAAGATGGAGCTCCGAGCAATTTACTTTAAACGAAGTCCTTTTTACAAATAATTAGGAGAATAATGGGAGAGATCCCTTTGAAACAATGAAAAATTCGCAAAAATGTTTCAACCCACCGCGCGCGCCGCCGCGCTGTGTGCCTAAGCTTAGGGAAAAATATTTCAAACCGGTTTTATAACAAAGGAAAAATGTTTTAATGCCGCTTAAGTTTTTACAATTACTGAGAATATAGAAAAATATAAATGGATCTGGGACGCCACATGTTACATCGATATCTCAGTATATATTGAAGGTTAACAAATCAAAGGCGATGAGATTGAAAAGCGTTGTCTGTGTAGTGACTGGTTCTTTTCACGTTTTCTAGAAATATCATCCAGAACAGATGACCTCCACTTGGATGTACCTACCTACGGAAAAAAGCTAGTATTGTGTAACGAAAACTTCTGGGTGGATTCGACCATACTTCAATATAAACGGGAATAACTATACGAAGAATACATCTGTTCCACGATTTTTTCTCAAGTAAAGAAATGGTAATTTTTCCATGCAATCCAAAGATAAGTTACTCTTGGTATTATTATTCCTTCATTTAGGGCGGATTCGACCAAGAGAGAATAACTGTTATTCTTAGATAAAATGACCAGTTATTCAAGAGTAAATCGAAATTACGTTTTACCACACACTATTTTCAGAGTATTTTGCCTATTCGGGAATAGTCGCTATACCACCATTTCGCGGGGAATAACAAAGTTAATCCGCGAGTATTTATTTATTATTTTTTCATTTTAATGGCGTCCGCGTGCCATAATGTCAGTGACATTTGCTTGACATTTGACTTTGACCGCTACAGATACGTAAAAGGCGACAAAATAGAGTTGACAAGACTTTGCCTTTTAAATAGTTTGTTTATAGAACAATGACAATTGGCAGGATAATACGTTCATTCACATATTCACTCACTAATGAAGGAATAAGAATCCCAAGAGTAACTTATCTTTGGATTGCATGGAAAAATGACCATTTCTTTACTCGAGAAAAAAATCGTGGAATAGATGTATTCGTGGTATAGTTATTCCCGTTTATATTGAAGTTTGGACGAATCCACCCTTAGTGAGTGAATATGTAAATGTAAGTATTGTTGATCCAATTTTCATTGTTCTATAAACGAAGTCAAACTCAAAAGTAGGTACTTATAATTTCCTTGGTCAAACTCTATTTTGTGGACTTGTACGTATCTGTAGCGGTCAAAGTCAAATGTCAAACAAATGTCACTGACATCGGCACGCGGACGCCATTAAACTACTCGCGGTACTCTGTTGTTCACTTCACTATTTCACTTCACTCATTTTCAAATCATATTTTCATATGCGAAATAACTAAAACTAGTTTGATATAAATAGTTCATGCATTCATCAAAACTTTGAAAATATAATAATTTTCACATTGATAAAACAATAGTGTTGGGTTTCTGTCAACCGAAATAGCATTAGTGGCAGTTTCTTGAGAGGCCCGCTTTTCCGTGTCTGAAATCTTGTTAAACTAGAAAAGATTTCCTTTTGCGCGGCCTACGAACGTTTGAAATGTCAATAAATTCAATGGAGTGAAATAATAAACGAATTTATCGCGACTGTGCCAGGAGCACAGAGGTGTCGCTTGAATGTCAAAATAGTTAGATACTTACCTATTTTGTATTGTGTAAAATCATTTGTAAATGTGAGAGCGAAACACTACCTCTACTTACGAAAAAGTACTTCTTACAAACTAAATAAACGTATCACTTTTAGAACTTTAACATTAAGAGTTCCGAATTAAGTTACCAGGAGAGCAGACTTACAAGAAAGTACTAGACCTGAGCCGTTACTAATTAGAGTGAACCGGCAAAGTCGCTTGTTAACCCAGTTTCTCGACGCGTCTTTCAAACTCTTTGATTACATGTTAGTTATGTTAGCTTAGTAAGTACTTCAAGTTCTTTTTTATTTATTTGTAAAATTGATGTTTTTTTAATACTAATTCTGAGCCAATAGTAATTCTTAGCAGGGGTCCTGCGGAGAATGTATGTACATACAATACGATTAATTTAACATTGCACAACAGAAGTGACCGACTTCTTTCTCGAGTGAAGTTGCAGCGGATGACTGTCTATTGTCAATTGAATCGCATTGTACAATAATTTTGCTGCCTAAATTGTTAACAGGTCTATACAAGGTGTATTTGTAACCACTCTCCAAATTTTAAGGATGTGTTCAGTCCATGAAACTGAACAACTGTCGCTAAGAAACATAGGGTCAAATATGTAAAAAAAAAATGGCTTTTCTTACAAATCAAAGAGATCACGTGATCAGTTTAGTATGGGATGACCAAAATTTTTTGGCGTATTTCGACACATGTTTCATGGAGAAAGTTGTTTAGTTTCATGGACTGAACACATCCTTAAAATTGGAGAGTGGTTACAAATACACCCTGTAGATACAAATGCCTATTTTAGTCCGGGGCTTGAACTTATTACCGTTTCTCCTGTTTTTATTTCTCCAATAGAGTTATTCAAAAGTTACAAAATGGCTAACAAAGCTTTAGATTAAGACTTCTTATCAAAGATTACACTCTGCCTTTAAAATCAATACAATGTGTACGTTTAATGGTTCAGTATTGTATAAAAAAACTTAAATTAAAAACTTTTTAACGACCAAACTTTAAATAGATTAAATTTACACAAACTATCAATTTCAAAGTTAACAAACAGGTATAACTTACGGTTGAAGAAAGTCTCTATGATGTAGTGTCATAAATAAAATTGTTTTCGTAAACACGCTATGATGGATGTAATGTTTGTATTATCTTTGGGCGACCTAGTTGCTTAAGGGTGCATCAATAATAATAACATTGTATGCATGTAAATATCATTATTCTTTATTTGTGCCGCATTCGCGTTTATCTGTTGACTGTTGGTTGACTGGTAGAGAATGCTATTAGCATTAAGTCCGCCATTTGTACCTTACTCTATGTATATGTACAATAAAGATTTATAAATAAATAAAATAAAAAAACCCTACTGAGAATCATATTTTGTCACATTGTGGAAATGGAATCATACATTGTAATATCACATAATGAGGTGTAGCACCCCCCATTTTTAGGGTTCCGTACCAAAATGGTAAAAAGGAACCCTTATGGTGTGACTAAGTCCGTCTGTCTGTCACAGCTGGATATCTCGAGAACTACTAATGGTATCAACTTGAAATTTGGAATAGTTAAAGATGACCTTTGTCCAACTATTTTTCAAATAAGAAAGAAATAAAAAAATAAATAGTTTTTTTACAACAGGGACTGAAAAGAGGTCTTAAAAATTTTAAGTGGGGCGACAAGGTCATGTGGGGTATCATATAAAAGAGCGCCGTTTGCACATTTTAAAACATTTTTTTCTTTTTTTTTTAAACCGCATAGTTTTCGACTTATGATGAAAAATGTAAAAAAAAATACCGTTCCACCCCTTTATCTCCGAAGTTTGCAAAGAGAAAAATCTGAAATAATTCTATGTTATGTAAAGATTACAGGAAAAATAAAACGATGTCTCAATATAACACACTTTTTTAGAAATTCAAAAAACAAACAAAAAATTATTTAGTTCCTCTACCAGTCAACAGATGGCCCTGACCTAAGAAAATTATTTAGTTCTACTATCGTTCAAGAGATGGCGCTGGCCTAAGAAAAAAAAAAAATGGTTCCACTATCGGCCAAGAGATGGTGCTGACCTCATGCTGCAATAATATTTATTTTATTATTCTACAATACTCTGCAGTGTATTTATTATGATGGTACGGAAACCCTCGGTGCGCGAGTTCGACTCGCTCTTGCTTGACCGGTTTTTTTTTAATACTTATGGCACAGTAAAGGTGCTTATGGAATAACTTAGAAGAAGATCATTTGATTTAATTGTGCCATTATAATTTTAACCACAGGACACGTAAAAGTGTACGTGTCCTGTGTAGTGTAGTGTTCAATATACAACATTATTTTTTGTATATACCAAAGCCGAAACACGGGTCTCACATATCCTTTATTACGTCGAAGGTATTTTTTCAAAATGGCGTCGTCAGACTAGCGGGTCTGTCACTTCATTGCTAATTGCATAATTAGAGCAACCCCCCCCTCAAAAAATATAAAATTCTTTAAAATATGAAAGAAGACCATAATAAATGATATACCGTTAAAATCGTCATTAAATAACCAAAAAAAATTATTATACATAAAAATAACCTATATTTGATAATTAAATGACAATTTAAAGGCAAAGTACGAGGATTGAATTTTTCGATTTCATTTTCAGAATCATTACAAAAAAATGATAAAGATACCTTAAAAACTCACGACGTTACAAGCTTTTTGTGTTGTGCGCGCGAGACATTTTAGTAGGGTGCATGTAAGTAAATATTATTTAGTCAAAATAAACATGATACAAAAATATTGCAATCGATTCTATTACTAATTCTGAACAAAAAGTTTTCAGGTTTCGTATAATTATACTAAAAATAACCTTGTATAGCTTTTTTTGTTTATTTATTTGGAAAATGTTTGAAGCCAAACCAACATACCTAATTGTTTTTGTTCCTTATTACAAACTAAGTATGAAAAATGTTCTAGCAAGTTCGCGCATTTAACACAGACTCAAAACATTTGCATACTAACTACAGAAGTCAACAAGTAGGTACCTCTCAAGTTTTATTGGGCTTTCAAACTGTTGGAACCGTAAAATACACCGGGCGACAAATTTAATATTATCTAAATGCGCATAACCCGATCTTAGCTTATTTTAAACGCCATTAAAATTTAGATCGCAGCTTAAAAGCATTTGATGCTCGTATGAATGTTATTTTGTAAGTAGTTATGAACGACAATGATAATAACTTTTTATTACTTTTAGGTTTCCAAGAGAAGAACATGAAGAATTTGAGGTAACTGAAGTTTAGAAAACAATTATTGCGTGTCTTTATTTTATATATGTCTGTTGTGACGTATTTAGTTTTGGATATTTTAACAAATTGCAAAGAAAATTTGACTTTAACTTATCATGGAAATGAAAAATAAACTATTAAAGGTAAAAAGGCCTTAAGCATTAAAAAATCATTAAGTGATAGAAAATCGAAACTTCTGACTTTGAAATTGCATCCATTCTAAGAATTGGTGTAAAGAGATTTATTATAAAAGGTCATTGGGCATATTTGACCTGCTTGATGAAAGTTCGCGTACAGAAACTAAACTAGTTTTAAATTGAAGAATTCAATCCCACTTTTCAAAATATGTATTATTTTTTTATGTACCAACCGGCAGAAAAAGTTATTTCACATTATCTGTGTAAGTATGTGCTTAATTTTGTTAAACTTTTGTTAATAAAGCAGAAGTTTTTACTTTGAGCATTGTGAAAATGCGTGGTACAAGCATAATAAACGTTTGTATTGTCTTTATTTATTTATTTTATTTATTATTGAAATGCTATAATATAATGATAAAAAATGAAATATGTCCTGCAAGAATGCGAACCATACTACTGCGTATCAGATACATTTATCTACATACCTAGCCCTATTTCGTTTGTGTACGCCGTAGGTCAAATGTTCGAACAAAATGCCCAATGACCTTTCAACGTCAATGTAATTTACAAAGTATTTTGATCCTATAAAATACACATTTTCCGTCCCGTATCGCCAGCAACGTTCAAAATTAGTTTCAGTGGTGCTATCGAGATTTATTCAACCGGTCGTACGTAATTTGCCCTCGCTCCGAAACCGGGTCAAGTTCCATTAGAATGATTATTTTGCGAATCGTGTGAACATGGCGGCAAATTAATTTGTACACAATTGTAAAATAAATAATTAAGATGAATAAATAAATAAATATTAATAGGTTTTTTCAACGAGACTGCACCTATAATTAATGGGTACCTACACAAAATCATTACCAACTCCTTTTCATATTGTGTACTTAAGTAATGTTATTGAAGATTTTTGAAGAATTTTGT
Source organism: Agriphila straminella (assembly GCA_950108535.1). Taxonomy (NCBI): domain Eukaryota; kingdom Metazoa; phylum Arthropoda; class Insecta; order Lepidoptera; family Crambidae; genus Agriphila; species Agriphila straminella. Next base: position 14,584,157 of record OX467309.1, on the reverse strand, counting down.
ATTTTTTTATATACTGTATTATTATTATTTTTTTTGGTACCCACATTTTTTTTTTTTGATTTAGTTTTTTTTATAAGTTTTGTTTATTGCCGCCACGATTTTTCTACTTAACAACTTACCGGTTGACTGGTAGAGAATGCCCTTGGGCATTAAGTCCGCCATTTGCTGTTTTTATTTTAAGCAATAGAGATTAAATAATATAAAATAAAATAAACAAAGATATTAATTTATACAATAATACTTAAAATAAGTTCTTTTCGAAGTGCGTTATATTTTTGCTGTTGTGCAGAACCTATCTGTTTGCTCTTTATTAATTACTTTCATCGACACACGTATTTAAGTGCATGTCAGAACTAGAAATTTTAATGTAAAACTGTTACTTTAACCCACTTTTTTATATCAAGTTAAAAAAATAACAGCGCCGGGTACAGTCCTGGATAAAGCTACAAAAGCACTAGACATGCTTAAAGTGTTTCATTATTTCCGTTCAGAGCAACTAGAGTGGAAATCGTTTGTAAATCTACTTGTAGTGTTCTCTTTCGGCTTCCGAACGGTTCCGAAGTTTCCGGGCGCATACGCAAGCTAGCGTAGGCCGGCATTTAGAGCCTTTTGGCCCATTCAGCTACATTTGAGCTGGGCTTCGGTTTGGATTTAAGGTATAAGAGCTGGCGAGTTCCATATAAGTAATACATACATAGTAAGAGTCGAGAGTTATTTATTTCTTATCAACCACCGTTTTGCGTCAGGCTAGCGCTGCTTTCACATGCATATAATTATTCATGTTTACAGTTTAATGGATTAGGATTAAGCTATATTGGATCACAATGCTCTGCATTTTTCCATTACTTTGTCACTTTGTTCACGATGTTTCACGATGTTTGCGCTAGAGCCGAATCACTGAGCGTTGATGACCGGCTCACTGATACCGAAGAGAAGCAGGCGAGAGTTGTAGAAGCAGGGGAGTGGTTTCCTCGCTTTCGATAACGATGTTACTTACTACTGATGATAAGAAATAGAGCTATACAGTGTCGAGCGGGCTGATGTAGCTCAACCCTACTGGCCATTTGACAACTCGACGGCCGGCTGTACTTTTTACTAGTTTAAATAGATGTGTGTGTACATAGCATACGCGCTTGGTCACCGGTCGCCTGGCGAATAGGCTCGCAGCGGCTACTCACAGCAACGTTTTTTATTAATTTATCTGTTTTTGCAACAAAGGACTTGCCATTATTTTTTATTGGTTGATTATCTATAATGAGTAGGTAATGATAATATTGCACTTCATTACATTCATTCATGCATGTACAAGAAAAACCAGCCAGTCTAACTAACTTTACGCTAATTGGTATAATCGTTTACTTTTTTAAGGTTTACTTTTTTAAAGATTGCCCGCTACTTTTTAACCGACTTCAAAAAAATGAGGAGGTTCTCAGCTCAGCTGAATTTTTTTTTACTTTCTTCTATGCCGCTACCGCTTATGATTTAAGGACATGTAGGCACGAGATGCGAACGCGGCGTGGGCGGGTGCTACATCGATCGCGCGACCCCTGACATTAAATGAAAGACAGGGCCGTTCACGGTGAGGGACGCAGCCCGCCGTAAGCCTTCAGGGTTTTACGCGTTGAATACATAGTGGCACGCAGATTGTCTCGAGCGACCCACTTATTTTATTTTGCAAACAGAAAATTTAATTAAACATTTCGGGGAAACTGAGCAAGGACAACCCTTTAAAAGTTCCCGAACCATGATTGTCTTTGTATAGAATTCCTGCGTCGATTCCTACCTCCTCCTTCCTCCGTTACCTGTTCTCTTAAAATATTTTAATTACTTAAAAATCACCTAGAATTAATAAAAAAAAATTACTGACTTACTACAAATAACTCGCATAAAGATGTGAAACCAGTGTGAATCTTTACAGATGCTTTCAAGAATAAAAGGCTATTCGCTTTATCAATCACACATCACAATACACGGGGAAATGGGAATGATATTTCAATGGAGAAAAATAAATTTTCTAGCGGATGCAATAAAAATAACCGGTATCCGAGATCCATATAAACCACCCGCTCCTCGGGAGTACTATCTGACATTATATTACTAGAAGGCGGCATCCCTGTTGAAATGTAGGGCACCCACACTTACGAGGGTTACGCACACACGCACTTGGTTATACATATGCAGGACGTGTCCGCAAAAGCTACCTGACTTTGTAGCGGCGTGCACATAGCCCAAGTTGCTATTATAGGAGCTAGTTGTATTTAACTCGGCAGCTTAATATTGCTTGTTCTACGATGAGCCAGGGGTGTGCGTAACACTTTACGGTGTGTTCGCTCTCGCAGAACTTTGGTTGTGGAATCTTACTGCGGTTCTGTTAGCATGGTTTAGGCAGGTCATGATTAATTGCCAACGGAATTTCGTTTGCTGTGGTAATGTTTCTTTGTTCTCGTATAAGAGAGAGTTTGTACGCTTAATTATTACCTTGCCTTTGTTGTAACGGAAATTTTATGTTGAAGCTTCTATAAAAATATATTTGTTTGAACGTCCTCGTCGTCAAGATGAGATAAATTACCTTTAAGGCATTTCTGGGCAGACAAGTAGGACAAACTATAACCCACCACGTTGTTGGTTGGCCCAATGTGGATTGGCGGGTGTTAACAGTCAGGACCGACGGCTCAAAGTGCCTTTCGAAGCACGGAGGAGCATAAATTAAACGAGCGAAATTGAAATTAATTTCTGTACGGTTTTTCTTTGTAAATTGTAAAATCTCTTTTAACTTTACTAAGCTGATTCTTAGCTTCGTATTGATTCTAATAATAGGCATTTGCTTTTACGAGTATATCTTTTGCCATCGACTTGAACAAGAGCTTTCGAGATTAAAGATTAAAATCCGACAGCCTAATCTGTATTCAGCTGTAAATGAAATACATTTTTGTTAAATGGATGTCATTTGGTTGAGTTTAAATATTTTTATTTATATTAAATATGTTTAGTGTGGTTATATCTAAGGTATTATGAAGTATTCATTGTTTCCTTAGCAAAACTATGAAGTCAATAATTATTAAGGCAATTCAGGATGTTTGTGAACTTAGCAGAACATTGTCCAGCAGATCAAAAATAAATGAAAGTTTTTTTCGTATGCAGCAGAGTTCAGGTAGGTCAAAATACGTTAATTTAAATTTTGGGCCACCCCATACTAAAACGATCACGTTATTATTGATATAATGACCTACCGTGGTCGAGTGACCTCTGAGGCCCCGGATGGGTCAATTTGGAAAAAGGAACGTTTCTATTGACTCAGGTCAGGTCTGGGTGTTCCATCAGAGATCAGAGACTAACTCTGATTTCTAAAACACAAGTACTTTAGCTACTTACTTTGGAATCGGAGCAATTTAGGTATGTGATGTTGTCAAATATTTATTTATGATTTTTATTTTCTTACTCTGATTTTTATAAATATTCTATTTTTTTTTCGTATTTTGACTGTTTCTAAGAGGAAGTCGCGATAATCGGATGCAATGGGGATGCAAACTGAGGAACTAATGGTTCTTTCATAGGTCTTGGTATTAGGTTTTATAATAAAATTCCAAGTTATATTTTGGATTTACCATTTGAAATCTTTAAGTCTCATGTAAAAAATTGTCTTCTCAAAAAAGGATACTATACCGTTAAAGATTATTTAATTGATAAAACAGCCTGGTCGTAGATACTTAAAACTTATTGTAAGCTTTTTGACTCGACGACGCCTTAATGCGAGTAGCTTTAGTATGTCATGCTCACTTTAATCATTTCTGCGGTGGTGTCGTGTGGGGCGGGTCGTTACGTTCCCTCAAATATGGTTGAGCGAAGCGATGGCTGGTCCACGCGTCATGCTCGTGAACGGGTGCTGCCAGTGGGAATGGGTCTGCTTCTGTCTGCTTGTACTAAGGGCGTCGTATATTTATATTTTTTTTTCTGTTTGATATTATCAATATGTATGGCACTTCTTACTCAAAACATAAAACTAATAGGCAAGTAAACCTTGTTTTGATTTCTCTTTTTTTTATTGCAATCATTTTGCTTTCTATAGTCAGTAGTTTTTGTAAGTAAAGGCCTATGAAAAGCTTTTGGATATTAGTTTTCAATTCAGTGCCTTAGGATGGGTAGCCTAAGTATGTCATGCTCTCTTTAATCATTTCTGCGGTGGTGTCGTGTGGGGCGGGTCGTTACGTTCCCTCAAATATGGTTGAGCGAAGCGATGGCTGGTCCACGCGTCATGCTCGTGAACGGGTGCTGCCAGTGGGAATAGGTCTGCTTCTGAGTGCCTATCTTAACGCATATTGAATTGTAAGAATTGCGTTTTTGTATTATTATTTTTTATGTCTTGTATCAAGTGTTTTTTGGTAAATTTTGCCTACTTAGGTGCACTTTCGAGTAGCAGACATAGTGATTACTGATTTCTCAACTAGTTGAAAGTTATTTACTCTCACAATTACCTATTCGATAAGTAGTAGGTATTTAATTTCAACCTACCTACCCATTGTGTGCAAACTTTTGTTAATTATTGTGATGGAAAATGACCTCACTTTAAATGTGGAGCTCATTTTTCAATGTTGACGACTCTGTATGAAATATACAGGGAGAAAAAAGCAGCCCTTGACGAGTTTCTTGCCGGTTCTTCTCGTTACAAGGTCTCCCGCTCAGGGTTTGCGAACCGATGGCGTAGCTTCTTTGACATTCACAAGTGCTTGCAGCCTAGACTGAATAAATTATTTTTTGATTTTGATTTGATTTGAATGGCGCCACAAGCGTTTGTACTAAAATCGTTTGATTGGTTGTTTCAAATATCAAATGTCATTTGAGACATATTTTAACCAATCAAAGTATTGAGAGCGGTGTAAACGCCGCTAGCGCCATCTGCGATTAGCTTTGCGTTGCCAACCCCATTCGTCGTTCAATTTATTTGATATTGAACCTTATTCGTGAGTAATTATAGTGTCACGGAATGGGACGAACATCGTCCGCTTATCGCGATTGTTTTTATGTAATAGGCAGTTTCGTGGACTGACCACATCCTTGACAAGCTTGTCACAAAATCACCATGTAGAACTCACTTTTAATGAACACTAGCTTCTGCCCGCGTGGATATTCGCACAGAACTAAGTTTTTTTTTACATGTTCTGTAGATATTCGAGAAAATCCTTAGGGAACCTTTAACCAGGATAAATAGTATTCTATGTTTTAAGTTCTTCAAAATCAGATGAGCCGTTTTACGTGATAAGGCGGGTCCCCACTTCTTTCTCTATCTCCCCCCTTCTCTCCCTCTCCCCCTCCCATCCTCCTCCTCCTCACTCTTCCCCACCTCCTCCCACTCACACTCCGAGACAGACAGACAGAGTTACTTTTGCATTTATAATATTAGGTATAAATATATTAATATTAATTTATGTATTAATAAATAATATTTACTTAAACTACGGTAAAATCTAGTTGTCATGAAAAAGGATACTGTCTAAAGTCTAATGCTGTGTTATTACAAATGATTTTTAAACACTGTGTAACTAATCACGTGTTTTAATGTGATGCTGTCACTTTTTGACAATATTGTTTGACAAAGACAGCATCACGTTTAAACATGTGTTTAGTTAAACAGTGTTTAAAAATCTTTTGTAATAACACGGATGGTGTTTAGTCTCCACTTTTTAAAAATAAACTTTTATTTCAAACCCACGCAGACAGCGACTACAACAAGATTTAGATAGGTAGGTATTTCTCAAAAGTTCTTCTAAAACTTCAAGTTTATATTACCATACAAAAGCCTATCTAAAACGTAACGACCTTTGTTACGGTTTTCTTTTATTAAGTTGCAAAACATAAATAAGACCCCTACCCAAAGTAGGTAATGAAGATACTAACTTAATATTAAATAGGACGAGATAGGACACTTATTTTGAATGAGGAAAATATTAACAGGGTGGCTGCATAAGTGGTATTATTGAGATAAAACCTTCTTGCTTTTTTCCAGAAAGTAAATAAAGTACATAATTATATTTGGGAAAAATATAAAATAGAACCTACGACGATGTATTGGAAATAGATAAAAGGCGGTTGTGTGGCCGAAAGTGGCGCCCTCAGAGGTTTTTATTTAATAAGTTATTATTAGAAAAAGATTTTAATAATGTTTATCGTGGAGATTTTAGGGCCCATGGTCTAGTATTTTTAGAAGGTATCACTACATGCCTTCTTAGTCATTCGTAGAAGTAGATAGCAAATGTGTCAAAAACGGCCACTTTTAGCAGTTTTGCTATATATCTACTTCTAGCAGTGACTACGAGGGAATGTAACGATACCGTCTAATTAATATGACACCCATATTGCAATATTCTAAAAAAAAAAATTTTTTTTACTACGTATAATAGCACCGTACAGCCGCCATGTTGGTTTTTTTATTTCTTATATTTCTTAAGAACACTTGGGCTGACAAGACAAATCTAACGATATCTTAATCATAGAAATCCGTTCAGCCGTTTGAAAGATATGAGGTAATAAAGAATTTAATGATACCTTAAAAACTCATGAAGTTATAAGCGTTTTGTGTTATGCGCGCGAAAATTTTATTGTAGGGTGTAGGTTAATAATTATGGTTTTGTAAATATTATATAATTAGTCAAAATATAACATGATATAAAAAAATGCAATCGATTCTATTACTGATTCTGAACAAACAGTAAATTTTCAGGTTTCGTATTATACTAAAAATAACCTAGTATTTCATATAAATCAATTAAATTGATATTATTATAGTTTGATATTTCGTTAAAGTAGCGAAATCTTTTTGAAACTGAAATTTTCAGAGTTCAGTTTAATCGATAGAGGGTGCTAGAAATGTTACGCAAAGTGCAAAGGTAACTCTGCAGTCCCATTTCTATTTATAGCGATACCCCGGCCGCCTGCTACCACGAACTGCATGCATTTCAGGACCTTGTACTAGGGAATTGATGGCTTGCCCAATGATATGAAACTCTTATGAAATAAAAAAAAAACAATAATGATATTTTATCATACTTAGGAATGATTTTTCAATCCTCAGTTAACAGATATCAGTCAGTTTAAATATAAACCAAATATAATAAATGTCATTCTTAAAATGTGGCAGACAAATGAATGACAAACACTTTGAATTTTGCGGTATAAAATACGCTATCTAACGGATAAAGCTTTATCTAGGCATTGAAAAATCAGCTTTTATTACAAAACTTAAATTATCTTTTTAATTTAGGTCAACAAAAAGCTTACCTATATATACACGCATAATGTAATTCACTAGAATGTCAATTCAATTAATTATAGTTACCAAATTAAATTAATGTTTGTACACAACAAAGCATATTAAGCATTTCTGCTTTGTAATATCCGTACTTCCCATTTCCATTTGACGTATTGCCAATGTGCTTCCACGTATTTGGTTACACTTGTGTCAAATTAATTTACTGCTTTGTGGTCCGAAACATAATGTCGAGGACTCTAATAACCACCGTTTGGTAATTGTCCACCATAAACACATAGAAAATCTTTATGACGACCTATTGCTATTGGTTAGTAGCTTTACATGTGCATTAAATGATGTAGGTACCTATTTAAACAAAATCAGCTTCAAAAATAAACAGCTATATAAAGAAAGAAATAATATTCATATCTGCATAATTACTATTTAAGTACGCATATCACATATTAAAAAAAACCGGCCAAGTTCCGTAGTTACCGTATATACCATACCATATTTAATACCACTATCATTTTTCGTCTGTAAAAATAACTCTGTTTTTCAGAGTGTTGGTATGAATGACAAAGTTATATTTGCGGTTTTGGAAAATATGATATGTCTCGTATATACTATACTCGTATATACTATACTATACTATATCTCGTTCAAACCAATTTTCGTTGAAAGTTTTTATTAAGATCTATAAGCATAAGTATATTTTTTTAAGATTTTTTACTCTCTTATTTCAAAAGTTAGAGGGGACACATTTTACCACTTTGGCGGTGTTTATCTTTCAAACGGTTGACTTTGAGAAAAAATTGTCTTAGGAACCTCAATGTCATTTTTAAAGACCTCTATAGACACCCCACACGTATTGGTATGAAGAATAAACTTTTTTTCAGTTTCAGTTCCATGTATGGGAAGCCCCCCCTTAATCTTTTTTTTATTTTTGTGTTAAAATCGTTAAGCGGTTAACATAATACATTTACCTACTAAGTTTCAACTGTGTAATCCTAATACTTTTGGAATAAAATGGCTGTGACATACGGATGGACAGACAGACAGACAGACATGACGAATCTATAAGGGTTCCGTTTTTTGCCATTTTGGCTACGGAACCCTAAAAACGTCTTTTGAAGTCAGGTGGGGCCAACCAAAGAATATTTTCCGTTTTTAATTTATATAAATTTTTATCGCAGTTTTTATTCTCAATTTTATTTGTTAAATCTTAAAGCACCATCCGATTCCATAAGACTTTTTTTTATATCAGATATGCGTAGGTACTTAAATAGTATTTCGTATTTCTTATTTTATTAGTATTTGTTTCTTATTAGAGCGGTTTCTTTTTGATTTTTAAGAGCAATTTTTGACCGGTTTTTTGAAAGAGAATTTTCATTTTAAAGCTTTATTATTTTTAACTTTTTTGTGGTAATTATGTATATGTAAATGTAAGCGTTGCTATAAATATATTTTATTAATATTTCACACTTTCCAATGGTATATTACCCCTAATAAGTCAATTTCCACTTTTCTAATCTGTTTGTTGTTAAGAAGTCCCATAAGTCTCCTTGTACCTACGCAGTTAAATTCTAGTACAAAACATCCTTGACCATAGTTAGCTACCTAACTTATTTAAGATTGTCATAATCCTACAATCCAATATTTTAATCACTATTCAGTTCCTATTTGATTTTAAGAAGTTCCCTTGTGTATATTGGAAAGCCGAGGTTCAATGCAAACTAAAATGGTCTTATCGCTAAAGTATCGTCTTTCAAACAAAATAATAAACATTTAAATTGGTTCATAAACAAAGAAATGGCCGATCGTTCTGATAATGCCTAAAAAAACCACAGTATTTTCAGGATTTCCTGAAAACTACTGAACCACTTTCAAAATTTCAAAAATAAGACCAACTAGGGGATAAACCTTAAGTAGTAACGTTTGAATACACTAAAAACAAATATTCAGACGAACATAGAACCACCACCTTTTTTGAAGTCAGTTAAAAATTAGTACAACCAGCCTTTTATGAGGACATAATATCCTGAAAAAATAAAAATTATAAAGTTTTTTGTTCTTAAAAAATATATGCACTATTATCACATTATTACTGTCTTGGATTCAATAATTATTCTACGATTTTAAGTTGAAGATGAATGAATTTGATATACAAGAAAGATTAACGACAGTACCATCAATTTAAAATAAATATACATGTAATGGAGTTGCAAATTGAAGAATATCGTAAGATTAATGATGAGAACGCTTTCAATGTCGTATCTTGAGTCTCGAGTGTCATCAAATCCATCTCCAATAATTGGTGCTTGCGATTTGCGACAGACAGCTACAGAAAGTAAAAAATTCTACGCCGCATTTGAGCCCAATTATTATCTGTAAAGATTTAAAGAGAAGCGAAATTCGACACCTCGTGTCGGAGGCCAAGACACACTTCGGGTCGCTAAACCATTAGAGTAAGTACATTACATTACATAAAATTCGACTCGCATCCCCCCCCCCCCCTTATTGATTAAATTCTGATAATAGTGACGTACGATGCAACAGGTCCTCTGCATACAGCCCGTAACTCATATAACATTTCCTACCTAAAAGGAACTATTGTGCTTAAAATAAAGTTCAAAATCGATTGAACATCGACAGCAACAATATTGCAAAATGCAGAATCTAGGTTTTCCCGGGTTCGTGAGAAAGGGATAGATAGCTCGTAGCACTAACTCGGTCCTTCAAACAGCCCTGCAAACCTGACCGTTCTGAAATTTAAAATCAGGGTAAATAAAAATGGGTCTACGTGCTTGTTAACTTTTGTTTGTATTTGAACTGGTTTTAATTTGCGTAACGTTTAACTGACTCCGGAATTAGGAATTTTATCTGATACTCTGACATACATTGATTGAATAGGTCCCTTTAAATATTAATCAATTAGCAGTACGATTTAAATTAAAGAACTTTATTGCATGTAAACCAGATTCAAAATTGCTACATGTACATTTTCTTTAGAAAATACAATAGGCCTTTGATAAAGATTGGTTAACTCATTACCCAAGTGCCTTCCACTGAAGCTCGGTTTACGACGCGACGTCATAAAATTTTAGTTGGTCGTTTGGTAGTTTAGCAAGAACTTTACATTATTGTTTTGTTTTACATTATTTGTGAAGCTTTCTTTTTTCTTTTTTTCCTTATTAAATATAAATAAAATAGTAGGTATAAATTATTAAAACTAATAAATGTGCACTTAAGTTTTTAGATTAAACAGATCTTTTCTATTCACTTAAAAGTACGCTACGGTACTAAGATACAAATTGATGATTTTATAAGGTATTATGTCAGGTAGCCTGCATAAAACTTAAAAGTACCATCATTGTTATACTTTTAATAAGACAAATTAATGATTAATTTGTAACTTTGTTTGTACCGTAAAGTTTCCTACGAATACCTAAATCTACCTTTATTTAATTAATTCTAGAAAAGGACTTTTAGCCCATTAATAAATGAGATAAGGAAAGTTAAGTCTTTTGAAATGAAAATGGTTGTTGGTATTTATTTTTATTTGGAAACTCGTATGTAATTAGCGTAATTCGATTTGTGTTTAAGTTAAAATCGGTAAGGTACAACCACAGTCGATCACACACTGTCACAAGCATCACGCTTCTTTTATCAGATTTTTGAGTTGGGTTGTGATGTTAGTGATTTAAAATATGCGTGATTACACTATGTTTATCTGAAGAATCTAAAGATCATTTATAGAGTTGATCAAAATGAAAACTTTTGACCAAACACGAAATATCGAAAAAGACATCTGACTTTAAAAAAAAAACTCTGATGAAATGTATGAAACAGCTGTAATTTTTTCGCCATTTCAGGTTTGCATTTGATTTATCTTACTCTATGCAGGTTTGTTTCCTTATAAAAAGTTATCCATTATGATCATCTTCTACAAATGGTTTTCAGGCAAAAAATAACGTTCTAAGTATAAAATTTATAATTTTATCACAATAAGCTGTCACACATAACTCAGTTCAGCTATTTTAGTTCAGTTATTTTAACAATAATTTATGCCAAGTTCCTTGATAACAGAAAGCTTATCAAAATTCCGTGCACACTAATTGATAAATTCTCAAAAGCGAACCGTTTAATAAAATATGAGGGAACAGTGAACAAAGGCCTAGAATTTAATCAGAAGGTAGAATATTCAATTGACGTTATTTGCCGTCCGGCTAGACGAGGTCGGAGTGGATATCCATCAACATGTCTGCCATGTTTACAAGTTACGGACAGAAAAACTTACGCATTTTTTAGTAGCAGGTAGGGAGTAAGAAAATAAAAAAGTTAAATTATAAAAAAAATCGTAAGTTTACGATAACGAACAAGGATTTTGTAGTAGCATGTAGAAATAATACTCTTTATTATAATCACTATACATATCATCTTTTCACCTTTCGAGCACATTCCATTAGGTCCATAATACAGAAAGTTAAACCCATTTACGAAAGCTACATTCAAAAAGCGTGTTTAACCATTTATATTTAAATTGCAGTGCAAATAAAATAAATTTACACATAAAAGGAAACTTAGCACTCTTAATGAGCGTAATAAAATTAATTTGTATGCAATAAAAAAATCACTAAGCAATCTTCACGAGACTTGGGCGAAAAATGGCGAAAGAAGATTATATCGTCTAATTTACATTAAACAAACCGCTTACATCATTAAGCCTGAAACCCTCTTTAATATTTATGAACTAATTTTGCCTGACTAATGTTCAGTTGTTTTGTTGATATTTTTTAATTTATTTAACAAATTAACAGATGCGAAGTATTAAATGCTATTTTAACAGTCGGGTCATGTACTAGTAGATTTATTGTAATTTTGTTTTCTAGTTTTCAAAACCTCTAGCAAGGGCTTATATCTATTATAAATTAACCTTGACGTGAAACTCGTAAGTTAAAGTTACATTTTATTTTTGTTATTGACTGTGGTTTCAACCATGGTTCGGTGAAGTGTAAGCTTATAAACTATGCCATAAATACATGGCCTATTGCACCGATTATATTATTGTTTTAGCCTATTGTTATGTGTAATAGTAATCAGTTTATTAGTAAGTATAAACACAATCAACAACAAACCAGAGTAACTTGCTAAAGAGTTATATCATTTTAGTATTCTGTACTAGTGTATACTGATTTGATTTTAGTCTCTTTACCTCAAGCAGTTTACCTATTACTTGTAAAGATTTTTTTGTCCTACTTCCACTTTCTGATAAATACCCCAGATTGCTCGAAACTCCTCCAGAGTTATCGGTAAAGTTCGGCAGCTGTTATTTATCGTAGCTTCTCGCCTTGCGCCGCAACACTCGCCAAATCACGATTCATAACTTACATCCGTACCACGAAACCTTGAACGATATTTATTATTTAAGTAACCAACAAAATCAAAAACAAGCATGCGAACGACATGAAAAAGAAAACACAACGAGATAGTACATAGTAACTTGCTCAGTAAGTTTTTCTAAGAAGAAAATATTTGTTACCTTTTCCTAGCGTCACAAACACTATAATCGCGTAGTACCTGTAGCAGCAACGCGCAGACTGCTGCCAGTCAGTATATTACCAATGGTACTACTAATGGTACCAATGTTACTACTTATGGTACCAATGGTACACTGACATTACAGGGCTCGCTTAGATAAAGCGCGCTACGTAACTTTCGTAGTGCTCGCTGTGCTACGACCGTTCATTTTTTAGCTTTTTTCTTTTTTTTAATAATACCATACACACTCACTTTGACTTTGGCTGTTGTTTTTATCATATAATTTTTTACACTTCTTCGGAAACACCCTGTATAATGTAAAAATGATATTATCTTGGTACTTCCTAAATTATTTCATATGATAACCCGTTCCACGATAAGCTGTTTAATAAATTGCATAAACAGTTCATCAAATATTTCAATTGTCTAATCTCATTATGCGTGTAAATAATGCTTTTCGTGAAGATTTGAAACTTAACAAAAACATATTTTGACAAAGAGACATTAAAGTTTCTCGACAAAAAGTCCTCAGGGTAAAAACCGAGACAAATAACGTTAAAAAAGTATTTCAAATAATAAAATCCATTTTTGCTTTCTTTTTGTTACGTAAATACATCGTGAATATAAATTGTCGTATTTTTTTACTTTAGCAGTTGTTCTTCAGAGTGGACAGAGTAGAATAGGTATTTATTTTAAGTAATCACATTTTCATTTAATTTCATTATTCCCTGGACAATATTTGAAATGGGGAAAGTGATTATTTACGTTGGGTAAGGTAAAGACATTTTTTTTCTGTTTGTGTTTTGCAATGTGGTAGTACCTAATTAAATTTTCATTAAAAATGTTATCGAAAGATGCGGAATTCGTCTATTTTTTCCGCTGGCTTATAATTTATAATCAAATCCATACTTCCTTACCCTTACTAATATTATAAATGTTGTTTTGTTTGTTTGTTACACCTTCACGTCTTTACTACTGAACCAATAATCATGAAATTTTGCATACACGTCAGGGGTGCAGTAAAGGACAATAGACAAAAGCTATCCATGCGGACGAAGTTGCGGGCGGTCGCTGGTACTTATTATGTGAGCTTATAATATTTTCATTTCATTCATTTTCATTTCATTTTATTACTCATTTTCATATCATTTCATTTTCAGAAAAATATATTAGGAGGTACGGAACCCTCGGTGTATTTGTCCGTCATTTTTTAATTTGATAAAAATTTAAAAAAATCTGAATGTTTGGTAGACAAATTGTTTGTAATCATGGCTACCGTTGTGCAATTTATTCAACTTTTTTAAATAACTACTATTCACTTCGCTCATTAAAAAAAACTGCTTTACGAATGAATGCTTAAAGCTGGCTTTTACTTTTAATATTAATAAGGGATAAACCCTTAAAAAAATTGACCCAAATTACGTGGTTCAAGTCCTAAGTCGTTAGAGGCTTTTCTTCTTATCTGCCTCGGATTTCGACGAAATGCTCAAGTTGGAACAGTTAACTTTCAGGGTTTACGGTCCAAATTGATTGCTACATTTATACGACTTCAAGAGAATTCGTTAAGACCTAGCAAGATGTGGAATTTAGCTTTCACAGCTTTTGAGTCTCATAGATTAAATAAATAGATATATAATAATAATTAAAAGAACTGAGAGTAGTTTGTCCATCAGCCATTTTTTATGTCCCCACTGCTGGGGCACAGGCCTTCCTTATGGGTGGTAAGGAGGACGGGCCATAACCCACCACGCGGGCCCAATGCGGATTGGTGGGTGTTAACGACTGCAAATACAAGAGAGAGTAGTTCAGAATAACTTATTAATTAAACCACTAGGTTGTAAAATTATTTAAAACTATTTGATTGAATCAGGCGTCACTTGGCGGAAGTCCCAAACCATTTTGAAAAAGAAAATGTAGCTTACTTCCGCAAACAAAATATGCAAGATGCACCGCCCGCCCGCCCGCAAAAATATGCAGCACACCACAAAATATAAGTGCACAATACCTGCATTTAGCAAGACAGCAACACACCTTGCACCTTCACCAATTAGGCTACTCTACACGTGTTTCGCCCCAACCCGGAGCATCCTCAGGAGTTAGATCGTGCGTAAACCAACACCGAAATCTGTGTTGCTGTCTTGCTAAATGCAGGTATTGTGCACTTATATTTTGTGGTGTGCTGCATATTTTTGCGGGCGGGCGGTGCATCTTGCATATTTTGTTTGCGGAAGTAAGCTACATATATTTCTTTTTCAAAATTATTTAAAACCTTTCGTATAATACTAAATAATATACTAGAAAAAATACGACTCGCACCAGATCAATACTCAGATGGGAATTGATTGATCTGGTGCGAGTCGTATTTTTTTTCTAGTATATTATTTAGTATTGTATAAAAATAGCATTGTGAATGCAAAAATCTCAAATTTAAAAACCTTTCGTATAGGTAATTTATTGAAATTTGCAACACACTGCAACTCATTTTGAAGGCAGAAAGAATCTTAGCGTTCTTTCCACTTCTTTCTAAAGCAAAACTGTCAAGAGGTTCCTTTAATAATAATGTTAGTCGATATAAATAATATAAAATGTTAAAGTAAGAGGCTTTTTAATTATGTAAAACAATGCAACCCTCGCTGAAAGCAGTACGGAGCAAAGACAATTTTCTTCAAGTTCCGCAACTCATAAGGGAACTTTGTAACTGAGATTCATGAAGACTCACTAAATAAAACTCAAGATATTGTCATCGTAGGGTTGCTCTTCTTTTTCTGCAAGATACTACTTTTTGATAGATTGGTACTTAAAGGATTATATCAATATCCACCGCGAATTTTTTTTATAAGTCAATGATATCTACTATATCCACCCAATGTCAAAAATGAACAAAATGGCGTTTTATTAATCTATGGACGTAGTTTTTAGTGGTAAACACATTAAATGTGACAATATCCTATACAAAATACTGATTAATAATAATAATATCTTTATTTCAGGCAATAAACCCATACATTGGATTACAAAAATGGAGTTCGTAACAAACCCGACATTGTCCTATACAATAAAAAATAAAGTGTTTTATCGTTATAGGTACTCAAAATTAAACATTGAGTTGATGAATTAGCAGTTGTACTACCTAATTAATAACAGTAAAAAAATTAGGCTCAATCTACTGTGATGACAACCCTAGAAAACTTTGGCAATAACAGTTAACACCAAAGAGAAGTGGGACAACGTAAGCTTTCAAATGTGAAACTCTTGCCGAGTCATTTCATCCAAATCCTAAGAGTTTCTTGTTCTTCGTGTAATTAAATTGTATTATGATTACGATGTTTTCAAACGATTTGAAGAACTTGGTTTATTATGAGGATGTCATCAGAGTTTACGGACATAAAAGTCATAAAAATGTTTGTATTGTGCTTTCGTACGCAGTCACCTTGAATACGCGTCACAGGTTTGGAACCCACAATATGATATTTATATTTCGCGGTTGGAAGCAGTGCAAAAAAGATTTCTTCGTTACTTGCAGTACAAATGCCACACTTATTGTGAAAATTATATAGAGCGATGCAAGAAATTTCATTTTTTACCACTAGAGAAAAGAAGGGAAATGTCTGATATAGCATTTCTCTTAAAAATATTTCAAGGTGATATAAATTCTCCCGAATTGTTAGGTAAATTTTATATAAATACACCGAAAAAATTAATGCGGCACACTAAGTTACTTTATGTACCCCCCTTAAAAACTAACTATTTAAAGAACACATTTGTTAACAGGGCGCCTAGGTCTTTCAATTCTGCTAATGATAACATAGACTTTAACATATTTAACACAAGCATACCCGGATTCAAAAAGTTGTATAACAATGGATTTTTTAATAATCTTTAGTAGCTGATAGTTTTTTGTAACACTTACATTACACGATATCGACTTGCGTTTAAATTTAGTTATTGTTTTTCCTATATGTGAAAACTTGTAATTGGCTTTACTGTAATTACAATGATATACTAAAATCTGTAGTAGCTGTAAGTTTGCCTCGAAAAAAAAAAAAAAAAAAAAAAAACTTCCTTGTCCTATCATACCTATTGAACTTGTTATAAAACGGTTTTAATGAGGATCAACGAGGTTTTTAGTAAATTATGTAGAGTTTCAGTCACATCAAAATAAATCAAAAAAAAAAAAAAAAAAGAAATCAAAAAATCATTTATTCAGTCTAGGCTGTTACAAGCACTTGTGAATGTCAAAGAAGCTACGCCATCGGTTCGCAAACCCTGAGCGGAAAAGAAATTTCAGTGAAAGAATTATTGAAATTGGACCAAAAATGACGAAGATAGAGCTATTTTCGTGTCGCATTCTCAAAAACGCTCCCCAATTCACGTACAGTTTATCAAAAAACAGGTAAAGGCAATTTTGAGGTGGTGACATAGAAGTGGCCCAAGTCAGGACAAGTCCTTTAATAAATATTTTTTACCCCTTTTCTGGCAACAGATTGTTCTGAGATTTGGTACACACCTTTAGTTCTGATGAAGGTACATTCGGTATCCAGTACCATTGTATATCCAAGATGGCCGCCGCTACGAAATAGCGGATTACATAAACAATACAACAAGTTTTATAAATGACCGTCTGTTATCCAAAATAATAAAATAATTTTTATTTTTTTTAATAAAACCATTTTAACTTGAAAATATTTGATACAAACTTACTAACTTAGATACCTCTTTTTATTACTTATTCTGAAAAAAAAAAACATGTAAAATATACAGAATACGTGTCAACAATGTCAACTTTTTTAAAATTTAGTTTTGTCGCGAGTTAAACTCTACAAACTCCTTTCTTTTTTTTCCAATAACATTTTGATTACACAAAAAAAGTCCATAAGGCTCATGGTATACGAGGAACTACCGGATGAACATTAACGGAGTAGGAGAGCAAGTGGACCATTTTTCTCCAATTCGTAAAACGAGAAAACGCTGAATCGCTGGGCATTTTTCGTGTAACCCAACAATATAGCTACTGATGCGCACCAATTCAGAGTCATTTTACGCAGTAAATTTTTCTCTGGAGCTAACTAAGCTTGAAATCTTTTGTGGATTTTATATGTTGGTTATGCCTTTTTTAGGACTGAGGCTAAACCTTAAAGCTTTTTAACAATAGGCCGGACCAAGTCTGACATTATTCACATTATGCCTCGTGTGTGTAATTTATCTCTTGGGCGAGGCTATTGGATTTTGGGTTTAGAGACGTGAGTGATAGTCCATGTGCACAAGATGTCCATTAAATAACTGAAGTGTGATATGTCACCTCTAATTGATTTAAGTAAACATGAGCTTGTTTAACTATCTAGTTAATTCATATCGATCTTAAGTTAGTTAGCTTCTCTTACCTACCGTGTCAAAAGCGAACAGTACGGAGTATAATAGTTATTTTTATGGAACTACATAACACAATATTCATTGTATTAAAAACATTAAACTCCACTAAAGGCTCTTTAAAAAACTAGCTCATAAATCAGAGAGATAATCCTTAGATTGTAAATGAGAAACGAAACTTATAATATACGCTTAGGTGCGGACAGTTCTAATGCACAGACGAATAAGTCGGGACATATAGACCGAATAGTTTTATAGGGTGGGACAAGATGTCCTTTCGCACTTATCCCTAATACAACTAAAGCCATAAAGACTGGTCGATCATAGTACAGGACAACTTTGTAGTTCAGAGACTTGACACAAAATATAATAGTATGATAATTTTGCCGATGACTGAATTATTATGAATTGACAAATAAATACATTCACCCAACGAGACTTAATTTAAACTTTCAGCTATATTATTCTCAGTTGAAAATCTAATTGATAATGACAATAACAACAGTAATCTCAAATTAACCATTCTAACAGTTAATTACCATGTTCACAATCGTATTGTGACTCTTCCTAATTAATACTGTAACATAATCCTCTTAAAACTAATGTGCTATGCTATTACTAGTGTGTAGCGTTCTTTAATATTCGATAATTATTATATATAAGTACTAAAAACATAAGTATTTTTAAATCGTAGATTCTTTTACCCTACATCATTGTTTGAATTGAATGAAAATATAAGAATATGTAATTCAAAAAGAAGAGAACTAAGTTTTTCATCCACTTTAGATTCTAGTAAGTTTGAAATTATGTTCTGAAAAGAGTACCCTTATTTTCATTATTAGATGGAAATGGAACCACGCGATAAATTCTAAGTCTATGGATGGAACGATATTTACAAATAAGTATGTACCTAATATTATATTCATATTAAGTATGTTACAATCAACATAGATTAATATATAAATAACATTATTTAATTAGATCGTTTCCTTAATTTACCAATTTACAGGGTTCAAGCTTAATTGAAATATAATATAGAACTCTACTAAGTTACCTACTCTATGCTGTTGCCAAAGAGTGAATCCTTTGGTGAAATCTTCGTTGAGCTGAAAAGTCCTCGAAATAGTCGTTGGATTTCGAGACCACTAATGGATCTACGAATAGAAACAAGAAAACGAAACATCGTTGTGCGCGTCTGTCCGATGTTGCGAATGATTTCTTTGTACGGACATTCAATTTGAATTCATTGGGAATTTTTAATTTTCCCTTTGGCACAATTCTTTTGTAAAGACTGGTGCAGACTTGATTGTAGTTATGATTTTAATTTAAATATCAGTTGTTGTTTTTTCAGGTAGGTAGGTAGCTTGGAAAGCTACGTAACTATAAGACACCTTATATTTTTCATATTTCCTCTCACTGTTATTATAAAAAAATAGGTTTGCTTTGAAAAATTTTATATTATCATGCTTTTATATTGCGGAGTTATTTGATTTCAAATATTATAAAATTATGGTGAAAAGTTATAATATTTATTTAAATGTTCCTTGAAATAAAACACTTTCACTAACACTAATTACTACGGTTTTTTTTGTTTGTAATGTTTAATAATAGTAAGACACGATACTGTGCTTTTGACTCTGAATGTGTAGGTTGCCTTTTAGAGTTTGAAACATTTATAATTTGTTTAGAATTTCGAATTGGACTCAAGGGTACCTACATACACAAAATAGAAATACGCAGTGTTTAGCTTGTAGTTAGTTTTACAATAATAAAATGTTTTTGTAAGTGAAATACTGAATTCACGTTTATTTATGATTATATACAAATACACATTGAACCTTATTATGTTTAAACTTACAATAGAAAATCGGTTGAGGAAATTCGATACGAGTATTATTTTTGCGCTGTTGTATTTGTTAATTAAGTTGAGTGTGATTATAAAATTTTCACAGAACAAAAGCACATAACTTGATTCCTATTTGTTTACATGGATTTAAACAAACAAATTATTGTTTGTGCTGTACTGAAGCTCAAACGTAATATTTACATATGATAATGAATACTTTCAAAACTTGTAGATACATAATAATTTATTATGTAATGATTTCTGTTGGACTTCCAAAAAAGGAGGAGGTTCTCTGTTCATCTGTATATTTGTTTTTTTTGTATGTCCACCGATTACTCAAAGACGGCTGGACCGATTGAAATGATTCAAACGTTATTTTACATTAGGTAAACTCCCAAGTTGGTCCCATTTTTTAAAATTTAGAAATCGGTTCTCTAAATTAAAAAAAATGAGAATGAGAATTCAGTACTTTTCAAGTAATCTTGAAAAAAGCACGAAAATAGTATGATTTTGTGTGAACTACCTCGATGATCAGTCGTATAACTTCTTTGTTTATGAACTGAATAAGATAATTATTTTTTGTTGGAAAAGGGATATCTTAAGTGTAGTTCTTTAACCGACTTAAAAAAATGAGGTTCTCAGTTTGACCCGTATGTATGTGTTTCTCCGCGATTATTTACGGAAATACGTATGTACGGAATTCCGAAACGGAATTCCGTCTGTCCGTGTGGGCACTAACTGTGTCTTCTAAAATAAAATAAAAACTGAAAAGAAGTTGTGATATTTTTCTCCAAAATGCGGATTTTAAATATCGAAATAAAAACACATCGCATTTTATGTGACGTCAGTGTTCCTGACGTCACGCTTCCATAATATAGGTCAACGGTGCAGGCGAGGTAGATGTGGGTCACACTCAGCTCTAGCCTTGATTACTGGGGCTCTAGGTTTGAAAGTACCTACACCTTTTAACATTTACCTCTTATGACACAAAAAAGCGGATTGAACTCTACAATCTTTGCTTATGTAGGTAATAATGTGAGCTAAATATTTCCTTATTAGAAGAGCTTTTACAAATTTGAGGAATTCATCAATTCTTGCATTGCCTTTAATAAATAGGTAAGTAAAGGTAAAAGATACTGATAGAAAGTTAGATAACTTAAATTCAGCTGTGCCCGTCAATTACAGCTGATTTTTATCGTACAAAATAGTACCATCAACCTTATATAGGAGGCTGTAGTTGAGTAGGTATTGTTGTGTGTGTTTCTATTGCCACGCACCACACTGCATCACATGGCCGCAGATTTAAAAAACAACAAGCAAAACGAAACACGCTCAACAACTGGGAGCAACATCCAGTGGCGACGCTCTGACCTATCTCTGCAGTGTGGCGATTTCCTTAGTCGTATGCATTAACTATACCTACCTAGGCTACCTATATGGGATTAGGAGTTGGAATGGAGAGGGGATGGATAACAGGGTCACCTCCTCGTGAACTTAATAAAATTCAATAATTTGCATGAATACTATTGCAATTTATGCAAACAACAGATTTTCAACGTTTTTCTAATTCTGGCAACTTAAGAGCATAGGCTTATTTATAAAAGGCCTTTTATATCTTTTTGTGCCAGTCGAGGTCAAGAGCACCTCATGTTTTTTTGTGAACAAAGAAGTATCCATGACGTCAACACCTCGCGTCACGTTACGTGCTGGTAAGTGGGTCAGAAATGGGTCAACCACTGGAGCTAGCCTTGATTTCTGGGGCTCTAAATAGACGTTGCTTGTTTGTTGCAGATATTACCCTCGATAAGGGGTTTCAATGCCTTTCTGAATTAGTTTAAACCTTACTGATAAGAAGAACCTCATTCAAATAGGTACCTGAAAATAAAAACACAAACAGCTTCAAAATTAAATACCTCTAAAAAGAAAGAAATATAATAATCTATATTCAAATCTTTAGATAAGTATATCAATTTTAATATGAAGTCAGAGCTGGCCACTAATCTTCATACGATAAGAACAAGAAGAATGGTACAATGACCACAATTCAATTTCCAAACTGTTGTACCTTAGTAGTTCTAGTCAGAACGTCACAGACCATAGCTCAGTTTATTTTGGATTGTTATAAACCTACCAATATCTCAATCACTATGCATATCCTATTTGACTTTGAAGAGCTCCCTTGTGTATCTTCGAAGTCCAAGATCCAAGATCCAATACCAATGAAATTAAAATGTGACCACTCTTGAGAGCGGGCAAGTGCCGGAGGTAAGGATCGAGGTATACCTCTTCAAACAAAAAAGAATCGTCTAATACGGTTCATAAACAAAGACTTTTTGCCTGAAAACCCGTAAAAACTTGTGCGTTGGTAAGCTAAATGATTGATATTTTTCCGAATTATGATTAAAATATATGCCAGATCACGGTAAAAAAATAATGTGACCTCACCTGAACTATATTCATTCAGATAATAAAGAATGATTAAAATCGGTTAAGAACTGGCGAAGTTATAGTAAAACTTGAAATAAAAAAAAAACCGTCGACTTGAGAATCTCCTCCTTTTTTTGAAGTCGGGTTCTTTTATAATGGTGACGAAAATATAAAATAACAGATGTATGTATAAATATTTTTAAGGAACGTTTCATAAAGCGTTTTGTTTATTTTTGACGAATTTTAGGTCAAGAGCACCCCTTATGTCTTTTTGTAAGCAAAGAAACATTCGTGACGTCATCACCACCGCGCGTCACATTTCGTGCTGGTTTTGTGGAACATCAGAAATGGGTCAACTCTGGACGTAGTCTTGATTTCAGGGGCTTATAGCCTTGACCCAAAGTTTCAGTATTTAAATCAGATTCGTACAAAAGGTTTTGGTCTCTAGATATTTACGAAGCTCGAAGTGTAACACGATTTTTTTATTTATTTTTAAAGTAAAAAATAAATAGTTTACATTTTTATTTTCTGTAATGATCTTAACGGTTATTTTAATGTCACTTTGTTTCGCATATTAGATGTTAATTCTAATTTCGCAAAATATCCAAATATTTTTTTATTTGAAACTTACAAGGCCGAAAGAAAGTTTTATAGTAAAAAAAAATTATCAAAATTATTGACAACTAAAATTAGTAACAAACATCTAAACTTCAAACGTTCTCATAAATAATTTAAGTAGTAATATCCATAACACGTTCCTGTTCGTTCCCGTTCCCGTATAAATTGTTCCATACAAAATTTAAACTCCCATTTCGCCCTGAAGGGGTTGAGCCATGTCCACCGTGTTAAATTTCAGGATCCCATAAAACCTGAAATCGATTTTTTCGGTTCATTAACCCCCATTTATCCCCTGGAAATCACGAAATACGTGTTTGCTTATTTGTTTTTAGAAGTACTTACTCCTACGAAGTTTTAAGTCGAAATGTCTATTTTGGGACAGATATAAATCAAGACAATACTATGTGAAATCATTGATCAAAAAGGTTTTTTCATTCAAAAAAACCAAGCTTGCCCAATGATTCCTATAAACATTTTCATATGAACCAAACAAACACATAAATTTTGTTAGTAATTATAAATGTTTTATCTCATAACTATGTTTATGCATGCAAGGCGTACCTTGTGCGTCATATTTCGGGCTCAATGCATTTCCCAGGGGAGCGGGCTCTTTGTAGTGACGTGGGCTATGACGTCAGAGCTGCGTGCTCAATACCGCCCGGGCGAGCTCAATATAGGTCACGCTCATGATTATCATCGACAGTTGTGATTGATTGCACTCTATATTTAGGTCGTTAAGTGATCTTTTAGGTCAGACGTTGAATTTTGGGATTTTGGAAACAAAGGGTTTTTGTTATACCTGTGACGGGTCCCATCAAAATAGGGGTGCCTATACTAAAAACTACCCTGGAAGTCCGTATAGGTAACGCTCAATGATTTCATTGACAGCTCTTATTGATTGTAGACTCTATAATTTCAGGTTATGCATTGCATGTTGGGAAAACTTTCAGAGACAAAGGATTTTGGTTCTAAGTTTAACAAAATGGTAAAGAAATTACAATCAGTAGTTATAGAGTGATTTCAGTAATCTTATTAAAATAATAAAAATCGAAAAAAGGTTTACTTACAGCGACCTATCGATTTTTTTACTTTTTGATCAAGGGTACGTTTGGGTCATTATTTGATGATTTGAACATTTTATAACAAGTTAATTTGTTAGAAAATTCAAAGCTCGAAAAATTGCTTTGAACAAGATCAAAGATCGACCTTAATTACTTTTATTTTTTCGATCGATTCGATTTTAAATTACCCTCTAAAGCAGAAGGTCAAAATGTAAAGGACCTTTGAAAAACCCACTCATACTGAATATTTGAGGTGGAAATGGGACAAGTTCCCCAATAGAAATGTTTTATCTGGCACTTACCGAGAAATGGCCAGATATTCGGCGCACAAAAGGAATAATAAATTAAGGAAACTCATTTTTACGCAGCCTATAGAAAGTACGCCTATACACGGTGTTATTTTTTTATTATTATACATTTCACACGCTCGGCATCGAAATAAATAAAAAAAAATTATAAATACTTAGGTGTCGGAAGTAATGTAGATTTTTTGGAAATTTAAACAAACACGAACAAAACTTAGATGAATAAAAATTTACCTAAAATGCGATTGAATTTCCAATACTTAGACAGTCATCCGCGGCAACTTCACTGGATAATGTAACCTAAATTAAATTGTTTGATATAGCAAGCGCTTTGAGGTTGGTCACTTCCGTTGTACAAAGTAATTAATCGCATTGTATTTACATAGGTATACCTATGTGCATTTTTATTGCTTTATGCTACTATATTTTTTGCTAACTGTGGTGACAATAGAAAGAAATCAAAGCAATAGAAACAAATTATTTATTAATTTTATTTATTTATTGGTTCTGTACACACACAATTACAAACAGAAAAGAAATGGACAGAAGAATTGTACAAGGGCACAACTTATTTCACATTGAAATTTCTTCCAGTAGGCCCGGGACAGGAAAGAACATTGAGAAGGGCAGACAATGTGTACCTCAAAAATATAATATGATAAGTATATATAAATATATATTATATTATGTATAAATACACATACACAAATAAATAAAAATAAAAAAATACCTACATATAAATATACTACACAATAATAATTATAGTGAGGACAGATGTAAATATAAATAAATCGAACAATGCTAAGAACAAGTAGTTAGGTAATAATAATAAACGATTTACTTTATTTGGGCCAATTTCCAGATCTTGGGAAAACAGTTTGAAGTGAGAGATAAATTAAGAATAAAAGTGACTATATTGGGAGGAGAATGGGTAAAATAGGGATGAACATTCTCGAGCACAAATTATCCTCTCCAACAGATTCTGAAGAGATGGACATTATGGCACTTCTAACATCGGTCTCAACAAATTATATTTTTAATCGGTCCTAATTCTATTCCATAAAGTCTATAATAACAACGACGCGCGTAACTTACAACGATTTAACGGAATTAAACCCCTTTGAATAATCATATTTATCAAGGGAACTTACCAAATAAACACCTTTAAAGTTTCGCGCTACGGTAACACTTTAATTAAGTTTACGCTACTTAATTACCTAAGTGCATAATATACTTTAACCAATTATAAAGTTCAGCGACTTAACCGGCTAAGTTGAGAGGAAAACAAACGTAGTAAAATAACACTTTTATATAACACGCTTCTTAAGCGACTTCCAAAAAAGGAGAAGGTTCTATGTTCGTCTGTATATATTTTTTTGTGTATGTCCACCGATTACTCGAAGACGGCTGGACCGATCGAAATGATTCAAACGTTATTACATTAGGTACACTCCCAAGTTGGTCCCATTTTTTAAAATTTGAAATCGGTTCAGTACTTTTCAAGTAATTTTGAAAAAAGCACGAAAATAGTATGATTTTTTGTGAATTACCTCGATGATTGGTCGTATTACTTCTTTGTTTATGAACTGAATAAGATAATATTTTTTTTGTTTTTAAGAGGGATATCTTATTGATTATATTTTTATGCTTTTTAATTTATTTAATTATATACTAGCGACTGTCCGCGGCTTTGTTTGCCAGGACCACCCCCTTTCATATTAATTTATATAAAAAACGTCTTACTTAACCTAGGTAAGTATACTGCCTACCTACCGAGAAACTACTAACCTACTCTTTTTATCATTAATATTTTATTTTGTAGGTTCAATCACAAATTGTATGAGAGTAGATAAAGTAGTGTATGAAACTGTACATAACATCAGTTTCATAAACTACTATTTTCTCTTTAGCATAATACTCTTTCATCTCAAACAATAAATTATCGTCCTCCATCATACATACATCACAGGCAAAAAGCATTATTAGTACAAACGTGAGCAACATAATCCACTCCACACACTCTGAGGAAAACGTTTTATTATTGTCTGAAAAGAATTTGTACAAATGGAACTCTATTTATTGTCCTAGTTGTTTCATGAAGACGGCACGGTAATGTGTACGGAGCTAACCTAATCATTATAAAGTAAAGAAGTAGAACATATAAAGTACTAACTGTAAGTATAGTATTATTATTACACAAAAATAGAAAAAAAAAACCGGTCAAGTGCAAGTCGTACTCGCGCACGAAGGGTTCCGTACCAAAAAAAGTCACGTTTGTTGAATGGTAACCCCACTCAAATATTTATTTTATTTTGTTTTTAGTATTTGTTGTTATAGCGGCAATAGAAATACATCATCTGTGAAAATTTGAACTGTCTAGCTATCATGGTTCATGAGATACAGCCTGGTGACAGACAGACAGACAGACGGACAGCGGAGTCTTAGTAATAGGGTCTCGTTTTTACCCTTTGGGTACGGAACCCTAAAAAGCATCTCAATATCTTTTCGTACTTGTCAAAGTAGTCACTTTTTATATTCGAAAATAAAAATCGCAAAATTATAAAAAGAAAAAAACCTAACAAACCGATTTTACATATTACTATGGTACACAGTAGAGTTGTAACGGAGGCCATTTTAACGGAAGCAGATGCGGAGGCGGAGGTGCACAGCTGGACCGAGGCGGAGGTGGAAAAAAACAAAAAGATTCATTAATCTTTTTTTAATGAACTCAAAATTTTGTTGGTAATCAAAATTTACTTTAAAAATTAAATCTGAAAATGGTACCTTATCAAAATTTACAACAGGTAAAATATAGTTCACAAATAACAGTTTTGGGATTTCTTAGTGGTTCATAAATTAAACCGACTCCAACTAAACACTTGTTTACTTACTGAATCTGGCGGCGTCTACAACGCTCGATGGGAGGAAGCAAAATCTTTAAATTTCATGTTATTTCGTTTTGTAGGAGCATGTTTTATTGGTTAATAATAAATAGCATTAGATTGATATTGGTAACAGTGGTGTCATTACCTACATACAACATACGAACGAAATACAGTAGTCATGATGAAGAGCATCATGACTACTGTATTTCGTTCGTATTTTGTGTGAACTTCACACTTGAAAAAACGTAAACAAACCTCCGTTAATACTCCGTTATTTTTTTGCGGAGGCGGATGCGGAGGCGGAGGCGAGGAGGGTTACAACTCTAGTATGTACATAGACTTATTTTGTGCTATGATGAGCTATTTTTGTCGAAACTTGGATGCACAACTTTTCTTATTAAACTTGGGTGACAAAACATCGTTCTTAAAAAAATTCACTTGCTCGTTGCTTTGTTAAACTTGAAAAAGATTAATTAATAACAGATACTTTTTTTACTTAACAAGATAACGTTTTAATAAAGTTAAGTTCTATCTATTATATCTTCCAAATTAATTAAAAATTCGCTAATCCGCCGCGCTGAAAACCGATTATACAATATTTACACATAATCATAATATATAAGTATAATTTGCTATTAAAATATTTTTAAAGTTGAAAGTGCTTAGGTTAAGTTATAGGTACTGCTATGCACAGTGAAGAACCAAATATAAATATGTCATACAAAACAAGGACATAGTAGTTATATAATTTTGTACTTGCACGACTCCTCACATTTGAGTGGTATTTTAACGAATTAAAAAAAACTCAGATTATTTGTGCTTGTTTTGTATGATCCTTAGCATAGTAGGTTTAGAACTTTATAAATGTTCTCCTTTATTTCCATTAACGTCAACAATTATTAAATAACATTAATCAACAAGTCAACACTTTCAAATGTAATTAATAAATGGATGTGTTATGTAATGAGAATTTCATAAAGGCTCACTAAGACATACCTTAAGTACTTATAGGCAGACGTGGCGTAATCCTCGGAGGGGATTGTGGAGTTAATGATCTGTTCTGAGAGCTCTAAGAAGGTTTATAATTAGGAGGTAATAATGAGGATTACCAGGTAGACCCACCTTGGAAGTTCGCACTACCCTGTTTGTTATGTTAGCAGTTCTACATTAGAAACTACTTAACTTTATTGTCACTATATAAACAAATATAATATACGACATATTGTATGTGTTTTAGCCCTAGAAATCATCGCGTATGTTTCTGCAGCCAATCAGCCAGCGGAGCTGAACCCCCTACCTCCATAAGAGAAGCCGGACGCCATTACGTGACACTTACGCGACACAGTCCCTACCATACATTTTTCTCATACATCGCCCCATTCTTAAAAAGTCTGGAACGAAAGTGGTAGGAAAATATAGTTAGACGATTCAAAAGTACTTAATAATTAAATTTGAATAAAGCTTATTTAAGAGCAGATCTTTAAATTTATTTAAATTATATTTAAATTTGAGATTTTAGCATTCACAATGCTATTTTTACACAATACTAAATAATATACTAGAAAAAATACGACTCGCACCAGATCAATACTCAGACGGGAATCGAACCCGCGACCTTTGGATATCCGGTCCAATGCTCTGACCGCTGAGCTACCGAGTCACTAGTGACATCGCCGAATTTCTTCTATCCCCGTCGATTTCGATTCCCGTCTGAGTATTGATCTGGTGCGAGTCGTATTTTTCTAGTATATTATTTAGTATTGTATATTTAAATTTATTTGAATAAAGCCTATTAGAGAGCATCCATCTCTTTTTTTCTTATCGTATGAGGATTAGTGGAAACCTCTGGTGGAGAGTTTATCAAGCCGCCTGTAAGGCCTCTGGCTTGTAATCTGGCTGTTATCAGATAACAACAGCCGGAACCGACGATTTAACGTGCTCAGTTGTAATGCCACTTAACGATCACCCATCCGACACCTGGCCGGCCGAGCGTTGCTTAACAAACATGATCGATTACGATCAGTCTGTTAAGCTCCACGAGAGCATCCATGACATCTCATCATCTTGGGGAATTAAAATTGCAATCTCTTATATGGCAACCAGTCGTCAGAAAGTATTCATAAAAATTATGAGCAAAATGGATAGGAATTTTCCTTCATTATTGTGCTAAATAAAACCTAAATAAATTGGATAAATCGTCTAACAAAACAAATTCAATAAACAACAACATACGATAAAAAAGAACGAAATGAAAACATGTCTATTTCGTAATCCATTACAGTAATTGCGTCAATGTGTACGAGTACGGATATATTGACTTACGAAATGGAAGGAGGGTAATATCCTGAGGAATTTATTTTCCCGAGAGGAATTTCTCTATCACGCTCCAGTCTGTGTTATATTTAATGTGATATATATCTACGTACAACGTGAGTATAACTAAATCTTCTAAACATTTAGGTTACTAGGAACGTATAAAGGCCTCTACCCACTACCCTTTTCACACCACGACCTATAAACTTCAGTACCCTTAGCACGAACAGCTATCGAGAAAAAAAACGCACGAAAAATCATTCGATAAATAAATTTTGTATTGGAAATTTGTACAACGCCATCTATCGCCGATAAGCGAAATGAAATTTTCCATAGAGAATTGTCTATCGAGTAATTTTACGTGCGTTTTTTTTCTCGATAGCTGTTCGTGCTAAGGGTACTGTTCGTGCTAAGGGTACTGACTCACACACAGCGATCATAGCTTAAAAGGATTCTATAATAAAATAGATAAATTAAATCATATCAGATTAAATCACTAGTGATAGGCAATTTACACACCTACCTAAATTCTTGACGTTTCGACCGAGTTGCAGTCTACCTAATAACGCGTTTAATACCTTCCTGTAATTTTAATTTAATAAATAGCATCGCGGAAGTTCAAAAGTGAACTAGGAAGTTGAAAAGTGAGGGTTATTGTAAACTCGTCACTGCAGTTAATTCGTCATCAGAAAATCGATAAAAAAATATGTGTAAACTCGTCACGGGTATAGCATTTATAATTATAATTTTGCTATTAATTATTTTTATCTATTGTAAACTCGTCAGGTGATTTTATAAGGAGTTTTCGTATGGACTGCAGAAAAATCAAATGGGGTGTGGTGTGGGGTAAAACTGAGTAGGTTTTATAACCTATCAAATCAATATGATCGAGCCAAATAGAAATCCTACATTTAGAATCCAGCTTCATCTAGGAACATGGTCTAGATTATATTATTCTAGTCTAGACCATGGACCCAGAAAAAGCTGGAATAAAGAAACTTAGAATGCCTTTTTTATCTGTCATTATAAATGCTGACTTTTTCCTTTATGTGTGAGTTTTCGCCACGATAAAATTGTAGAGACTAAGTCCCTGCGGTAGCAAAACATAGCCATCGATCATATTTATTAAAAAAATTATAGGTGTCTCCATTATTTACACGGAACCATAAAAAGAAATTAACTGCCTTACCCCTTGTAAGGCAGTTAATTTCTTCAGCGAGTAAAAATTTATCGTCAGATAGACAGTTCCTTGTGGCGGCCTCTATGTAGATAAGTTTTTGTGTCGTGGAAAGAGTAAAATTATTATTACTAGCTTTGTCCGCGTATTAGAATTCAACTTTGTATGGAAATATCCCGGTGATAAAAATACAGTCTAATGTCACTCGGGGATAGTGTAACTTTCTTTATATATATCAAATGAGTAGTTTGGGAGGTTCCCTCGTAAATACAAACTTACAATCTTTACCTTATGGTATAATCATTAATCACTAACACTAAATTAAGCTCTCGTGTTACTCACATTCGGATGTTTTTCGGATTTTTATTAAGTATTATTTTTATTTCGAAAGTCTAATTTTTTAAATTATTATTATTAAGTAAATATTATTTAGGTACCTCTAAGATACAATCAAGTTAATATAGATTATAGTGCTTACTGTAGTTACTTGGAAGATTTTGTTGAAAAAATACCATAGGTTTTAGATAAGAAAAAGATGACGTTAAAAATGTCATCATCAAAGGAAAAAATGGTTATCTTAAGTTTTCAAGACACACTCCTCTTGACCCTGTCCACAGACTAAAGCAATTTGACCAGAATATACAGCTTCATTTATAGGCCATTAATTGCCACGCCAAAATCAACCTAATTCTCACCCCCGCCCCTTCGCCCCACTTACAGAGACGATCGAGAATCCTTTGGACCCTTACATCCTTGACCTGATTCGGGATCGTTTTTTGTGGTCTTAACAAAAAGCGAAGGGGAATTGTAACGATGTATATAAGGGTGATTTTTTTGGTGTCATCTTAAGGGTTACATATATTACATAGGGCTTAAAACATCCCTATACAAGTAGTGTTAATATATTAAATCACATTCAATGAGAACTCAAGAGATACCTACATAACATACATAGGTATAATAAGTTAGTAAAAAATCTAATGTAAAAGATAGATACTATGAATCCTGCTATTTTGATCGAATTATATTTAATTCATTCATAAGAAATAATGTTTTCATGCATAATTCTACAATTTCTACACGGTTAATTTTTAAGTACTTATATCTGAAAAGTAAATGAGTGTATCTCTTCCCTATTCTAATCGTGTATGTACAGTTAAAAGTTTCAATATTTATTACTCGTAATTGGTCAAGATATTGATTGATAGTTTGTTTATGTCCCAATATTTTACTGATTTCTGGATTTAGAGCTCATTCATAGAATTACACCTTTACCTTCGTAAATAATTAAAAGAACGTCTTGCTATTTTTGTGAGTTTGCCGATTAATCAAGATATTTTTTCGATATTTTCAATAGCACGAACAGCTATCGAGAAAAAAACGCGCGTAAAATTACTCGATAGACAATTTTCTCTATAGAAATTTTAATTTTGCTATTCGGCGGTAGATGACGCTGTACAAATTTCCAATACAAAATTTATCTATCGAATGATTTTACGTGCGTTATTTTTTTCGATAGCTGTTCGTGCTAAGGGTACGGTACCCTTAGCACGAACAGCAGATAAGCGAAATTAAATTTTCTATAGAGAATTGTCTATCGAGTAATTTTACGCGCGTTTTTTTCTCGATAGCTGTTCGTGCTATTGAAAATATCGAAAAAATATCTTGATTAATCGGCAAACTCACAAAAATAGCAAGACGTTCTTTTAATTATTTACGAAGGTAAAGGTGTAATTCTATGAATGAGCTCTAAATCCAGAAATCAGTATAACATTGGGACATAAACAAACTATCAATCAATATTAAATATTGAAACTTTTAACTGTACATACACGATTAGAATAGGGAAGAGATACACTCATTTTATTTTTAGATTACTTTTGCCTAAAAGAATTAATAAATTATCTATCCTTCACTTAATTCATACCTAACGGCTTTTAATTGCGTGTAGCGTCGTGGCTTACGATCACAGTTGTCTTCACTCTCAAAAAAATTACATTTGTGATTGTCCCGGTATAGACATTGTCAACACCCATACATACCAGCACCATCTCTTGGCCGATAGTGGAACAATTTTTTTTCTTAGGACAGCGCTACCTCTTGACCGATAGTGGAACTAATTTAATTTTACTTAGGTCAGGGCCATCTGTTGACTGGTAGAGGAACTAATTAATTTTTGTTTGTTTTTTGAATTTCTTAAAAAGTGATATTGAGACATCGTTTTATTTTTCCTGTAATCTTTACATAAACTACTATCACATAGAATTATTTCAGATTTTTCTCTTTGCAAACTTCGGAGATAAGGGGGGGGAACGGTATTTTTTTTTTACATTTTTGATCATAAGTAGAAAACTATGCGACCTAAAAAAATAATAATAATAATATTAAAAATGTGCAAACAGCGCTCTTTCATATGATACCCCCCATGCCCTTGTCGCTTCACTTAAAAATTTTAAGACCCCTTTTCGGTCCCTGTTGTAAAAAAATATAGGTATTGTTTTATTTCTTTCTTATTTGCAAAATAGTTGGACAAACGTCTTCTTAAACTATTCCAAATTTCAAGTTGATACCATTTAGTAGTTCTCGAGATATCCAGCTGTGACAGACATGACAGGCATGTTTTTTTTTGTTTTTTTTTCACAAGCCCAACGCAAGAATATTTTGCGAACAAAGGGGTGAGGAGCATACGAACAAAGGGGTTAGAGATAAACTATTAACAACCAACTTTGATGAGTTATTGGAGTATGAATGTCCTAATAAATTATATAAGGCTTTTTGTCAAATTTTTACTAACATTTATGATGAATGCTTTAAAAACGTAGTCATTAATAATAGTAATAGAAATAATAAAAACTGGATAACAGATAACTTAAAGGCAATGATAAGAGAAAGAGACAGTTTATTTGCTATATGGATTAAAGACCATAAAAATATGATAAAAAGACTGAATTATACTAAGTACAGAAATAAATGTTATAAAGCTATTGCCAAGAGTTATACTGTATATGAAAAACAAAGCATTTTAGACTGTAATAATAATATTAAGAAAATTTGGGACAAAATTAATATAATGTTAGGTAAAGATACAAAGTCATTGGATTCATTAATATTAAATAATATGATATGTCAAGGTACTCAGAAAGATATATGTAATAAATTTGCTTCAACATTTTCTAGTGAAATCGATCTCATAAAACATAAGTGCAATGAAAAATTATTAAATAGAAATAAATATGTAAATAATTCAGAGGTGAGTATCAGATGGCAGCCGGTGAGTAGTAAAGAAATTCATCGTATTATCAACAAAATGTGTTCAAAAAAATCCCCCGGATGTGATCGGATACGCATGTCTGACTTGAAAACAATAGCTGATAAGGTAAGCCCTATATTAGCAAAGCTTATTAATCTGTCCGTTAAGCATTCGAAGTTTCCTAATGAATTAAAAAAAGCAATTATACGTCCAATTCACAAAAAGGGTGACAAAAGTGTATTTTCTAATTATAGACCAATAGGAATCCTATCAAGTGTAGATAAAATTATGGAAAAAAGCATTATTAAACAGTTAGGAGCTTTTCTTCAGAACAACCATATATTAAATAAATGTCAGCATGGTTTTCAAAAAGGGAAAAGCACTAATACACTTTTGTCAGACTTTACTGATGAAATAAATGTTTATTTAGAAAGTAAGAAATATGTCGTGTCTATATTTTTTGATTTTAAAAAAGCTTTCGACACCTCAGAAACAGAAACGTTACTGAAAGCAATGGAGGAGTGTGGGGTGAGGGGGCCGCTGAAACAATGGTTCAGCGACTACCTCACCGCGCGCTCCTACCGCGTAAAGGTAGGCGAGGCAATCAGCGAGGAGGTGGAGGTTCAGTGCGGAGTAACACAGGGATCCCGTTGTGGACCTGTCTGCTACCTAATGCATGCTAACAGCATAAGTGGAGTGCTCAAGCATTGTTCAGCGCATATGTTCGCGGACGACTTGTGCATATTGCTCGCCGGCACAGATCTTGCTGAAATGTATAGCTTAATACAAGAAGATGTAAACGCAGTCGTCAAATGGGCGCACGATAATGGTTTAGTACTCAATGCAGAGAAAACTAATCTCCTTACCATCTACTCGCCTTATCTCCATCCACCCGAGTTGAGGGCCTCTATATATACACATGATTTATATTGTATTCATAATAATAATACTAATTGCCATTGTAATCCAATTAAAGAAGTCGATAACGTCACATACCTAGGTCTGAAACTAGATAAACATTTTTCATGGTCGATACACGTTAATGATATCTGTAGTAAACTAAGAATACTCTTAGGAAAATTTTACCACCTTAGTTTCAAACTTCCTAAAAGTACACTAAAATGTCTGTACATTACCTTAGTTGATTCAATTGTGAGTTACGCGCTTGATTGCTATGGTTTAACCTTTAAAACAAACTTAGCAAAAATAGAAAAACTTCAAATAAGATTTCTGAAATTACTAGTTGACAAAAAAACTAAAAATAAGTGTAAACAAAACTACATGGAATTATTTAAAATATGTAATGTTCTACCAGCAAGCTTGAAACACAAATATTTATTAATCACAAATCAACATGGCAATCAAACGCATAACCTAGCACTTATCAAACATAACCACGAGACGAGGTCAATATCCGCGGGCAAGTTTGAGGTACCTAGGGTGAATAATTATTATGGTGATAGAACTATTAAAAAACGTCTACCCTATTTACTGAATGGCCTGCCAGCGGATATTAGACATGAGCCAGTTAAAAATAAATTTAAAACAATGTTAAAAAAAACACATGCTTCAAAACTTAATTTTTTAATTTTATTTTTAAATTTAACTCTAGTCTATAAAAGAAACTGAAGATCCCACAGTCAAACCGACTAGTTGGTTTTGTGGGACTATTTTGTAACCTCATATTGTATCCTCTTTGTTCATAATAAATATATAAATAAATATAATACAGCCTACGACTAATACTTCAAAATTATAATTTTAAGTGACAAAATGCATATATTTTAATATTTTATAACAAAATATTGTGAATTATGAATAATTTGATAATAATTATATATTTATTTGACTTAATTAAGGACTTACACGTTTATTTATTCCAAAAATGTATATGAATTTTCAGCAGCACAAAACCTCTTTGTTGTCAAAAAAAAAACTATTACCCGGCTAAATTGGGAATGCTCTGTTTACTCGCATAGAACTTGCAGTAAGGTACTAATTTAACTTTGTAGGGTTAATTCTATTACGAACTAGTGTTTTATATATTATTGCACGCGTTTGTTATAGCTCGGTTTATGGCCCTAAGTGTGTTGAAAAAAATATTATGTAATGACTGTCACAGTTACACTTACGAGTAGGTACACTTATTCCTAGTTTTTAATTTTGTTTTACTTTTATTCAGTTTTATTAGTGAATGAAATCGCATCAAACAAACCTTAGTGGTTTAAAATTGCGATTATAAACATTATTATTATCTTGGTTTTTTAAAATGGTAAATAAAGGAAAAAAAAACGTAAGTATTGTGTTGAAAGAAAACATAATAACATCTTATATTATTTTAAAAACTTTTATAAATCTCTAATAGTTATCATTGAATATTAATAACATGCACTTACTTATTAGAAGTAATAGCAATATAAATAACTAAACTAAACGTTCTAAAAGCCACTAGAAATTAGCATGACTAAAATTAGTTGAAAATCTCTAAAAAACTTAACAACATAGAAAGATCCATAATCTTAAATAATAATTTGTCATAATATTTTGAGTAATAAAATAAATTATTAACATGTATCATTGTTTCCCACTGATTCCTCACCATCCCACGTCAGACGAAAAATTTTAAACGATTCGTCTGTCTCACTCAATTCTCTCAACTCATTCCGTATTCGCATTTAGTTAAGAAATAAAATGTAACAATCATTCGGTCCGCTTGTGTATGTGTCTGAATAATATGTCCAAAGCTTTTTCTTCAAAGCTACATGGAAGAAAGGCAAACCCTTTCCAATGACTCATTTGTTTCAAACAGAAAAAAAGTTTAATTTTGTATTGGAAATATTAGAATAAGTTTTGTTTTGCCTTACATTACACTTAAAATTGTTTTTTTGTCTTGTATTC
The DNA here is from genome assembly GCA_950108535.1 of Agriphila straminella. Classification (NCBI taxonomy): domain Eukaryota; kingdom Metazoa; phylum Arthropoda; class Insecta; order Lepidoptera; family Crambidae; genus Agriphila; species Agriphila straminella. Next base: position 14,547,226 of record OX467309.1, on the reverse strand, counting down.
AACTTGCATTAATTATTTATATTTTCCATCAAAGAAAAAAATGTTGATATAAATAAGAAAATGTTAAAAAGAGCATACAAATAGTAGGATAAAAAATAATCTTATTTTTAGGTGATGCTTAGTTTGATAAGTTTATATTTTCCCCGTTTTCCTTTCACCTACCTTGGCTTCTTTTTAAAATGAACATTAAAACTTGATAAGATCAGTACAAAAGGGTTTAATTTTCAAGTTTTCTATAGTACAAAAGGGAGTTACCTGAATGGTATCTATAAATTGAATCGGTTTAGGTCAAAATTCAGTATAATACTTGACACAAAGGAAACCCTTTCAAATATATTTAGCAATAACGTGCATATTCAACTAAGGTACCTATCTCAAATAAAAGTTCTGTACCTATTGTTATTTTTTTCTTATTCTTTAGTTTTTATGGGATTTTTATAGTAAATTTTCATTTCTACGTGCGACCTATCTATATTATACGCAGTCAGTTTCATGATCGTGACTGATGCCATTAGTTTTATTATAGGTCACCGTTTGACATTGAACTTGTTCGGTTGGATAACCTCTACATACATACACACTAACGCGTTTAACTCTAATGTTCTTGCTTATTATCTGTTTATCTTAATAATTACGATTTCAGATACGCTTATTGATTTGTATCAAAATGATGACTGTCTATGTCCAAAGTACAGTATTGGTAAACAAGTACTTACCAATGTTTAGGTAATGCTAAGCTTTTCCAAACTGCCAATAGATGGCGTTAGCTGTACTCTGGATCGCGGTATTGTTTGTCGCTGCTTGTAATATAAGTTGTTAAACCGATAAATTTTCGTCAAGACCTTACTTCATAGGATCATTTCTATAGTAAGCTCTTCGCTAGACCTTCACACCATGTGAGGTTCCACCAGCCGCGTTGATGAGATGTGGCGCGGTGCCCTGAGCGTGAGGCAGGCTATGGTGTTCCATCATAAGCCTTCGATGATCGTTCACTCCCCTTCACGGGGGAGCGTGGGGTACTGTCGCTGTCTGAGCGGTTAATACCATATGAAATTGAGATAAAGATATTTTAAAATAAATAAATAAATCCTTTTTTTTATAAGGGCACTGCACTGACTTGACTATTAAGTTATTTTAATCCTATGAATAATTTAAAAATAAATTAATAAAAATAATGATAGAAAGAATGTATTAATAATGATATTAATGATAATTAAACATGACTGTATAAGGTATTTACCGTTACTTTGTTACATTGCAATCAACTCTGACCGAAATTTCAGTTATGTACATTGCTGCTTTAGAAAGAACCAATATTACAACTATCTTACTTAAAGCAGCATTGTAACTGCGGTTTCAATCGAGAATTTTAGCAACAGAGTTACGTAATCAGGGGGCTGGTGACATTATCATAGAGATATAGGTAACTAGTACATACTTATTATGTATCGCACATTCTAATAGCTTAATGCATTCATTCAATTACATAAAACAAAAAGTAAGGTGTATCCTTAAATAAAGTAAGTATCTAGGTACTTATTTAATTAGTTCTCTAGAGGTGTACTTACTCGACACAAAGTAAAAGCAATGTGTTTTAGTTGTCTGTTGAACACTGCTGATGGCTTTTGATGAATTATTTTTCTATGCTGACTAATCTTTAACCTACTTCTATTTAAAAAAAATAGTACCTACCTACTGCAATTCACAATCACAAGTTTTAATCAAGTATTGCTTATTCATTGATAATAAGACTGGACCATTTATTATTCAGTCTGTGCTTCGTCTAGTCGCTATTTTGTTTCACTCGGAACATTTTCCATGCAAATGTCTGGAATGATGTTACCATACATTTTCATTTTTATAGATATACAGGACCGTTTTTAAGTAATTGTATTATGAATGTCTGATGCAAATAAGCTTCAAATAAGTAACATTTTAAAATACCTATATTATTATAAATAAAGTGGTACCAAATGATGTGGCGATACTTAAACAGGTCATAGTGTTACTCATGTGATAGTGTTGCCTAAGCTGAAAAACTTTCTTCAAGGAACATAGGTCAAAAACGAATTCTTTTTTACGCCTTTCCATAGTAATCCGGTCAGCTGACCAATACATTTTGTATGGGAATATATTTCTTTTCCTTTCTATCTATGTTCCTTGGAGAAAGTTCTTCCGTTTTAGCAATACTATCTTACCTGTTTAAGTAAGTATCATTACATCTTGGTACCACCTTATATTTTTATCTAGCTATGACAAAAAAGCATTTTATTGCAATAAACGTGTATTTTGAACAAAAAGGAACTAAATATATTTTGATTTTATTAGTTATTGTCCTTCCTATTTTGCTTGACCTACCGTTTCTCTTTTAACCCATTATTAACCTATCAATATTAAGATTTATGATGGCTATTATAAAATCATTAAAAATTGCTTGCAAAAATTACGAATAAGTTTTCGACTAATCCCAAAAAAATTGTTCTGAAACGTGGTATCTGCAGGATGCATCGCCACGATATCCGACATTTTGCATTCGATCCCAACGACCCTGCGTTATTAGTTTTCGTTTATATTTTGACGCGAACACTATTTGTGACTCAATATTGTATGCAGTTTTAAACATATTGCACTCTTTGATTTTGAATTTATTGTGGAGTTTTGTTTTGTCTGATTGTGATATTGTCGGTGTGAACGATGTGAAGTAGACTTTACATTTTGTTGTGAATTAGAATTTTGGTCTTTATTTAATTAATAAAAAAATACTTACCTCAATGATTTTGATTTGAGGAAAGAAAGTGCCAATAGTAAAATAAAACCTAATCTGAAATCAACCAATCTTTGATAGATTATACCTACCTAATCATCATCATCCCCCTACCCTTATCCCGATTTACTTAGGGTCGGTGCAGTGCATCCTTCTCTTCCATTCCTTCCTGTCACTCGCTCGTCATCTTCGTATTCACCCCTTTCACATTAGTTCATTCCTTCCCTTCATTCCGCACAGTCCATCCATCTTCTGCGGTCTTCTTCTTACTTTCCAGCCATCAACATTAATATCCATACTCTTCTCTAGTAACATGGCTTTCACTTTATAACTTCCTGCCCATACATAACTTGATTACCTACACCTAATCTATATTATATTATTATTTACTATCTTATATTTTATATATTTATTTATAAAAGCGAATTAATTTTAATAGATTTAGCAGATTTAATTTCGATCATCGAAAAGATTAAATAATAAGTAAGAAAAAAATGCAATATGTGTGTTTATAGTTAGTACCTAAACAGTCTCGGCTGGCGTGGGGTTCAAAGGTTTTTTCTAATTTTTACCGACTTCCAAAAAAGGAGGAGGTTCTCTGTTCGTCTGTATATTTGTTTTTAGTTTTATCACTAAGCAACACAGGGAACTTAAAAATTGTTAGTTCTATTATTTTGAAAAGATTTACCTGTATTTCAATTGATTATTCATGTATTTCCAATAGGGATTTCAACTAACATTTAACAACAGAAGTAGCAAATTAAAAGTAATTAGTACCTATGTATTTATAAAAAATCCGTCAGAGCCTTTAAATTCGCGATTATTTCATGTAAATTTAAACATAATAACAAAACAGTAATATACTTGTATTATTATATCCGAATGACTCTAAAATTAATTAAACCGCGGTACTGCTAATTATTATAACGATGTGAACAATGAAAGCTTAAAATAATAGTCTGCGTACACAACACGTCAAACAAAGCAATAACACAATATTGAAACTATATCAACTGCTTTGTTTGCTTTTAATTTAACACTATACCAATAACGGGCTCACGTTGGCAACCGTTGGGGAGATAAAAAAAATAACAGTAAAGAGCGTGCCTCAAAAAATACTGTAATGTTGGCAGTAAGCTAACCGTTTCAGAACCTTATACAGAGGATTTAAAGCATGGGTGTAGACTTTTTATCTACAGTCTACACCCATGCTTTCCCTGAAATCCCCGTCGTACCCATGGACCAACCGCATAATTATGGTCTGTGTGCTACAGTTACATACTTCGAAAACAGCATAAAGCCAACATTAAAACAACCAGAACGAGTCAAAATTAGTCGCGCCCCCCGCGCCCTCGAGTTGCATTATGAAATTCAGTACAACTTTATATTAAAAATTATAATTATAACACACCGTCATCGCCACCAGCTACTCGTTCGTTGTACTTACGTTATAAGCAGGGACCGGAACCCTTTCGATTTTGATCTACGATATCGCGTATTCTCATAATGCTATGATTATTATGTTTGCATATCGAATAGGGTTTCCCTATCAAAGAATCTATTTATTCTATTTTTATTTTTATTTTCATTCTGTAAATACTCAAAACCCAAACGCACGAAGGGGTTTTGAAGCGCTTAATCCGGTCCCTGGTTATAAGCTTCTGTTTCAGAACCTTTTGTAGGGAATTCATATCATGTGTAAAGTCTTGTATGCACGTTCACGTTGCATAAAGAAGTGTACATCTACCAGGAACTATAATAAATAATACCACGATCATAACTTTTATTAGATTAGATAGATAGTCATTAGTGATTAAGTGTTTTATGATTTCATCGTGTATTTTAGCGATTTGTATTTTATCATTGGAGTCCAGACGACTGTTATTGGACCAAGTGTTTTTGTACAAAATCCTTGGCAACGTCTTTGATTGTACACAGTTGACCGACCACATATTCTTTCAGTTGCCTAGTCGCTCTCAGCGCATTCGTGACACTCGTACACATGGCGTATTTGCACCCAGATTTAGTAGGACCATAGCAGGCCAACGCGCGCCGCTGCGTCGTATCATGCACTCGTATAATAATAAAATGTCTGATTTAGACATATTTCAAAAGTCTCTTAACCAGTTTAAAAATAGCATTCATTTGGAATTAGAAATTAAATAAGAAAATATAAATTTAGATAATTTTTAATTTTCTGTTTTCGTATTTTGGGCCTGTTTCAAAAGTTACACAAAAAATATATATTTAGATTACAGTATTTAATTAACTAATTTATTTTTAAGCATTTTATCTTACCTTTAGCTTTGGAATTATGTTTTATTAACTTTCGCTCAGTAGCATGCATGTTATGTATTATTTAAGTTAATATTACTCTGCGGACAATGTTGTTGGTTACATAATTAGTACTATTTTCTTATATCTGTCACATTGGAAAGCATAATTATGTAATTGTTATTTGTTCCAAAAAAATAAAAATAAAAAATAAAAATAAAATTTCTAGCGTCGTATTTTTCATGCGTTGCGAGATGCGAGATGTTGTCCATCAGCCATTTTTGATGTCCCTGTGTAATGATTTTTGATGATGTGCTGAGGCACAGGCCTTCCTTATGGGTGGTAAGGAGGATGGGCCATAACCCACCACGCGGATGAGATGAGATGAGAGAATGATGCCACTGTAATGATTTTTTTTAATTATTTATTTATTAAAAAAACAAATATACATACGAACATAGAACCTCCTCCTTTTTTGGAAGTCGGTTAAAAATAAGGTCAATAGCAGAAACTAGTATCTGAGAACTTTGCATGCTCTTCTAGGCCAGCGGTTCCCGAAATTCTTTTGGCTACGGAACCCTTTTTAGTTCACTGTTTTTGAGCGGAACCATATCTCAAGTCAACTAACTTAACGAACTGTAACATTGTACTGAAAAAATCGACTCACCCGTAGCAGCTCAGACAAGACCGTCTGAGCTGCTACGGGTGAGTCGATTTTTTTTAGTTTTTTTCAATTATATTAAGTAACTTAATATATAAAAATAGCATTGTGAATGCTAAGTTCTAAAAAATCAATATTGTACTGAGGCTTTTTTTTCAGTATTTCTGACGCAAATATCATGTTCGCAAAATATATTTTTTGCTTGCCTATAAAGGTACCTTCTGAGCCGATTATAAAATAATACTTAGTAATCCCACATCATCTTTAAAACTTCTCGCCAAAAGTAGGTACCTTTAGGTCGAACTAATATAAAACTCTTTCATTTATTTACGATAAAGATCTCCAGAATACATTTCCGAAAACTTTCTCCCAATGAAAATGTAACAATGATCCAATTTCCAGGCCGCCGTAAAGAAAATGGCGAAGTTACAAGAAAAAATGTTGCTTAAGTAACATTAGAAAGGTATCCCGACCTTATTTTGAGAGAGAATACCTACTTTAGAGAAACTAAATTTGATTCTGGTTATTGCGAATTTCGTCTGTTTAGGCGAAGGCTTTTTATTTTTATTAATTTAGTTCTGTTTTTTGCTAAATAATGTTCAGTTTATGACACAGAATTCATGTTTTACTGTCGTAAAGGCATTTCCTTTAGTTGCAGTAGTTTGGTTATTTATTAGTCCGGTTAACCGAACTAGTGCAACTTTTTAGTTGCATTGATTTAAAGTGAGCTTCAAAATTGGAAGACCATAACAGTGCCATGGAAGCCTTTCGGCACGTTAGGACTTACAGAACTATTGCAACACTACACTTAATAGTAGCAACAGTTCGGTGATTTAAATCAACCGAACTAATGCAACTACAAAGTTGCACTAGTTCGGTTAACCGGACTAACAACCGAACTACTGCAACTAAACTACGTAACGTAGGTGACTAAAAAACAATAGTTAAAATAAATTATAACTTTATTTTTAAAGGGTAACAACTACAAAAGTAAATTAAATTGTAGATAAACTAACGTAAACTGCAATAGAAAATTATTTGTTAAAGAGAGTACCGAGAGGAAATCTTCAAAAAAAATATTGCTTTCTCGAACAGAAATGTAAAATAAAATTGGTAGGTACCAATTGCTAACATTTTTCGAAAAATATATTTTGAATAGTATAAAGTTATCAAATAAAGAACTACTAAAATAACTAACGTAAATCATATAAACAAACTTAAAAGTAAGTAATAATAATAAAGTTATCAAATAAAGAACCACTGAAATAACTCATATAAACAAACTTAGAAAGAATAATCTAAAACAATAAGAGTAAATGCTAAAATTGCTTGTTAAGTTCACAAAATGGAATACTTTAGTCTAAGTATATCCCGAATACAATGACTTGCAGGAAGGCGCTGGGAGTCTCAAATTGTTCTTCCACATAGTTGTCCCTCTCGTGGTCCCAAATGAAGGCGATGGCGTTGGTGTAGCATTGCGCCCGCTTCTGCCCGATGGTGGCCACGACAATGATGCGGTAGCGATCGAAAATCAACCTTTTTACTGAGCGCATGATTTCGCCTGATAAACGTAAGGCTAAGGCTGGGGACTCCTGGAAATCATAATATTATTGTTTTAATAATGGTTGGGTACTATATTACATTTAAAAGGTAATTATAAAACTCTCAGAACGCGAGTTTCAAGCAGATGCAGCCTCAAAGGACCTTAGAATAGGGCTGCCATACGTCCCGGTGTGTCCCGGTTAAAAGTGTTGTGTCCCGGGTCCCGGTCAACAAGTAGCATTCAAATATTACCCTAGTTTGTGAAAAATCCATGGTTTACCCGTTTACTTTATTTTTGTTCTAAATTTCCCGGTTGATTTATGGCAGTCCTACCATAGAATTAAAAAAAACTACAATAGGTACTACTACGTTGCCTGGAACCAATGATAATAAAATCATAGCCTGGAACAGATTGCTTCTAAGCTAATGGCCACCTTTAATGTGCTTCCTTCCTGTTTTTTTTAATGTGCCTTGGAGTACTTACTTACCTAATAATACCTATATTATACTTAGTTTCCATTGAGTGATTTTTGTTATCATTATAATATTTTGTTGATTTTACCTGACCATGATATTTGTGTTTCTCAAAATTCTCACTGATTGCTGCTTTTACTATTTTCTGCACCGTTTCAACGTGGAATGGCTCAGCTGTTTCCAACTGATATGTCGGAAGATATACGAGAGGTGGCCTCTTGAACTCAATGGCTACCTAAAATGGTTTAATAATATTAAGTAAAATGAAAACGTGTTTTTTTTACTAAAATAATAAAACGTATTGGACATGTAATTTATGTATTCTTTGTCGAAATATTTTTAAGTTCTTTCTTTAAATTTTGTAACTAATACGGATTCAAATTTGTTTGCTAGCCAAGAATACAATAATCTTTGGTACTAGCCCGCAAAACCACCACTAATAAAAAACAGTTCTCTTACGTTAGAAGTTCTTTCTATAGGCTTTATCCCGGAGACTCTACCGAAGCCATAGGATTTTCGTCTCAAGCCCATTCTACTTAAGGACCTCATATTGGTCTCAGATCTTCCGGTCGCCGATATGTTTCGATGCCCCGCCGGCCCCGGCGCTATGGAATGTCGGCTCTTTTGTGCAGCTGTGTTAATTTCAGACATTGTTAGCAAATTAACAATCAACGGAGGCAAATAAATTTAATTTTTGATAAACTTTTGTATTTGAAACGTGAAATAGGTGTAAAGTGAAATGAGTGAAACAAGAAAAAGTCAAAAGTAACGGCAAAGTCATTTTTGTTTATATGTCAGTTTAATATTCTCTATGGAATTTCACTTTTAGACAATGCATTTCTAACCTTATTTTAACTCAACAAACAATGTCTGCTGGAGGAACATAAACTTAGCGAAAATTTTTCTAAGTCTATGTGGAGGAAGGTAAGTAAGAATTTTATTATTTCCTTATAAAACATTTTATGCACATTATTTTTTAACCCTTTACCATACGATTTAAATGAATTTAGTTAGGTGTTATCGTAAGAATTTAATGCGTGCGAAAATAAATTCAAGCCTGTTTCTTACACTGATCGGTCGGAACGGGACAGAAACAGACTTTTGGAGCGAACGGATGACGATGACGACTGTAAGGTGTTTGTTTTCTTTTTGGGTGTTGTGGCTCATGTGTGCACAGAGAAAATTCGGATTAGTTCTCTAGTGGAGGAGCTCGGTGGCGCAGTGGTTTAGCGCCTGGCCCAGCGATTGTGGATTCACAAGGGTCGGTCATGGTATGGGTTGGGTATATCTAAAAATAAAAAGGGGATTTCAGACCACGTGAATGAACAACTTTTACTATGGGGCCAACCACGGAATCAGCTGTTCCATACATTATAGTCGAGGCGCTGTTGTACTTTTCTATGGAACAGCTGATTTTTTTTTCGAGATTCCGTGGTTGGCCCTATAGTAAAAGTTGTTCATTCACGTGGTCTGAAATACCCATTTCATTTTTAGATATACTTATTTAAAAATTAACGGTGTATACTTATCTCATAGGGACGGGTATAATGTTACTTTAAAAACGACACTTTTGATAACAATATTTATTTAAACATAACATTAATAATAAGTTGAAACACGTAAATAACTAAATTTAAGATTATGATCATGACTATCATAATATCAACTTATAATAATAATCATATAATAAACTGATGTAGTTATTAACTTTGAACTCGCTTGTTTTTGTTTTGGTGAGATATCCGAAGAATATATTTATTCTCCTAATCCATTAATCCAGATATATAGCAAAAACTGTGACTTGTATAAACGCCGAAGTGACCTCCCTCTGAGTATTCACATACGAGTCCCTTTCATGGTCCCAGATGAAGGCGATTCCGTTGTTATAGCACTGTGCCCTCCTCTGGCCGATGGTAACCACGGCGATGATACGGTATCTGTTGAAGCCCATGCCTTTTAGATCCCTCATCAGTTCGTTGGCAAGGCGGATTGTTAAACCCGTGGAGTCCTGGAAGGAATACATATCATTCAAGATCTCCAAACGCATATTTGATAAACATCGGTTTATTTGTAAATATGAGGTAGCAATTTAGTGATATTATTAAAAGATAGGTATAGAAACAAAAGCGACTAGAAAAGCTTTTAAAATTGATCCCCAAACAATATAAAACGCAAGTCGTTCTCAGCCTTGACAAATGCAATGCGATTTTCATCAGAACAACCTCATCTGGTAAAAATTTCAATAGCAACTTTTCTTATTGATACTAACCTGCACATTATACTTATGATTGGTAAAATTCTCATCCAACATTTCATCTATTACTTTTAAAACATTTGCGATGTGAAATTTTTTATGTGGTTCCAGTTGATACGTATTCAGAAATAGTAGTGGTGGTCTCTTAAATTCCATAGCAAGCTGAAATTTATGTAAGTGTTAGGGATGTATAATTTTAGTCTTATCCTTAATATTTTCAACAAAACACATAATTGTATATAAAAGGTAAATTCTTTCCACTAAGGTACCCTTTAATAAATAAATCTATTGTTTTTCCTTTGAGGTCCCGGATTCGATGTACTGCTGTTGTTTTTGGTTTCCATAACACAAGTTCATTAACTTACTTTGGAATCGGAGCAATGTTATAAATTATTTTATTTAATATTTATGTTATGATATTGAATCTACCAACATTCCAAAAATTCCTGATCATATAATATATTATATATTTTATGTCCAGATCCCGTGATCTGTTTCATATATCCCAACTGGCTATCCTATCAGTTCGATTTTTTCCACTCCTTCCAACATGTGAAATTTGTTTTGTTTTATGCAGAAAATGTGATTAAAATTAAAAGTTTAGTTTGATGTTTTGTTTATTAAAATTAGTTAGTTAATGAAAAAAAATTGTTCTACAAAACTGTAATTTAGCTATATTGGAAAGAGTGGGAAAAAAATTGGGATAGCCAGATTACAACATAATAAGACATCGGTTAAGACAGATGGAACAGATCGATCTCGCAGCTCTTGATGTCAGCTTTTTATTATGCACAACGGGATAGTGCTTGGCCTTCATCTCACCTGATGTTAAGTGACGATAAGGCCGAAGGTAGAAGCACACTACATCCGGAATCCTCATCACTGAGGAACTGGCTATCACCTCTAACTGCCAGAACACAACAATTCTTAAATTGTAGTTATGGCGTCAGACTTAGGTAAGAGCTTGGGTAAGGTGGTAGCTAGCCAGGCGGGCTTGAAATAAGCCCTACCACCAACCAAACTGAGTTCAAATTGAACCCCCCCTAGGAATCGAACCCAGGACGCAGGGGTCTTGCACGGGTGGGCGAACCAATAGACCAGAGAGTTGAAACTCACCTGAGAGGTTCTTTCGATAGGTTTGATACCAGGGACACCACCAAAGCCTATGGTCTGTCTCCTGACTTTAAGTCTACTCATGGACTTTCCAAGACCAAGACGGACCCTAGATAGTGACCCGATGGACGATCTGGTCTTTTCCAAAGCCATATTTGAGTGCTGTGATTTCTTAGGTTCTTCTGATTCCTCCATGTTTGTAAGTGATGGGTTTGTTTTATCACTTATAGTATTTTAACATTCAAAATAATATGTTTAAACAGTTCCCGTCACAAGTTTTTGACAACTTTTTTTTTATTTAATTTTCCCCTCTATTTCACGCTTTACTCCAAAGAGTAAATCTAAGTATAAATAGCTTTACTCTATGGTCTTTATCTTGCTTTGCTATAAGTTTAAAAGTAACTTCTGTTGAGATTAGTATTATGTTACCGAATTTAATTGTTATGATAAGAGACGGTCCATGTCACCTTCATCCAAATAAAGGGTGTCGTTACTATAAAATATACATTCCCTATCCTAACTTACAAAGGGTTTTCATGAAAAAAGCCAGTAAGCCCAGCGTTTTGGCCCGGTTTCGTATTCAAAACACACTTTTCGGCAACACAAAGAAATGCTACCTGGAATCGTGGATCCACATTTGTACATAGAAATGTGTTTGAATGAAGGAGAGTGGTTGTGAGAAAAGATAACAACATCACATGGGTTCTGGATATGGATACCTATATTCGACACAAAAGGAGAGGTTTGAATAAAACTTGCGAAACCACAATTTACTTTTTTACCTACATTTAAAATGTTCTAAGGTAACTGGCAAGGTCCTTTAAGATAAGTAAAAGAAATAAAATTACAAAGCAAGTTTACTGACATGGACATCGAGCTATCTTCTGTATTACTTGACTATTCTTTAATTTTGGTTTTTTTTTATTTACAATGTTATTCATATTAAGTATGTTAAATACTATATTGCCTAAACACCCGTGACAATGTCAAACAACATAAATTGAAGTCACATAGACTTCAATTTTTGTTTGAAAGTTTACATATTGATAATATTAGTGAATGATAATAAAAATGAATTCAGTTTTTGAAACCTAAAACTAATTTCGCTTTATTACACCACATGTGAAATTGTGGATCACGCGACTGTAAGCTCTCGTCACATTTCTCGTCCATCAACCTCCATAGCAAAAATGCAGCTAACATTGAAATGCAAGTGGCATTGCATCGCTGATAGCGTCCTACGTCAAAGCTACACCCTGTTATAGGTCACTTAAACGAATGTTCACCCTCAACACAGTTAAAGGTATAGAGTAGTAGGTATTCATAATACGTTCTTAAAAAGTTGATCATAGGACGGTACCTGCCGTAGGATAAAATATACTCTTATTTTATTATTTTACAATGTTAAATAGCCTAAGAAGTACCTACTATTCTTTTGCGGGATACTAGAGCCCTAACAACAGATGAGATCAACGAGTTTAGTAGCTGTCGATATCTTAAAAATCAATGTCGACCAATTGAATATGAATATAAGATTCTTGATGTCGATATACTTTTTAAAAACACTAAAATAGTAGGTACATTCCGATGTCAACATGACACTTTTCTCGGGGTCACTCTATTGTTAATTGATACATAAGCTTACAATGCTTACAAGTAAATAACTTTACTTTATATGCGTTCACTATGTCGAAATTGGCAAGGGTTAAAGTAACCATGCAGTGGTACAGGGTGGGACGGAGATGTGACCGATAGTGGATTGGGTTTTTTACTTGAATTAGAAACTGGAGGATTTGTCGTCGCAATCGGTAAGAAGATAGAACCTCTTCTAAATATGCATGTGGTATCGTTACATTGTTTCTAGCTCAGACACTTTCATTGATCGTATTTGTAAAGATTGTATTTTTTCTATAACTTAGCGGCGATTAGTTTATACTTATAGAAAATCCATGTAGGTACCTAATAGAATTAATTTGTTTAAATAATTAATAAAAATAGCACCTTTGGTTATAATATTTTATTTATTTATTTATAAACTTAGGCAACGATATACCTTGAAAAAACATAAATATCTATTATAATATTTATTGGCCTTTGAAGTTTCAAATAGAAACGTTTTCTTGTTCGTTCTTGTTCGTGAACTTGTTCACGAATATTGTACTTTCAATATCTTGCGAGAAATATACCTGAACAGATTATATTCTATACTTAGAATAGGTCCGACTTGAGGAGCTCAGTTCTCCACGCGAACAGGAACCACGCGGGTGAAACCGCGGGCGGTCGCTAGTTGTTTAATAAAACTTTACGATGAATTTTTAGGGCCCGTAGTGTAGTATTTTTAGACGGTGTTTCCTCGTAGTCACTGCTAGAAGTAAATAGCAAAATTGCTAAAAGTGGCCGTTTTTGACACATTTGTTATCTACTTCTACGAATGACTACGAGGGAATGTAAATCTTCTAAAAATACTAGAGTATATGAGCCCTTAAACATCAAAATCTTTTTCTATTAACAACTTCACTGAGGGCGTCGCTTTCGGTGGGGTATTCACCTTAAACCATTACCTTTACCTCTATTATAGGTACCTAATTAAGGAATGTTATGCCAGAAGCTAATACTAACAACAAGGCTTCGAAAACCACGCGACTTTCCTTTGTTGGTTTAGGACAACTACCTTAGATCCTTGAAGGTAGGTTGGTGTTTATGTTAACTTCGTATGTTACGTGGAAATTAGCTTTTGTAAGTACGAGTATCTTATACAGGGTGGCCCAAAACTTTGGCACACGGAGGAAAAGTACCTTAAATATTGAAGATAGGAAATTTTACTGAAAGGAGACTTCATTTTGTTTTTAAAAAGAAAGTTCCGTTTCTTTTTAAAAACAAAAGCATTTAAAGATTTTTTGAAAAATCGCATACGAATCGATTCAAATTGATACTATCCGTAATAATTAAAATGTAAATGTTACATTTCATGGTCTGTCACTTTGGAAAAATCCTTATGAGTAAGTCTTTCGATTGGTATCGTAAAAAAAACAAAAAACCGACTTCTTTCTTTTTAGAGGTAGGTTTTTTGAAGTCGGTTTTTTGTTTTTTTTAAACAATTTTTTATTTTTACTGTAGGTACCTTGTAGGTAAGGTGTATTATATATGTAGAAAAATCGGCTCAGCCAATCGTAAGATAATCGCGGAGAAACATACTTAAATACGGGTCAAACTGAGAACCTCCTTTTTTAAGTCGGGTAAAAAACTACACTTAAGATATCCCTCTTCCAACAAAAAAAATACTATCTTATTCAGTTCAGAAACAAAGAAGTAATACGACCAATCATCGAGGTAATTCACACAAAACCATACTATTTTCGTGCTTTTTTTCAAAATTACTTGAAAAGTAACTGAACCGATTTTCAAATTTTAAAAAATGGGACCAACTTGGGAGTGTACCTAATGTAATAACGTCTGAATCATTTCAATCTGTCCAGCCGTCTTCGAGTAATCGGTGGACATACGCAAAAAAAAAACAAATATACAGACGAACATAGAACCTCCTCCTTTTTTGGAAGTCGGTTAAAAATATTTCGTTTAAAATGTTTTCGTTTTTGGTGGGTTCGATTCCTGGAGGAAGGGGATTTTTCAAAAATATTTGAGAATAAGAATAAGAATATTTATTTTGCTCGAAACACGGTGGGTGCACAATATGTCAGTTGGAAAAAGAATTAACGATCTACATGTTTCGCTGATTGTTCATTCAGCATGCAAAAAAGTACAAAAAAAATATCAATTATGGAATGTCTATCTAAATAATTCAATACAAAATGTCACCTAAATGTAAATCAATTAATGGAATGTCAATCTAAATAATTCAATACAAAATGTCAACTAAATGTAAATCAATTATGGAATGTCAATCTAAATAATTCAATTCAAAATGTCAATCAAATTAATCACATCACAATATAACAGTCAGTCACGCTCCAAGACGAGTATCATATTAAAATCATCTTATAATTATTATAAATTAAACTTTTTATCATATTCTTTACTTAATCTTTATTTTCCATGAACTCTTTCATTGTGTAGAAGCATTTTTCAATAAGCCATTTCGTAAGCCTGTTTTTGAAAAAATTAAATGGCAACTCCCTTATATTTTTTGGTATCCGATTATATACTTTTATAGTCATGAAATAACAATTCTTATGGTAGAGTTGGCTAGCACTTCTATAAGGACCAAAAGCTTACTTGGGTCTCTACAGCTTTTTTTCTTGAAATGAACACTTTTTTGAAACAGTTCTGGATGTTTTCTCACAAAAATGCAGTTCCAATTATTTTTAAAAACAAAATGAAGTCTTCCTGCAGTAAAATTTCCCATCTTCAATATTTAAGGTACTATCCCTCGGTGTGGCAAAGTTTTGGGACACCTGTATATAAGGTAAGTAGTTGAGGTTATTTCAATAGGGAGTGATAGGGACATACTTGCGTTATTTTAAAAAAAAGTATTTTTCACTCCTCTTGCTCAAAAAGTGCGTCATTGTAACGTACAAGAGTCGAGATAAAATAGCATAATAAGCCCTAGGGGATAAAGTTTTTTCTTTTTTAATGTTTGTCTATTACCAATGAGCGTACTAAAACGAAAAAGTCTTTATTCATAATCACGAATAAAAACTCGCTCGACTTAATACTGGGGGTCTATTACGAAAAGTTTAATGCGATACACGCGGCTGCGTCCGTGCTTCGTTCTGATTGATTCCTATTAAAAAGCACTTGCGTATGCGATATTGCAAAGTGATTGCGTAAATTTGTCAGTTTCTCTCTAGTGGATCCGTCATTATTCGTTCAATAGACTATGGACTACGATAGCTACATTGAAAATATTTGTAATAACTATAACCGACGAACTGCGGACGACTATCGTGACCAAGTTTCGTAATAGGCCCCCAGTTTCTCATTCTTATTTTTGAAAATGGAACTAAAAGCATCTCTTCGGTAAAATCATAGACTTATTTAAACTCTGTGTACAGAGTGAATCGTAGAATGCGTGTTTGTGTTGCTTAGCTGCTACAGCAGAAATTAAAAAAAGGTACCATGGCGCGAAATCTTTAGAATTTTTTTATAATTACAAACTGATTGAATTGTTATTGAATTGTGACTGTAATAGGAAATAAATAATTTTAATCTTCTGCCGTCAAGCACAAATCATTTATTTAAATATTGTACAAAAAGTTTATAAAGTGGAGGAAAGAAAAACGAGTGGATTCGTTTACGGAAGTAAATAGTGTAACTATTTAATATTGTATTTTATTTTCTCGCAATCGTAGTGAAAAGTATAGTGTAACACACGACGCTAAAACCCATTGTAACTCGGTTTCTATTTATTCCCTCGCTAAAGCTCGGGAATAAAAATACCTCGTATGCAATGGGTACTTTTAGCGTCTTGTATAACAATCTACTATTCTATGACAGATTTTTCTCTGCGTTCTTTTAGTAGATAGGTACAGTCGAGTTCATTAATATGTTGGCATTTTTGACAGGCTGTTGACCATTATTATAAAGCCATAAAGGTTGATGAGCTGCCAAAAGTGGCAACATATTAATGAACTTGACTGTACAACTATAGGTAAAACTAGGTGTAGCAAACTTCGAACATGGAAATACTGCAATTTTTTTCAAAGCAACTATTGAAAATTTTGTACCACCTACCTATCTCAGGCCAAAAATGAGGATAAATAATTATGACTCAAATACCTATTACCAATTTTGTAATAGGTACAAGTAATCTTGTTAAGAAATAGTTGACTTTAAACGTTAAAGATAACTAACAAATTAAGTATTCAAAGCGTGAAAGATTGCAACACAAAAGAAAATGAGAGGTTTTATAAAACTAAAAGGATTGTCGCTATGACGCAAGGACTTCGACCAAGGTACAAGTACATACAGATAAAGCAGTATCTCAACTATACTCAAAAATAAAACTAAACTTAACCGACACTTTGTACTTTAGCAAGAAAAAACTGAAATATATTTTAAAATGTCCGTAATCTTATTTGCGAAAAGTGGCCGAGACATATTTTCAATTCACTAACGCACTCATTAATAAAACCATTAAGAAATCTTGAGAAAATATGAAATGATTTCCAATTAACCTCAAAAGTAGTTTTTTATTGCTTGTTTTATGAATATAATAATATGAATATCATTGTAGTTTACTTATGTTGTCCAAGTTGTATTTATGGAGTTAGTTAACTGAAACTAAATGTATTTGTGGAATAATTACACAAAAAGTGCCGTTTTGTTTACAAACATTCTTTCTGTAAGATGGCTGGAGTATTTATAAGCCATTTGCGACGCCACCCACGCTATCGCGTCGGTCG
This sequence comes from Agriphila straminella, assembly GCA_950108535.1. Taxonomy (NCBI): domain Eukaryota; kingdom Metazoa; phylum Arthropoda; class Insecta; order Lepidoptera; family Crambidae; genus Agriphila; species Agriphila straminella. Next base: position 14,529,782 of record OX467309.1, on the reverse strand, counting down.
TTGCGTCGAAGCGCTAGGATTGCCATTTTTAGCGCCTGCCGTGCGGGCTAACGTGACTTACGTGACACTCGCGACTGGCTGGCTTCTTCTGCTTCAGCCACTTGACTGCTGAGTGTATATAGGCTTCCTCATTTGCGAAGGTACTTTTCAATCTTGTCCTTTTTGCATCCAGTTCTTCCGTGCTATTTTGGTGATGTCATCCGAGCATCGGACATTTTGGCGGCCAACTTGGGCTCCGGTACTACTGGATGCTAGACGGCAATGCGAATAAAGCATGTTCCAGACGGATGTAATCACGCCTCCCATCAGAGGTCATCTTGGTGGAAGCTTGATTGGAGCGTGATTTCCTTTCGACGACAGAAAACAAAAAAGAAACGAAATCCGCGCACTCCATCTTCGGATGGAACTCGCGCCCTTCCTCCAATGACGTTTAAGGTCATTTGGATTGGATGGAGAAATTTGGATTACATCTACCGTCAAGATGGATGGCATCAAGCAAGGTCACCTCTGATGGGAGGCTTGATTACATCATAAACATAATATTCTTGAGCGTAGCGAAAAATTTTCTTTGTCTATGGATTACATCCGTCTGGAACATGCTTTAATGTCATATCGAAGTGTGTATGTGTGAGTGCGCTTCGAAAGTTTCGTATGAAGTTGCGTTACTGTTGACTATAGTTATTCTGTGGTACAAAGGCCAAGAGGAGTGCAATGTACTAGCTACAAGACAGTATTCTATTACGTAATGTTATACGTAGAATTCATGATATTGGAGCTCCATTGTTTTCGCTGCAGTTCTTTGAACATCGACGATATTTTTCTTCATATATTTTCAAGAGATGTTTATTTGCTGTCGGTGACGTTACCTGAAAAAGAAACTACGTTCATTGACTTAAAACTTTTGATCCGTCGGGATAGAAAATAATTTTGATTGAACTCTATAAATAGTTTACTACTTAAATCGTGCAAACTAATTAAAATAAATTTAAAATCCTTAAATTCAATCAAGCTTCTATATACAGGGTGTATTTGTAACCACTCTCCAAATTTTAAGGATGTGTTCAGTCCATGAAACTAAACAACTTTCTCCATGAAACATGGTGTCGAAATACGCCCAAAAATGTTGGTCATCCCTTAATAAATTGATCACGTGATCTCTTTGATTTGTATGAAAAGCCAATTTTTTTTTACATATTTGACCCTATGTTTCTTAGAGAAAGTTGTTCAGTTTCATGGACTGAAACATCCTTAAAATTTGGAGAGTGGTTACAAATACACCTTGTATACATATAATGTGAATTCATAGTTGCAATAATATTTACATAGTTAAAATAATATAGTTCTAAAATAATCAAATAACTATTTTTTACCTCTATTTCTACCTACAGGTTTTTAAGGTACTTACTTACTTACTTACTTACTACGATTACAAAATATTCAATTCAATTAATTTTCTGAGCTACCTCTAATATTATCAGTCCACCCAACTTCATTTTCTTAAGAAAACACAACAACAAACTGTATGAACCTTTGTCGTATCTCCGTGCTTCTAAATAATTGAAATTAATAAAGCATAGGTACCTACCTACTTGCACTATGTGTGACGCAATAGTTCGGGCTAATGACATCAGGTGCACTGCACTGAAGAATGCACTTCGAGGTATTTTGCAACTAACAAACTTTATAAGAGTATTAAATATAATTCAATTCAACTACAATAGGTAGGTACTTAGTAAAAGTAGAATCCTTTCACAGTTGAAGTCATAGACTTATCTATCATATTTCATATAGCCATGATGACGTCATTCATGTAGATTTATCTATTTATTTATTATATGTAGGTTAAGATAGTTAAAAAAGAGCGCATCTCGCCATCAAACTTTAAAGTTTGGCGAGTGATTTTTGAATTGTATTTTTTTTGTATTTCTTTTAAACAATAAAAAAAAAAACTTTCTTTTGTAAAATACAAAGGTTAGGTACCTTTTTTGATAAGTTTGAAAGCTTCTTGATTCATTTTGATATCATGGTCTGGTCATGTCTATCTAATTACTAGTGGCTCCGTGAGCTGTAGACCTCGCGATGAAAAGTAGCTTTAAATTGTATGTTGTTTGTTGGGTTGGTCATGGGATGGGTGACCAAAAATTTATTATCTCGAGCTCCTCCGTGCTTCGGAAGGCACGTTAGGCCGTTGGTCCCGGCTGCATTTGCAGTCGTTAACACCCACCAATCCGCATTGGGCCCGCGTGGTGGGTTATGGCCCATCCTCCTTACCACCCATAAGGAAGGCCTGTGCCCCAGCAGTGGGGACATCAAAAATGGCTAATGGACATGAGATCCACTCGACTGCTAGCCGACCTCAAAATCGGCAAAAATGGCTTGACTGCTAGAGATCCTCTCCTCTTCGGACGCGCGTAAAAAGGATTTTACATATTTTTTCTATTCTATAAATTCACGAGAAACGGCTGAGAAATGCGACCTGTAGTGGAGAACAAACGGACAGACATCCGACGGACAGACAGACATCTTACCTAAGTCTGACTCCATAACAAAAAAATCAAAATTGTTGTGTTCCGGCAGTTAGAGGTAAGATAGCCAGATCCTCAGTGATGAGGATTCCGAGAGTAGTGCGCTTCCACCTTCGGCCTTATCGTCACTTTAACATCAGGTAAGATGTAGGCCAAGCACTATCCCGTCGTGATCCCGTTGTTCATAAAAAAACATTATTATCATAATTTGTAAACAACATTCGTATTGTTTGTAAAAATTTTGGGTTATTTTCTGTTATTTTCTACTCTCACGTAAACTTAAGTTCATTTATTTTTTCAGTTATATTAAGTAACATAATGTTCATTTCATAATAGTAGTTATTACGTTTTTGAATGTCAGGGAAAGAGCTTTTAGTTTTATTATCCCATTTTTACCCTAACGAAGATAGTTTGGGGAAATAAATTTGTATCTTTTTTTGCGCAAGGCAGTCCTTTTCGGAAACCCACGGGGAAACTGTTTGGTGAGAATTATTATTACTTATATATAACTTTTATTTATTAAATCACAGTTTCACCGAAGCGTAACAAAGGTCATTGGACATGAAAGAGATTGCGGGGTATTTATTTTCGGAGTAATGAACATCCATACCTGAGGAAAGATTGAATAATATATTAGTTTCGGAGTTGATTTGATCCCTGTGGGGCGGTAACTCAGCGCTCGGCGCCCGGATTTGCTTGTGCACCTGAAATAGTAATGATGATTAGGTACCTTGTTTGGACGTTTGTCATTATAATTTGCATTGTCGGTTACAGCCTGTGATAAAATCGGTTACAGCTTCTATTTGTTCAGTTAATACTGTGTAGGTTTGATAAATAGTAAAAAATCCGCTCAGACAGCTACTTACAGTTAAATCAAGTTTCTTTGAAACAATGTGTGACCAAAGAATATAATATTAGATTATTATAATTATTTATATCCGTCCCCTTAGTCCCAATTAAAGTAAAAAATAGAATCACTTTAAGCATGTGAAATCGCTGAATCTCAAAATTATCAAAAGCTAGTAGCTTCAGGGTATTTATTTACACAAAAATATTTTTGTGTATATTTCAGCTTGTTTTGTTTTCAAGCTTCAAGCTGTAAATCACAGTAAGAAATACTAACTAAATATTTAAATTAAAACTGGTTCCTTCGTAATTTTATGAAGAGCCAGTGCGCTAAAGTTTTGATTAGCTCTTATCTCATACATACAGAGACAGAATACTAAAACTTTGAAAATAACAGAAAAACTCTTAGCGACGAAGCGTCGCTCGTCAGTGTACAGTCGAGACTAATTACGTAGTTCCTAAAGAGTGGTCACTGAGCTACCATCCAATTTGAAAAGTGACATTTCACGCTCGAACTCCGCAATGAGAAATAACTTTTAGTTGAAAATGTTAGTACCCTGTCACGCCAATTGTTGAGTTCATATTAGTAGAGTTGTAAATTAATGAGCAAGCGCTACATTTGCTTTGACAAAGTACTAAAGTGTTACGTGACTTTTGAGTATAATATGTACATTTATATTTCATCATAGCACTAATATTGTTACTTTCCACTTGAGACTATTCATTAGCTCCTTAGTTTTGTATATCATTGAAAATGAGCACATAAGAGATGATGGCTTCACTTCATAGCATTACCTATCTCATTATCAGTACAGATCAGCATAATATTTTTAATCAATTTTTTTTAAAATTTTAACAATAACATAATAATATTCAAGAGATAAAAATATGTTTTATCAAAAAAATACTGTGTTAACGATCAAAAGGGGAGCCCATAATATATCTCACATTAACTTAAATGAAACATAATATTATGTAAGCTGATCCCGTCTGCATAACTTAATGCCGCTTTAACATGCAAATGGCGTTTAAATGATAGTGAACCACGTGGATACAACATTGCTTTAGTACTGAATATATTCATTTTGCAGAATTTATTATGGAGTGTGTAATTGAAAGGACCAATTAATTTAACATTGCTTAAACTGGATTTCAAAGTTTAATAATGTGTGTAAACAAATAAATTATTTGTAATAAAATTAATTCACTTTCAATTTATAGCTACGAGATTAGGGTGTAAATGGTGTAATCAAAGGAACTTATGAAGAACATGACTGTTATGGTATCATCGCTTATCTACCCACTCTACAACCTTGAATTAGGATCATTGTCATCCACTTTATCCTTTACTAGCGACCCGCCCTCGCTTCGCTTCGGTTCCATCTTTTTTTGCCAAATGAGATCTTCCAACAACACCCAAAAAGAAAACGAATACCTTACAGTCCTCACCTCCATTTGCTCCAAAATACTTTTTCAATCTCGTTCGCTCTTTTCAATACTTTTTCAATTTTTTGCGAAAACTCCTAAGATATTCATAAAAATGGTATGGTGTTAATGGTTGTAATAATGTGCATAAAATGCTTAAGATATCTAACGTATTTAATTTGATAAGGATTAATACTGTATGCTTCTAAATAGCTTTCCAAATTACCGCTTTGTACTTGACAATATTTTAGAAGATATAATGGGTTATAGTAAGCTATTCTTAAAAGATAGATATATGCCATCGCGGACTTTTTTTGTAGATCTATAAAAGAAAAACAATTCCATCATACATTATTTTGTTATAGCTCAAAAGGTTTAAGCAGCGTTTTCAATGCAAGCTCCAAGTCGGCTTAATTTTTGCCGACCTCTTCAACAGTTATCGTCTTATTTCTACCAATTTAAATAAAACCTTAACTTATTATACACCTATTACCTACCTCAGGAATTACTCTATCATTTAGTGAAAACCGCATGAAAATCCGTCGGTAGTTTTTGAGTTTATCGCGAACAGACAGACAGACAATGGCTTTGTTAGCATTTAAAACATCGCATATCCATTTATCCATTCCAATATAGGCTGATTTACATTGTTTCAGTAATACGGTCTAGTAGAGGTACATAAAGTGGAGTGTTTGACGTTCTTTTAAAATCAACGAACATACCAGGCAATGTATCTCTACTGGAACGTTTTTTCTGGATCAATGAAAATTAGCCATAAGAGAGATGATCAAGGGATTTGTCATCGATTTTTATCTGTATGATAAATTCTTAAGTCAGTCAAAATGTAGAAAGTTAGATAGTGATGTGAAGAAGATTGTTGGGAAAATGTGATGTATGAGATCAAACGTTTAGTATAAGCTTTCAAAATATCACTGGTGGTGGTTTTGAAAGAATTATTTGTAGGTAGGTACTTACTTTATGTTTGGTTGTCTACGAGGATGAAGTTGCGGGCAACAGCTAGTAATATTATATGTAAATTGACTTCAAACTTGTTCGTTATAAAAATACTACCTAAATTACATCATGGTTTATTATTCTTTTATTCCTTTATTATTTGTTTTATTCGTCAATGACATTGGCAGTTGCTTTAAGAACACACATTTTCTCTTATATGCTGATGACCTTAAAATATATAGGGATATTGAAAGCGTTAATGATTGCTTAGCTTTTCAAGAGGATTTAGATCGTCTTTCTCAATATTGTACTAAAAACAAACTGCAGTTGAGCATTCCAAAATGTAAAAAAATTACTTTCACAAAAAAGGTTCAAGTTGTTAATTTTGACTATGAACTTATGAACACAAAATTACAAAAGGTCGAAATGATTAAAGATTTGGGCATAATTCTTGACTCAAAATTACACTTAGATACACATATCAATAGTATAGTAAATAAAGCTTACCAGTTATACGGATTTGTCATGAGAACCTGTAAAGATTTCAAAAAACCCTCAACATACCTAACACTGTATAAGTCACTAATAAGAGCACAGTTAGAATATGCATCTGTAGTTTGGAATCCCTTTTTCCATAAGTATATTAATCAAATTGAAATGGTTCAAAAAAAATTTCTTCGCTCAGCTACTTATAAATGCTATCATGCAAAACAATCATACATTAATCTTTTAAAAAAATACTCGCTTTTATCATTGGAGTCCAGACGACTGTTCTTGGACCAAGTGTTTTTGTACAAAATCCTTGGCAACGTCTTTGATTGTACACAGTTGACCGACCACATATTCTTTCAGTTGCCTAGTCGCTCTCAGCGCATTCGTGACACTCGTACACATGGCGTATTTGCACCCAGATTTAGTAGGACCATAGCAGGCCAACGCGCGCCGCTGCGTCGTATCATGCACTCGTATAATAATAAAATGTCTGATTTAGACATATTTCAAAAGTCTCTTAACCAGTTTAAAAATAGCATTCATTTGGAATTAGAAATTAAATAAGAAAATATAAATTTAGATAATTTTTAATTTTCTGTTTTCGTATTTTGGGCCTGTTTCAAAAGTTACACTAAAAATATATATTTAGATTACAGTATTTAATTAACTAATTTATTTTTAGGCACTTTATCTTACCTTTAGCTTTGGAATTATGTTTTATTAACTTTCGCTCAGTAGCATGCATGTTATGTATTATTTAAGTTAATATTACTCTGCGGACAATGTTGTTGGTTACATAATTAGTACTATTTTCTTATATCTGTCACATTGGTAAGCATAATTATGTAATTGTTTTTTGTTCCAAATAAATAAAAATAAAATAAAATAAATGGTTAGATGTTTAACAATTCCTTTCTTCATTTTTTTTATTTCTAGTTTTTTTTCTTCATCTATACTAGATTTAATAATGAAGTGCTTGGGTCTCCATCTTACTGATTTGAAGTGACTATATAAAGTCAAGTGAAACCGCACTTCATCCACTGACGAACTTGTTATTTTTAACCGACTTCCAAAAAAGGAGGAGGTTCTATGTTCGTCTGTATATTTGTTTTTTTTTTTTTGTGTATGTCCACCGATTACTCGAAGACGGCTGGACCGATCGAAATGATTCAAACGTTATTACATTAGGTACACTCCTAAGTTGGTACCATTTTTTAAAATTTGGAAATCGGTTCAGTACTTTTCGAGTAATTTTGAAAAAAAGCACGAAAATAGTATGATTTTGTGTGAATTACCTCGATGATTGGTCGTATTACTTCTTTGTTTATGAACTGAATAAGATAATTATTTTTTGTTGGAAGAGGGATATCTTAAGTGTAGTTTTTTAACCGACTTAAAAAAGGAGGTTCTCAGTTTGACCCGTATTTAAGTATGTTTCTCCGCGATTATTAAACGTTTGGCTGAGCCGATTTTTCTACATATATAATATACCTTACGTACAAGGTACCTACACTAAAAATAAAAAAATGTTTAAAAAAAACAAAAAACCGACTTCAAAAAACCAAACTCTGAAAAGCAAGAAATAATATTCGTAATAATAAAAATACGTCTATTGAAGTCGGGTGGGGCTTTTAGAATAAAAAAAAAAATTTGTACTCCAGCCCCACCCGACTTCAATAGACGTATTTTTATTATTACGAATATTATTTCTTGCTTTTTAGAGTTTGGTTTTTTGAAGTCGGTTTTTTGTTTTTTTTAAACAATTTTTATTTATCTTTGTGCAGGTACTGTCGAAATTGTGTCATATAGATAGAGGTGATATTGTTATTTCCTGAGAATTTTTTTTTTCATCACATAGTATCCCTTGTTTTACTATTACGAATTCTGTAACCTTGTACACATTAAGTAAATAGAAATGTAACAATCTTTTATTTACGTTGCTCATTTATAAAGGAACTGGGCCACAATAATACTGATTCAGTAAAAGATCTCTTTTCTCTATGTTTGCCTTCTAAAGGGATTGTCGATGTCGATGACAGTTCTTGTGTTTTTTTGGTTCATTGATTTTTCTGCTCAGTGAGCAGGGATGAAATTTCACGGTTCGCGGAGCTTGTGTTTAGGTAAAAAGGGTTTAGGGAAGACCTAGATTAAGCAACAGAAGTGCTCACCTAGATAATGAGATTTGGTTTCCTCTAGATTTGAAACAAAGACAGTTCAATTAGTTAGCACTTCGGTGTATTGAGTATTTTTTTTTTTTGTCACACAAAACAGATTTTCAGCAAATACATTAATATAAGTAGATTACAACATTATAAAAAGTAAGCAGGTAGGCTGCAACTCCAACAATATGTGTGAACAACATGATTGACATTTAACGGCCAAATTACTCAACCGATTCTTAAAGTTAAGGCCATCTTAAATTCAAAATAGTTGTCAGATTTGACAACTCTATGAAACTGATATAGATCTTAAAAGTTAAGGAGATCTTTTTCAAAGATTTTATAAAAGATTCTTGATTTTAGCTAAGCACTCTTTAAGTATTTCCTGATAAACAAATGAAACAAACTGCCAATAAAGAAAGCTTTTACATGCTAAAGGTTTGTTTTTTGAGGCTCTACTTTTCCTAAATTAGTTATATTATAACAGTGGCTTAAGTGGTTATGGAATATTATGCTACTAATTTGGTAGCATGGAATTTTAAACATTTTTAATGACTAAATCACGGTAAGGCTAACTTTTTAAATCAAAAAGTTTTGTTTCGCTTATAAAAAGTTTTTACGCATAATAGGTATTGTACCTACCTATGTATGTTTGTAAAATTTATGTTAACATTAATTAGTCGAGAGTGGGTAAACGAGAAAGATTAATGGTTGAGATAAAACTTTTAACTTGTGGTATTTGCTTAATTTCGCTTAGGTAGGTTAGGTAGTAGGTAAATAATATACTAAGAAAATTCGGACACACTAATATTAAAAATAAGACAAGATTAGTGGGTGATGAACGTATATTTACACACATAGTACACTGCATTATAAATCTTTAATAGATTATCAAGTAGTTTATAATTAACTGAGATTTAGAGCAACTTAAGTTTGATTAACACTTGATTCAATGAATTCTAGCGTCTAATTTAATTCGGAAAGTAGCTTGATATTTACATTATAGAAAGGGTTCAGTACAAGGGGGGACAGAGTAATAGTTACACTTATGGGGGGGATAGAAGCTTTGGAGCAGTGTACTCGTCGGTGGTCAGGAGCGAAATGTGTCTCGCACGGCGAGCAGCTCGCGCAGGTGGGGCGCGTTGTATATAGGAGGGGAGGTCGAACCGGTCGCACGCGCGCCTGCAGGATGTGACGTCACTGTGAAGCACTGTTGTTGCCATGAGCGATAACACTAATAACTACTTTTTACATAATAGATAAAAAGGTGAATTGATTATTGACACTTGCCAGATGGTGAATTCGACGATTCAGTACAGTACAGTACAGTTAGCAGCACAGAATACATAATAGTACCTACAAAAGTACTTCCTCCTTGTTTATAGTCGTAACTTTTGCAGGTCAACCGTACAAAAGGTTTTAACCATTTGTTTTTGGGTAGTATTAATCGCTTAACCCATAGCTTCGTTGAAGTTTACCTAACTTTCGTTCTGCTACGTGACACACATGTTGTACTTAACTTTAGTAGTGAACAGTGTAAGTTATAGGGTGAATGGACCGACTAGTGACGAGTAGTAATTAAAATAAAAAGTATTAAAATTATCATAATGAAAAAGTGATTCTTAAAAGAGTGTAAGTACGAGTATATCAATAAGACCATATTATTTTCTTGTATTTTTTCTTGCAAGAACTCTTTAATCATCACAGCAGGCCAAATAACTCTAGCTTTCTAACAAACCTGATCAGGATTCGTAACTGTATTTTGAACATTTGTAAAAGTGAAATATAATACATGAAAATTAGCATTGGATTTTCTTCAGCAAGATGTGGAATTAGCTCCAACATGACCACGACCCTTTAATTAAAAGTGCATCAATCAAAACAAATAATCCGCTCCCACAATGCGCCTGCGCTGCTATTAACCGCGTGTTATTAGGCTGCAGTACCTAGGTTGCAGCTGATTACAGGACACCGCGCAGTTTGTTAATTAGATTTTTAAATTTTGAGATTTTTGCATTCACAATGCTATTTTTATACAATACTAAATAATATACTAGAAAAAATACGACTCCTCACATTGGTGAAATAACGCTGGCTTGCAGCGTAAGAGTAGGATATACTAGAAGATATTCGACGATGTCACTAGTGACTCGGTAGCTCAGCGGTCAGACCATTGGACCGGATATCTAAAGGTCGTGGGTTCGATTCCCGTCTGAGTATTGATCTGGTGCGAGTCGTATTTTTTCTAGTATATTATTTAGTATTGTTAATTAGAGCGGACACACCACTGAACGGGCGTTAAGGCTAGTGTGATTCCTTTGAAAAGGTTTTAAAATGTCTCGACAACTAGGCTATATTTTATAAAACCCATACTTCCATACTTATTTTATAAATGCGAAAACGACATTCGCAGGCTTTATAGTACCATATCCAAACTGTGAAATACAGAACTGTCCTAGTTTAGGCTCCAGTCCATCAATTGTTTTACTGTTACTTAAAATTGTAATCTAGATAATTGAATAGGTATAACTTTGATAAACTATTTATTTTTTTATTTTCTATTTCTATTCTTCAATTTTCAAAACCTTATTCACAGAATACATAATAGTTTTAGTTAAAGCTTGACTCTGTAAGGTCTATAAAAAATTGTCATTTGACATTAGTATTGACTAATCCATATATGGACAATAAAAAAATAGCTACGCATGAAAGCTTTTTGCTATTAGTAGGTACTTATTAAATAGGTATTGATATTTGGAAGTGTAAAATGGAAGAAATTGAACATTTCTTACACTACCCACTGATTTCATAAATCCTCCAGTAAACAATGCTAGCTTTCAACCATGAAGGGGATTTCCCCAAATTTGTTATAATAAGTCTATGTTGTTGCCAATAATCCTGTCACCCTGTTGTAATTATCTGGTAACGATATATTCAAGTTTGTAAATATCGTTACTTACGGCTGTTACAGCTGATAAGTTTCTTGCTCCCGTTCTTCTTGTCAGCTAAAAAAGTCTGGAACGGGTGGTAGGAAAATATAGACGATTCAAAAGTACTGACAAACATTGGGACAAACACAATCCGTTGCGGACACAGAAATCCAATACGTAATCGATTTTGGCACTGTTTCCAGGTTGAGCTTATATACCTCATTATGGCTGTAGCTGTTAATTACAGTCTGTGCAGTGTGAAGGTAGACGTATTCGAACAGAGACAAAAATTAAAGTAGGTGCCTAAGCTATTTACCAAAGAACTTTAGTATAAGGGTTCAAGCTTCAGAGCAGGGGCCCTACCGGCTAACTTTCCTAACTTCGGCAAATCTGCCGGGCTTTAACTTAAAACAGATAAATCGAAGTTCGGAATTTCGTATTGTACTATTTGCCGAAGTTAATTGGAAGATATTGATGTTCGTGTAACATTATGAATCAGGACACGCGATTTAATCTGTATTAATTTGAAGCTCTTCAGACTTGCTGAAGTTCGGAGCGTGGCATTGAGATCACTTTGACCTGCCCAGCATGTTTTGTTTTGTATTAAAGTACTTTAGGCTTTAAATCGTATCACTTTCTGAACACTGTCTGGTATGTGAACCCCTCCCCCCTTTCCCCCTTTCCCCCCTCCGAAGTGTCCTTTGCTGTGGTTTTTTTCATTTTACAAAAAAAATATTACAGATAGGAGCAAATTATTAGAAAAAAACCGGCCAAGTGCGTGTCGGGCCACGCGCCGTAGGGTTCCGTAGTTACCTTATATCATACCATATTTCATACCACTATCATTTATAGTCTGTAAAAATAACTTTGTTTTTCACAGTGTTGGTATGAATAACAAAGTTATATTTGCGGTTTTGGATATATTATCTCGAAAAATAATTACTATATCTCGTTCAAACCAATTTTTAGTGAAAGTTTTTATTAAGATCTATAGCATATTTTTTTTCGCTCATATATTTCAAAAGTTAGAGGGGGGGGGGGGACACATTTTACCACATTGGCAGTGTTTATCTTTCAAACGGTTGACTTTGAGAAAAATTGTCTTAGGAACCTCAATGTCATTTTTGAAGACCTATCTATAGACACCCCGCACGTATTGGTATGAAGGAATTTTTTTTTTTTTCAGTTTCAGTTCCATGTATGGAGTCCATTTTATTAAGCAGTATTTCTAGTCCATCATTTCTGCCCGTTTATATGCCCCTATGCACCTATGCCATCGGTTAATTACGACTGGTGCATGATTGGATGACAATGGACAGTCCATGTTCCGAGGCGACTACAAAATGTTGTTTGCGATACACTGATCTGACAAATCCATTGATGACATCCGTTTGATATCATTCCTGGCATTTCAGTTTGTGATTACGGTACAAATGTATTAGAAAACCACAGAACTGGAATTGGTACACAAAAAAAATTGTTTAAAAAAAAAACAAAAAACCGACTTCAAAAAACCTCTAAAAAGCAAGAAATAATATTCGTAATAATAAAAATACGTCTATTGAAGTCGGGTGGGGCTTTTAGAATTAAAAAAAATGGAATTTGTACTCCAGCCCCACCCCACTTCAATAGACGTATGTATGTAGAAAAATCGGCTCAGCCAAACGTAAGATAATCGCGGAGAAACATACTTAAATACGGGTCAAACTGAGAACCTCCTTTTTTAAGTCGTTTAAAAAACTACACTTAAGATATCCCTCTTCCAACAAAAAAATGATTATTTTATTCAGTTCATAAACAAAGAAGTAATACGACCAATCATCGAGGTAATTCACACAAAATCATACTATTTTCGTGCTTTTTTCAAAATTACTTGAAAAGTACTGAACCGATTTTCAAATTTTAAAAAATGGGACCAACTTGGGAGTGTACCTAATGTAATAACGTTTGAATCATTTCAATCGGTCCAGCCGTCTTCGAGTAATCGGTGGACATACACAAAAAATATATATATATATATATATACAGACGAACATAGAACCTCCTCCTTTTTTGGAAGTCGGTTAAAAATCATTACCGTTTTGATTTTACCCCAATTAAAGAGCAAAATCAGTTATGTCAGTGTATTGGCTTGAGGAATTTTATAAAATTTCAATTCACGTAGCTTTCGCATCGTTCCGAAAGAAAAAGTACCTGGAAAGGGAAATACAGAACCCAGAGGTGAAGATAATTGCTTAAATAACGGTTAAACGCATTTATATCTTACAAAAAAAATACCATCACGATGCAAGAAACGACAAAACGATTAAAATTAAAAAGTACCAGTAAAGATGAGGAAAAACTTCTTACTTCATGGTGAAAGAGTCATTGTTCTATTCTAACCGCGATAACTTTAGGACTAAAATAATAATTTCTTAAATCGAAGTGATCAAAATTCTAGGTGAAATAAACATCAAGAAGTTAGTAAATGATTACTGATGATAAAAAACAATGGAAGTAATTTTTTTTTACGATTTATTATATTTCATGTTTTATTCATTTATATTTTTTATTTTTATTTTATTTATTTGTCACACAAAACAGATTTACAGCAAATACATAAATATAGATCACATCATTATAAAAAGTAAGCAGGTAGGTAGGCTGCAACTCCAACAACATGTGCGAACAACATGATTAATCGGACAAGTCAGCAATTAATTAAATTACATAAAATAAATTAAGTTGAATAATAATTAAATTGAAATGATTAAGATTAAATTACATTACAAAATTAAATAATATTAAATTTAATATTACAAATAATTTGGTTTAAGAAAGAGAGTCAAAAGCGACAAATTGCTAAAATCCATAGGGAATCTCGAGGTCGTGGACCTAAGTAATTTAAAGACCTAAGTACCTAGCTAGATACTGAATGAAACCTACACACGATGGCACCTCAGACTATACATGTTGACCTTGAGAGCGCCTTTATGCCCTACGTTATAAAAGCTAACCTGACGTGCTGTCGTGTGTACATTGTGAAGCATTGTGGTTAGGTGCATGCAAGGTAAAAGTCAATTGAAAACCCTCGGAATACAAGTTTGCGGTTTCAAATATCAAAGGCGTGTTGAAATTATTACGATTTCATCCTATATTTAAGGGGTTCGTTAGTGGGGAAGTTTGTAGAAAAAAATATTATGATAGAATTTACTTTATTAAACGAAATTAATAGTTGTAAAGAGTCTGTTTTTTGTCTATTATGTTTAAGGAAGAGTGATTAATATTTTTATTTCATGCAATGCAGTTATTGAAACTTCATAAATTCGTGTATTACTAATGAAATATGCTTCATGGATATTGTGTATTAAAAATGCACTGCACTTTTATGATCTCGACGTAGTATGTAGGTATTGAATATTTTACAACACTCTAGACTTCTATTTATAACTAACCATCAAATAACTTGACTTTGTTGCTTTAATCTCAAGTTTCCGTACAGTTTTACATTTTAAATCATAATGTTTACAATCAGATTAGATAGTTTATTGTAACCAATCAAACGTTACAGGGTGAAATCGAAGTTAACATGAAAATAACGATTTTTAGATTTTACTAATTACTTATTAAAAAAAAAATCTTTACTTTCATGTTTTAGCATCTTATCTTTTACTTAAAAGTTTAACTTCTTGTGATTAGTATTATGTTCATTCATCTTGAATTATGAACACTTTTTTTAAAGAATTTTTTATCCAAGTTAATCAATATCATCGCGGATAGTTTAGTTTAAAAGATTGCCAATGAGTTTGATTTCACTCTAAATTATCGAAAGTCAAACTGAGGGTAGATCATGAAAAAATGCTATTCCGTGCTGATTTTTTAAATTTAAAAACAATTTTGTTATTATAACCGGTTTATTCGATAAAATTATAACGATATATTATAATTATCAATTCTATGGCACTTTATATTCTTTGTATTTTTTTCATTTACTTAAACAAAACACTTCATAGCATAATTAAGTAAGTACTTTCACTATATTTTATAATTTACGATATTCGAATATACTTAATAAATGTAATATCTCTCTTACCTCAAAATCCTCAATTTATGCAAAAAAAGTTAGATTAAATCTCATTAGATGAAAATCAAATTAGAAATTAATATATCCCAAAGAAATATGGTAGCGTTCTGTGACGAGCGACGATTTCCAGCAAACTCATTACAAGTTGTCGTCCGCAAATTATTTCGGAGGACGCGTCGTAATAATCTCGAAAGTTCGACTCTTCAGGGACGTATCTCTGATCTGGATCACCTAATCTCCTTCGCACTAAGATGGATTGACAGTACCTTAAGTTTTAGATTAGCTGTTTTAGTTAAGATTAGATAGATATCTGATTATTTCCATCATAGAACAGCACAGCACACACATTATGCTCACAATTATAAATTCAAATTTGTTTAAAACTGTGTGCCACATCTAATGATATTAAATCTATAGAATAAGGCAAAAACTCGAAAAATTGCTTTACATTTAGACTCCGTAGCGATTTTGCAGCTCTCTCGCTCGCACAATTCATGTCTTCTCAAGATTTCTTAAATCTGAGTGCGCAATTGAAAAATGTGTTTCGGCCACTTTTCGCAATATAAGACTACAGACAGTTAAATATATTTCAGTTTTTTGTTGCTAAAGTACAAAAAGTTAGAGTTATTTGAACTGGCAAATAAGATAACTTTTTGTACTTGAGCAACTCGAAACTGAAATATATGTTGAAATATACGTAATCTTAAATTGCGAAAAGTGGCCGAGACACATTTTTCATTTACGCACTTTAAAAAAACGCAGATAAAAAAAATCTTGAGAAAACATGAAATGTGCGAGCGAGAGAGCGGCAGTCAACGGCAAAATCGCTATACGATTGCGTAACCGCGTATCACGGCATAGCTATACGATGATCTTTAAAAATTACTTACATTTACAAGAAATCCATTATTCAAAATTCAAATAAAATAATAAAATTAAAATTGCTAAAAATTCAACATTGAAAATATCAAATTAGATCAATAAAACGAATTAAAATAAAATAAGTAATACATTCATATAAAAAATAAAATTCATATAAAATTAAAACATATAAAATGTTATATAGTTAGCTGTTTTATGTAGAAAAAAATAGTGACATAATCTGTCCTTTTTACATGAATTGAAAATTAGTTGTATCTATTTAGTACTTGCCTAGAACACATACGTATATATTGTATAGGAAAAAATTCAACACATGAGAACCTAATATTCTTCTGTCCTTTCTACTTTTGGCGTTTTGAAGTAGGTTAATAATCGGAAACGACAGCATTTGACTGAAATATTTTATTTGCTTCATAATGGATTTACAAAATTAAATACCAATCTAAGCCAAAGCCGAAGGTTCACGTCAAGTTAGGAAAAAATATCAAGGAATTTGATTGTAAAATATCTTACTCAATTCAACCTTTTCATTATTTTGCACATATTTTATTTTACACTTGTGACCCGCCCTCGCTTCGTTTCGGTTCCTTCTTTTTTACCAAATAGATCTTCCAACAACAACCTTCTTCTTAAAAAGAAAACGAATAACCTTACATTCCTTACAAATAAACCTTACAGTCCTCACCTCCATTCGCTCCAATAGACATTTCCCCTCCCGTTCGTCCCGTCCCGTTTATTTTCGCGCGCGTTAATTTTTTGCGAAAACTC
The DNA here is from genome assembly GCA_950108535.1 of Agriphila straminella. NCBI lineage: Eukaryota > Metazoa > Arthropoda > Insecta > Lepidoptera > Crambidae > Agriphila > Agriphila straminella. The sequence continues at coordinate 14,512,738 of OX467309.1, read as the reverse complement.
CTAAGATATTAATTTAAATGGTATGGTGTTAATGGTTCAAATAATGTGCATAAAATGCATAAAACGCTTAAGATAACTAACGTATTTAATTTGATAAGGATTAATACTGTATCCTTCTAAATAGCTTTCCTAATTACCGCTTTGTACTTGACAATTTTTTATAAGATATATTGGGTTATAGTAAGCTATTCTTAAAAGATAGATATATGTCCTCGCGGACTTTTTTGTAGATGTATATAAGAGGAACAATTACATCATACATTATTTTGTTATAGCTCAAAAGGTTTAAGCAGCGTTTTCAATGCAAGCTCCTAGTCGGCTTAATTTTTGCCGACCTCTTCAACAATTATCGTCATATTTCTACCAATTTACATAAAACCTCAACTTATTATACACCTATAACCTTCCTGAGGAATCACTCTATAATTTAGTGAAAACCGCATGAAAATCCGTTCAGTAGTTTTTGAGTTTATCGCGAGCAGACAGACAGACAGACGCGGCGAGGGACTTTGTTTTATATAATATGTAGTGATAGTGATATCAAAAGTGAGATACCGACCTACAATTTTATGTACAGGACACATTTAGGGTTCAGCAACCCTGGAAGTAAGTACTACACAACAAAGACATCCCAATCGAACAATATGACTTGACCTTATTCTTCCCAAATAAGGGAAATTGTTTGAAACGGGATAATTCTCGGGAATATACCTACTCGTATATTAACCCTCGTATCTTTCGGCCAGAGATCAAGGGGAACATAATGGTTGACTAAAGTATTATTATAGCTTTTTTTATAAAGGAGTCGCATTGCGCGAGTGTAAATTATTGAGATAAATTTAATCCAAAAAAAAAGAAAGTCGAGTCGACTGATTCGTTTATCCCGGTTATTTCCCTCTATTACTAACCGAACCTTTTCTTTCTTAGAAATACAAATTAAATATAAATAAGGGGATCGGTTGGGATTTTTAATTCTCGGTGGATCAGTTCTTATCTTTAAGATTCGTTTGAGTATTTGGCCGCTTAGCATTACAATATGTCTTTAATAATAATGATCAAACCAGCTTTTATATGACTTTAACTAACTTTTATATGTGATAAATGAGTATTTTCTGTAAAAAAGGTGTCTTAAACTCTTATCTATCGACGGGATAAATCAACTAAATATCCAATACTGTACTAAAAAAATTGTACTTTAGACACACAGTTGGTGTCGGTGTGCAACGCAAATACTGGGCCATACACGTCAACAGACAATTTATGGTAGGTACACGGATTTTATGCCTGAAGCTATGGTGATTCTATATCTTCGAATCGTCGAGTTTCTGATAGATGTCATTTGCTCATTACTGAGACACTTGGAGCAACGCGGCTTCCATACCGGAGACGCGTTGCTGAGACACATGCAAAATGTCATAGATTAAGGCTGAATAGATAATGACCTAAGATGAAAAGCACAGCATACCTCAAAAGCCGATAGTCATTAGGATCTTTTTTAGTATGAAAATGTATGCAAGTTACACAGATAAAATGTATGCAAGTTGCAAAGATACAATGATTTTCGATCGGACGATTAAATAAGCCAAAACTTATCTCCGACTATTCCATTGTTCAGTAAAGATCTGCAGACATAACCTAGAATCTAGGTCCTAAATAGATAATTCACAGAGTTCGGAGGATCGTTGCCCTGAAAACATTAGGAAGGCACTAAACAACCTCACTTACACTCGACCTCTTTTCTGTCTATCTATTTTTTATAACGGACTCATAAGGAAGAACTACAGGTTTTTTAAAAAGACGTCTAATCAAAGTAAACAAAACGTTGTGAACAATCTAGAAATACATAATTAATTACTCACTTGCTTTCCAAGAAAGTAAAAAGTATTTTTATTTTCCTACTAATTCTATTACTATTATTATTTATTATTATCTATTGATAAACAATTTTAAATCCTCTTTCTCCTCTCCACCCACAAGGAAGGCCTGTGCAGTGCAGTGGGGACAAAAAATGCAGGCTGATAATCATAAAATGAAAAGGAGAAGAAGAAAAATGAGCAATTAAACTCTTGAAAAGTAAATACTCTTTGGTGAATTATGATAACCTAATTTTTTCCTTATCTCATAAATTACCAATTTACTCATATAAAATTCTTGCTGTTGCTAGGTGCTAAATAATTTGTGAGCCTGGTCTTTATATTCGAAGGCGTCTACAGATTCAAGGTGCGCTGCTAAAATATTAATTTAGGTTGCTAAAAAATATGGACAGGATAACTTTGTATTTCATAATTTCAGTAAGTAAGCGCTTGTGGCGGAACTTAACAGACTGATCGTACTCGATCACGTTTGTCAAGCAACACTCGGTCCGGCCAGGTGTCGGATGGGTGACCGTAAAGTGGCATTACAACTGAGCGCTTCCGTGCTTCGGAGGGCACGTTAAACCGTCGGTCCCGCTGTTGTCATCTGATAACAGTCGTTAAGCCAAGTTAGAGGCCTTACAGGGGGCTTGATAAACTCTAACACCAGAGGTGGCCACTAATCCTTATTCGATAACAAGAACAAGTAAGTACCTAAAGTTTCAAAAAATTATACAATGAAATTAAAATTAAAAAGGCTACTTTAATTGAACTGATAAGTATTAAAATTGGTTGGACTTTTTGTCATTTGTCACCAAGTTTCTGTCTGTCTGTACTTACATAATAAAATAACTCAATTTCACTATATAAAAGCAACACAAAAGTTTTGTGTTGTAGGTATGTCTATTCACGGATAAAAACACTAATAGAGGTTAAGTAATAAAACCAAAGCTTAATAACTTGCTCAAGTTTACACAAAAAAGACATTTTAGAAGTTCAAACCGTGTTTTGTGAAACAAAAGTGTGTCAGCACGTTTCAGTGCATTCAAATATGAAACAAAAGAAGGTTAATTTAAGCCTTACCCTTTTTATTAGGCTAATTTTAAGACATTTACGCCATTCCTTTGTTTTCGAAATAGAACTGCGAAAAAACTCTGCAAATGATTGTAAAGCTTGCAAAGCCATACAAAATATTTGTCGTAACTTGTCGTCTCAGTATACATAATCCTGACAGGAGTTAAACCCAATAAATATTTTAAGAAAGCACTCTGATTTTCTTGCGTACTTGTTTTCGGCTGCCGCCGGCTGTTTTCCTTTTCTAGACAAAGAGCTTTATGATTTTTTAATTCAAATTGTATTTATACATCCCAAGAGTTTTGTACACTTGACCTTGTCAGTTTTGTGTTAAACATAAACTTGTGTCAAAAGGAAATATTCATCTTTTCTTGCTTCGCTAATGGTGGGAAAGCTCGTAGTTGAGCTAGGGCTATAATAATATGTGTTTTTGTTATTACACAAATGTTTTAAATTATTACACGTTAGTACTATTATATATTCTGTGTTATTACTATCGTAAATAAAATAAAAGCTGACTTATTACATTGTTTTTCTTGTTATCAACCTACTCTATTGCATAGAGGCGTTGCCTTTATTTTGAGAAATATATGTACAATATTTCAAAATAAAGGCATCGCGTAAAGCTATTTCATTCCGAATATTTGAATCAAGGCTTTTGTTTGAGAATATAAATTACATTTTCCTGTAATGTATTTTTATACTTATCACTTGACACCAAGGTTCACAATCTAATGCCACTTTATGCGTCATTTGAATGTGCTATGTATTCAAAGAGATTTTTCCGACACGCATATAATGAAAAAATCGTTCATGTGACTGACTGACTGACAGATATTGGTTACGGGCGAATCAAGACCAAGTTAAAGAGACATATTTTGATGTCTATAGCTCCTTTATATGTTAAACTTTTGTTCTCAATGCGAAGATCTTGGTTAAATGGTTACAACTTGGCACAGTTTTGCGATTCCTCTGTTTTACAGGCTCTCTCTACGTAATATTTATCACGACACGAAAAAAGAAATACTTATATTTGAATATATTGGAAACATAAATGCTTCTCTATCTAGATATACACATGTTTGTTATTCTAAAACTCATAAATTATTTTCTACTAAACATGTTTTGTATAAAAGCTCGACGTCAATCTATGTCATTTAAATACCTATTACTTGTTTTCTCGCTACAAAAATCAATTTCCGGCCCTCTAAAAATGCTTAAATGTTAATTTGCTACAAAATATACCCAGATAGATTTTTTTATCGTTTACAACTTTGGCCCTCATTACATTAGTATCTAACTTTTTTTTAAACAAATCTTCCAATCTTTAAATTTTATTTTTATTTATTTTTGCTGGATATAAGAAACTATTTTTGAATCCTATGAAAAATTAACAGTAAGTACCTATTATGAATATTATAATTCTTAGATGGTATGTTATATTATAAATCCTTGTAAGTGAGGCTTTTTTGAATGACGCTAAAACAAATTTTACGGCAATACCTAATTCAAAAACTTTGCGGCTTTTCACTAAATTACTCAAATCAAAGGGACGTATTATTTCACTAAATTTAATAAAGTCTACTTCTGTTTTAGTGATGTTAATAAAACCATATCGATCTTCTTCTCAGTAAATAATGTAAAAATTTCACCATTATTCTAAGATTTAAAAATGACCTTTTATTTTTCTTATAAATTGTTTTTACGGTGACATAAATAACTAGGCATCTCGTACCAAGGCGACATTATATACAACAATAGCGCCCCGTCCACAAAATAGTACATTATGAGACAAGTTAGCTTAGGTTGCTCATTGCGCACAAGGCTGTGGGTTGCAGCCCGAGCCGTAGGCGAGGGCGTAACTCAGCCGAGTGTGCAATAAGCAAAAGCTCACGAGTTTCATACGACGTTTTTCAACACATTTGCGAGGAAAAAACAAAGTAATTTACCACACAGCAACAAATACGACAAAAACAAAATAATTATGACAATTATGGGAAAAGGCGCGCAGGTTTTTTTTTTTTTTTTTGGTTAATTTTTTCCCGCTTCGAACAGAAAAGGCAAAGGCTAATTTGCGCCATACAGCCATGACTTAAGAGTTTATTTTCAAAATATTTGTACAGCTTGTTTTAAAGTTTTTACACGCTCAACGCAAGAATATTTTTCGAACAAAGGGGTGAGGAGCATACAGCCTACTTCAAAATTATAATTTTAAGTAATAAAATGCAAATATTTTAATATTTTATTACAAAATATTGTGAATTATGAATAATTTAATAATAATAAACATTTGTTTGACTTAATTAAGGACTTTCACATTTATTTATTCCAAAAATCTATATGAATTTTCAACAGCATAAAACCCAATGATATTTAATATCATTGATAAAACCTCTTTGTTGTTACTAAAAAAAATAACTGTATAACCCGGCTAAATTGGGAATGCTCTGTTTATTCGCCTAAAACTTGCAGTAAGGTACTAATTTAACTTTGTAGGGTTAATTCTATTACGTACTAGTGTTTTATATATTATTGCACGCGTTTGTTATAGCTCGGTTTACGGCCCTAAAAGCGATGTATTAGGGCTCACTTTACGAGCAAGTGTGTTGAAAAAATAATTACCAAATAAATACACAATTTATAAAAATCTGATAGTCCCCTCGCAAAAAATCAACATTATTTATTATTGTAATATTCAATAAATATTTGTAGTTTTGGTGGTAAAAAAAATAAAAACGGTCATTGTTTTGTTTTTTGTCGAGAAAAACCACAGTAAATTTATAAATAGAGGGACCATCAGCTTGGATTTTTTAGAAATCGGAACTAATCTTGGCAGTTCCAAAAGTATTCCTACTGTATCCTACTGTGTTTGGAGACCTGTCAAACAAAGGCCTATCAGTTCCAAAAGTATCCGATTGGGCAGCGCCACTGTGTTTGTAGACCTCTCATCAAAACAAAGGCCTCATTGTGTATTTACACTGTAATTATTTTATTGCGGGAGTGGCGCTAGTGTTGCATATAATGGCGCTTTTAGCATTAGTTTCTTACGGCCTGGCAACTTAATGTTACCATGGATACGAAATAATAGTTTGAACACATAAATAACTTGGACCAGACTTGGGCAAATGATAATTTACTGATATCACTCAACGCTCGCATAATCCGGTCGTTACCAAATCAATTAAGCCCGTATTAATAATTAGAACAGCATCTCAAATGTGATCTCAAGATAATTTTCAAGGTTGGGAGTGGTTTATTAACACGGGCCTTTGAGCACAATCTACTGGAACATTTACTACCCATACAAAATCTGTCAAATCAGTCGGTATAAAAATAAATGTTATCGATATTGATAGAGAACAACACTATTTTTCTATCTACCTATATAATATAAGTTTAGGAGGTGAGGAGTTTTGTAATTTATGTAGATTGTCGGAGTCCCGACGGGTGTAAGGTGAGAGGGAATCGAAAATAATTTTCTTTAATATCCTCTGAGGAAATGGAAACGAATTTTCAAGGAGTTTCAGGATATTTCATAATCCGTAGCGCACTCAAAGTACTGGTCTACTCAATGTAGATTCGGAAACTATTGAATTTTTTAAGCTGCAGCGAAAACTGTATGAATTATTAAAGCAAACAGGTGGCTACAAAATAACTTTTTTATAAATAGCTTTAAGCGGTCGTTGTATCATTGTAAGGTTTTCGCCGGTAATTTCAAGGTAAAGAGAGAATAACGACGAACGCAGTCATAAAGATCCTAAGATAAAAATTCCGCAACATCACTTATTCATATACGACTAAAGTTAGACCTGCCCACTTGTCTAATGCAATCGCTTTCATTTGTCAGAACATTGATAATTATTTTTGGCACAAATAAAAACTTACCAAAGAAATGCAGCAATGTGTCACATCCATCTGTCAAATGAAAGCGATTGCAATAGATTTTTAAAACCTGGTATTATTGTCTCTGTCTACCTTTCAAAAAATAAAAGAGACAGCATCAGTTTTAAAGCATGCTTATAGGACATTTTGAAACTGATTATAATTAACTACGTTTTTGATCAACATGATAAAAAACACTATTATTTACAATATGCGCTTAAGGTGGTACCCTGAGCGAAAGTTGCGCCGCGATGAATTATATTTAATATTATAATTCTAATACACAATTTTAAAAATGTTTATCGTGGAGATTTTAGGGCCCACAGTCTAGTATTTTTAGACGGTATCGTTACATTCCCTCGTAGTCATTGCTAGAAGTAGATAGCAAAACTGCTAAAAGTGGCCGTTTTTGACACATTTGCTATCTACTTCTACGAATGACTACGAGGGCATGTATTATACTCTTTATTGCACTCACAAAAACAGTTACACAAAAACATGTACACAAAGGAGGGCTTATCTCTAAAAGAGATCTCTTCCTGCTAACCTGAGAACGTGTTCGAGATTTCGATATTAAGCGGGTGACATAAAGTGCAAAAATTAAATAATGTGGTGTAGTGTAAATGTAGTGATACCTTCTAAAAATACTAGACCATGGGCCCTAAAATCTCCACGATAAACATTATTAAAATCTTTTTCTATTAATAACTTATTAAATAAAAACCTCTGAGGGCGCCACTTTCGGTCATACAACCGCCTTAAGTTTTGTAAAACCTCAATCATGCACTATAAATTGAAACTTTATTCATAAAATAACAAATAACAATATTATATTTTCTCTAATTATTTGCCAAAGGGGCTGTAAATTTACAAACTTAGACGGTTAAATTGAAGTCTCGTTCGAAACAACTTTCTAAGCGATACACCTAAATGTTTGAAATGCAAACATAGTTTTGGCCTGATGAATATTTATGTTCATTAGTTTTGATCTAAAAGTTGGTTGATTTGTTATTTGTTTAGTCTGCTTTAACTGTAGTCGATTTAGCGAGAAATTTTAATGTCATTTATTTATTTATTTGGTTCTTAGCGTTAGGGTTAAAAAGCTTAATCAAATTTAACTGTTGATGAAATTTATCACGTTTGTTTTTGTGAAATAGTTTTTGATAATCTCTCGCGACAAGAGTAAATATGAAAATGTAACTGAAATACATACAATAACATATTTTTTTCCAAGGCGAGTGTAGATAAGAAGGAAAATAATGGTGATGTAATTATCTATAGGCCTCTGAGAAGTATAATTTTTTATTGTAGGAATGGGGAATGTCTAAAAAAAAACAATTATTCAAGTCCGCCCGTCTAGCTAATACCACCATCTTACCTAAGTCTTAGCTAGTACCTCAGTGATGAGGATTCCGGGTGTAGTGCGCTTCCACCTTCGGCCTTATCGTCACTTAACATCAAGTGAAGGCCAAGCACCGTATCCCGTTATGCATAAAAAAATCAAATTGGTCTCAAAACTTTTTTATTTCTGTCTTTAAAAAAAACAGCCAATTTGTTTTTTTTTCAGACATTCCCCATTACATTTTATTATATTGTTTATGGTTGATGAACATTGAAAGCTTCAAGGTACTTAATAGGTAATAAGTGACGTTGAAACCGACATCAAAAAACCAGCCTCTAAAAAGCAAGAAATAATATACAAATCATTAGATACGCATTATCATTGTTATAATAAAACACGTCAATTAAAGTCGGGTGTGGCTGGAGTACCTACAACTTCCTTATTTTATTCTAAAAGCCCCACCCGACTTCAATAGGCGTGTTTTATTATAAAAATTTTTGAAGTCGGTTTTTTGATTTTTTAAAAAAAAAATTATTTTTTTATTTTTAGTGTAAGTACCTTCTGTATTAGGTAGGATAGGTATATTATTAAGGTAGAAAAATCGGCTCAGCCAAACGTGAGATAATCGCGGAGAAACATACATACATATACAAACTGAATACCTCCTTTTTTTGAAGTTGGTTAAAAAGACTACACAAAGGTATCCCTCTCCCAATAAAACAGCCCTTGACGAGTTTCTTGCCGGTTCTTCTCGTTACAAGGTCTCCCGCTCAGGGTTTGCGAACCGATGGCGTAGCTTCTATGACACTCACAAGTGCTTGTAACAGCCTAGACTGAATAAATTATTTTTGAATTTTGAATTTTTTTAAAACAATCATTTAATTCGGTTCATAAATAACAAAGTCGTCAAGGCAGTTGATGTAAAATCATAGTATTTTCAGGATTACTTGAAAACTACTTGGGACCATCTCGTAAGAAAACTCAATCGAACAAAAAAAGAATCAATATAATCGGTCCATAAATGTCAAAGATACGCGCGAACAACGATAAAAAAAATACAATCGAATTGAGAACCTCCTCCTTTTGATGAAGTTGGTTAAAAAGACCGAGAACCGACTTCATGGTAGCAACCATGAAGTCGGTTCGTACACATTCGGGCAACAAGTAATAGGTGAGTATTTTGCAAAATATTGATTGTTTGCCATTAAAAAATACTTTAAATAGTTTCAGTTTGCTGAAAAACTAATCTAACGGTGTAATCGTGTCCTCAAATTAACTATTACATTATATGACAAGATTTACAAAAGAAAACTTAATTATCCCTGTTCAAACATCTTTCAACGTCCACAAAATGCTTCCCAAAATAGCTTTGTGGAAAATCGGCTAACGTAACGCATCAATCTCATGGTCATAATCTCGACACAGTTACATAGATAAGCGATAAAATATAAAAGTTCATCTTCTATCAATTTACTTAGACTTTACTGAATAGCAGCGAGAGCGGTCTTATTATGACAAACGAACAAAAAAAGTAATATATAGGTACTACCTACTTCATGAAAAAATTCCCTAGTGACACCAATTTATTTTCGTAAGAGTTCTTCTTCAAATATAAGACTTCGCTATCGGATTCAGCCTAGATGCGTTGCAACTTAGTTTTAACTAGCGTTCGCCCGCGGTTTCACCCGCGTGGTTCCCGTTCCCGTGGAAATATCAAGATAAACAGTATTCTATGTTTTAATCTAGGCTTTCTACTATCTGTGTGCCAAATTTAAACCAAATCCGTTCAGTAGTTTTTGCGTGATTGAGGAACAAACATCCAAACCCACAAAACTTTCACATTTATGAAATAAAACACTTTTAACGGATACTAGCGCGGTTTTATTGAAAGTAATTTGGTAATTAGTTGGTATTTGGTTTGGTTTTTGGTTTTCCCGACGTTTCGGCATCTTTGCAGCTGCCGTGGTCACGGGGGATTGAAGCTACTTGTGAGCCTACCCTCAAGCGATGAATTTTTAAGACGTTCAGAAATTAAGATTTAACAAATTTTAATTGGTTTAAGTTTTGGTTTGGTTTTAATTTAATTTTATATGCTAAAAAGAGAGAATCTACTGAAACTACTACCATTTCATAAAATTGGGAGGCCCCTCCAAGAAAGAAATGGCGAAAGAAAACTTGGAGAGGAAGGCCGACCTCCGTCTTTTATATTAATTTATTTATTTGCAAAAGGAACTAACCGTATCATTAGATCTTACAGTGTGTGTTTGGGGCTTTAGCTTGTGAATGATGGGGTCCCAAGCTGGTGGAATTTTCCAACCATCATCTCTATTTATTTCGATAGCCTCGCGGAGCATTCTAGGAATGAATCTAAGAATCTAAGATAGATAAGGTAGATAAATGTTAATAATATAGAGTAAGGTAGTGCGAAACACATCAGATCCGAACACGTACGCGTGCACGTGCACGTGGACGTACCATTACGTTGCAATAACGTTTGGCACTTTATGAGACATGGCCCACCGCTTGCGTCGATCATTATTACCAATAATAATCGCCCAAATCCAGATAATCGTTTTCATACCGTTTTTATATCGTATCGTGGTGTAATTTACATTTTCATATCGTCTCGTCTCTATATCGTGTAGCAGGATACAGCGCAGTAATTCATCAAATAGCGCCATCTATCATTGTCGCGTCACTCCGCTGCAGCGGCCTTGTGGCCTGATAAGGAACAATCGGCCGATAGCACTCAAGATTAATTGATCGAAATTCGATTTTGTAGAAGAACAACTTGGTTTGACATGAAATAAAACACTTTTTAACGGATACTAGCGCAGTTTTATTGAAAGTACTTTGGTAATTAGTTGGTATTTGGTTTTATTGTTGATTTTCCCGACGTTTCGGCACCTTTGAAGCTGCCGTGGTCACGGGGGACCATTTTATTTCATGTCTAGTGAGCGCGTAAGCTTGAGAAGTGAACTTGGTTTGAGTTCTATTTGACCAATATTTTTAGCGTATTTTAGCTCACAGGCATTATGTTAGTTAGAATGCGGAGTGCGAATCTACATGGTGCGTGAATTATAGACATACACAGACCATACGACAATCTATACAACACAACCCCGTGTTGTATGTACGATCAAATATAAATCATCCCTTATACGTTGCTAAATCGATACTATTTACATTTTGCAATTGGACAAATAAGGAGCTTTTCAACCCAGTCGAGAAGCTTGTTTCACTAATTACTGCATTAATATTTAAGTAAATTCTTCATATTATAATTTTCTTTCTCTCTGTTTTTATTAAGTGACTTTATTCCTCGAATTACCATATTATGTAATGTCTCTTAATCTTCATTATTTAAAGATTTCACCACCGTGAAAAGGCTTGTAGTCGACAGGCGTGTTCGAAAATTTAACCGGATTAAGTTAAGCTAAAGTTAAGCAAAGCCAGCGCTATTTGCTACCAAGTCTAGGACATAAGTATTGCAACTTATGGTGACGGGACGCCTTTACTTAGGAAATTCATTTGAATTTATATTTCTGATATTGCTAATTTCGTTTTTGGTGGTGGAACTTACTGAACCGAATTAAATTAAAATTACAACGTATCGTTATGGACTAAGAGCTAGCCCTAAGAAGGTATACAATTACACAGAGCTCTGGATCTAGTGTGGTAACGCCAATCATGTATCTAAATCGAATATAAAATTGCCAGGCATTTTGGCTGGTAGAAAAGTATTGCCAGGCGGCATCAAAGGTGCGCAAAAAGTGGTAAAGTTTGATGCGCGCCTGGCACTACTTTCCCACTACCTAAAATGCCTGGCAACGTTATATTCGATTTAGATACATGATTGGCTTGCTGTTATACCACATCAAATTCCTAGCTCTGTAATTGTATACCTTTAATCGGTTTTTCAGCTCCTTTGTTTCCCAATCACTCCTACCCCCATCACTCTTACCCCCACCACTGAAAATCTTCCAGATGCTTGGATCTGTTAATAATGATAGTATGGCACACTAACAAGAGGGGTTTCGTTGCTCTGTAAATTGTCCACCTATTTCCGAGGCCAGCTCTTAGTATATTAAGAGAACTTATTTTTGCTTAATCTACCTCTATGATAACGTCATGATAAAACACGTGAAAATATTTTCTTGAAAATAAGTATTTTCATTTCTTTATAGGAAGAATCTGTAACTATGTACTTGGAACCCAGTATTTCCTCGGGAATCGGCTTGAATGGACTCTTCACCACTCTTCACCACCACACACGCAAAAATTATATTGAAATTTCCGTATCACCTAACAAAACAAAGCTTCGGAGAATTATTACAAATTAAGTCCCCAACTGTAAGGTTTGTGCGTACCTACCATAATATTTGCCAAAGATAACACTAACCGTGCCAATATCCAGGGGCCTGCTAGGCCCACATAATCCCTACCAAATTTATTAGCAAATACGCTGTAATAACGATTCTGGCCCGGGTTACTGTCGATATGTTTGTTTCTCAAATACGGGATAAGTATAGGGTATCACTGAAGATGTTGGCCTTGCTAATGTAGGTAGGTATCATAGATAGGAACCCATAGAATTTGCTGACTTGACTTGAATCGGTAGTTAATTATTATGTTCTGGAAATTAGTTTTTCCATTAACTGTACTTCTTCGTATTTTGCTTTGAACTTCACTAACTCTACGTATATACGTAAAAGTACTTTTTCATTTCTCATATTCGGAAAGTGATGTATATTTGAACTGAGCAGCGGGTCCAAAACTCTTCGTTCCACCCTAGGGTAGAAAAGTAATTTAAAAATAGAACTGAATTTGGCAATGAAAAAGTTTACAATAGTTAAAAACAAATGGTTTAAAAAAGTTGCAGCCTTGTAGGGCGCATTCACGAACAACAACAAAACACGGTATAAACAGCCAGTGCAAAATTAAAAACATTGGGCGGAGCGGCCGGCGACGCGACGTGTTCCAAATTTAAAATAAGAAAAACTATAAAATATTGGAGGGAGACTTACCTAACTCTGTGACTTTGAGCTGTGTGTGCCGTATTAAAGTTTTGTGTTGATTTTGTATTTACTAAAAATAAGTTTAAAACTAAAACAAAAAGTTCAAATAAAATAAAAGAAACAATAAAACTACACTACTTCAGGAGAGTCTCTGCCATGGATTTAACGTCTTATGAAAGACCAAAGAATATCTCCAACTTTTACAGGCATCCAACAAAGGCAAATCTGTCATCATAATAATTTATATCAAACTGTAAATATTCCAAGCAAGAATTTTACTTTAAATTTCACAAATTATTCTAATTTTCCTAGGTTTTTAAAGGTAAGTTGGTATAGGAAATCATTATAAGGTCTACCAATGTAGTTACAGTAGGTACATGTTTTTATTAATAAACATTTTGGAATAACTAAGGCTTTTTTTACTTTCCTGAAATTCGAAATGAAAAGTAGAGTGTTTAACACGGGTAAAAGTCATCAATTCCTTTTGACCCTCGTATAACAATCTACTATTTCATTTCTCATATTCGGAAAGTGATGTATATTTGAACTGAGCAGCGGGTCCAAAACTCTTTGTTCCACCCTAGGGTGGAAAAGTAATTTAAAAATAGAACTGAATTTGGCAATGAAAAAGTTTACAATAGTAAAAAACAAATGGTTTAAAAAAGTTGCAGCCTTGTAGGGCGCATTCACGAACAACAACAAAACACGGTATAAACAGCCAGTGCAAAATTAAAAACATTGGGCGGAGCGGCCGGCGCGGCGACGTGACGTGTTCCAAATTTAAAATAAGAAAAACTATAAAATATTGGAGGGAGACTTACCTAACTCTGTGACTTTGAGCTGTGTGTGCCGTATTAAAGTTTTGTGTTGATTTTGTATTTACTAAAAATGAGTTTAAAACTAAAACAAAGTGTTCAAATAAAATAAAAGAAACAATAAAACTACGCTGTAATTCGCCTACAGGAAACAACTACTTCAGGAGAGTCTCTGCCATGGACTTACTGTCTTATCAAAGACCAAAGAATATCTCTGACTTTTACAGGTATCCAACAAAGCCAAATCTGTCATCATAATAATTTATATCAAACTCTAATTTTTCCAAGCAAGAATTTAACTTTAAATTTCACAAATTGTTCTAATTTTTCTAGGCTTAAAGGTAAGTTGGTATTAGGTAATAATTATAAGGTCTACCAATGTAGTTACTAAGTAGGTACATGTTTTTATTAATAAACATTTTTGGAATTGGAATAACTAAGGCTTTTTTTACTTTCCTGAAATTCGAAATGAAAAGTAGAGTGTTTAACACGGGTAAAAGTCATCAATTCCATTCTCGAACTATAGCCGCCCTCGCTATGCTCGGGCGTCTAAATATCTCGAATGGGAATTGCTTCCTTTTGACCCTCGTATAACAATCTACTATTTTCTTAGTATTGAATAGCAAATCCCTTGTTAAAAATACATAATGTAGGTTTCAGTTACAGTTCATCACAAACATATGCTCATATTTATCAGTAAGTAAGTAGGTACGGTCAGCAACGAAAGTTGTTTAGCACTTTAGTACTTTGTCATACCTAGTAACTTTTTTGACTAATGTTTCAAACCGTCAGGCACTTGTTAAAAAGTTACTATGACAAAGTACCAAAGCGTTAAGCGACTTTCATTGCTGACTGTACTAGCGGCCGCCCGCGACTTCGTCTGCGTGGAAAGTATTTTTGCTATCCCTCGGGAGCAGTACTTTCTTTCTGGTACTCTCTGACTTTTTCTGTACCCCTGACAACGTGTAGGTATGCACAATTTCATGATGATCGGTTCAGTAGTTAAGACGTGAACGCGTAACAAACAAACAAAGAAACGAACTTTCGCATTTATTAAGAAAGTAAGAATTATTTTAACTTTATTCTTTAAATACACCATAAAAATATTAAAGTATAATTACATAAAACATCAGAAGATCATATTAGCTTAAAATATCAGAAGATCATAGCTTATTACGTCATTAATTCCCGTTTCAAACAACAATCTATGTCTAAATCTATCTGGCATCTAACTTAAGGCGGGAGCCATTGTCCCACCGATCCAGAGTCGGGAGCAGCCTTCCAGATAATCGTTCCCTTTACATTCGCTCTTAAACTCCCCCAACCTGAGATAAATTTATAGGTCACTGCTCACGACAAGCTATAATTTAAATGAAGATTGAACGCTTTCATAAATAACAAAAAACTGAAATGCTTAGAGTAGTTTGAAAAGTACAAGTAAAAAAAAATACCTACTTTAATAACTTTTTTGAGGCTACTCTACACGTGTTTCGCCCCAACACGTGTAGAGTAGCCTAATTAGTGAAGGTGCAAGGTGTGTTGCTGTCTTGTTAAATGCAGGTATTGTGCACTTATATTTTGTGGTGTGCATGTGCATATTTTTGCGGGCGGGCGCGGTGCATCTTGCATATTTTGTTTGCGGAAGTAAGCTACATATATTTATTTTTTCAAAATGGTTTGGGACTTCCGCCAAGTGACGCCTGATTCAATCAAATACTTAATAACTTTTGTTTTTATATTAGTTTAGGTAAATTTATATCATTAAGATACACGTGGGATTTTACTGTACATTATTTATGTAATGTACGTAAATACGTCTGCCTATAAAATTTTCTCTGAAGTTGCAGCGAATCAATGTCTATTATCAATTTAAACGTTTTGTATCACTTTTTTTAAGTAAGAGTTACATTTTCTTCCATTGTTTGTAAAAAAAACTTTTTTTCAGCGTAGGTATCATTTAAATTAAATCCAGAAGCGTTTGATTTTAATGATTACGTTGAAATATTTTGCTAATAATTTGTTTTTAGAATATAAGGGCATATTATCGCATCGCATCCACAGGAACGGGTCTTAAACCACACCTTGTTCTTTAATTAGAGAGACAGATCTAAGAGTTTGTTAACTAGACAGCGAGAAAGATCCACCATAAGTTTGTCTAGCAAAACCTGAATTCATAAAATTTAAAGTTATTTTAAGAGAAGCAGCTTAATATCTGAAATGGAGTAACCTAACCCTTAAAGTCCAGGGTCATAACTATTTAATTAAGCCATCAATAATTTAGGATCTAAGTAACTTGACAACCTTCTTCATTATACTACTTGATTATACTTAGAAGTCAAAGTATTACTAATACAAATGATTGGCTTGCTGTTATACCACACCAAATTCCTAGCTCTGTAATTGTATACCTTTAATCGGTTTTTCAGCTCCTTTGTTTCCCAATCACTCCTACCCCCATCACTCTTACCCCCACCACTGAAAATCTTCGAGATGCTTGGATCTGTTAATAATGATAGTATGGCACACTAACAAGAGGGGTTTCGTCGCTCTGTAAATTGTCCACCTATTTCCGAGGCCAGCTCTTAGTATATTAAGAGAACTTATTTTTGCTTAATCTACCTCTATGATAACGTCATGATAAAACACGTGAAAATATTTTCTTGAAAATAAGTATTTTCATTTCTTTATAGGAAGAATCTGTAACTATGTACTTGGAACCCAGTATTTCCTCGGGAATCGGCTTGAATGGACTCTTCACCACTGCTTGGTACCACACACGCAAAAAATATATTGAAATTTCCGTATCACCTAACAAAACAAAGCTTCGGAGAATTATTACAAATTAAGTCCCCAACTCTAAGGTTTGTGCGTACCTACCATAATATTTGCCAAAGATAACACTAACCGTGCCAATATCCAGGGGCCTGCCAGACCCACATAATCCCTACCAAATTTATTAGCAAATACGCTGTAATAACGATTCTGGCCCGGGTTACTGTCGATATGTTTGTTTCTCAAATACGGGATAAGTATAGGGTATCACTGAAGATGTTGGCCTTGCTAATGTAGGTAGGTATCATAGATAGGAACCCATAGAATTTGCTGACTTGACTTGAATCGGTAGTTAATTATTATGTTCTGGAAATTAGTTTTTCCATTAACTGTACTTCTTCGTATTTTGCTTTGAACTTCACTAACTCTACGTATATACGTAAAAGTACTTTTTCATTTCTCATATTCGGAAAGTGATGTATATTTGAACTGAGCAGCGGGTCCAAAACTCTTCGTTCCACCCTAGGGTAGAAAAGTAATTTAAAAATAGAACTGAATTTGGCAATGAAAAAGTTTACAATAGTTAAAAACAAATGGTTTAAAAAAGTTGCAGCCTTGTAGGGCGCATTCACGAACAACAACAAAACACGGTATAAACAGCCAGTGCAAAATTAAAAACATTGGGCGGAGCGGCCGGCGACGCGACGTGTTCCAAATTTAAAATAAGAAAAACTATAAAATATTGGAGGGAGACTTACCTAACTCTGTGACTTTGAGCTGTGTGTGCCGTATTAAAGTTTTGTGTTGATTTTGTATTTACTAAAAATAAGTTTAAAACTAAAACAAAAAGTTCAAATAAAATAAAAGAAACAATAAAACTACACTACTTCAGGAGAGTCTCTGCCATGGATTTAACGTCTTATGAAAGACCAAAGAATATCTCCAACTTTTACAGGCATCCAACAAAGGCAAATCTGTCATCATAATAATTTATATCAAACTGTAAATATTCCAAGCAAGAATTTTACTTTAAATTTCACAAATTATTCTAATTTTCCTAGGTTTTTAAAGGTAAGTTGGTATAGGAAATCATTATAAGGTCTACCAATGTAGTTACAGTAGGTACATGTTTTTATTAATAAACATTTTGGAATAACTAAGGCTTTTTTTACTTTCCTGAAATTCGAAATGAAAAGTAGAGTGTTTAACACGGGTAAAAGTCATCAATTCCTTTTGACCCTCGTATAACAATCTACTATTTCATTTCTCATATTCGGAAAGTGATGTATATTTGAACTGAGCAGCGGGTCCAAAACTCTTTGTTCCACCCTAGGGTGGAAAAGTAATTTAAAAATAGAACTGAATTTGGCAATGAAAAAGTTTACAATAGTAAAAAACAAATGGTTTAAAAAAGTTGCAGCCTTGTAGGGCGCATTCACGAACAACAACAAAACACGGTATAAACAGCCAGTGCAAAATTAAAAACATTGGGCGGAGCGGCCGGCGCGGCGACGTGACGTGTTCCAAATTTAAAATAAGAAAAACTATAAAATATTGGAGGGAGACTTACCTAACTCTGTGACTTTGAGCTGTGTGTGCCGTATTAAAGTTTTGTGTTGATTTTGTATTTACTAAAAATGAGTTTAAAACTAAAACAAAGTGTTCAAATAAAATAAAAGAAACAATAAAACTACGCTGTAATTCGCCTACAGGAAACAACTACTTCAGGAGAGTCTCTGCCATGGACTTACTGTCTTATCAAAGACCAAAGAATATCTCTGACTTTTACAGGTATCCAACAAAGCCAAATCTGTCATCATAATAATTTATATCAAACTCTAATTTTTCCAAGCAAGAATTTAACTTTAAATTTCACAATGCTATGCGCTATGCTCGGGCGTCTAAATATCTCGAATGGGAATTGCTTCCTTTTGACCCTCGTATAACAATCTACTATTTTCTTAGTATTGAATAGCAAATCCCTTGTTAAAAATACATAATGTAGGTTTCAGTTACAGTTCATCACAAACATATGCTCATATTTATCAGTAAGTAAGTAGGTACGGTCAGCAACGAAAGTTGTTTAGCACTTTAGTACTTTGTCATACCTAGTAACTTTTTTGACTAATGTTTCAAACCGTCAGGCACTTGTTAAAAAGTTACTATGACAAAGTACCAAAGCGTTAAGCGACTTTCATTGCTGACTGTACTAGCGGCCGCCCGCGACTTCGTCTGCGTGGAAAGTATTTTTGCTATCCCTCGGGAGCAGTACTTTCTTTCTGGTACTCTCTGACTTTTTCTGTACCCCTGACAACGTGTAGGTATGCACAATTTCATGATGATCGGTTCAGTAGTTAAGACGTGAACGCGTAACAAACAAACAAAGAAACGAACTTTCGCATTTATTAAGAAAGTAAGAATTATTTTAACTTTATTCTTTAAATACACCATAAAAATATTAAAGTATAATTACATAAAACATCAGAAGATCATATTAGCTTAAAATATCAGAAGATCATAGCTTATTACGTCATTAATTCCCGTTTCAAACAACAATCTATGTCTAAATCTATCTGGCATCTAACTTAAGGCGGGAGCCATTGTCCCACCGATCCAGAGTCGGGAGCAGCCTTCCAGATAATCGTTCCCTTTACATTCGCTCTTAAACTCCCCCAACCTGAGATAAATTTATAGGTCACTGCTCACGACAAGCTATAATTTAAATGAAGATTGAACGCTTTCATAAATAACAAAAAACTGAAATGCTTAGAGTAGTTTGAAAAGTACAAGTAAAAAAAAATACCTACTTTAATAACTTTTTTGAGGCTACTCTACACGTGTTTCGCCCCAACACGTGTAGAGTAGCCTAATTAGTGAAGGTGCAAGGTGTGTTGCTGTCTTGTTAAATGCAGGTATTGTGCACTTATATTTTGTGGTGTGCATGTGCATATTTTTGCGGGCGGGCGCGGTGCATCTTGCATATTTTGTTTGCGGAAGTAAGCTACATATATTTATTTTTTCAAAATGGTTTGGGACTTCCGCCAAGTGACGCCTGATTCAATCAAATACTTAATAACTTTTGTTTTTATATTAGTTTAGGTAAATTTATATCATTAAGATACACGTGGGATTTTACTGTACATTATTTATGTAATGTACGTAAATACGTCTGCCTATAAAATTTTCTCTGAAGTTGCAGCGAATCAATGTCTATTATCAATTTAAACGTTTTGTATCACTTTTTTTAAGTAAGAGTTACATTTTCTTCCATTGTTTGTAAAAAAAACTTTTTTTCAGCGTAGGTATCATTTAAATTAAATCCAGAAGCGTTTGATTTTAATGATTACGTTGAAATATTTTGCTAATAATTTGTTTTTAGAATATAAGGGCATATTATCGCATCGCATCCACAGGAACGGGTCTTAAACCACACCTTGTTCTTTAATTAGAGAGACAGATCTAAGAGTTTGTTAACTAGACAGCGAGAAAGATCCACCATAAGTTTGTCTAGCAAAACCTGAATTCATAAAATTTAAAGTTATTTTATGAGAAGCAGCTTAATATCTGAAATGGAGTAACCTAACCCTTAAAGTCCAGGGTCATAACTATTTAATTAAGCCATCAATAATTTAGGATCTAAGTAACTTGACAACCTTCTTCATTATACTACTTGATTATACTTAGAAGTCAAAGTATTACTAATACAAATGTTAGAAGTAATGATAAGAAGTGTGAGAGTGTCATATCCAGGAATCTTATATTAATATTCTATTACATATTAATATAAGATTCTTGGTCATATCATTAAAGTTCGGACTTAAAATCTTTAAGTGTTTCATATAAAATAAGTTAGGTCGCTCAGCACCCGTCTCATGATTGATGCTTCGTCTAGCTATATTACTTATATTAAATCTAAAAGTAGTACCTTTACGTATTTTTGGCAAAACTTAGTTTGAGCTAGTGTATCTCAATTATTCTCAACTAACAAGATATATCGTATCAAAATATTACGTGAAAAAATATATTGCTCTTTAAAATCAACCCCTACAGTTTCCACTTTGACCTTTTTCATCCTGCTCTGACGTCACACTTCCAATCGATATCTGAGCAGATACTCATAAAGTTGGAGCTATGAAAACATAATTACAATATAAAGTGATATACAAACATGATGAAAAGCCTCTTCAACTATTCGCTTGTAAATTTATACTGTTGTAATTTACAACTAACCGACTATTGTTTTGTTATGTACAAAAAACAGGGGTAGATTATATAGTATAATACTATTTACTAATTTGTTAAAATTCTACAAGTAAACCTTATCTAATCGCAATATGAGCTAGAAATATTAAAATGCATACTTAAATATTTTGATATTTCAATCAAAGTCTTTGAATGAGGTAGACGTAATTACATCGCTCGAGTAAATACAGAGAGCTCCGGGTGATTTGGAACCATTCGTTTTCATGTTTGAGGAGGCACGTCCAATTCCGTCTCTGTAAACTTTTTAAAGGTAATATTGAGGTCGGAATTAGATCCTCTATAGAATAAATAAAAGTAAATTTTAGATTAAGATTTTATTAAGCTTTACCTTTAAAACTTTCTTATTAATTCATTAAACGCGAGGCGGCCGCATGAGGCCGGACAACAATGGTTTTCCATTGTTGTCTATTGTGGCTCATTTTGTCTGGCTTAACTAATTGACGGAGCGAGCGTGAAGCGCAAGCGTAGCGTCTTCGTTTTTTCGAATGTATGTTTCCTAAAATTTTGTGAGCAGGTTTTTCGTTGATTCAGTTTTTAATTTTTTTTTCAAAATGGCGGAGATATGTTAAAGCGAGGTCTACAGCTTACAGCGCCACTAACTACTAAATAATTTATTCTAAAAGATTAAACACTTCATTCATATTTCCCAAATTTACATCTTTACGTGTCAATAAGTTTAGGCTTAACTTCAAAGGCTTAATGTGTTAATTAAATTGCCAAGGCTTGGCAAATCTTATATGCCAACTACAAACCCTACAAGTTGGAGCCAACTTGTCCAAGCAATTAAGATGGGACGCATTAGCTACACGAATACTGACACTATTGATAACTGTATAGCAAATATTGATCATCTCACTCAACAACTCATTCGGCAAAGCTTTGTTGTTTTAGTGAATATACCGTAGAATTTCTGATGTTTATCTGCCTACATACAGATTACCGGCTAAAAGTTGTAAGTACCTATCTAATCACAATCAACTGTAGTTGCGGTATAGTTAGCCACAGAAATAGCTGAACTCTTAAGTACTTTGTCACATCAACATAAACCCCAGTAAGATTACTAGTAAGTTTACCTAGAGGTATACTAGATAAACGTAATGCTTGCTGCGGCACGGCACTAAAGTGTTCAAGTACTTAGTACCTAAATCGATGAAAAAGAAGCGTTTGTAGAAAAAAACCTGCCTCTAAAAAAAGTAAGAAATAATATACAAATCATTAGATACGCATTATCATTGTTATAATAAAACACGTCTACTAAAGTCGGGGGTAAAAAAGTAAGAAAAATTATTTCTTACTTTTTTTAGAGGCAGGTTTTTTGAAGTCGGTTTTTTTTGTTTTTTAAACAATTTTTTTATTTTTAGTGTAAGTACCTTCTGTATTAGGTAGTGTAGGTATATTATTTAGGTAGAAAAATCGGCTCAGCCAAACGTGAGATAATCGCGGAGAAACATACATACATACAAACTGAATACCTCCTTTTTTTTCAAGTCGGTTAAAAAGACTACACAAAGGTATCCCTTCCCCAACAAAAAAAATCATCTAATTTGGTTCATAAATAACAAAATTGTCAAGTTAGTTGATTTAATATCATAGTATTTTCAGGATTACTTGTAAACTACTGAACCGATTTGAAGTAACTCGCGAACAACGATAAAAAAAAACATACAATCGAATTGAGAACCTCCTCCTTTTGATGAGGTCGGTTAAAAATATTAAATGGACTTTTCAAAGCAAATGTTGCGGAAAAAATGCCAAGAAATAATAAGTTTTTTATATGAAGCTTTTTACCGTTATATAGCTAAGTATATCACTTATCTAGATAAGTATATTTCAATAGGTAATGTCATGTGATTATCAGGACCGCTTAGCTAGAGTTATAAACAGTGTCTAGAGACGTTTATTCAAGCGATTAATTGGCAGTTACCAACAAATGATTTAATTATTCTACTTACACAGATAACAATGGCATAACTAATTTTAAGCCCAGCACAATTTATGATTTAGCAAGCCTAAACTACAAAAGCTGTTCTGTTAATCTTACCTTAAGAGTCAAATTGTAAAGTCCAGTGAGCCGCAAAAGCCATTAATTATTTTACATAATCTGAGAATAGGGCCATTAGCATGTAGAGCGGGCCTGCGTTAGTGGGGGGCGTGGGGTGTTAAACTAGAAATTTATTTTATTACACCTATTTGCGTTCACTGATTAGAAAGGAGAATCTCAAAAACCTTCGGAATATGACGAACTGTGTTTTATTTTTTTAACTACATTTTATATCATTCGATCACCCTGATAATCGATAGGTACAATAATAAAAACGTTTCCTTGGTTTTATATTTTTCACTAAAAAAGGTTTTACTTCGCTAAAACTTTTTACTACTACATACTTATGGATAAGTTAAAAAACTTAAAGGGAATTTTAGTGAATTAATAAGGCAAGTAGCAAGTAGAAAAAAACTGGCCTAGAGCGAGTCGGACTCGCGCAACCAGGGTTTCCGTAATATCATAGTAAAATCACTGGTAGAATAATAAAATTATTATTGCAGTATTAGGTCAGCGCCATCTCTTGACCGATAGTGTAACAATTTTTTTTTCTTAGGTCAGCGCCATCTCTTGACCGATAGTGGAACTTATTTAATTTTTCTTAGGTCAGCGCAACTGTTGACTGGTAGTGGAACTAAAGAATTTTTAGTTTGTTTTATTTAATTTCTAAAAAAGTGTGTTATATTTAGACATCGTTTTATTTTTCCTGTAATTTTTACATAAACTACTATCACATAGAATTATTTCAGGTTTTTCTCTTTGCAAACTTCGGAGAAAAGAAAAATACCGTTCCCCCCGGAACGGTATTTTCTTTACATTTTTCAACATAAGTCAAAAACTATGCAGCCTAAAAAAAATGATTCAAAATGTGCATACAGCGCTCTTTCATATGATACCCCACAAGCCCTAGTCGCCCTACTTCAAATTTTTAAGACCCCATTTCAGTCCCTGTTGTAATTTTTTTTAATTTCTTTCTTATTTGCAAAATAGTTGGGCAAACGTCATCTTAAACTATTCCAAATTTCAAGTTGATTCCGGAACCCTAATAACAAAAGTGCTGAAACGTGACAAATGATAAACACGCCCTTCAAAATGCTGAATGATGCATGTAATTATTATTCCCATAATTCATTGTCTTTCTAACAAAATATCTCGCAAAAGATGACATTAACCTAGTTAATACATAAAAGTCACGTGTGTCTTGACTGACTTGTTAAAACTTTTTATCAGAGTTGCAGGCGGAATATCTTGAACCACTTCTAACCTAAGGCTTTTCATTACATAACGAAAATAACTGTAAAACCAAACGAGTTGGTAACTAAAACCTATGATTACGTAAATATACTTGAAACCTGTTACGCTTATCGTACATGTGTAACAAACTGTGTCGCAAAGTTTGGCAAACTCCGGCCAATCTTGAGCCCCGAACTAACAAACTGAATTTCTAAATCATTCGTTCGAACACAAACTACCAACAAACTGATATAGCGAACCTTTGTTATTATTATAGCTCTTATTTCTTTGGCATAGAGCCTAAAATATGTATGTATTCTAGCTGTGAATTGGTTGTTTGATTTGCTAAACAATGAAAAAGTTTCTGTTTTCGATGGTGTGCCTTTGGGTCACATGATTGGTTGGAAAATAAACAATGAAAATAAAGTACCTATGTATAAAAAAATCTTCTCATTTAGGAAAAAATTAACATTAGAAACTCGACAATTATTCTGTAAAATAATGTTTATTTATAAAAAAACAACCTAAAAAAAAATAGACTGAAATAACCAAAGACATGGAAATCCACTATACTTACCTACCTTTTTTCTACATATTTTTTTACCATTTGGTTTATTCACTACAAAAACAGGAAGCATAAATATTGAACATAACCAAAACGTAATTAAGCAACAAAGAACATACCTAAAACAATAGCCGTTCAAAGTTCATACAAACAAACCCTTTGAAATTCTCCTACAATATATTGTATGGGACATATATCCCATCGCAGGCCGTAGTTCCGTGAATTTTCGTTATTGTTGTAATAACAGAAATTGCCACATAGAACCAGAGGCAACTTTACCTATGTCATCTGCGTAACTGTATACATATTCATGAGTTAATTAAAACAAATGGCGGGAGGTATTAATTTCTAGACTCATTTGGACTGAGAAATATAATTCCTTTGAGGGAGCCCCGTGTAAAATATTCAACGTTCGTTTGACAGCGTTTTCGAATTTTCCAAGCTTTGTTTGCTTGCACATGACGGCCGTGTTGGTCTTTCGGTTTTTACCATTGAAAATGGTTATCAGATTCAAATCGCCTAAAACGTATTTTTGCGCATATCTCCGAGGATTTTGGGAGGATCGAGATGGGAATAGTATTAAAAGTTGAGAAATTTATCGAGACACGTGAGAACGTTTGAATTTTGAAAATCTACTGGTAACTTTTTTTGGAATTTGCAAAATTCGGGTAAATTCGGGTTTTTTGGGGGGTGTCTGTTTACTAAATTGTAAATATTTCAGAAAAAAAACCGACTTAAGAAAAAATGAAAAAATTGGTCCTAGTGTAGTTTAGCTACAAAATGGCTAAAAACTTTTGAATATCGGTTATTAGGTTATTCGGTGGTTTCTGTAGGTGTGGTTCCTTTAGATGGGGGTGTTTCCGTACATAAAAAGTGATGTAGTTTCTATGATTATTGACCGATCGTCATGGTAATAGTGTTAAAAGATGCAGAAGCAGACGAAAAATGCATTCATTGGAATTTTGAAAATCAGTTTATAATATTTCGGCCGCGTAGAGGCAGTCAGCAGGCGCTTTCGTGACACGAGGCGAAGCCGAGTGTCACAATCGTAAAATAAATAGGTACTACCTAGGTAACTTTAAAAATATAATAGGATTTTGCATTTGTTTTGATTTTGGTTTTTGGTAAATTTTTGGGTTCATTTTCAATGCTCCGATTCTTGCGAAGACTGTTAAATCTGTGGATTTTTTAACTGTGAAACCCGTGGTAGGATTTGAATCCAATTTTTGACAAGCAAATGTGTTCTGAGATTGTCATAATCATAAGTTTTATAGAAAACGTAAAGTAAACTAAAAAACATGCAAGCTAAAGAGTTGACTAGTCGCCAATAAAATCGAATTGAAGATAAAACTTGTAGATAGATGAAAGTAAATAAAATGTACAAACAGTGCTGTCTTATTTTCATAACTTTGGCGTAAATAAAAGAAACACCTAATGCATTTTTTAATTTATAGCCTACAAGGACCAAAAAAACTGCCGATTAATTCAGTTTTTCCTATATACTTCTGTTCTGCGAAAAAAAATGCGTTTTTTTAAACAATTATATGTGTAAAAAAATTCGCAATTTTTCGCCTTTTTAAAAAAATCATTCAGTCAGTTCTTTTTTGTCAATAAAATCAATTTAAATTTATTGATGAACTTATACGTATATAGATACTAACTTTTTCAACTTTTATACCTAGACAGATGGTGTTTTTTTTTTGTGGCGACTACTTTACGTTTCATAAATAAACTTTATGACAATCCCAGAAAACGACTGTTACAGAATGATGACGTAGACAATTGTATGTAAAATTAATGCTGATACATGTGTTGCGTCACAGTTTTTCACATTTTCATCTCACAATCGCTGGCATGAGTATGGGTAATGAATTTAACGGTTAGTTGTTTTCGATTCCGTTCAATTAACGTTCGCAATAGTTACGTAAACTGATAACGTAGGCGGGCACGTTACACAAGTATGAATAACTAGCCGATAAGCGGGTTTGCCAAAAACAACGTGTATAAGTACTGTGGCCCTACCATGAGTTGATGCAAACTGTTTACGTTACCGTATACTGTCGGATATACTGCTCACAGTCAGTGCGAGTGAAAGAGACAAAACGATAGTTTACGGTAACGTAAACAGTTTGCGTCAACTCATGGTAGGGCCACTGTTTACTTTTCAAAACAGGATACTGATGTATGATGGATTCAGAAATATAAGTATAGGAGAATGTTCAGGATTGGTAAACTATTTAAAACGCATTTTTACAACCAACTTTAATAACACAAATATTAAGCTTTTTACTCTTACAATAACGAATATACTTACTAACAAGCATTTACTATGTTTATAAGTACAATTTAGTACACATGTCAGACGTTTAGTGACACCGCCGAAGGTCTCATCAATCTCATCAAGGCAACCTATATGGTCGTAACAACGATTAACATGATCTTCCTCGTAGTTACACTGGTGCAGTGTAACAACGGGAACGTCCCGGAACGAGGGGCCTAATCGCGCTAAAGTTCAAAGCCTATATATTGCCATATTGTAAAATCAAGACACATTCTTACATAAACTCTCACATATATCCAAAACTAATGGTAAACATATACACGCATTACACTAATCACATACACACCCATATAATCACACACACACACACTCACACATACACTTCTCCACACAAAACAATTATTTGCATGCTCTAAGTTTGCATGCGTAATCTCTAAGTGTGTAATTTTCATCTTATTCAATAATGTATTTCTTTTACATACGTACCTTATTAACTTCATTAGCGACAACATAAACTTAGTACTTGTATTAAAACCAATAAGCTTAATCCGGGAAGTGAGGACCTGGTGTCTTGTATTACAGGTTGCAACCCAACCCATTTCAAGCATCAGTCTTCACAACTAGTAATCTAAGACTGATATTGTTTATATTTACTGTTGCTTGTTACTACTATTTGTGAAGGAATAAATAAAGATTTATTTATTATTTTATATTAATTTTCAACGATAAAACCAAAGCTAAATCGTTACCGTTTTATGTTTCGTTTACAGAACAATCCAACAATTTTAACAAAACTAAAGCCAGTATTTAGCTTTAGTTTTGTTAAAATTGTTGGATACTCTGCCTAAGGAGTCTAGGATTACAATCTGGCACAATTTAAGTGAAAATTATCAAGCTAAACCAAAGGTTTTTAGGTAAATATAACCTAAATGACAACGTAACGTTTTTGGTTTTGTTGTTCAGAATTACCGCGATTGGGCTCGAGTATTCTGTCAAATACTTAGCGCCACCGCTCACGGGCGCTTAATCGCCGAGCGATTTTTTGTAGCCCAGAATAGAACATATGGAGTTCAATACGTAAACGCCCACGAGCTACAAAAAGTAGCTCACACATAGCTCGGCGACTAATCGCCCACGAAATGACACTGACAAGAGTGACAAGCGGCTTTAACCCTAAAAGACACCACAATTTTTTTCGCTGGCTGACATAATTATTTTTGTAATGGTAGAGTTTGCAATAAAAAGTAAGAGAATTATTATTACATGATATGCTTACCAATTTATATAATTCTTGAATTTGCGCATATAAAGTAAACGCAGAATTTTTGTTCTTCACACTATTTTGACGATAAAAGGATCTGTACCCTTAGCACGAACAGCTATCAAAAAAATAATCATTCGATAGATAAATTTTGTATTGGAAATTTGTACAACGCCATCTATCGCCGATAAGCGAAATGAAATTTTCCATAGAGAATTATTGTCTATCGAGTAATTTTACGTGCGTTTTTTTTCTCGATAGCTGTTCGTGCTAAGGGTACTGAAGACATTTGAATCGTATACATTGTTTGCTTCATTTGTAAAAAGTATATAATTACTGACATAAATAAATCATAAACTTTATTTTATAGAGCTTAGCAATAATAAAAATGATTGATCTATAATATTATTACCGGGTGCCTTTTAGGGTTAACCTATGTCAGCGACTAAAAAGCGCCGTGATTGTCGCCGCGATTATCGCCGCGTTTATCGCAGCGATATCGCCGCGATTAACGCCGCGCTTATCGCAGCTACAAAATAGCGTCCGTCAGCGGTAAGCATTAGATTGACAAAACGATATACCTAACTCATCTCGCGATTTACAATGATTAGTATT
This sequence comes from Agriphila straminella, assembly GCA_950108535.1. Classification (NCBI taxonomy): domain Eukaryota; kingdom Metazoa; phylum Arthropoda; class Insecta; order Lepidoptera; family Crambidae; genus Agriphila; species Agriphila straminella. The sequence continues at coordinate 14,483,723 of OX467309.1, read as the reverse complement.
ATTTGTAATGATTTAATCAAGTAATCGTATAGTAACCATCGAGTTAAATATAACTATCTTAAATGCTGTAGAAGTAGTTACAAAAATGCTGAAAGGAGGAATGCAATTTTTTCTTTAAAAGCTTGATACTGGAATGCTTTGTTCGCTATGATGTTTATTAAACGCTCCACATACTTCACAAAAGTTTCTAAATTCTCCCCACGGAATAAACTAACCAAATATTTTAGCATATGGTTCAGCAATTTCGTGTTTGCTTCTGTCCGGTTTTTACAGAATACGCAATGTGTTCCATTTCTCTCTGAAACAGAAGGCTTTTTCAGGCTTTTGAAAAGCATCGGTCCTGCAAAATTACTGGCAAGCATGGAATTTCACAGAGTTATTAGCGGCTCTTGCTTTATTTGGTTCTATGCTATTAGGTTCTGTGCAGGCTACGTTAGTTACGGATATTGTTGGGAAAGCTTCAAAGTTGCTTAAAGTTCATATTCAATCAGCGTACCTACCTAATACCTAATTAATTAAGACTTTGCTAATACACTTATAACCAACAAGTATTTAGCAGAGTGAAAACTGAAAAGTATAATATGAAGTTACCTAACTATTCGAAGGAATTTGGTATACAAGTATCAGATCAGCTCTCTTTTAAACTGTTGGGTAACAGAAAAAATATAAACTAATTAAAAAATAATGATCATATATATTTCGAATTCCCTTTATTTTATTATGAAAGAGTTTCGTTTGTCTAAATAATAATAATCATAATCATAATAATCATAATCATTTATTGTGAAACATAGGTACATACAGATGTCATAATACATTAATTGTTCAGCTATGTCCTGCCATGATAGCATACTAATACTCAAAAATAACCTATAATGAAACGTAAACTTAAACGTATCTTGGGAGCAGTCTATTATTTTCTATCTTATTTTATTTCTACCTTATCTTTATCTACCTTATCACGATTACTAGTACTTTAAAAATATAAACCGCCTATCTATTTCCCATTCTAAAGTAATGTAACAGACTCAATCATTTCAATACAAAATGAACGCTATTTTTGTCCTGTTATCAAGCATTCAATCAGTCAGCTAACACTGGAAAATTACCATTTGATTGAAACTTGAATCTAATCATCTTCATCCAGCAAAATTACTAATTACAAAATTAATAAATAAAGTCATTCCTTTAAATTGAAGATCTCGGATACATGTTATATGGATACATACATAGTTTTTAAAGTATAAGTAACTATGTATTCTGTGGTAAAACTTCAAAAGTTGTCATTAAATATTTATCGAAATTATATTATAAAGAAGTTTGTAGTGATATTTCAGTCATTTCTAAAACTGTTCAAAAATATGACAAACGTGAGGTCTACTACTAACTCAGAACCACTACTAGTGATGTTTATTTAAAAAAAACATTCTTGTTTAAAATAAAAATAAATCAAATCACACTATGGAAAACATTTATTTGTAATTTTTGAAGGCGTCTAGACTTCTTCAGAGTAAAAATACAAGTAAATATTAAATAAATATGGCTGGTAATCTGTTGTAATATAACCCTTAAATCTATTGATTATAGATGTGAAAAGGTATAAGGTTCGTTTTTATAGTACCTTGAAAAATTATTTAAGATTCACGCAGACAGTGTTCAGGCATTTCAGGCTGTATGAATTTATCAAAATAACGAATTCAGAAAGCGGAAATGCACGTAGAATGCTAACTTAGATATAAGGCTAGCCTTCGACGTCAGCCGTTTTCATGTCCCCACTGCTGGGGCACAGGGTCTTCCTTATTGGTGGATAAGGAAGATGGGCATAACCCACTACGCAGGCCCAATGCGGATTGGTGGGTGTTAACGACTGCAGTTGCAGCCGGGACCAACGAATTAACATGCCTTCCGAAGCACCGAGGAACTCAAGATAATACATTTTTGTTCACCCATCCTATGACATACCCTTTCGAAAATTGCTTAACCAACGCAATCGCAGGGTCAGGCGGTTAACGACTGCACCACCGAACTCGTCTATGATGACGATAATGCTAGCCTTATAAATAAATATCATTACAATATGGATAGCTTTATCTTCATCTAATGGTATTGATAAGATACAAAGACCAAATACTGCTCATATAATGTCTTAATTTTATCTTGTTATTTCCCAATGAGATAGATGGTCTGTTGATATTTTGTAAGGTTTCAATTATTTGAAACTGTGGCCCGTTAACGTTTAGTAGGTACCTAATAAGTTTTCTTCTATGTTAGTAAAATAATAAATCAAAACGAAATTACTCAGACCTTTTTATTAGTTACTCAACTCAGACGTCATTATATAATTTAATCCATCATAGAAAAATACATGAATCCACTGCTGATTTGGTTCAATCATATTTAGTTTTCGAATGCTTCATTTTTCCACGATCAATCAACCCGAAAACATTGTTCAATTACTTAAAACTTCAATGCGAACTAGAAAAAAAAACCGAGAAGTAAAGTGCTGAAATAGAGAGTCACATGGTGCCTGAATATAACTTTAAGATAAAAGAAGAACTAGCTTTGATTATACTCGCACAATACATGTAAGTGTAAGAATTTATTCAACACACTTGCTCGTAAAGTGAGCCCTAATACATCGCTTTTAGGGCCATAAACCGAGCTATAACAAACGCGTGCAATAATATATAAAACACTAGTTCGTAATAGAATTAACCCGACAAATTAAATTAGTACCTTACTGCAAGTTTTATGCGAGTAAACAGAGCATTCCCAATTTAGCCGGGTAATACAGTTATTTTTTTTTACAACAAAGAGGTTTTATGCTGCTGAAAATTCATATACATTTTTGGAATAAATAATTATTCCAAAAATGTATATGAATTTTTAGAATTTTTTTTTTTGAATTTTCAGCAGCATAAAACCTCTTTGTTGTAAAAAAAAATAACTGTATTTCCCGGCTAAATTGGGAATGCTCTGTTTACTCGCATAGAACTTGCAGTAAGGTACTAATTTCCCCCGTCCCCGTCCCCGTCCCCGTCCCCGTTCCCGTTCCCGTTCCCGTTCCCGTTCCCGTTCCCGTTCCCGTTCCCGTTCCCGTCCCCGTCCCCGTCCCCGTCCCCGTCCCCGTTCCCGTCCCCGTCCCCGTCCCCGTCCCCGTCCCCGTCCCCGTCCCCGTCCCCGTCCCCGTCCCCGTCCCCGTCCCCGTCCCCGTCCCCGTCCCCGTCCCCGTCCCCGTCCCCGTCCCCGTCCCCGTCCCCGTCCCCGTCCCCGTCCCCGTCCCCGTCCCCGTCCCCGTCCCCGTCCCCGTCCCCGTCCCCGTCCCCGTCCCCGTCCCCGTCCCCGTCCCCGTCCCCGTCCCCGTCCCCGTCCCCGTCCCCGTCCCCGTCCCCGTCCCCGTCCCCGTCCCCGTCCCCGTCCCCGTCCCCGTCCCCGTCCCCGTCCCCGTCCCCGTCCCCGTCCCCGTCCCCGTCCCCGTCCCCGTCCCCGTCCCCGTCCCCGTCCCCGTCCCCGTCCCCGTCCCCGTCCCCGTCCCCGTCCCCGTCCCCGTCCCCGTCCCCGTCCCCGTCCCCGTCCCCGTCCCCGTCCCCGTCCCCGTCCCCGTCCCCGTCCCCGTCCCCGTCCCCGTCCCCGTCCCCGTCCCCGTCCCCGTCCCCGTCCCCGTCCCCGTCCCCGTCCCCGTCCCCGTCCCCGTCCCCGTCCCCGTCCCCGTCCCCGTCCCCGTCCCCGTCCCCGTCCCCGTCCCCGTCCCCGTCCCCGTCCCCGTCCCCGTCCCCGTCCCCGTCCCCGTCCCCGTCCCCGTCCCCGTCCCCGTCCCCGTCCCCGTCCCCGTCCCCGTCCCCGTCCCCGTCCCCGTCCCCGTCCCCGTCCCCGTCCCCGTCCCCGTCCCCGTCCCCGTCCCCGTCCCCGTCCCCGTCCCCGTCCCCGTCCCCGTCCCCGTCCCCGTCCCCGTCCCCGTCCCCGTCCCCGTCCCCGTCCCCGTCCCCGTCCCCGTCCCCGTCCCCGTCCCCGTCCCCGTCCCCGTCCCCGTCCCCGTCCCCGTCCCCGTCCCCGTCCCCGTCCCCGTCCCCGTCCCCGTCCCCGTCCCCGTCCCCGTCCCCGTCCCCGTCCCCGTCCCCGTCCCCGTCCCCGTCCCCGTCCCCGTCCCCGTCCCCGTCCCCGTCCCCGTCCCCGTCCCCGTCCCCGTCCCCGTCCCCGTCCCCGTCCCCGTCCCCGTCCCCGTCCCCGTCCCCGTCCCCGTCCCCGTCCCCGTCCCCGTCCCCGTCCCCGTCCCCGTCCCCGTCCCCGTCCCCGTCCCCGTCCCCGTCCCCGTCCCCGTCCCCGTCCCCGTCCCCGTCCCCGTCCCCGTCCCCGTCCCCGTCCCCGTCCCCGTCCCCGTCCCCGTCCCCGTCCCCGTCCCCGTCCCCGTCCCCGTCCCCGTCCCCGTCCCCGTCCCCGTCCCCGTCCCCGTCCCCGTCCCCGTCCCCGTCCCCGTCCCCGTCCCCGTCCCCGTCCCCGTCCCCGTCCCCGTCCCCGTCCCCGTCCCCGTCCCCGTCCCCGTCCCCGTCCCCGTCCCCGTCCCCGTCCCCGTCCCCGTCCCCGTCCCCGTCCCCGTCCCCGTCCCCGTCCCCGTCCCCGTCCCCGTCCCCGTCCCCGTCCCCGTCCCCGTCCCCGTCCCCGTCCCCGTCCCCGTCCCCGTCCCCGTCCCCGTCCCCGTCCCCGTCCCCGTCCCCGTCCCCGTCCCCGTCCCCGTCCCCGTCCCCGTCCCCGTCCCCGTCCCCGTCCCCGTCCCCGTCCCCGTCCCCGTCCCCGTCCCCGTCCCCGTCCCCGTCCCCGTCCCCGTCCCCGTCCCCGTCCCCGTCCCCGTCCCCGTCCCCGTCCCCGTCCCCGTCCCCGTCCCCGTCCCCGTCCCCGTCCCCGTCCCCGTCCCCGTCCCCGTCCCCGTCCCCGTCCCCGTCCCCGTCCCCGTCCCCGTCCCCGTCCCCGTCCCCGTCCCCGTCCCCGTCCCCGTCCCCGTCCCCGTCCCCGTCCCCGTCCCCGTCCCCGTCCCCGTCCCCGTCCCCGTCCCCGTCCCCGTCCCCGTCCCCGTCCCCGTCCCCGTCCCCGTCCCCGTCCCCGTCCCCGTCCCCGTCCCCGTCCCCGTCCCCGTCCCCGTCCCCGTCCCCGTCCCCGTCCCCGTCCCCGTCCCCGTCCCCGTCCCCGTCCCCGTCCCCGTCCCCGTCCCCGTCCCCGTCCCCGTCCCCGTCCCCGTCCCCGTCCCCGTCCCCGTCCCCGTCCCCGTCCCCGTCCCCGTCCCCGTCCCCGTCCCCGTCCCCGTCCCCGTCCCCGTCCCCGTCCCCGTCCCCGTCCCCGTCCCCGTCCCCGTCCCCGTCCCCGTCCCCGTCCCCTGGATGTGCATGTCCAGGTCCAATCATGGCCACCGTGTTGGACTTCAAAATAAATGTCATTTTCGCAACCACCATCCCATGAAACCTCAAGAACGACATCCACATCGATTTTCATGTTTACTCAGCCCATTTACCCCTATGTGGTTGATTTTCAAAATTACAAAATATATGTTTGCCTATTTATTTTTAGATGTGCTCCAACGAAGTTTAAAGTTGTAATGTCTATTTTTTATTATTTTTCCATACAAAATTTGAACCCCATTTTCACCCTTTTAGGGGTCAAATCATGTCCACCGTGTTGGACTTCAAAATAAATGTCATTTTTGCAATCGTGTTCCCAGAAAACCCCAATAACGATATCCATATCTATTTTGGGGTTTTTCACCCCTTTTCACCCCCATTTCATCCCAATAGGGGTTTAAATAATAACGATAACAATATACGTTGCGTTAGATTTCTATCCATAAGCCTAAATTATAAATTTAGCGATTTTTACATCGAAAATAAAGGATTTTCTTCAATACACAACTTCATCCCCCTTTTGACCCCTTCGGGGGTAGAATTTTGAAAAACGCTGAACTCCGTATTTATTTATTTTCAATGGTCAGTCTAAACACAAAATTTGAAGATCCTAGCTTCAAAACTGAGGGACTTTCATACAAACTTTGATCCCCTTTTTTACCCCCTTAGGGGGTGAATTTTGATAAACCCTTTCTTAGTGTACCCCTAGACCTCATAATGAACCTACGTGCCAAATTTGGAGTCTCTAGACCCAGCGGTTTGGGCTGTGCGTTGATAGATCAGTCAGTCAGTCAGTCAGTCATTCAGTTTACGATTTTATAAATATAGATTGCACGCGCACATTTATATGTGTAAGTCTATTAATTAAGTCAAATAGATATATATTATTATCAAATTATTCAAAATTCACAATATTTTGTTATAAAATATTTGCATTTTGTCACTTAAAATTATAATTTTGAAGTAGGCTGTATGCTCCTCATCCTGTTCGAAAATATTCTTGCGTTGGACGTGTGAAAAAAAACAAAAAAAAACATGCGCGCCTTTTCCAATAATTATCATATTTTGTTTTTGTCGTATTTGTTGCTGTGTGGTAAATTACTTTGTTTTTTCCTCGCAAATGTGTTGAAAAACGTCTTATGAAACTCGTGAGCTCTTGCTTATTGCAGACTTGGCTGAGTTACGCCCTCGCCTGCGGCTCGGGCTGCAACCCACAGCCTTGTGTATAATGAGCAACCTAAGCTAACTTGTCTCATAATGTATATACTATTATTGTAATGATAAGGTTAATTTCTTAATGATTTTTTTTCCTCTTAACATACAGGAAACGATTTCTCGCCCGATTGCCTGCTACGCCATCTTATGAGTTTTTCAAATGCTTTTTTTTACGGAACCATTGGCTTAGGAACGAGGAAATGCATTTATTTAACCTTGGATCAGATTAATGATTGTGAATACGAATTTTTAACGGGAAAATTGTAACGGTAACGGTTGAACACGGTTTTCTAAAAAAAAAAACTGGTCAAGAGCGAGTCGGACTTGCGCACCGAAGGTTTCCGTACCATCATAATAAATACACTGCAGAGCTGTAGAATAATAAAATTATTATTGCAGTATTAGGTCAGCACCACCTCTTGGCCGATAGTGGAACTATTTTTTTTTCATAGGCCAGCGCCATCTCTTGACCGATAGTGGAACTAATTTAATTTTTCTTAGGTCAGGGCCTTCTGTTGACTGGCAGAGGAACTAATTAATTTTGTGTTTGTTTTTTGAATTCCTAACAAATTGTAACACTTTTTTTACAACCTTGATACACGAGCGTCGTTAGATATTCGATAAAAAAGTAAAACGTTCACGTTTTACTCAGAATTTGTATTTTCTTTCTTATACTTTTCAAAGAATTTTTTTATGAACGCCTCGCTTTGCTTTGGTGTAGTGTGGAATTTGACACCATGTATTATATATACAAACCTATGTTTTAATCCAGTCTATAAATAATCTGTGTGTCAAATTTCATCAGAATCTGTTCAGCCATTTTTGCGTGTTTGAGTAACAAACATCTAAACAACAAAACTTTTACATTTATAATATTAGTAGGAAGTAGGATTTTTATACAGCTCTTTGAGTTTTGCAAACATGTGATTTAGTTTCCCCAAATCCTGGTTACCGTATTTTTTAAACAATGAACAAACTACTCTCAACTTTACCTCCCTAGGGCTTTGCCTTATACCCAAGATAGGCCAGACCTACAGGTAATTGTTTCTTTGTGAACCGATAAAAACGAAGGGACCTATCTATCTCGCTGAATTATATATGAGAACAGGCGCTACCTTATTTTAATCTCGTCTTCGAGAATATCAAAGGTGAAATCTAAAGGTCAGTGCTTACGGGCTGCGAAATTAAAACTAAGGTGTAGTGAAATTAAATCATAATAAGGCTGTTCTTCTAATACACTCAAAGTTACAGAAAACTGCAATATTATTACAATTTCACTTGAGCAGCTTCATGGGCAGTAGTATCCATCTTGGGTGTTCCTTTTTAGGGTTCCGTACCAAAATGGTAAAAAGGAACCCTTATGGTGTGACTCAGTCTGTCTGTCAGTCTGTCACAGCTGGATATCTCGAGAACTACTAATGGTATCAACTTGAAATTTGAAATAGTTTAAGATGACGTTTGCCCAACTATGTTGCAAACATAAAGCCGCTAGGTATATTAACTTTATGGTTGCAAATTATAAGAAAAAAATAAAAACATAAATATTTTTTTACAACAGGGCCAGAAGAGGGGTGACTAGGGCATGTGGGGTATCATATAAAAGAGCGTTGTTTGCACATTTTAAAACATTTTTTTTAGGCCGCATAGTTTTCGACTTATGATGAAAAATTAAAAAAGAAATACCGTTCCCCCCCTTATCTACGAAGTTTGCAAAGAGAAAAATCTGAAATAATTCTATGTGATAGTAGTTTATGTAAAGATTACAGGAAAAATAAAATGATGTCTCAATATAACACACTTTTTTAGAAATTAAAAAACAAACGAAAAATTCATTAGTTCCACTACCAGTCAACAGATGGTGCTGACCTAAGAAATATTAAATAAGTTCCACTATCGGTCAAGAGATATTGCAATAATGATTTTATTATTCTACTCTGCAGTGTATTTATTATGATGGTACGAAAACCCTCGGTGCGCGAGTCCGAGACTCGCTCTTGACCTTTTTTTTTTAATTTAGCAGCTATACTATTCTCTAAAGTTTGCAGCGTCCAGTTCGTCGCTGCAGCTGCGTTGTCTGGCAGCGGTATCATATTCCCATTATTACTGGTTAAACTCTTTGGAATCTATGGCATTTTGCCTATTGACTCAGTAGGGTATAATGACATGTGTCAGAAACTCGCCGAAACGATCACTGACAGTGAAGTTGCATGTTAGAGAATAGCACCCCAGTTGACTTGCGTTCTCTCTAACGTCTCGATAGTGAATTTACCCGAATTTTCCTGGATTGACCCCTATTACGCCCTTACTAATAAAAGATTGTGTAGCAGAATATGTATAGTTAAACTGTGTTTTGACCCTTTCTTTTAAATGTCACATTTAAATAGTTTGACAGAGAGTAACCTTATAATCTGCTATAAGTACAGTCTTTATTAGTAAGGGGGTTATAATGATAGCACAAGACTAAGAAATTAGACGTTAAGCGTTAATAAATAATAATTGTGACACAACTGTTATGTTTATATCAAACAATTATTTTTAATTATTAAAAGCCTATTAAATGTACTTTCAATATTTAATTATTAATATTAAATTAATAATATACGTGTGCTAGCAGTAGCAGGTGGGCATAATCTAATTTACGTATTTTCTAGGAGGAGCGATTTTCCTGTCGTTAAGTATTTTCACTTTTTGGGTTATAATAGGTACGTCTTCTGTGTAGAGATATACAGAAAACGTTTTAATTAGAAAAAGTTTGAAGTAATTAATAGACCTCAAGTGTCCCGAAAGTAACCCAACTCTGAGGTAAGCCTGTCTCACCCTTGGTCTTTATTTGGAAACAATAGCATCTCCGGGTGCTCGGCTCAATTGTTTCAAACACCCTTTAACACCTAACCACTTTCCCGAAATAAAAAAAAATACGGTGGCCACAAATTACTTAGCTTTCATAATAGCTGGGTGCCGGCAGTGATTTCCACGCGTCACGGTGAGGTAATTTATCAAACTGCACCGCTTTATGTTAAATCGTTTCCCTTAAAACCACACGCTATTCCCAACCCTATCACCGACGTTTAAAGGCGAAAATCCTGACAAAATTACCGTTGAACACATTGATGTGTCCCACATATCTGGTATAAAAGCCGTATCCTTACCCCGGTGCCCAAAGAATGTGAAATCAATATTTTATGCTTCCTCTGTACTTCATACGAAATACGAATGTTATATTTCCTTGGCTGAACTGGTATTTTTGGAGGCGTTTTATTGTGATAGCACGCGAGTGAGTTGTAACATAAAACGATTTCCATTATTTATGCTACTCGCGGTTTAAGCTTTGGATATAGGCACGTGTAACTTAGAATATGCTAAAGGTTATATTGGATTATAGACAATGACCTTATGAGTTTGAAACTATTATATTTTTTTTACCATCGCCACTCGAAAAAGTGCGTTTAATTCAACGATAAGAGTGAATAAAACGCGGTTTTATTCACCGAGTGAATAAAAATATTTCGAATTTGGAACAAGCGCGCAGCGTATGAATTATGTAGAAAAAAAAATAAAACGTGCTGAAAGTATGGAGCTATTCCATAGATAAAGCCATCATAGTTATACAAATAAATTAAAAAAAAATATCCCACCAATTTTATTTAGGTTCTTTTTATTGTCATATCTTTGGGTTCCTTTCTAAAAAAATATCCCTCCAAATTAATTAGGTCCTTTTTAGTGTCTCATCTTTGGATTCTTTTCTATATATTAGAGGGAGATTAGATGTTCAGTCTTGCATCAGTCTGGTACGATCTTCAGTCTATAAAAATTCAAAGTCTATACTAACTGATGAAATGGACTGATGCCAAACTGATGATGTAATTTCCCTCTTAGCTTGGTTGTTTTAGGTATGTCATTGGAAAATTCTAGTTTCACTATTTTCTTATGTTTAAATACTTATTACTGATTACCTAACCTAAATAATAAAAATGTGATAACTATTTAATTATATAGGAATGTACCTACTGCTATTTGTTTTCTCGCAGTCAATGGTAAAAAGTAGAGAACACAACTCGTGAAAAAAAAAATCATCTCGGTCCTTTGTATCCCTCGAACTAAATTCCCTCTTTTTTTACTTGTTGTATAATCTACTATTATTTTTAATTACCTACTTCCACATTTAATTCATTGTGGGAAAATCTTTTTGTTTGGGAAGAGAAGTCTGATGCACTCTCAATTTTTGTGAATCGTTTGGTTAATATCATGCCTAGTCATCACGCAGACTTATTTCTGAGCCTGGATCTGAAAACAAAAAAAAAGTAGGTTTCATAATAATTTAAAAAAAAACAATGATTTTCTTAAATTGAATTTCCATAAATTCAATATTTCCATTGGCACTTTCAGCTACAAAATATAAACCTTTGATCACAAAATATATACTTAATTAACATTTCGAAAGCCCTAAAATGATTTACAGTCAAAATTCTTATTAAGTAGACACTTGAATATCTTCAAACTGAATAGCTGAGTACTAGTAATTAACTTTAATTGTAAATGCGATTAATTTTCTAAATAGCTCGTTATGAACTTGATTTGCAAGTTATGACTATTTAATTGGTATATATTATTATTCAGAATTTCATTAAAATAATTGTTGATATTTCAAGACTTATTTCAAATATTATTTTAGAAGTTTTCATTATGGTTCACAACATGGATTACAATAAAATATGGAGAGAGCAAGGCACCTAACAAAAGTATTTTATTACTTTCTGGGCTTGTCTCACCTCATTACCCGACTGCAAAGAAAAGGATATGTTTTTCGCGCGTATCTTGTAAGTATGTTTGTTTGTATGTGTGTTTGTATGTAATATTCTTTATTACCTCATATCTTTCAAACGGCTGAACGGATTTCTATGATTAAGATATCGTTAGATTTGTCTTGTCAGCCCAAGTGTTCTTAAGAAGGTGGCGTTAGAAAAAACCAACATGGCGGCTGTACGGTGCTATTATACGTAGTAAAAAAATTTTTTTTTTTTAGAATAGGTACTGATTGCAGTATTCTATACACCCATATTGATGGGTGTTTTTGAAATTATAAGGATTTCAAAAAGGTACATCATGACCGTAATATATAATAACTAAAAAGAGATAAATAAAAATAAAATAAAAACCCGCCTGCATAAAAAGACAAGTCAACTGAAAAGATGGAAACAAGATTAAATATTAACGACAACATGTCATAATAACATGCAGTCGGAGGCATATAATTCAAATCATTTTGTATTTTTTATTTATTTAAGAAGTTGGTATGTCTTTTCTCACAATGTTTTATAGTAACTAAGTGCCCGTTCACACAGCTGTCCGTTTTATAGTTAAATTTTATCGGATACCTACGTTTTTATTCGGCGATGGCGGACGTATGTATAGTTGTACGTGCGTATTCACACACAACGCAGTATATCGGATTCAGTAAACATACAATCCGATGCGTTATTTATTTTATATTTAGCGATGAATCCGATAAAACGGTCCTGTAAATGCAGTGTGAACATTAGCGACGGATCCGTCAAAAACGGTCCAGTAAATACGGACCTTCTGTGCTTCTGTGTGTAACTCGTTCGAACTTCATCTCAACTTATATTCATCTATATACTATTCATCTGTTTTATAATGTCTCTACTGTTGGTCTTACCCTTCTAAATTATAAGAAGGATGGGCTTATATACGGCTACGCCCAATTCGGATTGGTGAGTATTAAAGACTCCATTGCATATGCAGCTGGAACCAACGGCTGAACGTGCCTAAAAGTACTGAGTAGCACGTTTAGTACGGTAAAGCGCATTATCGTTACTTGGCTGTCAAAATTTTTATTTATTACATTATACTTATTTATTTATAATATTATAATTATTTATTGATTATATTAAGAGGTGATCAAAGGACCGGGTTTAAACCCGACCACTGAGATTAAACCCAATAAAAATCCACATTGAATGTAATAGTAACTTTTTACAGATTTTTTATTTCTTTTGATGCGTCAAATGTGACGATGCTATGGAAACAATTTCTTGTTAAATCAATACACAAAAATATTCAAAGACCGAAACATGTCTTATTTCTAAAAAAAAAATTTAGTTCAAAAAAATAGTCTATGGGCCCCAGCAGTCGGGTCAAAATCGAGACATTTGCCCATCTCATAAACATAAACGAGCAAACGTTGTTGTTTGTCCTTATGTTCATATTTCACTTAAATAGTTCTTAATATATTTATTTAATTGAAATGCATTATCCCTTGAGAACCATTGGTAAGGTAAAAAAAAAAAAAAAAAAAACAAACATACGTCCATTTGTTTCGAATTGATTGAGTAATTTGTTGGATAGTCGTAAGGCCTTAAGAATACGTTTTAAAATTGTAACTTAGAATTTAAGTAAGCTGTGTACTGTCCCTAATAAAGTAAAATAAAATAAAAAATCTCTAATGATATTATACTTATTTATTTATTCTAATTCTAATGCATTACGCGTATTTTAACTTCGGTGAATGCCATTAAAAAATTATGTTGCGGTTAGTCATACTAAAGGGGCAAAATAATATTATGGAACTATTATGAAGTTCTAGTTTCCAACTAATTTGCAAAGTTGATGGAATTATGCTAACAGCACATCAAAAATTTCTCAAAGCGTAAATTTCTCTTGACTCGTTCAATAAATATTTAATGAACTTCCAATTCTTCTCGCGCCTTCTCTTTATATGTAAATTTTAAAGGACGAATCAACATAATATTTATATTTACAGAATATTTTTTCAGACCTCTTCGTTTTTCCTATTTACCTTAAATTTCAACCTTCCAACATCATCAATTCATCCTATTTTGCCGCCCAAATTGGTTTCTTCGTAACTAAAAATGAGTTTTGACATATTTCCTTTTTGGTCCTCTTATTTGAAAAGCATCCTAACCTCGACCCAATACTGGCTGCTAACAATTTCCCAGAAAAATGCTGTATTGTTCGAAATTCTGACGAAAATTGGGATTGATTCAGCCTCGCCAATATAATGAAATGTATCCCCAACGGATAAACCTTTTGGTTTTATTTACATTTATATTGAAATATTAATAGGATTCCTTTTATATACAATGTGTGTGTCCAATGAAAATTTGCTTTCAGTGTACTAGTGGGCTACAAAACATATTTAGTTCTTTAGTTTAGCAAAGGTAACCTTTTCGGTAGGTGTAAAAATTTAAATGGTTTTTTTTCAATTCAAAAATAGGTAAGTAGTTACTTGTGTCTCTGGGCCAATAATCGTTGAAGTCTTGAGCTAGCCCAGCAATGGGCGCCATGCGGCTGCTTCATCGATCTCTAAATATATCTTATTTCTGATTATTAAATGTAAGAACATTTTACATTTAATTATAAAACATTATTGATAAAAACACAAATTATGTAAAAAAAAATGTGTATTTTTTCTCTATTATTTAATTGACTCAAATAATGACCCATAACTTCTTTGTTTATGAACTGAATAAGATGATTATTTTTTTGTTGGAAAAGGGATATCTTAAGTGTAGTTCTTTAACCGACTTAAAAAAGGAGGTTCTCAGTTTGACCCGTGTGTATGTATGTTTCTCCGCGATTAACTCACGTTTAGCTGAGCTGATTTTTCTATTAAAATAATATCTGACAATGATTATTATGACCCTTCACCGAAATTAAATTAAAGTGTAGGTAATAAATTAAAACGTTCAATATTCCAATTTTCGAACTCCATTTCTGTAAAACTTGTAAAAACTTTATCGTTGTATTGTCAAAATACTGTTGAACATAATAACATAAAATAAAACTTGTTTATCAAGCTTGCATGAAATCTCTCACGGCTTGTTAGACAAATAGACAGCACTTAATGCGATTGTTCTGGTCATATGGAGCATGGAAACCCACAGATGGAGATGAACGCAATCACCCTCATTATCCGCCCATTACAGATAATAGAGTACTCTTATGATATTGTTTTCTATTAGCAAGGCTGAAATAGATGCGATGCTATTCTCTTTTCTTCAAATCTTTTTGAAATGACATAAAACTTGTAGTAAATTCACTAACAACAGGTGAAAGTGATAAAAAGCGCGTGAAACAACTGCGTCTAGTTAATTCTGATTTACTACTTTGGTCTAACATAACTTGTTTTACATACAAACATGTAGTACATAATAGTAGTTTGTTACACAAGGGACGTAATAGCTACTTACAACCGAGGTAAGCATACTACTTAACTTCATTCATGCGAGGTAAATAAAACATTTATATTGGTATGACAAAATGAATTTTTCGTTACAGAGAAAATATTAAATAAAAATATTTATTAAAATTAATCGTTACATTGTTACAATTATTAAAAGGCAGTGATACTGGTTAGCCAGGAATGTGCACTGTTTAGATAGAACGTTCCATTTTAAAATCACTTTACAATTCAAGCATAGGGTGAATGCTTTAATTGTAAAGTACACTTTACCATTCAAGCTATGCAAAACTCCTTAGTGAACCAATTTCTTTTCTTATTAAAATGACGAAACTTTTTACTGAAAAAAGAACAATGCACTGTGTTGCACATGCCAACTAACCATAAAGTTAATATACAATACTAAATAATATACTAGAAAAAATACGACTCGCACCAGATCAATACTCAGACGGGAATCGAACCCTTGAAATTCACATTGGTGAAATAACGCTGGCTTGCAGCGTAAGAGTAGGATATACTAGAAGAAATTCGGCGATGTCACTAGTGACTCGGTAGCTCAGCGGTCAGAGCATTGGACCGGATATCCAAAGGTCGCGGGTTCGATTCCCGTCTGAGTATTGATCTGGTGCGAGTCGTATTTTTTTCTAGTATATTATTTAGTATTGTGTAAAAATAGCATTGTGAATGCAAAAATCTCAAATTTAAAAGTTAATATACCTTAGGTATATTAACTTTATGCAACTAACACAGCCTCTTATTACCATACTAGTAAATCCTAGTTTCCGAGCAGTATGATGTAAAAATATTAACTACCTTTTACAGAGGTTCTAGATTGCACTTTCTTCTGGCAGGAGCAGTATTCAATTATTTCTCAGACTTGAGATTTGAAACATTTCCAAAACCTGTGAAACTAGCCTAATCTCATTCAGATTTTCAAAGAGTGGTTTCGTATGATTGCACCTGAGTTGCTGATAATTTCGTTTTATCAAACTGTACGTTACATATCAGCTGTTTCCTTATCGCATCCTCTTACACAAGATAAAAGTCGTGAGATGTAAGAGCTCTTGCTTAAACGTGAACACTTTTAAATCAATTCATATTTTTACTTTACGATTTTTGGATTTTTTAAATAGTTATCGATCGTCATGAAAGAGATTCTCTAGCTTTTAGTCCACCTTTTGCTTACAAGTTTTAACTAAAATAGAGGGTGTATAACATTGTCACGATGAAGTAACCTCGACCCATAGGGACTGCAATCAAAGACACTATTGTCTAACGTTTAGTTGTAGATATCACCATATTATGGTTAAGGGGCCATAATAGGAAAACATGGTTTGCGCGGGCCATATTTTTATATAGAAAACGTAAAGTTGTAGCCACAAAAAAACATACGACAAGCTAAAGAGATTATCTAGTTGCTACAAGTATTAAATTGCGTATAAACCGCACAGATGATTGTAAAAAAAAACAGAATATCATCAAAAGCGCTTGTCGCGGATCATATTTTTGGCGTAAATAATAGCGGAAACGTATTGAATTCTACATTAAAATACGCTTTAACGTACTGTGCAGTTACTCCAATAACTTTTTTTTCAAGAAAGATAATTGTGCTAAAGATTATGATGAAAAAACAACGAAAAACATCGAAAAAGTGCAGAAGTGAGGTTATTTTCCATACTCTTTACACGTAAAGAAGAAGACAGAGACAAATGATTTCGCGTAACGGAGCCTTAATGGTAGAGAGTATAGGGTCAGGGTTGCCAAAACGCGAGTCAGTGATTACCAAGCATGCAAAGATTACAGTTACCGTTTGTATCAGTAGCCGTGTCGTATCTTTTTGTCACCCTTGGTGTGGTATGAATTACATTACTGTACTAGACAATTAGGTACTCGTTCTTCTGTAAAGACTCCTCTAACAACAAAAATAAAACAAGAACATCAAATATAAACCGGTGTCTGAACACTTGGGCGACAACTTTTAAATTAAACTCCAGCTATAAGAGTCCGCATGACCAAAATACAAGTTCTCACTGCAACAGAAAAAAATATAAACCATACAGATAAGCTGCTAATAACAAATCCCGGTTTCCCTACACGCACACATTAAACGTTTCGTTCAGGCAACCTCAGGCCACATCAGACTGTTTCCAGTACTGTAGCTTCTTATTCTGAGACTGTAACACAGAATAAACAAAATTCTTCACAAAATCTTTACCGTTTCAGTTTCGTTCAGAAAAATACTCACTTTTGTTTTGTTAAAATTGTTGAAAGCTATGCTATAATTATCTAAAGCTAAACCAAAAGATTTTCGGTAAATATAACCTCACTTAATGACAACGCAACTTTTTTGGTTTTATCATTCCCCCCCGGAAGACATTTTTTTTATTGTTGTTATGGCGTCAGACTTAGGTAAGACGGTGTGGTAGCTAGCCACTCGGACTTAAAATAAGCCCTGGCCTACCACCAACCAAAATCGCGTCGGGAGTAACCCCCCAGTTTGCAAAGGAGTTCCTGGCGCAAAAAAAAACAAAATTGTCGGTTGTGTTTTTACGGCCCGTCGCTTCTGTATAAAACACTCAGAATTTATATTGTGTGCACAAATTCTCACTGCAACAGTGCATTAAAAGGACCAACTTTTAAGAGAATATGACAAATTCGCAAATGAAAAATGTCTGGCCAGACAGAAGCAGTAACGTTGTGGGTGATACTTTCAAGCGCTGGTTAGTTTTAAGTCTGATTTCTGGCAGTCTTCACTACTGTTGTGGAAAATTTAAAATTAAGGTTCTGTTTCGAAAAAGTTGTAACGTAACGTAATAGTCTTTATTTAATTAAATAATGGATAAATGAGAAATGAAAGCTTTTTAATACTAGGAAATTATGTTACTGACTGAAAATTAATTAGCACAAAGTCAGTCGTGGATTACATTGTCCATCAGCCATTTTTTGATGTCCCCACTGCTGGGGCACAAGCCTTCCTTATGGGTGGTAAGGAGGATGGGCCATTACCCACCACGCGGGCCCAATGCGGATTGGTGGGTGTTAACGACTGCAAATGCAGCCGGGACCAACGGCTTAACGTGCCTTCCAAAGCACGGAGGAGCTCGAGATAATAAATTTTTGGTCACCCATCCCATGACCGACCCTTGCGAACGTTGCTTAACTTCCGCAATCGCTGGACCAGGCGCTAAACCACTGCGCCACCGAGCTCCTCATTACATTATATTATTATTATTGATTAATTATCAGTATATAAGTAGATATGAATTTATTCTAGATTAAACTGAGGGTTTTCAAGTGGGACTACTTCGCCTGAAGCTGAAAAAATGTCAACTGTATACTCTTTTGTACTATAAAGTATTTTATATCTTAATTAATGATCGATCTCTATTAAAAGATATTTAAGGATAAAGTAAATATTTTGTTTTGCTTTTCCGTCTATAACGATGAAAATAAAACGCAAGACATTTCTAATAATCATTACGAGATATTGTTTCGAAATCGCCAAGTTGTCTTTGATCCGAAGAAAGTTATGTTGTTTGTTTCTTTTGTGATAAGAGGAAAAATGTCTCGGATCTTGGATGATAATCATTTATGATATGTACTTCTTTTTGTTTGTTTTAGGTTTTCTCATCTTTGATAGGTACTTGACAAAGTTTAAAAAGTAAAATATTGAAATTATTTATAAGCTACAATATGACTGCTATATAGATGTGAAAGCACATTTATTATTTTCTATTGACGATTGCTTAGTGACACTGCTTCTTGTCCATCACCAATTTTTTTTTGATGTCCCCACTGCTGGGGCCTTAATTATAGGGTGGATAAGGAGGACGGCATAACCCACCACGCGGGCCCAATGCGGATTGGTGGGTGTTAACAACTGCAAATGCAGCCGGGACCAACGGCTTAACGTGCCTTCCGAAGCACGGAGGAGCTCAAGATAATAAATTTTTTGGTCACCCGTCCCATTGCGAACGTTGCTTAACTTCCGCAATCGCTGGGCCAGGCGCGAAACCACTGCGCTACCGAGCTCCAAAAGTATCAAAAATACCGGGTTCGAATCCTGCTAACAAATGCCATTTATATCCACAACAGCCTGCCTAGCATGACAAAAACAAAAATACAAAATATCTTTATTGTCTCATGAGTTTTACATGGTGGTAAATATTAAAAGTATCATCATGAACCCCGTTAGGGCACTACAATATTTTCAATCAAATTATGAACTTGCTTAATTTATTATAACATTTTCAAATGTATTTGAATCAATGTACTTAACACAGTCATAGTACAATACAATTTATGAGAATAATCATTTACAAAACTCGAAAAACTCCTGCATAGTGTAAAAACAGTTTTCCAACAAATGCTCTTTCAGTTTTCTTATGAATGTGTTTATATTATTTTCATCTTTAATTATTTTGGGGAGTTTATTATATATTTTTATGGCGTTAACGTGTGCTGACTGATTTATATCGCGTCATATAGCATTTTATCGACACTCAACTGTCAAACTCCTTTGTCTTTTTGACAGTTAAACGTGTTAAAACGCTATATCACGCGATCGGTCATGCTAGGCAGGCAGAATGTTTAAGTCAGTGCTACGCAAAAGCTGTAAATCAGTAAATGCGAAAGTAAATGACTGTTACGCATTCACGCCTAAACTACGGAACCGATTTTGAAGTTTGGTACAGAGATACCTATATGGGATCTTGGGGATGGACATAGGCTACTTTTTATCCCACTGTTGGGCACGCGTCTTTGCCCGCACTAGTCCACGCGAGCGAAGCTGCGGGCAGAAAGCTAGCGTGTTGGACTGGCTGGCGCATAACTGGCTAGCATAAGTGGCGCTGAGTAAAAGTATAGTAATCTGTCACATTGTCAATAAGAGAAGGAAGCTAATAAAATACGTAGGTATGTCCGATCGTTGTTGTGTTTATAATTTATACAGTATTCAGGTGAAGCGCT
This sequence comes from Agriphila straminella, assembly GCA_950108535.1. NCBI lineage: Eukaryota > Metazoa > Arthropoda > Insecta > Lepidoptera > Crambidae > Agriphila > Agriphila straminella. The sequence continues at coordinate 14,463,929 of OX467309.1, read as the reverse complement.
CTGCTAATTTTATATATAAAGACTTGTTGTATTTGTTATAATCAAAATAGAAAATCTACTTTAAAAAATAATTAATACTTACACTTCTTTGCAGTCGGGTAAAATCAGCTCGGTACAGCAAAAGGGGAGCAGCAATCTTCCAAATTACGATCGTCAGATATTTAATTTTTTCGGGAAACGAGAGCGGAGAATTTTAGACGACCGTGGGAAATGTAGCGCAGCCTACAATTTGGCTCGAATGAATTAAGCTCTGTGGAACAAGGTATCTTTGAGCTTGAAGAAAATAAATCAAATATGTTTTTTTATATATAAAGTTTATTTAATCCTAATTCGTACATTAATTTCATTTTTAGGGGTGATTAAAATTAGCAATTAGGAGATGGAGAAAATATATTATACCGAAAGCAAGTTAAACTCCAGACACATTATTTATGTGATTTATGAATAAAAGCCTTGAAAGTTATGGTGATAACGCCGTGTCAAGAACTCGAATTACCGTTTCACAGACAATAATTATTTTTCTTCGTAGTCCGTAGCAGCTACGAGCCTTCTACTTCGCGAGATCGTTATCTAAATGAAATTATCTACGCAAAGTGATATTACGCGCTGCCAAAAGGGAAAATTGTAACTTTTGCCTTTGTGTTTTGAACAAGGACTTTTTATTTAATTTTGGTTTTTGTTTTTAATACCTAATCTAATCTAAGACGTTGTTGCTACGAGCTAACACATAATGAGTTACGTCCTTAAACTTGTCAAGTGTATCAGCACGGTAGAATGGGCAAGTGCAGCCAAGTCCCCGTGACCTATATCTGCGACCCTCGCTCGGAAGCTGCTAATTTCCACCATTGCCTACGTCACAACGGGGGAGGGCTCCGGCCGACCGCTGCCTGCCGCCAGCCGTCAGTCCACGGCCCCACTTCGAGACGAGTGCACGCGCGCACCCGCGGCTCACGCCTCGCGAAACCAACCGCCTGAATAAAAACCAAAAGAAAATTTTTATGTGCATCAATTTTTTGTAGTGCCGCAACTGTGTAAATTATTTTTTTAAACTGTGATAGCTCAGGCGCAATCTCGGGTGGGGCGCGTACCGCTGACACAGTGGCTCAGTCCGCCGCCGGTCGCCGAGTGGCAAGCACCATCGATTTTCTCCATACGGCCGTACTAGAGGTACGTACATCACGTGCTCGTATTTTCACCGCAGCTATTTCCACGCGCGTATTTCAGATCTGCTTAGTATAGAGCGTTCAAGGCCGCAGATGTTTGCGCTCGCGTTTACACTGTGTACGCTTCTGTTTTGATTGTTGAGACCGCATTATGCATTGTCACGTGGAGATCTTAGCTTAGTCTAATCGGTTTCACGGATTGTCTAAGGCCTAGAAATCGAACCGCGACAATGTGTTGCCAGAGCTAAGTGACGTGACCACAGTAAATTACACAAGCATACAATATTTTCTAGTGGCATAAAATTTTACGGTTGAGTTCAACTGTTATCGGTTTTGTTACTAGCTCGATTTTGTAAAATAAATTGCTAGATTTTTATATGTGTTACAATTTCTTGCCAAGCATCGCAATTACTTAATCGGGTTAGGAATATTTTGGCCAGGTGTGTGATGTGTGAGTAGATCATAGTGTTGATCATGACCTACAGATCTGCATACTAAACCTGAACTAGTTGATACGCGATCTGGCAATCGTTCAGACGGGAATTCATTCAACAAAATATACGCACGATGCCTTGATTGGTAGAGTTGCTAATCTTTCCAAGTTATTGATTTCAAATAATTAAAAAAAAAATAACTGTAATTATAAACCATAGGTTATGTAGAGTAATGCATCTTTTAACAACTTTTTCGGCAATGATTAAAAACCCAACATTCTAAATTTATTTCCATAAAATGGTTCGCATGCATGGCGAGATAACAAGGGTCGAACTTATCCGCGAATTTTCATTTATTGTAATATTTTCTTCAACAATTATTCGGTTACGTTTCGTTCGTATTTATAATCAAATAATGCAAATAGACCAATAACAGTTACATGAAGGATTAAAAACAAATTGGGCTGTTCTATTTCCACAAAAAGTTCCATAACTAATGTTTTTTTATTGATGTGGTCACGTTAGTTGTTGGCGTGATAAAAAGTTATAGCTGGATCTTATCGCGGCGATTCTACCACAAACGTTGGAAATATATACATATGAGTATAGTATGTATTGTACACTTAGGATAATAGGATATTGTTTCACAACTTATCGACGAAAACAGAGCTTTTAATATAAATTATTTATTCGTTCAAAGCAGTTTTCAATAATTCAAGGAAATCACTTTTGACTGAACTAAATATGTCTCATATTATTAATGATTTGAATCTAAATTTTTATCTGTACACTATCTTTAACTTTATACTAGAAAAAAAGGAACTCTTTTCTTACTTAGGTGGGAAACGACCACCATTCACTCTCCGACTTCACTCGTTCTATATAGTGTTAAGTTAAATTCATTAAAATAGCAATAGCAAAAAGTGTATGTTGTGTGTGTTGGAATATAATATTAAATACCTAGTGGTGCCAATAATTATAATCCTCATAAATTGCTTACAACCCAAAGTAGCGTTTAATTTCTACGTCTATGAAAACTCGTTTACTACTTATTTGATAGCCCGTAATAAAATTGATCAAGAAATAATTAGTTAGGTAAAACCCTGGTACAGCTACCTTCATTTGAAAATATTATTGATAGATAGTGACAAAGGAAAACATCGGCTTATCCTTTTAGGAAAATTAAATTGGAAAAAGAATGTCGTAATAAAATAACCTTGCCAGAACCACAACTTCATCAGTAAAAAAGTAATATCAAGAAATAAATGAATAAAATAACTCTAACATTGTTATTTCTTTTGTTTGTTTTTTATTTCTTGAAAAACTGTCATGAGTTATTATTGCTAATAGTTAGGAAATTTAAGACACAATTTATTTTCTTTATTAATTTATCAGAGAGAGAGAGAGAGAGAGAGCAACGCTACGTCTTTTTAAAAATTAATATTAAAGCAAAATATTTCCAACGTAACAAAACCACTCGGTTGATTGATAAAAATATTTGGTTTGAAAAAAAAGTAACTAAAGTATAATAATATAAAAAAACAACATTACAAAGATATGAAAAAAATTAAAAAAGTTGGCCATGTCGACTGAATACATCATATTTGTTTTTCACAGCCTTCTTGCCGATTAGCAGTTCGAATGGCAATGAAGATTACTTATTATGACAAAACAAAAGGCGATCGGTACGCAAACATAATAGCGATTAGTTGGCCTCGCTCAAGGTGTGATCACCACCAAGACATTGTTCCTACCACCAAGAAATTTGTATCAGAATAAAAAAATATTTCTTAAACAAAAAGTTTGCCAACATCACATTACAACCTTTTTTCCTATTAGCAGTTCGATGATTATGATTATGACTATTATGATAAAAACAAAAGGCGATCGGTACGCAAACATAACAGGCGATTAGTTGGCTTCACTCAAGGTGTGATCACCACCAAAACATGCTCTTATTACCAAGAAGTTTGTATCGGAATAAAAAAATATTTAACAAAATCAAAAGTTTGCAACATCAAAACGTGATCAAAACACAACCTTCTTTCCTATTAGCAGTTCGATGATTACGTATTATGACAAAAACAAAAGGCGATCGGTACGCAAACATAATAGCGATTAGTTGGCCTCGCTCAAGGTGTGATCACCACCAAAACTGAATGGCCGGAGGTTGTCCACGTATCGGTGTCAAGGGGACCACGTCACGACTCATCTGGCATCATCAGACCAATGGCTAAGCCAAAAACTGAAACTGCATGCGATGCACTATATACGTACTTATTTGGTAGTTTTTCTATTAATTCAGGTAATCTAGGTCTACTACCATGATGGCTTTTTACTCTTAACTAGCGGCCGCCTGCGAATTCGTCCGCGTAGAACCGCGTAGGGTCTACGCCGTACATATTTCATTAGTTTCAAATAATTTCAAACGGTTTCAATCAATTTCGATCGAGGATTTTTAGCAACAAAGTTACGTAATCAGGGGGCAGGTCCTAATCTGGCTACCATAAAACCTGGTGTTCATAAAAATGTACACTTTTCTCTCAATCTTTAATTTGTTTCTCCATTCAATATGTTAAATTCAGCCAAATTACCTACTGTACGGAAACGGAAAAATATCTTTAGTGTTACTGAAAATGAATCTTCAACTCTTTATCTCAGTCAGTAGAGCCCAGCTTTTATTAGACCGATGAAAGAAATACATTTACATCTAAGGATCAACAAAAACATCTAAGGAATACAAAACATTTTGCAAATGGCAAATAGTAATGACAGATATTTTATGTTGCGTTACATTTATGGGCAATCCCATTTGTCTCAGCAAATGACGTGTGACTGACTTATGACCGCTAGATGTCGCCTGTTTTTAGGGTTCCGTGACAAAAAAAACATTAAGACTCTGTTTAGATTAACGCGATTTGGTTAATTTTGTTCGCTTAACTACAGATGTATCAGTAACTTGTGAAATAATAACAGCACAGTTACTTAAATCAAGTGTCAAATAGTCTTAAGAGCGTTTATGCGCTACACTAGCGCCGCCACTGTAAAAAAATAATAATGCTGAAATAAAGACGAAATTGTGAATTGTGTTCTTCTAGTGTACTCCGAATAAGATATGTGGTACTTTTTATCGCTTATACAATATTTTCTAGTCTGTCGTTTAGCTTAAAGGAGTTTTATTGCGAAAAGTGGCCACTTTTAGCAATAAACTAAACGACAACTAAACGACAGGTTATAAAATATTGTTAAAACGATAAAAAGTACAACAAAGCTTCTTCGGAGTACACTAGAATAACACAATTCACAATTTCGACTTTATTTAAGCACTACGATTTTTTTCCATTGGCGGCGCTAGTGTAGCGCATAAACGCTCTTAATCACCGTTATCTGAATTCACTGATCGTACGTATGTCCGTCAAGACCTTTTTTTAAACGAACGTAAACAGATTAAGAGAACCCTTGAAACGAGCTGTAATAAAACAAACTATTGCCTATGTCAAACTATAGGTTTTCATGCCATATTTTTCTGTAATTCCCTTATATAATAGTTAAAGTGTTTTTTCTATCATTAAATAAAGGTATAGGGTAGGTACTTCCCCTAGACCTTAAATCATGGGCCAAAAGTGTCACTCACTCACTGAACAAGTATGGGAAAAAAGTTTTCTTTTTTTATAATTATCTTAAAGAAACAGTATTTTTAAAGTTTGTATGGAACCCACGTTTTGCAAGTCAGTTCTCACTTGGGATATTTTCCTGTTCCAAATGAGATTGTTATGGTAATTCTGGCCTGGTTCTGTTGGTGGTTTAAACATAGAACAAAGTTTAATCAAATAAGAATGTTTGCGATGATCTAGGTTTTCTTCTGGTGTAGGATTACTGTCGAAAGCGGCACATACATACGCATTTAAAAGCGAGCTTTATACTTAACTACTTTTTGTTATATTATATTTAAATTTAGCCGATTTTTTTAATATTTGTTTTTTTTTTTAATTTGAGGTTTCTCAAAATATTTATTGCAATAGCGAGTTTAATCACTATAATAAATAAATTACAAGCAATAATAAAACAAAATAAAACTATTAAATTATTTACTATTTCTATGAAACGGTAATAATAGCGTTGTATAAATTACGATTATTTAATCGATATCATGGTCTTTTTGTGCCAATCTAAATTCTACTCGACTATTCGACTGTTCTTTATAAGATACTAGCTGACCCGACAAAAGTTGTCCGTCTTTCTGTTTTAAACGACATTCAGTTTTTAGGGTTCCGTAGCCAAATGAGCAAAAAACGGAACCCTTATAGATTCGTCATGTCTGTCTGTCTGTCTGTCCGTCCGTATGTCACAGCCATTTTATTCCGAAAGTTTTAGGATTACACAGTTGAAACTTAGTAGGTAGATGTATTATGTTAACCGCTTAACGATTTTAACACAAAAATATAAAATAAAAAGATTAAGGGGGGGCTCCCCATACATGAAACTGAAACTGAAAAAAAAAATCTTCATACCAATACGTGCGGGGTGTCTATAGATAAGTCTTCAAAAATGACATTAAGGTTCCTAAGACAATTTTTTCTCAGAGTCAACCGTTTGAAAGATAAACACTGCCAAAGTGGTAAAATGTCTGTCCCCCCCCCCTCTAACTTTTGAAATAGTTGAGTGAAAAATCTTAAAAAAATATATGCTATAGATCTTAATAAAAACTTTTAATGAAAATTGGTTTGAACGAGATATAGCCTAGTTTTCGAGATATATTTTCCAAAACCGCAAATATAACTTTGTCATTCATACCAACACTGTGAAAAACAAAGTTATTTTTACAGACGAAAAATGATAGTGGTATATAAGGTATCTACGGAACCCTACGGCGCGTGGCCCGACACGCACTTGGCCGGTTTTTTTACATCCTCTTTGACGATATTTGCCTTTAAAGCTCTAAGTTAAAAAAGTTTTTATTGTCCAAAATAATTTTATATGGTGGTTAAAGTATGTATTCTTAAATTTTCTAATTTTTCCGCGCAATTTTCTTAATTTTTTCATTCATAAGAAATAATAGTAATAACAAACACAACAAAAACAGAATTAGCGAAATCGGTCCAGCCGTTCACGCGTGGTACGGCTGGACCTGAAATAGGGATTCATTTTTATTAGATTATTATGAAGATACATTTTTTATCGTGATAAAAAGCATAAATACGTCAGAATTTCTATCTGTCCTTGAAACTAGCTTGTACCCTATATCTCGTAACCTTTGTGCTACACAGAAATAGGCCTTATGACACACCGCTTAACATGTCAGTTCGATCGACGTAGCCTAATTTATACCACCTTCGTTTTACCTCGGTAGGTCACGCAATCCAGCGATCGGAGGAGTTTTCCTTATTACTAGGCGCTTTGTTTACTATTTACCCTTTCTTACACTATCTGAGATTTACGCCTACTAATTTTTTTTTTTATGCACAACGGGATAGTGCTTGGCCTTCACCTCACCTGATGTTAAGTGACGATAAGGCAGAAAGTGGAAGCGCACCCGGAATCCTCATCACTGAAAGTGCTTCAGTGATGAGGATTCCGGGTGCGCTTCCATCCGGGCTATCTTTACCTCTAACTGCCGGAACACAATAATTGTTAAATTGATGTTACGGCGTCAGACTTGGTAAGTGGTGGTAGCAAGTCAGGCAGAGTTGAAATAGTCCTACCACTAACCAAACCGAGTATTGTAGCCCTCCTGGGAATCGAACCCGGAACCCCTGCGTCTTGCACGGGTAGGTGAACCATTAGACCTCAGAGGCGATTAGCGGATTCAAGCGCGGATTTGATAAGAATTTTTGATGTTTAATTGGATGTCATAAAATATGACACCCTTGGCCATGGGGCAGCTGCAAAGGTGTCGTTACATCAAACCAAATTAAACATCAATTAACTTTTAATAAAATCGCACTAGTATCGTGAAAGATGTTTATTGTAATTTGCCCTTTCTAATCGTTTGACGTGTCTATGGTTTTATTGTTTACTTGTTTACTATAGCGTGGTAGACGTCGTAAGCTTATTTTTGAAGCGTGGGTTGATTAATTTTGTACTTAATAGGGTAACTATCTTCTAGCTAGCTGTCGCCCGCTGCTTCTTCCAAATGGAATCCAATTCACGAGGTTATCCAAAGCTTTTCTTAGCGGACGCTTACTTTACAGAATCTACACCAAATAACGAACCCTAACTGTCCAGTGGTTAGAACTATGCAAAAGATTATTCCTAGCAATTTATTTAAGTTTCTTGTATATCTTACAAGCTTTCCACCCGCAGCTTCGCCGCGTGGACTACAAGTTATTCGTGCCCATCAGTAGGATGAAAAGTACCCTATGTCCTTTCTCAAAGTCCCATCTATATACGTCTATATACATCTGGCTAAACCCATTTGGTGCGGACCAAATGGGTCCAGCCAAAGTGGTCTAGGCGTGAAAACGTAAAGGCTGGTTTACATTCTATTATTTTTAGTAGAGTGCTTTAGTAGCGTGCGAGTAGATTCGATGCTTTAGTAGATTTGGTGCCTTTCCAGTGAGCGTTTACATGCTTCCAGTACAGTGTCATTTCACTAAAGCACTCTTCTAAATACACTAGGTACTAAAATGTCGATTTACATGCTTCCAGTGCGAGGAAAGTGACGCGTGGGGGGTGAGCGAACGGCCCGGGCGCGCAGGGGGTTTCTACTGAAAGCGATGATTCCAGTTGAAAGGCTACTAGAACGTTACTCTCTTTAGTCAAAAGACAACCGTTTACATGTTTCAACTAAAGACTAAAATAATGTAAACCAGTCTTAACAGACAGACAGATACACAGACAGACAGACAGACAGACAGATAGACAGACAGACAGATAGACAGACAGATAGATAGACAGACAGAGTTACTTTTGCATTAATAATATTAGTATGGATAAGATAATATACATACCTACAAATTATTAAAGCTCATTTTTCATATTGGAGTACGAACTTTCCCAAAAAGCAAACTCTACCATTTTTATTTAAATGATGAATACATCAAATAAATTAATATCAAACTTAAGTTTATTTTACGTTACGTAAGCAAATACGAATGTTAAAATGTAAGTTATAAATTGAGTGATATAAAACACGCGATTCAGCTATTTACTCGATGAAATTTTATATTTTGCTTGTCGAACTGCTTTTTTTATTTAAGCGTGTATTCAATTCGGTTTTTTGACGATTAGGGTGGAATAGGTTACTGTGTAACACGATTATTGTAGTGAAAAGTTATTGTAATCGATACTAAATTAAGCTAATATAAACTTATAACTTCAATATGTAGTTCAGTTTTTCTTTACAACGATGATTTTACTTTAAATAAGTACAGTTATTACTTATTTCAAGCAATATAGCCTAATATCTTTTTCTGTTGCCTTTATCATTCATTACAAACAAAACAGCTTTGTAATAAGAATTAACTATTTATTTCGATTTTTCGTGAAACAGTAAACTTTGAAAAGCACAGCACACCTCCAATTTAATGACTTCGCAATTATGATTTAAAAGTTTAAGTTTATTACAGGACTCAAATCTTTATAACAATATTCAAATATTTTAATAAACCTCTTGATTACTGCACTAAAACTAAATTTAATCGAATTTAGTCAAGACAAATTGTACATAAAATCCGTTGAATCTGACAAATTGTGTAGATCAAGATCAAAGAGACATAGTGACGTACGTATATTTCTCTGAAAATTATACATGATGTGTATATTACATAATCTATATACGTGTACCGTTTTATGGAAATTAATTTCGCTCCACATGATTTCGCGTCTCTGTACAAATTATAATGAATATGTCGTGAACGTCAAACGAGAGTGACACGACGAGTCATACTATGATGTATTGTTAGATAATTACTTTATTTTAATTTGCATTAACAGATTGTTGTTGAGTTAACAAAACTTTACATACAAAACTATATTATGGAATTAGTTTATTTAACGAAGACCATTTCAAAATTACGTAGTTTATTATTTTGGTAAACTTAACATAACTTCTAAGTGTAAGTAAACATACTACGAAATTGCTTTGCTTTTTAATTTTTATTTTGATCTATATGATAATTTGATGTATTGAACCGTATTGCTTCCGTATCACTTTTGTTTCTTCTTTTAAAAAACCGGCTGAGTGCATTTCGGGCCACGCGCACGCTTAACGGTCAAAATGTTATACCACAGCCTAGAGCAGAGGTGCCCATATGGTCGATCGAGATTGACCGGTCGATCGCGAGAGGTTTTAAGGTCGATCGCCAAGAATCACAAATTTGAACCCTATGTAGTTTTACTTATCCAATTTTTTTTGATAAATTAATGATTGGTGGGCTAAACGGTCAAAGTGTCGATCTCTTAGTCATACATTTTTGCTAGGTCGATTTCCCTAAGAAAAAGTATGGGTAGGTACTGGCCTAGAGAGTAGTCAAGACTACTCTCTAGCTAGGCTGTGCTTATACCATAGTATGGATTACAGCTGTTTACAGCCATATGGTATGGTAACCATGCCATACGGCTGTAAACAGCTGTAAACTTATATTTACTGTTTTACACAACTAACGACTATCAACTAATTTGTACCTACTACGTTTTTTTTTCTAATATTTATAAGTTGATCGATTATTACTCGTCAACTTGTAAAGCCTACCTAGCAGTGATGGTTATTTCGCAAACGGATCTCTTAACCTCTAAGTGCCAGAGCGGTCGCCGGAGACCGGTAATCGGTTTTTTCTCTATGTAAGTGACTATGATTTTGGTATCTAGAAATGAGAAAAGTATTCATAAATAAAACTATCTTTACAAAATGATAAATTATAGCCTGATTACGAAATTATCGGGTTTTTTGTGAAAACGCCATTTTATTTCTTTCTTGTCAGTTGGTGGGGAGGGTTTTTTTGTTATATAACAAAATGGCGGATGGCGCTGAAGGGTTAATCGAAAAGTAGAGTAGGCTTCACAAATCTACAATATTTTCAAAAGTCCCACCTGGAATACTGGAAACGGGAAAACTGAAATATTCAACTGTCAAAGGACTATTTTATTTTTCAATTTCAAGCGCAACGCAATGGAACAAAGGTATTAAGAAAAACTAAAAAAAACATGAAACAACAGACAAAATAAATTTAGCTTTTCACAAAGGCATACCAGACTAGATAGCGAGATTATTTCAACTGGAATATTGCATCCATATTGTTGCTTTTGTGGGCATATTGCATCCATATTCTGACTTTGGTATTACCTATTATATAAACTTTTAATTTTTAAATATATCTAAAAATTAAAAGGGGTTAGGTATCAAACTACTTTACTGAATAGTTAAAAGTAAAAAATCGATTATCAGTAATATCAAAATACATGTTGATTATTCGGCATACTCACAAATAGCAAAACGCGTGCGTAGACGCATCATTCTTTGAAAACGATAGACATTATCTTTTCATTACGCGCGTGTAAGTGTATGAATGAGCTCTGTATCCACAAATCAATAAAAAGTTTTTCTATTATGGATGTAATTTTATTATGGAATAATGAAAACTTTACTGCACTTCTTTTGATAAGTAAAGGGAAGAGATACACTCCTCTTCCCTTTGCTAATCAAAAAAAGTGCAATATTTTTTTTTTAATAAGTATTCCATAATAAAATTACTTATTACTTTTTAGATACTTATACTTTAAAATTAACCGTGTATAATGTCAACTGTGATTAATTAATGTTTGTGTATTTTCACTATAAAAGTTTTAGACAACAGATTACTCAGCGGTTCAGTAACTACAAAACTTATAATTTAGTTCAGTAATTTAATTGACTCTCATACATTCTCCCTTAATTTCATTCTAGGTAAAAGTACTTACGTGGTTTTACTTTCAAACTCGTTTAGAGAGAACGTGGTGACTTGTTTGACTTTCTGAATAAATACATCGTATACATTGAAGTACCTAAGTATTTTAAATATCTGTCTATATTCTATAATTTCTATTCTAACAAACAAAGTAACTAAAATAACTTTAATTAATGTGACTAAATTAGGGTTGCCATTCGTCCCGATACGTCGGGACATGTCACCGTTATTAACAGTGGTGTCCCGACGTCCCGACAAGCTATAAAATGTCCCGACAAACATAATCGAGTGCGCCGCACAGGTAAAATCAAGCAAGTAAAATCATCTGATAAATAAAAAAGGAATGATAGTTATAAATATATTTTTTTACTTTGTTTAGCATTCACAATGCTATTTTTCAAAAGGAATGATCTTAATTAATTGTTATGTTATCCTCCATAATTAATAAATGAATAGAAATAATTCCAAATGGTTTTGTTTTAAAGAACTCCCGCCAACGCAGCAGCAAATACAAAAAAATGAAAATGTGCCGACGGGGCCTTGAGGATTTATGGCAACCCTAGACTAAATACTTATAATGATATAAAACTTAAAAATAGTTTCTAATATTAACATCGTTAATTCTCAACTTTTATCTTATGATCCAAGATTTTGCTGTAATAAATGGAAGTTTATGTTGTAATTAAATGCTATTACACAATAATACATAATAAGTTTATCATGTAATTGAATGCCATTACACAATAATACATTTGACCTTCAATACGCCATTTTGCATACAAAGTGTTAACAATAAAAGATGTGTTGTTTACACTTTATCATTATCGTGCATGATAAAATTTTACACGGAGGCAACTACAACTAGGGTTGCCAACCCTACTATATAATATAGTATCCTACTATATTGCGGGCTCGCCTACTATATTTTTGAAAAATATTATATAGTAGGCAAAACTACGCTATATTTTTACATGTGAAAAAAATAAACAAAAGCAGCCAAAAAAATATTACTCATATGCACTTAAGTAATTGCATAATATTTTTTGTGTTTAAACTCTTGTGTTTATGGTTGTTGAATAAATTATAAAAATGTTGGTAAGTATGAACTATGTAACTACAAAACTTTTTCGCCATCTACTATATTTTTACACGTAATAATCTGGAAAATACATACTTTCAGTATGAAATACTATAATGCAAATACAATACAAATTACAACTAATTAATAATGTACCTATATATAATAATAATCGTCGCCAAAACAAAACATAACAAGTTCCTGAAATAAATGAAAGACCTTGACTAGGTATTTCCGTAGTAATGTTTGAAACCAAAAATAAATTAATAGTTTGTTCTATAAATAGAGGACTCTAGGAGATGAAAGTATAAAAATGTGGTAAACATACATCGTAACATTTTATTGCTGCAATTTCGTTGTATATTATACGTGTAGTAAATATAATGGATTAGAGTGACGGTTATGTTATAATATAAGTTATCTTTTAAGTTATAAAAAAAATACAACAATTTTATTATTTATTTCCTTTTTACCCGACTGCAAGAGGTAACCCTCTTTGTTTTTCGCGCGTATATTATATTTTTGTATGTGTGTTTGTTTGTATGTAATCATCATATTTATTACCTCATATCTTTCAAACGGCTGAACGGATTTCTATGATTAACATATCTTCTTCTGTCTTGTCAGCGCAAGTGTTCTTAAGACGGAGGCGTTATAAAAAAACCAACATGGCGGCTGTACGGTGCTATTATATAAGTAAAAGTTAAGTAGTGAAAAAAAAAAATTTTTTAGAATAAGTACTGCAAGATGGGTGTCAAATTAAAGGGCTTATTATAAGGATTTCAAAAAGGTATATCATGACTGTAATATATAATAACTAAAAAGAAATAAATAAAAAAAATAATTAAAAAACCCGCCTGCATAAAAAGACAAGTCAACTGAAAAGATGTCTCTGTTTTTTTATGCAGGCGGGTTTTTTATTTTTTCCCCACTGCTCAACTAAACTGGGGCCTTACTATGAGCTCATAAAGTAGGACTTATATTGAACTGCCTTACTTTTTCGTACCATGACCTCGATTTTAGCTCGAGTTTTGTTCATAAGCAGTCCTGTTTAAGGCCTGCTTTGAACTGAACGGCTTAAGGATGGTTTCTTATTTGCTGATGGTAAGCCCCCTTTTTTTTTTTATTAGAGTGAGGTAAATACGCTTTTTACGTATACATGCTTTTATGCATGTATACTGGGCTCGGTCAGGCACAGGAAGCCACTCCTGTTCTGTCTCTCACCGCCCCCGGGTCTCCCGTCGAGCCTGAATAGTAGGCTCGGCGGTGGATCCGGGGGGTTCTAACCTCTCCCCAGGGGGGAGAGGGAGAGAGCCTCCTCCCGATCCCCCCATAAGGTTACCCACTCAAGTGGGCTGACCAGATGGGACGATCGAGAGCAGGCACCACTACCAGTTAAACCCCTCACTTCTTGCTCTCTCTCCGTCAATCGGTCACGGGGGATATGGTGATAGTCACCCCTTTGACCAGACGGGTGGCCTAGGCATCCTGGCCCCTACGCGGCGGGAGACGACCGAGCAAGTGTGATCGTCTTCCCAGACGGCGTGCACCATGCAATGTCAACGACAGGGCGCTCCATCGCCGGCCGGTAACACTATGGGATAAGGCGGTCATATTGACGCCTTCTCCTCCCCAACCGTCTGCGGCGGATAAGGGCCGCATGGGCATCCTCCTCGCGCACCCTCTCCGCTGTCTCCTTTTGGAGGACCACATCCTCGCAAAAAGAGACTGCCGCTTGCCAGCATCTGTCACTGTCCAGCATCCGGCTAACGATGCCGGGAAGCGAGAGATCCGGCCCTACCACCGCCACGAGATCCCGACGCTGCACCGACCACGCAGGACACACCTCCAGTGTGTGCTGCGCGGTGTCCAGCGCCTCGTCACACTCGTGGCATTCCGGTGTTACCTCCCGTTGGATTCGGTGCAGATACTTACCGAAGCATCCGTGCCCGGTAAGAATCTGCACCAATCTGAACGTCAGCGTTCCATGACGCCGCTCCATCCACTCCGCCAATAGCGGGCGCACTGCAACCACCGTCCGCGCACCCGCCGTCGGAGACTCCAACTGGAGCCGCCACTCCACCAGTAGCTGCTCCTCCGCCCGCCGTCTAATCTGGTCAACCTCAACCGGGGCCAACCGTGTCCCTTCTTCTTTGCTTCTCTTTTGAGACCAGCTGAGTTGTCACGCCAGCCAGTCGCCTCGCCTCCCAATAATCTTACCCCCTCGCTATGACCAAGGTGTCGTCCGCATAGCAGAGGAGGCTCGTCTTCGGAAGCAGCGCTCCGCGGAGGACCCAGTCGTAGCCAAGGTTCCATAGCAACGGGCCCAGTACGGAGCCCTGCGGGACCCCACGCGTCATACCCCGGCTTGTGATGGTAAGCCCCTGCCCAACTGCGAATAGTTGAGCAGTGGGAATTTGGGTAAAAATGAGAAATGTACAAAATCCATAATTTTCATTCACTTTGATCATTTACATTTACAATCAATATGACGTCATGTTAAAACGAGTGAATTATTGCACTTCTGAAAAATCTTAAATCATCAATAGAGTACTATTAGTTTAAAGATTAAAATGCGTTCCCACAAACTTCGCGACTGGTAATTGTTCTTTTGCCAACAACTACGGTTGCTTTCTATGTTTCGACAGACTGGCAGACATTCAAGATTCTAGACTGCCATCCGCACTTCCTCTTATCATTACAACGAACCGTCCTATAAGTATCGGATTGTGAATTATTGCGATACCTCGGTATTCGTGTCAAGATGGCATATAACGAAAAATAATGGTACACTGGTATATCTGGGCTAGTCAACATTTTGTTGATAAAATTTATTATCGATAAAATACAAATACATACATTACACTCATCTCATATGTCGTAATGGTTCGGTTACTTCTCACACACTGAAAAAATATTATTTTAGCAAAGCACCATTTTGACTCGGTTACAATCCTATCGGTAATATTACTAAGACTTAACTAAAAGTCTACAGGTAAACTTGATATAGAATAGACGTGTGAATATTTTTCAAAATTCAAACGTTCACACGTGTCTCGATAAATTACTCAACTTTTGGTACTATTCCCATCTCGATCCTCCCAAAATCTTCGGAGATATGGCCAAAAATACGTTTTAGGCGATTTGCATCTGATAACTATTTTCAATGGTAAAAATCACTTACTTGCAGCACGCAGCAGCAAAATACGAAACTGAAACCGAACTAATAATTAGGCAAAATGACAAAATTGTTTTGAAAATCTTCGACTTTCCGCGCCAATGACCATCAGATCTGCTCGTTAAGTATATGTTTCGCCCACTGCGCTTCAGTTAGGCAATCCTTTGAGCAACGTTGGTTTACAAGGGCCTATTACAAAAAAGGATCGCCCACTCAGTGGCACTATTGGATCACGAATAAGGCTTAATATCAAGTAAATTGAAAGACGAATTGCGTTCGACTATTATGATTCTTTTTTGTAATAGGACCTCCGATCTCCTCATTCCTGAGTCGATCACCAAGCATATTTTATTCTTAAAAGGAAATCGTTGCTAAACTTTTAATTTATGTGTAAAAGAAAATGGTAAGGCTATATAGGTATTTCGTAAGTGAGCAACGATTTAATACAATGTTTGGCATCTGGAAGTCACTTTTCATATAGGTATTAATTTACATTCTTCCAGCACATTTATTTAATTTAACATAATTCATAAAAGAATGATATTTCGTAAGTGAGCAACGATTTAATATAATCTTTGGCATCTAGAAGTTACTTTTCATATAGGTATTAATTTACATTCTTCCAGCCCATTTATTTAATTTAACATAATTCATAGTTCCTTCTAGATTCAACAAATTTATTTTTGTGTTTAACTGTTATAATTCGATAAGTTCGAGGTGGGAGCTAATAGCTGCGACACAGTCTTTGACTAATGTGGTTATTAACGTTAATTTGATTTTGTTAAAAATGTATGGACACAAATAAATAATTTTTAATTTGATTTTTTTTAATAAAAGAATGATATTTCGTAAGTGAGCAACGATTTAATACAATCTTTGGGATCTGGACGTCACTTTTCATATAGGTATTATGTTACATTCTTCCAGCACATTTATTAAATTTAACATACATAATTCATAAGAGAATGACGTTTTACTTTGAATGCGTTTGCGCAAACGAACAATAAGTATCTTTACAGGTGCGCTCATAGTTTTGGACACATTGACGTCAAACATGCTCAGGATAAACAGTTTTATATACAGATGACTGGGAACAGACTGTTTACGTGTTGGTACAGATGCTCGGTGTACAAACAGACGGCGGTTGTCGTTTGTAAATCGTGTACAAACCACAAGCGGAGAGCGGCAAACAAAACAGTTCACCAAGACGTGTGGGAGGAATCGGGTGAATGCTTCGAAAACAAGATCGTGTACAGCGCTATGGGAAATGTAATCCATACTGTTGAACTGTGTCACACTGAATCGAACTCCAACTAACAATCAGTCGTATCGAGGTAACTGAATAATTTTGAGTGACATGGTTCTATGCAATATTGTCACTGCATCACAACTTGTGAAGTAGTAACGTATACATGAAACCTACGCAAGTGTACTCAACACTCACTAAAGCCTTTTAAATCCTTAACTGTAAAGACTTCTTTTCACTCATTTTCTGACGAAAAATTATTTTCTATTATGATTGCTTCCCGATCTTGGTAATAATTTGGTAATACCTAAGCAAAGAACAAATCAAAAGTTTATTACACCATGCAATTGCTTCTGCTGAGTTATTTATTCAGTTTTGCCAATTCTCTTACAAAATAATATGTTGACTAAAGTATAACGATGCCTGCAATTTCAATCACAATTATCTCGGTTTGAAATTATTCATCAACACTGGTAACTTTAAATTAATTTACGCAAATTATAAATTCACCTAATCTTTGAGAAACTTATCATTAGATTCTGTATATTTTTGATAAATTAGAAAAAAATTGATAAATTGCTTTTTCACTGAAGTTTTTGTTAAATAATTATGTATTCTTTTACCACCTTGACAAATCAAAGCTTGAATACTCGAATTATAAAATTGAACACTCATTCATTACACATTAAATCTTTAACCTTTTACAATACTACTTATAATAAAAAAATGCTTGGACAATTTCACACAGCGCCATCTAGCCCCAAACTAAGCAAAGCTTGTAATATGGGTGCTAGACAACTGATATACTACTTATATACTTTATAAATATATACTTATTATACATAGTAACACCCAGACCCGTCACAGAAATTAAAATTCATCATTTCAATTTCTGCCCGGCCGGGAATCGAACCCGGGACCTCTTGCGTGTTAGGCGGCATGTTGACCAATGCACCACTCATGTCGTCTGTAAAAAAATAATTAATGCAAACAATAAGACGATCGAAAATATACGAACGATCATAATGATTAATACATTGATTACAATAATCAAAGGGTTAATATATATTACCTTGCGAATTTAAACCTTAATGTTGTGAACGCAAACTATACAATACATAATGTCACAACAGCACGTGCGGGCTAAGTGTTCAATGTCACGGGAGCCATTCATCTGGCCATGTTGGCAGCGTACACGCATCGGCGACAGTGCGTGACAGTATTTTTTTTTATTTATGTTTTTCAGACAACCGCCGCCTCACGAACTGACGGTGCAACGAAAATCGCGACTTTTGAGACATTTTTTGCAATACGGATTTTTTTTTAAAGTTTACCGTTTTGTATTGTTGTAGGTGTTTTTTTTTAAAGAGCAGTTTTCCAGCAATGCAACAATTTTAATGGTAGTGGTTTACACCTTTGTTGGTATAAATTTTCAGCCAATCATTCATCGAGAATCACTTCATTTTAAGGCATTTCTTAGTCATATAACCTTAGAATAATAACACCTAGAAGCCGTGTATGCAAAGTGAGGCAACTGATACTAAGCCAGAATGGCTTACTTTTCAGATTTATATCCTTCATACGTTAAATAATCGTAACTAAAATTCAATAATATAGTACTTAACGTCAAATGTTGACGACTCTGTATGAAATTTACAGGGAGAAAAAAGCAGCCCTTGACGAGTTTCTTGCCGTCTCTTCTCGTTACAAGGTCTCCCGCTCAGGGTTTGCGAACCGATGGCGTAGCTTCTTTGACATTCACAAGTGCTTGTAACAGCCTAGACTGAATAAATTATTTTGATTTTAACTAATCAAATAAATGTAGGAAAATTGAAACTGTTTTGTACTTATTCGGTATGATTAGGGAATAAAATCTGAAAACGGGGCCATTTTGGCTGTTTTAGTTGCCTCACTTTTGACAGTGCGCTTTGTAGAGAATTACCGTTCTAGGTGTTATTATTCTAAGGTCATGACATGAGCAACTGAGCGAATAGTACTTCGAAGGAATAGTAACTGAAGTATTCCACTGACTTTTAATATTTTCGCAAGTTGCTCTAGCTAGGATATTGAAAAATATTGAAAGTTGCTCTAAGTAAGTGGAATATTTCAGTTGCTTTTCGCTCTAAGTGGAATACTTCCAACTTATTAGTGATAATCTTAAGTAATACCTACCATGAACATCTACATAAAAGTTTCCTTGACTATAACTCAAGTGATGTTAATATTGAATATTCATATGCGTCAAGTTTGTACCCATTGTGTGGCGGATGCTGGGAGGTCGGCCTTATCATTTAATATCCTCGCTAGTTTCTCTTGAGTGAGGCAGTAGATAATATTTAGGTAGACAGGTACTTATCTACAGTCTGTTTTTTTAATAGTGATCAAACTTTGTGGTGAGGTTTAGACCATCAAACTGAACAACTTTGTCTTTGGGACCAACTTAATCAGATCAAAAAAAAATTTAGCTGTTCCATAGAAAACATCAATATTATCTACTCGACCAAAATGTATGAAACAGCTAATTATTTAATTTAATTAAAAAAACACACTGTACCTATAGTAATATTGGTAACCTTTAGAAACCATCTGTGTAAAACTGAAAAGTAACGTATTTTCTGGTTACGAAACAATTAATAAATCGAAGTGCTTAATTGCACCTGTAGTATCGTAGATATTGAAAATATGATGAAAATCTACAGAAAGTATAATAAGTTACTGAAAAATGAATTACTACAGAAAATATAATAAGTTACTGAAAAATGAATTACCTATGCATTTTTCACGATCAACTCAAATCAAATATAATATTTTATTTTACATAAATGGTAATCTGTATAATTCTCTTTTACCCAATTTTCCCCAACATTAATTCAATTACCTACCTACATCATTGCCTACACATGCTCGAACGTGTACGCATTCCTCTGGTTCATTTACTTCAAAGATAATTCAATTGAATAATTTATTAGGTCGAATCCAAAATCCTTAACTATCATGGTTCATTTGCTTAATAATTTTATGCCTGAAAATTACTTGAGCATCGAAAGGTAGTAAAAATATAAACCACTTCTCCATACAACAAAGTATTATAATCGAAAATCGATAAAAAGGTTGAGTTAAAATACTTGGGGCACATTTCTCCGAAAGATTTATTGATTCATAAAACGCATATCGTATTCAATTACGCTCGATTCGATTTAGTAAAGGTCGAGTTAAAGGTTAATGCGACTTACCACAACGATTTAAGGTTTACAAATCAATGGGACGTGGAATTTCGTGTCACTTATGTCGTAATATAGGGCTGTCATTATGTTATGATACCTAATGAGGGCTTTTCAAAATGACAAAAAACTGTAGGTTCGATAGATAGCTTCAATAAAAATGTATGTGTCAATGTGTTTTTTTTACCAAGCTTCGAAGAACTTTTACAATTTTTTTTTAAATGTCACTTTGAAAAGTCCTCTTGTTTCATACGTTTGGTGAATGAAAAAGTTTGACGCAGCTTACCTCCGTTAATTGGTGTTGTGACCTTGTCGCTGCACGTTCAAAGGTTGCGTGACGTCACTGACATTAGATCGCACGATGGATAAGGCTGTCGTTGTCATTTGTTGGCGACCGGAATATAGATCGAACTGAGTGTTAATCTCGTTTGCTAATTAAAACTAGAAGACTGTGGTTGATTTGAACAATTCTATGCACCATCTCGACTTAACCTTAGCTTTAACAAATACAAACTTATCTGACTCGGTGACAATGTCGCTGTCGTTTATGGCGTAGCTTAGATTACAATATTATGTAATACTTAACACCTTAGTTCCATTTCTCAGATAAGCTTGTCTAAATGATGCAACCGAGCCTAACTTTTTACTGGTTTTCAAGAACCCTTTACTATAATAATTTCTGTTGTATACTGAGATTACTTTACTATAGTTAACATAATAACTGTTGAATCACCTGTGAATATAAAATAAAAAAATAAAAAATAGGAAGAATACAAAAATTATCCAATAGTTCAGGGAAACATTATTACTTATAGTTATTTTTACTCAACCTTCGCTAGCCCTGTGTCAGTGACAGTTTAGTCTTCCACGTCGTACAATGCGCGCTGACCTCGGCAATGTCACGGTTTCTGAGCACTACGCGGTTAGTGGATTTGAAGGTGGTTCGATGCTTCTTCTTCATTAGACGTTACATTAAATACAGAACAAGTGAAGATCGTTCTTTCCGTTTTACAATTTTATTGTAAAGCTCGTGTGATTATTACTGCGCAAAATATACATTTATATAATTATATTATATTACATGTCAATTGCAACAACCTATTGATTTCCTATATTGATAAAGTGTTTATTTTTTACAGGTAATTAAACACAACTCTTATTTAACAATCCTATCAGGTAAGCTATAGCCATAGGTGATATTGCATTACGAAGAAACTATAAGAAGCGTCAATCAAAGCAAGTTAAGGTACTAAAGTGTTCAAGTCAAAATAACCAACTTAACTTAATGTTAAAATTATGTGACCTTTGAATTCTAGGCCTATACTAAAGTATTTTGGTCCCTACTGAGCATTTTCGGCGACCTAAACGAAACTCTGCGTTCATTTCAGTTCTATTCATATAGAAAATTACACGCAAGCAATATTCGTAACGACCTCTATTACGTATCCATACAAAAGAATGAGATACCTACATGTAAATTATGCTCCCATTACATTTTACCTTCTTACCTTTGCTTTAAATTGACGTCATCAAGTTATTTACATTGTTAAAATGGTTGTGAAGTTTTCGTTAAGTTATTTTTATAAACAAAGAATACTAAAAAGTATGTAAGTATGTCATTAAATGAGTAAACAATAAAAAATACGTATAATCTAAAATTTCACAATAAATGTTAAAGGTAGGTATAATCAATGTTTTTTTTTTCAGTCTCTGAAATATCTGATAATTTCAGGTCCCTACATTGTATCACCAAGTCACAGACCATACAACAATACGTATAACGCTTATTCAGTAAGGTGGCAATTTTTATTAGCTTCAGAGTTGTTGACTATTTTAGTCCTTTCTCACACCTATAATACTTATTAAGTAAGCTGTTACCCTAGCTAGCTAGTTTATAAATGCTTGGCACGACATGGTACTTAAGTGATCGTTAATATTGAAGCCGACGTACCGTTCTAGCATCAAAAGCATTTTCCAATTCAACTGATTATTAGGACTTGAGAAGTAGATATTTTAATATTAGTCACTAAAATAAAACGGACGAAAAATCCATAGGTATGTATTAAAAATAAAGTTAAGGCGGTTGTGTGGCCGAAAGTGACGCCCTCAGAGGTTTTTATTTAATAAGTTATTAATAGAAAAAGATTTTAATAATGTTTATCGTGGAGATTTTAGGGCCCATGGTCTAGTATTTTTAGAAGGTATCACTACATGCCCTCGTAGTCATTCGTAGAAGTAGATAGCAAATGTGGCAAAAAAGGCCACTTTTAGCAGTTTTGCTATCTACTTCTAGCAGTGACTACGAGGGAATGTAACGATACCACCTAAGAATACTAGACTGTGGGCCCTAAAATCTCCACGATAAACATTTTTAAAATTGTGTATTAGAATATAATATTAAATATAATTCACCGCTGCGCCACTTTCGCTCAGGATTCCACCATAAGTAAGTATATAATATAGAGCTCGAGGAGCTCGGTGGCGCAGTGGTTTAGCGCCTTGCCCAAAGGTTGCGGAAGTTAAGCAACGTTCGCAAGGGTCGGTCATGGGATGGGTGACCAATAATTTATTATCTCGAGCTCACGTTAAGCCGTTGGTCCCGGCTGCATTTGCAGTCGTTAACACCCACCAATCCGCATTGGGCCCGCGTGGTGGGTTATGGCTCGTCCTCCTTACCACCCATAAGGAAGGCCTGTGCCCCAGCAGTGGGGACATCAAAATTGGCTGATGGACATGGACAATCATCTATCAAAAAGCTGCTCAAAAAGATTCGAGTGATTACATACAATAAATCTTAAGTTAAAACGATAAACGATAAAACCAAAACCCTACGTTATCATTAAAGGTTACTTTTATCAAAAAAATTTTTGCTAAGCTACTAAACCTATTCTCATTTAAAGTTACCAATATTGGCATCCAAGTCTTCTAAGGCATAGCTTTAAAGAATTAAGCTAGTATTTTTTTAATTAGCCTGATTAGGTTCCAGAGGGCCTATGACAAATTGACAGTAGCTAAGCGTTAGCTTATGTCAATTCCCATATTTATTTTAGTTCTATTCTACTAGCGTTAATTTTAGTAGAATGGCCATTTGAGTAGGGGTGCAGTTCTCCTAGCTGACTACTGAAAACATAAATTCTCATACAAATATTTAACGTACCTACTCGCTATCAACTCGTAAAGATGCCACAAACAGAATAGCCACAAACAGAAAAAGACTCAAAAATAGCCTGCATAAATATTTTACTATACAGGGTGTAACAAGACCTTCAACGAAGCCGAGGTCTACGTATTCTGCCCATCATCAGGACCATTTCTGTTCAAAATTATTACTGGGAAACCATTTTGATTTTTGGTGTTAAAAAAGCATTGCATGCATTACCACGCAATGTGACGCGTACAACAGGCCGCGCCTGCGAGTGTATGCTACACAGCTGCGTGCGGCCGAGTTGTAAGGCAGCGTTTATGTGCGTGCTCATGAGATACATCGAGTGACGACGTTATGAAGCGATTGTTTGTTACGAAATACTTAAAATTTTGATAATGTTTCTTTAGTCAAAAAGTAGAAAATAACGAATAAAATAAGATTTCATAAAAAAATTTAAAAAAAAAATCGACTTTGACCTTCAATAACTTCGTAGCTATTGGTTTCCCAGGTATAGTCTAAAAGACAAAAATGATCCTGATGATGGGCGGAATACGTGGACTTCGGCTTCGTTGAAGGTCTTGTTACACCCGTTAGATTTGGACTTCAAGAGCAGAAAATATGTTTTTCATCGTGACGCATCTAAGAGATAAAGTTATACACAGAAAGCAAGATAAGGTTATCTCTATGTCAGTAAAATAACCAATCTCTTTGACGTCACTCTAACATCAGCCTAACAAATTGGCTTAGAAAAATTGCACCTTATTTTTATAAAACCTTGAATAATATGACGCCTCTGGGATTTGTTTGTTTTTAATCTGTCTATAATTGGATTAAGATTAACACCTAAGTGGTTTTTCTTTTGGGCTGATATAAGTCTTCGATGACCTACATTATGCTTTTTTATAAAATGAGAACACATTTTGGGCGTACGAATTTAAAATACTTTATTTTGAATCTGGGTTTAGTCCCAGATTCAAAATAGAGCAATGCATACTTTTCTGCCCTAAACTTGTCTAAGCTTAATTTTTGTACAAAAACACTTGTAAAATCTCTCACATTAATGTTCTGCTCAAAAGAAAATATATGGGCTACCATTTGATTTTCAGACGAAAGAGCTTTAAAAATGGTAAATTTAGCGTATTTCGTATGAAACCCCATTTCCCTTTTATTCTGACTGACACAAGGCAAATAGGAGAAATTATACAGTAAATTCGACAGTAAAGTCGGTAAGATTGACTATTACAGCTTTTGAACAATATCAAATTCAAATAAAATCTGATTGAATTTATCAGAAACTTGGCTCCTTTGTATGGAAAATCATTTATGGTGCCTTTGTTTTCTTTTGAGCAGTAAATAAATTCGTTGAATCAGACAAAATATGGTGATATAACAAAATAGATGAGTAACGTGTAGCTCCTCAGAACAATACTTACATGATTATTATTTGTTCTAAACCAGGCTTCTTTATTTATTAAGATTGAAAACACGATCACTAATAAGTAAGTAGTCATCAATTATACTCATGTTAATACCAAAATAATCTTTACAGCCTTCAAAAAAAGAAAGGAAGCTATTAGAGCTACAATCAATAGGCTTAATACCCTTTTCAACCTTCAAACCAAATATCTTCGTCCTTGCCTTTCTATTTCTATACAAAGCCCCTATCAATATTATTATCTATGAATCAGACCTCAGTAATCTTAAGTTACACATTCATAAATCCATTCCAAACGTCCATACAATATACACACAGGAATCGGGGAAAATATTACCCAACGTTACTCCGCCGGTCCCACATCAATCAAGTTTTTCCCGGCAATCCCACGGGATATACCCCAAATAAATGGGGACATTCATCATTATGGGTGGACGTAACGACCTACTTTCCCGATAGTGTCGCATTATCTGTTTGTATAGATATTCAATATGCCTTTCTTTGTTATTTCACATCAATGATGTTGATACCGGTTGAACGGAGCTTTGGGGAACACAGCGTTGTAACCTTGGGATTAAAGCTGGGGGTCTATTCCTAAAACTAAAATCCAATACACGCAACGTCGTCTGTTCTTCGTTGTGATTGTTTCCTATGTATCTGATACCTATCGCAACGACTTCACGTTTATCTATTAGTCGGGATAGAATCCGATTTCATACTGTGATTTGTTATAGGTGATAAAGTTTACTCACAAATTGTGTTTAATTTTATTGATGCCGTCTGATCTGGAATTGGTATTAGAAAAAATGGGGAAGAGTTATTGCCCTTCATTACCAGTGACAAATACTAAATTCGTTTCTGGATGGATTAGGTAGGTACAGTAGTTTCCCGGTAACCTGTATTTTATTGAATCCCCCAAACTACCATTAAAACTGCGAAGCTGTAAAGGCCACATTTAAATGTCTTCACCTCGTTATTGTACCATCGTAAATATTTAGGTAAATGTGCGTCAATAAAAACTGACTATGGCTATAAGGCTATAAACCGCTGAAAGGTTCCATCGATTTTCCCATAACTTTTCCCGCGATAACGCTACACTCTGTCGTACTAATCAATATTGCGAACCGTCATTAAAGAATCAACATAATCTTACATGTTTAATGTCTAAAAAAAATCTCCTTTAGTACCACAGTTATGAACTTTTCGAATAAATTACGGTCCAACGAACATTCTCGGTAAAGTTTCTTAATTTAAAATTTCAGATATTTGAATAAGTTGTACTTAAAACGGCTCGCGGATTTCTTTTTAGACTTTTATCAGCACTTATAAATGTTATCCCTGTCTTGAATTTATTATTACACACTTATCTCGAATGCCCCTTGAGAAGTTTCAAATTTTCAATATTCTGATCTATTAGCCAAATTATTACATTGCCCATAACTTGTCAGACATTTTTTTTCGAATATTTGGAAAGCTGTTTTACAGAGATAGGTATTTTTTAAGAAATCCTGTAATAATTTCGTTTATGTGCCTTATATTAATAATACTTAAATTATCAAATAGAACAAACTAAGTTTCGCATTGGGCATTGTACACTAACTTTAAACATCCCACAATACAAAAGCAAGCTCGTCAACTTAAATACGAAACATGTTTACTCGCACTCAATTTGCTTACAATCCAAAGCAATGTTGGAGTCTCGGGTTAATTTCACACAAGTAGTTACGTCACAAGTGCTATTTTTATGGGAATGTGGCCCCAATGGGGGGAATAGGGGTTACAACCCCTCCCACTCGCCCCCCACGACCGAGACCCAGTAGCTTTCCTAATGCGAAAACTTTGACGTCAGCGCCCTAGTTGGGAAGTCCCTACTAACTTGAATGATTGCGATTTTTTCGTCGCGTTTTTGTAGTAGCGTGTGTTGTAGGCAATCGGATAGTTTTTAGTGTTGTTATAGATTACTTTGAACAGGTCACTATTAATAGAATTATACTTACACAATACATATTGAAAGGAAATTATTAAAATAACACATATTTATGTGTCCATCAGCCATTTTTGATGTCCCCACTGCTGGGTGGTAAGCAGGATGGGCCATAACCTACCACGCGGGCCCAATGCAGATTAGTGGGTGTTAACGTCTGCAAATGCAGCCGGGACCAACGGCTTAACGTGACTTCCGAGCTTGAGATAATAAATTTTTGGTCACCCATCCCATGACCGACCCTTGCGAACGTTTCTTAACTTCCGCAATCGCTAGGCCAGGCGCTTAACCACTGCACCACCGAACATTTTTATAGTTTTTTTTATTTCTTATACAAAATAAAACATGCAATATTTAGAAAAAACTGAGTGACCCAATTAAGAGAAACTAAAGCGTTTTGTATGTGATTGGAAGTGTTTCATTTCAACGTATTATAGGTACGTGCGTATAGAAAAGAAAACTATTACAAAGCGGCAGCATGACATTTCTAATACATATTTCTAAACATATTGTAATTAATAAGTAATACAATTTTGATTTCAATGAAATGACTACCTACTGGACTTATATATTCTACCTAGTAACTGAATATGCAACATGCATTCAAATGCAAGTTTGGTAACCAAGTGCCGACTGTGACAAACGTAAATAGGTCAACAAATATTAACATATGCATTAGGTGATAACGATGTGAAATACTAGCGGTTGATAATACTAAATGTTCGTCATTGAATCGCAAACCTTTTCACTGTGGTAGCGATTTGAATTTACAGAGTAATTGTTAATAATTTCGATACTTTTTTTTACGACCGCCTAAAAAATAGAATAGTGTTTTGTGTTCAGGGTTCATGTAGGTATGTTTGTATGTAGGTATACATGTGATTCTTTTTTCACAATAATTTAGCCTCGTTAAAAATACCATAAGTATAAGATTATTTGCTTTTTCGATGGATATACAATATAATGTTGTGTACTAACTAACACGTAAATGACATATTTTTTCCTGTTCATTATTGTTGGCAATTTAAAAAATTGACATCAATTAATTTTACATTTTATTTATTTCGGTAAAATCACTTCCTGAACGCGTCGGTATCATCGTTATGTTATGATTAGCATTATTACATATTATTGTAAACCGATATGCATGAATGCTTAGTTATCATTCTCATACAAATTGACTGCTAAATGTCTATGTCACGAACAAATTCGGTAACTAAGGCTGAGTTGCACCATCTAACTTTAACGATAGTTAAGCACAAGTTAGCCAAAAAAGAGGTTGCCAACCAGCATGATGTCCTTTGACAAGTTTGACGTGACAAATAAGCATATCATTTGACGATAACTATAACTTTGACAGCGTTTTGGTGCAACTCACACTAAGTATTACGTCGTAAATTAAATCTGATTCTGTCTTTTAACTTAGGTTATTACAGATTTTTCAATCCTTATAACAGATATCATCAGTCAGTCCAAATAATAAAACTCATTCTAAAAATGTGACAGACAAATGGATGAAAAACATTTTCAATTTGATGGTATAATACGCTCTCAAACGGATAAAGCTTTATCTAGGCATTGAAACATCAGCCCTTAATATTGGTAATAATATTAATAAAAAGTCACCATGTTAATTAAGTCACTTAAAATTAAATGAATCTTATTTACCTATAGTAGCATCTTCTTGACTAGAATGTAGTAGTAAAATATAGTAATGACATATCCAATTTCACTACTAGATAGACGTAGGTATAGCTGTTTACAAATTTTATTAGAAAAATCTTATTCCTAATGATCTTCATATTATAAAATTACATATGATAGTAGTGAATTTATAAATTAATACAAAAAACATGTAAAAGCAAATATTTTCATACATTTTCAATTTTTCATCCATTAACCATGTTCAATTGCGCTCCTTTTAAGATATTCAGGGTAATCATAATCAATAATAAGAGCTTCAAGTTACAAAAGAAAATCTGTTTTAGTAGTACTTACAAGAATACTTTGACATGATTTATTTGTATCACTTTAGTGTCAAGAAAGCTTTTTCTCTAAAAGCTGTGTAAAGTGATATCTTTCAGAATGTTATTAAATTTGTATCTCTTTGTAACTTATCGACACTGATAGAATTACTGAAGTTTCTAAAATATTTTAAGTGAAAATGTTAGTTTCTCAGATTTGGTTTCATTATATTGTCAAAATATGCAAAAGTTTGTACAAAATTCATTATAACGGGTGTAACAAGACCTTCAACGAAGCCAAAGTCCACGTATTCCGCCCATCATCAGGATCATTTTTGTCTTTTAGACTATACCTGGGAAACCAATAGTTACGAAGTTATTGAAGGTCAAAGTCATTTTTTTTTCAATTTTTTTTTGAAATCTTATTTAATTCGTTATTTCCTACTTTTTGACTAAAGAAACATTATCAAAATTTTAAGTATTTCGTAACAAACAATGGCTTTAAAACGTCGTCACTGGATGTATCTCATGCACACGCACATAAACACTGCCTTTCAACTCGAACCGCACGCAGCTGTGTAGCATACACTCGCAGGCGCGGCCTGTTGTACGCGTCACATTGCGTGGTAATGCATGCAATGGTTTTTAAACACCAAAAATCTAAATGGTTTCCCAGTAATAATTTTGAACAGAAATGGTCCTGATGATGGGCAGAATACGTAGACCTCGGCTTCGTTGAAGGTCTTGTTACACCCTGTATATTTTGTTATGCAAAATCTTATTATTATGAAAAATAAACATTATAAGATAAGAAATCTGTATATTACCAAATATTATCATGCGTGTAAGAAACAAAAGAAATTGAGTAACCGATAAGGTCTAAAAAAACGTGACCATCTGACATTATACTTGAAAATATTACTTCACTTGTTTTTTCATTATAACTAATCTTTTATATCTTTGATTTTGTCTCAAAATACGAAATAATCATCTCATAAGTATCGATTTTGATGTTGTCTGAACTGAGAAGATTGCGTAACAGTCTTCAACAAACGAAAACATCATAAAATATCAAGTACTTTACTACAGTAATTTATTATAACTTAATATCAAAATGTATGTTTAGTTTTTCGCAAACTAAAACAATCAATCATAAGCTAAATTTGAAATTCAGTTCGCTCGACTTTCACGCGTCCTCCTTGTAGCATATTAAGTACCTACATAGAAACTTATAGCTAACTTAGCTAGGTAGGAATTAAGAATTTGAGGTTCAAGGTTGAATATATTGCGTCGCAATAAAGTAATGTATGCATGTGATTCAATTCATAAATAAAATAGGTAACAGTACTGGCTCATAGACTGTTTTGTAGTCATTCTAGAGATCGGATAATCGGATGCAAATTTACCAATAGTCAATTAGAAATATTGGGATGATGACTAATGAATTAAATAACGAAATACTAATAAAAATCGTAAACATATTAAACTTTTAGAGTAGCTTGTATACCTCTTGGTTTTATATATTGCGTATTATTTGTTTTATGACCCTTCAAAGTTGGGTGGACAAGTCCATTTAAAAAGTATAAAATTTGTTAAAATAAATGATACTTTTAATTAGTCCGTTAAATGTATAGCAAATTTGTCTAAGAAACCATTTTGATATACACAATATTTATTATGCACTTGTTCGTCTCGCCCTCTATGATGATTTTTACTACATGTTAGTACCGTTTCTCGTACTCACTAACGCCACATAGTTAAAAGAATAATAAATTAACGCGTTTGGAAAGGAATTAAATGACGTTTTCAAACGCATCGTTTAAACGGGAACGCAACCTGTGCTGTCGCGCGCTTCTGGCTGTCATTCGTTTTTTATGTCACTCCACCGGCGCCACGCATTTCCATAAAATATTTAAAAAAAATGGTTATAAAAGATTTTAATAACCAATTTGGTTCTCAGTTTTATCAAGAACAAGAACAATAGTGAAATGTAAAGTTAAAAAAGTGTTTAGAAGTGTGTGCAAAAGTAGGAAGTTCGATCCCGATACCTACGTTACTGAAGAAAGAATATGGTTTAATCAACAATAAGAATTAAGAGTTTTTATGCTACGGACCTGCTGCGGGTTGAGGAACGGCTGACTCTCCTACCCGGTATGGGTATCATATTGTTTCAAAACATTAAGGCTAGAGGTTATGTACACGGATGTGTACGTTCAATCTCACTGTCCTCTAGGACAGTACAAACGGATACGTCAGGCCTATCTACAGGATAGTGCGGTATCTTAACGTTTTCAAGGCCTGGGTAATATACGTTAATACGTTATACATTCTGTAAGTAATGAGGTTGCTAAACACAGTGAATGTATACGGACCCACCACTCACTGTAAGGCATAGAAAAGGAAGTAAGACCTACATGAGACTCGACCTGCCTGTGAGATATGGAGACGCCAGATCAGCAATAAAATCGACAATAATTAAACTCGGACCTGCCTTCGGGTCATGGAAGAGTCAACAATTGTAGTTGCTACACTACAGGCTGTAGAACCTAAATCTACAATATATCAGGTTATAATACCATATGCCATATACCATACCATATTATTGTTACTACTTATATCCATTTGTCACAAAACGAGACAATATTATTACCAGATTGGTGATGGACACCATTCACCCATCGTTGAAGCAGGTATATATTTCTGAAAGAAAAATTTTTCTCATTTGTCTGAATGGACTGATCATTTCTGCCTTGGCAGCTTAGAGTAATAAGAAGAACAGTAAGTTTATATAGGTACTATAAAAAAATAAAAAAAAAAAAAAAAAAAATTGGTACCTTACCTACTTGCACATATTAAGATTGAACGATTAAAGAGACATAACATATGTACCTATCTCTTTTGGAAATCATAATAATACTGATCAAGTTTAAACCACAACTTGGAGCAGCAGCTTGCAGCGGTTGTTTATTAGTATTGAAGAAGTATAAAAACTATTGGACATAACAAAATAAATAAATTGGTGAGTAATAATTATTCTTATGGTGAATTACACCATCTCCATGAAAACAAAATTGACATTGTGCGAGATTTTTCCATTTTTGCACATGAACTATAAATGAGCAAAAGGCTAATTAGGCTAATTACTCAATAAATATTAAAGCTGTACAGTGTAAAAGCCTGTTTAAGCCTTAATAAGTAAAGTTCCTAAATAACTTTAACCAGAGCTGTAAACTGAAGGGGTAATATAATCTTAAGTGTCCGGGAAACAACGGGAAGAGAACCAGAATCCTTTCTAAGACATATTATTTATTTATGATTGGGTGAAAATAAACCTATATGAGTTAAATTGGGCATAAGAATGACTGATTTATAATATAAAATCAATTTATATTGTAATTTTATAATTACAGAAAACCTATGGATAAATAAAACTCAACATTTTAATGTTCATTTAATTCTTGACAAAAGACTTTAGATTTATTCTAAAGATATTGTGTAAAAGGATATTATATTGTGTAACATTCTTACAAAACCTCAGAAGTCTTAAAAATCTTAAATTCATAAGTGACAGACATACAATCATGTACCTACACAATGAAATAGGTACTTACTTACACCAAGTCTTCATCATAATTGTTTGACGAATGTCATGATCACTATTCTGATAATGTTAATGACATTTTTTAAACTCATAATAGAAAAGAAATTATGTCAACTCATTTCTTCTAAATAATGCGAGTTCCTTGGTTTAATACTAAGACTTCTATGTTGTATGTTTGTTATAATAGATTCATACAGTTTTTTTTCCAGAGCTATCTTCATAATACTTCTGATAAAAAATATTATTTTTTCAATGATGTTTTCTGAGTCAGGACAGGACAACCTGCCTAGATCTAAAATGATTTTTTTTCCAAAGAATAAGAAAGGCATAAATATACCTACTTATTCCCTTTAAAATTATATAATAATTTAGTCCTTACCTAACCGACATTAACAATGTCAGTTAAATAAGTACCGAAGTAAACAAAATAAACTTGAACGGAAAACAGGCATCTATTTAGACCATTATTCCAGGAGAAATAAACAAATACAAATATTTTTATTATTTAAATATAATTACCTAGTTAAAATGATTCAGTCTTAAAACTTATCATTTTTTTTTTGTTATTTGCTCCTGAGTAATGTGGAAGTGTGAGTTTTTTGTGATTTCGTAGGTAGGCATTAAGGACTACTAGTCATTCCACCCTAATCGACAGTTTTTTTGAATGTATTTTTCATTTATTTGTTACTAAGCTAGTTTATTTGGCAGTTTAACTTTAAAAGTTAAACTTTATATTGTGAAAATTGATATGAAAATTAAGAATGTAATACCTAGTAGGTATGGTAATTACATACAGATTGATAAAATACGGTATGTAAATAATTACCTATTTTCTTAGCAAAACTATTCTAAAATATTCTGAGTCTTATTAATTATAAGACTCAGATTCATACAATAGTACATACAATCAGTACAATAGACAAAATTTAGTATTGTACAAAATAACTAATTATTGAAGATTTCGATTCATGAAAAATATAATGTCACACAGAAAGGGAACTATAACTAATATTTAGTATTTAGATACCTACTTAAGTATTTGTTTGCTTTAAGAACTTTAAATGTCCTTATTACACAAAATTATCTTGGCTTAGATACAGATATTTTATGCATTTTGATGAGTCAAAT
The DNA here is from genome assembly GCA_950108535.1 of Agriphila straminella. Taxonomy (NCBI): domain Eukaryota; kingdom Metazoa; phylum Arthropoda; class Insecta; order Lepidoptera; family Crambidae; genus Agriphila; species Agriphila straminella. Next base: position 14,430,468 of record OX467309.1, on the reverse strand, counting down.
GAATTGAAAAATTATAACTATATCTGTTAGGCATTTGAGATACACTGCCTTAGCACAGTTAGTTTTCAATTTCAACTTAATTATTGCATTTTTTTCTTTATAAGATATTTTTTTTTTTGTATATTTTAAACAAGCAGTAATCTACTCACCTATATACCAAATATAATTCTAATATTTTTTTATTAATTTTATTGTCTTATATAAATGGATACTAAAGCACATAAAGGTGCTCTATTAAGATAATAATTTCTTAACACACAAGTTTGTTTATGGTACATCTTGAAATCTAGGTATTTTTTGATTAAGGTGAATGAAATGTACAGTCAACAACATGCTGGGCTACCACAACATACGGGGTTACCACCACAGGCTACAAAATTGTTTTGATCAATTCTGAGCTTAAATGCGAAGTCATAAAGGTTCAAAATTGATTGGAGATTTATTCACAATTTGTATAGATTGACGTGCTGCTGACTGTACTATAAGCAGCGCACATAATTAAATTAAGTATAATTATTTAAGTACCATGCCATTATATACCCTTAGGTTGGAATCGATGAAAAGGTAGAAATATTATTAAAAACTTATATTTACATATTGTATGTAACCTACCTTAACCTACCTTACCTACATCTAAACCACAATATTAGTTTAGGTACATGAGATGGTTCTATTGCTATATGTACATTTTATGGAATCAAATTATTTGACATTGTTTATTTGATGATTGCACACAGTCATCAGTTTTATCTTTTAAGGATGTTATTATCTATGAAGTCTCGGGTTCTATCCCTGGCAAGGTTAATTTAGAAAAACTAACATTTCTATATTGGCTTGGTCCGATTTTTTGTGTTAACATAACACCAACCATTGTCTCTGATTTCCATCACACAAGTGCTTAGCAATGTATGTGATGTTGTTCAAATTTGATTTTATTTTTATTTATTAAATATTGTTTTATTTATTTACTATGATCATATCTATTCTGGCTATGAGTGGAATAGACGACAGTCTTCTCCACTCACCAGCAAACAGACAAGATAACCACCTAGTCATTAGTAATGACAAAATACTGAAGTATTTTAATATTTTTTTTTTTTTAAATATTGGTTATTTATATATACCTATAGATAGATATATTGTTCAAATTATAATATCATTTCATATATTTAGAAGAAATCAAAAAGTTTAATTGATCATCATAAATTCATTAATTATAATAAAAAGTTTTTGTTTTATAACAAAAAAAAAAAAAAAAACTATACTTATTCAATTAACACTGATTCTTAATCATAAATTGAAGTTATTTTTATTTACACAGTTATTTCTTAGAATAAAAATGTTAAAAATATTTAAGTAGGTTACATAATTACCTTTATTGTATGCACAATAAAACGAGACAACAAGAGGCGGACTTACTGCCTTACTGCTAATAGAATTCTCTACCAGTCAATCTTTAAAAAAAAAAAAAAAAAAAAGATATACCCTACATTAAAATTTAAATATGGTTATATACATAATAATATCGGTCCTTTTTTTGGTGCACAACGTAATAACTCATCAGCAATTTCCAAGGAATACGATGATACATCATCACTCTCTACAGAGTTTCGTGCACACTAATTTGAATGAAGTAAAGTGTCTTAGTATTAGTAGGCACGTTTTTTGATTATTATTAGGTACTTACTTATATCAAAATCTGAATGCGAAATTCTTTTAAAATTACTTGGGAAGTTCTCAGCTCCGTCTTGTCCCTCCAATTCTATTTCAAGCCTCGATAGTAATGTTATCATATACTTAATATAATAATATCATTCTTTTTGATGATTATTTATACCTATTTTTTTTATGGTTAGGTATTCCATAATCTGATTCTACAACTGAACTTTAAACATCTAACATGTAGTAAAAATCATCATAGAGGGCGAGACGAACAAGTGCATAATTGTACAATCAAACAAACTTACCAAGTCATGTTCGATTGAAATTATGCACTTGTTCGTCTCGCCCGAAGATGATGAATCCCTCCCACCCTTATATTACAGGTACATGTACCTATACCCTACAGTTGCAGAATCAGCATATATACAGGGCGTGTGAGACCTAAACTTTAAACTTAATGACAGCCAGAAGCGCGCGACAGCACAGGTTGCGTTCCCGTTTAAACGATGCGTTTGAAAACGTCATTTAATTCCTTTCCAAACGCGTTAATTTATTATTCTTTTAACTATGTGGCGTTAGTGAGTACGAGAAACGGTACTAACATGTAGTAAAAATCATCATCTTCGGGCGAGACGAACAAGTGCATAATTTCAATCGAACATCACTTGGTAAGTTTGTTTGATTGTACAAATATAGCTGCCGAACAAATTTCCTACGCGTTACCTTGTACTATTATGTATTCTGTGGCGTTACATACAAACTACTCAGGCGTGACGTCATAATTGAGTAGCCTAATAGTATGGTGCGTTTTTGGGCGAGTCCATTTGTGTGCATACTGCATTTCACATTGTGATATCTCGGGCAGTTTTCATGCATTCGAAATAATTCTTTTACCAATGTTTCTTTTTTTGAGAGGTAATTTATGTAACATAAAATAAAAAAAAGTTGTCATCATCCCAATTGTTTACAAACATATCATGAAAGCGGCTTCTTAAAATATTTAAAATTCTTAAAATATGTATATTCCCATGAGGTTAAATAGGCTTTATTAGAACATAAAAAGATTGTGTTTTCTTCTTCAAAAATGAAAGAAAAGTAGGGAAAAGCAACTTATTATGTTTGTAACAGGATTTGTGTCAAATCGGGTTTATTTATTATCCCAGGGGAGTAAACACTAAAATTAATTAATCTCGGATTCCATGGATTTTTTTAATCCCTGGATAATTCAAAATCTTTGGACTTTTCAAAAGCTTTGGATATTTTTCGATAAAAAACTTTAGACAAATATGCATCCGAATATCCGATCTCTAACTTACTCATTAGTGTAAGTATAATAAGAAGGATACATACTTAAGATGTCCATGTGGAGATTGTAGCATAAAAATGACTTATGACTTAAGACCCCATATTACAGCAATTCCCTTTGGCAGAATAGAAAAATATAATAATTAGGAATGTTAATAACAATTTAAAAAGTATAGTTTAAAAAAGGGTAGGTTAGCATTGTTCCGGTGTAAATTTGATACGTGATGTGTGCAACGTAGCAAGGTCCTTAAAAAATAAGATCCAAAAAAACTGTCAAAACTTGCTTGGTTGTTGTTCATCATCCAGGCTTGAAGGCCAAGACCTTCGGTAAGCTTCCGTTGATGCTGCCGAGGCTAGCAATCAACATAAAAAATATGTTTACAAAAATTCAGATTCGATTGGAGGTAATGAGAGGCAACGGACATCTCGATTCGGTTTGCTGCACACTGTTACCGACACTGATGTATGGAAGTGAATCTTGGGTATGGCAGAAGAACAATGAAAGCAGAATAAATGCGGTAGAGATGCGATCGTTGAGGAAAATATGTGGAGTCAAATTGAGTGATAGAGTGAGCAATGATGTGATTCGTGAAAGGTGTGTGATGTGACAAGAATTGAGAAAGAAATGCTCAGGTGGTTTGGTCACTTAGAGAGGATGAATGAAGGGCGAACCACGAAAGAGATATATTGTGCGAATGTGAAAAGAACGATTGCGCAAGGGCGTCCCAGAAAAACCTACGCGGACCAATTTAGTGGTTATTATAAAAAAGGCTGGTGTACGCAGTGACAAAAACCGCAGGGCATGCATGAAAAGATTGATGGATGTGAAAGAAGCAAAAGAAGTGTGTAAGGATCGTAGCAGGTGGCGATCCATAGTCTCTGCCTACCCCCATGAAACAGGCGTGAGTGTATGTATGTATGTATGGGCCATCGAATGTGATCTAATTTGCTGGAATCGTCGACATGCATGGAGGAGGTGGAGTTCGATTAACGTTAGTTTTTATTTAAAGTTAAATGCTTTCATTTATGTTATACTCGTACATACACACATAATATTTATTTAACCATAATAAGAGTTAATACTTACTACTACTAGGTAGGTACTTAATAAGAGTTAATGTTATGTAGGTACCTATTAAAAGCCTACCTAACTTTTTGGATTGTACTCGTTCATAAATAGTTCCACCTAAACAATAATCCAATATCAAAAATAGTGCAAACCTAGTGACTCTCGATCTCGACAACACTGTAAGTAACAACTTTGTAGAAGAAAATTACGATTTTTTACTAATTTAGCAAAGTATCTATAATGCTGTCTCTTTTAATCTCATCGACTGTTTTACCCACATTTATGCAGTAGGTATATTCGATAGGTTTGTTCATATTGACAGTTAAATTTTTAAAAACTGTAATAATTACGTCCCTGTTACGCTGTTACGAGGACGTTAGTTACACGTAAACAATTCTAAATAGAACACCAAGGCTTCAGCCCTTTGTCATAGTTTGTAAGCCTGCATGACAAGCGTATGCTTTATACTTCATATCACTAGAATATATGTCAAAATTGTGAAGGGAAACACCTTGACACGGATGCACGCTTCTATACTATATCTATGCTTCTGTTAGCCTATTGTCACCTCTATATTGTCTATTGTAATAAGTGGATGGGGACCGTGTCAGTTACGGCGTTTTCCAATACGCCGATACAACCAGGGATTAAAACTTACCGTAAAAAAAATAACGATACAAAAAAATAACGTTAAAAATACCGTTAAAACATTTTATCGGTAAATTAACCGGTAAAAATAACGTTATAATTATTGTGCCGGTAATAATACCGTTAAATTTAGCGTTAAACTTTACCGGTACAATAATACCGGTAAAATTATCTGTAAAAAGGTAACGTTATTAATTGGAATAACGTTAATTTTAAAGTAACGGTAACAAAAAGTAAGAAATAACGTTAAAATAATTGACGTTACTTATTTACTGAAATAACGGTAATTTCAATGTAACGTTATTTATTGACATAACTTTAATGTTAAAAGTAACGGTAAAAAAAGTAAGAAATAACGTTACATTTAAAAATAAGGTTATCAATCCCTGGATACAACATGGTTTATGATTAAAAATGGTCCTATTGTCTGTCTTCACCGAGTCGCTTAAAATTTCAATTTAACTTGCGTCAAACGCATGCAATATTGATTGCCTCCAAACCGTGCGCTTTGACGTTCAATTTTCTGGCCATACAAATTTGAAGTTTTTTGAGAAGATAGGGCATGGGGCTAATGCATGCTCTGAGGAATGCCTCTATTGAAAGCGCAAGAGGAAAGCGTGCGCTATTGAATGCCTTGAGGCATGCGACAGATAAAACTTAAAGGGAACGAGAAAGCGATCGTATGAAGACACACCTTGTAATATAAATGGTTGCTAGCAGTAATAAATAAAGAAACTATAATTTTAAGTTTTATTTCATATTCACTTTCAAAATTAATAATGGATTTAGTACATTCACTCTTTACTTTATGAAAACAATTTGCTATACTTTAGCCATAAATAATTATTCTGGTTTCGTTTATTTTAATGATAAATAATGGATTAGCTCTATTCAGCCAGCCGATAATACTTTTTTTATACAATACTTTTTTTTACGTACGTATTATTCATTCCTACTTGTTCCAAATTAAAAAAATGATTGCTGCTAACTCTGATTTAAAAATGAATGAAATTTAAAAAAGTGATTTGGCGGGAACTTTGTTAATTTTGCTTGTTTTTTTTGTAAACTTATATTTTAACTGTTTGATATGAGTTTCTTTTATCTACTATTCCTATAGGTAATAGTTGAAAGAAAAGCAGATTATGCAACTCGCCTTAAGTAATCTGTGCTCGATGCAATAATCTACTATTATTGTCTGTGTAATAAATACCAATCAACGCTGTTTCGCAAAACCTGCAAAAAGTATTTATAACGTTTATACTCTAGAAAAACAACAAACACCAATTTTTTGTAAAAAAAGACATGACACTCATGAATTAAAAGTAACATCAATTAAAAGCAGTGTATGTTTTCAAAGATGCAAAGTTAACTGATTTATATATATATATTTATTTATTTGAAACTAAGTATTACATTATTTGCTTGTTTCAACAATAATATATTTTTTACCATCGCCACTCGAAAAAGTGCGTTTAATTCAACGATAAGAGTGAATAATACGCTGTTTTATTCACCGAGTGAATAAAAATATTTTGAATTTGGAACAAGCGCGCATCGTATGAATTAGGTAGAAAAAAAATAAAACGTGCTGAAAGTATGGAGTTATTCCATAGATAAAGCCATAGTTAAACAAATGAATAAAAAAAAATATCCCGCCAATTTTATTTAGGTTCTTTTTAGTGTCTTATCTTTGGGTTCTTTTCTAAAAAATATCCCGCCAAATTAATTAGGTTCTTTTTAGTGTCTCATCTTTGGATTCTTTTCTATATATTAGAGGAAGATTAGATGTTCAGTCTTGCATCAGCCTGGTACGATCTTCAGTCTGTAAAAATTCAAAGTCTATACAAACTGATGAAATGTACTGCCAAACCGATCATGTAATTTCCCTCTTAGCGTGGTTGTTTTAGGTCATTGGAAAACTTCTAGTTTCACTATTTTCTGATGTTTAAATACTTATTTACTGATTACCTACCTAAATAATAAAAATGTGATAACTATTTAATTACATAGGTATAAGTACCTACTGCTATTTGTTTTCTCGCAGTCAATGGTAAAAAGTAGAGTACACAACTCGTGAAAAAAAAACGTAAATGTTTGCACTTATTTCGGAAGTTGCACGTGTATTACGTTTATTCCAATATACTTAGGTTATTATTCACTCCGTTTTCTATCCAGATTACATGAATACAAGTAAGTAAGCTAATCCGATACATAATAAAAATATTGCCAAGTTGCTTACATGTGACAGATTTAAAATATTCACCAAGTGAATTCCAGTTTGTGCGTTGCAGTCCATGATTTCCTTGGAGATTGCAGTTCGATAGAAATAAGCCAGACAGAGTCGGGTTTTATAATATGTCTGTACCAATGTTTGAGCAATATTTGTACTTTGGTCCTTTTGAAATAATTTTATCTTAAATTGATGGTACGACTTTGGTGCTTGCCACATTATTTGTTAATAGGAATAATCTTAAATGAATTGTTTTTTATTTTAGGAATACTTACCTATAATTCTTAATGAAGTGGGAAATCTAATAAAAAATAAGTACAACTGATGAATAACAAAAACTATTTATCTTCGTAGTAACTTATATTATTGAAATTAGTTATATTCAGCCTAGTAACATTTAATTTTATAACAAAACAATTTATGTTTTAGCATAAATAATAGATAATGAACTAAAACAAAAAAATAGAGATAGAAATAATTAGTTCCACTCAAGAATCTTATATTAATATTGTAATATATAAGATTCTTGGTTCCACTGAAACACTTTTATCATAATTATTCGACGCCTTTATATTTTACCAAAATGATAAATGAATTCTCATTCTATTCTCATTTCTATTCAAGTGTCAGCTTGCAGTACTTATTGAAGATAGATGGATGTATTGGAAGGTCAAAGAAAACATCTATATAATTTAAAGTATGAACGTTAAAATCTTTAACCAATTATTGACATCGACACGGTTAAAGTCAATGCGCCTATACTGTAATCCATACTGCAAAGATTTATTTAATATAAGATATCACTGACCTGATTTTTTTTTTCTATTAAACTGGACTGGCTGTCTGTATGGTTTGACAGCAAAGTTTTTGTGCCTATTTGAAACGCCACTAGCGTGCGTCTAACGAACTATTTTTTTGGCATTTGGCATACATTTTTGACATAAGCACTTCACTAGATTTAGTACCCTGTACGCACACTACGTCCTACAGCGCCAAAATGGTGGAAATCAAGTAGGCACAAGAATAGTTTGACAGCAGCCAGTCCAGTGTAATAATATAGAGGTCAATGTAAGATAATGCAGTGTTTTAAAACTTTTTTGTAATGTCAAATTTCATTAGTACCTACTTATGTCAGAGAATTTATGTCTACAAAGCAATGACATTAAATGTACATTAAATATCATTGCTACAAACGTGTAGTTGTGATCGGGGAATTTCGTTCCAAAATTTTTTCACAATTGAATTGTTATTCAGTTTCCAATATGAAAGTCCTTAACACAGAAAGTACGGAAACTGTTTCACAGAGGAGATACGGGCTTGTACTTACATTGGCTTGTATCATAAACACGCATCGCTAACGAAACACTGATAACCCACATCGCCGAAACCTCGTGAAAGCACATAACTGGGTGAAATTTGCATAGGACGATAACGTTCGCTGGCATAATTAACTGTGCTGTGTCTACCTGATGCAAAGTTAGGGTAAATATTGTCACAGTCTAATCAGATTATCTGAAAACTAATTTAAGAACGCTAACACAGCTTCTAACTATGAAGAAGAAAATGTAAGTATAAAACTTTTACTGTTTGATTTTTAAATTTGAAAAGACAATTCATCTTATTGTCCTAATTTTTTTAAAATACTTACTCACAATGCTTTTCATTATTTACTTTTTAGTCATATTTTGTTCATTTAACTTATTGACATCAATTTTCCTTCTCAGTAACCTAATTACAACGTAGGTTTTAAATCTGAATCCATATTGTTTCAATATCTAAATTAAACAATTTCAATAATCTAATAAAGCGCACTTGTACAATTCTTCTGTCCATTTCTTTTCTGTTTGTAATTGTGTACAGAACCAATAAATAAATAAAGCGCTGCTAAGAGAGTGACAACATTTCCCTTACCAAAACTTCTGTACACGTAATTAAGATAGCAAAATACGCCCACCATGAAACAATCCTTATCTTCACTGTTTGAAAGTGAAAGTGAAATGAAAGTGAAAGTGAAAGTGAAATAAGCTTTATTCAAATAAACTTAATTGTTAAGTACTTTTGAATCGTCTATATTTTCCTACCACCCGTTCCAGACTTTTTCATAGAAATATAAAGACTAGCAACGTCTGTTTTTACTGAAACAGTAAGTTCTCATTCCATTCCTTTACGAGTGAAACTAAGTCGGAATAATCCAAGACCGTCTCCGCTCGCTAGGGCCATTCTTTTCTCTATCAGAGTTAACTGACAGTGGATCCAATACAGACTGGTGAATGAACTCGGTACAGTGGTGTCGGTGCCCTAGAAATTGTCCCAGTAATACCCAACCGCACCGCTCCGGAAGGATGACATTGGCTGACAACTATATAGGTACCTACTTACATGAGTTGTTTTGTCGATGAACTTTAAATCTAAATGCAAATCTGCATATAGCGAAATAAGCGGAATGGTTTTGTTAGCTATTTTAGGCTATACTTTTTTGGGTAAGGCAAGATATTGTATGAAATACGTAGGAAATAAACCCGGACGGGTCGAAGACGTGCTGGGCACCATACAGTTTTTCCCGTCCCGTCCACGACCCGTCCCGTCCGTGTTCTCGTCGCGTATACTTATTTTGTTACTATATTTTTATATGCAATAAGGAAATCGGCTCATTCCGTCCGGGAAAAATCACATTGCGTATTATATACAGCTACATTTAAATGGTGCAACCGCCGACGGTCTCTTACTGCTAAAGTGGCAAGTAAGTAATTTTATTATTTTCCTATTTTGATATCTACAACCTAGCTAGGTAGTTCGTTAGCTAGTTATTTTTACACTACCGGAGATCAAAATTCTAAGTCGTCTTCTGTATACTCACTGCAATTCAAACAAATATAAACAAAACTGCTTTTACGTACCTAGGTATTTTAATTTCTTACATTTTCATAGATAGAAAATAAATATTATACAGCATACCCTAACGTCGTTATGTAAATTCTCTGCAGATAGGTCAAGAGGCATAATATCTAAATTGCGTAAGTCGATCTTCGTCAACTCGAAAGCTCTGAAGGTCAATTTCTTCCCTCTCAGCTGAATTTACATCAGAATCGTGTGTCCGTGCCGTGTTTACAGACGACATTACAATCAGCCGTAGTGAATATTCATGGTGCTCTGTATGGTGTCCATACAGCTTCCATTCCACTCCTACACGGCAATGGTCGGACGAATGAAGAATCTGAATGTTTGCACAAAACTACCGAATTTGCAGTTACTACCATTTCAATGTGTGCAATGTTGAAAAACCAATGTACGCACGACAGCACGCTAGGTTAAACAGGTGAACTACGAAAACAGCTCTTATTACGTACGGCATAAAGGCGGTCTCAACGTCAACATGTATAGTCTGATGTGCTGCTGAACGTTAACGTTAAATTTTTGTTGCTAGCGATTTTGGGAAGTGTAACAAAAAGTTTATAACTAGTCGATTTGGCAAAAAGGAGTATGCGATTTAGGCCAACGTACCTACACCTACTTAATAAAGGTTTCTGAATTGAAATACAAAAGGGAATGCAGTTCAATCTTCAGTGTTTAATATTTTTTATAGATCGATTTAAAATGTTTTGGAATTTAAGAATGTTTAGTTTGGGTCTCTAATTTTGATTTTGCTTTTTGTTTAGTTAATAGCGTTAAAAATTACTTTACTTAATATAGTACTTTTTATAACAACTTACCTATACATCATATTAAGATTTAATTAGCATAAATCTTATGATGATTTAATTAATATAATTATCTATTAACGTAATTTTATGAATCATAAATCATTTATTCACATTCATAATGTTAATATAATAATACAAGATGCTTCTACTGATATGTAGGTATATAGTTTTCGTGGACAATCAACTCAGAGTTACTTAATACGGATGTAATATTAACTACCACCTCAGACCAAGGAAAAAACTAAACAAAATTGTCTCACTTTAAGTGTAGGGGAGATCCCGAATATTTTGAAGTTTGGAAAAGTTCAGAAAAGACTTTTGCTGTCAACATACCTACTACAATTATAATATTAGAAGCTAATACTATTTCAAAGTGTTTATTATAAAAAGTCCAAAATCTCCGCGGAAGCAATATAATGTGCGACCAATAATGTTGTCATTAAATATCCATTTCCTATCTGAAAGCTTTTCAAACGCCCCAAATGGCTTCGGAAAAAATTGCTCTTGCAGACATCATTAAACTCACTTTGTCTGGAATACCGAAAGCTGGCGATAGATGGCGCTGTCTGGTGGTGGAGGTGGAAAAGATTATTAAGCTATAACAATACATCAGAACATTAGGTGTTGAGAGCTTCGTAACAGAGACGAATGCAATCCGGTCGCAGGTTTCAAGTTTACAAAGTAAGCTGCAGCGGGTAGGGCACGTAGATTCTCTCGTTCCTTGAATTTAGTTATTGCAGATCTCGTAACGGATATATCCATGTCAACCACCATAAAATGGAAATGTAACAGTGTGGATTTCCAATAAAACAGCAACATCAGTACCCTTAGCACGAACAGCTATCGAAAAAAATAACGCGAGTAAAATCATTCGATAGTGCAATTTTGTATTGGAAGTTGTACAACGCCATCTACCGCCGAATAGAGAAATTAAAATTTCCATAGATAATTTTCTATCGAGTAATTTTACGCGCGTTTTTTTTCTCGATAGCTGTTCGTGCTAAGGGTACAGTACCCTTAGCACGAACAGCTATCGAAAAAATAACTCTCGTAAAAACATTCGATAAGAGTAATTTTGTATGGTAAATTTGTACAGAGCTATTTATCGCCGTAAAGCGAATTTAAATTTTCTATAGATAATTACTCTATATTATAGATAATACTTTAATAATGATAAAGATAATTACTTTATAAGTACTTTAACGTTTTTTTTTTCTCGATAGCAGCTTCATGCTAAGGGTATCGGTAATTAGTTTTTTTTTCTCGAAAACCATCACTATGAAACATTTATCCTAGGGGGAATTGCACAGGGGCCTAATCGCGCTAATTTTCAACGATAAAACCAAAGCTAAATCGTTACCGTTTCAGTTACGTTTACAGAAAAATACCCGCTTTAGTTTTGTTAAAATTGTTGAATACTCTGTCTAAGGTGTCTAGGATTACAATCTGACAATTTAAGTGAAAACAATTTAAGTGAAAATTATGAAGCTAAACCTTAGCTAAACCAAAGATTTTTAGGTAAATATAACTTAAATGACATTACGATGTCATTTAAGTTATATTTATTTACGTTTTTGGTTTTATCGTTCAGTACCCTTAGCACGAACAGCTATCGAAAAAAATAACGCACGTAAAATCATTCGATAGTGCAATTTAGTATGGAAAATTTGTACAACGCCATCTACCGCCGAATAGCGAAACTAAAATTTCCATAGATAATTCTCTATCGAGTAATTTTACGCACGTTTTTTTTCTCGATAGCGGTTCGTGCTAAGGGTACAGAATTACCGCGATTGAGCTCCAGTTCCCACTAGTGGATAATATCAAGAGATTTTCTTGTGATAAAATGTTTGTAACTGAAACGTAAGTCCTTTGGTAGTTGTGATTTGATATTTTAAGCTCTAACAATATTTTCAATGTTTCTCTGAACACGTATCATAAAGTATTTTTATCTGGCAACCAAAGCAATCCTCAAACTAAATAAAATGTCTGGATTTCGTGTTCTCAAGAGGATTACTCTTTGAGATTTTGAACCAGTTTTTCTCGCTTCTAATATAGACAGTTTCCACAGCGTAAAACTCTTTCTAAATCCTTTTCACTTATACCATTCACACAGCTGATACACAGCTCACGTATACTTTATCCAAACGTTTATTATCGCCGGTAGAAAGCAACCATTCGTCTTCACGTCTGTGAAACAGTTTCAAAGAAGAATTTAATTCAAGGTTTATTTTACTTAGGCATTGGATTAGTTCCAATAAAACTTTATTTATTTACTTAACAATGAAAATAACTTAGTTAACCCTTAAAGTGCTTCGAGCTTCGATTACATCTGGATTACTATTTAGAACTTTTATTGCTAAGACCTTGAATACATTTTCCAATTACCGTTGCGTAACTTAAGGCGGTTGTATGACCGAAAGTGGCGCCCTTAGAGGTTTTTATTTAATAAGTTATTAATAGAAAATTATTTTAATAATGTTTATCGTGGAGATTTTATGGCCCATGGTCTAGAATTTTTAGAAGGTCACTACATGCCCTCGTAGTCATTCGTAGAAGTAGATAGCAAATGTGTTAAAAACGGCCACTTTTAGCAGTTTTGCTATCTACTTCTAGCAGTGACTACGAGGGAATGTAACGATATCGTCTAAAAATACTAGACCGTGGGCCCTAAAATCTCCACGATAAATATTTTTAAAATTGTGTATTAGAATTATAATCTATATTTATAAAATCGTAAACTGAATGACTGACTGACTGACTGACTGACTGATCTATCAACGCACAGCCCAAACCGCTGGGTCTAGAGACTCCAAATTTGGCACGTAGGTTCCTTATGAGGTCTAGGGGTGCACTAAGAAAGGGTTTTTCAAAATTCACCCCCTAAGGGGGTAAAAAAGGGGATCAAAGTTTGTATGAAAGTCCCTCAGTTTTGAAGCTAGGATCTTCAAATTTTGTGTTTAGACTGACCATTGAAAATAAATAAATACGGGTCTCAGCGTTTTTCAAAATTCTAACCCCGAAGGGGTCAAAAGGGGGATGAAGTTGTGTATTGAAGAAAATCCTTTATTTTCGAAGTTAAAATCGCTAAATTTATAATTTAGGCTTATGGATAGACATCTAACGCAACGTATATAGTTATTGTTTGCATTTGAACCCCAATTGGGATGAAATGTGGGTGAAAAGGGGTAAGAAACACAAAAATAGATATGGATGTCGTTATTGGGGTTTTCGGGGATGACGATTGCAAAAATGACATTTATTTTGAAGTCCAACACGGTGGACATGATTTGACCCCTAAAGGGGTGAAAATGGGGTTCAAATTTTGTATGAAAAAATAATATAAAATAGACATTACAACTTTAAACTTCGTTGGAGCACACCTAAAAATAAATAGGCAAACATATATTTTGTAATTTTGAAAATCAACCACTTAGGGGTAAATGGGGTGAGTAAACATAAAAATCAATATGGATGTCGTTCTTGAGGTTTTATGGGATGGTGATTGCGAAAATGAGATTTATTTTGAAGTCCAACACGGTGGACATGATTTAACCCCTAAAGGGGTGAAAATGGGGTTTAAATTTTGTATGGAAAAATAATATAAAATAGACATTACAACTTTAAAATTCGTAGGAGCATGTCTAAAAATAAATAGGCAAACACATATTTTGTTATTTTGAAAATCCTCCCTTAAGGTGTAAATGGGGTAAGTAAACATGAAAATCGATGTGGATGTCGTTCTTGAGGTTTCATGGGATGGTGGTTGCGAAAATGACATTTATTTTGAAGTCCAACACGGTGGACATGATTGGACCAGGACATGCATATCCAGGGGACGGGGACAGGGACGGTGTTAAACCTTCATGGTCAATGCGAACAGCCTGTAGTTCCAAATTCATAATATTGACTCTGTCACTCACTCTTTATCTGTCTGTCAAACCACTGCTAAATAATATAAATATATATTATTAAATCTAATATAAATAAATAGTAAGGTGTAAATAATTATGTTAATTTTGAATTGTGTTTGTATAAAGTATAGATAGGGTGTTTGTTCTTTGATATGTCGAATGTATATTTTTTGGAGCACATAGGTATAGGAAGATACAGGATGTTCACATTGCGGGGGGGTGTTAAACCTTCATGGTCAATGCGAATAGCCTGTAGTTCCAAATTCATAATATTGACTTTGTCACTCACTCTCTTTTCTGTCTGTCAAACCACTGCTAAATAATATAAATATATATTATTAAATTCAATATAAATAAATGACGGGAACGGGACCGGAACCGGGAACGGGAACGGGAACGGGAAAGGGGACGGGGACGTGGACGTGGACGGGGACGGGGACGGGGACGGGGACGGGGACGGGGACGGGGACGGGGACGGGGACGGGGACGGGGACGGGGACGGGGACGGGGACGGGGACGGGGACGGGGACGGGAACGGGAACGGGAACGGGAACGGGAACGGGAACGGGAACGGGAACGGGAACGGGAACGGGAACGGGAACGGGAACGGGAACGGGAACGGGAACGGGAACGGGAACGGGAACGGGAACGGGAACGGGAACGGGAACGGGAACGGGAACGGGAACGGGAACGGGAACGGGAACGGGAACGGGAACGGGAACGGGAACGGGAACGGGAACGTGAACGGGAACGGGGACCGGAACCGGAACCGGAACCGGAACGGAAAGGGGACGGGAACGGGAACGGGATACGGGAACGGGAACGGGACCGGAGCCGGGAACGGGAACGGGAACGGGAACCGGAACGGGAACCGGAACGGGAACGGGAAGCCACGTGCGAGGCCCGCCACACGCGGCAAATGTCTTGCCTCGCCAGTTAGCGCCCTTGGTAGGAACCCGCCTAAATGCGTAAAAATGGCTGGTCAGATCCTGGTTGAAGGTTCCCTAAGGATTTTGAAGGTTCCCTAAGGATTTTCTCTAATATCCACGCGGACGAAGTCGCGGGCAGAAGCTAGTATTAAATATAATTCACCGCGGCGCCACTTTCGCTCAGGGTACCTTAAGTAAAACTATTTTTCATATTTGATACATTTAGAACGTTCCTCGCATTCGCTAACCAAGTTTAAATAAATTCTAAAGCCGAATTCTCTATAAGTATGTCACAGGTTTTCGTTCAGGATTTTCAACTTTGTGCCATTGAGATAAGGGTTGAGTTTCAGGGGTCTTTCGGCAGTGGGTGTTGATCGATACTCGCTACAGATATAAATAGGACGAGGCAACTAGGGCCTCGGGTTGCGCTCATTTTCGTTCATATCGATTCGGGATGCTGTAGTAAAACGAATTACTTACGTTACAATCGAATTAAACGGTGAACGTTCGAGTGTATCGAGATTTTTCATCTCTTATCTTTATATTTGTTGTTACTGGCTTAAGATTGCTATTCTAATGTAGGTATTGAATAAGAAAATGTAATATCTTGGTAGAGTTTGTAGTAACAAACATTCTTGTATACGACTAGTTTTAAACTTTTAAGTGTAAGTAACACAAATTAACGAATTCTTTTAGACTAGTTTGGGAAAATTTGGTCTTTGAAAGGAACTTTTAGAAGGTATTATTAAACTATAATAATAGAAAACCAAACGTGACAATACTCATCTGTACCCTTAGCACGAACAGCTATCGAGAAAAAAAACGCCCGTAAAATTACTCGATAGAGAATTTTCTATGGAAATTTTGATTTCGCTATTCGGCGGTAGATGGCGTTGTACAAATTTCCAATACAAAATTGCACTATCGATTGATTTTACGCGCGTTATTTTTTTCGACAGCTGTTGGTGCTACGGGTCCTGAAAACCTATTTGCAATGCTATAAAAAATGAAACTTATTTTCCTTAAGCAATCAACGTAGTAACGTAATTTAAATCCACGGAAAAGGTTGTTGCTAAGTTAAGTTACTTATAAGTATAACTTACAAAATATGACGTCATAGATTTAGTATGCCCAACTCTGCATTTCCGAGTGCAATCCAAAAGGGTGAAGGTCGACTTATTTTGGTCAAGTTCGAGTCAAGGCTTATGCGGCAAAACTGATTTTATTGTTTACCTTTTACATTGCACTGATGAATCATTTTAAATGATACTTACTTTGAAGTATAGATATTAATGATCTACTACAATGTCTTTTTTCGTATTTTCACAAACTATTGCTTGGCAACTTAAATAGATTCGCTAAACTGATTTTTTTATAATATTTACCTTACCTACAAAAATGTAAATAGTAGATTTCAGAAATTTGTTTTTGTTTTATCAGTAAAATAAGATACGACCAGAAAACATACAGGAAGTTTTTGTATGAGTAAAAGTTATTTACGTGTTAATTTTGTTTCCAATTACCTTGAAGGTTAAGCTTATCGTAGAAAAAGTAATTACTAAATGATTGTGAGCCGGGAAAATTGTAGTTTTACCGTGTTTTTACTTTCAACGTACGATAAGCATTCTGTTTCTCACTAAAATAATAACAAAATAGGCTTTTTTATTTTAAACATTGTCTGTTTTGAGATTACTTTGCTCAAATATTTTAGTAGATTCCTACCCAGTTTTTTTAACTGTTTTATTGGAGTCTTTTCTTTTCTTTTATAATAAGTTCATAAAGTTGATATTTTGTCACAATTCACAACAAATTGCTGCATTATATTTAAAAAAATAGATTAAGTTCTATCTGACTACTTTTTTGGGAACTCAACAAAAAAAATTTGTCCATCAGCTATTTTTGATGTCCCCACTACTGGAGCACAGGCCTTCCTTATGGGTGGTAAGGAGGATGGGCCATAAATAACCCACCACGCGGGCCCAATGCGGATTGGTGGGTGTTAACGACTGCAAATGCAGCCGGGACCAACGGCTTAACGTGCCTTCCGAAGCACGGAGGAGCTCGAGATAATACATTTTTGGTCACCCATCCCATGACCGACCCTTGCGAACGTTGCTTAACTTCCGCAATCGCTGGGCCAGGCGCTAAACCACTGCGCCACCGAGCTCCATAAAAAAAATACTTACGAAATATGCTAGTGACAATTGAGCGATAAAAAAATACTTCCTTATTATTTTGCGAGTTAACA
This sequence comes from Agriphila straminella, assembly GCA_950108535.1. Classification (NCBI taxonomy): domain Eukaryota; kingdom Metazoa; phylum Arthropoda; class Insecta; order Lepidoptera; family Crambidae; genus Agriphila; species Agriphila straminella. The sequence continues at coordinate 14,412,762 of OX467309.1, read as the reverse complement.
TGTCCTATGGCGGACATGTTAACTCGCTTCGATCATCATTGCATGATGACACGCAAATTTCGTGTTTGATAAGTATATCGAATCGCTTATTTTGCTAAGCGACGGCGTTCATAATTGCATTTTTTATTAAAGGCAGAATGTTTTGATGCCAATATACTTATCTTAGATTTTAATGTCTCCCATATTTATAAAAGAAAGTGATAATAAACACAGAATGGTAATTTTTGGCTAGAAATAAGTTTTCATAATCAAACTAAACTATTTTGCATAGCTGTATCGCGAAGGTCGGTAGAAAAAGAACACCTTGAAAATATAATGCAAAATATTTATTAAGAAAAACGCCGAAGAAAAATATCGACAACACGTTATTGGCTTTTACCTCATAATGGCAAACAACCTCACCTGCTTCCTTAGTCTATTAATAAAGAGATCATTAAAAGCTTTTATCGGGCCATGTCGGAGGTAAATACTATCACGATTTATCTTAGGGAAAATTAATCTACCGACCTTCATACTTCACAGCCCACATGCTTAGACAAACCACACGGCCTGGGAAAATACTCGGGAGACGTGTCAAGTTATGAGCGACAGCGGTTTAATATTGGTCCACTGGTTCAAAGTTAGTTTCCTTGGTTTTGGCTGCAACTTTATCCACGTGGATTTTCTTAAATCAGTCACTGGTTTAAAGTTGTGTAAATATTTAGGCAATAATAAAAAAACGGTCTAGCGGTTTAGGCTTAAAAATGTAACAAACATTACTATTACTATTAAAGTTACTTTCACATTCATGATAAAAAACTGATTAAGTATACCCAATGAAATTATAATGCTTAGATACATTATTCTGATAGTAGGCATTTTCTTTACATTCCTGAAGTTAAAAACAACTGCATGGACTACGAAAGTACTTAGATCCGTAATAAATGTTAAATCCGTAAAAAAATACACTTGTTTTTTTAGCAAATAGTAAAACTATAGTCTTTTAGGTGAATCTTGTAATTTTTCAAAGTTTATGAATGACTTTGATTTCCAAATATATTTTTTTTCATTTGGAAATAAAGTAATTCATAAGAAAAAAAATACAGTTTAATTTGTAGGACACAAGGGCTTTCTCTCGATTATATGGAAAACGTTAACAACAATCACATCACATTACGATGTCGTCAAGTAATAACTTAGAAGATTGGCACTTGTACATACCCGCTTCCTCTTATAAATTGTACCACACGACCTGCTGCCATTTCTCATCATGACCTTCGTAATGACAAGGGTGGCTTTGTTCGTGCTATAATGGCGGCACCTATTTACCTGGAAAATGTTCTAGATGGTTCTGTATATAACGCAGGTATTACCTTTAATTTAGTCCCACTTCAGTTCCGTAATGTGGTGACACTTGTCTTTATTTGTGACGTAGGTACTACAAATAAAAAGCAAGCCTTACAAATTGTAATTAATCAATCTTCTTATAATATGTTTAAGTTTTATTAACTCGCACATTGTAACTTACAGGTCTTACAATTTGGTACAATTTCTTACAATTTGTAACAATTTTTGTTACAATTTGTTACAATTTGTAAGACTTGTAAGTTACAGTGTGTGAGTATATATCGTCGTTTTATCCTAGACTTCTTATCTATTTACTTTAAAATACTTATAAAACAACTTACAGTTATAAGTAATCAGATCACATCTTTATCTGCTTGTTTTTTTACGATTAATATTCGTAGTGACATTTAAAATCGTTAAGTTAGTCTATATAGCACAGAATATACAGATATTAGTTTTTGAAAAAACTAATATCTACCGGGTGTTACAAGACCCTCGACAAAGCCGAGATCTACGTATTCTGCCCATCATCAGGACCATTTCTGTTCAAAATTATTGCTGGGAAACGAATTTATTTTTTGGTGTTAAAAAAGCATTGAATACATTACCACGCAATGTAACGCGAACAAAAGACCGCGCCTGCGAGTGAATGCTACACAGCTGCGTCAGGCCGTATTGAAAGGCAACGTTTATGTGCATGCTCATGAAATACATTGAGTGATGACGTTTTGAAGCCATTGTTTGTTACGAAATACATAAAATTTTGATAATGTTTCTGAAGACAAAAATTAGGAAATAACGAATAAAAAAAAATCATAAAAAATTGAAAAAAAAAATTGACTTTAACCTTCAATAACTTCGTAGCTATTGGTTTCCCAGGTATAGTCCAAAAGACAAAAATGATCCTGATGATGGGCGGAATGCGTAGACTTCGGCTTCGTTGAGGGTCTTGTTACACCCGTTGTAATGTGTTTATAGTCGGCAGTACCTACTTCATTTACAAGACTTTTTAACATTCAAGAACCCACGGTACCCAACCACGGCGGAACTTCTACCAAACTCATTTGTTCCACAAAACGCGTATGTTAATACTTTACCAACTCCCAAAACAAGGTGAGGTGAGCATTATTTTCCCGAACAACTTGGAAAAGCTATTCATCTTAAACAAATTTATCTCGAGGGTCGACTGGCCTCCGGCGTTTCCTAGACCCTATTTATTCTCCAGAATAAAAGCCTAAGTGAACATTAAAGTAAACCACTTTACTCTAAAAACTATACTGAATAATTTAGTACTTTCGACGCTTAAGGGCCCCGAAGTGGTGCCCATCTTAATTAAATTTATTGCTCTCTAATGTACCTACATAATGTATCGTAAAATTCACATGTACAGATTGAAACTATGGTTACATAGTATATTTACAAACAATAACTCCAGTAAAATATAGTTCATTGTTGTAGTAGTAGGTAAAAGAGCAATAAGGGCTATAGGAGCCTTAAGCTATTGAGCAAAAAGGGCAATTAGCCTTAAGCTGTTGTTCTTGATTTTAAAAGGCACTAGGTAGTGTCAATAAGTGAGCAAGGTATATTTTAACTTTTTTCATGGATGGCTGAAATACCTTGTTTTTTTGGGAAAATTTTGCAAATCTGATTCGACCTGTAAAGCAAGATTTTTGCTAAGCTGAAATGGAGACGCTTCGCTCGCATTTTGCGCTCGCTCGGTCAATTTAAGATGGATTTTTTATATAATAGGTATGTCACAATAGGATTTCTAAAGCAAACTTTATTAATAAACAGTTGTTATCTTAACTAAATTATTGTTCTCGTTTCATCGTATCAGTCAGAATTTCCAAGACAATGTTTTTTCGTAAAGATAAGATAGTGGAAACAATATCTCTAGTCAACAGTTAGTAGGTAACTCAAGATGAAACAAGATTCAAAAAGTTAAGAAAAAAAGAGGTAAGTAAACCGAAAATCTGATGAAATTTTTTTTCATTAAGAGATACAAGTGATATTTGGTATTTTGTCATTGATTGCTTGACGAAGTTTAGAAATAAATATTTTACTCAAAACTTTTAAGTAAAGTACGATTTCGTAAGAGAATACCAGTGAATTACCATCAGTTACATGTAACTTGATTCTCAAGGTCACATTTTGTTTTCAGTTAAAAGTCTACAGAAGATTACCATAAAAATAAGCGGCAATAATTGCTCTTTTTGTGCTAAACTAATGTCAAATTACGGTCAGTATTTTAGTGATATTTTATACTAACGCAATTTAGTTTTAGCCATAATACTAATAATCGCTAAATTCGTAACTTGACAATTTGGTTAGGTAAGTAAGAACTAAGAACTGTAGACAGCAAAAAAAACTATTTGTATTTGCTTATAAAATTCGGTTGAATAAATAACAGATAAATAGGTACATATACCTACTAATAGTGAATCCTTTTTAGGGTTCCGTAGCCAAAATAGCAAAAAACGGAACCCTTATAGATTCGTCATGTCTGTCTGTCTGTCTGTCCGTCCGTCCGTATGTCACAGCCATTTTATTCCGAAAGTATTAGGATTACACAGTTACTACACTTAGTAGGTAGATGTATTCTGTTAACCGCTTAACGATTTTAAAACAAAAATAAAAAAAAATAAAGATTAAGGGGGGCTACCCATAGGTACATGGAATTGAAACTGAAAAAATAACTTTGTCATTCATACCAACACTGTGAAAAACAAAGTTATTTTTACAGACGAAAAATGATAGTGGTATTAAATATGGTATGGTATATAAGGTAACTACGGAACCCTACGGCGCGTGGCCCGACACGCACTTGGCCGGTTTTTTATTTTTTTGTTGCTCGGTAAGAGTCGATATTTTTAAATCTCATTTCCCGTGGACCCACCGAAGCTGCTGAAGTAGGTAAAGCCGATGAGTCCAGGTTCGTGAATCGTGATCGTGGGAATGACACTTGAATAAAAATATACGAAGCTTTTTTTTTAAGGAAATTATCGCTCTTTTAGTTTCTAAACTGCTACAATAAAATAAATCATGTTCAAATCTAAATAAATTATTGCTTCCTTTGAGTCATAAACCGACAAATATTATTATGTTTTCGCTCAGTGCCGTTTCTACAAAGATTTCCAATAGCAATATATTTTTAGAGGCCGTATTTTCTCTACCGTATACCCTGAATATTTTTATTTTTCTCTTGGGCTTAGCTCGCAATGTAATAAAAGTTGCTTTTACCAAAGGTAAACATTAATTCATGGAAAGTATTGTCGAGGTAATTTGTTTACTAGAGTATCTACATTTCTGTGGGTTGAATTTGTTTAGGTATATTTTCACCGATGTTTAGAAATAGAAATAGGATAGTAATACTTTTTCGAGAATAACTGGAAAAATATCAACCATTTACACTTTTCATATTGGCAAAAAAAACTTATTGGATAACAACAAAAGATACCTACCATTCCTGACTTAATTTTAGCTTGGGCAAATGCTTTCGTACTATATTCGGATGTCCGTCTGCTCTCCTCTACAGGTCGCATTTCTCAACCGATTCTCCTGAAATTTTGTGAGCAAATTAGATATTAATTATATTATAAGTAGGTAGATATTTTTTGTCGATGACGGTGTGTTCATACGTTCAAATTATTTACATGTAAGTAATATTATTGTCATACCTATACAATATCAATCAATACCTATATTTTTTTTTAAATATAGGTATTCATAAGTAGGTATAACTGAACGCCATTCTGTAGAAAGAAAGAAATAATGAAATTCATTTATTTTCTCATCATCCAACGGTACACTGTGCTGGACCTGGACTTAGTATAAGCAGCAAGCGGGGCTTGCTGCACTGTTATTCTGCCCAACACAGTAATGACATAGCACGTAAACATTACCTAATCACTACTTATTTACTTACTATTACAATATATCAATTATTACTATAAACTATGAAAAACAGCCGATCGTAGAAAAAATAAAATACCAACATCTAGAATACACATCAACACGTTTGAAATATATCCTACCCAGGTAGGTACTACAGTGTTGTAGTGTAGAATCATATTATGAATCGCTACCTTAGCACTACAGTCACGTGTAGACTATAACTCGCGACTAGGTACTCGCGACAGAAGAATACTTTCCAGAAGTTTGCTACCATCCGCACGAATACAATAGATGACAATTTGAAGCGTAAATAAAAGCATTTTATACGAGAACTTTTCAAGACGTAGGTACTCTGTAGTTTAGTAACATAAGTCAGTGAAAACTTAGCGGGACTGGGACTTTTCTACGCTTTTCGGCGTAGATAAATTAGTTTTGGTTTTAAGAATGATCTCCTATAGATAAAAATGTATCAAAGATACACAATGCTTTATTATTCTCTCTCTAGAAACAATATCCAATTTTGATATCAAAACAACACGATATAGCAAAACAATAAAATGTGATAAACATTTAAACTTTTAGGACATTAAGATAGTTAATAAAATTGAAAAATACTCAGACAGGATAATAGCTCAGACAGGATATTTTCTAGTATTTTTCAATTATATTGTATCTTAATATAAAAATAGCATTGTGAATGCTTTAAATCCAAAAAGTTCAATAATTATCGTACCTACAAACTTTGTTATTTAAAAGAAACATTAATGTAATGTGTAAGTAATTTTAATATTTTTTTCACTCCTCTTGCTCAAAAAGTCCGTCATTGTAACGTACAAGAGCCGAGATAAAATAGCATAATTACCCCTAGGGGTTAAAGTTTTTTCTTTTTTAATGTTTGTCTATTACCAATGAGCCTACTAAAACGAAAAAGTATTTATTCATAATCACGAATAAAAACTCGCTCGACTTAATACTGGGGGTCTATTACGAAAAGTTTCATGCGATACACGCAACTGCGTCCGTGCTTCGTTATGATTGTTTCCTATTACAAAGCACTTGCGTATGCGATATCGCAAAGTGATTGCGTAAGTTTGACAGTTTTTCTCTAGCGTATCCGACATCATTCATGAAATTGAAAATGTGGTTTAATAGCCACAACCGACGAACTGCAGACGATTATCGTGACCAAGTGATTGCGTACGTTATTTTCGTAATAGGCCCCCTGTTTCTCATTCTTATTTTTGAAAATGGAACTAAAAGCATCTCTTCGGTGAAATCATACTTATTTATACTCTGTGCACAGAGTGAATCGTAGAATGCGTGTTTGGGTTGCTTAGCTGCTACAGCGGAAATTAAAAAGGTACCATGGCGCGAAATCTTTAGAATTTTCTATAATTACAAACTGATTGAATTGTGTGACTGTAATAGGAAAAAAATAATTTTAATCTTTTGCGGCCAAGCACAAACCATTTATTTAAATATTGTACAAAAAGTTTATGAAGTGGAGGATAGAAAAACGAGTGGATTCGTTTACGGAAGTAGGTAGGTATACTATTTAATATTGTATTTTATTTTCTCGCAATCGTAGTAAAAAGTATAGTGTAACACACGACGCTAAAACCCATTGTAACTCGGTTTCTATTTATTCCCTCGCTAAAGCTCGGGAATAAAACTACCTCGTATGCAATGGGTCCTTTTAGCGTCTTGTATAACAATCTACTATTATTTAATCTTATCTTAAGTTGCAATACCCTTACAGGGTCATGTTTATGGTACCATTTACTTTGTAAGATCTCTGTAACCAACATGTTGCAATAAACAATATGACTATGACTACAATTGTACTTTACCTTATTATTTTTATCGTATAGGTATTGTAACCTTAGGTATTTTTTTCAATTACTCATGACACGAGATTAATCTAATTGATACACTACGCGATACACATGAGTTTGTTGAGGAAAAAACCACGCGGGCGCAGTCACGGACGAGACGGCACGTGACCGGATCACGCAATAATGAGCGCGGGACGCCCATAGACATGAGAAAAATAGACCAGAGGTGTGATAGTACTACTTATTTATTTTATACACTGCAGCCTTCAGTTTCGAAAAGCAAAAATGGTTTTAATACGTAGACTCATATAGGTACATTAAATTTTTTTGTTGCTACGATGCTACGACCATGTAATGAACAAAAATCTTCGTTGCTACGACGTTTGTAGTCGGTTCTTGCTGATGACTACCGAAACGCGATTCTGCCTGCCTAGCATGAACGATTTATATCGCGTGATATAGCGTTTTATCACGTTTAACTGTCAAAAAGACAAAGGAGTTTGACAGTTGAGTGTCGATAAAATGCTATATCACGCGATATAAATCGGTCATGCTAGGCAGGATGATTTAGTGATTTATCGCGTTTAACTGTCAAAAGACAATGGATTTACTTGACAATTGAATGTCAATAAAACGCTAGCTATATCACGCGATATCCGGGAGATGGCGGCAGATCGTGCGAAAAGCTGTGTCCGCCTCTACCACCGACGTCGTGGATGCCTCAACGTGACTACGACCGCTCTGCCAAGAGCGAAACGACGAAGAAGAAGATATCACGCGATATATGTTTCTGGGGGGCTAGGGACCTTAAGTATTTGAGTTTGGTTTTTATACGGTTTCTGAAAAGATCAGTGTCGCTTGCCCTCTTCAAAGAACTGACATAGGTAACTTATTAACTTGTGATTAGTTTACGCCTTATCAACAGTTGGAAACAGTTAATTAATAAACATTAACAATACTTTTTTTTCAGTAGGTAAACAACCTAGAAAAGAACGCGGAACATTTTAATAGCCGTGGCAATGTCAAAATATTTACATTGTAAAGTCTGTAAGTGTCTCAACTCATTGCCAGGGGAAGGCCGATTTAATTCTGAACGGAAACTACTCTAGCCAACATAGTTTAGGCGGGAGCGTCGACCTGGCGATCAAATAATGCATCATGTATCTTGCGAAAATAAAACACGATTTATAGGACAAAAACAACTTGCTAAAAATATAAAAAGCAGAAGCTATTATTAAAACTATGTCTCCGAAAACAATTCTATAAAAGTAGGTCAACTTGTAAAAAGGAATTTCTTTCACAATTTAAATAAGCGTATTAATAAAACCATGATAAAACCCCTCTTCAAAGTAAGCACTTATTTGCAAATTACCAGACTACTTCTTTGTAGCTTTGATTCGCTTCCTTGTGGAAGCGGATCGATTCAATTTTATCGATTTGCCTCGATTGCGCTGAATAACCTTATTTGAATCGATTGTCGGCACGACAACGCAACGGCTTACGGAATTTCGTCCATAAATATTTTATTCAGAACGTCACGGCAGTGAATTGTTCAATGTCACGGTCTTTTTGCTATGTATTTGTAGATCTTCATTTATTTATTTTTTTATTGAACTTTTTTCCTCAAGGTAAGACTTGCGTTTGTCTCTTGCAAGTCAAGCTCAATTTCTTATACTAAATTGAGGCTTATATGGCCGAATCTTACTTCGTTAAAATCATAAGTTGAGGTCTCCTTAACTTTAAGGAAGCTGTCAGTTTCATAGAGTTAACTTTTTTGAATTTAAGGTGGCCTTAACTTTAAGATTCGTTTGAGTATTTGGCCGATAGACAGATAACAAAAATCTTTAGACTTTATTTGAACGATATTTTTACCTTTTTCATATTAGGTACTAAAGCATATTTTTTCTTTGTCCACAGTGAGGCAAAATGCATATTGAAGTCCAAGTCGCCCTAAACTTCGTCATATCGTACCTGTACAACAAGCTGCCGAGGCGGCGGGTGAACATCTTCGGCGAGGAGTTGGAGAAGGCCCTCAAAGACAAGTTCCGGGGTCACTGGTACCCCGACCGGCCGTGCAGGGGCTCCGCATTCCGGTGCCTCAAGACTGGGGGCCCGTTAGACCCCGTGTTGGAGAGGGCTGCGCGGGAGTCGGGAGTGCCTGTTAGGGATGTGCTGGAACATTTGCCGAGAGACCTCGCCGTGTGGGTCGACCCAGGTAATAAATCTCTTTTAATAGTTTAAACGTAAGCAAAACATGATATGTCGTTGCCTACATGCGTCTGCGACTCAATTTTGCATCAATTCCCTTACTAAGTATATCTCTCGATATACTGTACCACAAGAATACATACATACTAAATAATCTAACTAAGGAAATAGTAGGCTGCTGCATATTTCTGAAAGCTGCACATTACCGTGTAAGCACCTACTGCTGAATCAATTTTAATTTGTTTTATAACTTGTGTTATGTTTTTGAAAACATCGGCAAACTTTTAAACATTGTAGCAAACAAGTACCTACTTAAATTGATCTTCAGAATCATAAAATCATAAACATTTATAATAACTATTATTGCCCACTTCAAGTCTATTGGGGACGTAATTTTCTAACAATGCTAACGAAAAACTAACACGGTTCAATACCGTAAACCACTGGTAATGACGCGTAAGAGTATCAGAGTGACCGAGGTCACACAAAGCGAGGACGTCATACCGTGATAATAGCCTTAATTTGCCGACCCTCCTCTAGCCGGATAATCCAGTGATGTAGAAAACTAGATCAATTCGGTATTCGCCAAATCGCTAAGTGCTCTCTTAGTGTAGGTAACAAAACCTATTTTGTGAGTTTGATGGATGGATGGAGTTTGAAAATACACTCACTCATCCTACAATGGCATTTATCATTGAGAGTCATAAATAATTAAATTATAATCTCGCTAATGACCTTGGTGAATTGTATGGACAGAAAGATCAGTTTTTAGGGACACTTTCAATCACCAACTTCTATTAAGTTGTTGGAAAGATTTCATTATTACGGAATGTCGAGCATTTAAGTATCTCAGAATAACAGAGCAACGCAATTATCATCAGGACATGAAATTGGCGAGTTATCGTCGGGTTATACTATATTTAATGACACTTCTGTAAGGAGGAAGTCTCTCAACTAATGTGGACAATTTTTTTAATAATTATTTTTTTTAAATTAACCGGCAATTTCTTTTCGTTTATAGGTGAAGTTTCGTACCGAATCGGCGAGAAGGGAGCTGTGAAGGTGCTGTTCAGTAGCGACGAGAGAGCCGCTGATGAGCGAACTGACAGAGAGGTAAGATTGACCTCTGTCTATCTGTATATCTGGCTTGTCTACCAACCAATTAATAGCAACGAAGAAACCTCAGAAATTAGAAACAAAATCAATTCGAATTTCTTTACTTTACCATTAGACTAGTTTCAAAGTCAATTCCACAAATAGTGCTGACTCTACACTGAAGAGTGTCATTTAATTGTACACTTCATTGATGGCATTTAATAAAAAAAAACAGACGCTGAATGGCAATTTTTGAATCGAACATTATTTGCTTTTACCATTATGCATGAAGACTCAAGAGTAGTCAAAATTGGACGGGGAAGATAGCATCTATCTAACTCAATTAAATGTGTAGCGAGTGTACCAACCTGTATACAAAATAATATACACGTTGATTGAAATATTAAGAAGCCACTCGCCGAGCTGACCGAACAAATTTATCATGGCATTCGGAGCAGGTGCTTGACAGCGTGAAACTTGCTGCAGACGTTAATATTAATTACGAAAGTCAAATATAATAGTGCTATTAATTACTAACTGGCGATGACTTTGGCGAGTGCACTACGAATCGACGATGAGAAATGCTTATGACGCATATGAAAAGTTTGAGAACTGGTTCTCAGACTTTGAACGACCGACATGGTCGAAAGCGTCGAAGTTTGCATGGCTACATACGAAGTATATTTAGGAATAGCTAGATCAAGATTTAAAGCTAGGTTTAGCTGTTCGCTCTACCCAGACCAAAAGTGACGCCGCCGCCGCGGTGAATTTTATTTAATATTGTCATTTCTAGAAAAAGATAGCAAAATACTAAAAGTGGCAGTTTTTCAAAACATTTTATATTTTATATATAATATTATCTGGTCATCCTATTTGGTCATCCTAAGTGACCAAACCACCGGAGCATTACTTTCTCAATTCTTGTCACTATATCATCTTTCAGACCACACCTTTCACGAATCACATCATTGCTCACTCTATCACTCAATTTGACTCCACATGTTTTCCTCAACGAACGCATCTCTAGCGCATTTATTCTGCTTTCATTCTTCTTCTGCCATACCCAAGATTCACTTCCATACATCAGTGTCGGCACCAGCACTCCGTTATGAATATCCATTCGCGCCTTTGCAGATACGATTTGGCTACTCATAATCAAGTGTAAAGCACCATTCACTGCATTTCCTTTCTTCACTCTTCTTTCTGTCTTCCTCACTCTTTCCGTCCCTTGTGAACAAACTCCCCAAGTATACAAACTCCCGGACTTGTTCCACTTTTTCGCTGCCTATCATTACCGTACAGTCAGTTTGAGAGAGGGGAAGACATTTCTTCCCCTCTCTCAAACACCATCACGCACACATAGCCGCGAGCGATTTTACGAGCATACATGCTCAAGTGTTGTTTCTTTTCGCGTTAGAGTATATATTCTGTGCCATCACTATCCTTTTTCTATTAACAACTATAAAAAAAAAATTGTGAGAGCGACACTTTCGGTGGGGTTTAGGTGAATCCTTAAGGAATTGATCTTGGAAAACGTTTTAGATGTCCTTCACAGAAATAGACTGACAATTTCTACAAAGTGTCTTCAAATTGACCACCCCTTTTTTGAAACTATGGCTATGTATATAAACTACTCGATTTGCTTTCCACCAATATCTGCCTCGACTCTTGGCACTAATGGTAGTACTTCCAGACCCAATGTCAAATACAGGCCTTATGAATATACCAACTAACACTTAGTCGTAACATTTTGCAGGTGACACGTGCGTTCAACCCTGAGGCGCAATGCTTCCGGCCCGTGGAGCCCGCGGCCGCGCCCTCGCCCCCCGCGCCCGCAGCCTTCTCCCCAGCGCCGCCATTCCGGGCGCAGCCACTCACCTTCACCACCGCCACCTTCGCGCAGACTAAGTTCGGAAGCACCAAGCTGAAGACGAGCAGCAAGCGCGCCAACCGAATGTCGCCCACCGAGTTCAGCAACTACATCAAGCAGCGCGCCGTGCAGCAGCAGCTGGCGGCGCGCGCGCTCTCGCCCGCCGCGGACCCTACGGCGTACTTCGTGGCGCGGCGCGAGCCCGCCCCCGCATCCGCGCCCCCCTACCCCCCGGCGCCCGCGCACCTCCTGCTCGCCAACTGAGCCGCGCACGCGCGCTAGCCGCCACGCGCGACCCGCTCATAGAGTCTTTACTTTTTTACGAGAGAGACGCGCGCCGCGATTTATTTTTTTATTTTCCGCGGGGGCGTCCCGCGCCGCCCGCCGCTTGTGATATCCGTACGATTTTCCATAACTTTTTGTATTCTCGTTCGTTACGTCGATGTGTAAATTTATCGATAGGAGCAATAATCGGCCGCGCGACTCGCCGGCGATTTATTTTCGTAATATTTAATGCCGAGTCAAGTTTTTGATGTCTTCGTTCGATATCGATATATTCGTAGGGTGTAAGGGAACGAATGGCCCTGTGGCTGCGTGCGCTTACGACGACGTACCTTCTTGAGCGAGCCTGTATACATACGTCCTCCGATCTAAGAAAAATACAGATATTTAAATATGTATACATATTATAATATATATTCGTACGCGATAATCGTCTAATTTTTCACGTGGATACGATGGCCAATAGAGAAATGACGTATTTTTAATATTGAAATTGATAATTCATACTATAGTGTACTCTGAATATGTATTGTACTGTAATACCTACTATGATAAATGTTTGCATATCCGTTGGACGCGGGCGGACGGCGCGGCGCGGCGGGCCGCCCGAGCGTCGGAGATCTCACCTAGCGTAATCATCACGATCGTACCGTATAATAATTACAATATACATAATAATATAGGTTTAGCTACATTTCAATCTAACAGTATTTTTTTAAGAAGATATTAGTCCTTGTGTACATTATCGGTCGACCCTACTGCGGCGACCGGTCTTAGTCTGTATGGTATACTTATATAATATTGTTATAAAAGACATGAATATGAATAAATGATAGAAAAAAAATATTTCTCAATTCGTAAAAATAACGGGTGCATGCAAATTCATGGAAATAAAGTACTATGTGTTATTTATCTTTTTTATATTTCACTTAGCAATGGCTCAGTTTTTCAGTGGAGCGAGTAGCGTAGAGTAGCGTTAGAATGCGGGTAGTTGCAGCTCGAGTTGGATCGGGGAAGTTTAGTTGCGCGTGGACTGGCTCGACATCGGTTGTTTCAACTAAACTCTCCAATTCGGTGCACAACATTTGACAAGTTGTATGCCTGTGTATTGAAATGTGCAAATATTTTTTACTATTTTTATATTTTGATTTAGATTAAGTCTAGATGTATGATTTGAATACCTTTAACGTGTACTTTATTGTTATCCTATATTAAATTATTATGTAATGTGAATAATGAGGTGTCTCTATTGAAAAACTGACCAGAGTGCTATAGTATTTTGTAGATAAAATCTATAATGTAAGTTTAATAATAATACAAGTTAGTGTAATGAGATTTTTTATTATAAAGATACTTTTTATTTTTCTTCCTTTTGTAAGATATATTCGATGGAAATGTTAAAAAATAATAATAATATTTGCATAATATAGTAAAAGCGGCTCTCCATGTCCGCATATAAATTAGTCAATAATAATTTTTCATATTGTTGTACGACTTTTTAAGTTTATATTAAAATGTTTTGTGCAATCTAATGACTGTGTATTAATTGCTAAGCCCCATTATAATAATTATCCAGGAGAATCTCTACAAGGAAATATCTCACATAGCAAATTGATGAAAACAAAAAAAAATATCCTAAGATAAACTGAGAACAATAAGTTATTGTAGCTAAATTAGGCATATGGCTTACAGTTAGTATTAAAAAGGAAAAGCAAAGGAAAGTGTACCTAACCTATCAAATAAAATACACGTCGACAGGGCATTGGTGAATGAAATCAGTCGGCGTCTATACTTTCCATGAAAACTTTGTGTTCAAAACAAGAAATCGCCATGTCCGACTGTCAGTCCGTCTGCGGCTTAGCTCAGAAGCCATTAGTGCTAAAAAGCTGTAATTTGGCATGCAAATGTAAAGGTATATTAATCACGCCAAAAAGTGGTAGAATATTGAAAAAAAATTTTTTTTTTCAAGAATACGGTTGCCTTTGGTTACGTGAAAAAATTCAGGACAGTAGGTGAGAGTAGTTAGGCATACAATAAAAATTAATAGTTTAAAAATATCGAAAAAAAATCTTGATTAATCGGCAAACTCACAGAAATAGCAAGACGCGTGCGTTAGTACGGCTCCTTTCAACCTATTTTATACCTGTGGTACGGTCCCATCCGGCAGAAAGCATGAAACTTGGCATGCATGTAGCTTTTACGTATATAATAAAATATAGAAGTAGCAACGAGTCTGTACTAGGCTCTGTTAGTGCGGGGGAGACTCGTGTGATTTAAATTAAAAAATAAATTCAATATTTCAGTCTCAGCCACCATTTCAGTCTCAACTTTCGTTGACCAGAATCTAGCCCAGAACGTGCCGTCGACTGCACAAGAATTGTTAGGTATAATCTATCATCTTTCGTAGAGACTTTTATATTCCTTAAATGAAAGCCATATAAATCATTAAGTCACTTTATTTATCAAACCACAAAGATGACAAAAATGTACCTCATCTATGGACAGTTTTAAACTTATCGACATCTTTAAGACAAAACCAACATTTCAAGCCCTAAGAATAATGAATAAATTGGAAGGGAAAACACACGTTTAAATTGTGAATTTCCTTTTAACCAATAAAGTTTAACTTCCAATGGTTTTCATTATTCTTACGATTTCATTTCACAAAGTTTGAACTTAATTTTAAGATACATTTCATGGCGCAATTACATTACATGGGCCGTTTACCCGAATTCAGGAATTCGAAAATACATCCAACTGGTTTATTTACACCTTCGGTCATATTATTATATGCATTGCCGGTCTAAATTCCATTTATGTACCCGTTTTCGGGTAAACGACTTTATGTAATAGTGCCATAAATCGTAATGGTTAATCTGACAATTGACTTATCATGATTTTAGGTTTGAAGCACAATAAATTTATGGACATAAATCATAATTATGCTAAGCTTAGAATAATAACACCTAAAAGTCGGGGCCTCGTATGTAAAGTAAAGCAACTAAATATGAGCCAAAATAGCACAGTTTAGTTTTCAGATTTATTTCACACGTTACGTATAGGATTGCTTGCTACTGCAATAGGCTATGCTTCTGCGCATTAAATTTCACCGCTCAAGATCCGTGCCGAGGTCTGTACTTAATTGTAACTAAAATACAATAAAATAGTAACTTCCAGTAAAGGTAGGGAAATTGAAACTGTTTCATGCTTAAATATACGATTAGGGAAGGATAAAAATCTCAAAACTGAGCAATTATGGCTCAGGGGCCTTACTATGAGCTCTTATAGCAGGGCTTATATTGAACTGCTTTACTTTTTCGTACTATGACCTCAACGGTTAGTATGAAAGCAGGCCATAAGCAGTCCTGTTTAAGGCCTGCTTTTGAACTGAACGGTTTCTTATTTGCTGATGGTAAGCCCCCAGTTTTAGTTGCCTCACTTTTGACAGTACGCTTTTTAGGAAACTAGGTATCTTTCCAGGTGTTATTATTCAACATGCTAAGATAGCAACAAAAATTGTCATACAACTTTACTATTATAATATTGTACATTAATCATGCATGGTAATATCAATCACTTAAATGCAGCAGTTTTAAAGCATTATCTTTGTAATATAGCTTAACTTTACAGGAACGTCTTTCCCTATATCTCGAAACACTTACAACACTAGGGTTGGAGTCAGAAATAAGCTTTTGGCACTGTTCATTATAGTGTAGAACTAAGATGATTAGAAACCAATCGATTAACTGATATAAATGTCTTTATATAAATCATATAAGTACTTTAACTCGAAACACAAATAACTTTCTCTTCATCAAATACAATATTAGGTGATTTACGAATATACAACATATTATATTAGGCCCTAATCCGATATCTAATAGATTCATTCAATTTTGTATCAAAGTACTATCTCACCATAGATGAGGAGATATGCCCTTAGTGGTTGAATTACTTTTGTATAAAATATACACTTTGTAATTACTAAAAATAATCAGTACATTTTAAAAACTTAAATGACCATATTTGCTTTCAATCCAAGTCAGTAACTTATCCTAAATTACAAAGAAGTAATAATATATTTACACAATAAAAGTAAATTATTATTATTTAAAATTTAAATGAAAATAAATGTCCACAATCAGAAGACCGTATCATGAAATAGATATTCTAATCGGAAAAATATACGTAAAATGATACCTAAATAAATCAACACTGGTATTGACTGATTTTGACTATACTTTAAAATTTTGGCCCATGATTCCAATATAAAAAAAAACAGAAAAAAGACTTGAATAGCCTAAACATAATTATAGGTAAGTACCTACTACATAAAATCTATATTCCAACCATCCATTGCATCTACGTATTCTAAAATATCTCTCAAACAACTAAAAGAAAAATCATTAGGTCTTAATATTCACAAACATATTATCGATTTAATAAATAAAATAGTAAGTGAGCAGACTTTACTTTTAGAAAATTAGGATTATCAACTAAAAGCAAGTTATACCGAAATCGATAGCCAGGAATGAAATTAAAATCAATTTTATATATTTTACAGTGAAGTAAGGAAAATCGTCTGAATGCGAAGGCTTATATACAGTGTATAAAACGACGCGTCTCGAGCGAGGGCAGGAGACGCTGGGTAATATCCAGAAACGACACAAAGTGAGGCTTCGTTCAATTCCTGATATCACTCAGTCTTCAGACGACGAAGATCAATGCGCCATTTCGATATGTCGCTGCAAACTCTTCTTGTTCATGTAAAAACGGTCACACATGGCACATGGAAAGAACACCTTTTCGTTGTCGGAGTGCCTCGCCCGCGTGTGCGAGGACAGATCGAGAGCTCTCGCAAAGTAAACTTTGCAAATGTTGCAGAAGAATTTGGTGGGGGTCGCGTGCATGGAGCGGTGCGCGATGAGGTCGCGCGGCGTGGCCACGCCGTCGCCGCACTGCGCGCACGTGAACTCGCCCGGCTGAGCCGGCGCCGGCGCCTCGCCGTCGTCATCCTCCGACTCGCCCTCGTCCTCCGCGTGCTGCCGAGCTCGGTGGTTCATCAACGCCTGCTCGCTATCGTACTGCGCGCCACACACGTCGCACGCGTACCCCTCGTCCTCCGCAAGGGCCGCCCCAGTGGAGCTGCCCTCACCGCCTTCGTAATGCTTCTTCATGTGGACGAGCAGGGTCGACTTTCGAGTGAAACTCTTGTCGCACACTGGACAGAACACGGAATTCGGCTGATGCACCTCATCCATGTGACGCTGGTAAGCGGCGCGTTTCGTAAACTCTTTATCGCAAATTGTGCAGTATTTATCCTCGGAACCGGCCTGTTCCATTTCGACGGAATCGTCCGATCGTAACTTTTTATTTGGATTCACGACGGTGACTTCCACTTCTGGCGGAAGTCTCCTTTTGGCGGTCACGGTGGCGGCGGGCGGCTGGTGTACGGGGCGCGCTAGCTGTACGGGGTCCACTACCTCGTATTTACTCACTTTACTGGTCACTTTATGTTGAGGCATCCAGAGCCCGGTATTATTCGCGGCCGCTTTGCCGTCCGGCGATCGTAGGTGCCAGCCGCGGTGGCTTTTAAGCGCCGCTATAGACGTGTAGCTCTTGTGACATATTTCACAGTCGAACGTCTGAGGTTGCGATGATATTTGATTAATACACTGATGATTCTGTAGTGCTAGTAATCCAACAAACTGTTTGCCGCACGTGTCGCACGGGTACTTCGCTTGATACTCGATTCCAGGGTCTACTGAATCCTGATCGTTTTCGTAATCCTCGACCTCTTCTTTCATATCTGTTACTTTGCTGGAACCTTGACTGGCATCATACCCTAGTAATTCTCTTGCGTGTGCAGCTTTCAGATGTTCGTACAACTCCAAAGTCGAGTTAAGTGGCTTACCGCATATTTTGCACATTTGAGTAGTCGATTTATGAACATTCTTTCTATGGCGATAGTAAGACTTCTTGTCAGAAAAGGTAATCCTACATATCGTACAACTGGATCTATTACCAGCTTCATTGGGAGTCGCTTGAGCTTGAGTGTCAGTACCACTCGCATTTACATTAATGATGCCGTGTTTTGCTCGTTTATGTTTCCACAAACTACTTCTAAGTGGAAATCGTTTGAAACAAAGTTCGCACGAGAAAGGCATCGGGTCTTGGGATGGTTGCTGCTGTGCGTTACTAAAATTGGCAAAGTTGAAACTGTTGAATTGCGGTGTAGACAGTAAAGCTCCATTTTCGTCAAAATTATTATACTCGTCTTCTTCGGTAGAAGCATGCATAGTATTTTCTTCACTATCGTTCCTATCATTGACGAGGTCAGCGTGAAGTACTTTTTTATGCTTCCAAATATTTTTCTTATGCATAAAACCTTTACCGCAAATATCACACGAATATGGAGCATTAGGAACATTGCTGTTTTGTTTAAAGACTATGTTGGATGCCGCTTGTTGGACCGGCGCCGGTGTGAATTGTCTGATAGGCTTGCCGATTATTTGTGGCGCAAAACCTCCTTTCGGCTCTCCCGGCTTTCGGTTAGTAGTTGGTACTTTAGCATGAATACGCATGTGATTGGAGTAAGCTTGACGACTTTTGAACGATCTTATGCAAATGTGGCAGTAAAATTCAGACTCCATAGATGTGAATTGTCCTACCCCGGGATGGGCATTTTGAACATGATCGGACAACTTTTGCGGCGTGCTGTATGAGTTTGAACAAACACTGCAAGGATAAAATTTGACACGCAGATGGGTGTTTTTATGCTCAGCGAGCTCTGATGGTCGTAAGAATTTCTTCTCACATTGGTCGCAGTGATGAGCAGTTTGATTATGTTCTGCAACTTGGTGATCAGTCCATGCGTCAACAGTTTCAAAAATAGCGTTACATTCCGTACACGAATAATGATACTCTTCGGCCTCTTCTTTTACAAGAGACATGTCTGGTTCACTACTTTGCGCAAAACTGAAATCCGAATGTTCCATGTAAATGTGTTTATTAAGATCAGCCAGTTGCTCATATTTGACGTCGCAATGTTGACAGTAATGTGGCTTTTCTTCGTTATGGAAAGTCTTCAAATGTTTGGTCAAATTCGGATAGTTACTGTTCTTCTTGCCACATATTGGGCAATCAGTAGGTCGCCCGTCGACGCATTTACTTTGGCTGTCAGATTGATCAAAACTTCCGGCATGAACGCCTAAAGCGTGGTCGTTAAAATCTTGCATGTTTACAAACTTTTCTGAACATAAATCACAAGCTATATAAACAGTGCATCCACCAATGCGAATATGCCTCTTAATCAAACCCTTGTCTTTGAACCGAACTCCACAGTGAACGCAGACGAGTGGAACTCGGGATTGACCATCTTCATGAACTTCTAATACATGCTTCATAATATTTTGCTTTAATTGGAATTTCGCTGGGCACAGTTTACAAGCATACGATCTAGCATTGAAAATATCTTTATATTGAACTTTATTATCTTTAGGATCCTCTAAGACCATATCATCAGTAATTCCATTTTCATTATAGATAATTTTCCATAAATTAGTGCATGAATTAGAACGCATATGGCTTAACAGAGCTCCAATATGGCCAAAAGTAACAACACAATTATAACATGTGTGTTTTGGTACTTTATGTCCATTTTTCTGTAAGTGTTGTATGACTGATTTCCTGCGGGGGTGTTCTCGGTCACAACAAAGGCAGCGTTTCGTATTGATCTGTTCAATAATATTGCGATATTTTTGAATGAAATCGCGCTGTGTTTTTGTCACATATTGTTTATCCGGGTCGATTTCTTTGATTCCCTCTACGCCATCAGCGGTGACATTTAAATCAGCTGTTTCTCCAAGCTCTTCCTCTTCTTCTTCGTTTTGCTCACTGTTGCAGGAGTTGGTCTGCATATCCTCATTGATCTCGACGACAGGAGCTATTTCCATTGGAGGAAGATCCTCATCGTCTTCATCTACGTTCTCGTCATGATTAGCGTTATGCACTTCATTTTCTCCGTCTTCATTATCATTGACATCATCGCCCTCAGCGTCATTTTCAACAGCTTCCGCATTATCATCTGCACCATTATTTTCTTCATTTTCGTCATTATCTTCCGCGTTATTTCTTTCAGTGTCACTTTGTGTCCCATCTTCAATATGTTCCTCGTCGTTTTGGTTATTATCTGCTTCCATATTTTGATCTTCTTCATCAACTTCATTATCTTTTTCTCGAGCTATTTCAATTTCATTGTCAGATTCCATGTCAACAGTATCATAGTGCTGATTTTGATTATTTGTTTCATCTTCTTCACCCTCTTCATCACCACCCTGTTGATCGTAACCATCTGCTTGTTGATCATATCCATCTTGTTGCTGGTCGTAAGAATCATCTGGCTGTTTATCATATGCATCTGGTTCCGACAATACAGCTTCTACTTGGAATGATGCGATTTCTGGCTCCGAAATCAATGTTTCTGGACTTTCTGGACCCGAATGAGGAATTTCGGGTTCAGCTACTAAAAGTTCTGGTTTAGCAGTCAAAAGCGTTTTCAAAATTTGTGGTTCCTTTTTCTTTATTTGTAAATCTTTCAGAGCTTTAATACGCAAAGGGTAAGGCAAATTATTATGCGCCCCCTTTTTACTCTTAATTAAAGCAGGTTTCGGTGGTGTTTGCGTCAGAACTTTGTGTGGAACCATTTTATTTGGCATCGGTTTGGACATGAGTTTAATTTTATGGCTAATCGGATTTGGCATCAACCGCGCTTTAGGATTGAAAGGGTTCGGCCTTAGTTTCGGTTGCATAAATGACGGTTGCTTTTTGTGTGTAATTTTGTTAGTGTACCTATCGAAACTATGAGAAGTGAGTTCGTGACGTCTTGCGTTGTGGGAATACCTGTAGGAGCGGCCACAGACGAGACAGTCTTTAGAGGCGAGTTGTTGGATACCCTGTCGAGAATGCAGTGTTTCGCCCGAGGGCCTCATCACCGTGATGGATACTTCGGGCATCCGCGGCACTTTTGCATATTTTGGAACTGGGTCTGGTGCTCCTTCCTCGTCTTCTTCATCTTCCTCTTTCTCACTCTCGACCCCCTGAAGGTTAGGAAATGAAAACAAAAAATTAAAGGATTATTTTAAATCCACATTTGAAAGTGATGTTATCAATTTTTTTCATTTATCGAATTCGTATTTAGTTAGTTGCAATACTTGCAATCGACTATATAGTTATAGGTCACGAAAATATCGAATTAAAAGCAAAATGTTTTTTTTTACATTTACGTACATTTACGCTAGCATAGCATAGCGACTCGGTAGCATAACTGGTTAGTGCATTGGGCCGGAATCCTAAGGGTGCGGGTTCGAGTCCCGTCTGAGCTGCTACGGATGAGTCGATTTTTTCTAATATTTTTCAATTATATTAATAATCTTAATATAAAAATAGCATTGTGAATGCATAAAAATTTAAAAAAGTTTAAAAATAATAATTATCTATTGATCGTTCATATCTTAGGCCTATGTAAAAAAAAACATAATGTAACGTAAAGTAATTATTAATTACTTTACTACAATAGTTCTTTAAAACAACTTCGCTATGTACCTATCTATATTGAACAAACTATGTATAATGATGTAAGTAGTTACTTGGGGAATGTCCTTAGAGGAAATGAAAAAGCAGCACTTTGTATTAGAAGTTCGACCTTGATCGAAGTATCAGAATTGTAAAATTGTAAAAAAAAAAATTTATGTCAAACTCTATTACTTATGAAAAGGTAAACCTAATTTAATGAAAACACAAAATTAATAAAACTTTTAAGCTTGTTTAGTATTTATTGTCAAAATTAGTAAAATACTTGCAATGCAACCTATTCATCATTTACCCGAATAAAATTAATAAAACCTTAACATTAAAATTTTAAAATAATATGTATTTACTCTTATTTGTATCAAAATTTTAACATAAATTCGCAATAAATCTCTAAAATGAATGTCACTTCAACTTAGAAAAAATATAATCTAAATTCAATATAAGTAGATTCAAATACATAGTTTAACATTTATTTTATAAACACATAGATAAAAATATAACTGAGAATAATCTCTGAATAGCTACAAAAATACAGAATTCAATCATTTTAAGATCCACATACAATACATATGGTGACTTTAAGTTTATGTTCATTACATATGAATTGTCCACATTTCATACAATATTGTCTAGTTCTTCTGTCACGTTTAGTGGTAGTCGCACATATTCTACACCTCCTTCTATTTTTAAAGGATGTTTTATTTGAATCTTGGTCCGAGTACCTCGGTTTACTCACTGACACGTCTAATAAGGGAGAAATAGGCTCTCCATATTCTATAAGGCTAAGTGCCAAATTCATTATAAAAGAACGACGCTTCATAACTTGAGAAGAATTTTGCGAACACCAAATAACTTGAGCGTTCACTGATGCAATGTTAAGTAAAGTGAAAAATAAAGATAACGTCCAGTCATTTGTATGTTGCATAGTTGTGTAATAATTCATTAACACATCAACAACTTCTACGGCAGAATGATTTTTCTTATAAGAAGCAACAACCGTCATGTGTTTAGCAGAAGAGTATCCCCTTTTGTAAAATTTGAGGTCATTTGTCATAACATTCAAACATTTTGAATCCTCATTTATATATGACGTTAGTTGGATGCTTTCATCTAGAAAACCTGTCAGATAACTTTCCTTTTTTCTGTAAGTAGATAAAAACACAGGTGGTACTATATCATCATCTGCATGTACAGCTGCAATGGAATACAGCTCGTATTCCTTCTTCAAAGCTTCAATTAAATTTAATGAGGTGAACCAACTGTCCATGATAATAGTCCTTCCAGAACCAGATAAATGTTGAACAATTTTTTTCACTACTTCCTCAGGACCAAAACATGAGTCTGTTATAACATCCAAGTTATTCACATATAAGTTAACTGGGTCCACCAAAAGTACCATTTTCAAACCACATTTCAGAGGCTTATTTTGATTCTCATATCTGAATGGGCAGGGGCCATAAACGGGAACAATTATTTCATCAATAACAGCCATACTACTTATCTCAAATGACGCTCTACAGTTCATAGCGAATATTTCAAACACTTTCCTCATCCTTTTCATTATATCAAACTTTATGATGCTCTCTTCTTCTTCATTTTCAAAGCATATATTCTGAATTAGAAACTTAAATCTGTCATATTTCATAGTATTCCTGACACATGGAGTGCCATATTCTTTATTCCAAAGATCACGGCTAACTTGGTGAGTCGGTCTCATGATGCCCTGGAGGTACAAAATTCCAATAAGTGTTTTTATTTCTCCAACGTTGGTAGATGATGCAATGCTATGACCCATTTTAAGAATTCTGTGGTTTGTTGAAACCACAATTAACTCAATCAAATCATCACTAAATAGCATCTGCCATGCTTGTTTCGGAAGCAAACAATTTTTAGCTTCATCAAATTTCCGTTTCCTCAGAACTAAAGCCTGTTTAATTTTTGCATTTTTTACATCTTTTGAAGAGACTTTAGGAGTTTTTGACAAAAGCTTTTTATTCTTACAAATGTATCCATTCTTGAAGTCTACAAAGGTGTCATCTATTTCACCTTGAAGTTCACTTTCTGACTCAGAGTCATGATCAGACTGCCGCACAACATCGCATTCCTCTATGGACTGCAGTGCGTCAATGACATCATCACCTTGAACCATATCCAGTATTGCATGGACTCGATGCCAGTCCATTCTAGGATCTATGAATTTCTGCGAATGAAATTAATTCAATTAAACTATTCTTACACCTATATTCACTAAATTATTACAGTTAACTTCTATGTTATTTACACAGTTGAAGTGTCATTCTTAATCAATAATTTGCAAAATAACACGTATACAAATAGTCATTGATAAGAGTAGTTGAGGAGTTATCTTTACCTTATCACTCCTCGGAGTGAGTCCCAACGATGCCAAGATTGGTGGGCCTTCTGGCTGCACTTTGGTTGAAACTGCCGCACCCTGGAAAACATCAATATTGGTTATTAAGATTTGAAAATATAGTTTTTTTTTTAATTTAGGTTCACCAGTGAATGTTTACACCATACTTAACATTAAATACTGAATAGAGCTACTTATTTTGCTAAATGTCAATCTTTTAACTTTAAGGCAAACACCACTAAAAGGAAAAGAAACTTACAGCTGTTTACTATACCTACTAGTTTCAACATACTATCAATTTACTTTTACAGATAAAATAAGTTTTTTTGTAGGTAAATGGGTTATAAAATAGATTTAGTCCAAAAATTTAATTTGTTAATTAAGAATATGGTAGGATTATGCACTTTCCAGACCAAGTACTTGTTACTTGTTTTGCAGTCTTATAACTAGACACCTTACGGCCAAATACTCAAAGGCTTCTTAGCTAAAATCTTAAGTTAAGGTCTCCTTAACTTTAAGGAAGCTGTCAGGTTCATAGAGTTTCTGTCAAATCTGACAATTTTTTTGAATTTAAGGTGGCCTTAACTTTAAGATTCGTTTGAGTATTTGGCCGTTAATCAGGTACGTTTTGGGAAAAAAATACTAAAGTATAAAAAAGTTTTTATTCAAATAGATTATTTCTGTTGTTTTTTTAATATAAGAACATCTTTGTTTGTAAAATAAATAAATTATATTTTTTGACATTTTGTATAATTCTAGTAGAGTAGAATTCATTAATCGATAAGTAAACCAAAATAATAACAAAAAAATTTACCCCATCCCTAAGAACGTCTGCTCCCAAAATGTACCTCTGATAACGGTGTCTACTTAAAAGTAGGTAACTTTATAACAATGGTAGCCTGACATCTGCAGTTGAAAGTCCTTGACATGGAAATGCTAGCCCAGATCCAAGCTTTATATGTAAAAACCCAGACATATCAATGAGTTATGATTTCCATTTGTATTAATTATACACAAAAGAAACTGATAAAAACACAATTAACTCACATCATTATTAGGGTATGAGCCATCAATGACCACACCATCATCATATGCACCATCTGACAGAGGTTCAAGCTTTACTTTTATCTGAAAAAACATCATTCATCAACAAAATGCTTTTCATTTCATTGAAAAATGACAGTTCCTAGCTTAAATGTGAAGAAAATCATACCTCTTCTAGTTGGCTTCCATCCTTTTTTATCAGTAACTCAAGTTTGTTTTGTGTCCTTTCACATACTGCCTTGAATATATGCCAGTTATTGACGTTATCCACACATTTCCTGCAGACATTCGTTGGCAGGTCGTCATTCTCGCTTATCTGGAAAAATAATCATACGCAATCATTGTATGGGGCACGAAAGTCGCGCACATTTCATCAGAACGAGCGAGGCGAAACCGCGCCTCTCATGTCTACATAGATACGAGGAGAAACTAAGTAGGTAGGCATAGGTAGGTATATCTGAGCGGCTGACTCCTCGACCGAATAAGTAGAAGCGAGTCGAGTGGCAGCCAGCGAGCCCCTCGAGGGTTACCGCTCGCTCGATATACGCACACAACTATAGCACACTCACGCCGACACCGACGCTCGACCCGTTCGAGAGACGAGCTGCACCGGCCTGGTCTCGTCCGATAAATCAATACACACGATGTCCAACGCGGGACCTACCTAACGCTACGCAGACCCCCTCCCATCCCAGCCTGACCCCCGGGAATAATGCCAAAGTCGACCCTCATCATACGCGCCATTCCTCACCGGCTGCACGGAATGTGACGCGACGCGGCCACGCACGAGTCGAGCGATAGCCGTGGAACATTACAAAATGGTGGACGATCTTACGACATCTCCACCTAAACGCAGCAAGCCTGTCATTGTTCAAACCGGGGCGGATGACGAGTTCTCACGTACACCAAGGGTCTACTTTCACTCATAACACCACTTGATCACTTATTTTAGGCTTTACGTACCTGAACAGAGACACAATCCTTTATTTTCGATGCAAGAACGGGAGGTTCCAAATCATCCGAACTGGTGGTAGGAAAAATCGGCAGTAATTCACCTCGAGATGACAAGCACAGTCTACAAACACGATCATAATTCACACTCATTGTAAATAAACAAAGTTTGGAACGTATTACACCATCTGCTACGTTAAAAAAGAGACGCCATGTCACCACGACGAGCACTTCAACACAAAGCACTGCACATAGTTCTTGCTTGAGCACGAAAGCGGCTGATGATGAGCATGAGAAGTCGATAGGTTCGGTCGGGGACGGCTGGCTCGAGTCGCCGACCACCTGTCGTTCTGCGCATGTGCGCGTTGAATGGCGTCACTGGTGCCAACATAATAAACGCAAACGTAGCCGGTTTTCAGAAATCACAAACCTTTTCTTTTGAGTTTTGAATATAAATTTTATTGAGAGAGATTGCAGCTTGGCCATAAAGAGTTGAAATTAAATAAAATGGAACTAAAATTTTTCAGTACAAAATATATTAATATAGTCAGTGTTGCCAAATTATTCGTGATTTTGACGTGTTTACATAGAAAGTGGCGCCCTCAATTTTTGTCAACTCTTTATGGTCAAGCTGTACATGATCAGTCTGACCTGGCATCAGTCCATTCCATCAATCAATATGTATAGAACTGAAACTGAACACGTCGCCTACGTAATTATTGATTGATTGATAACTCAATTTTATTATTATCCCCGCAAATTAATACGATGGAACCTTGTCACATTAACAATATTAACATACACATTGATGTCATCCGCCACTAAAAATGGCATGACAACAATAAAATTGTATTAATATTAATTATTGAATAATTATTTTCAATACTAGGTCTAGATTTATATACTTTTACAATTAGGTCAACCTTGTATTTTAGGATATTTTCTGCCAAATTTATTTAAGCTTGAATACTTATTATCTTTTGTACTTAATACCACAGAATGAATAGTAGTAATAATATACCTACTCATAGTGTTTAGAATAGTTTTGATGTAGCTACCAATGTTTTCTTTTTTTTTTCTCCGTGCTTATATAGCATCGCTTCTTAATTAACCTATTCTTGTATTAATGTTGTGGTTAATGATGTTGGTGTCACAATGACAAAGGCTATTTATCATAATATCACTGTAAGAATACTTTATTGTGTACACTGTTTTTTAACCCAAATAAATTGAAATAAAAAAAAAATGTTTTTCGTTTTTTGAGGTTAAAAACATGGCCGCCAGGTTCATAACTAGTTTGCGGGGATTATAACTTAGATGCTAAAATATATTAAAAATGTTAAGCTATCAATGTACCTACAACAGAAGTGACCAACTTCAGAGCGCTTATGGTACAAAACGACGTATTATTTTAATCTGTAAAATAACACGCCGTATTTATAGGGCACATTTGTCTGACGCCACGTGATAACACGCCGTATTTATATGGACGTCTTAAGTATAAATAAGTGTGACCCTAGTGCATACATATACTATGAAAACCGCAGGCTGATTATCTAAATAGAAACTATTTAGCGACCGGTTTCATTCGACATACATTGCTAGTTTTCTTTGGTATGTTTTTTACCCCAAAAAGAAGAAGCAATGTATCACATTCATCTGTCAAATGAGACCGGTCGCTAGGTGGTTTCTAATTAAATAATCAGCCCGCCGATGTCATCACTGACGGCGTGTTAACACGCTTTAGACAAATATGCTTACACCTTTACTCTTTGCCATACATTCTCGAGTGAAGTGCAGCGGATCACTGTCTATAATCTGTCTATAAACGTCGAGCGCTCTTTTCTACTGATTTTCGTTCGACATTTGACTCGATCTTAATACATTTGAGTCAAATGTCGAACGAAAATCAGTAGAAAAGAGCAACATAGTTTTGTCGCATGCGACTTAAGTCACAACACAATCGCCTTCCAAGTCGCATTACGCCGATTTTCCGTATTTTGAATCGTTCGTTTCCGGTGCTGCCAATATAAACGAAATGTTGGATTTTATCCGTTACACGCAGAATCTAGAGAAAAGTAATTACCGCAACGAAAACGAAACTTAATATTATTATCCATGTTTTTATTGGCTGTTACATAAAAATCTTTGCCATTAAGTGGGCAAGTGATTAAGTAAATAAAATCTAGTCTATTTTTTTGGACAATCATCACGCCGCCCGCACAGCATGCCCCTCCGCTGAGCGTGGCCATGCGCATACTTGCCACTTGTTGTCGGTTTGCGGGATTTCCCCCGATTTCGGGAAATATGGACCGTAGTCGGGACTAAATCGGGAATCAATTTAATTCGAGACTATTCGCTGTTTTAAGTTTGACAGAGTGCCATCTGTCAAACGTAAAACAGCAATATCTCGAAAAGTACGCATCGTAGATTGATGGTGTGTTTGAAGAAATTTAAGGTCTTAGTGAAATCTTCATCGTTTTTTAACTAGTGAAGTTAAAAAAACGATGTATGTGATTTTCGACCTTATTTCTAGCTTGGCATTCGGATATTATGGCCTTTCGTAATCGGAAACACTGGTCACACTGGCTACTTACTACTTAAACCGTGTGAAACGACTTTTCACAAAATTTTAACTTAAAATTAAGTTGTCCATTTAGTTACTTAATCGCTTGACCCATGTAAACAGGGCTTTAAGGTGAACGCGCACCTGTCCGCGCCGAAGGAGACTCACTCGCCGCAGTCATCGCATTTCCTCATAGTCATCGCACTTGCCCGCATCGTACGCACGTTCGTGTCATCGTTAATCAGTATTAATTTCTGTTTAGAGCTAACGTGTTTTATGAAACTTGAAAATATCGATATAGATTATTGTAAATATCAATATTACTGTTTCTATTATGTTACAGAGTTCAATATTGATTAATTTGGGACATTTTGCCAGTTTTGAGGTGAACGTGCACCTGTCCGCGCCGAAGGAGCCGCACTCGCCGTACGCATCGAACGTGCCAAATTTCATGACGTCAGCCGCGCGAGCTTGTGGTATCAGTAAACCTACAGGATTTTAAGAAAATGAGGCTGTTCGGAGCGGAAAAGGTTGGAGTCTGACATAAATTTTGAGAGTCTATAGAGATTGTCATTATAATTTATAATATATTTTTTAACGAATTTAATTTCGTTTTTTGCTTCTATTTAGTTTAATTATAAATTTTCTAACGTTTCGGGACCTTTACAAGAAATTACTACCACGGGAGTACACGCGGTAATCAATTAAGTGGTTGTAGCGTATAAGGTCCTGTACTAGCAACAACTTTTAATAATAACGATATCAAAACCAACCAAATTCAGTCAAAAAACATGCATTGTCTTCCCATAAAACCTAGACCAAAAATATTTTACCCTATGATTTTCATTTGGCCAAACCAGACGCGGCGTCAATTAGTAAGCTGTTTAAAAAACTAAAATGTAAAGTGATTTTTCTATATTGTTTCTCAATCGCATTGCATTATTATTTATTACTTAATAATATGTTTAAGTAAAAGCCTCAGTATTTTTATTGTTTCTACTCAGTAAAATTTACTTTTGTCATATTTTTGTCAATGTCAAGCAAGCATTGTCAAATAATGGAAAAATAATCTGTGCATTAGTTTGTGATTAATTTTCACGCCATAATGAATAACTTTGTTATTGTTTTTGATTTATTATTTTTATTTACTTTCCAATATATATCTCTCCTTTCTCACATATCAATTTTACAATACTCTCATCCTTTTCACTCTTATTTTAACTATTTCAAAAGATTATGTTAGAAATTAAAAAGTCACTTTTCCTCACGCTCGCCACTTTTATGCACCAAAAGCGCTATTTTTATGCTAGAGATGTGAAATAGTTATTTTGACGTGCAATGAGCTTTCAATGACACATTAAAAATAAGAAGTTATGTATCGCATATGTAACTTCGTAACGTAGACTCATCCAACGGTAGGTATACCTACCTAATTTAATTTTGTCAATAACTTTAAGTAGTTATGAAGTTACGAGGGAACTGATGAACATACTTATCTACATACCCACATACGTACCGGTTTAAATCATAACCCTCCTTTTGCTTCGCTGTAGTCGGGTAAAAATATAAAGTGGCTGTCTGTGGTCGGTCACTCCGCCAGTAATAAATAAACATATTATTATTTTAGTTTTAAAACTCAAAGTATGACTTATTTGCTATTATAACTACATTTATACATATCTCTTTTGTCAAAATATTCGAGTAGATTTATGAAATCTTAAACGGAACAATGTTACAATTAATTAAAACAGCACGGCTAGCACGACTTAGTGCGACTCGAACATAACACGCGAACTAATGTCAGTCACATACTTTATCTCGATTTTTGTCGCTATAGTTAGCACAAGTTTACGAAAAGCGACATCACGTGTCACTTTTTGACATTAAAAGACGACAGTCTTGGTGGGATTGCAGTACGCGACATAAATAAGTTACTCTATGCACGCGACTTAATACTTATATCAATTATTAATAAGTGATTATCACCGGAAAAGTGGCCTATTCCTTTTTAACTAATGAGAAAATATACAATAGAAAGATACAGCGCCGACATAATAAGACGCCGGCAAAATGCCAATACTTTTCAGTGATTACTCTTTTGATACGAGAAACCTCGTCGAGTCGCTGTCTATGTCACCTCATAAGTTGTACTAGCCGTGCTGAGAGCTATTATTTACATAATAATTATTAGCTGGCTTATTTTTTTATATAAAGGTTAAAAATGTTGACAATCCCTGAAGTTTGTCTTCCATCTCTTTTCAACTCACCTCGCCCTAGTTCATTCTTGGCGCCATATTTAAACTTCGGAGCTAATGTCAATGCATTCATATTGGCGGTAATTTCAAAAGAGTTTCAAAGTTTTGAATTTAATGAATTCATAATATTACGAACG
This sequence comes from Agriphila straminella, assembly GCA_950108535.1. Lineage (NCBI taxonomy): Eukaryota > Metazoa > Arthropoda > Insecta > Lepidoptera > Crambidae > Agriphila > Agriphila straminella. The sequence continues at coordinate 14,381,337 of OX467309.1, read as the reverse complement.
CAGTCAAAATAAAACGAAACTTTTTCATAGGCGTTTTGTGTATTATGGTCTGTGCTAACTGGAAGTCTTCACCTGTTTCACTGGTTCCGGATAAGTTCTCATTATAGACCGAGCTCCCACTGCATGAAACCTTACCTCACAAGGTGGAACAGCAGACAGTGTTACAGTAGATATTACTTATGCCGCGATTACATACACCGATTTAGCATCGGTTAGGAATTTCGGGTTGCCACTCGTACGTACTTGACAATAAAATATTGTAGGTATTGTATAAGATTGGAGATGAGAATCGAAAATAAAAAAAAACATAAACAATGTGACCTTTTGCGTTATTTGTGTAAATTAACTTATTATACGGATGGCATAAATTATATTTACATATATATTTTTTCGTTTTCGTACCACAATTTTGACCGAAAATTACATCATGAGGTGGAAGATCGAAATGTTTACCCATCGAAAGAGAAACATTTGGAGGTCAAAACCCGCATCATGGGTTGCCAGCCCCTACCTTGGCAGGTTTCAAGGTCAGCCCAGTTTTTGAGGCCCAAAAATGGGGTCACGTACCTCATCAGGTAGAAAGATAAAATTGATGCAAATCGATAGCCCTAGACGTGCCGTTCATGAATATAGGTATAGGGTTGCTTGCATTCAGCCTGGCAGTTTTTCTGGTCAGCCACCCACCACAAACAATCTATACCTATCATTATCTTGGAATAAGATATTGATATATATATTTATTCAGGATATATTTAATAGGAACCATGATATGAAATTAAAATCTACGCACTAACAGTCCTGCGAAGTCTATTAAGGTGTTGAAATAATAATAATTATGGTGAATGCACCAGTTGTGGGCATTTTTGATTGGTATCTTCAAATATTGAAAAAAAGTAATGAAGCCGTTAGTTCAACGTGATACCACATTGGTGGTAAGTAGGTATTTAAAGTGAAAGGTGACCGGCCTTTTATGCTTAAAAGTTGTTTGCTTTTTTAATTTCTTATATGTGATTTTTGTGTGACAGCTCAATGCCAAATCAGAAGTCAAATTGATATTTAGTTTTCTTAATTTCGAAAAAGGAACATTAATAGTAAATGCAGCAACTATTTTATATTTAATAGTGACTTTTCTGCCCTTCATTTTTTTCCGGAGTGTTGCCATATCAAAAATATTCATAATCAAATGGTTTTTTTGTCCTACATGCACGAAAAATTAAGACAGAGCGTTCGATCAATGTAGCAAATATATTGGCTTTAATATAAGATGACACACAAACATCGGTGTATCTTCCGAATAGTAGATACAATACAATGCGAAATTCCTTACTTTGTTTTATCTGTTTTAAGGCGGTTGTATGACCGATAGTGGCGCCCTCAGAGGTTTTTATTTAATAAGTTATTAATAGAAAAATATTTTAATAATGTTTTACGTGGAGTTTTTAGAAGGTACCACTACAATGCCCTCGTAGTCATTCGTAGAAGTAGATAGAAAATGTGTCAAAAACGGCCACTTTTAGCAGTTTTGCTATCTACTTCTAGCAGTGACGACGAGGGAATGTAACGATACCGTCTAAAAATACTAGACTGTGGGCCCTAAAAATTCCACATAAAACATTATTAAAATTGTGTAGTATAATTTATAATATTAAATAAAATTCACCGTGGCGCTACTTTCGCTCAGGGTGCCACCTTAAGGAGCTGCAAAACGTAGCGTCAATGAAAATATATAAAGTTTTGTCGTATAGCTAGAAAAATCCACTCATTTTGAAAGGTAGAAAAAAATATAATTGTATTTGACATATCCTGAATTAGAGACTTAGCTATAAAAAATTTCAAGTAAAAGCTTAGTTAGTGAAAAAAAATGATTTTTCTAAAAAGATTTTTCGTCGCGTAGTACTCGATATTTTCAGCGGCAACTAGCATATTTTTCTCAAATTATAAATCGAACATAAGACGAATTAAAGAGTTATATAAAAAAAAAGAATGTTAATGTTATGGATCACTATTAAAATCAAAATAAACAGGTTTTTTAGCGCCTGAAAAATGTAAAGAGCAATGCACTTAGAAAAATATTTGCTAGTTTTCGGCAAACACAGAGATCTGGCGCGGGCGGGCGGGGTGAACGCCCGGGGGCCGGGGGCATGCATCGGGTGGTATTGAGAATGGGGCTGTACTTTTCATTTCATATCGTAGCGTGGTCGGTCTCGTCTTTCCAAACTTTGTTTGTTTTAAGTAAATAAATAATTTTATTTAGTGCCAAGTAATAGTTTTAGGTGTTTGTTTTGTAGTTTTAGGTTTTAGTAATAAATAAAATAGATTTAGTGTAGTTTTACGTCTTGTGACTGTGACTTGTTTTTATAGGTACCTAGTTTTGTACGAACTTGACTGTATTATTATTATTATTTATTATTATTTATTCATGTATTGTGTGTGTGTAAAATGGGAAACAAAAGGAACAAAGAATTGCGACGGATGTGTCGTAGAATTAGAAAACAAAAAAAAATTTACAAATCCAAGTAGGGTGAATATGCCTATTACCAGCCCCCCCTAAGATTTTTCAACTTTGAATCTCTGTTGCTGCCACAATTACAGTCTTAAAATTATTGTTGATACAGTTTTAGGTAGCTTGATTGATCTTTATTACGAAAATAGTACTTAGTTTTACGTAGTTTTGTGGGAAAAAAAGAGAATTGTTTAAATGCACGACGGGCGAAAAACCCTAATTCCAGCCGTCTTTGCCCTAATATCAGCCGCTTTGTTCCCTAATTCCAGCCGGGTACAGGCTGTTCCAAAATAAAACAACCATGTTTGTATGAGATTAAAGAATATTCGTTTGGTAACTCTAATAATGATAATAAAATACTAGAGGCTTTAAAATTATGGTTCCCATAACAACTCATTGAAACTTATACCTCTCCTGTAGATATTAATCAACTTAGAATATATAAATATATTAAATATTGCGTAATAAAAAATAACTTATACAATAATCAACGAGTACGAGATCGTTTTAATTATTTGAAACCTATAAAAGCGTTTTCCAAGAAGTGAATATCGATATACAATTTTTTATTTGAATTTCTTTTCTGTTTCTATGATTGATTATTATGATGATAATAAGTATGATTTTGAATATTATGTTTTTTTTTACATCTATGTATATAAAATTCAGAGTCCTGACTGACTGACTGACTGACTGACTGAGTGAGATATCAACGCACAGCCCAAACCGCTGAACCTAGAGACTTGAAATTTTGCACATAGGTTTCTTTTGCGGTCTAGGGGTGCACTAAGAAAGGATTTTTCAAAACTCACCCCCCAAGGGGGTGAAACGGGGGTCAAAAGTTTGTATGAAAGTCCCTCAGTTTTGAAGCTAGGATCTTGAAATTTTGTGATTAGGCTGAACATTGAAAATAAATAAACACGGGTCTCAGCGTTTTTCAAAATTCTACCCCCGAAGGGGTCAAAGGGGGATAAAGTTGTGTATTGAAGAAAATCCTTTATATTCGAAGTAAAAATAACTAAATTTATAATTTAGGCTTATGGCTTTAAATCTAACGTAACGTTTATTGTTATTGGTAGTATTTCAACCCCTATGGGGATGAAATGGGGGTGAACAGAGAGTAAAAAACCCAAAAATAGATATGGATGTCGTTATTGGGGTTTTCTGGGATGACGATTGCAAAAGTGACATTTATTTTGAAGTCCAACACGGTGGACATGATTTGACCCCAAAAGGGGTGAAAATAGGGTTCAAATTTTGTATGGAAAAATAATATAAAATAGACATTACAACTTTAAACTTCGTAGGAGCACATCTTAAAATAAAAAGGCAAACATAATATTTTGTAATTTTGAAAATTAACCACTTAGGGGTAAATGAGGTGAGTAAACATAAAAATCGATATGGATGTCGTTCTTGAGGTTTTATGGGATAGTGATTGCGAAAATGAGATTTATTTTGAAGTCCAACACGGTGGACATGATTTAACCCCTAAAGGGGTGTAAATGGGGTTCAAAATTTGTATGGTAAAATAATATAAAATAGACATTACAACTTTAAAATTCGTAGGAGCATGTCTAAAAATAAATAGGCAAACACATATTTTGTTATTTTGAAAATCATCCCTTAAGGTGTAAATGGGGTAAGTAAACATGAAAATCGATGTGGATGTCGTTCTTGAGGTTTCATGGGATGGTGATTGCGAAAATAACATTTATTTTGAAGTCGCACGGTGGACATGATTGGACCTGGACATGCACATCCAGGGGACGGGGACAGGGACAGGGAGGGATTGGGAACGGGATACTAATATCTCTGGATACAATTCTGAATATTATAAACTAGCTTCCGCCCGCGACTTCGTCCGCGTGGACCTTCGATAAAATCCTCATGTTTTAATTTCATTAAATTCTGATCAGCCGTTTTTACGTGATTAGGCGGGTTCCCACGAAGCGAGCAGCCTCGTGCGAGGCCCGTGCGGCAAACGTCCTGCCTCGCGAGGCAGCGCGCTTGGTGGGAACCCGCCTAATCACGTAAAAACGGCTGATCAGAATTTAATGAAATTAAAACATGAGGATTTTATCGAATGTCCACGCGGACGAAGTCGCGGGCGGAAGCTAGTCTAATATAAAAAAAAAACAAAAAAAATATCATTTGAAAACACCCTATATATTGCCGTAAAGTTTTGATGACCGGCTGATGTTAGGTTCTTATGTATTTCTTAATATCAGCCCCTAATTTGAAGAACAAATAACTTAGGAATTAAACATTATTCACCCGGCTGTATTTAGACCATTGGGTGCAGGGTTAGTAATTCTAGTGAATAGCACTACAAATTCCAACCTAAAGACGAGCAAATTAAGATGAGATTGATTTCTTAATCGAAAGTTAAATACCCAACATCAGCCCCCGGCTGATAATAGAAAGTTTTGGAAAATCACATAGTCAAACTCCAGCCCCCCAAATTTTTCGAAATTAGTAAAGGAGAAGGTCCAATCTGGGCCAGGTATATGTACGGCACACCAAAAAACAGGAAAAAATATAAGGATTCTCAGAAAAATAGAAATATTTAAAATTTGCTAGTAATTTTTTGGCTCATCGATGATTTATGTTGAGATTTTCCACGCACTACTTATAGGTACTTATAGGTTAGGTATGTCGCATTTGGGTAGATACCACTAGGTTTATCACTATAAAAACTATTTCGTCAGTCCAACCAGATAAAATAAATAGTTTCAAATCCATTTCAAAAATTATTGCAAATCATGAGATATATATAGATTGAGTTGTCAAAATGACATTGACATGCCGCCATCATGCCGCCATCTCGGTATAAATGTCACAAAGTATTTTAAAATGCTTTGAGCCAGAAAATAAAGCTAAATCATGAAAATTGAATAGTCTGAATCGACATAAAATTTCATTTCCTTCATTTTTCTATACCGTACATAGACTTGGCCCAGGCTCCATACATTTTTGGACCATCTCTTTTAACTGCAAATTTGTAATCTTAAAACGTTATCTAACTAATCTATTACTAGTATCAAAGTTTAAAACTATAAAAACCTACACAAACAGTAATGATCCCAACTATTTTATCATTAGTCGGTTTTGTCATTAGAAATTATTTTCTAAAAAAGTACGATGTGCCCAGTGCCCGGCCCCCCTGTTTCTATTTCCGGCCCTCCTATTTCTATTGCCCAGTATACCGGCCGCCTTTCAAAGAACATGACGAGAAGAAAAAACCACATCGTTCAATGCAGTAGCGATCGTTTGAGTAATTCGCTAAAATACACATCGGAAATAACAAGAGACAAACAATTAATATTATTAGTAGATAAATTTCAAAGCTGGCAGGTGTACTAGTAGTATTTTGCAGGATAGCCAGTATACCGGCCTCCTAGTGTATACTAGGAGGCCGGTACACTGGGCAAGCACCCAGTAGATCCGGCCACCCGTTTCCATACAAAAAAAATCAACTTCATATACAAGCACATTTAGACGGCCGAGTACTAGACACAAAGTACTTTAAATTTAATAAAAAGGGATAGCATTATACATTCTTCTATAGAATCACTCTTATAACAAAAAGAGACAAAACATTATATCGAGCTCAGTCCCAGTTAACCGGCCCCCGGCCGATATACTGGAAACATGTGGTTTCGTTGTCTAGTAAGGCGGCCCCTTGATATTACTAAATATCTGCTTATTATGCCATATTTAACATTAAAACAGTAATAAATAACAACATTACCTTGAGAACAAACTAAATATTTACCTTTTATCGATGCCCTGAAGGACAATATTGACTATTTGGCAAGAGCTCTCCACTATTTTTTTTTTATCTCCACTTGCGAAATCGACCCAGATGCGGGCTTCAACGTAAACACAAATTATAAAATATTACGTTACGTTTCGCTAGTGGCGTCCATACCATTCGATAGATCGATAACAGTGTTGCCAGGAAAATATCCAAATTGTTAAGAAATTGCCACGAATTTCTTATTTTATTCGAAAAACTGTTGGGGGGCCGGATAACTGGAGGCGGCCGGCTAACTAGGCATATTACCCTGTGTACATACTGACAAAATGCAAGACAGCGTTTTGGAATTGGAATTTTTAGATTTTAGGCATTCACAATGCTATTTTTATATTAAGATAAATATTTTAATAGAAAAGTTCAGACGGGTCGATTTTTTCTAGTATTTTCTATTAAAATATTTATCTTAATATATAATTTGTCACTAAAATCTGTGAAATAAAAATAAATAAATTAAAAAATATTAAAAACACAACTGCCTGACAAAAACGAACTAAAAAGTTAAAAAACAAGAGTGTCATTGCAGTCGGGGGACCTCTATGATCAAAAATTGTTCCATGAAACGGTCCCCCGACTGCAATGACACTCTTGTTATTTAACTTTTTAGTTCGTTTTTGTCATACAGTCGTGTTTTTAATATTTTTTTATTTATTTTTTTCCCATAAAATTTCGTAATACTAACTACTACTTTCGTAATAAAGACTAATCAACCTACCTAAAACTGTGTCAACAATATTTTTAAGATCGCAATTGTGGCAACAACAGAGATTCAAATTTGAAAAATCCTTGGGGGGCTGGTATTAGGCATATTCACCCTACTATCTTATCTTCTTAATATATAAAATCGTAAACTGAATGACTGACTGACTGATCTATCAACGCACAGCCCAAACCGCTTGACCTAGAGACTTAAAATTTTGCACACAGATACCTTATACAGTGTAGGCATCCACTAAGGAAGGATTTTTGAAACTTCCATCCCTAAGGAGATGAAAGAAGGGATGAAAGTTTGTATCAAAGTCCCTCAGCTTTTAAGCTAGGATCTTCAAATTTTCTGTTTAGGCTGACGATTGAAAATTAATAAATACGGGTCTCAGCGTTTTTTAAAATTCTACCCCCAAAGTGGTCAAAAGGCGGATGAAGTTATGTATTGTAGAAAATCCTTCATTTTCGAAGTAAATATCGCTAAATTTATAATTTAGGCTTATGGATGGAAATCTAACGCATAAAATGAATGAAAAGGGGTAAAAAAACCTTTAAATAGATATGGATGTCGTTATTGGTTTTTTTCTGGGATGACGATTGCAAAAATAACATTTATTTTGAAGTCCAACACGGTGGACATGATTAGTGATTGATAAGGGGTGAAAATGGTGTTCAAATTTTGTATAGAAAAATATTATAACTAATTTTTATAACTCTCAAAGCTCGTTTACGTGATAAAAAGTATAGGTTCTTATTATATAATATCTCAAAATATAATTCAAAGTTTTGTTCACCCTGGACTGATCAGAGAACATGACATTTATTCATAACAGCAAATAATTTAAAATCAAACAAAAATTTTCTAAATGCGGCCCAGTCTACACCGCTGCACTCGCAGGTGAGGTGCGGCGCAGGAGGGGCGCCGCTGCACTCGCACACCGCTTCGTCTGCCGCACCCCCTCAAAAACCAGAAAATTCGATTAAGCAGCGCCTTAAGTTGAAGCTCGGCACTTCGGCAGACCCACCGAAGTTCGAGCCGGTACGGCCCAACCGCCCAACCAAGACCACTCATGTTATGGTAGGTATTTTGCATTATTTTGTTAAACATTGCAGATTACGATGATTACGGTTAATTAACTGCATAGTAGAATCAAATAAGTAGGCCAACTCGCGCTTCGAGCGAGCGATAATAGCCTTAACACGTAGCCCACGTAGGGCTGTCGCTAGTTTATTCAATCGTCAAAAATGCATAGTCAATCTCTATACAAATCATTTTTTCCTTGTATGGTAAGCATGAGGGATCTATAATACAAAGTTTTTTAATTATTTTTTGTACATAGACCAGAAACTGTCTACAATGTTTTTATTACATACGTCATGTTATGTAATTTGAAAATCACGGTCGAAATAGGATTAATTATAAGACGACTTACTTATTTGATTCTACTATGTTAACTGTCTGTAGGTAGATAGTTGTAGGTAGGTAGGTACTGATGAAAAAAAACTTATTTTTATTAATAATCAATTTATACATTTTATAATTGTACAATTTGCATAAAGCAACATTAAATGTCACACAACATTCAAACAAAGAAACTTGTAGTCATGTCAATATTTTACAAAGTTAATTATTATTATTGTTGCGCATAGCAGTAAATACATTTATATTACATAAAAATGTACATAGGTTTAATACCTTTCTGCCTATTTTACTTGTTTGCAATGGATTAAGTACTTAGATAAGGTCAATGTGGGGAAGTCCGTCTGGGTGGCAATGGCAAGCCCATCTAGTGGCAATAGCTTCCATTTTTGAACGACTTGGTTCTTAGTTCTCAGTTGGTAAAACAGAATTACGAAGCTAGTTCGAACTGAGAGTCATAGATGTCGCTAACATCATTAGGTTAAAAGAAATAGGTCGCTAATTTTTATTCGCGATGTGTACTTGAAGTTGGAATGTAAATGGAAACGTCTTTTCAAAAAAAAGTAGCAAATCAATGGAGTTTTTGGAGTTTCTGTGATTACGTAAGTCATTTAGAGACCCATATAATTATGTACTTATTTCTGGTGATGGATTCATTAATATCGCTTGAATTTCGTAATGAACCTGTAAATAATATTGCGTCACAAGTTATGGTTATATTGCCACTAGACGGACTTACCTTAAACTGCATGGGAAGTCCGTCTACAGGCCGAGTTTTAAAAAATATCATCTAAATCTAAAGATTATTGCAATTAATATTATTTTTAGACCAATATAAGTAAATTAACATATCCTTAGTAACTACTAAACCGGTCATCATGAAATTTTGCATACACGTTGTCAGGGATACAGAAAAGGACATAGGGTAACTTTTATCCGAAAAAAGTATTGTTCCCGAAGGATAGCAAAAAACCTTTCTACGTAGACGAAGTCGTGGGCGGCCGCTAGTTACCTATAATTTCCAACGACACAAGTCACTTTAGAAAGCTTATCTCGTTCAATAAGTTCAGTGAAACTTAAATTTTAGAAACAATGTTGGACCTCCCAACATTGACCTTGTTATTATAGTAGGTATCATAGACATAAAGAAATAATGAAATAATTACCTATGTAGGTACCTACAATGATATTAAATGTAAAGATAGGTTACCCGCGCTTCACAATGGCAAGACGAAAGTCAGGTAATTGCCCGACTTTCAATTAGTCAGGCACAGTCTCGCGACACGGTAACACACGCGGCTCTCGTCAATCAGACGCAATAAAATTGTGAAATACCATAAAAAAATGTCTACTTGCGTCTTTAGACGATGTACAAATTATACAGCAACGGTCAGAGATCGGAAAAATGCTTTATTTCACACGTAAGTACTGTATTTAATAAAAATATGTATTTTCTATTACTTTATTCGGCCATATTGTACAAAGAGCGAGCTGTCTGCTTTGCGTGTGGGAGTGAAGGAGACCGCTGACGCGCTGTCAATTGGCAGCCAATGCGCATGCAGCGGCCAATGTGTGTATCTATAGTACCTTTACGCTGTTTTAAATAGCAATGATGTTGGCGCATAACCTATCTTTACATTTAATATCATTGGGTACCTATGCTAGTTTTGTTGCATTTATTCTTATTCTAGCTTTTGCACGCGACTTCGTTCGAGAGGGATATCGTTTCCCTCCCCTGGAAATTACGGGAGTAATTAGTAGAGTAGATTCTCTAAATATGGACGAGTCCTGCAATATGGACTACAGGCATAGTTCGGTAGATGTCGCCACTATTAATGAGAAGTTGACTGCATACGTTGCTACTGCCCCGCACCATAGTAGAATCAAATAAGTAGGCCAACTCGCGCCTCGAGCGAGCGATAATAGCCTAAACACGTAGCCCACGTAGGGCTGTCGCTAGTTTATTCAATCGTCAAAAATGCATAGTCAATCTCTATACAAATAATTTTTTCCTTGTATGGTAAGCATCAGGGATATATAATACAAAGGATTAGGATTTTGTGATTTTTTAAACAAAATTACACAATTGTTACTTACAGAAAAAACGGCTGTTTCGACAAGTACAAAATACCTTATTATTTAAAGTTTAATATGTAAAATAAATCCTCATTCTAACAAATCTTTTTTCCAAAAATATCTTCGGAAAGCATGGTATGTACTGTAGGTACACTGTAGGCACACGTACAAATTATCACGAGCGGCAGCGCAGCGGCGGCGCGGAGCGTGCGTGAGCGCGGGCGGGATCACGTACGGCGCAGCCACGCACGACTGGCGCATCTTTATCATCTATAAATGTTGTCAGTGTGTGCGTGCGACGCTCATACGTACAGGCCGCGCTCACATACAAACCGCGTTCGGGCGTATTAATGAGTCGACTTACTTATTTGATTCTACTATGCCCGAACCAACCTGTCACTCGAACTCGGAGACGATTTGAGCAAGCGTGTGTCAGTGGTCGCCATTTTTTGGAAATATTTTTGGAAAGTTTTCTAAGATCCTCTTAGTTTTTCTTGTAAACGTAGAGTGTCAGTTGTTTTTTTGTCAAATTTGTCATTTTTAATTAGATCTTGTTGAAACAAAGTGTAAACGTAAATTGTCGTGGTATTTAAAAAAAATATTTTTTTCGCTTTTAAGTCACAGTTTTGCAATATGGACCTGGATAAGGAAGGTTCTGAATGTATGGACTGGTAGCACAGAATATATATGCTGGTAGTCCATATTTAGGTTCATGAATTGGATAATTTCAATATTTTTTTTATTTGATAAGTATTTTGTTTATGAGACTGTAATCAAGAAATTCCTAATAATTGTGATAATTTGCTGTTAAAAATAATTATAAAAGTCCTTATTGTATACCTACCTGTATTCCATATTAGGTACCCGTAGTCCATATTAAAACCATAGCAGTCCATATTAAACTACCTCTTTTTTTAAAGCTAACATTGTAATATTATACAAAAAATTAAACTTTGTTAGTTTTTTTTTGAGTTTTTAAATAGATATCCACAGATTGTTGTAACTTGATAGTTTATCTATTTCTAATATTAATAAAGACTGATTTGGCTTACAACTTAATTGTTTTATTCAATAAAAACGATAGGTGGTCCATATTTAGAGAATCTACTCTACCTACCTAGTCTAATAATGATGCGATTCTTCAATATTGGAAATTCATAAAAATACTAACATTTCATAAACAAAAGACAGCCAGTCACTTTCGAACATAAGTTAGTAAGAAGCTGAATAAATTAGGCCAACATAAATTATTGCAAATAATATTGCTTCTTTAAAAAATAAAACCTTTTGGTCCTATTATTTAAGGGAGCATCCGCCAATCAAGAAAAAATCATTACAACGAAATAACTATGTTTAATGAAAAATGAAATTGTAAAAAATATAAAAACTAGCATTAGTTATAAACTATTTTTGTAAGTATGTGTCACTTTAGGCGTTAATCCAGGTTTTAGCTGCACATACACATTTAAACAAATTAGTAACTAATTAGTTGATAGCTAATTCTAGTTTTTATATCTTTCAGAATTTTATTTAACATTGTTATTTTGTTGTAATGATTTTCTCTTGATTGGCGGCGCTAGTGGACGCGCAATGCAGATGCACCCTTAAAAATTTAAAGTAAAACAAACTGAACAATACCTATTAAGTAAAGGTACTTAATCTACTACATTTTTATTATTAAAGTAAAATAACTATAAGTTAATAAAGGTTATTCATATTTACAGGGGAAGTCCGTAATCGTCGCGTCCTAGCCTATTTCTATAAATTATTTCACAGACAAGCATTACTTATCTTCTAGTTAAACTTAAACTATGTCAAAATTATTGATCTCAACTGAAACCTGTGAAACAAGTTATCTTTTTGCCAAAAACTATAATATCGATGGCTTAGAGCACACATGTACTAATTACAAAAAATGCGATTTTTACTTTTTGAGTGACAACTGTATTAATTGACGTGCTCTACCGTTTGCACTTACCCACGTGTCGATATTCCATCTCTTTCTATTAAAAACCCAGTGTCACTGTTGTATTAAGTAAGCTTCGGTTATGTCCAAAAGTATTAAAATCCTTTATTTTTACTAATCTGCTACGAAAACTCCATAAGTGATTTTAAGATTCCCTCCTGCGGTACTACTTAACGCACAAAAATATTAAGTACTTTTACGGCATGTTATCTTACATTAATTATACTATCCAAATGTTGTAAGTGCAGTTAATACGAAAAAAAAACAGCTGTTCCATACATTTAGGTCGAGTAGGTATTGCGCTTTTGTATGGAACAGCTGATTTTTTTCTCGCACCCACAGAGTTGGCCCCATAGTAAAAGTTGCTTGTAATCATGAGTGGAACCATCCCACTGCGGACTGATGACTGATTTAAAGAAACTTTTTAATAAGTACCTACTATTTTTAATAATTATTAAAATGTTGTAGAATGTTTTATTGATTTCTAATATTATTATTATTATTTAATATTATTATTATTTTATGTTCTAACCTGCACAAAATATCTTGAGTCGGTATTTAATAATAAAAATTAATAAATAATTTAATAATTTATTATTAAATTTATCTATATTTTTTAAATTTAAATTAATAATTTAATACTTATATATCTAACATTACATATCTATACATATATCTAACATTTTTGTTTTAATAAGTACCTGTTACTCTATTAGAATACTAACCCAGCCCCACTCAGTACATTCGTGCATTCAAATTACTAAATATGAGGGTTCAAATGTACTAAGTGAGGGGGGTTAGCTAGGTTTTCAGCTGATTTTGTTATCAATTTGACGTAATTGCGTTATGAAATTTACTTATTTGTAGAACTAAAGAATAAGTCTTGTGAATAAACGTAATTTGAATTCCATATCATATACAGTTTTTGTATTTTATGATGCTTCAACTTTAAAATGCTCTCCTGAAAAATCAACTTTTTGTAATTAAAACATGTGTGCTCTAAGCCATCGATATGTAGGTACTTACCTATTATGAGGTAAGTAATTATAAATAAAACACACTTGATCAGATGATAGGTAGGTAGTACCTACTTCTAAACGTAGGGAGGTAGTCGTGTAACAAAACATAACCGTGATTGTTTATTCCTAGATTTATAATACCGTATCTACATAATTAAAAAAATAACATAAATAGATCTTCATTTATTTAGGTCATAGGTAGGTATTTACTTTAGGTAAGTACCTACTACAAAATATTATAATTTTACCAATACTATTTAAAATAGCAAACAGTCAGTGTAGGTAGGTACACAAAGATATTATAATATAATATTTTTATAAGCGTATGTTATATTTTATAATCTATATAAGTACATACAAAGGTTATAAGAAATACGTATTAAATAATTATTATATTATAGGTATTACCTGGTTAGGAGCCCCGTTTCTTTGCTTGTATCTTGTAAGTATTACTTTTATTTAGGGTAAAGTCTGTTTATCCTTACATGTCCTACCTATAGTAAACAGCTTTTGAGAGTTGTCATACCTAGGTAGGTACGTCTTTTCAGAAAACATTTTACTTAAGTATAGGAAATGAGAGAAAGAATATAATTGCTGCAACCTATTTAAATAACCGAAAACCGTCCGACCTTACCCGTGTCATATAATAAAATATCAAATAATTTCTTGTAAAATCGTTTGTTGTAAGTAAATAAGTACCTATAAGTACTTAAGTGTTTTATAATTGATGTTTTCCATCAGTATTTTTTCTTTAAAGTGTTGAGTGAAGATTGTTTACCAAGTGAAGGGGATAAACAGACATAATCTCTACTTACGGCAAAAAGAGAAGCTCAATCAAGTCAAGTGCCGCAAACGCGTGTGTGTGACCAGTGTGCGACTGTGCGTAGGTAGTGTGCGTTGCTGAAGAGAGCAAAATTTGAGCGATATGTACGACAATATGAGTAGGTACCTATAATATTTCAATCAGTAATAAATTAATACATAAATGTAGCTAACTAGGAATATTTTGTAAAGGGATTGTATACAAAAATAGTTGTCCAAATGGCTTTCAAAACTTCAATCTACAAAAAAATTACTCCACATAATGGTTACAATCATCGGTATCAGCAGAGTTTTTTAACTAATTTCAAGAGTAGGTACTATTATAATTTTATTGTAATCCATGATTTACTTCGCTCTCAGTTAAAACGATCGTAATTATCTTTGGAAAATAGGAAAAATGTCGGTACAATGCAAGCTATGATTACACGCGGCGTTCGACGGTTTGTCTTGTTTGTCCATATAAAATATCACAAAGTATGAGAAACCGCTTGCCACGAAAACTTTGTGGTTTTTTGTATGGACAAACCATCCAATCATCGCACGCTCTGCCGGTCTAGTCTCTTTTCTTTAGTCTAATCTGCCCCCCTAGCATGACCGATTTATATCGCGTGATATAGCGTTTTATCACGTTTAACTGTCAAAAAGACAAAGGAGTTTGACAGTTGAGTGTCGATAAAATGCTATATCACGCGATATAAATCGGTCATGCTAGGCAGGCTGGCGGTAGGTCTACTTACGGGAAAGTATTGGTACAGCTCACGCAACGAGTTAAAGTTGCGTTGACATGATCAAAGTATACTTGGACCTAACTAGGATAATATGAATAAATAGTTAAGATATAAGTAATTCCAATAATTGTGTTTAATCATAGACAATTAAGAAACAATGTATATAAAGACTACAAACTTAATAATATATAAATACATAAAAACTTGTAAGTAATAGGTACCCAAAGAGAATGTAAAATCACTTTAATACCTACAACAATAAAAAAATACAAACACCCCCCAAAAACCCGAATTTACCCGAATTTTGCAAATTTCCAAAAAAAGTCACTAGTAGATTTTCAAAATTCAAACGTTCACACGTGTCTTGATAAATTCCTCAACTTTTGGTACTATTTCCATCTCGATCCTCCCAAAATCCTCGGAGATATAGTCAAAAATACATCTCAGGCGATTTGCATCTGTTTTCAATGGTAAAAGTCATTACGCTGTGTCCAAGTTACTTGGTCCAAGTACCTACCTATACTTGGATCGTGTCAACGGGTATCCAAGTAAACTTTGATCAAAGCTACTTTGTCCAATTTACTTGGTCCAAGTATACTTTGATCATGTCAACGTGGCTTTGAGAGCTCTCGGCAAATGTGGAGGGGGTATGTGCAGTAGTAATTTGGTAGGTACTAAAAATAATTCTGGGCACCAGCAATGATGGTTTAGACAAAATCATTACAATCAATGATGGTGTAGGTAATGATTGTGACCAAAAACGATTGAAACTGATCTCGAATGAAATCCGGTCGGATTAAGACCCTATGCGCATAGTCGCATTCGCATACCCCCTCCACACTGCCGAGAGCGTATTTTCATGTTTATATCTTACACATTCATTGAGAATGTCTATACATAACGCTCTCACATTCAACTTAGATTCAACCTTTCTAACCTTTCCCCACACTGCAGGCAGACTACACCCTCCTTCTAAAGTTACATCAAAATTCAAAACTCTTTGGTCCTTTGGAGTTTCAAATTCGAAACTGCAATATGGCAATGCGCGCTCAAGTGTTGTTCAAAAGGAATTTGATTGGCGCGCAGTTTACGAACACGTCGGGCACGAGGAGCGTTGCTCCTGCGTCGGATGCGCGCGCACCGCCAGGCGGGACGGGTCGACGGGGTTCGCCTTGGCGACTAGAGAGCGCGCCACGTGAGCGAACGCCGCTTCCACATTGAGGCCGGTTTTCGCAGATGTCTCCATAAACGCGACTTGGTACTCTCTTGCCAGTCGCTGCCCCTCCTCCCTCCTCACCGCCCTCTCTAAGCCGCTATCGGATTTGTTACCTGGAATTGATCGGTATGGTGGCCGTTAGCATGTTTCTAAAATAAGAATGTGATGAGCATGTAGTGAGTGAGTCATATCTTAATTGCTGCCAAACTTGCAAGACTTGATCTACCTATTTCAGATAAGTAAACATAAACAGGGTTAAGATTATTAATATAATTGAAAAATATTAGAAAAAATCGACTCACCCGTAGCAGCTCAGACGGGACTCGAACCCGCACCCTTAGCATTCCGGCCCAATGCACTAACCAATTATGCTACCGAGTCGCTAGCGAGCTTGGCGAAATTTTCTAATACTTTTCACGTTTTTACGCTGTAGGCCAGCGCCATCTCATCAATGTGAAGAGAATTACTTCGACATTGCTATACGGGTGAGTCGATTTTTTCTAATATTTTTCAATTATATAATCTTAATATAAAAATAGCATTGTGAATGCATAAAATTTAAAAGTTTAAAAAATAAACAGGGTTATTTGTAAAACACCAACAAGCAGAAGTCATCGAAGTTTTGGACATTGACCATGTTCCACATTCAGCTGTAATTATCTATTCTGTGGTAGGGGTAGGGGTATCCTACCTACTACACAAAAACAAAACAAGATTTTTGTTTGCAGTAACAATGATTTTGCTTCCATTTCCATTCCATTGCCATCGGGAACATATTTTGTTGAATGTTTTCAAAAGTAAACTCTCGCTGGCTGGATGTTCATGATACCTTCGTCGCCTTCTGTTGCTCGTTCACAATACTAATGGGTAATAACGTCGTGGGTAGTCAAGTACAAAGACGGAATGGTGCTAGCTAATAGTCGTGATCCTTGGAAACAATAAAGAAATAGTGAACAACAAAATGACGAGGCGCAGGCCCCGGTAGTCCATTAAAACGTGGACAAGAGGCAATTGGAAGAGTAGGGTCTCAATCTCAAATGACAGCTAATCGATTTCCAAAAAGGGTTGTCTGTCGCTGTCGAATGTCGAAGTAGTGTCTTTCGAAGGTGTGTGTTGTCGAAATATGTTCTGTCGGCTTGTCGAATATAATATGTACTTAGTAGTTCTTACTTACGAGCTATTGTTTTTCGAAATTGAGACCGTGTCGAAATAATTGACTGTAGAAATTCAGGATGACACTCCAATGGCATGGCACCTACGCCACCTACATTATTGCTGAGACCTCTGTTACTCAAATCTTATCTGAATTTCCGTAGGATAAGGGCGTGATTTGATTACCATACAACAGTACTATCACCAAGATACAGCTGCATGCAATACATTACCTAGAAGCATGATGACGACGTCGTCTTGTGCGTACTCCCGGATTTCGCCGAGCCAAGCCCGGATGTTGTCGAAGCTCGTCTTGTTTGTGACGTCGTAAAGTAATAGTAGTGCTGTTAAATAAAATGCCAGTTTAGTTCCTGTGATAGATGCATTTAGGGTTAGGAACCATATCTCAGGATTTGTCCTGAGATCTCAGAACTTTTGGATTTTTGTCAGGATTGCGGCCGGATTTTGAAAATCTCAAAGAAAAGTTAAACAAACTGAAAATGATAATAATAGAAGGATAATAAGGCGGCGCGCGGCGCGGCGGCGCGGATTTTTCAATGGAAATCGGGCCTTTTCTCCGGGCTTTTGATTTTTTCATATGGGGCCCTACCGGCCTTTTCGAATTTCGACGGGTCTGCCGAGCTTCAACTTAAAACAGAAAAATCAAAGTAAGGAATTTCGTATTGTACTATTTGTCGAAGTTATTTGGAAGATATCGATGTTCTTGTGGCATCATAAATTGGGGTTCGCTATTTTGGCCCGACTGGGCTCGATTTAGCTGTTTTAATTTGAAGTCCAGCAGAATCTTCGAAGTTCGATGCGTTAGCCGGTACGGCCCCTGGTAACCCATCCCTAAAATATGTGAAAAAATTATGAAACTGACGAAATAGTCCCACGAAAACTTTAAAGTATTTTTCTCGAAACTGAACTATAATATATATAAAAACTTCATAAATGGCGTGCACTTTGACGTAATTTTATACCCCACGCGGGGTTATTACATCAGAATTCAGTTTTCACAAGAAATTTGCTGTTTTTTTCAATTTTGCCATGCGTTTTCTGAACTGAAAATATGATAGATCGAATAACAGATAACGACTTTCTTAAAGTAGAGTAGTAGTAGTAGCTTTAATAGTAGACGAGATTACAGAGTTTTAAACTTTCGACTTCTTTTTGTGACGGAATATCCCCGCTCTTCCTTAATAAAAAATGCACGTTATTTGATGAAAGCGCTACTAGATGGCGCTACCAGCATTTAACAAACAGGCAAACAATGGAAAACTTTGTCAAAAGAGTTTGTTACAGTGCCTTAATTTGCTTAATATTTTTAGGAACACTCATAACAACAACAACAACTAATCAGATCATACCATGTGCGTCTCTGTAATAGGCGTGAGTGACGCTACGAAAGCGCTCTTGGCCAGCTGTGTCCCAAATCTGAAGCTTCACTTTGATGCCGTCGACAGTTACCACCTTATTCTGCGGACAGATGGCGCTACATGTAACGAAAACAAATTATTGAATGAAACTTTTTATGCAAACAAAGTTACAAGTTTTTATTTTTACTCGAGATATTCGAAGTTTTGAACTTGGAGCATAAAAATTAACTTCAACCACAGAAAATAATAATACCTACTCTTTTAGGGCTGATTTTTCAATGCCTAGATGGAGCTTTATCAGTTTCATAGCATTGAAAATGATTGTCATTCATTTGTCTGTCACATTTTTGAAAGACTTTTTATTAGATTTGGTTAATATTTAAATTGACTGATATTCTGTTATCTGAGGATTGAAAAATCAGCCCTAATCTCTTAAATTAAAAAATTATGCCATCTTTTCGTTACGCTACCTACCTACAAAAAAATCAATCAAAAAAAAAAGTATTTTGATTTCTTACCACATAACATAACTTATACCTACCTAGGTAGGTTATAAATAATCAGATCAAGTTGAGTGAACTTTTACAACTCTTCAATTCATATTAAGTTGCAAAAAATTGCAAATTCAAAACCACCAGATCCAATCAGTGACAGCAGCAATAAATCAAAATTGCAAAAAATACCATTGTAAACAAAAAATCGGACCCATTGCAGCGATAAATCACCCGGCACAAAGTCGATTCAATTCAATCAAAGGCAGCTGTCATGGCGGGGGGCGGGAACGGAAAAAGCGCGCCAAACTTTGAACACCAATGGCGGCGCAGCGGACTTTACGCGCGCTAAATGTGAGTGGTCCATTTTGAACTTGAGCCCTTGTGACAGTCATTAATTGCCTTATTTGCTGCCTGATGATGAATAATATTGTTACTTTTTACCCGACTGCAAAGAAAGGGTTATGTGTTTCGCGCGTATCTTGTAAGTAAGTTTGTATGTTTTTAATATTGTTGTATTTTATAATTTCACTAATCTAATTAGTATAAGTAATGTAAACTTCAATGCAGCGTTGCCAGAATGTTACTTTTGTAACATTTTGTGTTACTTTTGACCCTCTCGTGTTACCTCCATGTTACACGACTCAAAATGTTACTTTTACGTAACTTTTGACACTTAACCCGGCGTCATTGAGGCAGGGTCAATATGACCCTGCATGTTTTGCATACGGAAAACTGCTTAGAAATAATTGCCACCCACAACTGTCTGTCTCAGTAGCTGCAGCTAAAGATCACCCCTCCCCTTCGCGTATCTCACTTCATTCGTCCATCACCAGCGCAACGAGCAACACGTGTGTGAACCTGCGACAGGGTAATTATGACCCAGCTCAACGGCGACGTTGCTGTTTTGTGCCATATACTTTTTATATATATTTTATATGAAGATCATGTTAGTGTTCGTCGTTCGTTCTTATCTTCCAATGATAGAGAGGTAAGGTAGTATAGATTTTATTTAAGTAAGTATTTGTTAGAAACGATATTGTTTTTTGTTGATATAAGAAAATTAAGAAAAGAGTTACAGTTTTGTTGTATAATTAATAGTCTATAAGAAAAACGAAAAATAAAGATTATTTCACTCATTACCAATGTGTTTTATTGCTGCTACTGATTATAAATACAGTATTTATAATTAATATAAAATTTGAAAAATTTAAAATTATTTTATACTAGGCAAAATTTTAACAATTGTAACCAGGGTCATGATGACCCACCTCAACGTTAGTGTAACTTTTTTCCGCCACAATGACGCCGGGTTAATAAAAAATATTAATAAATAAATTAAATATAATATTATTACAAGATTAGTGGATGAAACTGACTAAAAATCGCGTTGCGCGGCCGTTTTATTGCTATAAACAGGCAAGATTACAAGGTTACCTGGATGAAACTGACTAAAAATCGCGCTGCGCAGCCGTTTTATTGCTATAAACAAGCAAAATTACAAGGTTACCTATGGATGAAACATACTAAAATTTGCGATTTCATAATATCTATAAAAACCTAAGGGCGCAGTTATAGAAGCTCGCACAGGGCGCAGAAAAGGCTATTTACGGCACACGACAACAAATAAACCAACCACAGACCACTACTGGTTGGTTTGTTTGTTGTCGACTTGTTTGTGCTATCAATAATCGTAAGTATTAAAGTGCCATGATACAGTAAGAGTCGATTTCTACATAAAATAAGAAAATGTTACTTTTTTCGTGAAAATGTTACTTTTTGAGCTGTCGTGTGTTACTTTTGACTATCGGCCACTGGCAACACTGCTTCAATGGGGGAATGACTGAAAAATAAACAAAATGGCTGAGTATATTTTATTAAGCTCCCTTAATAATAAAAAAAGTTTCAGAATTTTCGCTTGCGTGGAAAATCTAAAAAATTAAAGTTACTTTGTCTTCACAAATGTAGAAGTAACAGCAGAATGGAGATTTCAGGTTTGAGGTTAGCCACCACCGGCTTTAACGGAACCACAACATGATTTGAAAAAAGTTTTGACATTAAATTTGTTATGAAACTTACCTTTAACTTAACTTACCTTGTTGTGGCCGTGGCAGGTGGTGTAAGTACCTAATATCTCCACTATCGTACTTTTTCAAAGATGAAAGTTTTTTTTGTATTTCATGCAACCAAAAAATTCTGAAACTTTTAAACTTTTCAGTCAATTTGATTTTTTAGGCATTCCCTTATTGTTTTAAAGGTTATTTTAGTTTTGTTATTAACTATCTCTGCGATTTCGACGCGAGATAGGGGAATAATTGTCAACCTGTATTCTATGGTGTCAATTTACAGTCAACACACGTGTGACCGTGTGAGTGTGATATAGGTACCCGGAAGTCGATGCCGACGGTTGATACGTAGTTTCCGGCGAGGAACGTTCCGTCACGGAACCGAACGAGCATGCACGTCTTCCCGACGCCGCTGTCGCCGAGCAGCATCACCTGGGAATTGAATTGTTTCAGGTTACAGATTCAATGATACACGACTCGGCAGGTAACTTTAGCTCACCGCTAAACTTACGTGCCGCAGCCTATACATGTATGGGCTTTCAAAAGAAAAAAACATTAATAGTACTGTCGCCCGTGGTACATTTAAATCACGAAAAAGGTTACCGTTTGCCTTTGTGTTATAAGTAGTTATT
Source organism: Agriphila straminella (assembly GCA_950108535.1). Taxonomy (NCBI): domain Eukaryota; kingdom Metazoa; phylum Arthropoda; class Insecta; order Lepidoptera; family Crambidae; genus Agriphila; species Agriphila straminella. Next base: position 14,359,342 of record OX467309.1, on the reverse strand, counting down.
TATTATACGCCATTATAGATACTAAACCTTATTCGTGATTTAACCGAAAAATAATTGAAAATAATAGCCTACACTCTAACTAAATACAGCCAGCAGCACATCAGACTTTATATGCTGACCTTGAGACCGCCTTTATGCTGTACATAATAAAAAGCTGTTTACGTACTTCAACAACCTCGCGTGATGTCGTGCGTACATCAAATGTTAAATTCGTTTGAAAGTTTTAATTTACTTACATTTTTGTCTTAAAAATACAAAAAAAACATATGATTGTGAATTATTAAGAAGAAGTTTTAACTACCTAACCTACATAGATTCGAGAACAAACAATGCTACTATAATAGTAGTTTGTTACACAAGGGACGTAAGAGAGCTATTACAGAACAAGATCCAATTTGGCGCCCATGCGAGCGTAGCTCGCAAAGGGCGCTACGGATCGAGTGCACTAGCGGCGCACTACTGGCGAATATAGTTCGAGGGTGTAATAGCTACTTACAACCGAGGTAAGCATACTACTTTACATCATTCATGCAAGGTAAATATAATAAAAATAAAGGTTAAAAAAATAATAGTAAAAAAATAAAAAAAAAAATAAACTGAACAACTTTCATTATAGGACCAACCCCGAAATCACGAAAAATAATCAGCTGTTCCATTCAAAATGAATCTTATCATTTTATGAAAAAAAATATTGTTTGACCAAGGAGTTTTGCATAGCTTGAACTGAAATGAAATACCTGTAATTTCATTGTTGTTTTTTTTTTCAGTAAAAAGTTTCGTCAGTTTAAAAATAAGAAAAAAGATTGGTTCACTAAGGAGTTTTAAATGCTTGAATTGTAAAGTGTACTTTACAATTAAAGCATTCACCATGATTGACTTGTAAAGTGATTTGAAAATGGAACGTTCTATCTAAACAATGCACTGTGTTCCACATGTCAACTTACACAGCCTCATACTATATTAGTAAATGCTAGTTACCGAGCAGTATGATGTAAAAATACTTACTTTTCCGAATACGTCATACTTGTCCTCTCGTTTCCCATGTTGCTCCCAAGGTTCAGTGGGCGAAGGAGGTTCGCTGTGGGGCATTACTCCTTCTTGGTCATTCTTTTCGTCGTCCTCCCGCGCCTCAGGTAAATTTCGCGCCCAAGTAGGCCGCACTCTCCCCACTATTACTCGCTTCTCCAATTGTCTATTGTCCATCGAGTTTGGATTCCACATTTTGATTGTCTGTGACAGTCGTTCTAAATTCAAAAGTCACTAGATTCGATTTATTACTTTTCTTTTTGCACACTGGTTTTCACTCATGTTGTTTTTTATTATTTGATAAATAATGCAAAGGGCCACGGGTTTATTCATAGAGTAAGATAAATAAAATTGGGTTTATTTATTTAGGGACTTTAAAAGGGGGTTTATTTTTTGTTATAATGAGCGTTTACTCTCGTAAAAGTAGGTAGGTACTTGTGTCTTTTCAGAATGGGAACTTGCGAAATTAACATTCCAGAAAGATTACTTAATTAAATTCACTTTAGACTATCAGTCGTGTTACACATTTAATCTATAATTTCTCTTTTCAAACTTTTCCTTATTATCTTATTAACTATATCGCGGCTCAGAAATAGATCTTATGTCGAGAAATGTAAAATGATTTGAAGAAAACGTTTTACCATTCAAAAGATAGCACGTGCGAAGCTCAAATCACGTTGCTATATTTGTTATCTTGTTCTACACCTACTTTGTTTTGAAAATGTAAATGAAAAACTGTGAAAATCCTTGAGCAGTTTATATTTAGGATTAGGTACCTATTCCTTATTTTGTATATAGGTACTTAAATTTCTAAACTCATATCAATTTCTAGAATTGTTATGATCACCCATCAAAGATCCATCACCAAACTCATATTTTTTTATTTTTACAATTTTTGCTCCACGCGTTGAGGTCAATTGACCTCAACTCATTTAGTCACTCGCCAACGCTCACCGCGAACGCACGGTGTAATTGTGCCGATAAAAATGTCGACCTGTGTGTTGAAGACGTGCAAAAATCGCTCCACTACGAAGAAAAAAAATAGTGGAGTGACTTATCATCGGTAAGTAAACAAAACATCAACATAAACCAACCAAAACTAATTTTTATACATTATTTCTACTGACCCGACATTTTGAATGAAAATCATAGATTATGAAAAGTGAACCATACAGATTGTATATGTCGACGCAACACCATAATATTAAGAAATAACAACTTTGATTGTGTTATAATTACTATTACTAATTTGTTCTTAAAATTTATTGTTTAAAGCCTCTTAATTCTTATCTTGATTTATAATGAGCAAGGAATAAACTTTGTGCATTGTTCTATAATTAATCTTAAATTAAGGAGTTATCTGGAACAGTTGGTCTGTCGTCACATCCGCCGGCATTTAGCCACCCCGGATGTTTTGGCTAGTTATCGATTAAAAATTAATTGAAAACTAAATTAGCTTTTAAAAATTGATTGATGAATTTACAGATTTATTTCATTACTCTGAAAAATCAATGCGTTAAGTTATTTCCATTTTAAATCACTACGTAGCTTCACATCCGCTGGCATTTTGCCGCCACCGAATGTTTCAGCTAGTTTAGGCTAGTTATCAATTAAAAATTAACTGAAGACTAAAATCGTTTTTGAAACTTGATAGATGAATTTACAAAATTATTTCATTACTGTGAAAAATCTATGTGTAAAGTTATTTCAATTTAAATTACTACTTCCGGTTCGCGCCATTTTTCATGTGTAAAACGATGAAGCGTAGATTTGGTGCGATTGGCCGGCATTACTGTTCGAGTCGTCTTAGAAGCAAGTTGTTGAATTTGTGATAGTGCTAGTGGAAGACTTGAGATAATCCTGTGAGTATTTAAACCATTGTTAACTTAGTTAGGAACTTAAATAGTTTTAGCTTATTTGTATTTGCAAAATAAATTGAGTGTATTCCAATATTGAGTGTAATTATTTGCAATGAGTGAGCCTAGTGATGGAAATGGTGACGTCAGCGATGCTGACGTCACTCTTTCTAAAAACCCTGCTGGACAAAGCCCGTCGTTATCAGAAGTGGGATTACCACCCACTTCTGCTCGTCCTACTGATGAAATTAATGAAAATAGTAACGCTTCTGTTAACGGGGTTCCAGCGGAGTTTTTCTCGCAAATATTGCAAATGGTTAAGCACGTGTCCGATCGTTTGACGACATTACCGGATTCAAAAGTGAAAATTAATGACGTGTTTTTGCCGTCATACGATCCGGACGCGAATATTGGAGTACGCGAGTGGTGTCAACATGTCACCACTGCGATGGAAACCTACAACCTGAGCGACTATGATGTAAGAATGAGAGCAAGTAGTTTACTTAAAGGTCGCGCAAGGTTGTGGGTGGACAACTGGCTTGTTTCTACCACCTCGTGGCGGGAATTGCGCGATGTTTTAATTACAACGTTTGAACCAGAGAATAGATATTCCCGCGATGTTGTTCGGTTTCGAGAACATACTTACGACAATTCTAAAGACGTTGCGCAGTTTTTGTCACAGGCTTGGGTCTTGTGGAGACGCATTACCAAAGATAAATTATCCAATGATGACGCAGTTGAGGCTGTTATTGGTTGTGTTGGCGATGAGCGACTGAGAATCGAACTGCTGAATGCCAGGGCCACTTCTGTACCAGAGTTGATTTCAGTAGCTTCATCCATACGACGCACAAAGCGTTCTTACCCGAGTACGTTAAATGTACAGCAAGGCCCTGTCAAGCGGCAGCGATTCTTAGACAAGCCATCGGTATTCTGTAATTTTTGTAAAAAACCGGGTCACGATACGCGAGATTGCCGCAGTAAAAGTAAAAGCGAAAATCCTCAACTGCCTCGTCCAGATGATAAAACAGTTCCACAAAAGGATAGTAGACCAACGTGTACATTTTGTTCGAGATTAGGTCACACATATGAAACATGTTATAAACGTGAACGCGCAATAGTTTCAAATGTAAATTGCGTAGGTAAACCGAAACTAAATTCTATGCCACTTGTGATTGGGGGTTTCAAATTGTTCGCGATTTTCGATAGCGGGGCGGAATGTTCGTTAATACGCGAATCGTTAGCATCTAAATTGCCCGGAAAAAGAATTGATGTAGTTAATTATTTGAAAGGTATAGGGCAATTTACGGTAGTATCTCTTTCAACATTAATAACTGTTTGCATAATAGGTGATTTGCAAGTAGAACTTCAGTTTCATGTAGTCCCGGACTATGAATTGTGCTCAGATATTCTAATAGGGATGAATCTTATTCAAAATACGAACTTAAGCGTTGTGGTGAATTCTCGGGGTGTGGAATTGGTTCACCAACCGGTCGTCTACCACATGCGGTCACACAGCGAAAAATTTGACAATTTAGATTGTGACTTGACTGACGATGGTCAAATTGGCGAACTCAAAATATTGCTCAATAAGTTTGAACATCTATTTATCCACGGCTACCCTCGCACACGTGTGGTGAATTAGAAATACGTTTAAAAGATCCTAATAAGTGTGTAGAGCGTAGACCGTACAGGTTGAGTCCGGTCGAACGGGAAAAGGTGCGTGATATTGTGAACGAGTTACTCGAGCACAATATCATTCGCGAGAGCAAGTCGCCGTTCTCCAGTCCAATCATACTAGTCAAAAAGAAAAATGGCAAGGACCGCATGTGTGTGGATTACCGCGAGCTGAACAGAAACACTCTGAGGGATCACTACCCACTACCGATAATTTCTGATCAGATAGACCAATTGGCGGGGGGTCTCTTTTTCTCTACGTTTGATATGGCAGCTGGTTTCCACCAGATACCAATCTCTGAGAATTCAATTGAAAAAACTGCTTTTGTGACCCCAGACGGCATGTACGAGTATCTGGCCATGCCGTTCGGGCTCAGTAACGCATGTTCCGTTTACCAAAGATGCATGAATAGGGCCTTGGCAGATCTCCTTTTTTCACCTGATCAAATCTGTCAAGTGTACGTTGATGATGTGCTTTCAAAATGTAGGGAATTTGCCGAAGGTATTGCCAATATAGAACGAATACTAATTGCACTACGAGAGGCCGGTTTCTCTATTAATATAGACAAAACTGCCTTCTTTAAACGCTCCATTGAGTACTTGGGTAATATCATAACCAACGGGCAAGTCAGCCCTAGCCCAAGAAAGGTGGAGGCTTTAACGAAGGCACCCATTCCACAAACGGCTAAGCAAGTTCGACAGTTCAATGGTCTCGCCGGGTACTTTAGACGTTTCATTCCCAATTTTTCGCGTGTAATGGTACCACTTTATGAACTAACGAAGAAAGACTCCAAATGGGAATGGAATGGCAGACACGACGAGGCCCGTAACCTAATTATACAACACTTGTCTACTGCGCCTACCCTTGCACTATTTCAGGAAAACTCACCAATCGAGCTCTACACGGACGCAAGCAGCCTCGGCTACGGTGCGGTGTTGGTCCAGACCATCGGGGACCGACAGCATCCAGTCGCGTACATGAGCCAGCGCACCACAGACGCCGAGAGCCGTTACCACTCCTACGAGCTCGAGACCCTGGCGGTGGTGAGGGCCATCAAGCATTTTCGGCACTACTTATACGGCCGAAAATTCAAGGTAATAACAGATTGTAACGCTTTAAAGGCATCCAAGAACAAAAAGGATTTACTTCCAAGAATCCATCGATGGTGGGCGTTTCTGCAGAATTACGACTTCGAGATCGAGTATAGAAAAGGTGAGCGATTGCAGCACGCAGATTTTTTTAGCAGAAACCACGCAGCTGAACTATCGGTCAACGTCATGACCAGAGACACTGAGTGGCTTCAAATTGAGCAACGACGTGACGATGTTCTGCGTCCACTGATTGACAGCATGTCTACTGACAGCCCAGCGGCAGGTTACACCTTAGAAGAAGGTTTGCTCAAGAAAACACTCACCGATTCTGTACTCGGTACGTACAAACTAATAGTAGCACCGAAGTCATTTCAATGGAGTTTGATAAACTCTTTTCACGCGTCGCTACAGCACCCAGGATGGGAGAAAACCCTTCAAAAGCTGAAAGAAACTTACTGGTTTGCAAATATGAGCACAATCGTGAGAAGGTTTGTTGACAATTGCGTTATATGCAGAACTTCGAAGGGGCCCTCTGGTGCTGTTCAAGCGCAGCTTCACCCAATTCAGAAACCCACCACAGCATTTCAAGTCATCCACATGGACATCACCGGCAAGCTTGGTACGAGAAACGCTGAAGGTCAACATGAGTATGTAATAGTCACTATAGATGCATTCACTAAGTACATTTTACTTAGTTACTCCAATGACAAGAGCCAAAGCAGCAGTCTCGCAGCGCTGAAACGAGTCGTTCACTTATTCGGAACTCCAGTACAGGTCGTAGTCGATGGCGGTCGTGAATTTCTTGGCGAGTTCAAAGCTTACTGCGAAAGGTATGGCATCAATTTGCATATGATAGCGCCAGGAGTAAGCCGAGCAAACGGGCAAGTAGAAAGAGTAATGAGCACCCTCAAGAACGCTCTGACGATGATCAAAAATTATGACACCGAAAATTGGCAGACTGCTTTAGAAGCCCTTCAACTTGCATTCAACTGTACCCCACACAGAATAACAGGTGTTGCACCGCTTACTCTACTGACACGCCGCCAACACTGTGTACCACCGGAACTCCTAAGACTGGTAAACATAGAAAGTGAGTTAATAGATTTCGATACTCTCGACCAGCACGTGCAACAGAAAATGGCAGCTGCAGCTCAGTATGACAAACAACGGTTTGACAGGAATAAGGCCAAGCTACGCCCATTCCAAAGAGGTGACTATGTACTTATCAAGAACAATCCCCGAAATCAGACATCGTTGGACCTGAAGTATAGTGAACCATATGAGATCTACAGAATATTGGACAATGACCGCTACATGGTGAAACGTGTGACAGGCAGAGGGCGACCACGCAAGGTCGCTCACGATCAACTGCGTCGAGCTCCTCAACCTGGCGAACAGGAAACCGTGTCGACGGGCTTCGACGAGGATACCCAACAGCAGACCACATCCCAGCACGTCGATGCACCAATTGAACCAGTGCCGTCCACATCCCAAGCTGCCCAGCCATTGGATGCCTAAACAATCGGTTAGTGTCGTTTGTTAAGTCATTTTTCATTGACAGATAATGCCACTTGTATAAACTAAATAACTAGTAACAAGAATTATTTGATAAAAATTATCAAAGCAAGAATAATAACTAATTTAAAACAAGAACATTAAAAATAATAAGAGCTGAATTAATTGGCACATCTATCAGTGAAAAATATTACACTTAAGTAAGGACTGGTCAAATCATGTATTCCTTTTTCCCTTCAGTTTCGAAGTTGTTTACAGAGCCACTGGGGACCACGGTCATAAATATAAGGCCCAGGCCCCAGCATCGTCCTTCCTATATCCTTTAGAGCCCCTGTGGACCACGGCGTACTAGACCGCTCAGCACCACAGCATCAATATCCCGTGAGCATTAAGCAACGCAACTAACATTGTTTTTCAGAGCCTCTGGGGACCACGGTCATAAATAAGGCCTAGGCCCCAGCATCGACCTTTCCATACATCCTTAGAGCCCCTGTGGACCACGGCGTACAAGACCGCTCAGCGCCACAGCATCATCCCTGTCTACGAAAATATTATCATGCAAGTATGCGTGGAGCATTTGCATCGACATGTCAACTAAACAAACCGTACGAGTATGCGTAATACATCGTACTTCATAAATAAAACCTAGCTCACTTCCCTGAACAGTGCCAATCGACATCTTATTATCTTAACTATTATTATAATCTCCTATTTATTCTAACAAACTGTGAGGTGACAGACGTTACCTCATCACATTATCTTTATTGTCCAATTAAAGTATTTGGTTTTTACAAAATATTAGTTGAAAACTTGGTTACCTACTAGAAACATTATCAAAAAGAAGACAAATTATAAAGCTTTAACCAGCTACCTACTGTAGCCAAGTTATCAGCTAGTGTACCTGTCTACGGATACCTAGCTCAGAAATTATTTCTTCTTTCAGAATCGCGACTGGTGCAGAGCACGCACCGTCTCGCAGAATGGCCGTGTCGACGCAACACCATAATATTAAGAAATAACAACTTTGATTGTGTTATAATTACTATTACTAATTTGTTCTTAAAATTTATTGTTTAAAGCCTCTTAATTCTTATCTTGATTTATAATGAGCAAGGAATAAACTTTGTGCATTGTTCTATAATTAATCTTAAATTAAGGAGTTATCTGGAACAGTTGGTCTGTCGTCACATCCGCCGGCATTTAGCCACCCCGGATGTTTTGGCTAGTTATCGATTAAAAATTAATTGAAAACTAAATTAGCTTTTAAAAATTGATTGATGAATTTACAGATTTATTTCATTACTCTGAAAAATCAATGCGTTAAGTTATTTCCATTTTAAATCACTACGTAGCTTCACATCCGCTGGCATTTTGCCGCCACCGAATGTTTCAGCTAGTTTAGGCTAGTTATCAATTAAAAATTAACTGAAGACTAAAATCGTTTTTGAAACTTGATAGATGAATTTACAAATTTATTTCATTACTGTGAAAAATCTATGTGTAAAGTTATTTCAATTTAAATTACTACTTCCGGTTCGCGCCATTTTTCATGTGTAAAACGATGAAGCGTAGATTTGGTGCGATTGGCCGGCATTACTGTTCGAGTCGTCTTAGAAGCAAGTTGTTGAATTTGTGATAGTGCTAGTGGAAGACTTGAGATAATCCTGTGAGTATTTAAACCATTGTTAACTTAGTTAGGAACTTAAATAGTTTTAGCTTATTTGTATTTGCAAAATAAATTGAGTGTATTCCAATATTGAGTGTAATTATTTGCAATGAGTGAGCCTAGTGATGGAAATGGTGACGTCAGCGATGCTGACGTCACTCTTTCTAAAAACCCTGCTGGACAAAGCCCGTCGTTATATACGTAGGTACTAAATTAGGACAGTTGAACTAATAACACAGTTTTACAATATAAGTATATTGTTCTATAGCAGTGGTTCCTAACCTGGGGGTAATTAGCAGGGGTAAATCAGCTATTTCAAGGGGGTAACAAAGAGCCTAATTATAAGGACAAAACTAGCACTTTGTGAGTTTCCCGCTGTTTCCGGACAAGGATCTGGGTTAGTAAATATTTTTCCAAGTTGCCATAGTAATATTTACCTACCTAATAAAAAAATCTATTCAACGACACCAAATGATTAGGTACTATTAGTGCGGGTACTAAGTGCCCATCCTCCTTTTTTATTTTTTGAATAAGTATCAGATTATCTAATTAAATTACGTTTTTACTATAATTTTATGCCATAATTACTAAGTAGGTATATCATAATCATTATGAAGAATGTGTCACATCTGTGTGCATGTTACTTTTTCTTTGACAACTCTGCGCATGCGTAGCCGCCATCTTTGCGATCGCTGCGACAATAATGTACCGTAGACTGTCCTTTCTATACGTAGTAATATATTTCAATGGCGCGGGCCATATTTTTATATAGAAAACGTAAAGTTGTAGCCACATAAAAAACATACGACAAGCTAAAGAGATTATCTAGTAGCTACAAGTATTAAATTGCGTATAAACCTCACAGATGATTGTAAAAAAAAACAGAATATCATTAAAAGCGCTTGTCGCGGGCATCGTTCAAGAATATTCTAGATAACGCTTCACGAACTAAAACAGTACGCAAAAATGGCACCTCAAATCAAATAGCGTCCCACTTACAAATTTGGCCCTTGTTTTGTACATAATCACCTCTTATTTTGTACAAACTCACATTTTGTAATACTTATTTTGTACTAAATAAGCTTATTTTGTACAAAAACACATCTTTTATCACTTACTTTGTGCAAAATAAGCGCCCAGTTTGTAAGTGGGACGCTATTTGAGGTGCCATTTTTGAGACTCTGACCGGACATCTAGGGTATTCTTGATCGAAGGTCGCGAGTCATATTTTTGACGTACTTAAATAATAGCGGAAACGTAAGAAATATAATTGTGCTAAAGATTATGATGAAAAAACAACGAAAAACATCGAAAAACTGCAGAAGTGAGGTTATTTTCCATACTCTTTACACGTAAAGAAAAAGACTGAGACAAATGATTTCGCGTAACGGAACCATAAATGCAATATGTTTATAGCATGTGCCAAATACAACTGATTTTCGGATGGGGTGCCATCTATGCTAAAATGCTGGGAAAGCTCAGCTTTACAATGCTGTCAGCTTTTACGCATCCCGTATGTATGTGGGATTCACCGGGGCCCTACCCACTAAACCCCCTACTAATTCCCGTAACACAGGACCTACGGGACCATGATGTCATGCATCCGTGCGGTCCTGGGTAATTATGTTACTTTGTTGCAATCAACTTGGACAGAAATCGCAGTAACATTGCGGCTTTAGTAAGAACCAATGTGACAACTATCTTACTTAAAGCAGCAATGTAACTAGGGGGGAATAGTGATGTTTAACCCTAAGTACCTGATTTAACTTTAGTGCTCGTTTTAGAATAACTCTTACCTCATCAATAACTCTTACCTCCTTAGGTAAGAGTTATTGAAGGCGACTTTCTATTGAATGTTATGCACGTACATTTCGCTTGTTAGACTCTAACTAGTTGAGTTTCAAAGAATTCCCTTATAATACGCTGAAAATGTGAGGCCATTATAATTCGATCCTAAGTACATTGATATGTAAGTAGATGTAGGAAGAAAGAAGCTTTGGCAAATTCCGGCAGAGGAAAACAAAACATGGAGAATAAAAGATGCTTACTAATAAGTAACCTCGAAAAATACGAGAACCAAATTAAGTTATTATATAGGTGCTTAATTAAAATAAAAAGTTTTCCTGTTAGATTTTAGTAGAGATACCTACGTACCTAGGTAGGTTATGTAGGTAGGTACTACAAGGCAAAACTCAGATACAAAATGGCTTACCACCAATTTTATTCTATAAAATTAAGGTAGGTGAATACTTTAATTACATTTTAATGTAATGTTTGTGAAAAAGTAGTTAACATTTATAAATTTAAAATAAAGCAAATAGAACATATTTTTCAACACACTTGCTCGTAAAGTGAACCCTAATACATCGCTTTTAGGGCCATAAACCGAGCTATAACAAACGCGTGCAATAATATAAAACACTAGTACGTAATAGAATTAACCCTACAAAGTTAAATTAGTACCTTACTGCAAGTTCTAGGCGAGCAAACAGAGCATTCCCAATTTAGCCGGGTAATACAGTTATTTTTTTTTAGTAACAACAAAGAGGTTTTATGCTGTTGAAAATTAATATAGATTTTTGGTATAAATAAATGTGTAAGTCCATAATTAAGTCAAAAAATGTTTATTATTATTAAATTATTCATAATTCACAATATTTTGTTATAAAATATTAAAATATTTGCATTTTATCACTTAAAATTATAATTTTGAAGTAGGCTGTATGCTCCTCACCCCTTTGTTCGAAAAATATTCTTGCGTTGGGCGTGTGAAAAAAACAAAAAAAACCTGCGCGCCTTTTCCCATAATTGTCATAATTATTTTGTTTTTGTCGTATTTGTTGCTGTGTGGTAAGTTACTTTGTTATTTCCTCGCAAATGTGTTGAAAAACGTCGTATGAAACTCGTGAGCTTTTGCTTATTGCACACTCGGCTGAGTTACGCCCTCGCCTTCGGCTCGGGCTGCAACCCACAGCCTTGTGCGCAATGAGCAACTTAAGCTAACTTGTCTCATAATGCACTATTTCCGCACTTTTCTATTCGACTCGAACTCGACTATAGTATAGTATTCACGAATCTATCGAAATAACATTAAACTTACGACAAAAATTTGTTTACGTCTAGTAATACTTGGAGACGAGGAAAGTTCTAACAGAATTTGATACACAATCTCGGGGGTATGAGGGAGGAGAGGAGATTAACTTTCCATTAATTTGGTACAGTGATGCTGAAGAGTATTTTTTTATTTGTTATGTATTAGGTAGGTAGTTAAATACCTTTATTTGGAGAATATCGTCTTGCATATGGTTTGTGGCAACTCGTGCGAACGAAATTGGTTCCACTGTTTTATTTCCAAAATATTGTTCTAGAATCTAGTCGATGAACCTGAATATAGTTAATCTAAACTTAACAATTTATTTAAAGTGATAATACTGACTACAAAGTTCTAATACTTAACTTAAACTAATCATAATAATATACAGACTGATAGAATAGAATAGAAAATGTTTATTCAGCAAAACAGTTACAAAAAATATAAAAATAACTTCAAATTTACTAATTTTTGCTGAAACGGTAACATCTCAGCTTGTGCCGCTCGCTGCCTGAAACAGTGGCGCTGGTTTTCAGATGCAACCGTGGTGGTGACAATATTTATACATATTTTCTTGTACTTAGTCAAAACTACATAGGTATTATTATTCAAAACATCTAGGTATGCACTATGATGCTACATTACTAATAGTTTATTAAGCTGTTGTACTCGTATGGGATTAAGCCATTATTCCAACAGACTAAAGACTGGTTTACATTATCTTTGTCTTTGTCTTTATAGTAGAGTGCTTTAGTAGCGTGCGAGTAGATTCGAATGCGAGTGCTTTAGTAGTTTTGGTGCCTTTCCAGTGAGCGTTTACATGCTTCCAGTACAGTGTTCCAGTGCAAGGAAAGTGTGGGGTGAGCAGGCGGCGCGGGCGCGCGGGGGGTGCTACTGGAAAGCGATGATTCCAGTTGAAAGGCTACTAGAACTACGTTAGTACTATTATATATTCTGTGCTAGAACGTTACTCTCTTTAGTCATAAGACGACCGTTTACATGTTTCAACTAAAGCACTCTCCTAAAGCACTCTACTAAAGACTAAGATAATGTAAACCAGCCATAAGGGGTATAATAGTCATTGACCTTTTCTAAATCACGAAGGCAAAATCTCCAAATGAAGACGTATTTTCGAGTAAGTTTGTAAAGCTCCGAAGAATTCTTAAATAAATAATGACAATGTTCTTTGGTCACGAAATACGGGGTCTCTTTTGTACGGGATGGGATTACTAGGGGTTGACTGAAGAGAGTTTGTATTATAACATCCCCGTGCTTAGTATTTACTCACAATGTATTTCAAATAATCAAAACTGATGGGGGAAATTCATAAATTCTTTTCCAAAAAAGATTTGTCGTTCAACTAAAACGTTTTGGGCGAACAAGCTACTTACCTTTTTTAGGGTTTCGTACTTCAAATATATAGAACTCTATAGGATCGCTTTATTTATGTTTCTATTTGTTTGTTTGTCTGATAAGTTTTTTTTTAGATCAGGAGCACGTGGAGCGTGGAGGTATAAATTAATTATTAAGGGTTCTTTACCTTATTACCATTACCATTATATGGCAATAATAGTAGTTTATGATACTGCCACATAATACCTAGTTATGTGCAGTTTCATACACTACTTTATCTACACTCATACATTTAGGATTGAACCTACTAAATAAAAGATCAACGTTAGAAAAGAGAGTGAGACATTGTTTGTATTAGCTAGGTATTACCTTGTAATAAGTCATTTCCTTAGCTGCATCTAAAATATCGAGCAGAGTCAAATTTTCTTCACATTTTAAATCAAGAATTAAAAAACCTACGAAATTCATTACAACAAAATGTTAAAATTGAAATCAAAACATTTTTGTAAAGCTCTAAAAATGGCGCGCATTCCATTAGAAAAAAAATAATGAGATGAGTGCACTGGGTTGCGTTCAGAACCTACGCTCCGAGTGCAACCGAATGCTCTAACGGCGGCGTTCCAAACATTAGAGCGTGACTTCCGGTTGTAACAGCTTTCCCGTTTCAAACGTCAGAGCGTTGCAACTTTTTAACCATCAAAATCGGTGGTTGAAAAACGCTGACGTTTGTCTATAGTAAAATTGTCAATGCCATTTGACATTATTTTGTATTTTGATGTTTTTGTGTCTAATTTTTTTAAATATTCATGGTAGCTCCTCAGAAACAGATTTTATTTCATTTAGAATAAAGGAAAGTTTAAATTATTCGCATTCCAAATGGAAAACGAAGAATTTGTACTATTAATGTCATTTAAAGTTCTTGGTCGTTCCGAACCTTAAAGCCAAAAACGAAACAACCGCACTCTAAGCCTCTAAACGCAACCCTGCGAACTAATCGCACTAATGTCATCGATCACCATAGAGTGCATTTTAATCATGGAGAATGTATGGGAAAATATCGTTGTTTTTTTTTAATATCAAGGCACTGCCTACTTCTTGGATTTGCCCTGTATCGTAATGAGAAAAAAAGTTATTTTATGATTCAGTTGACTGCATCGTAATGAGTTTTTTTTTTAAATTTTTCGTGTCCACGAAAATAAAGTACGTATTTATATAACCTTTTTTGAATTCATATTTGGAACATTACGATGTGAGTGTAGATAAACTTATATTTACTCCCTGCTTCACACAACTAATGACTATAACTAAGTTCTAACTACCTATTCAATGAAATTTATTCTACGAAAACTTTCAAAATAATCAAATATTTTTTTTTTAATCTTTGTTGCAAGTATACAAAATACAAACAAATGGCGGACTAATGCCATTATGCATTCTCTCCCAGTCAACCAGTAATTGTGTAAAACAATACTTTTATATTTTATAAGTTGATCGACTATATTAATCGTTAACTTGTGAATTGTAGCAGTGAGTGTTTTCCTTTTAACTTATTATTGTACTACTATCCTGATTTTCTATTGTTGTCCGGACGCCGCCGTCGCAATCACAAAATTTCAAACCTACAATATTTATAAATACCTATTCAACGACATCCCACACTTATGAGATTGACAAGAATTTTTTTTTGCACTTTAATGTGTATAAGTATACCTACCTCTCCTATTTAGTTAGTTCTCCTAGTTAGTAAGAACAAACAACATTTTTTTTCAAGATTACATTTTACCACATTTTCGGTGTGATATATATTTTACACATGCATGCCAATTTACAGCGTTCTAAGGGTGCTTCTACACGGTGTATGTAGCTTGCGCAAGTTGAGGCGCGGGTTACTTACGCGAGTGTACAATGCTGTGGAGCTGGACTATCAACGGAGCATTAACCTGCGCAAGTGCTGAACTTTCGCGGGCTACTTGCACCGTGTGCAAAGCACCCTAAGTGTCACTGAGCTATGCTGAAGACGGACAGACAGACAGACGAACATGGTGAATCTATACCTAAGGGTTCCTTGCTGTGCTGACTTGAATACCCTGAAAAGGTATATGGTTTATTAGAGCTGTGGACAAAATCAAGCTTCTCAATCATCTTAATCAATTAAGTATTTAAGACTCTACCTAGTAAATAACTGTACTTTATAATTACTAATAATACTAATGGGGTATTTACATGGAGCGACTTGGCAGGCAACTTGACAGGCGACTTTAGTCAATAGCGCTTTTGATCGACAATCGCTTGTAAAATATAATCACAAATTTAATTTCAATGTGGTCGCGATTTGATTTTACAAGCGATTGTCGATAAAAAAATGTTCGTGCGAATATGATAGCCCGCAGATTTGCTCGCTGTTCTAGAGACATCAAAATAACCCTGTTCAGGGCATTTTGCACGTCCTTCTACACGAGCAGTCTGTGGGTGAGTTATACGCAGAAGCAGTACGGCGCCTTGCGCGTCCAATTCAATAATGCATTCAGGACTCTGTTGGGGCTGCCTCGATTCTGTAGCGCCTCAGGGATGTTCGCTGAAGCGCGCGTGGATTGTTTTTCCACAACCATGCGCAAGAGGTGCACATCCCTGGTGCGCAGGGTGCGGGCCAGCCCGAACAGTCTCCTGCGAGCTTTTTCCGAGCGCTTTGACTGCCAGTACCTGTATCACTGTGACAATGATACATGTGCAGGCAAATAATGTAATTCTATTTTAATGTTTTATTTTATTTGTTTTGTAATTTATTAATTTTGTAAAATTGTGGAACATGTTTTCTGAAAATAAATGAATAATAATAATAAAAAGGCGCCTGCCAAGTTGCCTGCCAAGTCACTCCGTGTAAATACCCCATAAGTTGTTCGCTGCTGAGGCTGACTGCACAATTCCGTGTATTTTTTTATTACCAGCGTCCACATTTTCTCAGTCTTATTGTAAAAAAACAGATTCCTTGTGATCCATTGAATCTACTCCGATTCAATTTGCTCTCAAAGGACCGAACAAAAATGTTAAAGTGCAATCCTTTTAACTTTAAAAGTGAAACTGTTTGATTTTTAGGGTTCCGTACCCAAAGGGTAAAAACGGAATGTCCGTCTGTCTGTCACCAGGCTGTATCTCATGAACCGTGATAGCTAGACAGTTGATATTTTCTCAGATTATGTATTTCTATTATGCCGCAATAACAAAAAAATACTAAAAACAGAATAAATAAATATTTGATGGGGGTTCCCATGCAACAAGTGTTGTTTTTTTGCCGTTTTTTATCACAGAATATATTCACAGAATATTTAGTTGCATATATTCACTTCAAAAATAAATAATAATAATAATATTGTTTTTATTGACACCAATAATTACACAACAAAGTTAGGTAAATAAAATAAAAGAACTGTGGGTAGAACTTAAATATTGGGCAGAGGGCCTATTACAAAAAGAACTACGATAGTCGGACGCAATTCGTCGCCAAATTTACTTGATATTGAACCTTATCAATATTGATATTGAAATAATTAAATTAAATTAAAATAAATAAAGGGGGGCTCCCACACAACAATGTTGTATAGTAATGGTACGGAACCCTTCGTGCGCGAGTCCGATCGCGTACTCGCCCTTGGCCGGTTTTTTCCTCTTGGGAGAGTTCCCAAGAATTTGAGTAGGATTTGGATAATGTAGGTCGCTTACTCAAGCGAATTCAACGAAAAACTCAAATTTTTACGAAAAATTGAATTTCCAACGAAACTCACGTTGTAATTGTTAACTTATTTGTTTTTGAATTTTTTGGTACTGTAGGTAAAAAACGAGGATAACTGCTATAACGCTGTGACGCCTGTGACTCATCATTATTGCTATATTGTACAAGAAAAAAAAATGTCCTGCCTTGAATAAAAAGTATTTAGAAGAAACATTGTTTAAAAAATATTATTGGAAAAGTAAAAAAGAAACTTGAACTAATGGAATTTGCGCATTCTACCATAGATAGAATAGGTGCATAATAATAGTACAAGTATTCTAGGTACTCGAATTGACTAAAAGGCATGTGCACTCAAGCACAGACAGCCAACCATTTTATTTTATTGACCTTTTACACAGATTATTAAGGATCACAACTTACTTGAAAAATAAAAATAAACTTCTTATAGCTTTCAGCGTAACTTTTACTATAAAACTTTTAGAAAGGAAGGAGGGTAATATTAACTTATTTTTTTTAAATAAGTTAGGTCAGTAAAACATTAGTTTTATGTGAATATAATTCATTTTGTAGTTGTCGCTATTGTTCAAAAATGTTCAAATGTTCAAAAATTCAGAAAATGTTCAAAATTTTTATCTACTTAATAATAGGTACATAATTAACATACTTACTTAGGTAAATTTGTAATTTCTAAAAAAACTGCGAAACAACACAGAATACCATAATAATAATAAGCAGGAATACAGTAATGTCATACAATACAGTAATGGAATACAGTAAAGTTAAAAAGTGTGAATGCGGGTACGTATAACATACGTGTATGCCTAAGTATTCGAAAAAAAAATACACTAAATAAACGCACTCCGGAGATTACATCATATTTTTTTTTTGGAGAGTTTTCTGGTCATAGGTACCTAAAGTGAATCATCCTTCGACGACGTCAAAAGTAAAATTAAATCATTATTTTCATTTTGACGTCGTCGAAGCGTTAATTAAACAAAACCCCAGCCTTAAATTGAACGCGCTTCCAATAAATATTTCATTTCTACAAAATTATATTTTATTTTCGTGACTCTAATGAAATAAATTGGGACCACAATTTTCAACATAAAATTCATAAAAAGCTCCCATTTGTATGCAAAAAGTAGCGCTGTGTTGTACCTATATTTTTAAAATGTCAACCATTTTGTAAATCAAGTTTTGTCAGGTAAAATGAAAGACGAATGTTAAAGGTCAACGCAATATAAATCGGTATTCTTATTCAAATTTTAATTCACCGTTCTGTGCAGACTTGTTTCTTTAAAGCTATAATTTTTAAACCAACTCAACCAAAGGAGTTAAAATGGCTGGGAAATATTGTGCACAGTGTAGAAATTCTACGTTTGTGTTATTTAAAATAAGGATAAAATAAAATACTAAAATAATAATAAAAATATTATAATACCTGACAATAAGCAGTCTTCCCTACGCCCAGATAACTAAATGCCTTGCAGTTTCAAAAAAGTCAAAGAAAGAAACATCTTTTTACAATACAATACAAATAACTTTATTCGATTCCAATTATGGGTAGGTGGGTATATACGAACTAGGTAAGTACCTAAATAATTTTCAATAAGGCTTACTAATGTTGTAAAGTTATGAAATAATTACTTGGGCGTTTTTGGTAGCGAATAATTTTGTTTTTTAAAAACTTATTTGAAGAATTAGAATAGCTCATAAACGGTAAGATTATTCACAGAATATTCTTTCGGAACCTAGCTTATTTTTAATTACCATCATTGTTTAAAAGTTTTTAAACTTTTAAATTTTTATGCATTCACAATGCTATTTTTATATTAAGATTATTAATATCATTGAAAAATATTAGCAAAAATCGACTCACCCGTAGCAGCTCAGACGGGACTCGAACCCGCACCCTTAGGATTCCGGATTAGGATGCTAGCGACTCGGTAGCATAACTGGTTAGTGCATTGGGCCGGAATCCTAAGGGTGCGGGTTCGAGTCCCGTCTGAGCTGCTACGGGTGAGTCGATTTTTCTAATATTTTTCAATGATATTAATAATCTTAATTGTTTAAAAGTGTTTCATCTAAAATATTCTAAACAATAGGTATCTTATTTCAGCTGAAAAATATTGGGAGATTAAAAATCGTTTCGGCAGCATAAAAAAATAAAAGTTCATTCATCATTAGAAACGTTTTTAATTAGAAACGCAAAATAAAATGAAAAATATTGCAATCTGAAAGTAATTTCCTTCGCAGGATACGGTTTTATGTTAATGCTCACTATAATCCTACCTAAACATACATATATTAGGTAATTTCAGAGAGGATTCAGCAAGTATGATTTATTATTTAGAACTGAACAGGGGAAATAATGGATTATTAAATATGAATGAACTGGAAAATATATTAGATACGGAAAAGTGATTTATATTTAGAAATTACGATCTCTGCAATATTTTATTAAAAAATACCGGCCAAGTGCGAGTCGGACTCGCGCATGAAGGCTACCGCGTACCGTACCAAAAAACGGCTAAAAACGACACGTTTGTTGGGATTGTTGGGAGCCCCCCCTTAAATACTTATTGTATTCTGTTTTTAGTATTTGTTGTTATAGCGGCAACAGAAATACATGTCATCATCTGTTAAATTTCAACTGTCTACAGCTATCACGGCTCATGAGATACAGCCTGGTGACAGACAGACGAACAGTGGAGTCTTAGTAATAGGGTCCCGTTTTTACTCTTTGAGTACGGAACCCTTAAAACAGATAGGAACTAAAAAAAAGTTAGGTACCTATATTAAAAAAAAATGTACGATAAAATTGTCAACGCATATTTACTAACTTTGAGAAATATCATCAACGACACAACTCGGTAACTCAAGGATTTGTTGTAAGGAGTATTATTTGTTTGCATAGTTCGCACAATCAAACAAACTTTACAATGGCTCTGTGATACCAGATACGACGGCACACAGCGGGAATAATGAACTTCGATCTCATGGACCTTGTCGAGGGTCTGTATATACAACTTTATAAAGACCCACGTGTAGGTAAATACAACTACTTACTGAAAATACGAAAATATTTTCTAAGCGGAATGTATCTAAAACTTTCGGTAAATATTATTGGGTTCAATTTGTCGTATAAACCATTTTGGCCAAATTGAGTATATACAAATGCAATGAAACTACAATAATAACGGTGAACCACTTTTACTTTCTCCACAGGAATACATCATGACTATTATTAACTAGGTTATAGCAACAGTACGTTAGCAGTTTTCCCTAACTACTTCTTTTCTCGACGGTTGAACAGTGACTGAGCCTACAACTGACTTTCGTTGACCGTCCCGCCGATTATCCCCACCACTTTACCAACCCATTCCACTACAAAATGGCGGGAAAATGTGGCGGGTAACGGTGGAGCCAAGCTGCGGTGTTGCCAGGCTATTAAACGAAGATACTATTATCCTTTCAATTTCATTTGAAATCATAACAATAAAATGAATTTATTACTACCCAACGACAAAACGTCACATTCGTCCATCCTGACGTCGTGCGTGTCCTCATGCACGGTCAAAATATCGTCACATTCGGCAGGTTGTGTGTTTTATTTTATTTATTTGGGATAACAAACAGTTAGTTAAATTATATTGTATTAATTTGATATTTATAAAACGTTCAGAAGTCTTATGTTATAAAAAGAATTTAATGGTTTAATTTATTGTTTTATTTCAATTTTGTGAATTGATAAATGCTAAAAAGAGAATCTACTGAATCTACCACCATTTCACAAAATTGGGAGGCCCCTTCAAGAAAGAAATGGCGAAAGAAAACTTGAGAGGGTTGTTGACCTCTGTCTTATATATATATATATATTATTTATTTACAAAAGAAACTAGTTGAATCATTAGATCCTGCAGTGTGTTTGGGGCTATAACTGGTGACTTACGAGGTCCCAAGCTGGGATTCTTCATATGGCATACACAACAGATGACAGTCAACAATAGCACACAATAACAGCTAGGCATATTGTTTTGAACCAAACAGAAATACATGCGATGCGAAAATATTTAAATTATTACAATTATTATAAATTGGTACTAAAAAGTTGCGTGATTAGTTTACTTAATTAATATGGGAAATATTGAATTTATTACCTATTGAAATTATTACAGTGATCAGAGTTAATTAATTTGACATAAATTATTGGATTATTATTGAATTATAAATATCAAAAATATAATAGTAAGAAATACATGCGATGCGAAAATATTTAAATTATTACAATTATTATAAATTGGTTACAAAAAAAAGTTGCGTGATTAGTTTACATAATTAATATGGGAAAATATTGAATAAATTACCTATTGAAATTATTACAGTGATCAGAGTTAATTAATTTGACATAAATTATTGAATTATTATTGAATTATAAATATCAAAAATATAATAGTAAATGAAATCAACATAAAACTTTTTTGCCGTGGGACTTA
This sequence comes from Agriphila straminella, assembly GCA_950108535.1. Lineage (NCBI taxonomy): Eukaryota > Metazoa > Arthropoda > Insecta > Lepidoptera > Crambidae > Agriphila > Agriphila straminella. Next base: position 14,337,846 of record OX467309.1, on the reverse strand, counting down.
AAAACAGTGTGCTTTGTAGTGTAGATATAGAGTTTCATCACCTCAATTGAAATTAGGATATTGATTGATTTCAATTCAATAGCCTCGCGGAGTATTCTAGAAATGAATCTATGTTCCATGATCATTTATAAAAGCCTGTAGGTAATATTGTATCACAAATATTAACTCTTAAACATCTTCAATTCTTAGAAACTCACAATAAAGCAAATAAATTATTTTTATGTAAGTAGATACAAAGTTAACACTTCCTATTAGTTCCTTCTACTAAATTATGAATTGAATTATAATGTTAAATGAATACAAAAATAAAAAGAATATAGCAGCCAACAGAACGCTGGGTAACAACGACAGGGTAAACAAACTCAATCACAAATTGCAGATTTTTGACAGACAACCCCTGATACCCAAATTTTAATACAAAGTTAAATTTTATTCAATTTGCAATAATTCTTATTAATGGGGAATATAAATGTAACCTCCTCTCTTTGCTTTGTTACTACACAGTAAGTGCACTTCATAAACAACGTTCAACGGCTATACAATCTTGAGTCTTATTAAAAAGGAGAAAATAAATATTACCACTTACAGTAAGTAACTACACACGTAAATCATATTGATTAAATTTGTGTTGCAACAATAATTATGATGCATTTATTATTTACTTGCTTCATAATCCGCAGCATGACTTAGGTTAGGTACCTACCTAATATTTTTATAGTATCTGTGTTACTTATAATGTTTAATTTAGTTAAAACTTTCTACTTTAACAGGTTCTAAATAAGATTTAAATATAAGTATTTGATAAATCAATTCGTAGAAATTCTGTTATATTTCTCAGTTCAACCAGAAGATAATTGCAGCTGAAACCCATCGTCTGTCGCAGCCCGTTGCCGTCGTGCCACCAATACTACTGTCCGCCCATAACGCAATAGTCGTTTCTACCATTCAGTCACCCAAAAATCTTCCGTAGCACATCCTTCAGCCTGCTGCCGCGCTACCGCCACCTAGCGTCCTCTATAGCGCATCGGCATCTTGTTAGATGCCACATGTTTCTGAAATAAATAGAACATAATCGACAGTAACCGTTCATATATCATCGTACAAATGACAACCAAATAAAACATCAGAGTCAAAAGGAAAATATTCGAATCTATACATGGGAATTGTTTGAGATAAGAACAGGGATTGAATAATTTACCAATATTTTTACCGTTACATATAATAGGTAACGTCAAAATGTATCGGTAAATTTACCGGCAAAAATAACCCAACAAACAGTGTACCGGTAAATTAACCGTTACCTCGATATAAATTATTATCATTGGAGTTTGCGACTATATTATGAAAAAAAATTATCGGTATTAAAAAGGTTAAATTACGAGATACCTAGACAAGAAAATCAATTGCATAGAACTCTGTGCAAGTGAACATTTCCTCAGGCTGAATACTTTCTGTATACTACATAGTCTACTACGCGTTCACTTCACGTTGAGTTGGCAACGTCGCATTCGCGGGCTGGTATCGGAATGAAAATAACGTTTTTTTTTTACCTAAAAAGTAACGTTATTTATTGAATTTTAAAGTAACGATACAAAATCAACGTTATTTATTAAAATACCGTTAATGTTAAAAGTAACGGTAAAACAGTAAGAAACAACGTTACATTTTAAAATAACGTTATCAATCCCTGGATAAGAACGATTTCGTAAACTAATTTTGTGACAAATTCACACATACAAAACGATAGATATCTATTTTATTGCATTGTTCTGAAATTATAATAATATCAAAGTAATAATTAAAAACTTTGCTTTCTTTATTTGACCATAATAAAAAAAAATTGTTATTGCTATAGACAAAGTTTCTGCAACAATTGAAGCGTTTTAATTTAATAATGACAATAAATTTATTAACTCATCATGGTCTGAAGTAATTAAATTTTCCTGATACTTAATTCATTCGTTTTATTTCACATTTTGTGGTTCTCAGACACTTTATATATAATGTGTTCAATTTTAGTAATTGCTAATGTTGATACTCGGTGCTACCGTTTGCCACTATGTGGACACGACCTGCCAAAGCGCTGATATTCCAGCCAGGGCTACCATTAGTCATCATGCGGACAGGGCCTGCCAAGACACTGATACTCAGGGCTACCGTTTGCCACTTGTAGGTAGACACGGCCTGCCAAAAGGCTGACATTCAGGTCAGGGCTACCCTTTGCCGCCATGTGTTCACGGCCTACCAAGACTTAGATATATTCAGGCCAGAGCTATCAACTGAGGACACACATGGCCCATAGATGCGACACACTTGGCCGCTTAACCATTTAAATTTAGGACACACTTGGCCCATAGACGCGACACACTTGGCCGCTTACAGAGCTATCAACTGAGGACACACATGGCCCATAGATGCGACACACTTGGCCGCTTAACCATTACACTTTAGGACACACATGGCCCATAGATACGACACACTTGGCCGCTTAACCATTAAACTTTAGGACACACTTGGCCCCTAGACGCGACACACTTGGCCGCTTACAGAGCTATCAACTAAGGACACACATGGCCCATAGACGCAACATACCTAGTCGGATAAAAACTACAAATAGTTCATATAATAGTAGCTTACACACTGCTATGTACTTAACATTGTAAGACTTATTTTCTCAAGCATAAATATAATGTATTCAAATTATCCATAATTATATTAGCATCGAATTGCAATATTATTAACCAATAGATAACCAAGTAAAATGAAGTTGTGTCTTAAAGAAGAACGCAGACTTCATAAAGTCTACTTATTTCTTTTTACAGATCTTCGTTCGTACATGTGTAATTGAAAAGTATCCCAATATATTTGCACTAAGCTAAGCAACAACAACTTAAATAATCGTTTGCAGATGACGATTCGAATATGAAATTAATAAAATTGCATAATGTAGTCACATAAACGTGTAACATAATTAAATGACAACCTAGCCTTGTAAACCGCTGGCGCTTCTAGCCAAACCGCAGGCACATTTAGCCAAATCATAGGCGCATCTAACCAAATCGTAGGCGAATCTAGCCCTCTAAACTGATGGCACATCTAGCCCTCTAAACTGATGGCTCATCTAGGCAAACTGGATTTGCATCTAAATAATAAACCAATCATTTATTTCCCAGAATATCGTAGTATACATTGATGAGATTATAATATAACAAAATCTGCATATCCTGCCTTAGTTAGGCGTGGAGATCTGCCAGTAGCTAGGTGATTATAAAATTTAAATTTGAGAATCTGTACTTAACATTAAATCATTAATAAAATTATTACAACTAGGTACTTTTATTTACCCATCTTTCCATTAAATAATTTAAAATCCCAATAAAATACATGTCAAACTTTAATGCCAAATATGATAAAATGACATATTAATAATGATAGTTGCCTGCCAGTACAATGTTATTTTAATTGAAAGTAATAAGATATTTATTACAACTAGTCAAACCACAGGTGAATCTAGGCCTGTAAACTGATGGCGCATCTAGCCTTTTAATATAAAGGCGCATCTAACCTTCTAAAGTAAAGGCGCATCTAACCTTGTAAAATAAAGGCGCATCTAACCTTGTAAAATAAAGGCGCATCTAACCTTGTAAAATAAAGGCGCATCTAACCTTGTAAAATAAAGGCGCATCTAACCTTGTAAAATAAAGGCGCATCCAACATTGTAAAATAAAGGCGCATCTAACCTGGTAAAATAAAGGCGCATCTAACATTGTAAAATAAAGGCGCATCTAACCTTGTAAAATAAAGGCGCATCTAACCTTGTAAAATAAAGGCGCATCTAACCTTGTAAAATAAAGGCGCATCTAACCTTGTAAAATAAAGGCGCATCTAACCTTGTAAAATAAAGGCGCATCTAACCTTGTAAAATAAAGGCGCATCTAACCTTGTAAAATAAAGGCGCATCTAACCTTGTAAAATAAAGGCGCATCTAACCTTGTAAAATAAAGGCGCATCTAACCTTGTAAAATAAAGGCGCATCTAACCTTGTAAAATAAAGGCGCATCTAACCTTGTAAAATAAAGGCGCATCTAACATTGTAAAATAAACGCGCATCTAACCTTGTAAAATAAACGCGCATCTAACCTTGTAAAATAAACGCGCATCTAACCTTGTAAAATAAACGCACAATTAACCTTGTAAAATTTAAACATTAATTGTTAAAGACTGTTTTTTTACCTAAATAAATAAATAAATCAAATGAAGGCACATCTAACGTTTAAAAAGCTTCACCCTTATAAATTCTCAAACCGCTTCATCATTCTAGTATGAAAACAAACAATGTCGATATTTTTTTCATAAGTTTACCAAATTATAAAAGACTAGTTCACGATGCATAATTGTTGTTGTTACATAAGGCCGAAACTGTAATTTAAATTTAATTTATAATCAAACATCAAGTTGTTATGTCCAAATTAATTTCCTTTTTGTAAGTCATTGTAAGTTACTAAACATTTCTTTGTTTCTTGAGTACGTACCCATTTATATAAAATCTTGTTTATAACATAATGGTACTGTAGGTCTATTTGTGTTTAATATTTGTTAATTTAATTGTTAAAGACTGTTTGTTACCTAAATAAATAAATAAATAAACAAAAGTTATAGGTAAGTACCTTGCTTTAAGTCGAAGGAAGGTTAGGCTTGTCCTAGCCTTACAAACTGAATGTGCATCAAGCCTCGGAAGTCAAAATAAATTTTTGTTCATATAAATATCTAGTATAAATTGCTTAGGGTTGGGTGAAATATTTAGAATAAGGTTCATTTTAGTTTGAAATATTTCATAAATTCCATATACTTAAATAAATTTAATTTTAATTTCATTGAAGTTTTCACTGGACCCATCCTTATGTATTATAGAAAACCAAAAGTTAAACCTTGTTAATCAAAGACGCGTTTAGCCTTTTAAACCGTAGGCGCGTCTAGTCTTTTAAACTGTAGGCGCGTCTAGCCTTTTCATTTCAACCGAAGTATATTTCTTCAAACTAAGAAATTAGGAAAATTTCAAAGTAAACTTGCATCATTCATTTAGGAACAAATAAAAACGAAACCAAAATTATAATCTTTTACTAGTAAACATACCGCGCATCGAAACCATGTAAAAAAAAATTAAAAACGTAGCTCGTACACCAGATAATGAAATTATCTTTCGTATTATTTTATTCATGAAAGATGAGCTACTTGTAGGTAGGTACAGTTTTTTTTGTTAACTGAGATCACTTCGTTAAAATCACGTTAATTAGTGAAATCGGCAATTTTAAGTCATCGAAAAAGTACAAAAGTGAGGTTATTTTCAATACTCTTTACAAGTTAAGTAAAAGACATAAATGTTTATGCGTAACGGAACCTTAAGCTACGACAATAGCGTCATGGTACCACTAAAACCCTTTTGAAGGTCAAAATAACTTGGTGCCAATTCTACAATAAGTATCACATCCGTTTTATTCCCCGTATCCGTACATCCCCAGGGTACAGTGTTAAGGTAGACTACTAACGACAATTACCTACAATGGTACGAAATATAAAAAAAAATAAACTTGATAACCTCTGCGGAACACATTGTCCTAGATAAAAATACTCAGTAACATAGATACTGAAAATATACAGTTCCTATTTCCATAATTCATTATTAATGCATTTCCAGAGTTTAAATCACGAAAGTTACAGTTGGGCAGTAAAGATAACAAAACTTTAATTTCATGACCTCGCTTTATACATGCACTATTTCATCATGGTGACTGACGACTGAGTGTAGTTTTGTGTGCAGTGTATTGCACGACCGAAGTGTAGCCTCGATCACGTGCAGTTTTGTGTGCAGTGTATGCACGACCGAAGTGTAGCCTCGATCACGTGCAATGTTTATGAATAATGGTGTGTATGCACGGCATGGCAATGGTGTATATGCAGTTTATTAAAACTTGAAACTACCCAACTTAATTTCGTAATTTTAGCTCGGTTTAAAACGTTAGATAAGTAAGAAGTTCGTGAGCGTACATACCTTGGTTCTTCCACTGCTGATTTGCAATGAAACTACAATAATAACGGTGAACCACTTTTACTTTCTCCACAGGAATACATCATGACTATTATTAACTAGGTTATAGCAACATGACGTTAGCAGTTTTCCCTAACTACTTCTTTTCTCGACGGTTGAACAGTGACTGAGCCTACAACTGACTTTCGTTGACCGTCCCGCCGATTATCCCCACCACTTTACCAACCCATTCCACTACAAAATGGCGGGAAAATGTGGCGGGTAACGGTGGAGCCAAGCTGCGGTGTTGCCAGGCTATTAAACGAAGATACTATTATCCTTTCAATTTCATTTGAAATCATAACAATAAAATGAATTTATTACTACCCAACGACAAAACGTCACACAAATTTTCTCCGAAGTTTTTTTCCGAAATAAAGAAATTCGCAAAAAAAAAGGTTTATGTATGACCCAGAAATTTTCGGTTATAACGTCTTACAAAAGGTAAATTATCAACGTAAAAGCCAGTTTTCTTTTTTAACGGCCATTATTTTTATCAACTCGGGGCGTAAAATTCAACGTTGATTGTAAATGGTTTTAACGACTCAATACTAATACTCTTCTGAAGAAATGGTTTTACACCCTTGAATCGCTTTTAAGAAAATGGTTTATAGGTTACCGCTCAAGTTAATATGCGGATTAAAAAGTTAATCTGCACATTAACTAATCTTGTCAGTTAAAGTGTGATTTTTTTCTTTAAGTACCTAGCAGATTTTCGCACTTTGAGTAGTTAATCTGTATTTAACGGATGCTGCACCGTCAAAGTGCTATTTTTTTTCTCTGTGCCATTGTTATTGTTTCATTCCAAGATGTTCCTATCATGATAATTTATTATTCTTTAACAATTTGATTATTTTACGTTATAGTTAATGTAAAATTAACTACTAACTATGACCCCCTAACTTACAACATTAGTGACTTCAAACCAAGCAAGAAATAACAATTGAAAGGACAATATTTATCAAACAAAAGCGTTTTGTTCGTGGTAGGGCTTATTTCAAGCCCGCCTGGCTATCTACCAAAGAATTAATTTGTAGTAGATAAAAAAACTAAGACTTGTTCCAGAGGCTCCATATTTTTCTAAAATGGAACTGAATCAAAGTAATTGTCTGTGAAAGTGGACCTAGATACGAGTATATAAGAGAAAAAAATATTCATAATATGGTTGTATGGCGTCACAATACAATGATTTAGTTTAAGTAACGCCTCAACTTTAATCGTATCAACTTAACTGTAACTTAACTTAATTTAACTTAATTTAACTTGTATCGTAACTTTAACTGTAATCATAAGCTCTTAAGATCTTTTTCTTCTTGATGTATTGATTAAGCACCACATAGGGCTGTCTATTTATATTCGAAAGAAACACTCTACTAAGCTCGGGTAACTGGTATGGACCGTGAGATTATTAGGGTTGACACTTTCAGGTTTCATATTTATTTTGCCCTAAAATAATCTAATATTGTTTTGGATTTGGAGCTTTATTCTTAATTGGAAAAAAATATGTTCTTAATTTACCTAATTATTTAAGTTGCCTTTTGAAATTTTCCATCTAGGCAATAACGTTTAGTAAGAAATTTAATATTTATTGTATGTAGGTTAATGGAATAGTATTTACATCTTAAATTCATTACCATGTAGATCAGCCTGCCTAGCATGACCGATTTATATCGCGTGATATAGCATTTTATCGACACTCAACTGTCAAACTCCTTTGTCTTTTTGACAGTTAAACGTGATAAAACGCTATATCACGCGATATAAATCGGTCATGCTAGGCAGGCAGGGGTGCCCATACTTTTTTTTAAGGAGATCGACCTAGCAAGATTTATGATTAAGAGATCGACATTTCGACCGTTTAACCCACCAAATATTTATAAAGAAAAGAAATTGCAAGTAAAACTACATTATGTGCATAAACTGTCAAATGTGTTATCAATCGACCTTAAAACCTCTCGCGATCGACCGTTTGGGACCTCAGGTGTAGATTTATTGTCAACAAACTAGTGATACCTGTCATTATTTTAGTTACTCTTAAATCTATGGAAAAGGTTATGGTTGTTGGTTGATACATTATACTCTGGTAAGAAAATAGCTTAGAGCTAAGAGCCATTTAATATAGGTAGGTACATAATATTATAATGCTTTTAGGCCATGGCAGTCATTATCTGCCGAACTTATTCCGAGCAAGTGTCTTCGTTTCAGCTTAGGCAAAAATTCTTTAGTATGTCCGGCTGTTCTTCTCAACAGGTCGCATTTCTCAACCGATTTTTGTAAAATTTTATGACCATTATTAGGTATAGTTTTTTGTCGATTTAGATTTTTTTATATACTTATATATTTCAGCCTATTCTAAAAAGTTCAAAATATCACAAACGCGAGGTCACCTTTAGTATTATAAAATGCATTGTATATAAGTGGGTAAGTATCTTAAGGCCCATATAGCCCTCAACTTACGCCGCCAAGTCATTTATTTTTATGTTACGTAAACCAGTGGCCCTACCATGAGTTGATGCAAACTGCTTACGTTACAGTAAACTATCGTTTTGTCTCTTTCACTCGCACTGACTGTGAGCAGTATATCCGATAGTTTACGGTAACGTAAACAGTTTGCATCAACTCATGGTAGGGCCACTGGTCAATATTTAAAAAAAGGAAACAATAATGCAACATGCTGTGGCATTTTGCTGAGTGGAGGCCTTTTCGGCTGCATAGCAATTAGATTAAAATGTATTTTTTTATAAATGTATATGTATATGCTCCGAATAAACATTTTCGTTTTCTTTTCTTTTTTCAAATGCCCTCTTAAATTGTCTCTGATATTTTTTGAATACTCTTCAACAGTTTTCATTCTTTCTGTAAGTTTTAAAATCCATTTAATCCAAAAGTGACCACTTTCGTATCAAATGGATTTTAAAACTAGTACAAAGAATTAAAAATAATAAAGAGTTATCAAAAAAATATTAGAGACAATTTACGAGGGCATTATTGTTTCCTTTTTTTAATATTTACTTAGTTTACGAGTAATAAAAAAAATGTATTGGTGGCGCAAGTTGACCTATATATGCCCCTTAACTAGTAAACTCTAATTAATATCCAATTAAACAATCTGAATCTTGATTCATATAGGTACTTTTGTTTAGTATTAAAATTCTTTTATTTTTTAATATAGTTTTTTTAGTAAAGTTTTATTTTCATTAATAAATTCTTAACCAATATTTAATTTAAGACCACAGAAAGTCCATTATTGCTACTATTAAATTAGTTGCTCTAAGCTCCAATATTTATTTTAAAGAAGTAAATTTTCTTATAAGGCCCATAAGGCCCTACGTCTACCACACCCTGAGGCAAGAACAAAATGGCTGGCAAATCGCATCAGCTCCTTTGAACTGCTATTTATGAACAACAAAATTAAATCGACTGAATACATTAATTCAGATCAAAGAGTTATTTACCCAAACGGCCCTTTAGTTCTAGTAATATAGTAAGATAAAAATATGGTGAGTAATATAGTAGAGATAAATGCTTGGACAATTTCACACAGCGCCATCTTGCCCCAAACTAAGCAAAGCTTGTAATATGGGTGCTAAACAACTGATATAATACTTATATACTTTTTAAATATATACTTATTATACATAGTAACACCCAGACCCGTCACAGAAATTAAAATTCATCATTTCAATTTCTGCCCGGCCGGGAATCGAACCCGGGACCTCTTGCGTGGTAGGCGGCATGTTGACCACTGCACCACATAGGTCGTCAAATATTGAATATTGAATGAGTGCAATGTAATACTGGACACTAATAAATAAAATCGCTAATTTTAAGTATCATTTATCATAATCCCTATTGCTTCGAGCATCGCGGCTTAGAAACGCGTCTTACTCTAAGCCCTATTGTAATGAAACATAAAATAAATTAAAAAAATAAAAATCAGCTACATTTGTTCTTATGTATTATATTTATATGATGCAGTTGACTGCACTGTAATGGTTTTTTTTTTTAATTTCGAAAATAAAGTACGTGTTTATACAATCTTTTTTGAATTCATATTATTGAATAAAGTTAAGAATTTGAAATTAATATAATGAATAATATATAATATACTTACCTGAATGACTGCTACCTATTTATTGTTTTTGTGCCCGACAGGGTCCACTATATGGTTAGGGGGACTCCTGTCGTGCGTGCCATAGTGTAAAAAGAACTAAGGTGCAGCCACATTTGTCTGATGCCACGTGTTAACACGACGTCAGATGACATCGGTTTTCATAGTAAATGTAAAATGTAAACTAGAAGCACACTAATCTAACAACATGTCCATACAAATACGGGGCGTGTTAACACGTGGCGTCAGACAGATGTAAACGCACCCCTACACTTTGGTAGTCAATTACAATGTTTTATACTTACCATCGCTTCGAAATAGTGAGAACACAACTCTTGCAGTGGAAACGCACGACTATTGTTTTGATTTTTATTGCAGAATTCTTACTGTCATGAAAATCAGAAACAAAACAACTCAATCACCCATAAATCCCATAATCGAGGAATGGTTATTATAATTTAGTAAACATATAACACAAGTTTTGAATAAAGGATCTGACGTTAATTAATTAGAATTATTTTTGGATGTAAATAAACCTACAATGACCGATAAATTTCAATTTACAAAGTCACTTTCCGATGAAACAAAACGCCATGCATGAATATTAAAATACAAACAGAATTTTAAGGGCGCGTGTATTGTTTTTCACGTAACTGGCAAAGGAATTTCTGACGCGAAAACAAAATAAAGCTACTGGAAAAGTCTGGAACCAACCTTTATTGTTGTTTAATGAAATGGAAAAATGGCACTTATATTATTATTAATAGGAATCAGAATAGCAAATTGTAATAAAAAGCAGACAAGACAAGTAATAACAGCAGATTCATTGATGAACAAGACAATATCACAAACATGATATTTTATGTAGTTAAATAAATTTTTTATAAAAAGTTTATATTACTAAACATAACGAATATTTTATATGTTAAATAAAAATAAGTTCTTACAAAGAAACGAAAAATATAATAAATTTTTACAAGTAAAAAGATACGGAGGGTCTAATGTAATTAGTCTGCATTAATCCTTACTTGTCTTATTTCGTAAATAATCTTCCCTCAACTTTTTATCGAAATATACATTTTTTAAATACAACAAATGGTTTTCCACACATAGATGACGAAAGTTAATAATTATTAAAGACAATTTAATTTAATAGAACAATATATTTTTCATCCTTGCTAATATTAGTAGGATGCGAAAGTCCGTTTGTTTGTTTGTTACGCCTTCACGGCTTAACTACTGAACCGATCATCGTGAAATTTTACATACACGTTGTCAGGTGTACAGAAAAGGACATAGGATACCTTTCATCCCGAAAAAAAAATTGTTCCCAAGCAATAAAACTTTTCACACAGACGAAGTCGCGGGCGGCTGCTAGCAACAATTAAAGTAAGTATTGAAGACTTATGACAATTGTCAATTTTTTTTTACTAAATAAGCCAAATAATGATATAAACAGACTATATGGCATCATTATCGACACAACAAAATCTCAATAAAGTGTATTTTGTAATCCTATTATAGCAGTTCAGACATGGCAAGGATATTTGAGAATTAAACAGGAACGAGCTTATACTGATTCAAGCTACTCAAAGTATCATGCGCAATTGTGGCTCAATTAGAGCGGATGAGCGAGCCGAGCGAGCGAACTAAACATCGCCGTCCAACGATGAACAAATAAGCAGATATTCTAGGAGGGCTTATCGGAAATCGATGAGGTGTTGTTAAGGCAATTAGCAAGACGTGGTTTGATTACAGATGAGTTCATTCAATGTCGCAGATGATTGGTTAACGCTGTTCTCTTTTCTATAAGATAAGATAAGGCTGTCTTTTTAATTTATACAGAGAATCTGAGTGTGTTTGCACTAAGTTTCATGACTTATTAACTAAATTAGGTACATTCTATGTTTCCCCGTGATAAAAGCGTTTCTTAAAATTCGATAAAAAAAACTGAGAAATATCTTTATACTAGCGGCCCGCCCCGGCTTCGCACGGATGAAATATTGCACAACGGTAATCGTTGTAAGTCTTCCCTTGGAAACCAATGATCGGGATGAAAAGAAACCTGTGTTAAGTATTCCTGACTATAATCTATCTCTGTGCCAAATTTCGTCTAAATCCGTTCACCCGTTCAGACGTGATTGAGTACATCATGAACAACATCCAAACATCAAAACTTTCACATTTATACAATTTTGTGTAAGGGCTGCACCCCGCGGTTTTACCCGCACAGTCTGTCGATTCTGTAACCAAACTCGCATCTCACTTCGAACCTCACTTCACTTTGCGTGAATTTTTTTATTAGAAATTAGTTAACTAAATGAGCTACTTTATCGATTGAAAAAAAAATATCTTTATATTTTCCACGTGGCGTTATTACAATACATATAAAAAAATACATATTATCAGTTCAGAGACGTTATGCTTATGTAGTCTAAATTGCTATCGATAATAGAATTGTATTAAAACGGTATCTGACTTTTCCCTTGAAGAACCGTTTACAAAAGATACGATTTCTTAGAAATAAAAATAATTTATCGTGAAAATTTGACCAGATAAGAATAGGTAAGTATAATATTCAATGAATGTAAAACTACAGATTACTAAATGGATACTACTTAAAACTAGCACGTGTAGGATAATTAGTTGAACACAAACATAAAATGAATGGAGAAAATTTATGTTTTTTTGTGTGATATGATATCTACTGCAATGAAAACAACTGAAATTGAATATAATAGTACCAGTGAGAAAGCCAATCAAAATCACGTCTAGAATTAAAAAAAAAATACATGTACCTAGGTTAATAAATTACTTATTCTATTAAAACCGAGTCTAGAACTTAATAAAGGAAAAGGAATTATGTTTAATGACTGTTATAATATAACATTACATTTATATTCATCGAAAAAGTTCAAAGTGTTAGCAATATTAGGTACTAAATTAATAATATTTTTTATGTGTCTACATGATATTTCATATTCAGTTGAATGACAAATTTCAATGCTTTGCGGTTTCAAAACTTATGTGATTAAAATATTCAGAATTATTTTGGAATCGCTTTTTGAAAAGTTATCTCTTTGTTTAATGAACAAATAGGTATGAAATTCATTAAACTGAAAGCGGGTTCAACTGTTGTGTTTCGGATCGGACTCGTGTGTGTGACTACAGTATTTTGTTGTTGTTAATAAATAAAGTAGATAGAAAATTGTAAGTATCAAGATAAAAAACAAAAAACTTCTCAATGAGGGCTTTAGTGACATTTAAAAAATAAAAATAGTAACTATTTGCTTCATTAGATGGCGTTAATGGAAAGAGAAGTGTTAAAATTATCCTTTTAAAAATAAACGGCCGGTACCAAAGAGGCAAGTAAGAGTTCGCTGGCTAACATCTGCCCTAAAAGAGAAACATTTTAGGGTTACATCTGCCCCCAACTACAAACCCCGATTGCGGGGCATAGGACTGTTGATGCCATTGCCAACACCAGGGCTGCACGGTGCTTGACACCCCGGTCCCGAAAGCCTTGCGTGTTACAGCGGGGCATTAGGAGGTTTTTAACTGATATGCCATTGGGTGTCACTCCGACTCGAGCGATGCCCGTCGGAGTGACACGCAATGGAGAGCTCAGAACTCGCCGGCCCCCCCCTGTCAGATCGGAGAACAATCTTGATGGGGTGGGTCAGAAGGCGAGAAAACCGCGGTTCCTCCTACAAAAATAAAAAAGGGTTACATCTGCCTGCCTACCCGTGTATTCTTCGAACCTTAGGAAAAAAAATAACATTGACATAATATACATTTTTATCAACGCCATCTATCGAGCTCACAGTTTTTGTCATTTTGATTAGCCCTCACGAAAACCAAAAAGTTTAAAGTCAACTTGGATTAAATATTATTCGCATATTTCCGAACTAGACAGATAAATTAGATCAGACCTCGTGTCCCGTCCCTAGTATTTGAATTTAGGTTTGCGTTTCAAAGCGAAACCTTTCACAGAGAAGTTGTTTCATAAAATATCGCACTGTTGTACCGGCTCTAAAAGTCTTTTTATTAGGATTGAAATTATTAGTTATTAGTTCTTCAAAGGGTTATCATAGTGACTGTTTATTAATTGAGTGTTTTTATTGGTTTTTCCGGGCGCACTTTTTTCATCGCATTTTCCATAGTTCTAAGTAGGTTTCCTTCATACAGCAACATGGTTTCAAAGATCGAGAAAACCATTTGGCCCATTCCACGCTTTTCGGTATAAACAGAAATATGCAAATACCACTTTAATATTCTATAGATATAAAAAATGTTTCTATACGTCAGCCTTACCATAAAGTAATTATGTAACATTAAAAATAAAATATAACGGCACCTTTGCTGAAACGTCGAGAAAGAAAACAATTAAATCAAGCCAAACTTATAATCAAAGGATTCAATAAAACCACGCTAGTATCCGTTAAAGTGTTTTATTTCAATTATATTATTAAAAAATTTAAATATCGTAGTTAAGGCGAGGCCAGTTCACGATCTGATGAAAAGTCTGATTTTTGAACATCCAATGTGAAGAACTAACGTAAAATTCTACTTCACAAAAATTAGGTACTGTAAACTGAAAAAGAAACAAAGAAGCAAATTAACCGAACAGAATATTGAAAACTGGCATGGTAACTCTGTAAAAAAATGCTGAATAACACCATAAAAACTTATAAAAATAAATTTCAAATCGTCAGATTTCGTAATTTTCTACGACAGTGATATGATTTTTTAAGCAAAAAGGATAGCTTTTTTATCGATCTAACACAATAACCGAGTACATTTTTAATAAATGATCCAGTATTTCAGAAATCAATAAAAATGTACTAAAATTCGTCAAATTTCTGGCGAAGCGTCAATTAAAGTTATGCAATATTCAACCTTATTCTAAAGACATAGTGAAAGAGTAAATTTCGTGAACTGGCCTCGCCTTAAAATGCTTTTGCAGCGGATAATTAATTTGGATAGAAAATATAAAGCGAATCCGAGTTCTACAAATGTGATTATTACCTTGTAAAACTCCGGAGCTACAAACTAGTGGTAGTTAGGCACTAAAGAGAATAGCCTTGACACTGCCGACAGAGTCAGCAAATTAGTTCCGCTAACTGCAACGTAGCGAGTATTGTACAGCAGGTTTGACGAGAAACTCATTACGGAGAGGTTGCAGCGAATGTTAGTTTGTCTCTCTTTCAAGTACTGTTGGAAGTTTCAAAATTTCGCTTAGGTAGTTTTGATTGAAACGTATTTTCAAAGCTATATTCATGCATTCATGATTCAGTAATGCGTAGCGAAACAGTGTGCATAGTAGAGTAGTGTAATTTTATGGGAATCACTACATAGTAATAAAACAAAGTCGCTTCCCGCTGTCTGTCCCTACGTTTGTTAGATCTTTAAACTATGCAACGGATTTTGATGCGTTTTTTTAATAGATAAGAGTGATTCAAGAGGAAGGTTCATATGTAAAAAAAGGAAGGAACCGAAGCGAGCCAAGGGCGGATCACTAGTTAATAATACGACTAAAACCTGACTGGATGCGGGCTAAGCAAAGCGTGAATATTAATGTTTCTAGAGTTTTGAATTTGTTGGTAACATATTATTATGTACATTATAAAGAGAGCATAACAAAACTGTACAACACGACCTCATCAAACGTAAGTAATTCTACAGTGAAACTTCAACTGTGCAAAGCTCAGTAATTACATAGAACCAAACCTTTTGTGTAAAACAAGCGTGAACTCAAACGTCGCGTTTAGATATAATAACCGTTTACCTTCCAGTTAACGAAATATTAATTAGATTTGGTCGCCCTAAGGTTACAGCTTTTCGGGGAAATTTTTTTCGGAAAAAAACGTTTCGGGGAAAACGATTGACGAATAACTCCAGATAACCCTTTCTCGATGCCTTTGATAACTCCGAAAAATGTGTAAAGATATTATGTCATCGTAAATGGACTTTTGTTTAATGTTTGCATCACGCAAATAGATTTTGCGAATGAAAGATCAAAGCGCTAAGACTGGCGCACTTAGAATTTAGATTATTCGCAAACGACAGAAAAAAGCTATAGGTATGTATTTGCTGAAATATTTTTATAAATATTTAACTACTTTTCGTGAGAATTTTGGATTTCTTATTTTATAAAACAAATCTCGTTTTAGGTTATTCACTTAGTACTTGTTTATTTACACAAAGAATAAATAATGAATAAAATTAGGGATAGCTCACCCAAATTATTGTGGAGCTAAGTTAAGCTTAAAGTAGGTATCGTATTAAACAAAACAGTCTAACTTTTTTAAGTTGGTGTGCATTTTTAGCATCGCGTCTAAAAACTTCGATCAAGAATATCCTAGATGTCCGGTCAGAGTCTCAAAAATGGCACCTCAAATAGCGTACCACTTACAAACTGGGCGCTTATTTTGCACAAAGTAAGCGATAAAAGATATGTTTTTCTACAAAATAAGCTTACTTTGTTCAAAATAAGTGATATACAATGTGAGTTTGTACAAAATAAGAGGTGATTATGTACAAAATAAGCGCCAAGTTTGTAAGTGGGACGCTATTTGAGGTGCCATTTTTGCGTACTGTTTAAGTTCGTGAAGCGTTATCTAGGATATTCTTGATCGAAGCGTCCAAAGAGTATTAATGTAATAAAAACTATGGCCGGGTCACACTACTGACAATGTGTGCGTGGTTTGGTCACCCAATTTTTTCGACGCTTTCGTGCTTCGATTGTCTATCTTGACATATAAATAACCTAAGTCCTAACTATAACTCGAACAAATTATAACCACAGTATAAAACTACTATATCTGTGAAGACATGAAATAAAACACTTTTTCACTCCTCTTGCTCAAAAAGTCCGTCATTGTAACGTACAAGAGGTGAGATAAAATAGCATAATAACTCCTAGGGGATAAAGGTTTTTCTTTTTTAATGTTTGTCTATTACCAATAAGCCTACTAAAACGAAATAGTAGATTGTTATACTAGGGTCAAAAGGAAGCAATTCCCATTCGAGATATTTAGGCTATAGTTCGAGAATGGAATTGATGACTTTTACCCGTGTTAAACACTCTACTTTTCATTTCGAATTTCAGGAAAGTAAAAAAGTCTTAGTTATTCCAAAATGTTTATTAATAAAAACATGTACCTACCTACTTAGTAACTACATTAGTAGACCTTATAATTATTACCTATACCAACTTACCTTTAAAAATCTAGAAAAATTAGAACAATTTGTGAAATTTAAAGTTAAATTCTTGCTTGGAATATTTACAGTTTGATATCAATTTGATATAAATTATTATGATGACAGATTTGGCTTTGTTGGATGCCTGTAAAAGTTGGAGATATTCTTTGGTCTTTGATAAGACGGTAAGTCCATGGCAGAGACTCTCCTGAAGTAGTTGTTTCCTGTAGGCGAATTACAGCGTAGTTTTATTGTTTCTTTTATTTTATTTGAACTTTTTGTATTAGTTTTAAACTCATTTTTAGTAAATACAAAATCAACACAAAACTTTAATACGGCACACACAGCTCAAAGTCACAGAGAGGTAAGTCTCCCTCCAATATTTTATAGGTTTTCTTATTTTAAATTTGGAACACGTCGCGTCGCCGGCCGCTCCACCCAATGTTTTTAATTTTGCACTGGCTGTTTATACCATGTTTTGTTGTTGTTCGTGAATGCGCCCTACAAGGCTGCAACTTTTTTTAAACCATTTGTTTTTAACTATTGTAAACTTTTTCGTTGCCAAATTCAGTTCTATTTTTAAATTACTTTTCCACCCTAGGGTGGAACGAAGAGTTTTGGACCCGCTGCTCAGTTCAAATATACATCACTTTCCGAATATGAGAAATGAAAAAGTCTTTATTCACGCGAAATCTTTAAAAAAAAATTATAATTACAAACTGATTGAATTGGGTGACTGTAATAGGAAAGAAATAAATTTAATCTTTTGCCATCAAGCACAATAGTACATTATGAGACAAGTTAGCTTAGGTTGCTCATTGCGCACAAGGCTGTGGGTTGCAGCCCGAGCCGTAGGCGAGGGCGTAACTCAGCCGAGTGTGCAATAAGCAAAAGCTCACGAGTTTCATACGACGTTTTTCAACACATTTGCGAGGAAAAAACAAAGTAATTTACCACACAGCAACAAATACGACAAAAACAAAATATGACAATTATGGAAAAAGGCGCGCATGTTTTTTTTTTGTTTTTTTCACGCGCCCAACGCAAGAATATTTTTCGAACAAAGGGATGAGGAGCATACAGCCTACTTCAAAATTATAATTTTAAGTGATAAAATGCAAATATTTTAATATTTTATAACAAAATATTGTGAATTATGAATAATTTAATAAACAAAATAAACATTTGTTTGACTTAATTAAGGACTAGTAATATTTTAAATATTGCTGTAAGTGATTTATAGTCAAATAAATATATAATTATTTAAACATTAAAAAAAAAAAAAAAATAAGGACTTACACATTTATTTATTCCTAAAATGTATATGAATTTTCAGCAGCATAAAACCTCTTTGTTGTTACTAAAAAAATAACTGTATTACCCGGCTAAATTGGAAATGCTCTGTTTACTCGCCTAGAACTTGCAGTAAGGTACTAATTTAACTTTGTAGGGTTAATTCTATTACGAACTAGTGTTTTATATATTATTGCACGCGTTTGTTATAGCTCGGTTTATGGTCCTGAAAGCGATGTATTAGCACAGAATATATAATAGTATTAGGGCTCACTTTACGAGCAAGTGTGTTGAAAATCATTTATTTAAATACTGTACAAAAAGTTTATGAAGTTGAGGATAGAAAAACGAGTGGATTCGTTTACAGAAGTACCTATAAACTATTTAGTAATTATTTGGTTTGATTTTTGATTTTCCTGACGTTTCGGCACCTTTGCAGCTGCCGTGGTCACGGGGGACTGAAGCTACTCGTAAACCTACCCTCAAGCGATGATTTTTTAAAGACGTTCAGAAATCAAAATCATTATTTTTTATATTAAATTATAAATTGGTTTAAGTTTTTTGGTTTGGTTTTAAAGAATCTACTGAAACTACCACCATTTCATAAAATTGGAAGGCCCATCCAAGAAAGAAATGGCGAAATAAAACTTGGAGAGTAAAGCCGACATCCGTCTTTTAAATTAATTAATTTATTTGCAACAGGAACTAACCGTATCATTAGATCTTACAGTGTGTGTTTGGGGTTTTAGCTTGTGAATGATGGGGTCCCAAGCTGGTGGAATTGTCCTATCGAAATAAATAAATATCCTTATTTCAATAGAGATGATGGTTGGAAATATAACGGCGTCATGAACTTAGCTGTGATGCTTCTCACACTATAAATAGTCGTTCACTCAAATATGTTAAGTACTTATAGGTAATTAAGATTTATAAAGTTAAGAAAACTATTGTGTGATAAGCTGATAAGTAAATAAATGTTATTTAAATGTCACACAACTGTCATTCGCCTAATTATATTGGTAGAGAGGAAACTACTTACTTATTACAGAGGCAAATCCATTGTTTACTCAAACATATCCTTGCTCAATACAAATTGTTCAATTAATGATTTATCGAAGAACCAAAACATTAACGCTTTTAATAAGCCTTTTTACACTCCACGTGTTTTCCATCCATTCTCACCCTTTATATTTTCACACACAAGGCTCACTTTTAATTGAGTAGTAAAAAAAAAATGGAGTGCCCTGCAAAACGGCCGAGCGGATTTTATTAAAAGGTCGTGTTTCCGCAGGGCGCGTCACCGTACAGCCCCTGATTACGTATTTTTTTCCACAACGGCTAGTGCTTGGCTTTCACCTCACCTAATGTGAAGTGACGATTAGGCCGAAAGTGTGAGCACAAGCGCACTCACTCGGAATCCTCACCACTGAGGAACTGGCACCAAACTGTCTGTCCAACTGCCGGGACATAACATTTTTTAAACTGTTATTATGGTGACAGACTTTGCTAAGATGGTGGTAGCTAGCCAGGCGGACTTGAAAAAAGCCCTACCACCAAACTAAAACGATACCCCCCTGGGAATCGAGCCTGGGACCCCTTGTCTTACACGTCAAAGTCAAAGTCAAATAAGCTTTATTCAAATAAACTTTATTTATTAAGTACTTTTGAATCGTCTATATTTTCCTACCACCCGTTCCAGACTTTTTTAGCTGACAAGAAGAACGGGCGCAAGAAACTTATCAGCTGAATCAGATAATTGTAACTGGGTGACAGGATTATTGGCAACAACATAGACTTATTATATTACTTCAACAAAGTACTAATAGTAGCAAGTTATGTGTTACATCATTTCCATCACGTGTGGGCAAACCACAAGACCACAGAGGAGGTTAAACTCTGTTGCTTTTCGTTAGAAACCGATAGAAACCATTTGAAATAGTTTCCAATTAATGAATTTACAGTTTCTGTTGAACTAACAGAATAATATAACTTTGCTAAAAAGTGAATCTCACCAAATACCAACTAATTACCAAAGTACTTTCAATAAAACCGCGCTAATATCCGTTAAAAGTGTTTTTCACACCTCTTGCTCAAAAAGTGCGTCATTGTAACGTACAAGAGTCGAGATAAAATAGCATAATAACCCCTAGGGGATAAAGTTTTTTCTTTTTTAATGTTTGTCTATTACCAATGTGCCTACTAAAACGAAAAAGTCTTTATTCATAATCACGAATAAAAACTCGCTTGACTTAATACTGGGGGTCTATTACGAAAAGTTTAATACGATACACGCAGCTGCGTCCGTGCTTCGTTCTGATTGATTCCTATTACAAAGCACTTGCGTATGCGATATTGCAAAGTGATTGCGTAAATTTGACAGTTTCTCTCTAGTGGATCCGTCATTATTCGTTCAATAGACTATGGACTACGATAGCTACATTGAAAATATTTGTTATAACTACAACCGACGAACTGCGGACGACTATCGTGACCAAGTTTCGTAATAGGCCCCCAGTTTCTCATTCTTATTTTTGAAAATGGAACTAAAAGCATCTCTTCGGTGAAATCATAGACTTATTTATACTCTGTGTACAGAGTGAATCGTAGAATGCGTGTTTGTGTTGCTTAGCTGCTACAGCAGAAATTAAAAAAGGTACCATGGCGCGAAATCTTTAGAATTTTTCTATAATTACAAACTGATTGAATTGTGTGACTGTAATAGGAAAGAAATAATTTTAATCTTTTGCCGCCAAGCACAAATCATTTATTTAAATATTGTACAAAAAGTTTATGAAGTGGTGGATAGAAAAACGAGTGTACCTATTCGTTTACGGAAGTAGGTATAAACTATTTAATATTGTATTTTATTTTCTCGCAATCGTAGTGAAAAGTATAGTGTAACACACGACGCTAAAACCCATTGTAACTCGGTTTCTATTTATTCCCTCGCTAAAGCTCGGGAATAAAACTACCTCGTATGCAATGGGTAATTTTAGCGTCTTGTATAACAATCTACTATTATTTCAAGTGAATCTCACTTTAATAATTATTAAAATGATATCAAACTATTTCAATCGATTTCAAACGAGAATTATTAGCATAGAGTTACGTAATCAGGGGACGGCTCACACCGCCAAACTGGGATTTAAATTAATTCCTGGAAACACTTCACTCACTGCACGACGAAAATAGCAAATCAATAGCAAATTGTTGCTACTCACGGGACCCGGTAGTTATTCCAGGGCTGCTCAATATTTTGTGTTATCAGTAAATAAATAACACAGCCCAATATCGATCAGTTGTCATAGTAGTTAATCTTGTCTAGTACATTCGGCAAACAGTCAGCAAATCGTCACAATCAAACTATGTCAATTTATATTTTTTGCATTCACAAAGTTTTTTCTTAAGAAAGTGAGGTGATAAGTAAGCTAAATTAATTTTATCTCATTTTTTATGGCTTACGTCACAAGTTTAATACAAGAAATAAAGATAAACTTGCCGTTCCAAGATTTAGGCTTGCAAAAACGAGAGGTTCATTTATGGGGAAAGGCATAGCCTTTATTAATAAAGTTCCACAACAAGTGATTGATCTTCCTTTGCATGAATTTAAAAACCATGTTGAAAAAACGCTCATGGGTAAAGGTTATTATAAAGTTGACGATTATCTTAAAGATCAAAATGCGTGGAAATGATGTAACACATAACTTGCTAATATAAGAACTTTGTTGAAGTAATATAATAAGTCTATGTTGTTGCCAATAATCCTGTCACCCTGTTGTAATTATCTGGTAACGATATATTCAAGTTTGTAAATATCGTTACTTATGGCTGTTACAACTGATAAGTTTCTTGCGCCCGTTCTTCTTGTCAGCTAAAAAAGTCTGGAACGGGTGGTAGGAAAATATAGACGATTCAAAAGTACTTAATAATTAAGTTTATTTGAATAAAGCTTATTTCACTTTCACTTTCACTTTCACTTCGTATTCGGTCATTTCTGACCGACAACATTTTCTAGATTTTTCAAATGTATTTTTATTAAAATGTAATTTTGACGTAATTTGAAAGCCATGTAAGTCCCATTGAATTAAACCAATATTGTTCCTCTCATTTGTCCTTCTCGGCGACTTTGCGATATCTCTGGAGATACTGTCGAGGGACCTTGTTCCTCCTGATTGAATACACTCTTATTTATTAACAAATAAATATTAACTAGTGGTTCTGTGAGCTGTAGTAACCTCGCGTTTTTGATAATATTGATTTTTTTTCGAAATGAATGAAATTGACCTTTTTTTCGAAACTGAACTGATATTTTTAGCGCATGTAGAAAAATAATTATTAATTGATGAATATTTTTTTATATAAAAACACTACGAAAACTACGAGTCATAGAAAAACGTTATCCACATTAAATTTAAAAAAAGGAAGAAAAGTCACAATGAAATTAATGTAAAATAAAAACATGTCTTAACTTTTTTCTAAAATAAAAAGCGAAATCTCAACGTGACTTCAATTTGGCATTGCCAGCTGACATTTGGTTGACAGAAACCACAAATTATTTAGTTTAGAGTTTAGTGAACAAGTGCAAGCAGATTCTGAATCACAGATACAAAAATTAAAAGAAGTAGGTATACAACTTTATCGTAAAACACAGAACAAAATTTATTAAAAATGTAGAGGCATAAAATGACGGGTCCCCTTTGATTGAAATCCGTCGACAAATAACGCTAAAGCAAACTTCCCCTTTTCCCCCTTATTTTACCCCCAGTCAAAAATCGCGATCGACTAAAAATGTAAATAAATCGAGGAACTTATGTGCCAAATTCTTCGAAATAGGTTGAATAATGCGACCAGGCGAGAACAGAACAGAAAAGCAAAAGCATTTCGGCCAATCTCAAAACTGAGATATTTCGCACGCTTGATCAAATAGTATCTAATACTAATATTTTATTATTTTCTAAACTGGTTTGAAAACACTGGCACTACTTATAAACAATTCAAAGTCGATTTATTACGAGCATTTTTTATAGGTTGTGTTCTGTCTTATATGGAACATAACTGAAACAACTTTTATTTCAGAAATGAAACACTTTTAGGGTTCCGTACCAAAATGGTAAAAAGGAACCCTTATGGTGTGACTCAGTCTGTCTGTCTGTCACAGCTGGATATCTCGAGAACTACTAATGACGTTGACGTTTGCCCAACAATTTTGCAAAAATAAATATTTTTTTACAACAGGGACTGAAAAGGGGTCTTAAAAATTTTAAGTGGGGCGACTAGGGCATATGAGGTATGTGCTGTGCACTCTTTGCAGATTTTAAAATTTATTTTCTTTTTTTTTGGCCGCATAGTTTTCGACTTATGATGAAAAATGTAAAAAAAAATACCCCCCCCCCTTATTTCCGAAGTTTGCAAAGAGATAAATCTGAAATAATTCTATATGATAGTAGTTTATGTAAAGATTACAGGAAAAATAAAACGATGTCTTAATATAACACACTTTTTTAGAAATTCAAAAAACGGAAACCCTCGGTGCGCGAGTTTGACTCGCTCTTGATCGATTTTTTAAAGCTGCCGAAACGTCCGGAAAATAAAAAGCTATACCTACCAATTACTTACCAACTAATTACCAAAGTACTTACAATAAAACCGCGCTGGTATCCGTAGAAAAGTGTTTCATTTCACGAACGATATCTCTTTATACGATAAAATTTAGCAAAGTAGCGAACCTAAAGTGCTACTTGCGTAATGTGAGAAAATTGTGAGAAACAATTAGGTACATGATATAGATGCACCTTATATTGAAAATGAATCAAAAACTTCTAATATAGTTAGGTAATGTTGATTTTTAATTTTCATCTTGACTTTTATTGCGATAGCTTTTTTTACCTACAGCACCACATTAAAAATACTTTTCGTCTCGACTCTTCTTTAAAAGACTTCATTTCAACTTTTGTCATTCCACATCCATTTATAATTCCTCGTCTTACAAGTTAAAGTGCTGAAATAGCAGAATACTTGGGACTTGTGTTTCAGTTAGCAAACTACGGTTTCGGAGTGTGTAATATGATTATACAAAACTTCTGAATTGTGCTTAGGTAATAATATTTTAATATATATTATCACTGTGGATTTGAAAGAATTGTTTGCAATGTTCAGTTTCAGTCCAATCCAGGGGGGCTATTGTCTAATTTTAAAAATCTATCGCAATCGCTTTCGTTTGACAGATGGATGTGACACATTGCTGCATTTCTTTGGTAAGTTTTTATTTGTGCCATAAAGAAACTTTAATGTGTTACTCCTGAAAGCGATTGCGATAGATTTTGAAATTAGACAAAAGAAAGGCAGTTCCCCGCATATGAAGTCACGTACAACAGCTAGTTACGAATAAAACCTCTGAAGCTGTAAAACAGTCAACAGCAACCACATTGAAAAAAAACTTTTTTTCCCTCACGAGTCTTCATATAAATTTTTGACATTTTATAGAAAAGTTTCATAAAACTATTTTTTGTTCCTTTTCTAGTTTAAGGTCTCATTGACTAATGGAGCCACTTGCTGGATCGTACTGAGAGGCGCGGCCTGTGTGTGCGGCCGCGTTGAGATTTGGCTGGAAGGCCGCATGAGGCCGCGCGAAAATAAAAAAAAATCGAATGTCAAATCTGATTTCAATATTTTTATACACTTTTTCAAACCCTCATCGCATGACGACGAAAACACTGTAGTATCTAGGTATATTCTTGGAAAGAAAAGTAAAATTGCTTTTACGTCTTTCCTGTTCTTTTGTTTATTATCTTTGCCCTCGAAACTGAGGGCAGAAAACGTTTAATTCGTATTGTGCGTTTGTTGACAATATCCAAAGCTGCCATTTGTACTGAGAACCTGATCAGTAAAAACGGCAGCTTATCATTTCGAACTGAGCAAATTATTTCTTTGGGTTATAAGACTCCGATCTTTTATTGTATTCTAGTCTCTAAGGTGTTTTAATTTAAAACAAGTGGCTGAAAATTGAAATGTTATGATGTGGTATATTTTTAGAATTGTCTTAAAAACCTCTTCATTTTCAAAACACACGATAGGTTTTAGAACAATTTTTCTCATACAAAAAAAGATGACGTCATAACTCCTCTCTTAAAAAGGAAGTTTTTTTAAGAACTGTGGCTCAAAAAAATTGTTTTGACCTGGTATTCGTGTGCCAAAAGGCTATCATGTACATTCTATTGTTTTTTCATTTTAATTTTGATGGATGAGAGAAATACAATTAAGGTACAAGCACAAAATAGTTAGTCTGTGTACGGGTTACCCTGACCAATGGGTTTTTATACATACTTAAATAATGTAAAGGTATATAGATTTTCGCAGGCTGTTGCGCCGGCTGAATAGGCCGTATGCCTGAGCGCGTTTGTCTATTGTTTTAATTAAAACTCACACATTATTAACAAAAGGTTAGCTAATAATCGAGATAACGGGCAAAATTGTGCTAACACGAGTTTAAATTAAGTGGCATTAACTCCTTTGTGTATGTACACCTGACGAGAGATTTCAAAGGGAAGATAAACTTTGCGGGCAATAATATTATTTGCATACTATTAAGTACTTGCCTTTAATAGACACCTCTATGATATAATTCATGAGCCTTGAGTAATTAGTACAGCGACAATAAAGTGAAAATGAGTTTGATTAATATTTAAAATGTATTTTGAGTAAATTACAGTCGCTGAGATATAATAGGACCGATTTGACAGCTGTTTTCTCTTAATTTAGTTTTAACTTGCACGTGATTTGCAGATGATTTAATTAACTTTTACTTCCAGATAAGTATTAGAGAAGGGGTTAAAATTTTACATTTTACACTCCCACTTTTGTGTACTTACGTGGTTTTTATATTTTTTAAATTCAATGTTAACTGTTGGTATACTTTGCTCTATAAAATTTGTTTACCTACACCATACCATATAAAAATATCAACAAAGTTTAAAATTTTAATAACGCTATTATGTTTATTTTTTCAACAACTTTAAAGCTTATAATTTAATACTTCGAACTCTAATTTGCTATTTATGGTACATATATTGAAAAGAGAAATTATTTAAAATATTAATTTCATTAACAATTTGTATTTTACTCACGTAACCAAGATTCGGAAAACCACAATCCAAAAAACTAATTCTCATTCGAATTTAGAACGCCAACTTTTTAAAAAACGCGCTCGAAAGTTCCCGCTCGAAATCGCGTTTCGTTTCACGGAGAGCGCTACCCTTCGAAAGTCCCCGATGCGACTGGCAGACAGGAGCAACTGGGGCAGTCCTGAGTCCCTGAACGTCCCGCTCTCCCCTCGTCGCTCGGGATACGCCATCGAGCTAGGGGCTGAGCTCCGACAACGGAAATTGGATGCGGTTTTTGTTACTATCACTAATTGGACGAAAACACTATCCTAACTATTGTTAAAAGTTCCGACTTGTGAGAATACAAGTTAACAAAATTGATGAAACAAAATAGCCATCTCGGAGCGTCAAACAGAAGTCGAATTTTGGCTCAGTACATAGATAATGTGCTACATCTTCTATCGAAATTAAACAGATAATAAATAAATTGTTTTTTTCTACTAATAATAACTATTACTTTTTTATCAAACCTAGTCCTTGTTATTATAATGTAAACACTTTCCAATTAAGTTTTATTCCTTGAGTAAAATAAATATACTTACGACAAGAGTTTTAATTCGCTTTATTTATAATTATATTTACTAACATAATTATACTAAGGGTGGATTCGTCCAAACTTCAATATAAACGGGAATAACTATACCATGAATACATCTATTCCACGATTTTTTTCTCGAGTAAAGAAATGGTCATTTTTCCATGCAATCCAAAGATAAGTTACTCTTGGGATTCTTATTCCTTCATTAGTGAGTGAATATGTGAATGAACGTATTATCCTGCCAATTGTCATTGTTCTATAAACAAACTATTTAAAAGGCAAAGTCTTGTCAACTCTATTTTGTTGCCATTTACGTATCTGTAGCGGTCAAAGTCAAATGTCAAACAAATGTCACTGACATATGGCACGCGGACGCCATTAAAATAAAAAAGTAATAAATAAATACTCGCGGATTAACTCTGTTATTCCTCGCGAAATGGTGGTATAGCTACTATTCCCGAATAGGCAAAATACTACTCTGAAAATAGTGTGTGGTAAAACGTAATTTCGATTTACTCTTGAATAACTGGTCATTTTATCTAAGAATAACAGTTATTCTCTCTTGGTCGAATCCGCCCTAAGTTGCTTTATTTATAAGTACTAAAAAAATAATAAACTTGCTAGTCAATTCCCACAGTTCTTGCGATCGATACAAATGCAATGCATCGTGGTGCGCTCCTTATGATACATTGTTAAACTACTCGTATTTATAGGTATATCAAGCTAACAGATTTATTTATCAACGGTAGGTATTATTAGATACGAGTACTATAGTTGCAAGAGTTATCCGTTATTATTTGTCAATCAATGTTTGACGTGATGCACACAAAGGTATATTTTGTGCACACAATTTTATGAAAGGTTTTCCTCGCTAGCATCCGCAAGGTGTCCCGTAGTTTCCTGTTTTTCCGGGATAAAAATATGCTAAGTTTACAAGTGTAAAAGTGGAGTATTTGATGAGAGCATGGTTTGAGGAGAAAATGTAACATTTACACATTAAGTAGGTAGTGTAGGTACTGATACATAATGACACTAAATTGGAATAATCGTTTTAATGATAGGTCATAACCGTCATTTAAATGTTTGTCAAGCAGAAAATTCCGTAAGTAAAATATTTTTTTTCAGAATACTTAGTTCTTATTTAAAAAAAAACACAGATTTTACAGTGTCCGCAAGAATCCGAGCATTGAAAATGAACCCAAAAATTTACGAAAATCCAAAATCAAGACAAATGCAAAATCCTATTATATTTTTAAAGTTACCTAGAATTACTTATTTATTTTTACGAAAAGCGCCTACTGACTGCCTTGACACGGCCGAAATATTATTAACCGATTTTCAAAATTCTAATGAATGCACTTCTCGTCTGCTTCTGCATCTTTTAACACTATTACCATGACGATCGGTCAATAATTATAGAAACTACGTTTTTCTACAATTCCAAACCTAAAGGGACAACCAACAGGTCACAATTATTAACCGATTTTCAAAAGTTTTTAGCCATTTTGTAGCCAAACAAATACACTAGGACATATTTTTTCTTAAATCGGTTTGTTTTCTGAAATATTTACAATTTAGTAAACAAACACCCCCCCAAAAAACCCGAATTTACCCGAATTTTGCATAATTCTAAAAAAAGCTCCCAGTAGATTTTCAAAATTTAAACGTTCACACGTGTGATATGACGATAAATTCCTCAGCTATTCCCATCTCGTTCCTCCCAAAATCCTCGGAGATATCAAGCTTGTTATCAGCGTGCCTGTAAGAAAATTTCCTCCTATCTTTAATGTTCCAGTTCGCACTCGTCATCTTTTTTGCCGTTTACTACAAAACATCAAAACAAGTGTCGCTATGGTGATTTTTAGTTCATTTCATAGTTCATTTTTAGTTCAGCTTCTGCACTGCAATATCGTAAAACTTGTTCACTCTTTCCTATTCAACTCAGCCCGGTCGTAACGTGGGCTTTTAGCAAGACTGCCGGACTTTTTTATGGGAAATAACTAGTTTAAAGTTTGGGAGATATATTTTAGTATGTAACACTTTGTAGGCGTCCCACGTAACATTGTATTGTGTATTGAATAGGGTTGAAGATCCGTTCTTCGAATAGAAATCGGATTTGTTACCGGATCACACGGTTGGTTGACTCTCAATTTCACGCGGTACGCTTCAGAATGCTAATAAAATTTGACATTTCGGGATAGTCTCAGATACAAAGTACCCTTAACCATTGTTTGAGAAGTTCATTAACCTACATATAAATCAAAGTGTGTATAGTGTCAAGAGTGTTTACGACTTATTTATAAAAAAAATAGGAAATAATCATAGATGAATGCCTTCGATCATCTATAACTGTGTATATTGCATGACAATGGCATTAGTGGGACACCTCAAACTCCCCCAAAACACAGCCCACTATGAAAGTCCCCCACGACTTGTCATACAACTTGACATTTTGTGTCGCGTGATTTGTCAAACGGCATGTGCCACATTTCAGCTTTGTTAGTATGACGTGGATGTATCCACAGGTATAGATGATCGAAGTACAATGCGATCAAATTGACAATAAACAGTGATCCGCTGCAACTTTACTCGAGAATGTATGGAAGAGATTTTTTTTTAGATTGAAATACGTCATTTTGTACCGCAAGCGCTCTGAAGTTGGTTATTTCTGTTAAATTAATAGATTATATTACGTAATGCAAAAATCTAAAAAGTTGGTAAGTAAAGATTTTCAAAACTGCCTTTTAAGGCGAGGCCAGTTCACGATCTGATAAAAAAAAATGATTTTTAAACTTCCAATGTGAAGAACTGATACATGTAGAATTCTACTTCACAAAAATTACTGTAGACTGAAAAAGAAACGAAACACAATAACCGAACAGAATATTGAAAAAATGGCATGGTAACTCTGTAAATAAATCCTGAATAACACCATAAAAATAAACATCAAATCGTCAGATTTCGTAATTTTCAGCGACAGTTATGCAAAAAGTATAGCTTTTTTATTGATCTAACACAATAACCGAGTACATGTTTAATAAATGATCCAGTATTTCAGAAATCAATAAAGCGAAGCGTCAATGAAAGCTATGCAAAATTCAACCTTATTGTAAAGACAAAGTGAAAGAGTAAATTTCGTTCTGCCTTGCCTTAAAACTAAAATATTGGATTTATTAAAAAAAAATACTTTTTAAGAAAAAAGAGTAGGTACTTTAATTTTGTACGTAATGAATAAAACATGATAATATAGGTAGCGATAGTTTTTGTTGATTTCCAGGGCAACTAGTCATTTTATAAAAATAAAACATACTTACCTGTGCGAAATATTAAAATTATGTAGGTATTCCAATTTCAACTACCAAAACCAGAAGCCCGTCTTACTCTAAGACCATCAAAACATTTGTAACCCATTTCAACGTTTTCTGAATAGCGTCTCTGTTACTAAGTATGTTATTTTCGCGAACACGCAATAACTGGCTTGAATGTTTGTATTAGTTGTGTTTGAAGTTTATAACGCACGTTTTACAAAATACTTAAATATATAAATATAATGAAAAATAATTTTGGTAAAATAAGCTAAATTAGATCCTGAAATGTCGATTAATAATATTACGTAAACTAAAATAGACGAAAGTTAAAAAAGTAAATTTTGCTTTCAAGTTGTTTTTTTCTAATTAAGTACTTTTACTATTGGTTTAACTTAATTAGAAAAAACAACTTGAAAGCAAAATTTACTTTTTTAAGTGCATAATTAATCACACTTTCGTCTATTCTATTTAAGTTTACGTAATATTATTATAAAAAATAGACATTTCAGGATCTAATTTAGCATATTTTACCAAAATTATTTTTCATATTAAGAAATATTTATTTGGTAAAACGTGCGTTATAAACTACTCAGATAGGGAATGGGAATTTTAGACCAGTTAATCTTTTCTAGTATAAAGTTTACTTTAATGTTTTAATTATTTAACTATCCAGTTTCAACAGCGTTGGTTAATTAGCTGTATTATTAAGCTAGCAAGCTTCATTTTGAGTTCACATCGAAAAAATTTCTAAGGTCGTAATATTTGTTGAATTTTTTGTAACTTCATAATCTTGTTAAAAAAATATATTATTTTAGTCAAAAGTCTTTATGCGAATAAACTCAATAATTAAGCATTTTTGAATCGTCTATATTTTCCTACCACCTACTTATCACGTGTCACACCATTTATTAACACGTGTCTCAGCAAAAAAAATTACATTAGTAACATGTGTCTCGTCTCAGCGTAATTGTGCTATATTTCTTTCATTTTCCTACAAAATGTAGCGCAATATGCGATTATCAAGTGATCCGCAGAGCAAGCCCTCTCAAAGCCACGTAATGAAATCCAGGATAGCTTTATGAAGCTCTCAGCTTTTACACAGTAAATATATTTTAATAAAATATCAAGGGGAAAAGGGACAGCGGATATTTCCGTTAGAATTATATTATCTGTTAAAATATGTTTACAGAAGACCGCTAGTGAATAAAGTTAGTTATAAGATACTAGTTAGCTTTCAGCCTTAACCGCATGGAATTTCGTTTCCCTTTTGAATTTCGATAAAATCTAAACTACAGAATCGCCGCCTTTTTTTTCTACTTCAAATAATTATGAAATTATTCTTCGGGCTTTTTCATGCAATGATAAAAACCTAAAAAATCTCAGCATAGGTTTTCGCGTATGTACATTTCGCGTATGTACGTTTTGCGTATTGTACATTTTGCGTATTGTACATTTCACGTATGTATGTTTTGTGTATTGTACATTTCACGTATGTACATTTTGAGTATTGTACATTTCGCGTATGTACATTTTGCGTTTTGAACATTTTGCAACAGGTGCACATTTTGCGTATTGTACAATATGCTACGAAGGGGTTGCGGAATTTCATAAAACGATATTGCAAAAGTTACATGCATCCTTTGGTGACATATTACTCCCAATATCTGTGGTAGAAATGTAATGGATGACACATTTGGTAACCACAACTAGGTATTACTTATTTTCTTAATTTAGTTTATTTTCTTTACATAATCTTAAATTTTGTAAACTTCCTAATGAAATAATTATCATAACTTATTAAGTCTTCCTTATAACTTAGGTACCCTAAGGGAAAAATGCCACTTTTTACCAGTAAAAAAAATAAGGGTATTTAAAAAATTGAATAATGATAATACAAAGAAACTGGAGTAAGAGCAAGTTGCTAAGGAGATAAGAATTCATAAAATGCGGCTGAAAGGTTGAAATGATAAACTGCCGCGTCGAGATTTGGCGTACCGTCAGTATAAAAAGCTATTGTCAGCCAAAATTCTATTTTTGGCAAAAAAAAATAGTTCATTAATTAGGTTTAATAGTAAGCAAATTATAAATTGAAATAAATAAAAGGAAAAATGTCTGTATGCTATATCCTAATTGAAGGTTAAAAGACCCATAATGAGACTTCCTCCCTTTTTCCCTGACTTTCCATGCAGAAAAACTTGTTTTTGTGTTGAAAGTTAAATGTGTCTAAGGACCAATGGTACTGGATTCCTTATTTCTTTTAACAGACTTCAAAAAAAGGAGGAGGTTCTCAGTACGTCGGAATCTTTGTTTTTTAATATTTTTTATATGTACCTAAGTTACTCGATTACTCGAAGACAGCTGGACTGATTTGCAAAATTCTTTTTTTGTTTGAAAGTATATACTTCCAAGTTGGTCCCATTGTCATAAGGTAAGGGTCTGGTGATGGGATCCTGGAGAAATCAAGGGAATTCTTCAAATATTATAGGCACACTTAACGATTTTGGTTATGCATTTGCTTTCGGAAACGCTCAAATATGGTTGAGCGAAGCGATGGCTGGTTTACACGTCATGCTCGTGAACGGGTGCTGCCAGTGGGAATGGGTCTGCTTCTGACTACCTATCTTAACGCATATTGAATTGTATGAATAGTTTTTTTGTAAGAGCCTAGACTGTATAATTACTTTAAAAAAATTGAACTTACCCTGAACCCTGTAAATTGATTCATAATGAAATGTGTTAATTAAATATATATATATTTGTTTTTGTTAATCTATGTTAACATAATAATAATAATAATAATAAATAAACAAATGCTTGGACAATGTCTGGAAACGATATATATATTTGTAAATATCGTTCCATCTGATAAATTTGCGCCCATTTTTCTTGCCAGTTAAAAGACGTAGTAGTGGGTAGTAGGGTAAAAGAATTGACGATTTAAAAATGCTTATTATGTGAGCTTATTTAAATAAAGATTATTTCAATTTCAATCTCAATCTCAATCTCAATCTCAATCTCAATCTCAATCTCAATCTCAATCTCAATCTCAATCTCAATCTCAATCTCAATCTCAATCTCAATCTTAATCTCAATCTCAATCTCCATTTCAATTTCAAGTTCAATTTCAATTACTTATACTAATGTTTTTCAGACCATGTTTCTAACCTACGCAACTTCGTATTAGACAAAGAGAGAATACCGCAGGTTATTTAATATATTCATCAATATTTTTGCTGGCTGTACCACACTGTGCAATCCACCTTCCCAGTACATTTTTCGAGATCTTTGGCTCTGTCAATATCTCAGCCCCTCCCAAATAGATTTTATTCAATCACTATGTAAACCTACTTTTTATGGCTTTCGGTTTAATTTAGCAGATTGAAGTTTATCTGGGGCTAAGACTTTATTAGACTTTCAAGTGTTTCTCTATTGGAAAAACACTCCAATAAATTGAATACGATTTTACCCTTCGAGGTATCTTTTTTTATTCATCTGTTTAATTTAATGTACTTTGTGTAATGATTATGTTAACGTCAGAAAGTAAATAAAAAATATTTCTTTACTTTCAAGTTGAATATTTTATTAATATATCTTAACGCTAACTTTAAGTAACCCTACTTTTATAAAAAACAGCGTCGCCTCATAATCACTTTATGTTTAAGGACTTATGTAATTAAGAAGTTAGTTATGGAATATTTATCAAAGTACCTTTAACTTTGACTTTGACTAGTAAGGCTTCAGTTTAATATAGGGTTGTCGGCTACAACTTTTACTTACAACATTCACAATAATATTCCGCATAAGTAAAGAAAATATTAAAAAAACTGGCATGATCAACTTATTCAACTTTCTCTATCCTTATCCTTATCTTTACTATTTATAAATGCGAAAGTCCGTTAGTTTGTTACGCCTTCACGTCTTAACTACTGAACCGATCACAATGAAATTTTATATACACATTGTCAGTGCTACAGAGAAGGACATAGGGTACCTTTCATCCCGAAAAAAGTTTTGTTCCCGAGGGATAGAAAAAACTTTCCACGCAGACGAAGTCGTGGGCAGCAGCTAGTAGTTTATAAGAGACAACCCTCCAACTATAGGAGCTCGGTGACGCAGTGGTTTAGCGCCTGGCCCAGCGATTGCGGAGGTTAAGCAACGTTCGCAAGGGTCGGTCATGGGATGGGTGACCAAAAATTTATTATCTCGAGCTCCTCCGTGCTTCGGAAGGCACGTTAAGCCGTTGGTCCCGGCTTCATTTGCAGTCGTTAACACCCACCAATCCGCATTGGGCCCGCGTGGTGGGTTATGGCCCATCCTCCTTATCACCCATAAGGAAGGCCTGTGCCCCAGCAGTGGGGACATCAAAAATGGCTGATGGACAACCCTCCAACCGCATAGAGCGGGCCGCCAACTAATTAACTCGCCGATAGCCGAAGTCCAAAGTTCGACATGTTGCGGGAAACTTGTTAATCAAAGCGTTATTTTCTGGGATATTAGGAGTAGATAAGTAACATGAATACAACAAAATTTGTTCTACGACTTTTCCAAAAACAGACAAAATAATCGACTTTCATACAAAACTCGATCAGCTGTTCAAAATCAAAATCAAAAATCAAAATCAAAAAAATCATTTATTCAGTCTAGGCTGTTACAAGCACTTGTGAATGTCAAAGAAGCTACGCCATCGGTTCGCAAACCCTGAGCGGGAGACCTTGTAACGAGAAGAACCGGCAAGAAACTCGTCAAGGGCTGCTTTTTTCTCCCTGTATATTTCATACAGAGTCGTCAACATTGAAAAATGAGCTCCACATTTAAAGTGAGGTCATTTTCCATCACAATAATTAACAAAAGTTTGTACACAATGGGTAGGTAGGTTGAAATTAAATACCTACTACATATCAGATAGTTAATTGTGAGAGTAAATAACTTTCAACTAGTTGAGAAATCAGTAATCGCTATGTCTGCTACTCGAAAGTGCACCTAAGTAGGCAAAATTTACCAAAAAATACTTGATACAACACATAAAAATTAACAAAAAAAAAAAAAACGCAATTCTTACAATTCAATATGCGTTAGGATAGGTACTCAGAAGCAGACCCATTCCCACTGGCAGCGCCCGTTCACGAGCATGACGCGTGGACCAGCCATCGCTTCGCTCAACCATATTTGAGGGAACGTAACGACCCGCCCCACACGACACCACCGCAGAAATGATTAAAGAGAGCATGACATACTTAGGCTACCCATCCTAAGGCACTGAATTGAAAACTAATATCCAAAAGCTTTTCATAGGCCTTTACTTACAAAAACTACTGACTATAGAAAGCAAAATGATTGCAATAAAAAAAAGAGAAATCAAAACAAGGTTTACTTGCCTATTAGTTTTATGTTTTGAGTAAGAAGTGCCATACATATTGATAACATCAAACAGAGAAAAAAATATATATAAATATACGACGCCCTTAGTACAAGCAGACAGAAGCAGACCCATTCCCACTGGCAGCACCCGTTCACGAGCATGACGCATGGACCAGCCATCGCTTCGCTCAACCATATTTGAGGGAACGGGTTCGGACATGATGATAGTAATCTACTCCTGCGAGGTTGTTGGTATTTTACAAATATCCCTGTATTGTATGTCGGAGGAATTAGATAGGTACATCATAATTACATCAACATTTTAATGGAGAGCTTTGTGTATCCTTAGAAAAATAAATAGCAACCATACAGCCTTTTTATTTTACAATATCTTGTAACAAGTTTTTTTTTATTGGATTTTTTAGATTTTAGCATTCACAATGCTATTTTTATATATTAAGTAACTTTTTTATATATTTAGTATATATATTTAGTTTTTTTTTAATAATAAAGTTTATATTTAACCAACAGCATAATAATAACCACTCTGCCAACACTGAAAAAAAAGAATGATTGATTTTACTAAATTCCGCGTAAATTTTATCAAATTCGCGGGTTAATATAGGTCCTACACACTAAATTGTTGATTTTACCAAATAAAACTGGTTGATTATTTAACCCATACGTTTAGTAAATTTAATAGTATGATTTCGTATGTTCAACTAATCAAGTCCTGTATATTTTACGTCGATGACTTTCGACATTTTACGA
Source organism: Agriphila straminella (assembly GCA_950108535.1). NCBI lineage: Eukaryota > Metazoa > Arthropoda > Insecta > Lepidoptera > Crambidae > Agriphila > Agriphila straminella. The sequence goes on along the minus strand of OX467309.1, from coordinate 14,301,020 downwards.
TGAGATTTAATAAATGTCACTAAACGTGTTATGTAAAATATGTGAAATTAATATTGCTACATTTACTCATTTCGTTTTGTATATTTGACTAAAAAGTCCTGTTTATGTTACGTCGATTACTTTCGATCTTTTACGATGAGATTTAATAAATGTCACTAAACTTGTTTTGTAAAATATGTGAAATTAATTTTGCTAATTTACTCATTTCATTTTGTATATTTGACTAAAAAGTCTTGTATATTTTACGTCGACTTCTTTCGAGGTTCTACGATGAGATTTAATAAATGTCACTAAACTTGTTATGTAAAATATGTGAAATTAATTTTGCTACCTTTACTCATTTCATTTTGTATATTTGACTAAAAAGTCTTGTATATTTTACGTTGACTACTTTCGAGGTTTTACGATGAGATTTGATAAATGTCACTAAACTTGTTATGTAAAAAATGTGAAATTAATTTTGCTACATTTACTAATTTCATTTGGTAAATTCAACCTGATTCAGTCCTGTATATTTAACATCGATTACTTTCGATCTTTTACGATGAGATTTAATAAATGTCACTTTATTCGTCTCGGGCTTTCTCTTCTTCTTCTTCACCACTTCTTCTCTCTTCTTCTTATTTTTTCTTCGCTTCTACTTCTTTTATTCCCACCACAATTTTTGAGACACTTCGTTATTCTTTTTATTTGTCTCTTAATCACCATTTTCTGCCCTTTTCATTCCTTTACTATTATTTTTTACATTTTCTATTTACATTCTATATAATAATGTACATTTGAAAACAACCAAACATTGGAATCAGAAAAACCGATCAATGACTGAGGTTCGAACCGCGGCCTCTTGAGCATCAAGCGAGCAGTCACACCATTACACCACGGCAACTTAAAAGTTGGCAGTTAAATTGGTCATTGCTTGATGCTCCACGTTTCATCTATGTCATGTGACATCCCAAATGTCACATTATGTACCTTGCACAATATGTATTGTATATTATGTATTTTTCTTTTTCGACACTATGAAGAACCTATTTAATTTGTATTAGCAAATAAAAGTTTGAAAGTTTTAGTATTTTATACTAAATAATATACGAAAAGAAAACACAACCCGCACCAGGTCAACGGGAATCGATCCCGCGACCTCCGGACATCCGGTTCAACGCTCCAACCACTGAACTATCGAGTCACTCAGACATCAACTTTTTTTTTAAATTGTATAAAATAAAGGATAATGACTAATAACAAATATCGTCCGCACAGTAAAATTCTCAAGTGCTAAGCCAATCCGCATAATGGCGCTAATGAACAACAAGTCATCACAACTTATCTATTTTTATGTAATTGAATCACAATAGCTAAATAAGATTGAGTTAAGTCTGTACTAGATTTTGAAGAGAGAGAGAGAAAAGAAATATCCGTGAAAGGGCGCTATTGTCCAACTTGAACTTCATTACTAATAGTACTATTATGTTTTCTGTGAGTCTGTGACTATAGTAAAAGCATTTACTAACTAAACAAAGAAGTACATTCTTGAGCAGTTTTTCAACAAGTAAATTGAATGCCCCCCTAGAGATACAGTCAACGGCACGCTGAGCCTCCACGACAGGTCAATGATATTCAATCAAATGCAAGCCATCAAGGTTCAAAATAAATTACAGTTTTTTTATAACCTCATGCGTTGCCGACTGTACATAAAGGCACATTAAAGGGTAAACAAGACAATTTTAGTAGAGTAGCAAGCGTCACCTAACGGAAATTTGGAGAACTATGTTGCTAAATTTGTTAATTTTATTGACAAGCTTGTGTAAAATGTACATATTTCTAATGTCAATTATATTAAATATATATCTCATAATTTGTGTTAAGTAAAATCAATCCTCTAATTTGGTAGTTTTTACGAACAACTTTAGTAGAGTAGCAAGCGTCACCTATCGGAAATTTGGAGAACTGTGTTGCTAAACTCGTACTGTTGTTTAAACAAAAGTTCTTTGTTGATTTTATTGACAAGCTTGTGTAAAATGTACATATTTCTAATGTCAATTATATTAAATATATCTCATAATTTGTGTTAAGTAAAATCAATCCTCTAATTTTGTAGTTTTTACGAACAACTTTAGTAGAGTAGCAAACGTCATCTATCGGAAATTTGGAGAACTGTGTTGCTAATCTCGTACTGTTGTTTAAACAAAAGTTCTGTGTTGATTTTATTGACAAGCTTGTGTAAAATGTACATATTTCTAATGTCAATCATACTAAATATATCTCATAATTTGTGTTAAGTAAAATCAATCCTCTAATTTGGTAGTTTTTACGAACAACTTTAGTGGAATAGCAAGCGTCACCTATCAGAAATTTGGAAAACTGTGTTGCTAAACTCGTACTGTTGTTTAAACAAAAGTTCTTTGTTGATTTTATTGTTAAGCTTGTGTAAAATGTACATATTTCTTATGTCAATTATACTAAATATATCTCATAATTTGTTTTAAGTTAAATCAATCCTCTAATTTGGTAGTTTTTACGAACAACTTTAGTGGAGTAGCAAGCGTCACCTATCGGAAATTTGGAGAACTGTGTTGTTAAACTCGTACTGTTGTTTAAACAAAAGTTCTGTGTTGATTTTATTGACAAGCTTGTGTAAAATGTACATATTTCTAATGTCAATTATACTAAATATATCTCATAATTTGTGTTAAGCAAAATCAATCCTCTAATTTGGTAGTTTTTATGAACATCTTTAGTGGAGTAGCTAGCGTCACCTATCGGAAATTTGGAGAACTGTGTTGCTAAACTCGTACTGTTGTTTAAACAAAAGTTCTTTGTTGATTTTATTGACAAGCTTGTGTAAAATGTACATATTTCTAATGTCAATTATACTAAATATATCTAATAATAATTATAATAAAAACGCTTTATTGCACACTAGACAAAGACATTACATAGGAGCAAACAATAAACATGGACAAGTACACAAAAGGCGGCCTTACTGCTACGTAGAAGTCTCTTCCAGGCAACCTTGAGTAGAAAAATATTAAGGAGAATAGGAAAGAGGGGAGTGGGTGCAAAAATACTAGACGGACAATAGATATAGATATACATAAATAAAGAGAAGAGAAAGTGTATGTATATAAAATGAAAGTTGAAAGGGAGATATCAGAAAAAAAAGTAGTATTAGGTGGGAGAAAGGAAATGCGTTCTAATTTGATCTTTGGAAGATCTCAGGGTACGAGCTTTACGGATGCCCTCTGGAAGTGCGTTCCACAAACGGACAGCATGCACAGAGAATGAATAGGAAAGGAAATCAGTGGAATGACGGGGAATATCGAGGGTGAGATTAGAAGAAGAACGCAGAGTACGCAGTGAAGAAGAGGATCGAAAGTCGAAAGATTCTTTAAGATAAAGTGGTGAAGTTGGAAGGAAAAGGATTGAGTACAGGAGCGTAAGAGTGTGTAAGTCCCTGCGCCGACGGATGGGGAGCCAATTAAGCTTTTGGCGAAAGTGAGATACGTGGTCGAATTTTCGTAAGTTGAAAATGAACTTGATGCACATATTCTGAAGCCGCTCCAATTTGTCAAGCAATTCCTCAGAAAGGTCCGTGTAACAAACGTCAGCGTAGTCCAAGATGTGTGAAGTGACTGGGCCAGAGTGATTTTAGTACTGGTAGGTAGAAAGTTCCGTAGGCGATTGAGTGAACTGTATGCAGCAAACACCTTCTTTCTAACTGCCTCAACCTGAGGTCTCCAAGAGAAACATTCATCAAGGACGACACCGAGATTTCTGACGGTTTTCGTGTAAGGAATAACAGTGCTGTCAACTTTCACAGGAGGTATCCACTCGAAGTCGATCCTCGAAACAAAATACGGACTCCCAATAATGATGGACTGAGACTTAGATGGATTAACTGCATGGCCATAAGACTTACTCCAGCTATAGATATGTGCAAGATCAGAGTTAATGGCAGCATTATCTAATAATTTGTGTTAAGTAAATTCAATCCTCTAATTTGGTAGTTTTTACGAACAACTTTAGTAGAGTAGCAAGCGTCACCTATCGAAAATTTAAAGAACTGTGTTGCTAAACTCGTACTGTTGTTTAAACAAAAGTTCTTTGTTGATTTTATTGACAAGCTTGTGTAAAATGTACATATTTCTAATGTCAATTATACTAAATATGTCTCATAATTTGTGTAAAGTAAAATTAATCCTCTAATTTGGTAGTTTTTACGAACAACTTTAGTGGAGTAGCAAGCATCACCTATCGGAAATTTGGAGAACTATGTTGCTAAACTCGTACTGTTGTTTAAACAAAAGTTCTTTGTTGATTTTATTGACAAGCTTGTGTAAAATGTACATATTTCTAATGTCAATTATATTAAATATATCTCATAATTTGTGTTAAGTAAAATCAATCCTCTAAATTGGTAGTTTTTACGAACAACTTTAGTAGAGTAGCAAGCGTCACCTATCGGAAATTTGGAGAACTGTGTTGCTAAACTCGTACTGTTGTTTAAACAAAAGTTCTTTGTTGATTTTATTGACAAGCTTGTGTAAAATGTACATATTTCTAATGTCAATCATATTAAATATATCTCATAATTTGTGTTAAGTAAAATCAATCCTCTAATTTGGTAGTTTTTACGAACAACTTTAGTGGAGTAGCAAGCGTCACCTATCGGAAATTTGGAGAACTGTGTTGCTAAACTCGTACTGTTGTTTAAACAAAAGTTCTTTGTTGATTTTATTGACAAGCTTGTGTAAAATGTACATATTTCTAATGTCAATTATATTAAATATATCTCATAATTTGTGTTAAGTAAAATCAATCCTCTAATTTGGTAGTTTTTACGAACAACTTTAGTGGAGTAGCAAGCGTCACCTATCGGAAATTTGGAGAACTGTGTTGCTAAACTCGTACTGTTGTTTAAACAAAAGTTCTTTGTTGATTTTATTGACAAGCTTGTGTAAAATGTACATATTTCTAATGTCAATTATATTAAATATATTTCATAAATTTGTGTTAAGTAAAATCAACTTTCGCATTTTGTTAGTGTTACGAACAAATTTAGTAGCGTCACCTGTTGGAAAATTGGAGAAGTATTTTACAAACTTTCTTTAGTGTATTCAAATATTTGTTTAATGAATTTTACTATACTAAGAACAGTTTTAGTCAATCTGTTTTGTTATGTAAACTCAACAAAGTGTATTTTGTTAAATTCACCCTTGTTATAGTAAAATTAACCATGAAAAGGGTTGACTATGACAGTTCTCTAGGCAACCTACGCTACTTTAGTACATTCAACAATTCTTTTTTTTCAGTGAAGTAAGAGTGCACGACCAGAAAGAAAAAGAATAAAGCAGATAGATTTCTATCTTTCTACCAGTTAAGTTTTTTCTAAAGTTTTTCCTAAATAAGTTGATTGTTAAAATTACCCCCTCTCCTTCGGTATTACACAGCCTTTTCCGAGCGTGTGTATAAATATAGCGTGCCCAGCGAGGGGCAAGTCAGACATGCATGGCCACTTAGGTACATATGTAGCATACACGACACGACCCTTTGTAGTTGGCGCGCTCGTACCTAACGGGCTAAGATAGAAATAGAACTGGCTGGATCGGTTTATAAAGCAAAATAATTAAATTTAACGTTTTGTATAAAAATATAAAATATTGAATATCGGTACCAATTTAAAAAAGTAGTCACACTTAGTGTGAGTTGCACTATAACGCTATCAACGTTAAAGTTATCATCAAATGATAATGCTACCTATTTGTCACGTCAAACTTGTCAAAGGACAACATGCTGGATGGCAACCTCTTTTTTTGGCTAACTTGTGCTTAACCGGTACTTTAACAAGCTTGTTATCGTTAAAGTAAGATTGAGCAACTCAGCCTTAGATACCAACTTGATACCAATATTAAAATTATAAATACTAGACCACGGTTATCCGGGTAAGGTATGTAAGGTTATTAGTTAAAAAATAACACAGAGAAATAAAAATACATTTTAAAATGCCCCAAATCTGTTTAAGTCGCATTTATCCTGTAGATATTTATTATACCTTTTGAAAGCCGAAACTCTGCCATTCTTTTCTTGTCCAATTTTAGCGGATTCAAATGCAATTTATCCGTATAATAAAGTCACGAAAAAAAATTGAGTTACCAATAAATTAAGCTCATTTCTGTATACATTTTCTGCGCCTACAAGCTGGTTGAACTTCGACGTCGACATAAAAATGTCCTTTCATAACGTAACGTAGTTTATACAAAATTTGATTTCAGATGGCGAATTTAAAACATAAAAATGGATGAATAGAAAAAAAAACTATTATAAAAGAAATATGTTGTTTTTTACGAAACTTGTAAAACACACACAATATACTCACACACACATTGTAGTCGTAGTTAGCTTTGTAGAAATAGTAACCTCTTAATAAACTCAATCGTTTGTTTGGAATAAGTTTTAGGAAGAGTGGATACTTAACACAAGTATTTTATAAACACTTTTTTATAAAAATACGATTTTCGATATATTTTTGTGTAGGCCCAAAACTTGAAAAGTATTTGTAGAGTTCATCAATAAAAACCATTTTTTGTATGGACTCAATCCTGTCATCGCAAACACTTTTAAATTTTTCAATATTATATTTCAGAAGACTTCAAATTTTTATGAGAATAGATTGATTTTTTTTTTGTGTTTTTTGGGTTGCAATTTGCACTAAATAAAAAAAACTCATTTATTGATTTTGTTGTTTGATAATAGGTTAATGATGGCGATGTATTAATGTAGAGAGGGAGACACATACAGTGCTATTAATTTAACTATGTACAACGGAAGCAGCAACTTCACGCGAGAAAATAATAAAATAAATAAAAATCAATTTATTTGCAAAAAACTGTTTTAAATTAAGTTTTTTATCAGTGATTATTACACAAGGCTCATAGGCCTGAGTCGCAGAAACCAAAAGTGAATTTCCATTATCTTTATTGTATGCTAAAACTTATTAGGCTCCGGTTCTAGTACAAATATGTTCTAAAAGAGATTTTGAAAAATGTAACAATATATTTTTTTAAATTAAGGGGGAATTGCTTAATAAATTGAATGATGTTAACCTACTTACGAGAAAATATTAGTAAGAGGAGTTGTGTGTTGAAAATGAAACAATGTATGCAATCTTTAAATATAAAATTCAAAGTCCTGACTGACTGATCTATCAACGCACAGCCCAAACCGCTGGGTCTAGAGACTCCAAATTTGGCACGTAGTTCCTTATGAGGTCTAGGGGTGCACTAAGAAAGGGTTTTTCAAAATTAACCCCCTAAGGGGGTAAAAAAGGGGATCAAAGTTTGTATGAAAGTCCCTCAGTTTTGAAGCTAGGTTCTTCAAATATTGTGTTTAGACTGACCATTAAAAATAAATAAATACGGGTCTCAGCGTTTTTTAAAATTCTACCCCCGAAGGGGTCAAAAGGGGGATGAAGTTGTGTATTGAAGAAAATCCTTTATTTTCGAAGTAAAAATCGCTAAATTTATAATTTAGGCTTATGGATGGAAATCTAACGCAACGTATATTGTTATTGTTAGTATTTAAACCCCTATGGGGATGAAATGGGGGTGAAAAGGGGTAAAATAAACACAAAAATAGATATGGATGTCGTTATTGGGGTTTTCTGGGAAGACGATTGCAAAAATTACATTTATTTTGAAGTCCAACACGGTGGTCATGATTTGACCCCTAAAGGGGTGAAAATGGGGTTCAAATTTTGTATGGAAAAATAATATAAAATAGACATTACAACTTTAAACTTCGTTGGAGCACATCTAAAAATAAAAAGGCAAACATATATTTTGTAATTTTGAAAATCAACCACTTAGGGGTAAATGGGGTAAGTAAACATGAAAATCGATGTGGATGTCGTTCTTGAGGTTTCATGGGATGGTGATTGCGAAAATGACATTTAATTTGAAGTCCAACACGGTGGACATGATCGGACCTGGACATGCACATCCAGGGGACGGGGACAGGGACGGGATCGGGAACGGGAACGGGAACGGGATACTTACTAATATCTCTGGATACAATTCTGAATATTATAAACTAGCTTCCGCCCGCGACTTCGTCCGCATGGACATTCGATAAAATCCTCATGTTTTAAATTCATTAAATTCTAATCAGCCGTTTTTACGTGATTAGGCGTGACCAAGCGAGCAGCCTCGTGCGAGGCCCGTGAGGCAAACGTCCTGCCTCGCGAGGCCCGTGAGGCAAACGTCCTGCCTCGCGAGGCAGCGCGCTTGGTGGGAACCCGCCTAATCACGTAAAAACGGCTGATCAGAATTTGATGAAATTAAAACATGAGGATTTTATCGAACGTCCACGCGGACGAAGTCGCGGGCGGAAGCTAGTGGGAGAATAAAAGAGTTTTGTACCGCAAGTTTTCTGAATTTGATCAGACACAAAACCTTAAAATCTGTACTTTTGACATTACCTACTATTGTTAAAGTTATTTGTCCCTTACACACAGAGGCAACACATAGTAATAAACCGATACCCAGGCAAAATATTCATCGCCCGCGGCGGCGATCGCCCGTTTGTCGAGCCACCGAAGAATTTCAATTTACTTGTAATTGTTTTGGCAGCTCTCTCTCCGATGATTTATTGTTCATTTGCGCGCCAGCCGCCAATGTTGTTCGTTTGCGCTGTATTGTTGGACGAAAACAACAACATTGTATCTATAGCTGGAGCGCAATCGCGGTAATTCTGAACGATAAAACCAAAAACGTTACGTTGTCATTTAGGTTATATTTACCTAAAAATCTTTGGTTTAGCTTCATAATTTTCACTTAAATTGTCCCAGATTGTAATCCTAGACTCCTTAGGCAGAGTATTCAACAATTTTAACAAAACTAAAGCGACTATTTTTCTGTAAACGAAACTGAAACGGTAACGATTTAGCTTTGGTTTTATCGTTGAAAATTAGCGCAATTAGGCCCTTGTTTAGTTGTTTTTTGAATCGTTTATCATTAGCTTTTAACATTTTTCAATAAATAACTGCCTTCGTTTGTTTATCAAAATTTTCGATCTCTGTTGTATTAGTAAAAAATAGATGTATTTATTCAAACGCACCTAATTTAATGATGCACATAAGTATTCGTTTGTTAAAACAATCATAATTTTAAAATATAATAAATTTTTGTGTTGCAATAAATTAGGAGGTAGGTAGTGTAGGTACTTACCGGCACGATGAAAAAACTTTCCCTCAAATTTTAAAAATACGTATCTTGCTTTATTAATACAAATTAAGTTGTTGAATAGTTTACTTATCATTGATTAAACTTCACGAATATAATCAGACTTTGTAACTCCAGGAAAAAATGGCATAATTTCATCGCAGATTTTTTAGTAGTATAATTATTTCATAACTAAGTTCATAACTACAAATAGACTCACCGTGAACCCGATGCCGACAGTAGCCGAAAAGTTGCCAGCCTGAAATTTTCCCGTCTCAAACTGGACCAGAAGAGAAGTTTTCCCAACACCGCTGTCGCCGAGAAGAATAGTCTAGAAATAAATATTGGATACTTCAGCAATTACTATAGAGTTCACAATAAAATAAATGGCAATAAGTACCTACCTACCAGTTATCCGAAAGACAAATTATTTGATGAATATATTTGTCTAACTCACTTCTATAAATTTTCATCACATTTCCAGTGAAGACAAGCTAATATATTTTTCTAATGAAGTTTTATTTGTTTTCGATAAAGGGAATGAAAACGTTGAGCTTTATGACTTTGTATATTACTTTCGAATCTGTGATTTGACAGATGAAATCCTGAATAACGTGAAAATAGAGAGAGAAATGTCCAAGAAATAATGTAACTAGATTTGTACAAGTAAAAGACTTTCTACTAGAAATGAATGATATTATCTAGACTAGAATAATACGAATACGACGTTATTATGTGTCACATATACGCAGCGTGTCCTTTTCGAACAAGTCGTCACTCATAATGTCTCCTAATAATTTACCTTATGTATAGGAACATCGTCATCATTGTAGTTCTTAGCGGGGGTTTCGACCGGCGGTTGGTAGTCCCTGTAGCCGGTTGGGGAGGGGGTACTGCGCTGCGCGGGCGCACGCAGCGTGTCCTCTTCGAACACGTCATCGCTCATACTGTCGTCGGTAGCCATCGCCTAAGAAAATAATAATGTAAGTATATAAAAAATAAAAAAATAAGATATAATGGGTCTAGTAAGGCTATTCTTAACAGATAGATATATGCCATCGCGGACTTTTTTGTAGATATATAAAAGAGGAACAATTCCATGACACATTATCTTGTTATAGTTTTAAAAAAAAAATGTTTTATTACGTTACCAGAAAAAATTGTTAAAAAAACAAAAAAACCGACTTCTAAAAACCTGCCTCTAAAAAGCAAGAAATAATATACAAATCATTAGATACGCATTATCATTGTTATAATAAAACACGTCTATTAAAGTCGGGTGGGGCTGGAGTACATCTTCCTTTTTTTATTCTAAAAGCCCCACCCGACTTCAAATGACGTGTTTTATTATAACAATGATAATGCGTATCTAATGATTTGTATATTATTTCTTGCTTTTTAGAGGCAGGTTTTTAGAAGTCGGTTTTTTTGTTTTTTAAACAATTTTTTAATTTTTAGTGTAAGTACCTTGTGTATTAGGTAGTGTAGGTATATTATTTAGGTAGAAAAATCGGCTCAGCCAAACGTGAGATACGGAGAAACATACATACATACAAACTGAATACTAATTGATTACCTAGAATTTATTGTGTACAATTAGTTATTCTGTGACAATATGTTCAGTTTCATTGTAATTTAGGGGAAATAGAAAAAGGAATTTATAATTATAATATAAGTAATATTATAATAATTTAACAAAATAAAGTTAATTTAGTATTTCAAATAGCTTCATTTTATTCATATCGATCATAATTGGGTATTAGACATATAATAATGAGTTTCGACATATTCTGGGAGTAGCAGGGTTGTTTTTAATAGAATGCTGACGCATTCTATTTATCTCTCGTTATAAATGGTCTTTAAAACAAAAATATCTACACCTACGGGGTTTTTACGTCAGTAAATATGATCTTAAGTTTACCATAAACGGATATACGACGTATTGAGTTATTTTTAGGTAAATTTTTGTGGGGTGTAAGAACCATAAATACTGTTTTTTCAAGACGTAAATCCAAGCTAACTTTGAAACTAAAGAAGATAGATAAGTTTTGATGATTTAGGCTTTTTCATTCCTAAATTCTAAGATTCTTTTTTCTTGGTAATTTTTTTATAACTTCAAAAACAAAAAAGTTATGATTTTTTATTTAAAATTAAAAACGTTTTTCGTCTCTCCTGAAAAGTCGGGTTATGGTTTATACGACCTTTCTACCCAAAGGTATCGATAGTAATATTGTAATTTGTTGGAGCAAGAACTAAATATTGCCGTTGTATGAATACAGTTTTTTATGAGGTATAAGAACCACGTTATCAATTCTTCGTCTAGAAAGTAGATTAGGACGGAATTATATTTAAAATGTTTATACAGCGTTTTCGATGCAAGCAAACTCCCAGTCGTCTTATTTTTTACCGACATCTTCATTTCTACTAATTTACATAAAACCTCGATTTATTATACACTTAAACCTTCCCCAGGAATCACTTTAAAATTTGGTGAAAACTGCATGAAAATCCGTTCAGTAGTTTTTGAGTTTATCGCGAACAGACAGACGCAGCGAGGGACATGTTTTGTAATTTTCCCTCCGGATGACTTCGTCATTTTCTTAAACATGATTTCTAACTTGTCTCGTTTTTAACTCGGTTCTTTCTTCGTTGGTCTCTTTCTTAGACAACTTCGTCAAACTTGTCTCATTTTAACTGTAACATTTGTAGTGATCACAAATCTGCGCGGTGGATTGGTTATTTAATGATTAAACGAACTTACCTGTAAGTGAAGTTCTATCATTATTATACGAAGGATTCGTCCGTAGATATTAGTATATTAACACATGTAGTACCGCTTTTGCATGTATCACCACTTAGCACGTTATTTTAAAGTAATAACCTAAAAAACCTGAAAAGAGAAGGTTTTTGACTTAAAATTGACAGATAATTTGACATTTCCGGTCAGAGTTCTCCTCGTCATCACTAGCCGCCAACCACTTCATTTAGTTTAAAGTCCAAATCCTATGATATTTCCTCATTTTCTTCAGTGGGTAGATAGTTATTGTAATTTACAATAATGAGTAGGGAGGGTGGGATTCTATACTAATATCTACGGACGAATCCTTCGTATAATAATGATAGAACTTCACTTACAGGTAAGTTCGTTTAATCATTAATTATACTTCAGATTCGTCCTTGATATTAGTATATTAACACATGTAGATGTTTAAAGCATTATAGTAAGAAAATGGAAATATCATTTCTTGCGTATTAGTCTTTTAAAAAAAAAAAAAAAAAAGAATACCATTTAACATAATTCTGAACGTTTTACATGATTATTATTAAAAACAGTACCTACAGATGGTTGGTACAAAAAAAAATATATGCAAGGTTGGTTTGGAAAACTCAGTTTTATTATTATCGATGATAATATGTTTTAATATTTTCCGAATATAGTGGGAGTCATTGACCATCTCGCCGTATTACCTAGAACATCTAAAATATCATTTTTCGTTAGGGCTATAAAGGTATAGGCCGGCGACGTCGAGTGCTAAAATTGGTTGGACACGAGTCTACTCCACTATCATTAAATGTTTAATTACAACAATCTATAAATTACATTACATGTCATAATAATATATGAATTTAATTTCTTTCTAAATAAGAAGTGATTATGAACTTTTTATTATACTTAATAATTATAATACCTTCTTGTATTTTTTTTTTGTATTGTTTGCATTCTTTGTGCAATAGGCAAGGTAATCAAAGTTAAACTTTTAAGATAAAAAAGTTGAAAAAAGAAGAGAATTGGTTTTTTTTTTTTAATAAAAATAATTAAGTATTCTAAGATATACATTGTATTTGAACAATGAAGTCTACGCAAAGGCGTAGTTAGATTCTTTACCAAACCTTGAAATTAGCTCAATTTTGTCTATTTAATAATGAACGCAATATTATGTAATACTGATAATTTGTGTTATACACTTCTGTAAATAAAAATGAGTTTATTCTGTTAATATTATTGTTAAATAATCGAACCGTTTCTGTTACCAATCTCTGTACTTCCTGATAGCATTAGCAGACAGCAGCTTCAATAATAACATAAATAATATGTGTAACCTGTAAAATAATACCACCTTGATAATGTTGTTAAAACCAATTTATTTGTGCGATTTCAGTCTCTGAAATTGAAAGTTATAGGATGTTAATATTTTATATTAGGATAAGAGATTCAAAGGAGTACCATATATGGTACCAGGTAAGAGGTACCAAACCAAGGCTCAAGTCAAGATTGTGACGATCATGATGGCACAATCGTTACACCTCTAGCTTAAGAAACTGGTGGAAAATAATTGAAATAATAGGTAGCTTAGTGTCAGAATAGACTTTGTACAATACTTAACCAAAATAGTATTGTGAATGCTAAAATCTCAAATTATAAAATAAATGTTTTTGGGATCCAAATGCTAGAAATAGAAAAAAATATATATAATCAACTACATTTTATTTCTACTGCCTAATTCGACTTTCATTCGAATTTACTCAATCTCAATCTGGAAAAAAAAAGACAAAACTGGTGATAAGTTTTTTAAATTAATGAATTGAATAATTTTTATTTAGCATCAAAATAAATCTAGAATACTTAACACCCCGTACTGAATACCATAAGAAAAATTGCAATGAAAATATCATGAGCTGCATGTTATAGATAATTGATATGCAATTATTTTGCAATTTTATTCCTGGTGTGACCACAAACCCCTAGTCCACCCCGTTGTTAAAAGGCACAAAAGAAAATATGTCTACAATTATGTAGTCTCTGATTCGGTGTAAGTATCGATGACATTATACTAAGTAAAATAATACGATGACATACCGGTATCTACCAGTTTAATCAATTCATAAAAAAGGTCATAAAAAAGATTTTTGTAGTTTTGTGAACGTTTGTCTTGTGAAGACCATTGCCATTACATTTGTAATATAATGAAAAGTTGTGACGGTAGCTGTATATTAAAAAAGAAAAACATTGTATATAAAAAGATGAACTTCAATTCTGAGTCCATTATAGTAAATATTGTCCAATAACAGGGGATTCATGCTGTTTAAAAAACGTCATAGCTGGCGGCGGTAGTTTTTGTAATAAAAATATGGACACTACAATGCCCAAAAGTTAAGATTTTTTTTAATTCGTGTATTTCTAGTACTTTCCTTATCAATATTAAAACCTTATAGGTGATGGGATCTCTAGACTGTGTTTTTTAAAAACAATAAGCATTTTTTAATTGTGATATTATTATTTTTACGTACTTATAGTACGTAAATTTTTCTAAAAGCTAAGTTAACTTTTAAACAGTTCTTAACTTAACCTGGGGCCGTACTCTGAGCTCTTATAACAACCTGAAAGTAATGTTGTTACAGGGACAGAGCCATACATCGCGTATAGCGCCATCTCAATCACAACATCGCTTAGATATTACTTTTGACAATCATAGTAGGGGGGGCTGATATGACAACCTGTTTCTTATTTTTTATTAACTTTATTTTATTTGAACACAGATCACATTCTGTTGAACCTTCAACAAAATGGAACAAAACTATTATTTATATGTATTATAACTGCCCGAATTTTAGTCATATTAATGGTAGACTACAATATATCTCTGGAGATGGTATAAAAGTGAATCATTAAACAGATACACTCATAAAAAATATAAGAAAAATATAATAATAATCTAGGTGCCCTGCGTAGCGCGGCTAAATGGTAAGTACTTCCACACATAGACGATTACCGGCCCCAGCAATTGAGTCGACCTTTGCGCCTGTAGTTGGCGACCACTGCCTGTATTAGCTGAATACAGACAAATGCTACACCAACACGCACCCTCACGAATACAATATCCTAATTTGAATGCATCATCGGCAACTGTTTGGATGGTCCGTAACGCCCGTCTGCGAGTCTGCTGTGATGTGACTGACGAAACAAATCGCTGATGGAGCTTCCTCGCCGCGTCTCGCTGTTCGTTTGCCGTCGGAGATGAATCATGTTGCATACCTGCCTACGTCTTTTGTTTGTCGCTTTTAAGTTAAATAAATATATAAATCAGTTTTAAAAATGTTTTATTGAGTACTGCGCCCGATTTACTTACAGTTTTTTCGTTGATCCATATCGTTCACATCAGGCCTGTGGCCAATGCATCATTCATATTCGACTGAACTGTCGGTGGCAGTTTAAGCGAAAAGCCTCAGCTACACTAGAGTTGACCGTGTACGGTATAACCGAACGTCGATATGCCATAATGTAATAATGTAAAAAAATGCGAAATACTGTCACAAAAAAGATGTATTAGTTTTGTATTGGAAAGCTGTCTTAACCACAGATTACATAATACTACACCTTAAACATAAGTGATACTTGTAGCTAAAAAAAAATTCACTTCAGAAACATCATTTTCATTTCAACACACTCACAAAAATCAAATTTGAAAAGTAATAGAGATAATTTGCACAAGGGCAAAGCTTAGGAAAAAAAACATACTAAATAGTTAGGTAGTGATTAACAGATTTTTCAACATGTTAGGTCTACCCGCCTGAAATACAAGGTGTCCTAGTTTAGGCAAATGTTACTGTATACCAACAAACATTAACTGCAATTATGATTTATGCATTTATAAATAATAAAATGTAAGGATTCTGTTAATCCATTTTTATTTCATTGAAATTTCTATCAGCATGCCAGCAGCTAGCTATTTCAGCAGCTAAGCTATTTTACATAAAAGGTGTGAAGTATCAGGTATGAGCTAGTTGCTGTACAACTCAATATCTGGTTCCATTAAGTTCTTAAGTTTTAGCATTTATAGCTAGCTCTGTCAGTTTTGTAAACTATAAATTTATCTTAGTACCGACGGTACTCGTATTATACCGTTGTGACTAACTCAACTCAACACCAAGAATATCATGATATGATGATATCAGAACTCATACCTGATGAACAACGCTCTTGTCAGGGCTGCTGTTGCAGCTACAGTGCAGCGGCCGTCTGCCTGGAAGGTGGATTCAGCGGACGACGGAGTCACCCGATTGGTGCTCGGCATCGGTTCCAACGTGGCAACCTTTGAGGGTAGTCTGCTTTTTACAATGCCGCGTCGTCAATGGCACTTTGAGTTGGTGTAGTTGTTGCAGTTGCGTTGTCTGACCTATCTATGCGGTGAAATAGTCCAGTATAACTATCTCGAGTGCAATAGATATTTAGTTGATGTCTTATTAGACACAATGCTTTGACAGAAAGTACCCAGTATGGTAAATTCGCATCAGACAAATAAATAAACTGACAGAAAGTACCCAGTATGGTAAGTTCGCATCAGATAAATAAATAAATTGACAGAAAATACCCGGTTTAACCAAGTAAACGGCATTGAATAGTGTTCCTCCATCTTGACTTCTTCTTCTTCTTGTCCTCTTCAGCCTTGAAAACTTTTACCTTTCTTCACGAAGCATTTTAAATAAAATTTAATTTTCACTGTAAAAATATAATTCTAAAGAAGTCTAACATTGAGACTGTATACGTGCGTCCGTGGCGAAGCACGAAAAACGAAATGAAGTGGTTGGCGGCTAGTGATGACGAGGAGAACTCTGACCGGAAATGTCAAATTATCTGTCAATTTTAAGTCAAAAACCTTCTCTTTTCAGGTTTTTTAGGTTATTACTTTAAAATAACGTGCTAAGTGGTGATACATGCAAAAGCGGTACTACATGTGTTAATATACTAATATCAAGGACGAATCTGAAGTATAATTTCACTGTTCATCACTACTTGGAGGGCTGCCTCCTCTCCTCTCTTTCCATTTCCGCGCACAATTACCTACGTTGGTTGTGTTACTCCCGTCTTCTATTATCTATACTTATTTGAGCTTTAATAGAAGTGTTTAATGTACCCATTTGCCACCCGAAATAAAACCCTGTTTTCAGTTTCTAAACTAAGACGACGACGTAATGGTAGATCGAAGGTGGTAGGGTAAAAATTATTGAATTTAAAAAATGCTTATTATGTGAGCTTATTTGAATAAATTGTACAATTCTTCTGTCCATTTCTTTTCTGTTTGTAATTGTGTGTGTACAGAACCAATAAATAAATAAATAATTATTTTAAATTATTGATTGATTTATATGGCCCAGCGATTGAAATGTCATTTAGTTATTTATTGTACAGCCAGCAACGCAAATCGCTGAACACTTTAGTACTTTGTCACAGCAACTTTATTAACAGATGTCAAATCTCACAGTTTGAAGCATACTTATGTCAAAAAGTTAACAAGTATAGTATTATATTATCTGTGCTATGACTAAGTCCTAATATGATAAGCAACTTTCGTTGCTGACTGTACTACTGACAAACTCCCTGGATCGAGCCAACACGTTTTACACGTTGCAATTATTATAGGTGCGTGCCCGCGCTGCTTATTGAAGCGCGACATGTAGCGCGTGTGTAAGAGCATTTATCAAAGCGAGCGGTAATAACCCTTTCTTTGCAGTCGGGTAAAAAATACGTTGTGACAAAATGCTGATTCACCCACCATTAGACAAAGCCTTTTGTAAAAACTTCACATTTAACTTCACCTTCGAAAATCATATGAATAAACCTAATTGTAAATCTCATAATACATCTTTTTTGATGTAAAGTGACATTGGCTTCAGTGCTTCAGTGCCTAAAATGTCACTTAGGAAATATTTATCATTGCAATTTTGACAAAATAGCAAATCATTAAGTAATGAATGTCGGCTAAAAAGAATCAAGATTATTTTAACAATGTGACTGTTCTTTACTTCACTTTTTATAAAAAAAACGTATTATTTCATTAGTAAGTCTAACTTGACGATGTCAAATAATTTAATTTATGTAATCAGTACTAGATATTGGTGATCTATTGGATTTTTAGTAGGTAGGTATAATAACGTTCTCTTAGTAGAAACTAGAAGCACACATCTAAAAAGCTAAATTGCTTTCAATTAAATTTATTTACTTAGTTACTTTGTCAATACGCAAATATCGATGTTTCCAAGTTCGAGTCACATCCGAACTAAAATGTAGTACTTAATTAATAAAGTTTGTCCTTATTTGCCTACAGACGTATTCAAATCTATGAAGTTCATGGATTGTATGTGAAGAGATGATTGTTGAACATTCAGCTACACGTCAGAATGATACATTTCTTCAATCGATTTTCATCTTTACTTCCCAATCGTTATATTTTAATATCAACAGCATTTTTGTGTAGGTATACTATCAGTATCAACCCCCTGCAACTCACGAATGCGCGTCGGAATGAATGTTGTTAGACGTGCACGTACACATTGTTTTAGTGTGCGTCTGCACGTTTTCCTATTACGCACACTAAAACAATGTGTATGTGCACGCCCAACAACATTCATAGCCGACGCGCATTCGTGAGTTGTGTAATCTTGTACCCTTAGCACGAACAGCTATCGAAAAAAATAAGTCTAAAAACAATCGACTTTGTATGGAAAATATAATTAGAGAATTCATTCAGAGTGTAAAAACAATTTTCTTTTAGCCAGTGAAATAATTTTGTTTTAAATTTATTTGTGATTTTTATTGCCATTATACTACCGTTTTTTCGATGAAGGGAACTTCTACAAGCAGACATTTTCAAAAGATATGTTTTCGCATAACCTTGTTTCGAGAAAAGCCTCAATAAACTTGAAAAGGCTGTTTTATTTTTCTCTTTGTTCCCTATCTCTGTATTATAGAGACTTTAATAATGAAGGTGAACTTTCATAATACTTTAAGTAGCTTTATATTTTATTATAGAGGACGTTATTAAGTTGTATTCTGTCAGAGGTATTCTTTCAATGATTCATGTAGGTTCCATTTTTAGTTCAGCAAAATTTCTTAACCATACGAAAAATTTAATAAAATCATAACCGAGTCAATATTATGAATTAACCTGTTTAATAGATAACTTAGAAACATGGACTTTTTTTAGTACGAATTCTTGACTTCATTATTACTAGCCACCCGCCTTCGCTTCGCTTCGGTGTAGTGCGGTATTTGACACCATGTAATATACATATAAACCTTGCTCTTGAATCACTGCATCAAGTCGTTGCGTAGTTTTAAAGATCTAAGCATACATATGGACAGACAGAGGGAAGCGACTTTGTTTTAGAGTATGTAGTGATAATGTAAGTAAGTAGGTTAACTTTTATCTAATAGTAGATTGTTATACAAGACGCTAAAAGGACCCATTGCATACGAGGTAGTTTTATTCCCGAGCTTTAGCGAGGGAATAAATAGAAACCGAGTTACAATGGGTTTTAGCGTCGTGTGTTACACTATACTTTTCACTACGATTGCGAGAAAATAAAATACAATATTAAATAGTATACCTACCTACTTCCGTAAACGAATCCACTCGTTTTTCTATGCTCCACTTCATTAACTTTTTGTACAATATTTAAATACCTAAATGATTTGTTGACGGCAAAAGATTAAAATCATTTCTTTCCTATTACAGTCACTTCAATCAGTAATATGTAATTATAGAAAAAATCTAAAGGTTTTGCGCCATGGTACCTTTTTTTCATTTCTGCTGTAGCAGCTAAGCAACCAAAACACGCATTCTACGATTCACTCTGTGCACAGAGTATAAATAAGTCTATGATTTCACCGAAGAGATGCTTTTAGTTCTATTTTCAAAAATAAGAATGAGAAACAGGGGGCCTATTACGAAAATAACGTACGCAATCACTTGGTCACGATAATCGTCTGCAGTTCGTCGGTTGTGGCTATTAAACACATTTTCAATTTGGCTATCGTAGCCCAAAGACTATTGAATGAATGATGTCGCATACGCTAGAGAAAAACTGTCAAACTTACGCAATCACTTTGCGATATCGCATACTCAAGTGCTTTGTAATAGGAAACAATCATAACGAAGCACGGACGTAGTTGCGTGTATCGCATGAAACTTTTCGTAATAGACCCCCAGTATTAAAGTAGAGCGAGTTTTTATTCTTGATTATGAATAAATACTTTTTCGTTTTAGTAGGCTCATTGGTAATAGACAAACATTAAAAAAGAAAAACCTTTAACACCTAGGGGTAATTATGCTATTTTATCTCGGCTCTTGTACGTTACAATGACGGACTTTTTGAGCAAGAGGAGTGAAAAATTATTATAGGTTAAAGGGAATTAATTAATTGGGTGACTGGAAATAATTTTAAAGGCGACTGTTAATGGGATACCTACTTAAATACTAAACCTGGCAGCTGTTTATTTGTTGGGTGAAAAAAAACTAAACGTGTCGCCCGTTTGGATTACAAAAGATACGTAAAACGGGCGACTACCTACTGTGGGAGATAAATAATTTAAGTTAGCAGTGAAAGTTCTAAATGAGAGACAAAAATACTGAGTGGGCAACTATTTTACCAAGTATAGGTCTAACTATATAACGAATTTAAGCTGCCCAACAAGGTATGTAAGGATGTCGCCAAAATAGTAATTTGGTCGCCCGTTCTGAATAACTAGTTACACAATTTGTATTTTAAAGTCACCCATTTTCAACATCTTTAGTCGCCAGGAATAAATGATCGAAGTTAGTCGCCCTCAGTCCGTCGTCCACTTAGTATTTCAGTACGCTATCAGTATTTTTGATACCCAAAATGGATTGGATGGAATGGAATTCATTGTTGCCTGATTAAATACTACCCATATATAAATTCAATCCTTTAAAGGTTAAAGATTATTTTAACCAATTCGATTATAAGTTGCACGTGTCACGTCACGGCACGAGCCATCACAATAGGATCAACGTATGAGTAATTACGGCCCAGTTGACCTGGATACCGGAGGTTATCCGGAGGTATCCGACAATATCCGGGCGTATCGGTCACTAGCGGATATGCGCGTAGTATATTGTAAACTTGTGTTATTGGGGGTCTACTCTTGATATCCGAAAATCGAAGTTTTTAATTTTAAAGGCTTCTCAAAAGTATTGTAAATACTAATTTAATTAATTTTATTTAATCAAGCCAAAATAAATAAAAAAAAATTTAGGACCTATAGGTATTGCAAAGTTAAATTTTTTAAACTATGGCACTTATACTAGAATCTGATTTTTTAACTCAACGAGGACCTAATAATGTATTATTTATGTTGAGAAATAAAAGAAAGCTGCAGCTTTAATCACTAAACAATAACTTAAAAAAGTCTTTCATTTGATTTTATGAGAAAGAAATACACAGAACGTTTATCGAATCGAAAATACGAACTTCCATAATAGAGAGTTGACCCTCAAACCAAGTATTTCATAATTATAGCACTTGCATTGCAAGGTGCCTATATGGTTGTCTTGATCAACAGGTACAAAGGATATTCGAAGTAGTTGCTTCTCAGGAACCAATAAGTTAAAATGATTCCTACAGGCTTTTAAATTAATTTTGCTAGAATACGTTTTGTAGTTTGATAGTTGACTTTGATAACCCAAAAAAATTGATTCCTTTCTTATCGCTTTCTATACTGCTAATCAAAAGCTTATTATAATATTTATAGTAATAGCATAGTTTTATAATGTAGTAGTTATTATAGTTTTGACACCATTTCTGTTTACCACAACTTTTTTTATAAATCAAGATTATGTTTATCGTGGCCTGTATCACTCTCTCAATCAACCTAATTTTTTTTTATTTTTTGTTTTTTGTACACACCCTATTTGTACCTACCCCGTCCTTTGGTTAGTATCTTTAGGCCCAAAACACGCGGCACAATCCAAAAATTATGAAACTGCTACTCGAGTCGCTTTTGCTTTTGAGTTTCATCGGCATGAAACTCAAAAGTAACTTGAGTTGCAGTTTCATCACTTTTGGGTTGCGCCCCGTGTATACACATAACACAACACAACAGATAACATCGGCATGTTATCTTATATAAACCACAGTCGTTGGGTCGCATTGTGTGTTTTGGGCCTAACGTTTATAAAGTATGTCCGCTCCTGTTAGTCATACTCATATCTCATCCGTTTCAGTGACAGAGATAGACAGCATATTTGGAAACCAATCCAGTTGGAAAATGCCCTCGGACGAGATTACCTGGAATGTTCAGTGGAATTGCATAGTTTCAATCAGCCATAAGGGTGAGTACGCACTGACCCAATCATAATAAGTCATGTACTCAGCCAACTTTAGAGAGGGTACTATATTATATACTTACCTATCTTTTTTATAGTAATAAGTAGTAATAAGTAGTAGTAAGATAGTAATAAGTATGTAAGTACCCACCTTTAAACTTTTAACTGTCAAGTAAGTTAACTGGTACTTAACCGGAGTCACAGAAACGTTAAATCAGGAAGACAATTTTTATCTTGTAATTTACTAAGAGTAAGTAATATTGATATTGTAAATGTGCTTTTATAAAGCTAACCAGTTTGTTTACAAAAGCTGAAATTGGAATTCCATTCAACGAACGAATCTAACAAGTGAACATGACAAAAAATAGGGAAAAAATGTGACGACTAAAATTCTATTTTGCAATTCTAAATTCAAGCTAGCAACGGCATATCGATTCAAAATTGGAGCATACTATGCTATATAAAAGGCAAACACTAGTATTTAATTGTTGTATGGTCTGTGTAGGCAAGTTATCGGTATCGTAACGAATGAGAACATTTAAGTACCTAAGTAGCAAGTGAGTTACTTATTATAACCCATAAAATACTTTTCCAGGCCACAAAACGCATAAAAATATAATAATAATATAACCTATTAAGTTGGCAGTTATTTCCATAGCCTTTAAAAGGCCTTTAACGAGCCTTAGCCTTAGTAACAAAGATAATAGAAGATGTTAGCGTTGCAATATAAAGGTATGTATGTATTTTCGCATGGTATCAAAATAAAATTAGAACCTGGGTAGTACCTACATACCGGGTGTAACAAGACACTCAACGAAGCCGAGGTCTACGTATTCTGCCCATCATCAGGACCATTTCTGTTCAAAATTATTGCTGGGAAACAATTTTAATTTTTGGTGTTAAAAAAGCATTGCATACATTACCATGCAATGTAACGCGTACAAAAGACCGCGCCTGCGAGTGAATGCTACACAGCTGCGTGCGTGCGAGTTGAAAGGCAACGTTTATGTGCGTGCTCATGAAATACATTGAGTGATGACGTTTTGAAGTCATTGCTTGTTACGAAGTACATAAAATTTTGATAATGTTTCTGTAGACAAAAATTAGGAAATAACGAATAAAATAAGATTTCATAATTTTTTTTGACCTTCAATAACTTCGTAACTATTGGTTTCCCAGGTATAGTCTAAAAGACAAAAATTATTCTGATGATGGGCGGAATGCGTGGATTTCGGCTTCGTTGAGTGTCTTGTTACACCCGTTATATAACGTATGTAAGTAGTGTTAGAAAGAATTCAATTAATTTTATAAAAAATCTCTGTCTGCTCCCGTATGAAGCTCGTTTTACTAAAATTAAACACCTTACTTACTCTATCCAAAAGTAGGCTAAAAGAACTGTCCGAAAAAAGTTACTTAGGCAGCCATTACACGCTCATGCAAGCGTCATGCAATTCCATCAGTCATGAATTACGTTTATTGTGACTGACAAATAACCTACCGTGTAATGTAGTGACTGATGGTTGCATGAAATTGATTTGTTCTTTCTATCAGTCACCATCAGTCAAACGTAATTCATGACCGATGGAATTGTATGACGCTTGCATGAGCGTGTAATAGTTTTTTACAACACAAATAAAATAGGTACCTATAGGTGACATTATCATGCTGTAAAGCGACTCAGAGGAAACACCACGGTCATAGAGTATATATTCTGTGCCACGGTCGAGAGAATTATCACTATTCAAAGTTGACAAAATCAACGTTTCGTTGTCCCCTGTTTCCTTCTCCAAAACCAGACCGATTTAAATACTTTTTTCATTAAAATTAAAAAGAATGCTTTGGCTGTGTTCCTATGTTTTTATTTTTTTATATTATCTCGTCAAATTTGATTGCTGGATGTCTAAACAATGGCAATTTTTTAGGTTTTTGAAGATTAAATATCTCTTTTAATAATCAATTTATGAAAAAAACGAAAACATAGGAACACAGCCAAACCCTTTCTTTATATTTTAATGAAAAAAGTATTTGAATCGGTCTGGTTTTAGAGGAGGAAACAGGGGACAACGAAACGTTGATTTTGCCAACTTTGTATAGGAATTTTTCAATTCTCTCGACCGTGGTGTTTCCTCTGAAATAGGTTTAAAGCCAGTCTAGTTTTATAACTTTTAAATTGTTATGTAAGAACAAATAAGTAAAAAAAACCTACTCGTAGTTTTTTATTCCCTTTTTTGTGAATCATACTACCTACTGTGGGTAAAAAAAAAGATCACGGTGCTAGGGTAATATTTTTGAAAGACGAATGACGATGAAATGAACTGCTTGTATAGAATCTGTGAATAAAAATATGCAAATATTTGGTTACCAATTTTAAAAGACAAACGATACTTTAATAATTGTATCCTTTGTCTTGGACGAGGGACGAATCGAGCCTCGTCCGCCCAAATGAAATGTATTTTTAATACTTAAATGAAATAAAAAATTACACCAATTTTCTAATAGTATTATATGAATACAGCATATTAGGCTGCATTCATGTTGCACAAATCACTTGTCTCCACTTTATGCTGTGGGTGATATTGTTGATAGGACGAGGGACGAACCGACCCTCGTTCGCCCAAATAAAGTTTGTGACATTGTGTGACCGATGCTAATCATGTTTGCGGTTCTAGTCTTGACTGCGTTTGACAGTTTGCGGCTTCTCTGACCGCAATGTTTAATTATTAAGTCTTGAACTAAGCTCAAGTTGTTGAAACAACGTCTTAAAAAGGAATCGCAAATGTCTTTGATAAAAATATTCTGTACCCTTAGCACGAACAGCTATCGAAAAAAATAACGCGCGTAAAATCTTTCGATAGATAAATTTTGTATTGGAAATTTGTACAGCGCCATCTATCGCCGATAAGCGAAATGAAATTTTCCTTAGAGAATTGTCTATCGAGTAATTTTACGCACGTTTTTTTCTCGATAGCTGTTCGTGCTAAGGGTACTGGACCTTAATTTTGGAAAAACAATTAATTTCAAGGTGAAAATCGATGATTTAGTCTAATTCATTAATCGATATAATATTAATCATATTTGTGTTTCAGTAATCAGCTAAGGGGCTGAAGAAGTACCTAATATCTGGTAGGTACCTACCTGAGAAACAGTAGGGTGGAAAAGGATTTGCATACTTCAATACCCTTAGCACGAACAGCTATCGAGAAAAAAAACGCACGTAAAATTACTCGATAGACAATACTCTATGGAAAATTTCATTTCGCTTATCGGCGATAGATGGCGTTGTACAAATTTATAATACAAAATTTATCTATCGAAAGATTTTACGCGAGTTATTTTTTTCGATAGCTGTTCGTGCTAAGGGTACAGTTGTGTTATTTGTTCATGTTATTTTGATTATCAGGTATCAGTAATATTAGGCCGGTTTTAATTTCATGGAGGTTCTCGTATGCTTTCAAATGTCAAATCCGATAATACACGGGAGTGAATCCTAAAAATAAACGAGACTCATCTTCTATTTTTATCACGTAATATCCATTCTTGTGAAAAATATTAAAAATAGATTTTTTACCTTTATAGCGCTTACTTAGTTATGTTCGTTACACTACAACAGTATAATAACATATTCTGTGCTCTACAACTTTATAAGCTATTTCTCTAAACAGCTTGAACTCTGCGTAGTAATAGCTTTCATAGACTAAGGAGATCATTTAAAATGGTCGCTTTTTTAAGTCGCGGGCAAAAGGGATAGGTTAGCCTACCTACTGTCTCTAGAGGATTTGTCTACTATTTGTCGCGGACAAAGTCGCGGGCGGAGGCTAGTTATAAATATTGGAGAACATCACATACATCGCTACGATTCCAAAGTAAGTAGCTTTAGGCGGCCATTACATGCTCATGCAAGCGTCAGTCAAATTCCATCAGTCATGAATTAAGTTTGACTGATTGTCTGATGGAATGAAGAAATCAACTTCATGCAACCATCAGTCACTATCACTACATTACACGGTAGGTTAATCGTCAGTCAACGACTCTTCGACTCAACAAGTTCGACTCTCGATTTATTCAAACGAATAAAAAACAAAAAGATATATAAAATCGCGTTTCTCCTTTGAAGTTTTTTCACGAATTTCAGAGTTATCAAAAATTATAATCTCTTTTCATCAAAGGTATTTTGGAAATCGAATTATTTATCGGCAGAAGTTTGAAACTTTATAATTAACTTCCCTTCTTTAGATGTTTTTGACTGAAAATTTTGTTTTTATCTACCATGCGACGACTGATAAATAAACTTGCGAAAAATTTACTCTAGCTAAATTACGATCCCTTACAATTTAGAATAATTATTGTCACTTGAGTAGAATAGAATAGAAAAACATTTATTAACAACACACGGTAGGATTAAGAAAAGAAACACAGATAATAAAAAGGTTAAAAAAGTGAGCTCTGTGTGCTGCTAAAAGGCCTTGTCTCAGTAAAAACTTCTAAGTCATTCGTAAATATGTATTCTGTGGTAAAGGGCTTTGAAGTTTGAACATTTTGGCGTAGTGGTACCCATAATTTTTAATTTTTGACAGGGATTTCGGAAGTAACAGCGGCGCACGATAAAACCTATGTATATCGATAGGGGATCTATAGACGAACAAAAAATGTCTTATGATATAAAGTCCTAAAGCGCAACGTTTTCGAGATAAACCGGGGAATAAGTTTGGATGTTTATCTATACAGGTTCTTTTACATGGATTATCTCGGAAACGTTGCGCTTTAGGACTTTATATATATCATAGACATTTTTCGTGAAAGCGCACTGATTGATGCAATCAATATTGCATGCGTTTGACGCAAGTTGACATGAAAGTTGAAAGGGAAAGCGCATGGTTTGGAGGCAATATTGCATGCGTTTGACGCAAGTTGACATGAAAGTTGAAAGGGAAAGCGCATGGTTTGGAGGCAATATTGCATGCGTTTGACGCAAGTTGACATGCAAGTTGAAAGGAAAAGCGTATGGTTTGGAGGCAATATTGCATGCGCTTGACGCAAGTTTTTTTTTTTAATCATTCAGTGAACTACTGATTCGATGAACTACTGAGTAGTAACTATTTAGATGATTTCTTTGTTTATGATCCGATTTTAGATTTGGAAATTGAGATGGGCATTGTAATATTAAAAAAAACAAAGATTCCGACGGACTGAGAATCTTCTCCTTTTTGTAAAACCTTCGAGCATCGCGGCTTCGACGCGTCTTACTCTAAGTTTAAAACCATTTAAAATAATCTTAAGGTATATTTACACGCTTACATTACCATAGCTTACAGTACCTACCACAAAAAATTTGAAAATAAAAAACTTTAAAAAAAAACCTCATTCATAAACCTGAAAATAAAAACAAAAACAGCTTCAAAATTAAATAGCTTCAAAAAGCAAGAAATAATAATATTCTAATCATTGGATACGCAATACACATACCTATCAGTTTTAATAAAAAACGTCTACTTAATGAAGTCTGTATGTGATAATCACAGACCTACCTATATAGAGATCTATTGTGATATTGTATTCGGCTTTCACATTAATAACTTTGTATGATTTGTCTGATTAATTATATTATCGCTGTGAAACTGAAACTTCTGTCTCAAAGACACTTGTCTTGGATTTGACACACAAAAGCTGTTGTAGTCTAACACGACGACCATTAATTTATGATAAGTATGTCAAATGCAAGCAATACGTGAAAGGTTTTGTGTCTTATTTCACAGGTAGATAAAAAAAATCTGGCATCAACTAATTAATACCTTGGGAATATTAGATCTACGGTATCAGCTATATTTTATAAATTGAACTATTGATCTAACTATAGATAGGGTTATAGGTACTTATTAAATAATAATTAGGTCTATTTCCCCATATATTTCCCGCTTGCACAGGTAGGTACACCTAAGTATTATATTTTCTAAACTACCCAAACTACCTAATATCACAGATAATATAATACTATCTAATATAAAAACTGCCGCTTGTCTACGCGACTCAACACAACAGGGTGATTCAGAAAGTGGAAAAGTTTCTGAACTTAAGTGTACATACAAGTAGCGCCATCTATTTTAATTTTCCGGAACAACAGCAACAGGTTGCGGAGTAGAACTGAAGCATCCGTCAACACATAGAAGAGTCGCTTTTTCAGTTAGTACATGTGATATTTCGAAGATGTCCGAGTTTATTATTTATGTTTTTCGAAAAACTAATAATACAACGTGTTTCAAAAAAACCTCTATAAATGCCGAATATGGTAAATAGGGACATGATAGGGACCATCAAACTGAACAACTTTTACTATGGGACCAACTCTGAAATCGCGAAAAAAGTTTAGCTGTTTCATACAAAAATTAATAACGAAAATACCAAAGGTATGAAACAGCTGATTTTTTTTCGCAATTTCAGAGTTGGTCCCATAGTAAAAGTTGTTCAGTTTGATTGTCCCTATCTACTTATTCGGCATTAGGATTTGTAACACGTTGTATAAACTGTGCCATTAACATTATAAAAGCTTAGGCTGAGTTGCACCATCTAACTTTAACGATAACAAGCTTGTTAAAGTACCGGGTACAAGTACAAGTACAAGTTAGCCAAAAAAAGAGGTTGCCAGCCAGCATGATGTCCTTTGACAAGTTTGACGTGACAACTAGGTAGCATTATCATTTGACGATAAATTTAACTTTGACAGCGTTTTGGTGCAACTCAGGAGTTCGGTAAGTATATTATGTTCCAAATTATCGATTGCCTATATTTCTATGTAGTTTTTATCAAGAAGTACAATTTTTATTTCATGAAAATAATAAACATGACTGTAAAAATTGCGATCCTTTTGTGTGCGGTGGCTATTTTCACTAAAACTTGAGGCTTTTCTTTAAGTTTCCTTTCAAATAAGAAAAACCTAAGTAGAACACAAAATTTCTCCGCACAAATGTGACGTCATATTATATTACTAAGTATTATGCTTACAGACAATGACGTCATAAATAACCTTCAGACACAAACACAGACTGACTGTTATGTGTTTAGTTCAGAGCCTATCTTGTAACAAAGTACCTATTATACTAGACGAAAACGATAAGTATACATATTCAAGTCTGTATAATGTATTGTAATGTCATTTTTTGCATCAATCTATTTTAAGAAGGGATCGGTAGGGCTGTCAGAACGATGTTTATCTTGAAAATTGATAGGTTTTTTGGGTTTTTGAGTTTTCTTCTAAGTTAGGTTTAGGTCTCAAAATACAAAACAAACAGAGTTTTCTGTGGTATCCCTAAAAGTGAAGCAAGTTTCACTTGTATGAAACTACTCTATTTCAGAGACGTTTTGACGTTTTGGTCCTCCTAAATCCAGCATGAAGGTGTTTTTTGTAATTATTTATTATTATATTATTTTTGTAATAATTGCTAAAAGTGGCCACTTTGAGCTAAAATGGATTTTACAGAAAGAACGAAAACTGTTGAAGAGTTATTAAAAAAATATTAGAGACAATTTAAGAAATTATTACATGAGCTTTTTTTAAATATTGACTTGGTTTACGAGTAATAAAACTAAATGCAGTAGGGGCGCTAGTTTCACTACCTACAGCGCCTTAAATACAAACATTAGAATGAACGTCTCAAATTACTAGGTTCGAAATAAAACAAAACACTGTAGTCAACCCTACGGCATTATATTATCGCCCGAACCCTCCCTGTGAAATGGGTCAATGTCGACCCGCATTCAACTGGTCCCCGGACCAATTCGGCCCCTGTCATATGGCGTGTCCACGAGCAAAGCGGAAGCGTTCAAGAGCGGAATAAAGCGGTGTCAGTATAGAAGGCTCTTTAGGAAATTCTTGCGTTGCGACTGACGGGTTAAAACATATTGAAAATTTAGTTCATATTAATTTACAGCTCATAATAAGTTCAAAAATTGGAAAGTAACTAATGTTTTTAATACAAATATGTAGGCATTGGAAATCACACAATCACTTAATATCAGAACAGAAATATTATTTTTGGACTTTGTTTTTTTTTGGTAATAAGTCTGACCATTCTTTTGCATGCCCCTGATTTTTAAGGCAATGACTGTAGAGATCTAGTGATCTAGCTACCGATTTTGATGTAGACCCTGCACCCTACATAATACAATATTGCTCGATACCTACCATAAACTTCTATTTGCTTATTAGAGAGAGAAAATATTTTTAATATTCCTTGTTTCCGCTTCACGCTTCCGCTCCACGCCCTTTTCCGCTCCGTTTATCGCTCTGATTGTGCACGAATTCCTCAAGTCAAGTGCGACCCCCATCGCCACGCCGCTAATTGAACCTATTCGGTCCTATTGATCTGTTAATGTCGGCATTAGGCAGAAGAATAAGCAGTTTATGAGATTTGATTTAACTAAAACACTGTTTATAGTAAAATCTTGAAATAAAGTCAAAAGTACTTGCCTATAAGTGCCTTTAAATCAGGCAACGCGTTATGATTTGTGGCTAGTTTTTAAGTTTTGCCTTATTTTTTTTCTTTGTAATTTAGAATATTATATTCGAGCATTAAGAAATCATTTTACATAATACAATAAATGTGTTAAAACTAAAAAACAGTTTTTTATTATGTAGGTAGTAAAGCGATCTTATCAATCATCAGTCCACAGTCAAAGAATTATTGCATTTTTAAACTTTCGCGATGCAATGACGTATGTACCTAACCTAACCTTAAAATAATATGTACGTATCGCGTAATTTTATTTATGTTCAAAGAAAATGCTTCACTCTTCGTTCATTTGGCATCTGGGTTCGGTTCAAACACAAATTCTTCTTTTGACTGAATGAGGTCATTCCGATAAACCCACGCAACTGACAATACGAGGAATCGGGTATTGGCTGGCACACTCGGGAAGCTATAGGTACTTGAACACTGAAGCACTAGGTACGAAAGTAGCTAGTGGTATTGTAACAAACAATAGATTTATTAACACAATACGAGATGAGTATGTATCGATTTATATAGAATAGAATAGAATAATTATTTATTTTTCATTGGTGCAGATACAATAAATAAATAAAATAAATAAATAAATATTTGACAACATCATATAGGTACATTGCTCCGATTCCAAAGTAAGTAGCTAAAGCACTTGTGTTATGGAAATCAAAGACAACGGTGGTATCACAAACACCCAGACCTGAGTCAATATAGAAAAGTTCATTTTCTACATTGACCCAGCCGGGGATCGAACCCGGGACCTCAGAGATGGCGACACCTTGAAAACCGGCGTGCAAACCACTCGACCACGGAGGTCGTTAATGTTTTTGTGCAAGGTTTATTTTTTATTTATTTTATTTTACATACATAATGAACAATATTTATAACATTTGCCTGAACTAGGAAATCCTATGTTACAGGCGATTTGAGCTAATAATATTCACAAAAATTAGTTAATCACTAACTTATTTATTAGTTAAGCAAATATATTTTTCTTAACACAATAAAAGTTTAAGTTAGAGTACACATACCTACATTACAAATTATTCTTTGATTAAAACTTACATAAATAAAAATACAATTTACTATTTTAATACATATAAAATCTTCCGAAAATAATATTGTATTATCATTTAAGTTATCCTACATCGTTAACGTGTATCTAGGAAAGGCGCAGTCAGAAAAAAAACAATGTGAGGAATATCGTGTGAATTGCTACGGTATTTTACCTACGAGGGTCGCAACTTCATTTTTTTATCGATTTACTTTAAATTTTTAACATTAGTATGCCCTTAAAGTCTTTACTCTATTATTAACTTAGTGACCTTGTCGAAGTTAAGATTATTAATAATGTATTAGAAGATGTTGTTGGAATAATTCAAAGCAAGCAAACAACCTACGCCCGGGTGACATTGGAGTGTTTTAGATACTAAAATAAAAGGTAAAAAAACCTACCTCTAAAAAGCAAGAAATAATATTCCTAATAATAAAAATACGTCTATTAAAGTCGGGTGGGGCTGGAGTACAGATTCCTTTTTTTTATTCTAAAAGCCCCACCCGACTTCAATAGACGTATTTTTATTATTAGGAATATTATTTCTTGCTTTTTAGTGGTAGGTTTTTTGAAGTCGGTTTTTTGTTTTTTTTAAACAATTTTTTATTTTTTTTATTTTTAGAGTAGGTACCTTGTAGGTAAGGTATATTATAATATGTAGAAAAATCGGCTCAGCCAAACGTAAGATAAACGCGGAGTAACATACATACATCTGTCAAACTGAGAACCTCCTTTTTTAAGTCGGTTAAAGAACCTACACTTAAGATATCCCTCTTCCTACAAAAAAATAATTATCTTATTCAGTACATAAACAAAGAAGTAATACGACCATTATCATCGAGGTAATTCACACAAAATCATACGTACTTTTTTCAAGATTACTTGAAAAGTACTGAACCGATTTCAAAATTTTGAAAAATGGGACCAACTTGGGAGATTACCTAACGTAATAACGTTTGAATCATTTCAATCGGTCGAGCCGTCTTCGAGTAATCGGTGGACATACACAAAAAAAAACAAATATACAGACGAACATAGAACCTCCTCCTTTTTTGGAAGTCGGTTAAAAATTAGAAAACTTCGGCTGCCCTAAACCAAATTCAAGTATCTCATTCCAGACAAATTTTACAGGAGAGCTTAAAAACGTTATTTAGTGTTTTTATTGAAAAAAATAATGAGATATTCTAAATACTAAAATGTCAAAATATCATTGGTATTTAAAATAAAAACATATGTCTGTAAAAAAAACAAGTTCTCATACCTACCAACATTTTGACGAACGAAAACAAGTAACTTGAAATTCGCTATTGTACTTTTAGTAGATACTTGTTTTCAGCTTTGCATAGAGCCATAGAATATAGTTCCTACTTACGACTATAAAATAAATACATAGAAATCAAGTGTCAGTTTATCTATTTAAAATACAAGTATCTTGATAAGACTTGCTTGTTTTTAAGTTAGAAACGGGAAATATACTTGGTTTTTGCGTAGATTTTGCAAACGGAAAAAGATACTTTAAACGAATTATTGGCTATATATTCCGAATTAAACCGAATTTTAATGAAAAAAAAAATGGTAGAAGCGATTTGCTTTGCTTTTAAACAGAAAATGAAATATTTTTTTTTTTGGAAACTGAGTTACTTGACTTCTGCTTAGGGCAGCCGTCTGGATATATCTTTTCCTTCTATCTATATAGTCATTGAAAAAAGGCAAATGAATGCGGATCTCAAAATTTATTAAAATTTGTATAGGAGAGGATCATTACCACTATAATATAGGATACATTCCTAAAATCTATGAATTTTAAAGAGACATGCACCGCTGGCTGACGCTGACGCACGTTGTCAGATATCAGATAAAATTGGAAAATCGATATATTTTGGTACGACCATTTTTAGCTTTGTTTTAAGGGCTTTATAAAATAAGCAACCACTTACCACTACCAAAGTGGTAGCAAATGTACACTAGCTAATGCGTAAAATAGCGTGCACAAGACAAACATGCATTTTCCGATTTTGATGAATTAAAAAATTACTAAAGTTTGACGTAAAGAAAGAGCTCTTTTAAATCAAATCAAATAAGATTATGTAATCTTAATGAAATAAACTTTTAGCTATGAACTTGTCCATCCACATGACCAGAATGTTGATTATAATGGATTAATTTAGAAGTTTTATTCATTTCTATACTTATTATTATGTTTTTTTTTAAATGCCGGTGTAAAATTTATATCAGTTTAAAACAATGCCTTCACTTGTAGTTAAATACCTAACTAGATAAAGGCTTAGGTACCTAATGTTGAAATAATTTGCACACTTTATCCCACGTCTCAAAAATAATTTAGCACTGTGCGATATTAAATAAACTCATTACTTTACGCCCATTGCGTTTAATTTACATTTTCATAAAAAACATAAAATGAAAAGCTCGAGTCCTTTTGAAGCTCGTTTTTAGTAAGAAACGCCCTTACTCCCTAGGTTTAAAAGTCATAATTGAACGAACCATTAAAATAAATACTTTTAGTTAGGAAGTGTTAAATATCTTGAATTCAATGAAAGTTACAAAATCCAAACTTAAATTGTTAACTTCAAAAGTTTTCAGACCTATTAACTCCATAGAAATTGGTAGCAAAGTAATAAAATTATCATTACAAATACTCACACTCATGGTTCTTTCTAAATCGTTTAATCTCCACTTTGTCACATAAAACACAACACTATCATAATTGTATAACACTACATATCACACACGACATCCTGAAAACGTTCTGAATTCCTATACCAAGAGAAAACTAGACTAAAAGGGGGTGCACACACACGACAATCATAAAATTAACAACTACATACGTATAATAACGCTAAATAACGGTTGTTGACTATTTAAAACACCGAGAAACTGGTTAACACCCGCTAACATGATCTGTGCGGGTCAAAAACTCAAATTTTGAGGTTATCTTTCGGATCGGTAAATGTAGGACAGAAACCCGGCGTAAGGTTGAAAATGGCGCGGTTTTCATGCTACTGTGTGTGCACTGTTCAGCACTGTAAATGCGAGTCCCTTGTGTACGGTGTTTAATGTGGGCGTGTGTG
Organism: Agriphila straminella; assembly: GCA_950108535.1. Lineage (NCBI taxonomy): Eukaryota > Metazoa > Arthropoda > Insecta > Lepidoptera > Crambidae > Agriphila > Agriphila straminella. Next base: position 14,266,040 of record OX467309.1, on the reverse strand, counting down.
AGTGGGGTTAGCTTAGCACGCTGTGTGTGTGAGGAAAACGGTCCACATGAGATTGAGATTTCCAAGATATGTGTATTGGGTAAAAATTAAGTATACTCGTATAATTGTGGACTTTTTGCTGATATTACGCTAACCAGCGCTGCTGTTGCCAGCATGACTGTCGGTTACTGATAGTCTGATAGTAACTATTATACTTACTAAGTATACTATATAGTAACTAGTTACTATAAGTAACTGACAGAGACGTGACATTCTTGACAAAAATTTACGACACAAAGACACTTTGGATATTTTTGTACCTATGCTCTTTTACTAATCGTTGATTAAAACAAACAACTGATGTTATCTATTAGAGAACTAAGAAATATTTTTCATTAACAAAGCTTTTGTTATACTTATTCGCTCTCGTTGGCCGGTTGTCATTGCTTAAATCATGAACTTTCGATTTCGATGATCGATAAACATGCAATGAGAGGAAAAATCCTCTAAGGATTTTTTTCCGGTTTCATTTGACATACATTGCTACTTTTCTTTGGAATGTTTTTTTTACCCCAAAAAGAAGAAGCAATGTATCACATTCATCTGTCAAATGAGACCGGTCGCTAGGTGGTTTCTAATTAGATAATCAACCCGCGGATCACTAAGCCTTTGGAGTAAGGAAAAATATGAATTGAAGATTTAGTAAATTGGACAATTTTGAAAATCTTTTTTGGCGAATAGACTGTGGAAATACATTCTCATGTGTAACCTACTTCCTCAAATCGATCGGCGTTTCCATCTAGTGAGATGGCGTTTTACCACGAACACTCGCGGAAAAATCACTCCTATCTCGCCTGCTTTTCCAGACCTCTCTATCCCTCGCCTAGTAAAAGACAAGGACGTGAACATAAGGGAATAACTGTCGGTTCGACTTCATCACATAGTAGCAGCTACAGTTAAGCTTGTGTTTGTCAATTAAGCACTCACACAAAGAGATTTAACTCAACGAAAATAATGCTTTTCTTTCCCTTTCAAACTATTGTCAACTTTATATCTAACGAAGTAGGATTCAAAAAGAAAAGAGTGGTGTTCATTCAACAGTTTGGTATAGGCTGTTTGGTGATTGTATGAGGGGGACAACTGTGTCTGTTATCTTTGAAACGGAAAGGGAAGGATATAAACGTGTGGATAAGGCTATCAGCTGTTATGTTTGTGTGGGTGTGTTACAATTCAGTGTGGATTCGTGTTACGTGACCTATCTTTACATTGTACCATCATATCGGCAGGAACTGAACGAACACGATAATTAAACGGGACGCCTGGGGACGTTTTGGTTCAATCAGCCTTTGAGAAGTAGCGGAACATTTTAGTACTTTGGCACACCAACTAAATTGCTAGTGCAGTTATTGTAGTTGTTGTAATAATTTACGCGACATGGTACTAAAATGTTTAGATAATTCAGAAGCGTACGAGGAAGGGATGGGGTGACGACCTCGATTTCGTCATTGTTTCAATGACGTCAAGATCTGGCTTTGGTATATTTTATTTATTAAGCATGCTACTTTACTTAGTAAAGCTTAGTAAGTATAAGACGATAAAAAATATCGTGTAAGTACATTTTTCAAAGTTCGCCTTGCATTTTTTGATGGCCAGTGATGTTGAATATAATTTTGTTGTAAAATTTTTACTTACCACGTTAAAATAATTCAAAGTCCCCATAAATATTTTTGTGAGAGATAATATCTTTTATATTTTTTATACATAGGTTCGGTAGGATATTTTAAAAAAAAAACCTTTGATTATAGGTACCTAGGTACTTACTGTTAAATAATGGACCATTTGGTCCATGGTACGACGAAAATCAAAATTCATTTGATGAATCTATCAACAAACAGATGAGTATAATAGTAATTTTCTTTAATACTTAATTGTAAGTAAGTATGGGAAAATTATCATCATCCAAATCAGCAGGATAATTACATTGATGAAGTACCTACCTACCTATGTGCAGATATAAGCTATTAGCCGCTGACTATAAAAGGCTTTCGAAAACATCACGATTTCATTGGCAACTTAAATTGTGTAGTAGGTAGGTACAGCTTGACCATAAAGAGTTGACAAAAATTGAGGGCGCCACTTTCTATGTAAACACGTCAAAATCACGAATGATTTGGCAACACTGACTATATTTTGTACTGAAAAATTTTAGTTCCATTTTATTTAATTTCATCTTTTTATGGCCAAGCTGTACTTAATCCACACGATGCCCAATCTCATTCAATTTTCAAACCCTTGAGGAGCAAACGTGCGCCATGCCTCCTATATTATCGAAAAATAGCAAGTTAGCACTGGTGTTAGGGCTCATGACATTCTGTGCTCATGACCAGTTCAGATGAAGAAAGGAAAAGAATGTGCGCTAAGAATTGGCTGTTAAAAAGAAAAAAACGAGCTATATGGCTCAAAAGAACTAAATAAAAGAGCTAAATTGGCAATCGTTATCCACACGATTCAATTTGATCTGTCCGACTGGAATCGGGAACCTCGACCACCCAATTTGGATTTATCGCCAACTTCCCACTACATTATACGATTTGATTGACAATTCGGGTAAATTGCCGATGAAATTGTGTCGTCTACAATAGGCTTAAGGTAACCTAGGTACTTCCATTTGGACTCACCAACAACGCCGTCACTACCGTAGTACTACCGTAGCTTGAATCGTAAAGTATCTCCATTTGGTCGTCAGTGGCTAGCTTAAGTCACTGGCGGATTAAGGGAAGTGCGGCAGGGGCAGTCCGCCCCGGGCCCCACACCTGTGGGGGGCCCCGGTTTGGCATAAAAAAAAATACTGACTTTAAATCCCGCTGCGCGGCCGTTTTTTTGTATATACAGGCAAAATTACAAAATTAGTGAATGGAACTGACTAAAAATCACGCTGCACGGCCTTGTTTTTACTATGAACCTAATCCTAATTTTGGTTAGGAAGTTGCCAATTTTTCTCTCATTGTAGTTTTTTTTTCTCTTAAGTTAAATTCATTATAGTCTTCGCTATGTAATTCTCATCGTTGGAAACTGTTTTGGCTAATGATCTAGTCATAGTTATTATACCTACCTGTATTATAAGAGCTGTATGTTTCTTTGATAAGCAAAAAAAAAAATCCTCCTTCGGTAACTAGGCGCGGGGCAAGGGGGGAAGGACGTAGGTCCGGGGCTGTGTTTAAATATTCAAATCTTAAGGGCATCATGGGGCCCATAATTAAAGATCGCCCCGGCCTCAAAAAGTCTTAGTTCGCCATCATTTTTATTACTTACTGAGGCTGCTGAGTCTTATTTTTCCCCAATGATGAGATGAGACAAGGTGACACAGACAATTTCTTTACTAAATAACAATAACACGCCTCTATTCGCTTATTCACACAGCTTATTCCTACTCCTGCTTTTTACGAAGTCACCACTAAACAAAACAATTTACTGCAGCATGTGGCAGCGTGCAGCTTATTAATAAAATAGAGTAGGTACCTATCTATTTATATACTTACCCCCTTACTAATAAAGATTGTATTGCAGATGTATAGTTATACAATGTTTACTCTCTGTCAAACTATTTGAGTTTGACATTGAAAAGAATGTGACAAAACACTGTGTAACTATAATTTTTTTATACAATCTTTATTAGTAAGGGGGCTAAAATATACTAGCGTCGTTTACACAAGTCGCCAGACCGAATTCCATAATAGGCACCCGATCGAGTATAGAGCAAAATGATGTAATGATTGAGATCGCTCATTAAAAGGCTATAAATAATTAGGTAAGGCATAAACATTCTACAGATATTATTTCAAGTCAATCAATCATTAACGGTCCAAGAAATCTATCTACTATCAGTCACACCGAAGACCACAGTTTTGAATTGAAAAGAAAAAGTCCTCAAAGCTTTGAAGATTCTTATAACAATATTGCCAAATCAATAATCAATATTGCACACGGGAATAAAGTTACCTAATCCTTTTTGGTTGCTGTCATACGTAAATTATTTTCCAGAGTGTTAAATACACGAAACTTTAAATAAAGATACCTACGTGTTTTCCTGTTTACGGACTTCGTACAATAGAGAGAAGTCCCCAGTTGTAGACATTCCGGTCCATTTATATTACCGGAATGCACTTGACATGCGCAGCTAACCTCCAAATCGATGGAAGCCGTTTGTTGTTGTTTTGTCTCGCTCGTTCCTTCTATTAAGCGCTGCTCTGTCTCTCTCGGGACTGACAAGTGACAGTCATCTCACCCGCCAATCACCGTGGCGTTATGTTGCGCAAGTTCATACAAGATAACATAGATGGCGTTAGTTGACTCGATTCTTATTTCTGTCACGAATACAAAATGAATTTCTACAATGTAACGAAATGTGGTTGTAGTGATGAATATACCAAAAATAACTCCTTTCTCTATGTTTTGTTTATTTGCTTAGTAGTTGCGTAGTTAGTAGGTACATATTTTGGGACTTATGTTAGTCAGATTAATGATAACCTGAACGTTATGTTTGATCCTTACCTAGTTACATGCAAAAAATATGCCTATTCACTGATTAGAAAAGAACTGTTTTCAATACATTTTTCTTTTTTATTTATAATAGACGCACGATGCACTTACTGCTGGGCATGTGGGCCTCTCCAAGGTTCTGGATGACGATGCCTCGCGCTGCATCCAGCAGCTTCCCGTGACCTTCACAAAATCATCGATACCCATAGGCCTCGTAGCTTCGTAGGTCGAGCATAGTCCTGGAGCTACACTGTACGGTTACCATGCCTGAACCTTTTGACTCCAACGACCATCGGTTCTTCTTCTTATTATGTCACGAACACTGCATCTTCAGCTACTAAACATGTCGTTTACTTTAGTTCTACTAAGGATCTCATCATCAACACACAGGGAAACACCAACCATGGATCTCTCCATTACCCACTGGGTGGATGCTCAATCAGATCAGCCTTCTTATAAGATTTTCATTCTATAGTGAACAGCCACGTTTCAGTACTGGTGGATATCACTGGTTAAAGGTATAGGTATATCAATTAATGACTCAAAATATGTTCTTGTCCATCAGCCATTTTTGATGTCCCCACTGCTGGGGCACAGGCCTTCCTTATTGGTGGTAAGGAGGATGGGCCATAACCCACCACGCGGGCCCAATGCGGATTGGTGGGTGTTAACGACTGCAAATGCAGCCGGGACCAACGGCTTAACGTGCCTTCCGAAGCACGGAGGAAATTAAAAAGTGAAATTACTTAGGTAGGTATATTGAATTTGATTATTTCAAACAGTATGGAAAAAATACCTTAACAAACACACTTAAAAATAATGGTAATTTAACTCCTTCGCAATCATTATCCACTTTCGTGTGGAGGATGGGAATCTCATAATTGAATAACGCCTGTATATCGATGGATCATCAGGACCTCATATCCAAAAGGTTTTAATTGAAATTTGATACTGGCACAATAGCCGGAAACACGGCTAAATCCAGACACTGCCACGGGTAACAAAAAGACCCCTTAAAAGACGTAAAAACCGTGATGCATCGAGCCACCGCCTACCGCAGCCAAAAATAAACTACCTACGAACAACTTACTTACAGAAGACCATAATGCCATAATTGACTTTAATCTCCAAAGAAACTTTCACCCTATCTCAATCTGTTAAAGTCTGCTTTGTGTCGTACATGTAATCGAGATAGGTCTTCCTTGTTTTCAGTGCGTTTGCATCCGTGTTTACATGTTGGCAAAAGAAATTATTCCACGGACGTTTTTGGTCGAGATGGTTTTAAATAACACACGGCAATGGTAGTTTAAGCTCCTATAAAACATTCCAATTTATCCTTAACGATAACAATGCCTGTGATTTTATGGAACAGCCATTAATTATTGTAATTGCTGAAGCAGTGAGCCTTGTAGCTAATAAACATGTTGTTGTGCTATGTATGCTATAAAATAAATGTATATTGTTGAGTATTTGATATGTCTAAAATCAAAACAAAATTAGATTGGAACAATGATTCCTCTTTAGAATAAAAAACAACGTCTCTCACTCTTGTCCCTCTTTTTTGTGTTTATTTTCCTTAAAATCCTGATTTTGATCGTATTTCTTATAAGCAAATCATCGTAATGATTTATACCGTTTTGTTCAACTACAGGACCAATTTCTTTGTCAGGACTATTATTACTGTTGCTCTTTATGTCTTAAGAATTTTTGCCCAAGCTGAAGCAGAGACACTTCGCTCGCACTTCGTGCTCGCTCGGTCAATTAGCAGTAGTAAAGTAATGAGACCAAACCAAGGTAAAAAAAACAGTTTTCTTTTGACTGTAGCCCCCGGAAGAAAGTCAGGAAATCATCATTACCAACATCATCAATTTTGAATATGGGAATATTATACAATACTAAATTATGGGAATATTTCTGAAACAGGGGCACACGGCACAGGCCTACTTCCTTCCTTATCTTATAAGGCCTCAGAAACCCTTTAACCAACTACAAGGTCTCAATGCGGATTAGTGGATGTTAACGACTGCAAATGTAGACGGGGGTGCTCAAGCATCATACTTTTGGTCACCCGTCTCAAGACCAACTCTTCGAAACGAAAGCGCTGGCCCACCATCGAGCTCCTCAAGAAAGATTTTATTTGAAAAGACGAAATGCACAGTCGAAACTGAATGCTTAACAATTTACAGGACTTATTAATGTAGGATCTACCTACATATCTCTTTCTGCTTGTCATTGTCAGGAAAAAATCTTATACTAATTACTAGACCTAGACTAGAACTGAAGAGATGACAAGAATTTCGTATTGTCTGTAATTCACGCCCTAATTCAAAGGGCTTTTTAAGAAATCTATAATAATTTTTTACTGTTCGCCTTTTTTTTCAGAGTAAAAATTTGTATACTTAGTTACTTTAATTGTTATTAACGGCGCCCAATATCATAGTTAGTCCATGGATGACTGAGCCACGCGAATCTATACAACCCCCTGCTCTACCGACTAACATACCTAGATATCGATTCCATGAAGCCGATTACCAAACTATCAACAACGATATTATAGCAATTGACTGGTATCGGTTACTGGATGAGTTGCCCATGCAAGACGCCGTGTCCACATTTTACGAACGCATTTATGAAATTATTGCCAAAAATGTTCCCCTTAGACCAAATAGATCTGGTGACTATCCAATATGGTTTACACGTCCGTTAATACATATATTCAAAGACAAAAACAAGAGCTGGATTAGGTGGAAAAAGTATGGAAGCATTGTAGACTATGAAGATTTCTCCATATATCGCAGACGTTTTAAAAAACTGAGTGAAGAGTGCTTCAATAAATATAATTTGCGTCTGTGGAAGAAAGCATGCGCGATGACCTGAAGCAGTTCTGGGCTTTTGTTCACAGGCACGATAAAAAGGGTTTCCCTCATACTATGAGATACAATGATATTGAATCTGACGACCCCACAACCATTTGTAATCTGTTTAGTAACTTTTTTGGATCTGTTTTTGAGCAAAGCTCCGCATCCAATTTTAGAGTAGATTCACAACACAATGATAATGAAAAAGGTGACTTCATAATCTCTGAATTAAGATTTTCTGAAAATCAAGTAGTGGGTGAACTTAAATCTTTGGATGTTACTAAGGGTCCTGGTCCAGACAACGTCACACCACTATTTCTAAAATTTACGGCAAACACCATCGGTGTTCCCCTGGCGTTACTATTCAATAAATGTCTCTCGGAAGGTGTTGTTCCTGATGTTTGGAAGGCTGCTAATATAACGCCTGTATACAAAGCCGGAACAAAAGAAGACGTAACAAACTATCGTCCCATCTCACTCTTGTCCACCATGTCAAAAGTCTTGGAGAGGCTAGTAAACAACGCAATTTATGCTAAGCTGCACAAATTAATAATACCACAGCAACATGGGTTCGTGAAAAAACGCTCGACCGTAACAAATCTCTTAGTGTATACTAACTTCTTATTCACTAGTATGGACCAACGCGTCCAGGTCGATACAGTATACACTGACTTCTGCAAGGCTTTTGACAAGGTGGACCACGAAATGCTTCTTCAAAAGATAGCCTTCAACGGAATACGTGGCAACCTCTTACGGTGGTTTTATTCTTACATCGTAAACAGAACGCAGAAGGTGGTGATTAACGGTCACATGTCGAACACCATTAGGGCAACGTCTGGCGTAGCTCAAGGCTCGATCTTGGGGCCTTTGCTCTTCGTATTATTTATTAATGATATCGATAAATGCTTTTTACATAGTAATTTCTTACTATACGCCGACGACCTAAAAGTCTTCAAGCAAATTGTGACCGTTAGTGACAGTCTTCTGCTACAGGATGACCTTAATCGTTTAAGTGAATACTGCACCCAAAACAAACTGTTCCTGAGTATTGCAAAGTGTAAATACATAACTACCACAAAAAAGAAAAACGTAATAAACTTCAATTACACACTTAACGATCTTCAACTAGAAAAAGTTTGCGTTATACGTGATCTCGGTGTACTTCTTGACTCAGAATTGCATCTCGAAAATCATATACATTATATTATATCCAGAGCATACCAATTGTATAGTTTTATTATGCGTACATGCCAACACTTCAAACGAACAGACTCCTACTTATATCTTTATAAGACATTAGTTAGATCCCAACTGGAATATGCAACGGTGGTCTGGAATCCCTTTTATAATAAATATAAGAATAATATAGAATCAGTGCAGCGAAAGTTCCTTAGGCGAATTTCATTTAAATGCTGGAGAGCAAAACTATCTTATGACCAACTACTACAGAAGTTTTCATTACCACAACTAGAGTCGCGAAGGACACTTTTTGATGTTCTTTGTCTTCATAACATCATACATAGCAAATACGACTGTACTGATTTAAGTGATGGGATCAAGTATAGGATACCCAGCTCTTCAGCTCGCATCCGCGAAAGGCATGTATTCAGGCCTTTCGATCTTGGATTTAACAATAGCAACGCTGGTTCGCGCGCCCCGCTCAATAGAATCATGGCCACTTACAACAGACATCTTAGTGACCATGACATAGATATCTTCTCTCTCTCTGCGTCTTCATTCAAATCCAGGGCTTCCGACCTGCTGTCGCAATAGGCTGTCTGTCATCTGCCTCGATTATTATATGTACACTTACTTTATTGACTACAATCAATTCAGTTCTACTCTATTTTCATTAAAATTAAAATAGAAGTTAATGCTTATATTCATGGGTTGTGAAACACTGCTGTTTGTATTACTGGTTTTAGTTTTTAAGTTCAATTCAATCCGATCCAATATTTTGTCGCACATTAATCTTTAAAAGTAAGCTGTGGATAATGTGGTTGGTTGTATAATTAGTAATTAATAATTTGTTTGTAAGCATAGTTAACACAATATTGTACAGCCGTTTGTTATCCCTGCAAATAAATAAATAAATATTTTCAGTGGGGTAAAAATACCATATCAATACCCCTGGGGTAAGAAAAATTTTCACCTTTTATTTTTATGATTTGTTTTCTTATGAATACCTTATAAGGATGCGTGAATCTCATTCAGCGTAGGTATCGTTGCGCCTGATATGCAAAAAACTAAGTTGCGATTGTCAATTTTTACTTCATTGACGCTCATTGATGCGAAAATTGATTGTTTACGCGTGCAATTGAAGCGATTGATTGTCAATTGCTCCAGGCATTGACGAAAAAATTGACAATCGCAATTGATCGTTTCGTTACCGTTTTAACTGAAGTGAAGACTGCATCACTAGTAATACCTAGGAGAATCTTGTTCTTCAGTTAATCCCACCCATGCATCGTTTTTTAACCGACTTCAAAAAAGGAGGTTCTCAGTTCGGTTGTTTTTTTATGTTTGTTACCTCATATCTTTGTCAATTATAAACCGATTTTAGAAATTATTTTTTTGTTTGAAAGCATAAGTTTCAAAATGGTTCCATTGTCATAAGGTCAGGATCTGATGATGGGATCCTGGAGAAATCAAGGGAACTCTTCAAATATTATAGGAACATAACATAATATATGGCGATTTTGCTATTTTCTTAAGTACCTAACTCATGCATTTACTTTCGAAAAGTACCATTTTGGTGAAGTGGAAAGTGGAACTGATGATGAAGACCATAGATGATCATCGCAACTATTCAATACCAAGTTTTGTTACCTCACATCATATGCACTGCACATAACTTTGGCAATTATAAACCGATTTTAGAAATTATTTTTTTGTTTGATAGCATTAGTTTTAAATTGGTTCCATTGTCATAAGGTCAGGATCTGATGCTGGGATCCTGGAGAAATCTAGGGAACTCTTGAAATATTATAGGCACACATATAACGATTTTTTGGGAAGTACCATTTTGGTGAAGTGAAACTGATGATGAGAACCATAGATGATCATCTGAACTATTCAATACTAAGTATTTCAGTGGTACGATACGATTACTTTAATATGGTTGCTATTGCTAGGCTATTTATGCTCGTCATAATGCATATTTTATGGTGAATTGGAGTCCTCCTACCTCCACGCGTTCCTGAGATAAAGGGTCTTGACAGACAGACGGACAGACAGACAGACGGACTGGACGGACAACAAAGTGATCCTAATAAGGGTTCCGTTTTTTTCCTTTTGAGGTAGGTAGGTACGGAACCCTTAAAAACGTCTAATGAAGTCGGGTGGGGCTTTTAGAAAATTATAAAAAGTTGTCTTCCAGCCCCACCCAGGATTACCAGATCTAATAATGAGATTTCCTGATTTTTTCCCTGACTTTTCACGAAAATTCCTGACATTTTGTACATTACGTTTAATATTTTTTTCTCGCCAAAATGATTAGGTAACAAATTACCTATGTGTTTTTATTAAGAACTCTCTTTTTGGGATTTCAAAAATTCCGGTCAGCTACAGATTTCCCTGTTTTCCTGACAGATGCCTAAAATTCGTGACATGTCAGGAAAATTCCTGTTATCTGGTAACCCTAGCCCCACCCGCTTCAAATAGACGTTTTTTAATAATAAGTACTGATACTTAATGCGTAACTAACTTGATTTAATATTAGGTTTTTCTGGCTTTTCAGAGGTAGGTATTAGGTATTTTGAAGATGTTTTTGTTTTTGTTTTCAAGTTTTTTTAAAGGAGGTTTTTCTTTTATTAAACTTAACCCAAACAATTCTAGTAAAAAACACATCCAATTATAATCATGCCTTCTTAAAAAAAAAAACAAATTAATAACGCGCATGCCTACCTATAATAGTCTTGAAGTCAAGTTAACCGAAGCGACAACAAGGTCACACGAACTGCACAGACCGACAACGTCGCAAGAGCGGGACGGTGACAAGCGGTATCTGATTAGCGTACGTTAGAGGGAGACAAGAATGTTCTCATTGCGCATTCTGAAGAGAACAGACGCGAGTGTGCAACTCGTGACCCGCGAGAAAGCGGCGCGTTCGAGACAAGCCGAATTTGTTGAGAATAAATTAGAAAGGAACTCTTCGGTTCCGTAATTTCAAGGATCCGTTGGGTTGTGAAAGGTCAATGGGGTTTACAACGTGATTTTGATGTGTGAACAAGCTAGTTTTAGAATTGTAGTTTTAGGCCTAGAAGATTTAGCCATTGAAAATTATGGAAACATGTTACATATTAATTTTATAAGCACTAAACATAGGTAGGTATACTTACCCAGTTTACAATTTGATTTTGTACAATGGGGGGTGTCTGAAAAAATCCAATTGGCTAAATATTTTTTATATGTAGGAATAACAGCATGATATTAAAAAAAGTTATAACACAAAATGTTATAGGCAGTGGCGTATTTTGAAATTTGGCGCCCCGGGCCAATAAGTTTCGCGCCCCAGAGGTCAAGGAATAAAATGATTTAAATATAATTTCGTTACAAAGTTGTTTTGTTAAATCGGCTTCAATATTAAGAATCGCTAAACTATTTAAAACGACAAATCCGTGAGCGAAGATAATTCTTAACTCTTTTCAGGACCGAAAATTATCATAGCCATATGTTTTGTAATGTACTTAAAAGATACTGAATAAATATTTTTTCATTTTTCATTTTCATTTTCATCATGACTGAAATCGGACAGGCCCCTGAACGATTGGCGCCCCGGGCCATGGCCCGGAGGGCCCTAGGGTAAATACGCCACTGGTTATAGGTACCTACTTACCTAACTTTTTTTTAATACCTACGTGTTGTGGTTATGGCCCGTGGGAGGTAGGTAGGTTTAATCTCCATTCTGCTGTTACTTTCGTGCATTTGTGAAGGCTTAAATTTTTTTTTCACGCAAACGAAGATTCTGATTTTTTTTCTATAACTAAGGGAGGTAATTCCTATCTATAAAAATATTTAGCCAATTTGCTTTTTTTTTCAGATGTTACCCATTAACATAACACGAAGATAAAACTTACTTATCTGAAAATTCGATTTTTTTTGTTACAAAAGGCTGTATTTACTATTATTACACAAATAACTATATTTCGAATACCTAATTTATTATAAACCTTAACATATTTTTTTTATTCATATTGATTTCTACTTCCTAGTCTTCCTACTTACTTAATTAGATAGCAAGTGAGTTACATTATGAAACTTTCTTCTATATTTCGAATAATTTATTATAAACCTAGGTATACCTAGGTACATATATATAAACAAACACATATTTTTTTATTAATATTGTTTCTACTTGTTACTCGGTACTTAATTAGATAGCAAGTGAGTTACATGACAAAATTTATTCAATCTTTAAACCGCAATTGAAAAAAAAACTACTTTAAATTTGCGCATGCATATACAAAAAATATAATCATGCGATTTTTTTATGAAATACCTACTACATATTTTTGAAATGAAAATACTACCAGGCTCTCAGAAATCGTTCGGGACTGCGCTAAATCGCGCGCAAAGGCCGCAAATTAGGCCTAAATGCAACGGCAGCCCGCAAGAAATCTCTTCGAGTTTCTATAGTATTTGCTTCGGTAGAACAAGGCTGAGAAACTTCTTACAAGTTTAAAATTCCAAAGTCATTTTCGAAAGTATTTAATTGGATTTTTCCGTCCGTTTGAAATAAGAAATATACATTTTACTTAAGTAAGTATATTCCATTATTCCTGTATCATATTAAAATTCATAACGAAAATATCAAAATGTATGAAACACCTGTTGTTTTTCGTGATTTCAGAGTTGGTCCCATAGTAAAAGTTGTTCAGTTTGATGGTCCCTATCTACCATATTCGGCTTTATAAGGCTAGGTATTACCTGTATTTAAAAAGTTTTTTTATTTTGCAGCAAATAAACTTTACAAAAAGTTTTAAGAAAACGAATTGACTAAAATAATTAAAAATTTTAAACGATCATTTTCTTACTTAAGTAGGTACTAGAAATTTTTATATTTTATGATGTGGTATCAAACATTTTAAACTTTGAATGTAGAATGATACACTTTTATTTTACAATATCTTACTCTACATTTTTTCTCTGTTTTTTGAAAATCATATGATTTATTCTATTTTCATACATTGTTTTCATTACTTCAGTTTCAGTTTGTAGTACGAAACTATTAGCATGTATAATGCACCCGGGTGGAATGTGGGTGGTTGGTTGGGGTGGTTTCACCCCCGTTCCGGTCGGACACCGGAAGAATATCATGAGCTTTTGTTTTTTAGGCTCAAAAAGGATCTCATAAATATTGTGCGGACCTATTTGTCTTCTCTGCGTAAAACAATTGAAAACTTTTGTTTTTCTAATAAGGCGTATTTTTTGTAAAAAGTGCGTAAGTAGAAGTTGTTATGGACTGTTGAATTTATATTGTACTATGATATTATGGAATAATTTATGATATTATGATGAACAAACAGCGGCTGGGTTTTTTTTCTGTTTTAGAAATAATCCGTGTTATTACAAAAGATTTTTAAACACTGTTTAACTAAACACGTGTTTAAATGTGATGCTGTCACTTTTTTGACAATATTGTTTGACAGAGACAGCATCACATTTAAACATGTGTTTATATTAGTTAAACAGTGTTTAAAAATCTTGACACGGAAAGTGTCTAAGTTATTTTTTTTACTGATGTGTATTCAAATTTAGATTGTTATCTAATGATATCAAAAAATTGTTTTATATTAAGTAATCGTAGTAAATAAAACTTTTTTTCTATCTATCTATCTGTCATATTTTATATTTAAGTAGTAAAAATCGCTTCGAAATGAAAACTTAAAAAAAAATTGGAAGTAGTCATATTTATTGTGGTTTTATTTTATTCAGTCTATTTAGTGCTTGTACTTAAGTCTTTTTTAAAATGACCCGTATTTTATAAGAAAAACCGGCCAAGTGCGAGTCGGACTCGCACACGAAGGATTCCGTAAAAAAACGTTTGTTGTATGGGAGCCTTAAATATTTATAACAGACGGACAGTGGAGTCTTAGTAAAAGGGTCCCGTTTTTACCCTTTGGGTACGGAACCCTAAAATTCACCATTAATTTCGGAAAATAGATGCACGCAACCCTCCGACGACAAGCACAACACACACAGATTATAAGCGTGTCAATCATTTGCACCCCCGCCCTCGTAACAGATAATATAATTATTATTGACAGCCACCCTTCAGCCACCCCACAATAACAATCATAACTACAGGATTATCTCGAATGAAGAGGCTTCGAGTTGTATTCCAATCAAAATGTTGACTTCTAATTAAAAGCTTTTTAATTTTACTCAAAGGGACAAAACGTCAAGAGGATATGTTACATAAGTTGTGTGTTGTCCATCAGCCATTTTTGATGTCCCCACTGCTGGGGCACAGGCCTTCCTTATGGGTGGTAAGGAGGATGGCCATAACCCACCACGCGGGCCCAATGCGGATTGGTGGGTGTTAGCGACTGCAAATGCAGCCGGGACCAACGGCTTAACGTGCCTGCCTGCACGGAGGAGCTCGAGATAATATATTTTTGGTCACCTATCCCATGACCGACCCTTGCGAACGTTGCTTAACTTCCGCAATCGCTGGGCCATAGGCGCTAAACCACTGCGCCACCCAGCTCCACAAGTTGTGTGATGATCTTTAATAAATTGCCCAAAAATTGACACATTCTTTAACTGAATTTAGCATTACCATATTTAAACGAAACTGTTTGAATGGCTGAAAACAAAATGTTTTTACTTAGTTAAGGAATATCTTACTTGTAAAATTGTCATAAAATAATCAAATGATAATGACATGATGTGTAACTTAATTAATTTCTGATTGACTAGGTATTGACATTAACACTAATTAGCATCTTTTTAGATTGTATTATTTTATTGTATTTTTTCTTTTTTTTCTTAAATTCACATGCCCTATGTTGGTAAGATAGACGGAATACAAATAAGTAACAACTAAACTGTACCTACTCTATTTTTAGTGAATATATATTTCATTCATTCATTCATTCATTTAAGAAAATTTCGGTGAGAAAACTACATCCGGGAGTAATTTTGTAAGTATTTCAGTAGGTACTTAAATCATTAAATATTAAATAAGTAATAAGTACAAATTTGAAACTTTTCTCGTGATTCATTAATTTGAAATAAGCTTTATTCAAATAAACTTAATTATTAAGTACTTTTGAATCGTCTATATTTTGCTACCACCCGTTCCAGACTTTTTTAGCTGACAAGAAGAACGGGCTCAAGAAACTTATCAGTAAGTATATGTAATACTACATTTATATTTATACTATTATAATTGACCATCAGCCATTTTTAATGTCCCCACTGCTGGGGCACAGGCCTTTCTTATGGGTGAATAAGGAGGATGGGCCACATAACCCACCACACGGGCCCAATGCGGATTGTTGGGTGCTAACGATTATAAATGAATCCGGGGCCAACGGCTTAAAGTGTCTTCTGAAGCACGGAGAAGCTCGGGTATCAATTTTTGGTCACCCATCCCATAGCCGATCCTTGCGAAAGTTTCTTAACCTCTATAATGAATGAATGAATGATTTACATATTATAATTGTTGGCCCATGCGTTAAACCACTGCGCCATTGAGCTTCAAACAAAGCAAGAAATAATATTCATATCAATTAATAGTTGTGTCGTTTACTCAATAAGAAATAAGTATAATATTGTATTTTTTTTAAAAGACCCACCCGACTTCATTAGACGTGTTTTATTTCAATGATATGCGTATGTGATTTGAATACTATTGTTTGCTTTTTAGAGGTACATTTTGAAGCTGTTTTTGTTTTTATTTTCAGATTTTTTAAAGTCGGATTTTTGTTTCGACTTCAAAAGGAGGGAGCTCCTTTTGAAGTCGGTAAAAAATCACGGAATGAATCATAGTGCACGAGCAAAACACACACTTTCCGTACATTTTTTTGGCATTTACTTTTTTTGCCCAACAAAACTAGCATCACTTCACAAAATACACCTATTAAATGCAAACCAAAATCTCAGATAGTATAATAAAATTTTAAAGTAAGTACGCCATCTCGTTATTAATTTAGCGCGAGTCTGCGAGGGTCCACCCGCCACCCTCTGCCACCCTTCGCACTCTTCCCTCCGCGACCGCCACCACAGAATATAGAGTAGGCAGAAGGGCCGCTCGGAGAAAATCGCGCTTTTCTGTGCACACGATGAGATGAAAAAATAAATTAACAAAAACCACCAACAGAAACAAAAGAAAATCAAACAAAACAAAAATTCGAATAGCCGTTTCATTTTGAATTAATAACGCACAAGTGCTTTCACATCACGTTTGATTGCGAGTTTATAATAATAATAATAATAATGCATTTATTTCAAGTAACAAAGACCCATTACATAGAATTCAATCAAAATAATTATCAACAGTCACATTAGGTAAGTATAAGTATAAAATTAAAAATCATTTCTTGAATAACAAATCATTCATTAATTACTAATAAAATTATATTAATTTCGGACGGCTCTGTCACTGTGTATATGTGCAATGTGTAAGTTACAGCAGTGGTTAATATAAGCGCAGTCGAGCCTTGCCGCGAGCACGGCCAGCATGCTGTTGGTGCTCCCCCGCACTCGGCGCACTAGCGATCCAGCGCGCTTTCGCATTACAGTGTAGAAGCAATCCACCCTCGCTTCCGCGAACATTGTGGATGCACTGCAAAAGCGGGGGAGCCCCAACAACATCCTGGAGGCTTACCATCACCTTTTAGAAAACCATCATGTTTTATGAACGTTTTGTTATAAGCTTACAATAAGATTTTTCAAATTCGTACCACAACCTGCACAAAGTAATAATACTTTATTCCTGCCAAAGAACGAATGATGTTGCGAAATTGTCTATTCCCTGCTAGCCATCACTACGGCTTATTTGCTATCTACACTTGACACTGGCAGAAATTACTTCCAAGAGGAAAGTAGATTGCCAAAACAAGGGGTTGGCAACTGTCAAAGTGGCGCTAGCATAGCTAGTTCCTAAAACATAATAATTTTATATGGTGTATGGAAGAAAACAATTCCAAATAATATTATGACTTGTACCAAAATGCTCTGAAATTGGAGTACATCATATTCCCAAAGATAAAAATATTCGTCGGCGTTGGTTAAAGCCATACGCCGTGTCAATTTAATTCCGAAGCCTAGTTAGAGGTTATGTTCAAAACATTTTGTGGACAATGACTATGAAAAAAGCAGTAAATATACAGGTAAGCTGTTTAAATTAATAATGAAATACCAAAAAGTATATATTTTGAAAGATCAGTTATAATAGAAATTCTTTTTTGGAACAATAATAATGTTGACATAATTTTTTGTTCTAGGTGTGGATCATCAACGTAAATACCTTAAGAAAAATGCTGTTCCATCTATTTTTCAATGGAATATACAACCGGTTTCAGAAAAGGCAGTTGCAAGAAAGATAGATTAGAGTCCCGGGTCCCGGAATCTCAGAAAGAAACAGCTTTTTGAAATGCAGATGCCGTCAACATCTCAGTGCTGTGAGGACATAGTGCCGCTTGTAAAAGATAGCAGTGTGTGCATGCTGCATGGACAGTAATGTATCTCATGTGGTTGAATCTGAGATGAATACTACTGTTCCTACTCCACTTTCATTAGAAAATAAAACAAACCAAGAAACTCAAACTCCACATATAGTTACTAAGAATATTCTCAACTGAGCTTTGCCTTTTACTTGCAGACCAGAAATTGGCTTGTTAAAGGGTACATATCGAAAGGCTTATTGGGTTAACTAAAACATATTTGATATTGCAAAATAATTTTAACCATTTTTATGTGCCCTTAGCATCAAAAATATTTTCAATATGTGTCATGTTGTGTAACTTTAAAGAAGGGATTGTAAATAAAAACTGATTACAATATAGCAAAATAGTTTAATTTTAACAAGAATACGACAATAAAATTAGAACTTCTATGGGAGTTTCTAAATTCCAATAAGGATATTGCTTCGGCCTATAATAGGTCGTTGCAGGCTAAAGAATATACACTCGCACAGAAAATGCAACGAAATTACAGCAACAGCAGCAGCTAATTTTACAGGGGACTTCAGCAGAGGTTTCAACTCCTCGATGATGTTATAAACCAATTTCTTGGTAAGTCGATAACGTTTCACAAACTCAGCATCCTCTAATTCGAAGGGATCACTTTCTTCAACGCAACATTAGTCGACGCTGCCTTCGATTTCTATTAGTTTCTGCGTTATCGGCTGCCAAAAACTCAAATACTTCGTATTCACTTCACTGTCCATCCGAAAACAAGTGTGTCCATCAGCCATTTTTGATGTCCCCACTGCTGGGGCACAGGCCTTCCTTATGGGTGGTAAGGAGGATGGGCCATAACCCACCACGCGGGCCCAATGCGGATTGGTGGGTGTTAACGACTGCAAATGCAGCCGGGACCAACGGCTTAACGTGCCTTCCGAAGCACGGAGGAGCTCGTGATAATAAATTTTTGGTCAGCCATCCCATGACTGACCCTTGCGAACGTTGCTTAACTTCCGCAATCGCTGGGCCAGGCGCTAAACCACTGCGCCACCGAGCTCCTCCGAAAACAAGTATTTGTTATCAAATAGAAATGAAACATAATAACTATAATATTACATTCACAATGAAGAACAATATGTATAAAAACGTTTCACTTACTGTTTATGACGCAATTTCCAATTTCTAAATAAAATAACTCAAAATAGTTTTGTTTCCGTCGAGAAAAAGCAACTTTTTTAAGACTGCAAAATTTCTCAATATTTGACACAAAAACAATAATGCTAGCAGTCAAAAGACACGTCGTGGTACGGTTTAAGTGAACGATTGAACGATGACGTCACAAAACTTCCAACGGAAACATTATTACAATAATCATACTTTATGAAGGTCGTGGTACGAAATAGCATGGTAAGAATGTTATAATACTGCGCTAAGACATGGCAGTAGGCACCCTGAACGCGTCATTAAACTGGACTCAAAGGGCGCTATACGATTTAAGCGTGTAGTCACTCCACAGTAGGTGTAGAAAGAGGCACAATAAGCTCTAAAAAGAGTCACCTCTCTCGAACACCGAGCAAATCTGCGAATCAACATGTTCGCTCTTACCGACAGCGCCCTTCGTTCCCTCTCAATGTCTGCATCGTCCTTCAGGGTTGGCGTAACTAGGTGACCAAGATATTTAAACTTCTCTACTCTTTCCAACGGAGATCCATTTAGAAATAGCGGAGGCATATTTGTCACTTTTCTTGGGCCACCCTGAAAGACCATACATTGACTCTTTTTACAATTAAGTTCATGCAAGGGTAGCTGAGCTCCTAACAAAACTTAAGGCGGTTGTACCTACATACAACCGCCTTAAGTTTTGTTAAGATTGTTGAAAACAACGGCGCTTCTGTTTAGAATAAATAGACTTTAAACCTACATAATTTGTTGCACCACTCTCAGCTACCCTTTACTCGCATAAACTCGCAATCAAACGTGATGTGAAAGCACTTGTGCGTTATTGTTTCAAAATGAAACGGCTATTCGAATTTTTGTTTTGTTTGATTGTCTTTTGTTTTTGTTGGTGGTTTTTGACTTTTGTTCATTTATTTTTCGGCAAAAGTACGAGTACTGTGTAATGTTGGCTCCACAATCACATAAACCATCCGAAACACGGATATGATGCAATTTATCACGTTTTCTGAATAGCTATCAATTCTCTCGCGTCTCTTTTATTTGCTATGCAGCGAGAAAGGGATGTAGGTAAGTAACTATAGCAATTCATAAACCTGGGAATAGTTTTTTTAAGAGACTGGTAATACCCCCTGCTCACAAAAGTTAACTAGAATCGGTTGAAGGCGGCCATTACCATGCTCATGCAAGCGTCAGTCAAATTCCATCAGTCATGAATTACGTTTGACTGACTGACTGATGGAAAGAAGAAATCAACTTCATGCAACCATCAGTCACTACATTACACGGTAGGTTAATCGTCAGTCACGGCCGTGACTGTGGTTAAACTGACAGGAAAACCTACCGTGTAATGGCTGCCTTAGAGGAGAACAGACGGACGGACATACGTAAGTATTTTTGCCCAAGCTGAAACGGAGACGCTTCGCGCACGAATGAATACTGACTGACTCATCAACGCCCAGCCCTAAATGCCTAAACCCCTGGACCTAGAAAACTGAAAATTTGGACTAAGGTTCCCTTTGCGATAGGAAATAAGTAAAGTAAAGATATCAAGAAATTTACTTAAAGTCAAAATAAACAAATTTCATTTCATTTCATTTCAAATTAAATCCCTAATGGGGTGAAATGGGGGTTGAAATGTTGTATGGAAAAATCTTTTTAAATTGATAAATTTCGATTTGAAACTTCTTAAGGGTACTTCCTAAAACAAATAAGCAAACACGTCTATCATGATTTTCCGAAACGATGATTCAACCCGTGTAGAGTCATTCGGGGTAAAAGCACGCACTTTTGCTTTTTTTGATTTATTAAACAGTAAGTTTAGTGGTATTAGATGTGCAAATATGCGTTATATGTAGGACGTTAAATAAACTTATGAAATAATAAAGCTTAATACAATAACTTCAGCGGTTTTTTGTATATTAAGGAAAATTATCAAAAAGTCGGAGTGCGTATTTTTACGCTCATGTTGGGGTAAAAGTTTACAGGAATGGGAAAGAACAGGAACGGGATATTGATATCCTATACTAATATTATAAATGTGAAAGTTTTGATGTTTGTTTACTCAATCACGTAAAAAAACGGCTGAACGGATTTGGATAGGCAAGGCACACAGATTCTGGATTAAAACAAAACATAGGATACTTTTTTTATGTATAAGTCCAAGGTTTCCTATATAGGGATTTTCCGGATGTCCACGCGGACGAAGTCGCGGGCGAAAGTGCGGGGTAGATGTGCTGCATGCTACTCAGTTTGGCTACATGTACTTTATTAATTTTCAACAAGTTGCTCGTAAAGTGAGCCCTATATGGCCATAAACTTAGCTATTAACAAACACCGTGCGTAATATACAAGACTTATTTTTAGTTCATACAAAACCTCTCGTGGGGTTGATCAGACCATCAAACTGAACAACTTTCATTATGAGACCACCTCGAAATCACGAAAAATCAGCTGTTCCATACAAAAGTACAATGCCTACTCCATCGAAATGTATGAAACAGCTGTTTTTTTTCGCGATTTGAAGGTTGGTCTCATAATGAAAGTTGTTCAGTTTGATTGTCTGATCAACCCCTCGAGAGGTTAAGTATGAACTAAAAATAACCTTGCATAAAACACTAGTGCGTTATAGAATTATCCCTACAAAGTTAAATTAGTACCTACCTACCTTATTGCAAGTTCCATAGAACAAAGAAAAAAAAATCCCCGTTCTATGCGAGTAAACAGAGCATTCCCAATTTAACCGGGTAATATTAGTACTTAGTATTTTTTTTTAGTAACAACAAAGGTTTTATGCCGCTGAAAACTCATATACATTTTTGGAATACTTAAATAAATTTGTGTAAGTTATGTTCTGTGGCAAACAAGAAAGGGAACAATGATAACTTATGCGTTACGAAAAATTCAAAAAGAAAAACTCTATGCTACTTACTGCGGCCTCTTAAATAGGCAAACATCAATAATTAAATAGAGAAAGAAGCACAACTTATCAAGCAATAAAGATGCCCCCAACCCCAATTAATTCTACAATAAAAAAAACAACAAATAAATACTCCTCTACTTATTATAGAATTTCTTATTAATCTCCTAACTACTTACAACGCTCGCTGCTCACAAATATGGAATAATAAATAGCTCATGCATTATTAATCTCGAATCGTAGCCATAAAAGAGCTTCCCAAGGTCCCAATAAACCCAAGCAAAAAAAGGGCGCGCAAAAAACGCAGCGTTCGACCGCGCGGGGCGTGCGCGCAGACGCATCGGCCCGCCCCGGGGCGGGGTCGCGCCCGCCCCCGCCCTTCTGGCCCTTCTCGCCTTCGCCACTGGACTTCTGAGAAAACTCCTTGCTTAACCTTCTTTGAATTTAGAGGAAAGGTAATGCGTTCGAAATTCAATTGGTGAAGGGAAGTTGCGTTCGAAAATAGATTATAGTTGAAAAGATACACTGAGAAAAATGTCATTTTGGGGTAATCTTAAAATATCGTGGCGTACGTTTAAATTAAGTGCGTTGTCCTAAAATAAGGAAATAATAGGTTTATATTACGCTATCTTGAAACGTGTTATGATGTAGTCGAATTATATGGTTAAATAAGGCAATATTATGACACTTATCATCGTAAAAATTGGTCATCAAAAATAATATTATCTTCTTAATATTATAACACTATGTAATAGAAAATAGCCCACTGTCCTATAAATATGTATGATAATCTATAAATAAGATTATAATTCTAAATCACAATGAAAGTGCCACCTTCCATAAAAAGATGTCATAGTATTTGAGAAGACGCATCTCTAGAATACGATGACGTCCCCTTATAGTAGTATGATAAAATTATGTGCCAGTTCCTTTTATTTTGAGATTACCTTCACTTAAAATATAAGGAATTGGCATCAAAATTTAAAATGAATCCTACAAAAATACGATTACAGAAACTTATTTAAGAGTTTTGGCCAAAATATTATATCGTAAAAATTGCTCATCAAAAATAATATTATCTTCTTAATATTATAACACTATGTAATAGAAAATAGCCCACTGTCCTATAAATATGTATGATAATCTATAAATAAGATTATAATTCTAAATCACAATGAAAGTGCCACCTTCCATAAAAAGTTGTCATAGTTTTTGAGAAGAAGCATCTAGAATACGATGACGTCCCCTTATAGTATCAAAATTAAAATGAATCCTACAAAAATACGATTACAGAAACTTATTTAAGAGTTTGCATCAATTTTTGTATGATTCCTAAAAAATACGATGACAGCACGTAAATTCGCCGTTCATTATCATCGACTTGTCGTTCGTTTTGTATATTCTCTCCATTCAGTCAGTCGGAGTCGCAGAGTCGCAAGGACAGTTTTTAGCGTGTACAGAATTTATTTATATTTGACTATTTTTTTAAATGTGAGTGAGTGCAAAGTGCAATACTTATGGATAAAGCAACTCATGACTTGCTAAAATAATGGAATCTAGCTCAATACTTATATACAACGTTTTGAAGGTAAGTTGCCAAGCCTATGTTGTGCGCGTGCGCGTGCACACTTTATTGGGGGGGAAGAAAATTAACTTTTTATATAAAACATATCATTTTGGAGGACAAAAAAACGTATTTGGGGTAAATTTTAATTTTCTCTTCATATAAAGTGTACTTATCATTTGAAGGAAAAAATCAAATGATCATAATATTATTGCCATTGAAATGGACCTAAAACATTGAATTCTTATCACAAATTACATGTTTAATTTTAGCTTAAAATCCGGCGGCCTCGACAGCTTCGAAGCTTCATCTGACACCATTTAAAAGCTGCCCGGCAGAAGCTGAATACCACAAAGCACAAGTTTCTTCGCAAGAAAATAACAGACACACTAGCAGTTTGTGACGGTAAGGATTTATGTAATTATTCTGGTCTGTCCTCGTTTGAAAAATAAATTAATAATAATGTGTAGTGTTATATACAATAAGCATTTTTTTTTCAGATACAAAACCAGAGACTAAATTTCATTGCTGTCATATTACTCCTCGGTTGCTTATTTAACATACCTCCTGCGGCTCCTGCCTGCGGCTCCTGCCCGTCGCTCCAGGAAAGATTGGCAAACATCACGAGCAGAAATATTGGAAGGATTTGACGGAGACGGTGGGTGTAACCCACAGTATCTTGCAGAATGCTGGGTGGTTCTTATCTTAAGTCATTGAAAGCGAATCATGATTTTACTTATTAAATTATTTTGCATATTTTATGGATTTTCCTAATGATTGTTCTTAGTGTCATGAGTATAATTAGGTACGTAAGTAAGTTGTGACATGCTAAATAGGTATTTATTTTTAACTATGTAAATTATTTTTGACTGACAAATACTGTGATTGTTATAAGCATAAAGGTACGGGATTATAAGCATGGTGTATTAAGCCGAAAGGGGGGCATTGTACTCATCCATTAAATAACTTTTACTATCGGGTAAACTCTGAAATCGAAAAAAACTGCTGCTACTTAAGGCGGTTGTATGACCGAAAGTGGCGCCCTCAGAGGTTTTTATTTAATAAGTTATTAATAGAAAATTATTTTAATAATGATTATCGTGGAGATTTTAGGGCCCTTGATCTAGTATTTTTAGAAGGTATCACTACATGCCCTCGTAGTCATTCGTAGAAGTAGATAGCAAATGTGTCAAAATCGGCCACTTTTAGCAGTTTTGCTATCTACTTCTAGCAGTGACTACGAGGGAATGTAACGATACCGTCTAAAAATACTAGACTGTGGGCCCTAAAATCTCCACGATAAATATTTTTAAAATTGTGTATTAGAATTATAATATTAAATATAATTCACCGCTGCACCACTTTCGCTCAGGGTACCACCTTAAGTGAATTTCGTCGAATTATGTTGTGCCCAAAGTAAAAGTTGTTCACCATAATGAGTACAATGAGTCCTTTTCGAATTAGTTCACCGTAAGCTTATAAGCCTGTGTTATTATAATTAAGTAAGTACTATTAAGTGCTCAATTTGCGAATAGGTAGGTACATTATTTTTGGTGTCTTTTTTTCTGTTGTACAATACATTTATTAATAAATAATTACTAATATAAAAGTAAAAAAATAATATTGTAAAAATTAACGTTACTTACTTACTTTCAAAAAGAAATATTGATATTGCAATAATTAAAGTTACTTTCAAAAATAAATAAAATTACTCTTGATTACTATTTCTGTTTTCTTTATACTCGTGTCTTCCTGTTCTCTTTAAGTTTTTAATGCAATTGCATATTGCCAAGTTATGAAGGTGCCTATTACTTTTTCTATATTTCACATGCTTTAAATTGTTATTTTTTACTTATGCGCGATCCTCTTTTTTTAAGTATTTTAGGAATGTGAATTAGATAAGAAAGAAGTAGTAGGTACAGTCGTCTTTAGATATATTGTAGCAAATAAGGTGACTCATATCCTTAGTTAAGTCCAACCAATTAAAATAGACATTTCTTGTGTTTTGGGTAAGATGCTACAATTTAGCAACGATTTCCTCATATCTCCGGTTATATCCTATTACTTTACGTACCTACTATTTATTATTAGGTAATCCTCTTACCTTGGGTTATCTTAGTACAGGCGCCATCAGATATACTGTAGCAGAAAAGGTGATCAAATACTTCTGAACAGTTTAAAATATCAATAAATTCCATACACTTCGTTTACACTTTGTATGGAATTTATTGATATTTAAACTTTTCAGAAGTATTTGATCACCTTTTCTGCTACAGTATATCTGATGGCGACTGTACTAGGATAACCCAAGGTAAGAGGATGTAATAATAAATAGCACGTAAAGTAATAGGATATAACCGGAGATATGAGGAAATCGTTACTAAATAGTAGGATTTAACCCGAAATACGAGAAAAGTGTATTTTAATTAGTAGGACTTCACTAAGGATATTAGGAAGTCACCGATAAATAGTAGAAAACAACCGAATATATGAGGAAATAATTTCTAAATAGTAGGAAAAATATTAGGACCTAACTGGAGATATGAGGAAGTCATCAATAAATAGTACGAAAAATAATAGGACATAACTTGAGATATAATGAAAGAATATTATATCTTTTGACATAAGAGGATGTCATCGAGAAATAGTAGGAAAAATAATAGGATATAACTCGATGTACAATGACAGTAACCATAAGTAGTAGGAACGAGCATACAATATTTTATATTGTAGGACGAGCATACAATATAAAAAATATTGTATGCTCGTCCTACCAAAGGTATGGTGACATGTCATCTTAAATACCGTTATCATCAGCAACAGTAGTATCATCGTACTTTTTGGTGATATCAGTATACTCCGTGCTTTAAGTGAATCCATCTTATTTTAATCTGAATTCACGTCATTTATGATGGGCATTTTTCTCAGTGTATAAGAGGTTGCTAGATGTTGAAGGTTTTTTCCCTCCTTTTTTAAAGAAAACCTTTTAAAGTTTAAAGAGAAAATTATTGTGTTTGAAGTTCAATTTGGTGAAGAGAAAATTGAGTTTGTGAAATTAAAAGAGGGAAGGAAATGCGTTCGAAATTCAATTTGGTGAAAATAAATTATTGAATATTTGCAGAGATTTAAATTAGGAAATTAGACTTTTCAAGAAAACTCGATGTTTAACATCTTACTTAACTTACAAACCTAAGTTAAGTTTAGGATAAATTTCAGTTTTGTCAAATTGATTCCAAAGATGAGAGAAACGCAATTATTGAACGAGATTTTAATAAGTAAATATTATTTAATTAGCTATTGTAACTACCTTTAATAACAAAGCAAATTATATCTTTGTTCTGAAAAAATATGCGAAAAATCTTATCGCTGTAGGTCTGAGGTATCTACGCTTCGACGATAGCTAATTTTAATACTTGGAGAAAACCAGTTATATTAGTTTAATACTTAGAAATTCATAGTTAAATATAAATCTATTGTTTTTAATGTAAATTAGTAGGTATAAAATGTTTTATTTTAATACAAATCATCTAAGTGAGCAGTGCGCAAGTCCTTCCCCGTCCAAGTTAATACCGCCTCCGAAGATTTTGAACTCGACAACTTGTGCAAGGCTTTAACTTAAATCAAGTGTTTTTTTTAAATCTTGTATAAAATAAGTTTATTTTAAGACTTTAAATTTTAAGAGAACAATACAAACCACTAATTTTCTTGTGTAAGGTATTAGGCACTGTTGGAACTTGGAATACTTACCTACAACAAGAGCATAACATTAAGCAAGAGCTTGTTGTACAGGTTTTGCCACTATGGAAAATTATTAGGTATTTTATCTCACGAAGTCCGTTCGGCTATGAATGTTGTTAGGCGTTGCATGCACATTGTTTTAGTGTGCTTCTCGCTCTCGTATTACGCTCACTAAAATAATGTGCATCTGCACGCCTACAACTTCATAGCCGAACGGACTTCGTGAAGATTGAAGAACTATAGTTAACTTGATCGGAGCATTTATGAAACTGGCTGACATTTAGATTCCACATTTCACATCCTACTAATTCAACAGTGGTAAATTTCACGATTGCTTTACGTAAACTGTGTAGAATCATCATAATTCATCCATTTCACAAAGTCAAACCCACTGCTAGCAATCGGTCCTGCGCTGCCCGCATCCAGCGGCTTCCGACCTTCACCAGATCGTCGAGGCACCTGTGGATCTCTGTCTACCATGAGTTGATGCAAACTGTTTACGTTACCGTAAACTATCGTTTTGTCTCTTTCACTTGCACTGACTGTGAGCAGTATATCCGATAGTTTACGGTAACGTAAACAGTTTGAGGAGCTCAGTGGCGCAGTGGTTTAGCGCCTGGCCCAGCGATTGCGGAAGTTAAGCAACGTTCGCAAGGGTCGGTAATGGGATGGGTGACCAAAAATTTATTATCTCGAGCTCCTCCGTGCTTCGGAAGGCACGTGAAGCCGTTGGTCCCGGCTGCATTTGCAGTCGTTAACACCCACCAATCCGCATTGGGCCCGCGTGGTGGGTTATGGCCCATCCTCCTTACCACCCATAAGGAAGGCCTGTGCCCCAGCAGTGGGGACATCAAAAATGGCTGATGGACAAACAGTTTGTATCAACTCATATATAGGGCCACTGGTCGGCAGCTTGCCCATGGTGAGTGTGCGGCTACCTTTTAAGCTTTCTCTAGTGAAGGGTATATAGGATGTGCAATAATCCACTAGGTATATAGGTACGCGAATTAAAATGCGGATTGGTAGGTAGCTGGCTTCATGCGAAAATAATAAGCGCTAGCGGCTATGTTTGGATGCGCACACGATGATCGAAGCGTGTTCATCGCGGTTATTGTTTCGAGGCCATGAAGCCATGAGTCACCAAGTTCTTGAGTGGAACAAAATAATTATTGTCTCGAGTTTTATACCTACCTCTGGTCGAATAAAACCACAAACAGTCACGTCTAAATGTAATACGATGAAGAACTTTATCACTTTGTTGTACCTATTAAATTGTCAGTGATTTCCGTTTAAAAAAGTAATGGCTTTTAGAGTGACAGAGTTCTAAACTGTATACATATTTAGACGTGACTGTAGTACAAGCACACAGATTTTCATGGTGTCGCATGTCGCCCCGGATAAGTCAATTTAGAAAAAAAATATATTCATAGGTCTGAATGTTGGTGACACCTGACACCTACATGTTGTTTCTGATTTTTACACAAGAGCTCTAGCGATTTTGGAACCAAAGCAACTAAGTGATGTTGAATGTGATGACAATGTCGAAGCATAAATTCACGACTCATTGCGTGGTAGGTAGGTATTGACTTAAACAAACAAGTGAATTGTAAACGTTTTCATTACTACAACAGCAGCTAAGTACCTACATATTTTGTTTTATTTCTATGTTTATAATAAAATTCCGTTTGTAAAGTAATACCGACTGTCTATGCAATTCAAATCTCGTAATGTTATGAATATTTGAACACCTATTAGCAAACAATTGCTCGTCTGCGTGATTGACGTAACAATTGTTGTTTGTGTTTCAATCGCTACGAAAAGACAGGTGTCATTGCATAATCGACGTCAATGAGGGTTTTCAAAGTGACATTTAAAAAATAAAAATAGTAACTATTTGCCTCACTAGATGGCGTTGATGGAAAGAGAAGTGTCAAAATTGGCTTTTAAAAATAAACGGCCTGTAAGCGCTCGCTGGCTGACTTCTGCCACAGAATACATACTTCTGCCCAAAGAGAAACATTTTAAGGCTTAATCACATCTATGCCTGCCTACCTGAGTACGTAGGTACCTATCTCTTCGCAGCTTAGTAAAAAATATCACATTGACACATACATTTTTATCAACGCCATCTATCGAGCCATCTTTTTGTCATTTTGAAAACCCTCATTTTAATAATTGTACTTAAGGCGGTTGTATGACCGAAAGTGGCGCCCTCAGAGAGTTTTATTTAATAAATTATTAATAGAAAAAGATTTTATTAATGTTTATCGTGGAGATTTTAGGGCCCGTGGTCTAGTATTTTTAGAAGGTATCATCACTACATGCCCTCGTAGTCATTCGTAGAAGTAGACATAGTGATTATTTCCTCTGTGGAAGTAGATATATAGCAAATGTGTCAAAAACGGCCACTTTTAGCAGTTTTGCTATCTACTTCTAGCAGTGACTACGAGGCAATGTAACGATACCGTCTAAAAATACTAGACTGGGGCCCTAAAATCTCCACGATAAACATTTTTAAAATTGTGTTTTAGAATTATAATATTAAATATAATTCACCGCGGCGCCACTTTCACTCAGGATGCCTTAAGTTTTTGCTAAACATTCCCGATACCTAAAAAAATATGTCAAGGACTGAATCATAAGACTGAAAGACTAAGGGGGAAATACTGCCAATAGGTACTTAGGTAATATTTGGACCTATCTAGATGTTTAAACACCTATGTTTAGTTTTGATAAACGCGTTTAATACCTGTGATTTTAATCTAATAAAATGCAACGCGAAAATTTAAAAGTGCTAGCTTTCGCTCGCGACTTCGTCCACGCCGCCGTCTATAGAATTAAATTATCCCACGCGGGAACATGCAACGGGATAAAAAAAACATCTCCCATGTTAATCTAGGCTTTGAATTATCTGAGTACCAAGTTCCATCTAAATTCATTCAGCCGTTTTTGCCTGATAGTGTAGCAGTTTAACCGCATCTGTGGTCTAGTGGGGGTCCTGGGTTCGATTCCCAGGGAGGGTACAATTTTTATTCGGTTTGGTTGGTGGTAAGGCTTATTTCAAATCCGCCTGGTAGCTACTTACCAGCATCTTACCTAAGTCTGACGCCATAACCAATTTAAAAATAATTGTGTTCCGGCAGTTAGAGGTAAGATAGTCATGTTGTTCCTCAGTACCTAAGATGAGGGTTCCGGGTGTAGGTGTGGGCTTCCATCATCAGCCTTATCGTCACTTAACTTCGGGTGAAGTGAAGGCCAAGCACTATCCCGTTGTGCATATATAAATTAATATTCCAAAAACACAAACTTTAAATATCTATATATTAGTACAACAGTACAACTACAAACTGTCCCATTAAAATTGCGACTACTTACTTAGGTATTTAGTTCCGATTTCAACGGAAAATTCCTAACGTACCTCTAATATGTAATGCCAAAATTAATGATTTATCTATTAAAATATAAAATATCAACCACTGTTCTAAACATAATATTTTATTAAAAACAAGATGTATAGGAACAAATGTTGGAAAATTACGATTTGTGTAAACTACTAACTGTGCTTTATTAGCTGTGAAAATTCAAAATCCGAACAAACCGGTATTTTTTAATTCGCCTACAGCCAACCTGAGAATTCCCGCTGAAAATCAATATCTTTTCTCGTCTGCCAGTCCCTTGCCCTAAGCGGTGGGGCGGGGAGGGGAAGGGGCGCTTCCGTGGGCGTGGTCCGAGTAATAACCGGGCGCTACCTCCTCGTGCTTATGCGGCCCTGGTACCTTCGTGTCATTGATACCTGTTCGGACTCTCCGTCGGAGTTCGGTTTGCGTTGGTTCGGGGAGCTTTTTGCGAGCTTATACGAGCTTTTTAATTATTCTGTGCCAGTGAGCGAATTTTCTATTATTAGATTTTAGAGAAATTGCATTTGTTACGCGTATACAACTAAAAACTTTTAAACAACAATGTAGATTTTATTGGACAACGATCTTTTTTCGTCATTTTTGTTATATCTAGAATTATTTCCATTTTTACCATTTAAAAATAAACCCAAGAAAAACGCAAAGTTATCACTATGACTCGTAATGACTTAAATTGTATTCCAGACATTTTGAATTGATTTTGAAAAATAAAAGCAAGAAGAAATAAAAAATTACCTAAATGTTATTTTTATAACGATTTTCTGGAATTCAAAATGGTATGGTAATCAACATACTGTCGTCATTGTTTTTGTAGTAAGATAAATAAGACTGACCTTTAACAATATCGATAGTCGGTATCGCTAGTACTTGTAACCAAAAAAGTTAAATAGCTTTTTAATTAATGACGACGGTTTCTTCTGTATACTTAACTTAATAAATTAAAGCTAAACGCTTGAAAGTTTAATTTATTCACTTAACATTAGTTAACATTACCGAATATGGTTAAAATGTCGACAATTGTAAGGTTTGTCTAAAGTGCCGCCGTTTCGGTATTATTAAGGATTTTTTTATTTGTAAACAACTGTAAGTATTAAAAAAACTACGGATGAAAAGTCAGGGCGAATAACGGGTTCTAATAATGCTAATTGAAAGATTTTTTTTTATAATTTTAAATGGTTAACTGTTGCTTCGTTGTTTTATCTTTCAAACTAGCGCGTTCATAAAACTTAAATAACAACTAAGTACCTAAGGTAGATATGATTACGGATATACCTAATTTGGTTTTGTCATAGAATTAGGTACTACATAATATAATACTTAGTACTAATCGTGTTTTAAAAGCCACATTTATTGGAATTTGTCTCCAATAAATCGCTTTTTAAGAAAAACTAAGGCAATCGATGGATATTTCTGCCGAGAATCGATGGACATTAAAGTTTTAATAAAAAAATAAAATAATATATAATTAATTTAATGAAATTAGATAACTGTTTCGCTTATATATATGTATCGCTTATATTATATATAGATTAATTCATCATATTAACTAAACTGCTGAGTCGAATACATAAAACATTAAGAAAAAAAATTAAATTTAGAATTTTGCAATTCAATTATTTTCAAGCAGATTATCTTCAACCGAATGATCTGAAATTTTACCTATATACACGTTGCATAGTTCGCTATGTGACGTCGTTCTAAATCCAACATGGCGAAAAACACAAAATGGCGAACAAGTTATTTTTAATGCACTCCTACAATATGGGTATCAAATAAAAGCTTAAGATCAAATAAGAGCTTGCTGAGAATAACTCGAAAAATAAAGTGACGTCACTCTAAATCCAATATTATGGCGGACGAAAGTGCAGTCGGCAATTAAAGCTTGTACTTATCAAAAATTAAAGTTTTGTCAGAAACTTATATAATGATACGAATAAAATATTTCGCCGAGCATAGTCAATCATTGATCAAGTGAAAATGTTTACGTAGAAAATGATGTTTAGATTCGCGGAATATGAAACAAAAGTCTTGAATCTTGTTAAGAATTTATACATAATTGTTACTTTAATAAGGTAGTAATAGTTATTATTGAACTGAGAAAAAGAAAGAAAAAGATTAAAGAAATAGTGCTGTGCCGTAAATATCAGTGGATTTGGTCCCTAAATTCGTAACCTTAAGATAAGTGGTAAGTATTAGTTGTTTAGTTGTAAAATTCGTGAAAAATGCCGTAATCGTAAATTATTATCGATTGGGCTAAGGTAATTTGGAACTAATTTCATGAGTTTCAACGTTTTACGGCAGCGGTTTTATTGCAGATGCGTAACGTTCGAGTGGGTTTCGTTTATGTTCGGACTTTGATAGTTAATAAAATGAAATCTATTTTTTTATTCTTTAGATACATTCTTAGAATTAAGAGTGCCGTTTTGTAACTATTCAGTATAATTAATAGGTATTCCACTTATACCCGTAGTTTAGACAGAACTACGAATATATTTAGTGAAATAGTCCTGCCTGCCTAGCATGACCGATTTATATCGCGTGATATAGCGTTTTATCACGATTAACTGTCAAAAAGACAAAGGAGTTTGACAGTTCAGTGTCGATAAAATGCTATATAACGCGATATAAATCGGTCATGCTAGGCAGGCAGAGTTGAACGGACCTCGCCTCCGCCTCCGCATCCGCGGAACTTCCGCAAGTAGTTTTACCTCCGCCTCCGCAAGTTTTTATTGTAGTTTTAACGCAGGTTTGTTTGTGTACGCCGTTTTTTATAATATGAATATAATAAAAAAACCGGCTCCAACTAAACGAAGACCCTTTACTTTCACGAAATTTCAAGCTTTTGCTCCCATCGTGCGCACTTATTTATCGCTGCGCTGCGAGCAGGGATTGATAACGTTATTTTTAAATGTAACGTTATTTCTTACTTTTTTACCGTTACTTTTAACATTAACGTTATGTCAATAAATAACGTTACCTTAGATAACGTAACATTGAAATTAACGTTATTTCAGTAAATAACGTTAATTTTAACGTTATTTCTTACTTTTTGTTACCGTTACTTTAAAATTAATGTTATTCCAATCCAATTAATAACGTTACTTTTTTACCGATAATTTATAATAAAAATAAAATTATCATTATATAAATAAAATTAAAATTATTATTATATTATTTAGTACAATAGTGTACCGGTAAAGTTTAACGCTATTTATAACGGTAATTTTACCGGTACAATAAATTTAGCGTTATTTTTACCGGTAAATTTACCGATAAAATGTTTTAACGGTATTTTTAACGTTATTTTTTTTGTATCGTTATTTTTTTACGGTATTTTAATCCCTGGCTGCGAGCCCCCCCTAGCATGACCACCGAAACGCCATCGCCATAATGATATAGCGATTAATCACATTTAACTGTAAATTCTTTCGTGTGTCCGGCTGTCTGTTCTCCTCAGGTTTTCTTGTACAGGTCGCATTCCCCAACCAAATCTCGTGAAATTTCAGGGTTCGATAATTATAAAGATAAAATCTATAGGTATAATTATCGACGAGTTGACGGAATAAAAATTTTATAAAAAACGATCCGGTGGTGACTGCGCCCGTGGGGTGGGTCCAGTTGAAAGTGGGCGCAGTCGCCGAAAGACTCGTATTTGAGTCTTCAACCGATTCAGGTGAATTTTTTTGAGCAGGTTTTTATAATTATAGATAGAGATTTTTTTTGAGGCAGTTTTTTGAAATTGTTCAATATGGCGGAGACATAGTAACAAAACATATTTTAGGCCGGCTTTCTGGCTCTCCTCTCCTCTACAAGTCGTATTTGTCAATCGATTCAGGTGTTTGTGAGCGGGTACGATATATGTACAGATTTTTTTAGTCGAGTTTTTCGAAATGTATCTGATGCGATCTACGGTAAAACGCGCTTGCCTAGAGATGTTGGGGATAGAACCCACTGCTGGGTATAGGCCTCCCCCAAGGATCTCCACGACGATCGGTCGATCCTGCGCTGCCTGCATCCAGCGGCTTCCCGCGACCTTCACCAGATCGTCGGTCCACCTTGTCGGGGGCCTACCCACGGAGCGTCGTCCGGTGCGCGGTCACCATTCAAGAACCTTTCCGCCCCAACGGCCATCGGTTCTTCTCGCTATGTGTCCAGCCCACTGCCACTTCAGCTGAGCAATCCTTCGAGCGGTGTCGGTTACTTTAGTTCGCCTGGCGGATCTCTCTAGCAATACGGATGATAAAATTATAAAAAAACCGATAAGATTCCAACCTATGATAAGGCTTTTGAGCTTATTACAGAAAAGATTATCGTTGCCGAGGGCTTCCTGGCCATTCGTTCAATAGACCCATGCGTCTGGAGCTGGTATTGGGCTTAGACATCCCAAATATGAGAACAATACTCCATAGATGGGCGTACCCAGCAGGTTCTGGGCCAGGTGGGGGCAAATCTATTGTATCGCCTCCAGGGGGGGGGGAATTTATTGTAATAGTTAGTTGGAGGTAAACAAAATCCAGAGGGGGCAGCTGCCCCTCTCTGCCTAACGTAAATATCCTCGGCAAAACGAAGGTGTGTAAGGTACTGGTCATTGATGTTGATACCAAGTCCTTTCCAGTCGAGCTTAAAGGTGTCCTCCAACAATAGTAGAATCAATGCTCCAACGCAGCTGTGAACAGTTTTGGAGAAATAACGTCTACCTGTCTCACACCTCGCTGCTTGGATGGGATTTTTGTTCTGCTTCTGTACCCCTTTATTCGTATAAGAACCTCAGCACCTCAATATACTTGTAGTCTACTTGGCACTTCTGGAGACACTGCAGCATCACCCAGATCTCTATCGAAATAAAGACCTTCTCATAGTCCACGAACGCCAAGCAAAATGTCAGAACTATGATAAATCGTGGTAAGTATTATATCCCACAATTTGTGTTGAAATACATAGAACCTTTTTCTTTTGTTAATTTTTAATAAATAAAACCTAGGCATTGATTTCTTAAAGTCATGATTAATGAATTATGTTTTCTCTAATTATTTTAAAATAGGATACTTTTTATCCCGGTCAAAGGTTTCCAAGGGATTTTCCGAATGGCCAAACAGACGAAGTTTGTTGTGAGTATGTTGTAAGAAACAGGCTTCTTATATAGCAACTATTATTAGTGTTCGCTTAGATTCCAAGACACGTTTAATACATAATCGAATCACTTCTTTATTGAACATAAAAACCAAATTTGTAGGCATTTGCATTAACATCGAGACATCACGTGATGACCTAACCGAGTACAGTCGGCCTCAGCAGTAGCAAACTTTTTAGTACTTTGTCACAGTACCAATAGCGCTTATACAGTTATTGCAACTCAATTATAGGAATCAATAATTGGCGCGACATGGTTCTAAAGTCAGCTACTTCCAAATTTGAAGATACTTAACACCCACGTGTTCGATTCATGATCATAATACACTCGTGTGTATATGAATTTATTAGCCGGCTACGTGACTGAATCGATGATTCGAGGCCTGCGTACAACGGCCGTAACCACGTGGCTCTCAACAGATGGCGTTAGCAGTCATGGCGCATGCGTCAATTTATTGAGCGCACGCACACCGTCGTCAGTCTGAGCGAAGCACACTAGTGTAACAACATAAATCATATGTTTACCGCTCTTACTACGCGCGGCATAGAATAACCTCGCCGCGCGTAATGACGCAATAATTTCCCCCTACTGGACTTTAAACTTTATTTACACCTACGAAAGACTTAGTTTTAAATTTTTTTTGGAATACAGTGGTTGTGAACTAAATGAGTCGAAGCTGACAGGGGCCGTCAATTACGCAGCGACTTTATCTCGTTTGTCGTTATCGTTGTTGGTCGCATGCTCAAATCGGACGCGGTGCGGTTCCGACAAGTCATTATGATAACGATTGATTGGACAGTAGCTGATATATGTGTAATTAGAATTCAATTTGAGAAGCAATTATCATGCGGACATAGATTATAGTGGTTGATAACGTTAAGTGTATGTATTAGGAAGCTTTTAAGTTCTGATAGCACAAACATATTTTATAGGTACCTACTATGTATCAAGACAAGACAAAAGACAAGACCTACCTAATAATAATAATACTTATTTGAATGAAGATCACATTGGGTCCATCAGTCTCATCTCAACACTCTCAACTAGGTAGGTAGGTATGACACGTTACGTTCCTAGAAACTGAAAAACTATAGCAAAAGAAAAAACAGAACTTTTAACATAGAAAAATAATATGAAGTGAAGACCCGTTAGCAATATCATATATACTTAACGGTTTAAATCTTTACCTATTTCGGCCTTGTTACACTAAATAATTATTATGTAACAGTATAGAACTTTATCCCTCAAAAAGCTATTACTTTTTTTAACAGAAACAATAATAAATAAATAAATAAATAAAATAAAATAAAAATAAAAGTGACAAACTTTAAACATATTTTTAGACGTGACTGTACCTATTCTAAATACAAAAATAAATATTCTGGCACGAGCAAGGAAGAAAAGTTTACCTCTCCAATTTTTTACT
Organism: Agriphila straminella; assembly: GCA_950108535.1. NCBI lineage: Eukaryota > Metazoa > Arthropoda > Insecta > Lepidoptera > Crambidae > Agriphila > Agriphila straminella. The sequence goes on along the minus strand of OX467309.1, from coordinate 14,228,662 downwards.
GACATTAAGAGTACCTCCCACCAATCGGAATTCAACCCACACGACTTTCGAGCAGACAGTTGATAAAGTAACGAAGCAACTGTACCTATCATATATTTCATCGTGAGTCCATGACGTGAACAAAAGACTGCAATACCATACTGTATTTATTATTATTAAACTGTGGCCATTGTCATACACTGAGCCACAGAATAACTAATAGTATACAAGTACAGAGCTTCGAAGAGCAAAATATTTTTATTTTATGATACTTATCTATTTTTTTCCTCTTATTCTCACGTTATAAACAAACAAAAAAATTAGACATAATCTCGTTAATTCCTCACAAATTTATTCCACTTTGCTGTTACTCTCACAAAACTGAAATATTTAAAAAAGAATAGAATACCAAATATAAAATAAAACTTTCAGTAAGTATAAAATGACAAGCTATTTAAAAAAATACGTGGAAAATATATATTACTTACTTAAATGCATAGCTTACATGCTCTTTGGAGATCACAACATACTTAGTCAAATCAACCAAAAATTGTATAGCCAGGCCTTCTAGGCTAAAACCAGCATAGTGCACAATTCTCAGTTTAAAATAGCGATCTACATGAATACATATAAATAATAAATATTTGACAACATGACACACATTGCTCCGATTCCAAAGTAGCGAAAGCACTTGTGTTATGGACACCTGAGACAGCATAGAAAAGTTCATTTTCTACATTGACCCAGCCGGGGATCGAACCCGGGACCTCAGGAGATGGTGACTTGAAAACCGGCGTGCAAACCACTCGACCACGGAGGTCGTCAAAAACATTAAAAGGTGTTTTCATAAAAAACTAAAATACTATTTATTAAATTGCGAATGCTTGTCATCGCATCAATTACAGAACTTCGAAAACATTGCCATGGAATTTCCAAAAGCTATGACAAACTTTCAATAAAGGGAACTTCGCAAGCAATACTTCCAAACTCCCATTGATAGAATTTGTATAGGTACGAGTCTTGAGGCAGTCCACGGTGGGGCGTCGTAGGTAGGTGGGGGTAAGGCAAAGTGGAGTAATTCGAGAAAACAGCCGGACATACGAAATAATTGTTGCCCAGTAATGCGCAAGCTGAAGCAGATAGACGCTTCGCGATCGCTCGGACAAAAACTATTTGGTTCGTTTTACTTCAGAAATAATAATAATGATTAATTTATCACATCACACTTGAATTTCTACTGTATGTTTATTATAATCTGCAAATTCATAAAACACACCAATACAATGGAGATAGCTGCAGGAGGATTTTTCTAATTAATCACAACAACATTTCAAAGTTTTCCAAAGACTTTCTAAGTTTTATATTTGCCTGTCTGTTGCTATGAAAAATACGATGATATCTTTCTAAATATTAATTCATCAATGCATTTACAGTCTGCACCAACTGCACACGAATGACACGAAACAAATAGCAAAAGCTTTTAATTAAAAATAGAAAAGCTCACATGTATATAAAGGGTGTCTCAGTAAGAGTGCTCTTTTTAATTTTAAAATAAAGACACGTATTTTTTGAGAGAGTTGTTATATTTTTATTGAATTATAAAGAAGACATGTTCCGATTAATTATGGAATAAAATATCCGGCAAATACCCGACTCTGATGCCGGCCATTACTCTTTTTAAGAAATTTTCCATGACTTTTTTTACAGAGATGTGGCTGTATCTCACCGATGACACGTTGGATCTCGGATTTGAGCTCAGGAATTGTTTCTGGTTTATTCGCATAAACCTGAGATACCACAAAACTCCAAAGAAAAAATTCGCACGGCGTTTAATCGCATGATCTTGGTGACCAGTTGACATCAGAATTTCGTGAGATAATGTTTACTGGAAATCGTCTGCAATAAATCGATTGCGCGTTGTGGCAGGTTGGGCCGTCCTGCTGAAATCACATGTCATCCAGATCCATGCCGTGTAGTTGAGGCCACAAGAACTCCGTTATCATGTTACTGTAACGAATGCCGTTCACAGTCACTTCAATTTCGGCCTCATCTTCGAAAAAGGAAGGTCTTAACACAGCGCCTGCCTAAATCCGCACCAGACAATTTCTCGTTGTGGGCTGTCGTCGTCGTTATGCGAATAAACCAGAAACAATTCCTCAGCTGAAATCCGAGATCCAACGCGACATCGGTGAGATACAGCCACATCACTGTGAAAAAGTCATGGAAAATTTCATGAAAAGAGTAATGGCCGGCATCGGAGCCGTGGGGGCTATTTGAATAAATATTATTCCATAATTAATCGGAACATTTCTTTACAATCCAATAAAAATATCACAACACTTTAAAAAATTGAGTGTTTTTATTTTAAAATTAAAAAGTGCACTCTTACTGAGACACCCTTTATATCACAACACGGTCACCAAGATTAAGAAATTTTCAAACGACTATACATATTTCCTAACAGTGATTTTATTACAATGATATAAAGTTGTAATTACAATTTATTGTTCCCAATTGAAACAAAAAAATAGATACAAACTTTGAAACAATCCTAGGTGTGTTGCATTGCAAATAACTATTTCCGTAATTACTGTCCATGACAGAAAGAAAACCTAACTTGCAAACAAAGTGAACCTACCTATTTGAAAGCCTACATAATTACTCGAATTTCATTTTGCTACAAAAATGATAACATTATTTTGTATCATTCTCCATCATTTGGAAATAAAACATTTCATAAACACCCATTGACTTGTCCAGACGTCAATGTTTACGATAACTTTATACACTACCGGTTGTGTTCAATGCAGTCAGTTCTTATAATACCACACACTTGCGACGTATTGAAATTAAAATTTATTATTATTTTCACCAAAATACACAGTTGACATACTCTTTGCATTTTAAAAAAAATGGTTTTACCACTGGGTTTTACAGAGCTAATAACCATAAATGGGCATTCAGTCTTGTACTATTAGGTAATTCTGTTTATGTAATACGAAATAGCCCACATTAGACAGCAAAAGCTACTTGAAATTGTTTTGAAGAATGATGATTACGATTAGTAATTTCAGCATTTTTTGAGATTTATGAATATATCTTTTATATGAAGTACTTCGAGAGAAGAGTTCCACATGATTATTAATTATAAAATCTACGGAGTACAATCTGGTGTTTATGTTTTGTTACTAAATTGTGAACGATTCGAATCGCTTCAGATATGCTATAAAATATAACGAAAATATTTATAAAGCATAAAACATACGAAAATTAAATTGCTCATTAATCGCATGACGCAACGCTATGGCGACACACCATGGGTTTCCCTGTTATGGCGGCTCTAGACTTTATTGCTCGAAAGTTTGTGTCTGCAAAGTTCCAGTAGATTTTGCGAAATTTATGATATTTACGACACTTTCAAACACAAAGTTGTCGGGACCAACTTGCGGCTGTGGAGCCGTGGTTGCGGCTTGTGGCTGTGAACGCCTATGGAGAACTTCCGGCAGCCCAAATGCTGACTCACGTATTGTTCTGAGGCGAAAAATTTACGTGTATGTATGTAAAGGATATCATCCATTTTGGTCCAAATGTGAAAGTGCCGGCCAAAACGAAAAAATGCTTTATTCTGATAGATTTTGTCCACGTTAGAATTTCTTATATGGCACCGAAGCTGTAGCACCGCTATACTAGATTTTAAATAAGTTCAAAAAGTCTGTTTTTTCATACATTTTGGCACAAATTAAAAAAAATCGACCAAAAAGTAAATTCTGATAGATTTTGTCCGCCTAAGCATTTCTTACTATGGCACCGAAGCTGTAGCACCGCTGTACTTGATTTTAATTGAGTTCAAAAGTCTACATTTTGACACAAATGTGAAGTGGTGCTAAAGCTTAGGTGCCATAATAAAAAATGCTTAGATGGATTAAATCTATCAGAATAAAGCACTTTTGTCTTTTGCCGGCACTTTAATATTTGGACCAAAAATGTATGAAACGTGGACGATGTCCTTTTGATTTATTAGGAGCATTATGTTTTCTTCTGTTGCGAGTTACGTGTAATGAGGTCGAATTGATATACGGTTACCGAGTTAAACTTTTCTTACTACTCTATCTCTCGTGCATAAGACAAAAAATTACTGACACTTAATAAAATGACTTTTTGTGTCTTTTATCTAATGACCAAATATTTTGAATGTAGATGGATAAGTTATAATTCATACATTTAGAAGTTTCGAGTATCGATTATTTCACTGAATAAAATATTAACTCACTTTTTATTTTTTTGAATAGCGTTTATCAAGTACTAGGTACTATGATTATACAGATTATATTATTACCTATCTAAATAAGTGATTCATAATGATAACGTGATGGTAACATAAACTTGTTATTTGTTATAACTTGTAAGAATTTTCCCAGTTGCTATATTACGAAGTATTTATGTTTTGCTTATAATACTCGTATCTACGATTATTTAAGAAATCATTGAAAGTTGTGTTTTATAGCTCTTCTTCATGTTTATTAGAATTAAACTAAGGTTATGATGAATATTCAAAGGAGATAGACGTGTTATATTTAAGTGTCATGAATGAACTAAAGTTCACGGAAATAATAATATAGTAATAAAATGCTTTATTTTCTCCACAATTACAATGTTTATACATTTATGGTTAGATTGTACAAGTAAGTGTTTGATAAGTAATATATAAATTGTTAAACAAGTTATTTTCTTAACAACTTCTGACATTGAAAAATTGTCAACACATTTCTTTTTTTTTCTTATAAAATGCGGTACAAAAAAGTTAACAACTAATTAACGACCCGTCAAAATGCTCAATCGGAACTGGTGACAAGTACCAGAGCAGCATAAGCCACAAGGAGATCTCGGTAGCAGCTGTCGCCCGGCGACTGCCGTTTCATAGCGGAAGGCGGAAGGAAAATTTGAATTGAAACGTACAGTTGCTTTGAAGAATTTTATTACAGTAGCGACCCAGATTTTTTAAATTATTAATATTAATTAGTAAATTATAAATACAATTTTAAGTAGCTCTTATAAGTTCTGGTTGAAATAATATCTACTTAATTGGTTATTTATTAACCGGGCATAATAGACATAATTGATTAAAATTACCTTAATGAAGAGCGTACCTAAGCATGATTTTAATTCGGAACGACAGAGAGACGCTGCCATATTTTAACTTCATTCTGTATATTATGTAGGTACTTACACTATTTTATTAAATAACATGGCAATGAAAATTTTTAAGTTAAAAAATTACCCGTTAATTTTGGCTGCGACTGTCACTTGTTTAGAACATAATACGCCATTGTGCGCAAAATCACAAAGCGACGACATTCAACGTTAGGTATACCCAAAACATTAGTCATTTTGTGAATTGCGTTTCTTGGAATCCCATGTAATCGTTCAGAGGGGGATCTGCGTGTGGGCGGGCGTAGTACAATTTTTCTCAATGGGAGGCGTTAATTTATTGCCCTCGTATTCACGTTTATTAATTGGTTACACTGATTAATGTTATATGTCATGTTAACTTCGTATGTATAATAAAAATCGATTGTCAACTTTTTCTTTATTTACGCACGCGCCATCTGTTAAAACTTATCTTTTATCGAGCTTGAAATCTCTGTAAAAAGTTTCCGAAAGTCCGATTATCCGTCGATTGTCAACATTATCAAAAGCGCCGGAGCCACCATGGCAAACAAACAAACGACCAAACTTAAAACATCTGCCGTGTTCTCAGGAAGGCGAACGTGCCAAGTCCCCTAATCGCCAACGAGCTCACAAAAGAGCCACGCGGTGAACAGACGAGGATGGAAGTACTAAAGCAACATAAGTGGGACGGAGATGGTAGAAACCGGAACATTACACAAGACCGTCTCGGTTGACGGGCCCCGGACAAAATGAATGGTTCAGAAGCCGATTAGAATGCGCCGTATCGTCGCATGAATGAAAATAATAATAAAAAATGTAATTGCGTAACATAAAGCCGGTGGGATGTGAGAGCATGATGATGGCGATGAAATTGGTGAAAAGTTGCCGTTGATAAATTAATAATCCTTTTCGAATTCAATACTTACTCAACAAGCGAATGCATAAAAATAAACACTAAGTACGTAGTGGGTATAGTATGTAATAGGCCACTAAAAATAATGCTCAAAGTCAAACACGATTTTTTTGCAAATTTTCAAAAAACTTTTGAATGGCACGATGACAGAAAAATACCACTTGGTTTTTTTGTTTTCAAAATTGAAAAGTTTTTTGTTAAATTTCGGAAAATCCTTAGGAAAGGTTCCCTAAGGATTTTCCGAAATTTAACAAAAAACTTTTACCGGGACCGGGATAAAAAGTATCCTATACTTTCAGGCTTTTCAAGGAAAGAGTTGGATCGGACTGGAGGAGGAAGGCGAAGGACAGAGAGAACTGGAGGAGGCTGGGGGAGGCCTACGCCAAGGAGGCGACTTCCACAAATTAATATCTTAATTTTATTTATTACGATGATTATATACACACTTTTTAATTTAAATTTAAATCAATTGAATTTTATATACCTATTTAACAATTTTATATAAATTATTTATATTTAAATCAATTAATTTTTTAAAATCAAATTATTATTGTCAATTATTGTTAATTTGTAAAGCATGCTAAATATTGTGGTAGAATACCTAAAGGCTATTATTATTTTATTTTATTTTATTTATACTTTCAGGCTAAGTACCTAAATCAGTCAATCAGTCGTTTTTGCGTGATTGAGGAACGAACATCCAAACCCACAAACTTTCACAGTTATAATAATTATTAGTAAGTAGGATGATCCTACAATACTTGAGTGCGTGTGCATATTATTATGGGTTATGTTCCAGGTTTATTTTTCAATTACTTATCTCTAAAAATGGTTGACATCTACATCTACATAAGATAGCGGTAGTGCACCGACTGGTGGACGATTTGTGAATCAACTAAATTATCATACCATTGATCCCACCTGAAAAAATGGTACAGTCCTCTATTAACAAGCTAGGCCAATGGTTCCGTAAATGGCGCATCGAAGTAAACCCGGAGAAATCCTCCGCAGTTTACTTCGATGCTAACCGTCATAATCTGCCCCCTAATCACAGGCCCCCCACTATGCTAGGCAAATCCATCCCCTGGCAAAAGTCCACCAAATACCTCGGTGTCACCCTGGACCAGAGTCTCACATTTGAGCCTCACGTCAAAAGGGTGACTCGAAATGCACGGTTCTATCTCTACCGACTCAATTCCATGTTAGGCAGACATAGTAAAATGTCTCTTCGAAACAAGCGAACGCTCTATAAGGTTTGCATACGACCGGTGATGACTTACGCCTCTGTCGCGTTTGCCCACGCCGCCCCAAAAACACTTAACAAACTACAAGTAGTGCAAAATCTCTTCTGCCGCAAAGCGGCAAATGCCCCTTATTACGTTCGCAATGCGGACCTTCATAGGGATCTAGACCTTCCCACCAGCCAGCAATGGACCTTAAAGGCCTCTGAGCGCTTTTTTAAAGTGGCAGGAGACCATCCTAACCCCCTTATCCTTTCCGCATCGGACTATGACCCGCCTACAACCTCCGCCCAGTTTTCCCGCCGACCTAAATCGGTCCTAAAGGACCCCCCCAACAAGCTTTCGTCTGACCTGAACCTCCTCCTGGAGGCGACGGAGGACGATTCCCCCTCTACCAACCCCGACCCCTCTGGTCAACCCCCTGCCCTCTCTGGCTGATCGATCCCCCTCAGGGAGTCAGCTTAATAGTACTCGTCTTCTCGACGCACGATCACCTAGGTGAAATGTGACGTCTGCGCTGTCCTCTCCCCTGAGGGAGGGCAGTCGCCTCGGTTGAAGGTTCGTTGCCTGGTCCGGGCACGTAACCAGTTTAAGGCGGTTTTTAGTCAGTACGAGTCTGACATAACCAGATTAGCTCGGTAGCAACCGGCTAGGTGGTATCCAATGAGGATTTTCCGCCTCCTCTCCCCCCGCTGGGGAAGGGTCGCTCCGAACCCCTACGGTTGAGAGCCAAAAAAAAAAAAAAAAAAAATGAAAAAATGAAGGTTGAAAACCAGAAGCGAATTCCTCAACCAACATACCTACTTTAACAACATTTATAACATTTTATTCAGTTTCGTTTTTAATTAAGGATTCTATTATTGCATTAATTCCTGATAATCAGCATCATCTATGACTAAAGTTAGGTTGGTGACCAATTCGGCTATTGAATTTGTACAATCTTGTTCAAGAAACTTTTGCGCATCAGTTTTTAGCTAAATAATATACCTACTTGTTTAGTAAATTATAAGCGAGCGCGGGAAGTTAGCATTGACATTGTTGAGGAGGATATTTGAGGCAGCGTAAATTGCTTCCCGCACAAGGCTTGTATTTTACAGTGCTTTTCTCAAGAAATGCGAGGAATAGTATATAGTGCTTTATACTACACCTACGAGGAAAATAAAAAACTAAATCTTTACTTATTGAAATTTATATTGAAATTGTTGCAGTTAGTGAAGCTTAATGTAACACTTTTTCCATTAATGTTTGTTTGAGATGTTTGCGATTTTTAATTGATTTCTGTGGTAAAAGGTTATCAATCAGTATTTTTGCTGTTTCCTTCAACTGCGGCGGAGTAAAAAAATCTTCATCATCACTATCAATCCGACACACAGCTAGTGGCCAGTGTCATTTTGCGAACTTGGAGATAAAAACTCACTGTAAAAACATTTTGGCTTTTGATATTTAGGTTACCGGCGCATAGTCTTACCCAAAATTAAAAAAGAAAAACCACGTAAGAAATGGATTTTCATACACTTTTCTCTCCCGCTCAGATGCGTTTTCTCCCCGCATATTTGTTCGATATGCAATGACGTACTTTCTACCGTAAATTTGATAAAGTATCAAGGTACTTTCCGAGCAGGTGTAGTATAAATATTTTTTCTTAGTAAAAATGTATTTTTTAATTGGTCCGTGTGGTGTGAAACGACCAAGTTACATAAAAATAACGTTAGCTCATTAGTTCTACTGTTTTCAATTTGGAATACTAAATTCCCGCATTTGTGCTGGAATTAAGTATTCAAATTTATTTTGAAACTGAATTTCAAATTTAGAACGTGATAAAACTGATCAACCAGACAACCACTTAAATGTGCAACCTCCCGCATATTTTTTTTTAAATGTACCTAGGTACTAATGAGAATATTTCAGAGCATATGTGAGAAAAATAGTTTCCTTTTTATCTCAAATTGTGGACTAAGCTTTTTATTGCTGAAGATGTAACTCTACCTTATATAATACATCAATAATTCCTTTTCTGACCATTTTTCTGTGTTGATTGATTTATTATTACGAAGGTATGATCTTAATGATTTCTTTCTTGTTTCCTTTCTCTAACTTAGGTACTCTTATATGGGCTTAGTGGTGTCATGGATGCAACATTTTCAGTAGGTAGCTGATAGCTGGTAGTTAATATCTCTATGGTCTGTGGTCTAGACCACAATTAATTAACTTACTCTACATTTTACGCGATAAGTACCTACCAAATTATTTTGTATCAATCCTTGTCGTTTGTACAACATTCGGCTGCCCACCTTTTTTTTCTTGTTCTGTGGCTGCACGTGTATGCCACTCATTGACCATATACCATATCTATGCATTGACCTCTAAATTTTTTTTGGGTCAATGATGCCACTTCATGTGCCGTCATTATGCGTACCTAGTTAATGACATTTCAATATGTCAGTGCGTGTCACTCGACACTGTCGAACCAGCGCAGCGAAAAGTCTATGGTCGACGCACGCACGGCTACTGTTTATTTCGCTACTAAAGTAAACAATTAAACTTTATTATGGGATATACTTAGATTTTTAATCTTACTCAATAGACCCTATGACACGTTTAATTTAAGCTTAAATTTAGCTACGATAAAAATCATCCATTAATTACAATTATAATCTTTACTATAGCCGTGAGTTTCGTTTTGTACTTTTTTAGTAAAATTACAGATTGTTTGTGGAATTTTTAACCATGATGTTGATTTCGTAAATGGCATTTATTTTGAAGACATGGTTCATCCTTTAAGGGGGTGAAATGGAGTTCCTGTGTGGAAAAAAATATTAAATAGTCGTTTTGATTTGAAACTTCGTAAGAGTATACTTCTAAAAACAATAAGCAAACATGTAATTTCATGGTATTCCGACACTCAACCCCTTGGGGATAAATGGAGTAAATGAACCGAAAAATCATATATACTTAATAACTAGGTAGGTACTCTTGAGGTTTTATGGGATATGTTGATTGTGAAGATGGCATTTATTTTAAAATCCAACACGACATGGTACCACAAAAGGCCCAAAATAGGGTGCAAATTTTAAATGGAATAATATGATTACGGTAACGCGAACGGGAGCGGAAACGGAAACAGAAACGGGAAGAATGAGTACGGGAACGGAAACAAACATGAACGGTAACGAACAGGAACGGAATATGGATATCCTACTAATATTATAAATGTGAATGTTTGGAAGTTCTGATGTTTGGCTGTTTTGTTACACAAATTACACAATCACGCAAAATCGGATTTGGATCGGCACGCAGATAGTTTACACATAGGACACTACACTTTTTATCCCGGTAAAAAATTCGTAAGATTTTCCGAATGTCTACGCGGACGAGTATACTCGTAGTATAGTAATATACTTATATATATTTACAAAAATAAAGTTGGATACGAATCAAATTAATCAAGAAAAAATAATAATTGTAAAATATCTTTCAGTGTGATGTTTTATATGTTTTGTTGTGTAAAGTAACTAAACCGTATCGTGTCATAAATACTACCTACTACCTTATTGTCTATATTTTTATTTTATCATTTTTCTATTACTTTTGCTTTCATACATATTTCTACAAAATAACTAAGGCGAAAGCGATCATATTGCGGTCGATTTTATATCGGTCTTAATTCACCATAAACAAGTTTTAAATTTAAATATTTCACAGCTGGTTGTGCAATCATTAAGAAATTACCATTCCTAAATAATCAGTAATTCTCTACTAAGCGATGAAGTGCTACTAAAAAACGACTCTGAAGCAACATCAAAGATCTCTTTGTACCCTTCTGTTCCTCATTATCGCCTCGGTATCTCGACATGGCGTCATTCTGAATATTTATAGTCTATGCCTATCGAAGAAGTATTGCGAGCGGGTGGACCTACCTCTTTCAACTTCATGCTAGCCTGGTACTTTGGCTGAGTGGACTGCGGAATATCGCGCGGGGCTGAGCAACTTTGCCCATCGCCAAATGATTGTTTTTTTTCTGGAATCCGCCCTAAGCCTTTATGAATATTCCATGAAAGTTTTTTTGCCTTTTTATGAATAAAAATTGGCTTGATAGCAAGGTTGTTGTTGTAATAAATGCACGTTTAACATTAGTAAAAAAACATCGTCTCATAAAGAAAGAAAAAACAATAAAATAAATTCCTGGTGGAAGACAAAACACTGTGATGTGAAGTATGTATCTGTCATGTTCATATTATTTTAATTATTTACATAAAAATATCTTGTTTATAAGGTATTTGAAATATTATTATATGGTAGGAATGTCAACAACTCAGTAATAAATAATGAGTTATTGTTTTAATTTTAACAAATTAGACATTCCTTTTAATTTTATTTTGTTATATATTTTATTATAAGTACTTTGTGTATATTGGTTATTTATCGGCGACATGCGACATCACTATTATAATATAGGTTATACCTAGTTATGATACTTAAAAGTAGGTACCTACATAATTAAGTAGGTAATGACAAAAAATGCATCTCAGAATGAGATATTTTCGGCACACAACTTGGATTTGGACTGAATAAAATATTGAGGTTCACTAAAATAAATAAATATCAGTGAAAATACCCTTGTTTTTAAACCATATTTGTACCTGTACCTACCTACATGTACGAGTATCTTAAGTTATAATTGGATTTATATTAAGATCAATCAATGTGGAAGTTCTGCGACGAGTTCACGAGTCAGACAGAAAAGCTTTTGCAAACCATCAAACAGAGAAAAGTTGCACGTGACGTGAGGCACGAAGTGAGCACGAATCACGATAGAATAGATACGAGCTCTTGCAACTATTATGATGGGAAAAGTTGCAGGAAAAAGAAGACTATAAGTTATAGTGGGCTGATTTTGTAACTCTATCGTGTAATGCAATCAATTTTCTGATTGAAACTAACAGAAATCGCAGTTACATTTCTACGTTAGTAAGAATCAATGTGACAACTATCTTAGGCGGCCCCTAGACGACACAATAATATTGCGCATAACCCTTTGAAGACTCCTGTGATATTTTTAAAACTCACTCTAAGGTTCGGAACGACCAAGAACTTTTAAAGTTCATGGTAGCTTCTCAAAAAACAGTTTTTATTTGATTAAGATTATGGGAAAGTTTAAATTATTGGTAATCCAAATGGGAAACGAAAACTTTGTACTATAATGACATTTAAAGTTCTTGGTCGTTCCGAACCTTAGAGTACCTAGTGAGTTAAAAAAATGACACACGAGTCTACAAAGGGTTAAAATATTGTGCAATATACTTAATTGATCGTCTATTTAGGGCCTTACTTAAAGTAGCAATGTAACTGCGATTTTGTCAGTTTCAGTCAGAAGTTGACTGCAACTAGGGTTACTTACCATTACCAGATGGTATACATATATATGTCCAAAAATCCTAACAAAAAGCCTAATTTCTACTAAAAAGTCCTGACATTTGGCTAAAACCCTCACACGGCTAACATAGTATTGTATGTTTCTTTTAATAAATAAATAGTTATTGTTTCTTGTTAGAATGACGTGTAAAATTAATATTTCAGGTAGTAGGTAGGTAAGTGTAAAATTAAGATTTTGTTTTTTAAGTTTTAGTTGCAGATTATTTATAAATGTGGATTAATTAAAAAAATATTATTTATTGTAAAGTTAGCTGATAATTTTACTGAAAATGTCCGTTGATTGATTCCTACCAAAAATAAATATAAAAAAGCGTATTTTCTAAGGTTTGCTTTACTATAATGTAAATAATATAAAAAAAGGATTTTCCAAGTCCGGCCGGAATCCTGATAGGGACCCAACCAAGCCTGACATGTCAGGATAAATCCTGACGTCTGAAGGCCTAGCCAAAGTAACATTGGCAAATATTCGTTATCGCTTCGCTTGCGAAACATGTACGGGATTGACATAAGGTTTCGTTAACAATCGAATTTTAAAACGTCAAATCCACATGTTTCGAAACGAAGCGATAACGAAAATTTGCATATGTTACTTTGGCTAGGGGGGCTGGTAGCCCTAACTGCAACAGAGTTACAAAATCAGGGGCTGGTCGCAGAAGCACAGAATAACTGCAGAAGTCTTGGTTGCGAAACATTCAGCAGTAGACGAAAGGTGGACGGGAATAACAAATGCCGCTGAAATCACCTTGCCAAGGACAAAACCAAATATGCAGAACTGACTGCCAACAGTGCCAACCTTCACTAGTTGGAGAGGCACCATGAGAAAAAGAAGTTATGATCAACAAATCCCGTTTTCTAGAAAACGACAGCGCAGAAAACTATAAGAATAATGTTCCCCGTTGCTTGCCAGGCACGGGGCATGCGCAAAAACAAGTAAAGAGCATTTCCCCTAAAAATAACAATAATGTAAAAGAATCTTTGTTTATTTCCGTTTCGACAGATTTTCGTTAGGTACAGCTAAATGAGATGAGCTAAATTTAGTACAGCTAAATTAATAATGAGATGAAATTAAATAAAATGGAACTAAAATTTTTCAGTACAAAATATAGTCAGTGTTGCCAAATTATTCGTGAATAATTATATATATATATATTCGTCATAGAAAGTGGCGCCCTCAATTTTTTTCAACTCTTTATGGTCAAGCTGTACGTCAGATTTCTGAATCTTTATTGCTAGTAAAATTAACACAAGGAAACACTCACAATTTAATCAGCTGTAATGATCAAAGCAAAAAAATCAAGACTTAAAATAAAAGTGATCCCAAAAGCAATAACATCACAAATGCCTTGTGATTGTATGTACACTCATGCGGTGCGTACTAATGGAACGGCCGCGGGTCGACGCCCGTGCAAGCGGGACGCAGATATGAAAACGTTGATGGCAGACGGAGACAGAACTAGAGCTGGCAAATACGGCCGTAATATAAAATGCGACTGTGCTTTTTGTCAAAGAAAATCTTGATTCGAGATTTGAGGCTTTTTGCAAATTAATTTTTAAACTTTTTACGAAACTGGTATTTTATTCAAAATGAGAAGTTACACTAATTTGATTTTAGCTTCAAATCATTTGATTAGAAAAACAATCAAATGACTTGTCCTGTATGAAGAACATCAAATCAAATCAAGTTTATTTGCAACTAAGTGTACAGAGGTGTTACAATACATTAATGAAGTGCATGACTTAGTGACCATTTAGGTATAGCAAATTTTTGACAGTACTATTAATTAACATTAAAACTTTTAGATAAAGATTAAATAAAACAATGTCATCATGTGTAGTTTCAGAGGAAATAATAATTCCAAAATCAATTTCAAAGTTCATTAATTGTACATTATACCTATTATGGCCATTTTTTCTTTATTTTAACCCGTCCAGTAGGTAGGTAAGTACGCTACCTACGCTACAAGAAAATGAGACAACACAATAGATAGATATTTAAGGCGAGGCCAGTTTACGATTTGATGAAAAGTCTGATTTTTGAACTTCCAATGTAAAGAACTGATGTAAAAGTTTACTTCACAAAAATTATTGTAGACTGAAAAAGAAACAGAGAAGCAAAGTAACCGAACAGAATATTGAAAAATAGCATGGTAACTTTGTAAAAAAATACTGAATAACACCATAAAAACTTATAAAAATAAAATTCAAATCGTCAGATTTCGTAATTTTCAACGACAGTGATATGATTTTTTATGCAAAAAGGATAGCTTTTTTATCGATCTAACACACATTTTTAATAAACGATCCAGTATTTCAGAAATCAATAAAAATGTACTAAAATTCGTCTAATTTCTGGCGAAGCGTCAATTGAAGCTATGCAATATTCAACCTTATTCTAAAAACATAGTGAAAGAGTAAATTTCGTGAACTGGCCTCGCCTTAATGAATTAAAACAGTTCCTAGACCGAAAGTGGCCCCGTAAATAGTTTTTATTTAATATTATAACTAGCGACCCGCCCTCGCTTCGCTTCGGTTCCATCTTTTTTTGCCAAATGAGTTCTCCAACTACACCCAAAAAGAAAACGAATACCTTACAGTCCTCATCTCCATTTGCTCCAAAATACTTTTCCCCTCCCGTTCGTCCCGTCCCGTTTATTTTCGCGCTCGTTAATTTTTTGCGAAAACTCTTAAGATATTCATTTAAATGGTATGGTGTTAATAGTTAAAATAATGTGCATAAAATGCTTAAGATAACTAACGTATTTAATTTGATAAGGATTAATACTGTATCCTTCTAAATGGCTTTCCAAATTACCGCTTTGTACTTGACAATTTTTTTAGACAATATAATGGGTTATAGTAAGCTATTCTTAAAAGATAGATATATGCCATCGCGGACTTTTTTGTAGATCTATAAAAGAAAAATAATTCCATCATACATTATTTTGTTATAGCTCAAAAGGTTTAAACCTTTGCAGCGTTTTCAATGCAAGCTCCCAGTCGGCTTAAATTTTGCCGACCTCTTCAACAATTATCGTCATATTTCTACCAATTTACATAAAACCTCAACTTATTATACACCTATAACCTTCCTCAAGAATCACTCTATCATTTAGTGAAAACCGCAAGAAAATCCGTTCAGTAGTTTTTGAGTTTATCGCGAACAGACCAACAGACAGTCGCGGCGAGGGACTTTGTTTTATAAATGTAGTAATTATAATAATTTATAAATGTAGTGATTATAATAAGTACCTACCCACATAATTTTAATATAACTTTACGTGAAATATTTAAGATCGATTTCGTGGTCTAGTATTTTTATTTAGAACCTCGTAGGTAGCCATTTCTAAAAGTAGATATCAAAAAATGGTTAATAATAAATAAAAAAACCGACTTCAAAAAACCTACATCTGAAAAGCAAGAAATAATATTCGTAATAATAAAAATACGTCGAATAAAAAAAGGAATTTGTACTCCAGTACAAATTCCTTTTTTTATTCTTTTAGAATTCATCGTGCTCGCTGCGTACAGAAGTTGCACTCCGCAAAATCGTTTAAATAAATTGCAACTCTTGCGTCGACACAATAAGGTGCAATTTAGGTCGCACAGCGCTCCCTTCGCTCCAAAACATTCACATAGAAATTTTTCCTCTCAGAGGACGCCGAGCTGTTCAGACTGGCGCGCGGAGTGACAGAGCCCTGATACTAAACGATAATTTAAGATACTTATCTAATTCAATTTATTATTTTGCAGTTTCCTTCTCAGATTAATACGTTCAATAAACAATACAACATAGAAGTCTTTGATAAACATCGTATACGAAACCCTCACGACAAAACTCATAAGTATACTTCGCTTGATGAAATAACCACGGGTGGTCACCACAGTTCAATAACAAACCGACAATAATGGAAACCATTAAGGCCTTAAGGTGGGTCAATCCGAGCGGGTCGATCCGTGATGGAGTGAAATCGAACGTAACTCTACTCACTTTGGGTTCAAATCAGTGCGCGTTCCAACGCGGCGGTTGCGTTGAGAACTTGCACCGAATTCTCAATTTTTACATGTTTTTATTACTTTTCTTCGCTTTCTAGTTAAAAAAATCTATTCAATTAAGATTGAAGGTATTAACATCGCCGATTTTGATGGTTGGTTTTAACATAAACGAATGTTCTGTTTCCGAGAAATTTTGCAAATAAGACCAGAAACAGGGTCCACGGAATATTTTTTATATCAAAGGTGGTAATATTTTTATAAATGCTTTCAATTAAATATATTGTGTAATATTTCAAGTAAGTATATTATATATTTTTTCCATAATAGCTTCACGCGCGTAATCTTTAAATAATTTGAATTGAATATTGGGATTTGACCCACCTTAAGGTGTGAGGCCTTAATATAGGGGTGAGATCGATAAAATATTAACCTATGCCATGACATTTAACACTCGGTCACTCAAATATTTTGACAACTAGCTATTTACAGTCGATGAGTAAACGAGGTTTGTGACGTGGGTAAACCTATTATGAAATATAATGCGATTCAGGGATACTGAGATATTTTATTTTAGCAAAGTGCACTGTGCAAAGCACTCGTGGAAAATTGAAAAATAATCAACTGAATATAGATACTTACCTATACCTAAGTAATTGTATTATCACTAAGTTTTCAAATCCATCGTCGAACATTTTTCTTTTTAGTTTGGTAGTTCTAAGTCAGTTCATTGTCCTTTACAACGGTAACTTGCTAGGTTGATACTTTATCTTTGGAAATCAAAAGGCAAATAACTATAATTGCAACAAATGACAGTGCGCACAAACGAAACGACGCGACCCCCTATATTCGTGTTCAAGCACCAGAAATGATTGCCCGTGCGAACAAATGTAATGATTCTTCCAGTGTGCTTGTGCGAACTGTGACAATCATTTTTTTTGTATAGGCACTTTAATATTGCAATGCAAAAGAACAAATTAAAAAGAAAATTCGCTTACTGCGTCGCGCCCTCTGGAAAATGGGTCGAAGGGAGCCGGCCAACATACGATATTCTGACGACCATGTGTCGGTGTCGCTTCTCTTTTTTACCGACTTCCAAAAAAGGAGGAGGTTCTATGTTCGTCTCTATATTTGTTTTTTTTTTGTGTATGTCCACCGATTACTCAAAGACGGCTAGACCGATTGAAATGATTCAAACGTTATTACATTAGGTACACTCCCAAGTTGGTCCCATTTTTTAAAATTTGGAAATCGGTTCAGTACTTTTCAAGTAATTTTGAAAAAAGTACGAAAATAGTATGATTTTGTGTGAATTACCTCGATGATTGGTCGTGTTACTTCTTTGTTTATGAACTGAATAAGATAATAATTTTTTTGTTGGAAGAGGGATATCTTAAGTGTAGTTTTTTAACCGATTTAAGAAAGGAGGTTCTCAGTTTGACCCGTATTTAAGTATGTTTCTCCGCGATTATCTTACGTTTGGCTGAGCCGATTTTTTAACATAATATATAATATACTCTCAGCAAGTTCCCCCACTCACGAGCCCGGGCCGAGCGGCGCTTTATAAAAGGCGGCGTCACCTGCGGCACGGCCTCACTTTGCGCGCGGCGTTTGGATGCGACGGATGTTTCTTTGTGGCGTTATAGTGCTCTCTCATATTTAATTCAGTGTTAAATATTGTCGTATTGATTAAAGTTAGTGTCTGATTAAAATTAGCTCATGATTAAAGTTAGTAAGAATTAAATTAAAGTGTTAGGTTGTTGTAGACCATTCTTTTTTTAAAATCATTTTCACTTATGGTTTGTAAAATCAGAATTGGGATTCACTACGCGTTCTACCAGCTTGTTTTGCCATCCAAAAGTTAATTTTCGTGTTAAAAGTAGTGTTCTGTGTGTTTTAAAAGTGCCACGTGTTTTGTAAAAGTTGTTTTCGTGAGTATTCGATTAAAGTGCCACGTGTTTTGTAAAAGTTGTTTTCGTGAGTATTCGATTAAAGTGCCACGTGTTTTGTATAAGTTTTCGTGAACATTTGTAAAGAAAAAGGTGTGCCACGTGTCTTTAAAAGTAGTTTTCGAATAAACGTCATAATGCTTTGCATAGCTCGCAAAGTAGAACTCGCGATCGCCGTATTAGCTCATGTGACCGCCGCGAGAGCTTACAGGATGTGGTGTTTGATCGAATTCTCACTAAATTAGATGCTATCGAAAATAGCCTACAACAACGCCAACAGTTGATAGTTCGTCGCATCTTCTTGGTGATCATACGCCGACGCCATCGCTTATCGAGGCGCCAACCCTCGCCAGCGAGCAGGGTTCCGGCGTTACCGCATGGTGCGACTTTGGGTACAGTGCGTGATGCTGACGCTAGTACCAGCGCAGACAAAGGCTTGGTGGACAGGATTGTTGGAGCTCTTTCATCCTTGATGCAAGTAAGGTCTCATAAGTATTATATTTCCTCATTTGACCCGAGTATACATGATTTTGATATGTGGTGCGCGGAGGTAGACCGTGACTACCAATGCTAAGCTACTGTCAAAGGACTTAGTAGAGTTCCTATCGGTATATGTTAAACCGAAACATGATTTTCGAGCCTCCAACAATGTTGTCCGTCCGTCAAGCCACATAGGGCCGATGCAATCGTGTAAGCGAGATGCACCTAGGTTTAGAGACAACTCTAAGTGTCTCATTTGTGACAAGTTTGGTCACAAGAATGGCATTGCCCTAAAAAGTCTAAAACTGATACAACTCAGTTCCTTTACCACCCAATGACAATAACAGGTCAACCAAATTTTGTACTTTTTGTAAAACAATCAGTTTTGAAGCATTTTAATTTTAATAAAATTCCAACCTATCGTTAAATGCGTAGCATAAGAAGCCAGGAGATTAAGGCAGCCTCTTATGTCACTGCTAGTTAGAAGTTGATTTATATGTTGTACCTGTGGCCTTACTACGAGCTCTTATAGCAGGGCTTATATTGAACTGCCTTACTTTTTCGTACTATGACTTCAACGGTTAGTATGAAAGCAGGCCATAAGCAGTCCTGTTTAAGGCCTGCTTTTGAACTGAACGGTTTCTTATTTGCTGATGGTAAGCCCCCTATGAATGTATTAGTGCGCCAACTTTAATTGGCACTGATGTTTTAAACCGAAAGGGACTGACTTACATACGGACTAATAATGAACAACGGTGCAGCACGTGAACACCGTGGAAGTTGAATCTATCAAGACGCCTTTAACTAGGCATGGTAAAGACCGCCTTTTAGAAATAATTAAAATTTTTTCAAGTTCATTTATTATTATTCATAGGTAAGGGTCAGGTACGGCCGAGCCCTGTGAAAATAGAAGCCCTAGTAAAATCGACTTACTAACGTTAGAGGTTCGCCAATTTCGCACGCTGGTGGGTTTACATTCACCCTCGAGTATAGGAAAGGTTGTATGATGCAACATGCTGATTATTTAAGTAGGAATCCTCCAGCACAAGTCTCCCACATACGCAGTCCGGTCAATTGGGCAAAGATTGCTCAAACTGCTGATGTGGAGACGCAGGAGTTGATGACTAAACTAAGGGAAGGGCAATTAGATCAAAACAGGTATTTTATTAAAAATGAACTTTTATTTTATAAACATAACCTACAGGTGAAGAGCCGCGTCTCTTATGCTTCATCCCTAAGGGTCACATGTTGAGCTTACTTCGGGCTTTTATGATGACCACGACCATATTGGCGTCGATAAAACCACCGATCTTATTTTACGACATTTTTGGTTTCCAAATTTAAGATCTTTTGTTACGAAATATGTTAATCACTGCCTTATTGTGTTTATCTTATAAAAGGGTATCACGAGGCAAGCCACAACACAAGCCTCACCCCTGCAGTTGTTAGTGGGCATTGATGCTGCGACGCCCGCCATAAGGACACTGGTGCGAGATGTAGCGCTAAGTGATTGCCAACCTAAACGGGAAGCTCTTATGACCCTCAGAAGACAGCGGGCGACTGAACTCTTGACTGCCAATCAACAGCGTCAGGACGCCTACGTCAACGAAGATCACCGACAGCTACGCAGTTTCACCGTGGGTGATCAAGTCTTCGTGAGCAAGGCCACACAAAGTACCGGCAAGCTGGATTCCGGTATGCGCGGGCCTTACAAGGTTCTGCCTGCGCTGCCCCATCAGCGCTACGAGCTCGAGCTGCTGGCCGGCTCGTACGGCAAGAAAACTCAAGCTGCTGCTGAACACATGGTTCTGTGGCGCGGCGAGTGGACGCCGGATGCGTGCGAAGCGTTCTTCGGAAGTGTGAGTGATTGCCTCGACATTATGGCAAGTCTGTAGTGCCTCGACATTATGGCAAATTCTTTATGCCTCGACATTATGGCAATTCCCTAATGCCTCGACATTATGGCAATTCCCTAATGCCTCGACATTATGGCAAATTCTTTATGCCTCGACATTATGGCAATTCCCTAATGCCTTGACATTATGGCAAATTCTTTATGCCTCGACATTATGGCAATTCCCTAATGCCTCGACATTATGGCAAAGTCTTTATGCCTCGACATTATGGCAAAATCTTGTGCCCCGACATTGTGGCAATCCCCTATGCCCCTACATTGTGGCAGTTAATTGACCCCGACATTGTGGTATTTAGTTTTGTTTGTGTTATCATCTGGAGCTTCAGTATGGGTTGCCGGATCCGGATGGTAACATGAACCTTACCTACTTAATGTAGTGCTGGAATGAATTCGTCATTGTCGATGATTGAGTACTTTCACTCTTTCATCGCGAATGACGTTTTGGCTTAGTTGCTTTGCGCTGGTTGCTTATCGTGTCTCAATCACTTGAGTGCACGCTTGTGGTTGTGCCGCGGTGGGTCGCCGGTGCTAAAAAACTAATAAAAAAATAAAAAACATGTTTGCTTATTTTTGTTAAGTGTGTGTTCTAGATGAACAGCCAGACGACGAGGACCACCACGTCATCGTAGTCTGTGAGGACCGCCACCCACCAAGGTCTGACGAGGACCACATGCCAAGGCCTAGCGAAGACCCGGTACCATCGGCTGATGCTGATGAGGCTGTGGTGCTGGTCCCCAACCAAACGCCAATGACAGACGCGAGTCAAGCTGACGAGGACGTTCAGCTGCCAGGAACGGCCGTCTCAGCAAGTTCCCCCACTCACGAGCCCGGGCCGAGCGGCGCTTTATAAAAGGCGGCGTCACCTGCGGCACGGCCTCACTTTGCGCGCGGCGTTTGGATGCGACGGATGTTTCTTTGTGGCGTTATAGTGCTCTCTCATATTTAATTCAGTGTTAAATATTGTCGTATTGATTAAAGTTAGTGTCTGATTAAAATTAGCTCATGATTAAAGTTAGTAAGAATTAAATTAAAGTGTTAGGTTGTTGTAGACCGTTCTTTTTTTAAAATCATTTTCACTTATGGTTTGTAAAAATACCTTACCTACAAGGTACCTACACTAAAAATAAAAAAAATAAAAAATTGTTTAAAAAAAACAAAAAACCGACTTCAAAAAACCTACCTCTAAAAAGCAACAAATAATATTCGTAATAATAAAAATACGTCTATTAAAGTCGGGTGGGGCTGGAGTACAAATTCCTTTTTTTTTATTCTAAAAGCCCCACCCGACTTCAATAGACGTATTTTTATTATTACGAATATTATTTGTTGCTTTTTAGAGGTAGGTTTTTTGAAGTCGGTTTTTTGTTTTTTTTGGACAAAGCGAAAAAGTTTATAAAATTCAGCCAAATTATTTTGCACCTCTGGTTCCGTGATGAATAGGTCTGTTATGAAATGTATATCCAAGAATTTACCCTTAGCTAGGGAGGAAGCTACGAGTAGCATTACTTATGAGAATTCTCGACCATAGGTTTCCCAGAACTTACCTCCAGGGTGGATTCGTTGGGGTAACAGATCGGAATAACCGTTTGTTTTCTTCTCGTAGGTTCATGGTAAAAAGTTATCCTAAAGTATTTTCACTATGAGCCTTCAGCATCAACTGTAGGTTCAAGAAACTATATCCATGTAAAATGAGTTCTATAATTCGGAAAGGAAAAAATCCTGAGTTACGAAAACTTTTATTTTCTCTTTAAGAATATAAAGCTTCAAATTTTACTTTTATAGTAAGTATAAGGTAACGTTTTTTAAACTTATGTACCAACAATATCTATACAAACCACAATAATTTACAACATCTGGAAAGGCATTTTTTTTTTCAAATAGAAAGTAATAATCTAAACAAAGAAATCAATCCTTTCTTAAATACAATATTTTTTTCAGCAGGTGGAATTTATTTACAATGCGGTTAAATTAATACATTCTCGAGTGTAGCTGCCGCTTCTGTTGTACTTACATAGTTAAATTAATTGTACCGATATTGTATGTACGATATACTTATTATGTATTAAAATGTAAAATGTTACTTTTTACTAACACTCATCATAAAATAGTACATTATGAGACAAGTTAGCTTAGGTTGCTCATTGCACACAAGGCTGTGGGTTGCAGCCCGAGCCGCAGGCGAGGGCGTAACTCAGCCGAGTGTGCAATAAGCAAGAGCTCACGAGTTTCATACGACGTTTTTCAACACATTTGCGAGGAAAAAACAAAGTAATTTATCACACAGCAACAAATATGACAAAAACAATATATGATAATTATGGGAAAAGGCGCGCATGTTTTTTTTGTTTTTTTTTTCACACGCCCAACGCAAGAATATTTTGCGAACAGAGGGGTGAGGAGCATACAGCCTACTACTAATACTTCAAAATTATATAATATTTTAATATTTTTTAACAAAATATTGTGAATTATGAATAATTTGATAATAATTTTATATTTATTTGACTCAATTAAGGACTTACATATTTATTTATTCCAAAAATGTATATGAATTTTCAGCAGCATAAAACCTTTTTGTTGTCAAAAAAAAAACTGTATTACCCGGCTAAATTGGGAATGCTCTGTTTACTCGCATAGAACTTGCAGTAAGGTACTAATTTAACTTTGTAGGGTTAATTCTATTACGAACTAGTGTTTTATATATTATTGCACGCGTTTGTTATAGCTCGGTTTATGGCCCTAAAAGCGATGTATTAGGGCTCACTTTACGAGCAAGTGTGTTGAAAATTAACATTATGGAATGAAGATAAAAACTATCACTTGGAAAATTACACACAACGATCTCCAAGATATTATTATATATTTTTTATTTAAAAAAAAAGTAACGGGTTGACATAATATTAAATTCAAATGACATACCAAAGGGAAATCCAAGGAAAAATCTATTTTCATCACATTTTACATCAAATGACAAGACTTGCATTTGCATTTAAAGTAACCATATGCTCTAGTATGCATGCAGACAAAAAATATAATATTATGAATAGAAATCTTAAAATTAAACATTCGGCCTTACCAAAATATTTTAAAACACTGTTCAACAAGGTTTTTACTTCAACACTGTTTTATTGTGATGCTGTCACTTTTTTGACAATATTGTATGAAAGAGACGCATCACATTTAAACAGTGGTCTAAATTAAACAGTGTTTTAAAATCTTTTGTGGTAAGGCCGTAAGTTGATAATTAGTCCATAGGGTTCATTTCCAAACACTATCACTCGTCCCCATTACAAAATCCTAGGAGTCCAGCCGGCCTAGCATGCGCAGCACCACGACAAAAAAATCCGTTATTCCGCCCACACTGTATGTACTGATCGGGACTGAGCGGGACAGACATTCCGTTGTGACACGATCACACGAGCGTCGAATAATGCCTTTCGGGGCGTTAGGACCAAGGTGCTAAAATGACCAAGGTTCTGAAATGTCCAAAGTTGCAAAATTACTAATATTTTCGGATCCTAATGACCAAGGTGCTAAAATGTCCAAAGTTGCAAAATGACTAATATCTTTTTGAAGTCTAGTGAGCAAGGTGCTAAAATGACTAAGGTTGAAAAATGACCAAGGTTGCAAAATGACCAAGGTTGCAAAATATCCTTTATTCTCATAAGGACAGATTCTCAAAAGGACAGATTCTCATAAGGACAAAGACAGATTCTCATAAGGACAGATTCTCAAAAGGACAGCAGTGGTAAGCAGAAAAAGAGAAAAAAAAAGGTTTAACTTTGATTCTGGTGCGTATGCTATGCCGGCTGGGAGACGTTTCTAAGGGATGGCTCCTTAACGCCTCAGTCCCAAAACTCCTAGGAGTCCAAGGAGAGGCGCTTCTGCTGCTATCCCGCAAGCATGTTTACGTCTTCTTCCTCCCCGATCTGGAGGATTGCCTTCTGGATCATTCGCTTCAGTCTTTTTCGGGATTCGTCTGATCGGAGCATGCGAAGCTCTGATGCCACGAAGTCACCGAATATCTGTAAGTATTTAACAAACACAAGAAGTATATCAGACCCCCTGGCATAACCACCGAATCGCGATAATGATATAGCGATTTATCACGTTTAACTGTCAAAAGATAATGGATTTTGACAGTTGATCTATATCACTCGATATGTAAGTATATATCGTGTTTACGTAGTAGATGATAGTATTAGTAACGGGATATTACTGGCAAAATCTCTCGAATTCGTCATTATTCTAGGATAGGAACACTAATATTTGACGACAAGCTGTGGCAGTAGTGATCCTGCCTCTTGAACCAAAGGTAAGGTATCTGAAATCCTGGCAAGAGGATAATTATTTGTGTAATGAGCGTAAGCTTTGTTACTGAGCCATGGATGTTTATAAATAATAAATTTATTGTTTTATTTTAGGACCTAAGCCTTGGGACAGTTTCCTCTGGCCACATCATGGGGTGAGCAGCGCAGACGCAGTCACTCAAGGCCTTTACCTTTTCTGGTGGCTTCTGCAGACTAAGGTATGGACGCTGGCAGGGATGCCGTACTAACCTGGCATTCATCAGCATTGATACTGGGCTTGAGTCTCGGGACAGCTTCCTCCGGCCACATCATGGGGTGGGCGCTAGGCGGCAGTGGAGGTGGCGCGGACGCAGCCACCCGGAGTCTCTGTCTGTTCTGTGGGCTGCTACAGACTAACGTACGGGCCCTAGCGGCGATTCCGAACTCCTCCTCCTCATCTGCTTGGAATTCTGCCAACTGTGGTACAAGGAAATGTTGAAGAGTTATAAACCATTAATGGCGTGATAGGTATGATAGCAGCAGTGGCATGTTCAATTTTAGGAATGCTCAAGACTTTATTTGCTTAATACTATTACGATCCAATAGATAAAGCCGTGATATATTTATGTCCTTAGGGATATAGTTATGTACCGTAACATAACTATCTTAATAGACTAATCTAGAGACATAGTTATGAGTTGAGTATTTTTTGAGTGTCACAACTCTGGTTTGGTTTGGTTTACTCATTTTTACCCACGCCACGAACGGAGGAGGTAGGTATTGCGTTTGGCGTAAGAGGGTATATCTATCGCCACTTATCTGGCTATTATGTTTAATAGTATTGTTTACTTAAGTGGTTATGAATCACAGTTTAACCAAACATGTTATATTCGCGGTAATGGTACGGACTGATATAATTACCGTGTTAGAGTAAAAAAATAAGCGAATGATTCTCAATTGATTCTAGTTCAACTTTTTATTTGTCTATTGTCTGACATGATAGATCATTAAGTTGTAATCCAACATGCTACAGTAAATGTTACAAAGATAGCCACCCGGGATCTGTGCCGGTTCAAAGCGCTCGCGCACACATAGGGCCCGCCACTGCTTCTGTCAGTTATGCCAAATTTCTCTTCCTCGTCCGCTTGGAACTCGGCCAGCTGTTGGCAGAGAAATAAGACAAGCTAAGCGAGGTTTAGACTAGCAATAGAACTTGCAGAAGTAAGTTGACTTCCGCAGGCTATTAGGTACCATTGTGAAAATAGTTGTGCGCTGTGTTGCAGTTGCAGCTTGCAGAACTTGTTTGCTCAAGAAACTGCAGGAAGAACTTGCTGGTCTAAACCTCGTTTTAGAATACAAAACAAAAGAGTACGAATCGATGTCTGTCAAGTGTCAACGGTATTTGAATATCAATAGAATTAATAACAACAGCAATAACTTTGCTTTACATTAAATGAATTTGTACAGAGGGTAGTTAGTAGGTCAATGATAGTTTTGGATAAGTATTAAGTAGGTACCTAAGTAGTTGTTATTGAAAAGCTAAAAAGTTAATGATCTAATTTTCTATAAAAAAACGCTGAATTAACTCAAAGCAATTCTCATATTGGATCTAAATGATTTATTATTTTTATTGTAATTCTTACCGCAAGATTGACACCGTCAATTGGTTCAATCGGGTCGCATGGCGAACGAAGGAGGAAAGAGAGGGAATCAAAATGCTCCCACCCGCTCCCTCCCACCACCGACACGTCCCCTCCTCCCGTCTGCCGCCTCTTAATCTTCCTCAATTCGCTGTTGAACTGCGTTCTTAAATTGTGAACTTTTCTGCTAATCTCTTCAGAAGTAGTCCCAAACATAGCCGCCAAGTATTCATGCTTCGCTTGCCGTGCCCAACGATCCCTAATTAAAGGGTGTTTTACATCCCACAATTCTTTACAATCTTTTTCCAAAGTTTCGATTAGCAATTTGGTGTTGTCGGAAGTCCAAATCATTTTAGCGTCTCGTTTCCCTTCGCGGTCGCTATCATATTCCATTTCTATTTTGGGTAAGCCCATTTCGGTAGAGCTGTTTGTCGAATCCATTGTTTATTTTGACGCGGTGACGCGGTGTCACGGTGTCGCGTACCTACGTTCTCGGATCGCTCTAGCGAGACTGCAGGCAGCGGCGGGGCGGGGAGCGGCGCGGCCCGACACCGCCAGCAGAGCGGCAACTTCGCAGCATTCACGCGCCGCCACTCGCGCGGGGCGCGGCGAGCGTTGCCAGCTCGCTCTTTCGCAGCTAGTTTCACTACGATCGGGGATCGGGCAGGGGAGCTGAATCATTTAACCACATTAGCAGTTATTAGCGTCTGTTGCATTAACAAACAAAGAGAGTTTTGTTAGCCAACCTACTTTGTAAGTGGGTTATACGAACCCAATTTTGAGAACTAATAATTTAAATTATGGACTTACTTACTTATGTATTTAACAGGCAATTTTACTGAAAGAACGTTAATTATAGCTAGGTACCTAGGTAAACCCTTAATTTTTAAGTACCTATACCTACTTATCTACCTATTGGTATTGGTGATGGGCTCTTTTCTCCGCATTTAGACTCCCATTTGGTCCTTGCGTGAACATACCTAGCATCGGTATGGCTATGGCTAGTCAAGCCAACTGCCATCCTAGCTCCTTCCATAAGCGCAGAAGCCTTCTTTCTTAGGTACTGTAGCGATTGTGCGCTATTATAAATAAAATAATACTTTGGTTTGAACAAATTACTATTATTTATTCAGATGAATCTGTAGCTTACAATATTTTAATATTAAACGATCATGGCCCTAAGCTAATCGTAACAGACTGTCAAGACATGACGTTGCAATCCTTCTTTTAAATTTACTTTTCGTTTCATTGATTTGAAATAACCAACTGTTCTAAAAAGGCTTACATACACACAGAGTAAACACATACTACTTGCTGATATACTTAGCCTATAAATACTCTATCCTTACATTACCTACCTATCTAAAAATGAAATGGTGATTACTTATCAGATTACGTTTCTAATTAATTTTATGTGGAGTTAAAAGTATCGCGAAAACAAACTCACAATTTCATGTTAGTTGCTTTTGATTACGCTCGTGTATGAATAAGCAAGGAAATGATTTGCAATTTGAGCTCTTCTTGTGATGTTTTATTCGGAATCTTACCTACACTAAAACGGTTGACCTTTGGGTTGACCTACAAAAGTTTCAATTTAATTATCTCGTCCCAACACCATGGTGTGTTGTGTGCAGCGTAAAAATCAAATGGCTTCACTTAACACTAACAGTGACCAATTAGGTAAGTAACAAATAAAGGCACGCGCTTGCTTTGTAGACCCGCTGTTTAAGTTAAGCCTTTGTTGGGGCTGCCGCTCGCTGAAAAACGTTATATTAACTTTAATTAAAGTTAAAGCGACTTTTTATGAGGATCGCTAATCAAACGTATTTTAATGATGATTAATTAAATTCAATTAGTAGCTTTGGCATTTAAAAATATAAATTACCTACTATCTACCCGCATAAAGCATTTTTAATATCTGGGAACAGTCCCCAACAGGATAAAGTTAGAAGAATCGAGATCAATATATAGGTAGGTAATAAGGGCAATATTTTTAATTTAAAACAAAAATGGCCTAGTATAAATAAACGCTAATAAAATTAGTATAAGTACCTACGTACATACATGGTTTCCCCAAACATTGCCACACGGAGGGAAAGTACCTTGAATGTTGAAGATAGATTTTACTGAAAAAAGAGATTTCATTTTGTTTTTAAAATAATAGGAATTTATGGATTTAAAAACGTAATAATTATATGGTTTTCCTTTTGTTTAAAATGCTGTGTTAGTCAAGGATAAATAATCCTAATGAGTAACCCAATTCGATCGGTATTCTAAAATAAACAATTTTTTTTAGGTTATATTGTGGGTTCGATTCCTGGTTAAAACTGAAGATTTTACAAAAATCATTGAATGCAGTTCCAAATTATATTAAAATCAAAAAGAAGTTCAAAAAACTTTCAATAAAATCCTACCTTCAAGCATAAGTAAGAATAATAGTAGATTGTTATACAAGACGCTAAAATGATC
The DNA here is from genome assembly GCA_950108535.1 of Agriphila straminella. NCBI lineage: Eukaryota > Metazoa > Arthropoda > Insecta > Lepidoptera > Crambidae > Agriphila > Agriphila straminella. The sequence goes on along the minus strand of OX467309.1, from coordinate 14,199,195 downwards.
AATTGTTTACGAGGTAGTTTTATTCCCGAGCTTAAAGACTGGTTTACATTATCGTCTTTATATATATTCTTTATTGCACTTGTAACATAATTACACAGGTAAATATAAAAGTTGTTTACAAAGGTGGGCTTATCTCTAAAAGAGATCTCTTCCAGCCAACCCAGCATTGTTTGAGATTTTTAAGTAAGCAGGTAATAGAAAGTGCATAGTAAGATGGAGATAAGTGAAATCCTAAATAAAACTTAATCTAGATCATTTTATACACATACATATACTTATAAATAAACTTTATAGTAGGTATAAACTAAACATAATTAAATAAATATAAATATGAATAAATACATACATACATACATAACATGATACATATACATAAAATAATATATACCTATGTAATATAAATATATAAAACTGGTTGTATTAACTATCTCGTGAATCATGAATGAGACAATTGTGATAGAAAGTGAGCTTTGACTTTTGATTTGAAAGTTATGATGTTCTGGCAATTCTGGATGTAGTAGAGTGCCTTAGTAGCGTGCGAGTAGATTCGAATGCTAGTGCTTTGTTAGTTTCGGTGCCTTTTCAGTGAGCGTTTACATGTTTCCAGTACAGTGTCATTTGACTAAGGCACTCACTCTACTAAATACGCTACTAAAATGTCGATTTACATGCTTCCAGTGCGAGGAAAGTGTCCCGCGGGGGGTGAGCGGGCGGCGCGGGCGCGCTGGGGGTTCTACTGAAAAGCGATGATTCCAGTTGAAAGGCTACTAGAACAGTACTCTCTTTAGTCATAAGACGACCGTTTACATGTTTCAACTAAAGCACTCTACTAAAGACTAAGATAATGTAAAACCAGTATAGTAATAGTATAGTAGCGAGGAAATAAATAGAAACCGAGTTACAATGTGTTTTTAGCGTAGTGTGTTACACTATACTTTTCACTACGATTGCGAGAGAATAAAATACAATATTAAATAGTTTATACCTACTACCGTAAACGAATCCACTCTTTTTTCTATCCTCCACTTCATAAACTTTTTGTACAGTATTTAAAAAAATGATTTGTGCTTGATGGAAAAAGATTAAAATTATTTCTTTCTTATTACAGTCACACAATTCAATCAGTTTGTAATTATAGAAAAATTCTAAACATTTCGGGCCATGGTACCTTTTTTTAATTTCTGCTGTAGCAGCTAAGCAACACAATCACGCATTCAACGATTCACTCTGTGCACAGAGTATAAAATAAGTCTATGATTTCACCGGAGAGATGGTTTTAGTTCCATTTTCAAAAAAAAAGAATGAGACATAGTATTAAATCGAGCGAGTATTTATTCGTGATTATGAATAAAGACTTTTTCGTTTTAGTAGGCTCATTGGTAATAGACAAACATTAAAAAAGAAAAAACTTTTTCCCCTAGGGGTTATTATGCTATTTTATATCAGCTCTTGTACGTTACAGTGACGGACTTGTTGAGCAAGATGAGTGAAAATATATTTTTTACAACTCAGTGGCATGTGGCATCCTTATTAATTCTTAGCGTACCCTGTGTTATCAAATGAGACCCCACACATATGAAACGCAACACAGAGCAATTAATGCTTTGTCGTCATTGCTATAAAGTCCAATATCATAAACTAGCCGTATGCAATAAAATTACCGAATGCCATAATCATAAAATCCATAAATTAGTCAAGTGAGAGTTTTAATACCTCACTGGTTTTAATTAATTATTGCCCTACAAGTTTAAACATATTAAGCAATTAAAATCTACCTAGTAAATATTTTCATGTGATAACGATAAGTAACTTTTTAATATTTTCTTTCCTGATTTAGGTCATGGTCATGATCATGAATATCTAGTAAATTAACTTTAGATCTATGTTTTTAAGTATATTATAAGGAGATTCCCTGCTTTTGTTTTTTTTTGTTTTATTGACAATTTTATTTAGAATTTTACCAAAGGTTTTTAATTAGGGGTTTAAGGCAGCCATTACACGCTCATGCAAGCGTCAGTCAAATTCCATCAGTCATGAATTACGTTTAACTGATTGACTGATGGAAAGAAGAAATCAACTTCATGCAACCATCAGTCACCCCATTACACCGTAGGTTAAACGTCAGTCACGGGCTGTGACTGACGGTGACTGACAGCAAAACCTATCGTGTAATGGCTGCCTAAGTATGAAATCGCCTTTTTGTACGGAGATATTGAGTTATAAAGCGAAACAAATAAGTTACCACAAATTTAGTGTTCATTTCTGAACAAAAAAGGAGGAACTTAGCGGAACATAATCACTAATATTATAATCTGTTTGTTTGTTTGTATGTTTATTACACCTTCACATCTTAACTACTGAACCGATCATCATGGAATTTTCTGAATCCTCTCATTTTCCACCTTTAATTCCGAATAAAGAATTATTTCCGAGGGATAGCAAAAAAATTTGGTCATCCCATACTAAACTGATCACGTGATCTCTTTGATTTGTATGAAAAGTCATTTTTTTTTACATATTGGACCCTATGTTTCATGGAGAAAGTTGTTCAGTTTCATGGACTGAACACATCCTTGTATAGCCTTGTATAGTAGGTAAGTAGGTAACACATTAAGTTTTGTTAGCAATCATGCATGATCATAATTTGAAATAATAACAAGCAACTAAAGCATCTTTAACATCATAGAATAGAAAATAATAAGAGAGTTAGTATTTGTGTGTAAGAAAAACATTTTCAATTTCATACTTTAACTCCTATGTTTATAATAAGTAGGTTTGTATATTTTAACATTTTCCGACGCTTCTTTCGTTGCAAGTTTTGCATTTTACGAACGGAAATAAACGATAATTTAATAAGTGCATATCTGCGCTGCGCTTTTATGTAATGCCTAATGAATTTTCTTTTTAAGTTTTACCTATTTCTTACTTTGTGACCGAGGGTCTATTACGAAAAGTTTCACGCGATACACGCAGCTGCGTCCGTGCTTCGTTATGATTGTTTACTATTACAAAGCACTTGCGTATGCGATATCGCAAAGTGATTGCGTAAGTTTGACAGTTTTTCTCTAGCGTATCCGACATCATTCGTTCAATTGTCTTTGGGCTACGATAGCCAAATTGAAAATATGCTGAATAGCCACAACTATCGTGACCAAGTGACTGCATTACGCAATTGCGTATGTTGTTTTCGTAATAGGCCTCCTGCAAAAGGGACACACAACACACAACGCGCCATAAAGGTAAATCTGTTGAAGGCTTTGTTTAAATCTGGCGTAATGCCGTCCTGACACGCTGTAATGCAACGCGACAGTGACACACGTCGCTAATCTGTTTACGGAAGCTAAATGTAATTAAAATGCTTTGTTTGTACATTCACGCCATAAAAATAGGCAGATTACATCTGTTTTCATTTGTCTTTAAACGTATGAATTTCCTGGTACCTATTCAAGGGCACAGAATGAAATTCAAAGGGACAGTTTATATTACTTGTTTGATACTTGTGACTTCTCATGAAAGTACTGAAAATACTTTCATGAGAAGGATATCAGAGTAAAGGTAATATTAATAGTTATGCAACTGTACTATAATGTGAGGGGCATACAAGACTTATCTCTCCTACACCCATTTTTTTGTTTTATTTTTTGTTTTTATTTGGGAAATAAACAATATTTTAATACATAATGGATTAAAAACACGCCTGATGACTAACACCCACGATATTATGTATCCTCTATAAAGGTTTTTTTTTACTTTGAGTTTCCTCCTCCCGCTCGTCATTTTATCATCTGAACGAGTGTCATAATGTTGTCTATTATTTTCTTTGCGTTTGTGAAGAGTCTCTTGCGTTTTTATTTTTATTTTTTGATCTATTCTTATTCAAAACATTCGCCCCCTTTTGAGAAAATTATTGGTTCCACATTTAATTTGTCTAATTGCCTCAAATTAAACTTTTTATTGTCAACAAATAAATAAATTAAAAAAATATTAAAAGTATTAAAAACATGAAGCTGCCCTGCCAAAAACGAACTAAAAAGTTAAATAACGAAACAAGTGTCATTGCAGTCGGGGAACCGTTTTGTAGAACAATTTTTAATCAATAAGGTCCCCGGTCCCCCAATTGCAATGACACTTGTTATTTAACTTTTTAGATCGTTTTTGGCAAGGCAGTCGTGTTTCTTATGTTTTTTTTTATCAATTTGCACATTTTAGTGACAAATTATATAGTTTTAGAATGTTCTAATCAAGGCCTTTCATTTCATTTCAAAAAAACCTGAACACAAAAGCAGCTTCAAAATTAAATACCTCTGAAAAGCAAGAAATCATATTCGAATCATTCGTTACACATATCAATATTAATAAAACACGTCTAATGAAGTCGGGTGGGGCTTTTAGAAAAAATTAAGTTGTCCTCCAGCCTTACCCAATTTTGAAGCTGTTTTTTAAGGAGGTTTTCCTTTTTTTAGCAGTTGTGTAATAATTTTAATTCAAATCTATTGAGTTTTTTCAGTATTTTATCGCTGACCGTACAGATCGCTCTTAGATACACGCACGCTCGTAAATTTGCTTACGGAACTGAAACATGGTGCAATGCATTATTGATGCATCACGGCCATGGCTTTCAACGTGCCGACAACAACATATCACAATGCTATTTTGAACCCTCCGGCTTTCGAGTTTGGGCTCAATCAATAAATACTTGGGTGGTATATTGACCCGTTGGGATTGAGATTGTACGTAAACAACAACAGAGCATTAAGCCGGTGTCTGACAAATCGAGGACAGAATTTTGATTAAACGTGAGGCTATATATATTAACATTTTAAGTCATGATAGAACCAGATACAAGTGTCCTTTGTACGAGTTTACGTAAAGTGTCAACGATATCGAACATTATCGAATATAATGTCAATGCGATTAAAATAAACACAGTGATAGTTATCGATAAGTATATGTAGGTGGTACTTGTAGTTTTAACTCGTACTATGCTATGGGAAACCTGTACAACAAAATGTTTAAAAAAATGTTGTTAAGCAACAGTTTTATAAAACAATATATAGAATCATAATTTATAATTCTTAAGATACGCCTAAGATCTTACTTCTGTGAAACCAATACAACTGGTACGAACTGAAAAGAAAGTTCTTAGAAGCGATAATTTTATACATATTAAGTTTCTAAGAAAACCACAGTGGATTACGTATGAGTAGCTAGGTACCTACCTACGACTTGATATAAATGCAACGATGATGGACGATCACAACTGCACCCTCTAACCCAGACTGGTGTGAAATCGTAACCGATATTCTCGACGGAATTTCACGTTGTTTATGGATGGTGAAACGATGACCATGAAAACTATTGAAATCAAATCAAATCTTTGATTTGACTATCAACAAGTTTTCCGCACTCATCGTGGTCTTATCACTGTAACATCAATGAGAATTATTGTTGAGTAAATAAATTGTAAGGATCACTATTCACAACACAAGATAAAAAATATTATTACTTATTATTATGGTTTTTAATTTCTTTTGTCACGAGGCAATTTGCAAACCAAAAATATTGTCACGCCTCGTTTCGTACCATGTTAAGGTTTGATGCTCTATAATTTTCAAATGCCTTTTTTACCAAGTTATTCTTTATTAATCCGTTGGTAACAAAATTTGCAAACATAAATACCTACTTCATTAGCATAGACACTAGAGTACTGACCAAAGAAAGTCTCAAAAAAATTCAAGTTTTTTTAGTTTTTTCTTTTTGAGATTTTTCTTAAATATACACGTCCTTTTATAAAGTTTCCAAAATGCGGAGATAGGAATCCTTGTGCATATAGTTTATTTTAACTAAATAGAACAGGCGCTAAAGTCATTGACACCATCAGCATTCAGCTTACCCAGTCAGATCACGTGGATCAGAATGCCTAGATGTTATCTGAAGGCCGGGGCCATAGCAGTACGTGACGTAGCCAGGTCGAACGAATCCAAACCTTTGGTTAATTAATCTGATGTAAGTATTTTGCCACCTGTGTTGTTCAAACATACTTTTCACTCCTCTTGCTCAAAAAGTCCGTCATTGTAACGTACAAGAGCCGAGATAAAATAGCATAATAACCCCTAGGGGATAAAGTTTTTTCTTTTTTAATGTTTGTAATGCTATTACCAATGAGCCTACTAAAACGAAAAAGTCTTTTCTCACTTATGCTCTGAAATCTTATCATTCCGTTTGAAAAAGGAATGCGGGGCGTTCCACATTTCCGAGGGGGTCTGGTTCATCACATTCTAAATTTAAAATTCAGGCCAGGAATGAATTTCAATACTTACTTCCCGCACCAGAAACCAGTGCGGGAAGTAGGTACAGTGCGAAGATGATCTGGGTGGTCTGCGGCAACTTCTTTTTTTTGTTTTAGCTGTTCACAAAAACAAAAAAAGCAAAGGCACATTTGCACCATACAGCCATAACTTTAGTTCCTTTTTTCTGGCACGCAAGCCAACGACAAGACAGTTAATATTATAAAGGTAAAATTATTTAATAGGTACTATAATAACGATACAATAAAAAAAATGGTGCGCACAGAGTATATTACTATAAGAATAAATAAATATTACATTGTATTGTACCAGATTTATCAGAGACAAATCCTCTAAGTAATCTTGAATTATGTACAGCGCCATCTACCGCCGAGAAGCGAAATGAGATGGGTTTTTGCTTCTCGGCGGTAGATGGCGCTGCACGTAATTCAAGATTACTCAGAGGATTTGTCTATGATAAATCTCATTTTTAATATTAATTAAATTTAATTAAGTTTCAATTGAAATAGTAGTTTATGATACTGCCACATAATGAGGGGTATTAAAACATGAGTGTGTGTTTAAAAACCGAGCCGTAGGCGAGGTTTTTAATAGTATCACACGAGTGTTTTAATACCTAGTTATGTGCAGTTTCATACACTACTTTATCTACACTCATACATTTAGGATTGAACCTACTAAATAAAAGATCAACGTTAGAAAAGTGAGTGAGACTTTGTTTGTATTAGCTAGGTATTAGGTACCTTGTAATAAGTCATTTCCTTAGCTGCATCTAAAATATCGAGCAGAGTCAAATTGTCTTCACACATTTAAATCAAGAATTAAAAAAACCTACGAAATTCAGTACAACAAAATGATAAAATTGAAATCAAAAGTTTTTTTGTAAAGCTCTAAAAATGGCGCGCATTCCATTAGAAAAAAAAATTGAGATCAGTGCACTTTGTTGCGTTCAGTACCTACGCTCCGAGCGCAACCGAAAGCTCTAACGGTGTTCCAAACATTAGAGCGTGACTTCCGGTTGTAACAACTTTCCCGTTCCAAACGTCAGAGCGTTGCAACTTTTTAACCATCAAAATCGGTGGTTGAAAAACGCTGACGTTTGTCTATAGAAAAAATGTCAATGTCATTTGACATTATTTTGTATTTTAATGTTTTTGTGTCTAATTTTTTAAAATATTCATGGTTGCTCCTCAGAAACAGATTTTATTTCATTTAGAATAAAGGAAGGTTTAAATTATTCGTATTCCAAATGGAAAACGAAGAATTTGTACTATGATTGTTGTTGAAGTTCTTGGTCGTTCCGAACCTTAGAGCCAACAACCAAACAACCGCACTCTAAGCCTCTGAACGCAACCCTGCAAACTAATCGCACTTGTCATCGATCACCGTGGGAAAATATCGTTGTTTTTTTTTAATATCACGGCACTGCCTTCTTCTTGGATTTGCCCTGTATCGTAATGAGAAAAAAAGTTATTTTATGATTCAGTTGACTGCATCGTAATGAGTTTTTTTTTTAATTTTTCGTATCCACGAAAATAAAGTACGTGTTTATATTACCTCTTTTGAATTCATATTTGGAACATTACGTTGTGAGTGTAGATAAAGTTTTTTATTTCCTCGCATTTCTTGAGAAAAGCACTATACAAGCCTTGTTCTGGAAGCTACTTGCATTGCCCCGAATGATTAAAGCCCTCGCCTGCGGCTCGGGCTTCAAACCATCCTCGACAATGCAATCGCTAGCTTCCCGTTCACGGCTGTAATGTACTATTATTCATAATCGCGAATAAAAACTAGCTCGACTTAATACTGGGGGTCTGTTACGAAAAGTTTTATGCGATACACGCAGCTGCGTCCGTGCTTCGTTCTTATTGTTTCCTATTACAAAGCACTTGCGTATGCGATATTGCAAAGTGACTGCGTAAATTTGACAGTTTCTCTCTAGCAGATCCGTCATTATTCGTTCAATAGTCTATGGACTACGATAGCTACATTGAAAAAGTTTGTATTAACTACAACTGACGAACTGGCTGACGACACGTTATTTTCGTAATAGGCCCCCAGTTTCTTATTCTTATTTTTGAAAATGGAACTAAAAGCATCTCTTCGGTGAAATCATAGACTTTATTATACTCAGCTGTGCACAGAGTGAATCGTAGAATGCGTGTTTGTGTTGCTTAGCTGATACAGCAGAAATTAAAAAAAGGTACCATGGCGCGAAATCTTTAGAATTTTTCTATAATTGCAAACTGATTGAATTGTGTGACTGTAATAGGAAAGAAATAATTTTTATCTTTTGCCGTCAAGCACAAATCATTTATTTAAACATTGTACAAAAAGTTTATGAAGTGGAGGATAGAAAAACGAGTCGATTCGTTTACGGAAGTAGGTACCTATAAACTATTTAATATTGTATTTTATTTTCTCGCAATCGTAGTGAAAAGTATAGTGTAACACACGACGCTAAAACCCATTGTAACTCGGTTTCTATTTATTCCCTCGCTAAAGCTCGGGAATAAAACTACCTCGTATGCAATGGGTCATTTTAGCGTCTTGTATAACAATCTACTATTATGCCTTTTAAAAATATAGAAACGAAGACTCAATAACGAATACAACTTATATGACAACGGTGATTCGTGTCTTATTTACCGTTGATTTTGGGATTTAGTTTTCATTACTTACCAACCAGCCTATGTGAAATGAACAGGACATAATGTTTTATCTCAATAATGTACTCATCAACTTTGTCGAGGAATACAGGTGTTATTTTCATACAAACGAGGTAACTTTGTAGCCTTGGTTTTCTGCCAGGGATGTAACGTGCTGGTGATCTGATGATGGCCACCCAGGGAGTGAATGGAAGAAATTCAGATCGCTATACACACCCAACTGATCTGATCAGCATTCTAAAAGATTAATGGGTCAGAGTTCTCAGTTTCAGGATTTCCACACATTTTCATGCTATTTTCGCGGTTTTTTTAAACATGTTCTTTAATCTTTTAGAATGCTGATCACATCAGTTGGGTTTGTATAGCAATCTGAATCTCCTCCATTCACTTCCTGAATAGCCATCATCAGATTACAGAACAGTACATCCCTGGCAGGAAACCAAGGCTTCAAAGTTACCTCGTTTGTATGAAAATAACACCTGTATCCCTAGACAAAGTTGATGTGTGTATCTAATAAAAAAAACCATTGTAGACATAGGATAGATCCGTCATCGCCTTATTCCAATTTATGTTGGGCTGACACAATAGTACATCTTTCTCTTCAATTCTTTTCTGTCACCCTTCGTCTCTCGTCAGTCTTTTCTGCGGTCTTCCTTTAAATCTCCATCTAACTATCATCACTCATGTCCATCACTTCGCTTCTAGCACAAAATAGTGAGACAACGGAAGTTAAGCTCTCAACCGAGGAATCTCAGACAAATCTCAAACGAGTTGGAATGCATGACGCAGTCAGTTTTTCACAGGTGTCTCTGGTCGGTGAGAGCTGTCGCGTTGCCCGAGCGCGCGTATGTCTCTCTGTTTTGTGCTTTTAGCAAAATGCCTTGCATCCCTTCTCGTAACTACCCCTACCTACCCAACCAACCAAATCAAATCAGTCAGTCAAGATAATGAAAAGTATTGAAAACAAACGAACAGTATAAATACCCGTGCACAAATCAAAGAGTCATTGTCCACCTGGAAAGTTTTCAGAACCACTTAAAAGTACGGAGTAATCCGTGGAGGTTTCTCGCATTAATTACGGGGACGTCGAAACGTGACGTGTCCCGGAGGCGCTCGGGGACGCCGGGACGCCACCGCCGCCGGAGGGACAGGATTAATATCTAAATAATGATCCAGACGCCCCGCCCTTCTGCCAAGTACCGACTGCAAAACAAACACACTATTATTTTTAATTTATGGTTATGTTTTTGCATTCAGATATTTTTAAAGCTTTTTATACTAAAATAAAAGCTGATTTTGGGTTTAGATTTTTGTATTCATAATTGTATGATTTTTATATTAGAAGAATATTTTAAAAAACTGACATCACATAGTTACCATTGTTCTGATTTCAAAGAAAGAAGCTAAGGAAAGCACTTTTGTGTTATGGAAATTAAAAACAACGATTATTAATTGTATCAAACAGAATTACTGTAGTCTTTGAGGATTCCGGATAAAGTTTGTTTGTTTTATTGGCCTCCTTTTTATAGGTATTAGGCCTATGTTAATAAATTTGATGTTGATTTGTTTTGATGTTGTAATTTTATCAAACCTACCTTGTATCTAATGGTATACTGTACCGATTGTGTGTAATGAAATGGATGTCTTTTTTTTACATTTTAGAATAGGTCTACTGGTAAGGTAGTACTTACATGAATCTTACGTTTAATTCTGCCATATTGAATTTAAGAACTTATAGTTCATCGTAATTTGTTTCTTGACGTATTTATTCGACTTGTTTTGCTGTCGGTACCGCTCGCACTATCTCTCGAGACAGCACTCGACGCGGAGGGCGAAAACCGGAAAAAATGTCATTTGCTCCTGTGATTTACCATCGGTGCTGCACACGCCACCCTTTATGTGTGGTTCACATAGACTTAAAGAGATACTAGAATGGGTAATTTTTTTATTAAAAGTGTCATATATAGGTAATCTGAGTTTTTTTGTTGAAGATACAAAAGTTAATTTGATTGCTAAGCAGGGGAGGGAAGAATTTCAGAATATTTAATTACTTAAATACATCCTGAAAAAATTAACCCGGCCAAGTGCGTGTCGGGCCACGCGCCGTAGGGTTCCGCAGTTACCTTATACCATACCATATTTAATACCACTATCATATTTCGCCTGTAAAAATAACTTTGTTTTTCACAGTGTTGGTATGAATGACAAAGTTATATTTGCGGTTTTGGAAAATATGATATTCTCAAAAACTAATTACTATATCTTGTTTAAACTAATTTTCGTTGAAAGTTTTTATTAAGATCTATATATAGCATATATTTTTTTTTTCACTCACCTATTTCAAAAGTTAGAGGGGGGGTCACACATTTTACCACTTTGGCAGTGTTTATCTTTCAAACGGTTGACTTTGAGAAAAAATTGTCCTAGGAACCTTAATGTCATTTTTGAAGTCTATAGACACCGCACGTATTGGTATGAAGTTTTTTTTTTTTTTAGTTTCAGTTTTATCTTCTTTCTTCTTTTTTTTTTTTATTTTTGTTATAAAATCGTTAAGCGGTTAACAGAATACATCTACCTACTAAGTTTCAACTGTGTAATCCTAATACTTTCGGAATAAAATGGCTGTGACATACGGATGGACAGACAGACAGGCAGACATGACGAATCGATTAAGGGTTCCGTTTTTTGCCATTTTGGCTACGGAACCCTAAAAATGAGAGTTTGTACAAAATAAGAGGTGATTATGCACGAAATAAGCGCCAAGTTTGTAAGTGGGACGCTATTTGAGGTGCCATTTTTGCGTAATACTGTTTTAGTTCGTGAAGCGTTATCTAGGATGTTTTTGATCGAAGGTTCTGACACAGAATACCTAATAGTACAATTCTGACTTGAATAGGGAAGTTTCCAAAGTCTGATAAAGCAACAACTAATACATTAATAAATGAGTGGAAAGATCGGAAAGACGATTCCAAAGCTCGGTAAGAATGTCTGCAGAATGAATGAATGATATATTTATTTGCATTAATTTTGAGTACAAGATTTTGTGTTCTTAAGTAATAGAGACCAGAAGACCGTCATCATTCGTTGCTACTGTAAACAAATTATCTTTAGAGCAATTTATCTTCTGAGAATAACCGAGATTCCTCGTGCGTTCCGCTTCACAGTAGTTTGGGGCCATCGGTTCCGGTCATGCAACTGACGGAATAGGTAAGCAATACGACTTTGATCTGAGAGGTAATAGTACCGTTACTTCTATAAAATCAATCTAAGATGCAAATGTGGAGCTCGGTGGCACAGTGGTTTGCGAAAGTTAAGCAACGTTCGCAAGGGTCGGTCATGGGATGGGTGACCAAAAATGTATTATCTCGAGCTCCTCCGTGCTTCGGCAGCCACGTTAAGCCGTTGGTCCCGGCTGCATTTGCAGTCGTTAACACCCACCAATCCGCATTGGGCCCGCGTGGTGGGTTATGGCCCATCCTCCTTACCACCCATAAGGAAGGCCTGTGCCCCAGCAGTGGGGACATCAAAAATGGTTGATGGACAAGATGCAAATACTCGGAGCAATTACGTAATTTTTGAATCTTTTTTTTGCACAACCTCACCTGATGTGAAGTGACGATAAGACCGAAAGTGTAAACGCATTACACCCGGAATCCTCACCACTGAGGAATCATTATGAGAACAGCTCAAAAGACTTTACAACGATGTTGATGCTACTGGATAACTGGACCAACTTTACTGAAATGTAGTAGGTAGATTCATTAACAAAACCTTACACAGTAGAATATAATATTATGATGCCGTGAAACATAATTTAGGTCAATCGGGCTCGCGATAATCACACTACATATTTTTTCGCTTGTTTGAAAAGGAATGAGGGCTTTTTAAAATGACACAAACTGTAGGCTGGATAGATGGCGTTGATAAACAGGCAAGAGTCAACTGAAGAAAACGTAGGAAAAAGAAAACACAATTCACATAAAAACACCGAAAACACCGCTAACAACCAACGAATGCCAAGAAATGAAAATAACTTTTTTTTAAGCACAAGCCATTTATTTTTCAAAGTCTAGATTCAAAAAATAAATAAAATAAAAATAAATTTATAACTCTAAAAGTTATAAATAATTTATTATTAAAATTAAAAATTAATAAATTTATAAATAAAAAAAAATTATAATAAAAATTTACTTGACTTGTGCATCAACGCCATCTAGTGAGGCAAATAGTTACTATTTTTTGTTTTTAAATGTCACTTTAAAAAGCCCTTCCAAAAGTTCCAAAGTCGAAGCTTTGTTTTATATCTCAATATAGAGTCAGTAATTTATGTCTACCCGTCTGACAACAGTGATTTAGGAAGGGTTTCACGCAAATTATTAATGCGCTCAAGCCCAATCACAACACAACGAAAAGAGGTTTTACGATATTGTAGCTTCAACGCTACTATTCTCAAATTCCTTTCATATTTAAATATTTTTTTAACCCTTGCATTGCATAGGCTACATTCACAAAGCCCTCAATAGATGGCGTTACCATAAGCAAACGGACTCGAAAATTATGTCTTTATGTCATGATACTTTGGAAATAGCAAAAACTTTATATTTTCGTTATTTAATCAAAGCAACGTTTAAGTAATGTAAGCAGAATTTGGACAGAAAGAAAAAAACAAAATAGCATTAGATTATTTATCATTATATAGATAGCACTAATTTAGACACCTTGCTTATTTTTTTTATTACTAGGTAGGTTAGTTACTTAAGCTGTATTATTAATAAGTTATTTCTAAGCAAATAAATATTTTCATCCCCAAGTGGACTCACCCCCGGTTTCTGTGGTAGGTAGAGGTTTAATTTTATCGGAGGGGTCCACATTATCTGGTTTAAAGTAATAAAATTTACTTAGGGCCAGATAATGTGGACCCCTCTGTAAAAATTAAACCTCCGATAAACCACCGATAATCACCTCGGAAACCGGGTAGGGGGTCAATTACCTATTGGAACCATATTATTATTCTTAACTCTAAGTAATGGAGTGCAATAAAAAGATTGATTGGGAAAAAAGGCCCGAGCAGATGATTACTTTCACACCAAAAAAGACATATCGTAAAAACCGTAACGAATCTCGAAACAAAACGCATTCCAAGGCACAGTAGAATATTTTAACAGCTTCGGGAACTCGGCCAAAAGCCGCAAAAAGAACAGCAATCGCTGAATATATTTTAATAGCGGAGCGGTGACGGCTCAAAGGCGGATATTTATCGTACGCCCTCTCTCATTGCTTCACCAAAGCGTGTATTCAGAACGACCTAATTCACACAAAAACAAACGATAATCCACCTTGAGTTGCAAACATTACAGCCTACTTTCAAACACTACTTTGGCTGGGTAAGACGTTCGACCATCGAGTGAGTGAGACTAGTAATCATTCGATGTCGGATTCCAGTTTGTCTTATCGGTGAAGTTGATACAATCGATAGTGAACCTAAAACGTGTGGGAGTAAAGCTGAAGTTAATGTTGAAGTAACCACAGGAATGAAATTCGTGTTGTGTCTGGAAGTTGATAATGAATTGGAGCCAGACGAGAAACAAGTTCGGGAAATTCACGTCGAGCCATACGCGGGGTGTAATGGGGATAGGGAAGGGAATATTGGAGCGTTATCGATGCTTCTGTGCAACTACTCTAAATTTGAGCATTTAAATAACTGTACGATTGACAATTGACAATGCCAAACAATTGTTTTTATTCTGTTAATTTTCCTCGATCCATCATAATCATTGTTGTCAGCCGCATTGCAATAGGGATGTTGACTAATGAATAAAATAACGAAATACTAATAAAAATCGTAAACATATTAAACTTTTAGAGTAGCTTGTATACCTCTTGGTTTTATATATTGCATATTATTTGTTTTATGACCCTTCAAAGTTGGGTGGACAAGTCCATTTAAAAAGTATAAAATTTATTAAAATAAATGATACCTTTAATTAATCCGTTAAATGTATAGCAAATTTGTCTAAGAAACCATTTTGATAAACACAATATTTAATATAGCTGCTGAACAAATTTCCTATGCGTTGCATACAGACTTGCAAGGCGTGACGTCATAACGTGCAAGCCATTAGTATGGAGCGTTTTTGATCGATTCCATTTGTGTGCATTTCAAACTGTGATATCTCGGGCAGTTTTCATGCTAGCGAATTAATTCTACTACCAATGTTTCTTTTTTTGAGATGTAATTTATGTAACATAAAATAAAAAAAATAGTCAAAATCCCTATTGTTCTACACATAGGTACTATTGTTTGTTCCCCCATGTTCTTCTTAGTTCAATTTCATCTTTTGTTTTTGATGTTTTTGTCACGTGTCTAACTTACACTAAATTGCCTGCTACACACATTTAATCAGCTAAATAAACTTGAATCGGGAACTATGGCTGGAGTTGCCAAAAAATCAAAAGTAAGGCTCTATAGAAAATTGTATATGGATTGATTACATAACATCACAACAACACTTTATTTTCTATAGCAGTAGCTAATAAGATCATCTATCACTTCATATTTTGCTGGCATCATTAAACTTTTAATAGCCATAAAAGAAGAAAAGGCTTTTGTTGATATCATATTAATTAAATTCCCAAAGTTCGATACTTAAACGCGGAGAAAATCAAAAAGAGAAAACAGACAGTAGCACATGAAAAGTACACATACCAAACTTACCGACAAGAAATGTATACGTATGTGTCCCACCACTAATCCAAAACTTAAACAAGACTCTACTGCATCGCAAAATGAAAAGTAAATCTCGCTCGAAACATGCCACTTTCGTCGCAACCGCGCGCCGTCTATTAACACTGAAGATCTGGATAACAGCCGACGTAAATTATAGTCCAGCTGTTTCAGAAATAGCATGAGAGCAACAAGCAAAAAAGCAATTTAAAGCGAGTCAATAAGATCTACAACTACAAAGCCAATTTACTGATGATTTAATAATCCTCATCAGAGATTCGCCAAACATACGAAAAGGAAACTATTATTCAAAGTGACACTTAATTACTTCCACAACACACAATTAGTTAATTAGCTATTTGTTTATTATTACAACTGATGATCTGTTTTTAACTGTTTTTGAAGAATAATCCAGCTCATAGCAAAAACAAAATAACGCTTTAAATAACCACTATGTTTGCTATTTGTGGAGTTCTGTAATTGGCTTTCTGTGGCTATTATTTGTTAACTATTCTGTAACTCTAGCTGTTGAACTTCCATTAAATAAAATAAAAAAATAAATAAAAAAAAAAATCTATTTGGAATGAAACGGAATCCCTCCGTGCTTCGGAAGGCACGTTAAGCCGTTGGTCCCGGCTGCATTTGCAGTCGTTAACACCCACCAATCCGCATTGGGCCCGCGTGGTGGGTTATGGCCCATCCTCCTTACCACCCATAAGGAAGGCCTGTGCCCCAGCAGTGGGGACATCAAAAATGGCTGATGGACATTTGGAATCACATCATTGAAGTTTTTGTCATTTTTGCATAAAATCTAATATTACGTTACCCGCAATGGGGGTCCAAATATTACGCTGATTTCTCGATATCATTGAAAAATTTTGGAACTTGAGCGCAGTTTTTATGTCTCTCCAATTAAATTTAAAAAAAATCAATCTAATTGCTGTAACACTATTTATCGAATTTGTTTTATTCAAAAACTTTATAAACCAATGTAGTTATTCTCTTTATACCTATATGTATGTATGAAGTTTCATCAAAATGAGTTCATTCCTTTCAAAAAATAAGGACTTGAAAGTTGTATTTAGTTGTATAAAATTTGATACGGTGTCCATTCCAATTCTTGTGCGTAATCTTCAGGACATAGGCATAAGAGGTACCCCACTTAAACTACTTGAAAGCTACCTTACTGATCGTTGTTCGCGTGTTGGTGTTTGGTCAACATTGAGCTCTCAATGTATTGTCAATTATGGAGTGCCACAAGGTAGTGTACTCGGCCCTACCTTGTTTCTCGTTTACATAAATAATCTTTGTAACATGCATGTAACATGTAACAACATGTAAGACGATGCTTCCTTAGGATTAAATCTTTTTTATTTTCAATTAACTGAATCTAAGCATATAAGTAACACGTCATTGAAATCATCCATGCATCCACATCCATTATCAGAAAACATTCACTAAAGGGAAAAAACCCGCAACGTCACCCAACAAAGAAAATCACATCCTTAAATCCACTCACGATCCCACATTTCCCGAATCAGAAAACAAACAAATCACCCCAAAATAAAGCACTAACCGCAGGATAAACAGACGCGCAGTCCAATTTACGAGGTGTGAGCATAATTTATTCAACACAAAGGAAAAGTCGGGTGAAGAAGCCGTGAAATTGAAAGAAAGCTCCGTGGTAAAAAATAAATAGAAACCGCACCTGAGATGCAGCGGAAAATTTAGCTAGAAGATAGTTGACAGGGTAAAAGTAACCTTAACTGAGAGGTAATAAGAGAGTTGTGCTGGTGGTGGCTCTATTGATAGAGTGACAGGAACACAAGGGGACGTAAAAGTTTCTGTGGATTATTTGACAGGAGTTGAATTTAATGTATTTGTTGTAAAGCTTATCGTGTGACAGGTACACGTTTTCTGTTATGGGTAAAAACTTAAAAAATAATGCCTTTATTTATCTTAGTTTGATATTCGTAACTTTGCCTAAACTGTGCTAAAAATCTCAACAACAAATCCCAATAAACTTTTTGCACAAGCAATATTCATGTCATTTAAAAAAAACTGTTTATATCGTTCGTTGTGTTTGTCTTTTGTGAAATAACTATTTTGTGAAATAATTTTTGATTCTCTATATAAAATGCTATTTTATCAGACGTTTGTAAGCTATCTGTAAAATTCTGTAAGTAGGTAAAGTAATCTTTTTGTTTTTTACATAAATTTCTCTAAGATTATCAGTTACTAACACTTTATAAATAACTATTGTCCTACAATGGACAACACGACAAAAAATCTTTTATCAAAATAAAAAAATCCGTTTCTAGATTTGCCCCTCAGGAGTGCGAGATAAATAGTTTTAGAATTTTTAAAGCAATATTGGAGAAATTAAATAAAATTTTAAAAACCCTTCTATTTCTATCTGAGAAAAATGTCATTTTGGGGTAATCTTAAAATATCGTGGCGTACGTTTAAATTAAGTGCGTTGTCCTAAAATAAGGAAATAATAGGTTTATATAACGCTATCTTGAAACGTGTTATGATGTAGTCAAATTATATGGTTAAATAAGGCAATATTATGACACTTATCATCGTAAAAATTGGTCATCAAAAATAATATTATCTTCTTAATATTATAACACTATGTAATAGAAAATAGCCCACTGTCCTATAAATATGTATGATAATCTATAAATAAGATTATAATTCTAAATCACAATGAAAGTGCCACCTTCCATAAAAAGATGTCATAGTATTTGAGAAGAAGCATCTCTAGAATACGATGACGTCCCCTTATAGTAGTATGATAAAATTATGTGCTAGTTCCTTTTATTTTGAGATTACCTTCACTTAAAATATAAGGAATTGGCATCAAAATTTAAAATGAATCCTACAAAAATACGATTACAGAAACTTATATAAGAGTTTTGGCCAAAATATTATATCGTAAAAATTGGTCATCAAAAATAATATTATCTTCTTAATATTATAACATTATGTAATAGAAAATAGCCCACTGTCCTATAAATATGTATGATAATCTATATATAAGATTATAATTCTAAATCACAATGAAAGTGCCACCTTCCATAAAAAGTTGTCATAGTTTTTGAGAAGAAGCATCTAGAATACGATGACGTCCCCTTATAGTATCAAAATTAAAATGAATCCTACAAAAATACGATTACAGAAACTTATTTAAGAGTTTGCATCAATTTTTGTATGATTCCTAAAAAATACGATGACAGCACGTAAATTCGCCGTTCATTACTCATCGACTTGTCGTTCGTTTTGTATATTCTCTCCATTCAGTCAGTCGAAGTCGCAGAGTCGCAAGGACAGTTTTTAGCGTGTACAGAATTAATTTATATTTGACTATTTTTTTAAATGTGAGTGAGTGCAAATTGCAATACTTATGGATAAAGCAACTCATGACTTGCTAAAATAATGGAATCTAGCTCAATACTTATATACAACGTTTTGAAGGTAAGTTGCCAAGCCTATGTTGTGCGCGTGCGCGTGCACACTTTATTGGGGGGGAAGAAAATTAACTTTTTATACAAAACGTATCATTTTGGAGGACAAAAAAACCTATTTGGGGTAAATTTTAAGTTTCTCTTCATATAAAGCGTACTTATCATTTGAAGGAAAAAATCAAATGATCATATTATTGCCATTGAAATGGACCTAAAACATTGAATTCTTATCACAAATTACATGTTTGATTTTAGCTTAAAATCCGGCGGTCTCGACAGCTTCGAAGCTTCATCTGACACCATTTAAAAGCTGCCCGGCAGTAGCTGAACACCACAAAGCACAAGTTTCTTCGCAAAAAAATAACAGACACACTAGCAGTTTGTGACGGTAAGGATTTATGTAATTATTCTGGTCTGTCCTCGTTTGACAAAAAAATAAAATAATAATAATGTGTAGTATTATATACAATAAGCATTTTTTTTCAGATACAAAACCAGAGACTAAATTTCATTGCTGTCATATTACTCCTCGGTTGCTTATTTAACATACCTCCTGCGGCTCCTGCCCGTCGCTCCAGGAAAGATTGGCAAACATCACGAGCAGAAATATTGGAAGGATTTGACGGAGACGGTGGGTATAACCCACAGTATCTTGCAGAATGCTGGGTGGTTCTTATCTTAAGTCATTGAAAGCGAATCATGATTTCACTTATTAAATTATTTTGCATATTTTATGGATTTTCCTAAAGATTGTTCTTAGTGTCATGAGTATAATTAGGTACGTAAGTAAGTTGTGACATGCTAAATAGGTATTTATTTTTAACTATGTAAATTATTTTTGACTGACAAATACTGTGATTGTTATAAGCATAAAGGTACGGGATTATAAGCATAGTGTATTAAGCCGAAAGGGGGGCATTGTACTCATCCATTAAATAACTTTTACTATCGGGTAAACTCTGAAATCGAAAAAAACTGCTGCTACTTAAGGCGGTTGTATGACCGAAAGTGGCGCCCTCAGAGGTTTTTATTTAATAAGTTATTAATAGAAAATTATTTTAATAATGTTTATCGTGGAGATTTTAGGGCCCTTGGTCTAGTATTTTTAGAAGGTATCACTACATGCCCTCGTAGTCATTCGTAGAAGTAGATAGCAAATGTGTCAAAAACGGCCACTTTTAGCAGTTTTGCTATCTACTTCTACCAGTGACTACGAGGGAATGTAACGATACCGTCTAAAAATACTAGACTGTGGGCCCTAAAATCTCCACGATAAATATTTTTAAAATTGTGTATTAGAATTATAATATTAAATATAATTCACCGCTGCACCACTTTCGCTCAGGGTACCACCTTAAGTAAATTTCGTCGAATTATGTTGTGCCCAAAGTAAAAGTTGTTCACCATAATGATAAGCCTGTGTTATTATAATTAAGTACTATTATGTGCTCAATTTGCGAATAGGTAGGTACATTATTTTTGGTGTCTTTTTTTCTGTTGTACATTACATTTATTAATAAATAATTACTTATATAAAAGTAAAAAAATAATATTGTAAAAATTAACGTTACTTACTTTCAAATAGAAATATTGATATTGCAATAATTAAAGTTACTTTCAAAAATAAATAAAATTACTCTTGATTACTATTTCTGTTTTTTTATACACGTGTCTTCCTGTTCTCTTTAAGTTTTTAATGCAATTGCATATTGCCAAGTTATGAAGGTACCTATTACTTTTTCTATATTTCACATGCTTTAAATTGTTATTTTTTACTTATGCGCGATCCTCTTTTTTATATTTAAGGAATGTGAATTAGGTAAGAAAGAAGTAGTAGGTACAGTCGTCTTTAGATATATTGTAGCAAATAAGGTGACTCATATCCTTAGTTAAGTCCAACCAATTAAAATAGACTTTTCTTGTGTTTTGGGTAAGATCCTACAATTTAGCAACGATTTCCTCATATCTCCGGTTATATCCTATTACTTTACGTACCTACTATTTATTATTAGGTACATCCTCTTACCTTGGGTTATCCTAGTACAGGCGCCATCAGATATACTGTAGCAGAAAAGGTGATCAAATACTTCTGAACAGTTTAAATATCAATAAATTCCATACAAAGTGTAAACGAAGTGTATGGAATTTATTGATATTTTAAACTGTTCAGAAGTATTTGATCACCTTTTCTGCTACAGTATATCTGATGGCGACTGTACTAGGATAACCCAAGGTAAGAGGATGTAATAATAAATAGCACGTAAAGTAATAGGATATAACCGGAGATATGAGGAAATCGTTGCTAAATAGTAGGATTTAACCCGAAATGCGAGAAAAGTATATTTTAATTAGTAGGACTTCACTAAGGATATTAGGAAGTCACCGATAAATAGTAGGAAACAACCGAATATATGAGGAAATAATTTCTAAATAGTAGGAAAAATATTAGGACCTAACTGGAGATATGAGGAAGTCATCAATAAATAGTACGAAAAATAATAGGACATAACTTGAGATATAATGAAAGAATATTATATTTTTTGACATAAGAGGATGTCATCGAGAAATAGTAGGAAAAATAATAGGATATAACTCGATGTACAATGACAGTAACCATAAGTAGTAGGAACGAGCATATAATATTTTATATTGTAGGACGAGCATACAATATAAAAAATATTGTATGCTCGTCCTACCAAAGGTATGGTGACATGTCATCTTAAATACCGTTATCATCAGCAACAGTAGTATCATCGTACTTTTTGGTGATATCAGTATACTCCGTGCTTTAAGTGAATCCATCTTATTTTAATCTGAATTCACGTCATTTATGATGGGCATTTTTCTCAGTGAAGAAATAGAAGTATACTTCTATTTCTTAGTGCCGTCACAGCTCGACATGAACAAGGGCGCATACACCTTTACTCACGGTTGTAGGCCACATTAAAAAAATAGGTCACTCAAAATTTGAATTGGATTTTGTAACTAGTTACGTCTTTACAAATATTGAAACGTCTACGTCTTTACAAAAGGCTGGCGTTTTAATCTGGTTTATTTCAACTATAAACCAGATTAAAAAGCCAGCCTTTCAGTAATTGGCGAAGATGTGTAATAACATTTGCATACCACATTGTTGAACACCAAACATAAAAAGCTTATCTCACTCACGAGATTAAAATATATTCGATAAAAATAGGCTTTCTCGGGTAACCAGCTACGAAAGACCGGTCCCTGTCCAAGGATATAATATTTATGAAAGTTCTAGTTAATCTGGTGACGCTTTGAGGACAGGGGTTGACCCCTTTAGGTCCCAGAGGAGTCGTAACAAGGGACGGTGGCCAAAACAGACTTACAAAATAGCAAATATTATTCATGCAAATAGGATTACAGTGCTGCGTGCTGCTCGTTCTGTAACGAAATGTTGGACGTGATGACGCTATTTAGCTAACTTGTGTTTACATTCTTGTTTTTAGTAGTGAACTTGTGGTGATATGTCTTCTACAATAAAAAGTACGTTTTCTTCTTCTTTGATGTAATTTAAAAGAAATTTGATAAATGACCATATAAATATAATATACCTAGCTGTTTTATATCATCATCATCATCAATAAGATTAAAGAGAGCTCTAATGTCACACACATCCCAGTCTCTAATTATTTTTAAGTACTAATCCAAATTTTAGTATTTTTTTTGATTTTTGATTTTGATCTTGTTTTTTTTCTCAACTCAATTTTATAGGTATATACATAATCTTTCTTTTTATGTATTTAAATTAATAAGTAACTGTTAAATTACCAAGTTGATACCTTACTGTTATGTCGTTTCTTTAAAAAAAAATGTGCACAATTGTAATTGGGCACAGACATGCACCTAATGTATAGGATTTTTTACTGTAAATTAGTTTTTTGTCTGATGTCTGTTATTGTGTCTTAAATAAAAAAAAAAAAAAAAAAAAAAAGATAGAATACTCACTCAATAGAATTATCACTCAACTTATTCAACTCTACTTTCTTACTCTTAGTAAAATTATTTAGTGTGCTTATGCATATGGAAGCCCTTCCATCAGGTTTCATGGGCACCTGATGGAAGAGGTTCACAACCTTATCTCAAGAATGCATGATTGCTTACTTAGATTTTATAAAAAAAACCTTGTATTAGCCTTGGTGAAATCTGTTGTGTGGTGAAAAGCGTACAGCTACAAATTGTAATTGAATTATACTAAAAAAATTAGGACATAATAAATGTTTATTTTCAGGAAATTAACAAAAAAAAATATATAGTACCTACCTACCTAATTGAAGCATAGAAACCAAACAGTATATTTAAACTTAAGATAGTTCTCATACATTTTACATGCATAACAGAGATACATCGATTGAAATTTAAAAATAGAACGCTCTCTCATCTGTAATCGACGCACGCGCCGCGAACTCAAGAACAATAACTAGTTGTGCGGTGTCGAAACCGAGGTCGGACGAAGGTGATCCTACTAACACGTCTCTCACGAACACTCGCAAATTCATACATTAAACAACCACTTTAATAAGACCCCTATTGTGATACCAAAGACCCCCTTTTACGCTCACGTATTGTGAAATTTTAGGGGAGAGAAAGGTCAACTTGAGTTGGATGGTCATGTGCGATATTTACATACACGTACGGTATACATTGGAACGCCAGCGCACACCGCTACGGTGCGGCACGCAAAGGCAAAACATGCTGACGAAATTTCTAGTAAGATCTGCAAAATAGTATTTGATAAAAAAAATACTCTTGCAGATATGATCCTGAAAATATATTTAGGCCTTCAGAATAAGTTAATCATTGTTCACGCGCAAACGCAAGAACAGGCATCCCAACCCTAGCGGAGCGGGGAGCGGGGGCGGCGGCGGGTCCGTCCGCCAACCAGCTTCACTCTTCGCAATCGAACGGTCACGCACACGTCTGTTTAATAACTGTCCCCTTTGTTTGCTATTGAACTTTATTATATTACATCCATCATCATAATACCTACAGTCCACTTGTTTTATTTCGCATCAAAACAATCATGAAATAAATTATCTAAAGCTTGTAACGTAACTTACTCGTGTAGTATCTAAACTAAGTAACGATTTTTTATTTTACTATTTATTTCATTTTATGTTTCATCCATTTCATGTTCTTTAGCACCTGTAATCTTTTACTTACTACTTTTACTTACGACTTCTTGTGATTTTTTATCTTTATTTCATCTTGATAAGAATTTTTTGTCCTAAAGTTATCAATATCGCGGTAAGATTTTTAGTTTATAAGATTGCCAATGCTTCGATAGCATTCCCAAATGTTTATCAAAATAAGTAACTTATTCATTTGTTGATCTTATATTTCAATATCGTAATTTTGTTTTGCCATCCGTACCTCCCGGACCCTCTCAATAGGCGTCATTTGCATTGCTAATGGCCGCCGCTTCAACACACAGTGATTTACCTCGCGCCCGCGTCTGCGCCGGCGCCGCTACCGACCTGTCTCCCTTGCATCGATTATGGTACGTCGGCCTCAGAAATAGCTTAACACTTAAGCACTTTGTCACACCAACTAAAGTTTGTTTGCATCCGTTGTATGAAAGCAATTATTGGCGCGACATAGTCCTAAAACGTTCAACTTCTTCTGAAGCCGACAGTACATTGCTTTTATCTATAGAACATGCGATCGAAGATGTATGATCATGTTATAATTACCAATAAGCGTAATAATTATCAACTGGATAAGATTTACTTAAATCTTTTGTAAAGAGATTTATAGTAATTTTTATAGCTGCTATTCTGTCAATACCATCTAAAGTTTTGCCTCCTGATAGAATTCTGACAGCTCCGTTAGTACTACAATAGGGATGTTGACTATTTTTTTATTTTATGTTACAAAAATTACCTCTCAAAAAAAGAAACATTGGTAAAAGAATTAATTCGCTAGCATGAAAACTGCCCGAGATATCACAGTGTGAAATGCACACAAATGGACTCGATCAAGAACGCTCCATACTAATGGCTTCCACGTTATGACGTCATGCCTTGCAAGTTTGTATGCAACGCATAGGAAATTTGTTCAGCAGCTATATTAAATATTGTGTTTATCAAAATGGTTTCTTCGACAAATTTGCTATACATTTTACGGACTAATTAAAGGTATCATTTATTTTAATAAATTTTATACTTTTTAAATGGACTTGTCCACCCAACTTTGAAGGGTCATAAAACAAATAATATGCAATATATAAAACCAAGAGGTATACAAGCTACTCTAAAAGTTTAATATATTTACGATTTTTATTAGTATTTCGTTATTTTATTCATTAGTCAACATCCCTATTTATTTGGGATCGCCGTTGGTCTCGTCGGCGCTTTTCTCTTCTATTCTTATCTGTCAACCATCATCTCCTCTTTTAAACCCTTCACATTCCTATATTTCTAAACACAAAACCATGCTTTTTTTTAGTACCTATCCCTCTTCCTCTCCGCTCATCAACATTCATGTTCGTCACTTTTCGAGTAACATGTCTTTACTCATACCACAGATAATAAAATGTTCCCTTTCTAGGTGCCACTATCAAACTTCATAATTCATAATTTTATACAAATTCATTTTCTGCCATCCATTTCATCCTTCGCATCTGTATTACATGTATTTTTCTATCATCCAGCTTCTTTATTGCCCAATATTCTGATCTTCACATTCTGCCTAAGTTTAGGTACACCACCACTTGGTTTACGAAAGATTTATGGTAACATTACAGACCAAGGCTGTTTTAAGCAAACTTCATAATTTTATTGCATTTCGTTGCTGTCATTAACACTAAAATGTTATTCAACTATGTTCGGAATTGCCAACCAAAACTTTCGCAACAAACTCCCATCCATCACGCCACGTAACCGGCGGCTTCGTGCGCATGCGTCGTGACGGTTCACGTCATGATTAATATAAACGCTATTGCGAATCGTGCGCCGCTATCTAGAAAGGTGCTCTCACCGCTCACAATGCAACTCTCACAGTTTTCTCTTCGCTAGCTTTGTCTGTACGTTAGACAAATGAACGTTTGGTTTAATGCCGAAAACGACCTCGACTCGGACCAAACTAATGGCCGAATACTCAAACGCTCCTTAATTGTCTCCTTAACTTTAAGGAAGCTGTCAGTTTCATAGAGTTTCTGTCAAATCTGACAACTTTTATGAATTTAAGGTTGCCTTAAC
The DNA here is from genome assembly GCA_950108535.1 of Agriphila straminella. Classification (NCBI taxonomy): domain Eukaryota; kingdom Metazoa; phylum Arthropoda; class Insecta; order Lepidoptera; family Crambidae; genus Agriphila; species Agriphila straminella. The sequence continues at coordinate 14,172,801 of OX467309.1, read as the reverse complement.
TTTAAGATTCGTTTGAGTATTCAAATAGTACAGCACTTTACACGTGATGTGACTTGTTGGAAATTTTCGCAGTAGATAGGGAAATTGTGTTTGTTAGTCTAGTCAGTACTTGCATGCAATAATATAGGCAATATTACAAAATAAAAATATTGTAAGAATATGCTTATTTTTGTGCATGCACAACGGGGTAGTGCTTAGCCCTCACCTCACCAAGGCCGAAGGTGGAAGCACACTACTACCGGAATCCTTATCACTGAGGAACTACCACCAACCAAATTCGGATTGATTCCCAAAAAGAAGCAACATTGCTCGCCCCACGATTCGGCAAGCCGCTGGATGCATCCGTGACCTTCTTCAGCCACTTTGTACCACCTATGGAGCATCGTCCTGTGCCATTCCAACGCCATAGCTATTTGTCCCGCCGCGCCCACAGCTTCTTCAGCTGAGGAATCCTTTAATTAAGCAATGTCGTTTACTTTAGTTCTCCTACTACAGATTATCAATTCTGATCTCTCTCTGTTACAGTATGCGCAAAATAACTTGGTGGCTCGGAAGTTAACTGCAAGTGATATTTTTCGCAGGGTATATGTCTAGTTCTAAAATTCCGAGTGCTTCCGCCCGCACCCCGTCCCCGCGCACGCCTGTATTCGTCTAAACTGCGCAGCGATCCGCGCGAAGTTCAGAGCCGCCAATTTATTTTGCTCACACTGTACCCGATTGGTTACCTTGAGTCGATGAGGCCTGTAGTTGAGGCATGAGGCAACATGTAGGTCACCCCAATGCTGTTACATCTGGAGCAGTCCCACCAAAATCTACTATGCCTGCAGCGATAGATAATGTTGCGTGATGCATTTATTTATTTAATGTTAACATTAACATGTTACTTGAAAACAAACATGTTTGTCATGTCCAAGTTATTGATTGGACGATGGCGTGAGCAGAACCATTAGGGGCAATCCGATGAAGCGTCTAATAACGGTATTATGTAGTTTAGACATTACAACATGACTTCAAACAAATTGATACATATTGTTTTTTTATTACGACATTCAGTAGCAATAGGTAGTATTTTTTTATAATACCTTGAAGATTTGCAAACAAGCAACTAGTCTGATGGACCGTTACAGATTAAGAATTTATGCATTAAATAATTTGTCTCCAGGACATCTTAACATTAAATAGAGGATGGAGGCAGAAGTGCCTCCATAATAACACGGTAATTATGCTTATAATATTACACGTTCTTCACGTCTAATAAAAATTAATGAAGCAAAAACAACCAAAGGTGTTATGAATAAATAAATGGAAAACGAATTGAAAGAAGCTTTTTAATTTTATCCCCATGCGCCGGCGCCGGCATTGCTGATACTATCTTGTTCCCAGAAGGGCGATTTAATTTTCTCCCTCTTTTACTAGATAGAAAAGATTTTGCTATCTCTTTCTTTCATTTACAGATAGTGAAACTCACTTACGGGTGTGTGAAAGGAAGGATTTAATAAATTAATGAATATTAATACAAAGCTCGAATTAAAACATTTCAGAATTAACAAAATAGAAAAGTTTAACAATTAAGTAAGAAAATTATATTATTGTTAAAATTAAAGGTTTTATTGGACCCATAATCATACTTTATTACTGTTCAATACGATAAATACTGTGGTTCTAAGTAGTTACAACAACCTGTCTATCTATCTAGATACCTCATCAATAAAAGCTTGATTTTTTGCATTGCTTTTACTAAAGTTTTTTTATTTCCCCGTATTGTAAGAACCACAACGAATGATCAATGAAATATGTACCCGGGGCGCCCGACCGCAGCTTTTTCGTTGTTTTTTTACGTTGTTCCTTGTTTTTTATTCGGAACTTCTATACAAAGCTAATCCTACCTTTTGTCCAAAACGCGGTGTCAAAGCCAACGATAATATTTAGATCGATGGTGAAAAGGATGATATTAATCATTTTTAATTGACACTATTATCTGGAGCTTGTCATATTAGAATTTGATTTGTATTCTAAACATCGTGTAGGTACTGATTTTGTGTACTACACCTACTAAATATTAATTCTACAAAAGCAATTAAATTAATTTAATCTTATGTTTCAGTAGGTAATTATGATATCGATCTTCAAGGGTGCAAAGTTGCAATCCCATCCTAGAGTTTTCGTAAGTAAGTACCTACAAGACAAAAAATTAAAACCTGCCTCTCGACTTAAGGCACAAAACTCGAATGTTTGTAAGTAATTGTATTTATTAGGCTTACAAGTCGTTGTGGTCACTGCAAAAAAATCCACGACGCGAAATTCATGTTGTGGCAAATCAAAAACTTCTAATCAACCAGGAAATCTATATGACTTTTACTTCATCGACAAAAATGACAAATACATCAGCTGCATTGAAAGAAAACAAAATAAACGTATAAGAACAAAACACTTTAATGCCAATGGTGCCCCCTAGCCGGTCCTGTAACTTTTCATAACTCCCCGAGACGGCCCTTCGACTTTCGAAGTTACGAAGTTAGTCGACGACGAAGTTTCGACGTTTCGGAGTGCCAAAACTTGTATTTGGAGAAATTTGTTTTGTCCGCTTAGTAGAGTTTGTAGGTAGGCTGAATAACATTTTTGGTAAAAAAAAAGTAATGATACTATGCTGTGCAATTGTAATTTTTCATGCTTAGGAGACGAGACGCTTTTAGATTTATTTATAAGTATTCTTTCGATTAAAAGATATACCTAAGAACAATCAAGTCGCTAAATTAATAAGCAGGTAAATAAAAAACAATGACGAAACCACTTAAGGCATAACAATATTAATATGACAGGGAAGGCTTTTTTCCATTTATACTTACCGGAAACTAACACCGGAAAGTTGCGTCGTCGGTGGTGACAATGCCAGACTGCAAGTCGCAGCCGTTCGACCAAAAATAAAAACGTGTTAAAAAGATATTAACTTCTAAAAATGTTGTAAGTAGTTTCTAAATAATTAATGAATTCTGAATCCAAAGAATCAAAGGAAGTCATCCGAGTTTTCTCATAGTTAAAGTCAAAATATCTTTATGTACCAATTCAAATAAACTAAAAAATTAAGTGCTTTTGAATCGTCTATACTTACTTTCTACATTTTTAGCTGACAAGAAGAACGGTTTTCATAAGTTTTTTTGAGAGACCCCGAAAATCACGGTGAAACTTTGAAACAGATAATTATAAAGTATTCCTTTAAAGGTTTTTTGATTTGCGACATGTCGGAATAGTAAACAAGATGTACGCTAAAGCCCAGTTATAAAAAAAAGCTTCAAAGCATACCAAGTCCGAATCGGAACGTGAAAAACAAAAACGATATAAAATCATTTTTTCCGGAAAAGGTCCGTTTGTCTGAGGCCGGGCGGGGGTGCCCCCGGGACGCGGACGGCGCGGCGGCGCCGGAAGCTCACGACGATTTATCACTTAAAACCTCTTAGCTTCCGTTCCAATTTAAGCTTTATAACGGTGTAGGTAGAAGATGCAAGACTTTTTTGAGTGCCCTTTGTTCTTTGTTAGATGAAAAAGACAGACAAAGATTTTCCGTGCACACACTGCATAGAAATTTCGTACACAGTATACTGTTAGTTTAGATATTAGTTTTTTTCTGTTAGATGTATCTAAGTAGTACTGTGTTTCGTACATATGTAATCTCGAGCTTATTTAGTACCTACTAAGTGCAATAAAACAAATGACGGTAGTGTTTTTGAATTGGTTTTAATTTCATATTTTGCTCCGAGGCCTTTAAATAGATTCAATATTTTTACTTTAAAAAACAAACATCAATAGAACAATAAAAATACCACATATCAAAATATATTTCACTACACAACTACCTCGGAATAAAAAGTCGTAAATAAATTATAGTACTCCTTAAAGTCCCGAGGGGAATCCCGGGAAAAGGGGATTATCCCGGATCGGGCGCGTAATTGCCGAGGGGCCGTTGAATTAAATGCCGTGACAACGACACTTGGATCGGTGGACTTACCAGCTAATTAGCGGTTTCCATGAGATACAATCAGAGATTCGGCTCATGTCGATAAAAATGAAAATTAAAAATCTGCTCAGCCAAACGTGAGATAATCGCGGAGAAACATACACACATACGGGTCAAACTGAGAACCTCCTTTTTTAAGTCGGTTAAACAACTACACTTAAGATATCCCTTTTCCATTAAAAAAATTATTATCTTATTATTCGGTTTAAAAATAAAAAAGTTATACGACCATATTATCATCGAGGTAATTCACACAAAATCATACTATGTTCGTGCTTTTTTCAAGATTAGGTACTTGAAAAGTACTGAACCGATTTCCAAATTTAAAAAAATGAGACCAACTTGGGAGTTTAACTTATGTTATTACAAATGGTTCAAACGTTATTACGTTTGAACCATTTCAATGGATCCAGCCATCTTCAAGTTAAATCGGTAGACATATACCAAAAAAAAACAAATATACAGACGAACAGAGAACCTCCTCCTTTTTTGATGTCGGTAAAAAAGAAGTCACCCTTATAAAGTAACTATTTCAAGCAGATAGCAGCAGCACCGTTGCATCCGTTCAATAATATTTATTTATCAACTTTTGCAGCAGTTTTGATACTGATAAGTTAAATTCTATGCCTTTGGCTGACTGGCGTTTTGCATTTCCTTTGTGAAAAATTCAGGATTGCTGTCAATAAATAATTGTTGCCATATATACCTTCAACTTTAGTAATTTTAACAAATTAAGCATTTTCTCTCTGTTTATTATTCAACTAATATTTTGGACTTTGGCAAAAAAATATACAATAATACTCGGTAGGTAGAATATTAACTCAGAATCATAATATCACAGAGCGTGCCTGCCTCGGAGCGTCGCTTAACCCTCGCAACTCAGTCATTTGATAGCTAAGAAGGGAGCGGAATAATTACACCTGGGTTCAGTAACCAACTAATTAGAGGTTTTACCCAACCGTAATGTCCACGTTAATTTAGGTGATTAGTAACGCTGACAGTGATATCTATCTAAAAATTAATTATCATTATCATCACCAACCTTTTCAATGTCTCCACTGCAGAAGCACACACCTTCCTTATGGAGGAATAAGAAAAATGGGCCACATCCCCTTAGAAAAGGGGCCCCCCGAAATCTTCGAACTTAAAAAAATACGAATCCTGGCTACGGGCCTGATGGGCCACAGCTTATAACCCACCTCGCGGCCCCAATAAGGATTGTCCATCAGCCATTTTTTAATGTCCCTACTGCTGGGGCACAGGCCTTTCTTATGGGTCTTCCTTCCCACCACGCGGGCCCAATGCGGATTGGTGGGTGTTAACGACTGCAAATGCAGCCGGGACCAACGGCTTAACGTGCCTTCCGAAGCACGGAGGAGCTCGAGATAATAAATTTTTGGTCACCCATCCCATGACCGAACCTTGCGAACGTTGCTTAACTTCCGCAATCGCTGGGCCAGGCGCTAAACCACTGCGCCACCGAGCCGACCGACTAAAATTAATCAAGAAAGTCGAAGAAAAATATCATTACAAATAAATTATATCTACCTACTTACAAGTTACAATGTAAGAACGCTTTGCAGTCAATACGAAATGTTACACAAAATAGGGATTGGCTGAAGTAACCCTCCTATTTTAGTCACGGAGCTGCTCTAATACAACGAACGAACTTTAAAAAAAATGCACCGAAGATGAGTAGGCATTCATGTTTTTAATACCTTTGAGATATTTAAGATATTTAATGGGGAATGTCTGAAAAAAAAAACAAATTGACTGAATATTTTTATAGGTAGAAATAAGCTCCCTTAAATTAATAGGTTTTTTACGGGTTTTTTACGCTACGGGCGAGTCGATATTTTTTATTTCGTCGTCTATTTGGATCTGTAACAGGCCCGTCATTGACTTAAGGGGCCATAATAGGAAAACATGGTTTGCGCGGGCCATATTTTTTATATAGTAAACGTAAAGTTGTAGCCACAAAAAGAATATCTAGTACCTACAAGTATTAAATTGCGTATAAACCTCACAGATGATTGTAAAAAAAATCAGAATATCATCAAAAGCGCTTGTCGCGGGCCATATTTTTGGCGTAAATAATAGCGGAAACGTATTGAATTCTACATCAAAATACACTTTAACGTACTGTGCAGTTGCTCCAATAACTTTTTTTTAAGAAAGAGGATTGTGCTAAAGATTATGATGAAAAAACAACGAAAAATATCGAAAAAGTGCAGAAGTGAGGTTATTTTCCATACTCTTTACACGTAAAGAAAAAGACAGTGACAAGTGATTTCGCGTAACGGAGCCTTAATACACCCTGGGCTAATAATTCACCTAAAGTAAATGCACCTAGGTGAATCAAGTAGGTATAACAGATCAGTATACTGAAGTAATCTGTATTTCATATCAGTTCTAAGTAGTCAATGCTCCTAAGTGAACTAAGTACACTAATTAGTAGACTTAATTCACCTAAGTGCATTTAGTATTACTGATATAAAATACAGATGAATAAGTATTAACCTATGCACCTAGGTGAATTAAGTGTATTGATTAGTATATTTAAGTGACTTAGGTGAATGGTAACAGAAGTTCGTCGTAGCAAGGCAGCACTTTTGAAAAGAGTGGGTGATCCCCTCGCAAGTTCGGAGGGTGGGTAATCTGATTTGGGGGCAGTTATCGACAGGTAAAGTGCTTTTGCACGCTGATTTTAACTCTCGAATGATCTTAATGATATCCACTTTGTACTGTTCGACTTGCTACGAAATCGTTTCCTGGAGTATTGAACTTTGTCACTTAAGTTTCTTGTAAAACACAATGTTTTTTTATCGAATTATGAAGGTGGACATTTTAATTAACATACTAACAATCGATCAATGTTTAAAGTGCTTTTCACTATCACTTTTCACTTCTTAGGTCTTTAAATTTGAATTTGCAGTGAAGTGTTTTGTTTACTACCAGAAAACGTTGACAGAACCTAACTTCACAGTTAAACAAAAATTGCTCAACACAAAACAATTCAATAGATAGAGTATTAACCAATAAAAGAAAGAGTGGCGTTTATATATATTTAATTATATTCTTCAACTGGCTAATGTTTTAATTGTATAATACGATCACTTATACAACAATAGTGTTTCATAATCCTTTCGTAAGTCCCAAAAACTTTTTGCTTAAGGCGGTACCTGGATCAAAAGAGGCGCCGCGAGTAATTTCATTTAATATTGCAATTATAGTACCTATACATAAATTTTAATAAAACTTTACGTAGTTTTTAAGACCCAAAGTCTAGTATTTTTAGAAAATATCATTACATTCCCTCGTAGTAATTTCTAGTAGATAGCAAAACTGCTAAAGCTTTGTCCACACTTGTATCATTTTGGCGTATCAGTGGCCCTACCATGAGTTGATGCAAACTGTTTACGTTACCGTAAACTATCGTTATGTCTCTTTCACTCGCACTGACTGTGAGCAGTATATCCGACAGTTTACGGTAACGTAAACAGTTTGCATCAACTCATGGTAGGGCCACAGATCACCGTATCTTTAGCATACATCGCTAGTTTGGTTGGTGGTACGTGGAAGTTATACTGTATCAAAGAGACGATGTATGACAAAGATACGGTGATCTGATACGCCAAAATGATACAAGTGTGGACAAAGTTTAAAAATGGACGTTTTTGACACATAAATTTGCTATCTACTTCTACATTGTCCATCAGCCATTTTTGATGTCCCCACTGCTGGGGCACAGGCCTTCCTTATGGGTGGTAAGGCGGATGGGCCATAACCCACCACGCGGGCCCAATGCGTTTTGGTGGGTGTTCTTTTACTTCTACATTACTACGTGGGAATGTAATGATTTATAAAAATACTAGATAATGAGTCTGAAAATTTCCACATATTGAATCCTTTTCTATTATTAATCACTTAATAAATAAAAAACTTCTGAGGGCGCCACTTTCGGATTCTGTGGTATGAAATCCAGCTTAAACCACAGAATATATTATAATAGTACTAACACGTAATAAGTAACATTTAATGGCTCAACAAATAAAATTCAACGGTTGCTAATCGTCAGTCGTCGTGGACGAAATGCATTATCTCACTTTTCGTCGGCAGGTTTAACGTGTCAATGCTTCGACCAAATCGAATCGCATAAACATCTGGTGTTATTGCAATACCAACCTTAATGTATTGTGATAAGGTTGTCAAATAATTGTGAATGCAACGCGCAGGGAATGACGGCGCATGTACACCTAATGGGCCATGAAATTGCTATACGATTGCCAATAACCTTCAAGACGTTTTTAAATTTCTTATTTCTCTCGGATAACGTTAGAATTCTTGTTAATCAAAATAGCGTGAGAAGTTTATATTGCTCTTTTAAAATACGTATGCGTAGGTAGACTTACGGCCGAATACTCAAACGCTGCTTAACTAAAATCTTAGCTGAGGCCACCTTAAGTTTAAGAAGCCATTAGTTTTAAGTGAAATACTCAAACGCTTTTATCTGTTGGTAATGTCTGCTTAGCTAAGGACGCATTAACCATTTGCAATCTGGTAACATTACTGAGATTTGCAAACCGTTTCTTTGCATGCAATCCATCGATATCACACCTGGCACTACGTAATCAAAGTTACCTCAAAAATAATAGCGTGCAACGGAACAATCTCTCTCTATGCCACAGAAGCTCAATGTCGACACGACAATTATGTCAACTGTCAATAAATACTGACTGTCATAATAAATAACACATTTAAACCTAAGAGCGACCTTAATCAACTTAAGGCGGCCTCAAATACCTGTCAGATCTTAATGAACGTTTGAGTATTCCATTTTCGATAGTTTTTGCAGATAAGCGGTCCTTAACTTAAGGTCGTCTTAGAAATTGAGCGGCTCTCAAATTTTGAATTGAGTATGAGTTAAGGCGGTCTCAACTGTGTGAGGAGCTCTCAGCTATTTAAGCAGCGTTTGAGTATTCGGCCGTTAGTTGTGTTAAATATTATTAAAAAAAAATCATCTGTCAAATCCTGAGAGGCTGGCGCCTGGCTATCACAAAGATTTAAATATTTGGGCTATCAGCTACATACACTTTTCTTGTACGGATCTTCTCGCGTCCGGGGAAGCCATCCTCCTCACCTCACGCTCTCCCTCGAAGATCAAGACTCGCGTCTCGTCGCGTCCGGGGAAGCCATCACATGTATAGATGACAGCAAAAGTCAGAGGTGTTTATTGTTAGAAATGATCACAGATTTTACAGTCCCCGCAAGAATCGGAGCATTGAAAATGAACCCAAAAATTTTCGAAAAACCAAAATCAAATCAATTGCAAAATCCTATTATGTTTTTAAAGTTACCAAGGCAGTACCCATTTTATTTTTACGATTCGGCTCGGCTGACTGCCTCGCATCTGCATCTTTTAACACTATTACCATGACGATCGGTTAATAATCATACTACATCACTTTTTATGTACGGAAACACCCGTTTTTCTACAATTCCAAATCTAAAGGGACCACTTACGGGTCACAATTCAAAATATTGTCGCCATTTTGTAGCCAAACTAATACCCTAGGACCAATTTCCATTTTTTCTTAAGTAAACAAACACCCCCCAAAAAACCCGAATTTACCCGAATTTTGCAAAATTCGAAAAAAAATCTAGTAGATTTTCAAAATTCAAACGTTCACACGTGTCTCGATAAATTCTTCAACTTTTGGTACTAGTCCCATCTCGATCCTCTCAAAATCCTCGGAGATATGGCCAAAAATACGTCTCAGGCGATTTGCAGCTGATAACCATTTTCAATGGTAAAACCTCCTCACCTCACGCTCTCCCTTGAAGATCGAGGAGGGAAGCCAATCACATAGATGACAGCAAAAGTCAGAGGTGTTTGTTGTTAAAAATAACCTCCTCACGTCACGCTCCCTTGAAATATCCGTTTTCAATAATCAATCCACAGATAGAGATAATTAGGACTGATCCAGATTAATTGCTAGGCAACTAGCAACTATCTTTAATTCTTTATTACATTATACTACATAGTACATTATATAAACGTTGCATAATAGAACTAATCTGGATCAGGCCTATCACTATCTGAACGATTTAAATCTTTAAGACCGAAAGACGCAATGATGTGATCTTCAGTCCGATGTACGGAACCGTACAAATTGATAAATCAGGAATACCTCAATATAAATTGCAATTTCAAAAGGAGTTTTTCAAAAATATCAAATGCTGCTCTTGTGTGGGGTCATCCTTCTTAATGTTTAAAAAAAGCATCAGCACTATTTCATACTATACTTAAATGTAATTACGCTTCAAATAATCACGTACCGCAAGTGACTCTTATTTATAAATTAATATTCCATTGCTTACAATGGCCAGTGGTGTTATTATAACGTGCATTCCACGTCTCATAATAACATGCAGTCTGGCGTGGAAGTGACTGCACCACTTGTACAAACATTCGGCATAACCGAAGTACGAAGAGCTGTAGAATACGCATGAAACTTGCCTTAATTGATAGAAAATTCTATAGAGAATTTACGATAGTAATATTTACTTTTCTCGAATTTATTGCAGTCTCTTTTAACCCAAAATCGAGACACAATATGTTTCTGTTTTGGGTTTAAGAAACAAGAACTGTGTCAAAAATCATTACCATTCAAATACCAATGAAACACGATTTTGACGATAACATTAGCAGACTTGACCCCCTGGACTGGTGAAAATGCGAAAAGCCACTGGATGGTAGACGTGTGGTGTTATGTCACAGAGTATGGCCCCCCTCCCGGGTCCCATCGAGCCCACTAGGGGCTAGTGGTATCATTTTTAACTTTCCGAAATCCCCCTTTCAGCCAACTTCGTTCTCCATTTGAGTTCCTAATATCAATCTAGCTCTAAATAAACCGTTGGATACCTACCAAAATACCCGGTTTAGTACCCAAATTCGAGTGAACGGTCACTTTTTTCCTGTATACCCTTGGCTGTTCCCTTGAGGGTACAGTGGAAAACGGTCATTACAGAAACCAGTAAGGTAGAACTTTACTAGAGGTCTGAGTCTCATAAGTTGGCAAAGCATGTTGGAGTACCTGCTTGTACAAATTAAGCATGCATTTCTTTGCTATCCTGAGCTTGTGTTTGTAAGATATTTCCTCAATTGAATGTACTTTTATTAAATTTCTGTCTGTAAGCACAAACGGAATACTTCCTATTTGATTTATTTGCTTCTATTCTACGTATACCTACTGTGGTTTCAGTGTAATCGTTCAAAATTAGCGCTATTTGGACTCCAACTACAGAATACATAGGTACTTGTTTACGTAAAGGCACGACTTTTGACCAACCTTGTCTTAATTTTGGCATAAATTATAATACTAATATTACTATATACTTGGTAAGGTTACGTTTTCAGACTCAAGTCTCTTCGTGTCAGAATGTACTCAGCCTTATCGTTGAGTTAGGTAGGTATATTATAAAGTCTCCAATTGCGTCAATATAAATCACATGTCTTACGAAACGTCAGCAAATTCTTGCGGCTCCACGTAATTTGGTGTAAAGTTGCGCGTGCGTCACCCAAGTATCCGATAAGCGGCTTACATGCCGCCTGATAAGATATAACCGCGCTAGTTACATGCCGCCGCCGCCGCGTGGTGTCACCACTTTGGCACTTTAGCACTTAGGCACCAGATAAAGAGTGAACACATAACTATAGAAGCCAAAAAAACGAGCTCTGTAAAATTATTGTTTCCATGGCAATTTCAATCAAAATTTTGATCAAATCAAATTCATGGTAATTCCGAGGCAATATTTAAATATTGCAATTGCAATTCCTGTTAAATAGCTATCATTATGCTCACAAATGCGTCGGATAACAATTCGTAAGTATTATGATTATGAATGCTATATCATTAAAAAGTTTCTTGTATGTAACGAAATTTATTTGGAATGTTAGAAAAAGACAATTTAAGTATTGGCTGTGATTTTGTGATTCCAAATGTCTACACGTCAGGATTTAATATTTTCAACTCTGGGTTAGGTATGTAATGTTTTATGTCGTGTACTCTGTTGGCGTGCATAAAAGTAATGAAATAAATAAATATATATAATACTTTTTTTATTATGCATTTAATAAAACTACAATAACCTAATTCTGTTGCAACTTATTCGCCCTTAGAAACCCTTTGGGTCTGTATCTATGGCATTGTAAGATTGTAAGTTACATACAATCTAGCGATTCTGGCTCACGTGAATTCATGTTATATTTTGTAATACGATTTCACTTGAATTTCTATTTTCCGGATGATAAATTAAGTAAGTACATAATTGATTATTAATACCTCGGATATTAATACAATACATTAAACAGCAACCGTTTAAAAAAAATGTAAAAAATGTCGCTGAGGACAGGATTCGAACCTGCGCGGGTAGAACCCATTGGATTTCAAGTCCAACTCCTTAACCACTCGGACACCTCAGCTATATACTTTATGAACGAAAAAGCGATCTACTTACAATTAAAAATAATTTGTTTGTACAACCCACAGACCATACAACAAGTACTGTACATTTGTACAACCCTACCAACGAAAATAAACTTTATTGTATTTAATTAATTATGGGTTATATTGGTTTAGCATTGAGTCATCTTTAGTTTAAATTTTGGTACAGTTTGTTTGTACAGTCGGTCTCAGAATTTGTTTAACACCTTAGTATCATATTATTATCATATTTTCACACCACCTGCTCGACAATGTCCAATTACATAATCATATCTCGTGATCTCAACGTAAAGCAAGGCATTATATCCCGAGGGATATAAAGTGGTATGAAAATCCCAAGGGGTCCATATAATGTAATTTGAATTTGGAACTTTAAAATTGAAATGAAAACGAGGATTTTTTCAAAATCGAATTGGCCCGGCCTCCATTAGAAAGACACACAAAAAGAAAAAAAAAAACCCGATTGCAAAGAATGTATCAAAAGACAGTTATCAACATGGAGTAAACTTGGATTTGATTACTTTCCATTTAAAAAAATTAAAAATGTTTATTTCCTACAAAATGAGTACAAGGAATGTTCTGAGGCTATATATTTTTTTAACAATGGAAAGTATTTTAATAAATAAAAAATGATTCACAATCCATTGTTAACATTTACTCTGTGATCGATGACTTAATTATTAGTCTGCTGGAATGCACCCAGTGTTAGGTGTCATTTTAGCAGTTCCGTATTATAGTCTGTTTATCCTTACTTGTCATATTAAACAATCTTCATACAACAAAGACTGTCTTCGTCTTGGGTGTCTTGAACCCCTCGTTTCACTCAGGACTCAACATAACTCACAGTCCCTCATTACGCTCAGGGTCCAATATGCCGCCCGCGTGACGTAAGACACTGCTTTATCCCCTTGATGCATAATCTTATATTGCCATCATAAGTATCTATAGGTGGTAGGGTGGCATTGCAACTTACTAAACAAGCGGGATCGTTGGTAGGACATAGTTACTAAATTGCTTAGCTATAACAAATAAGGCGTCATATGGTAGGTAATATCCTTAGCAACATATTTTATCTTACAATGTTTTTTTGTAAACTAAATACTATAGTTTATTAAATAATTAGAAAAACGTCCTAAAAAGACAAATTTCCAACAATGGCATTTTTAGTTTTGTAGAATTGAAACAGTAAATTAAAATAAAGTAGGCACCTACTACGTAATTATATCTAACTAAAAGGATTTGCCCAAGAAAAAAAGTTAAAATCTTTGAATGCAGTTCTAATTATTTTTAAAAACAAAATGAAGTCTTCTTTCAGTAAAATTTCCTACCTTCAATATTTAAGGTACTCCTCCGTGTGGCAAAGTTTTGGGACACCATGTATACAATACTAAATAATGTATACTTGTATACCCTGATATTTGATTTTTAAACAACTTACATAACAATTAACTTCATTCAAATTATGGTGTTTTTTGATTCATGATACCTACTTACTTACTTTTTCGATATTACATTTACATTTTCCAAACTTTCCGTAAAGATTTAAGTAGGTACATAATGTCTTTTATGGTAAGTACCTATCTGTGTATTTTCGGTGTCCGACGTCATCAAAACAAATTATTCATAGTCGTCAAAACTTACATTCACGTGTAAATTTGGAAATAGTTACTTAGCAAACAGAAAGAACCAAAATATCAAAACAACGGAATTTGTACACATCGCTCCCCTTACAGAGTACTCGAAGAAACACTCCATTAAATCTGACTGTAAAATTGAGACAATACCCCAAACAATATTATTTATTTACGAGTCATTAATAGAGCCAGTTAATTGCATTATTCATCTCGCCGCCAGCGACTGGTTAACCAAACTGAGGCCGCTAGACCTTGAAACTAGTTAAACTGGACGAGGGGTCAGAGATAGCTGGTCGGTCGGCCGTGGGGAGTAGGTTGACTATGAGTTTCGTCACTTGTGAAACTAATTTGAAATAACACAACACAACTCGAACTAGTTATTCAAACTACCTACCTATAGATACAAAGTCGCGTTAGGTCGCAATAAATTGCACTGTATTTTTTTTATGTCCAACGGGTTAGTGTTTGGCCTTCATTACCTCACCCGATGTTAAGTGACGATGAGGCCGAAGGTGGAAGCGTCAGACTCAGGTAAGAATTGAACCCGGTACCCCTGCGTCTTAGGGTGGGTACTTACTTAGGTAATATACTTACGGTACTTACTTAGGTATAGGTTCGCGAACCTCCGCGCTCCGCGAACCTGGAACAGTGCGCTGTAGCAAACTTTTTATTTTCACTTTGGCTATTAGTGTGTGTGTACCATACGTGTGCGAACCAGGTTCGCATATTACATGTTCGCACACGTACACAGTTACACACTATGGCGCACTGTTGCAGCACAGAGTAAACAATTTTTTCAGAGGTTCCCGAACCTTAGCGGGTACTCACCCACTAGTGGTACTGTAAAGGTATACACGGGTGGGCGAACCACTAGAACACAGTGAAAACCTCAATGTGTTCCGACTTATCTCAGGAGCAGTGCAGTCATATGGAAACAGTTTCTAATTAATACATCAAAGAGACATAAAACCCTAAATAGAGTAATTTAAAATACATTGTAGGTCAGTCACCGTAGACAAGAGTCAAGACACAATATATTGCGAATGGTTCCAAAATCATTGCCTTTTGGTATAAAACATACTTATATCAAAGTTTTTCTATTGCGTCGTTGCCATTTCAGTGCAAAAACTTTACAATATCATGACATGTTTTATTGAATAAACTTAAAATAAATTATTATGAAAACTTTATCTGAATAATATCACGTTATTAAAGCAGGTACTTATAGAAAAAGATAGTAATATGTTAATCGATACTCACATATTTTTGTTTTATAAGTTTTACAATCTTGCTAAAATACAGATTTCAATAAATATCCCAGAAAAGATAAAACTGTTTGTAACCCTAGTGCCAGACAACCAGTGTCAGCGTCCTCGCCGGTTGCCGCTCCGAGTAGAAAGAGATAGTAGCGCACTGGTCAATACACGTGCGAGTGAGACGGAATACATAGGGACAATCCGAGTAAATTGCTCCATGATTGGATAATTATTTTATTGATACAGTTAAATGCCATTGACAATGCCGAGAGGACGGGGGAGTGAATGGGTAATTTGTGAGAATCGGACACTGTGGTTCTGAAAGGGGATTAGTAATTAAAGCTCAAACATATGGTACCTACCTACGAAAGGTAATTAGGTTTTAAAAGCGCCTTAGCTTAATAGGTACCTTTCAAGAGTAGACAAGATTCCTTATTTTTGTCATTGTTTACTGTCCAAGCTGCTCGTTTGTGGAATGAACTGCCGAACGAAATAAAGCAAGCACAATCTATAGAGAGTTTTAAACGCCAAGTTAAAGAACATTATCTGCTTTGCCGTCATAGTATTTATTTTTACTCTATCCTTTGTTTGTCGAAACGATATTTATTGTATTATATCTAGATATAGTATTTTGTTATAAATATTATGTTTAAGTATGTATATTATTATTATTATGCATATATAAATTATATACTTAAGTAGATTTATGTAAATATCGTATTTAGGTTAAAATGAACGTTTTTTTGTTCCTACTTTTAAAACACCATAAACTGCCAATTTCTTATTTTTCTTTCTGTTTTGTGTAAATAAATGGTTGCCTGGAAGATATTGCTTTTCAGCGATAAGCCCGCCAATTGTTCCACTTTTGTACTGTCCTTGTATGTATTTATTATGTTGAACAATAAAGTATTTATTCATTCATTGTTCTAACTTAATTTCCTATCCCATCCCAACAAGACCTTTTCACATTTTCTGTTTTTTTTATAACTACTTAGGTTGGTTGGACTTATTTAGTTTAGTTCTATAGGTGCCTAGGGGAATGCCATATGTGGAAGCTTGATTGCTACCACATATGGCTTCATAAGCGTGGCCCACTTTATAAATAGGTACAACGTCATTCACAGTCACTTCATAGTAAGCAAGCAATAATAAACCGGTAAACGACGGACGATAAATACAGGCTGCACTTTTATTCACTCTCCTTAAGGATGTGTTTAGTCCATGAAACTAAACAAGTTTCTCTAAGCGCTAAGGGTACTGATGATGGCCACCCAGGGAGTGAATAGAGAAGAATCGCTCTACACACCCAACTGATCATCAGCATTCTAAGAGATATATGGATCAGAGTTTTCAGTTTCAGAATTTCCATAGATTTTTATGCTAATTTCGTGTTTTTTTTAAATCACAGTGGCGGTCACATAATTAAAGACTCCAGTCGATTTTCATACAAAGGAGGTAGGTAACTTTAAAGCCTTGGTTCTCCGTCAAGGATTGACTGAGCCGTGATCTGATGATGGCCAACCAAGGAGCGAATGGAGGAGATTCAGATCGCTTTACACACCCAACTGGCATGATCAACATTCTAAGAGATATAAGAATTTTCAGTTTCAGGATTCCCATTCATTTGTATGACAATCTCGCGGTTTTTTAATTATATCTCTTAGAATGTTGATCAGATCAGTTGGGTGTGTATAGCGATCTAAATCTACTCCATTCTCTTGCTGGGTGGCCATCATCAAATCATAGCTAGGTCAATCCTTGAACCAAGGCTTCAAAGTCACCTCTTTTGTATGAAACTCGACTGGTGTCCTTAATTATCTGTCCATCACTGTATAAAGTATTTCACTTAGAAGGACAATAAACAAGTATCAGCATTTTTACCCGACTGCGAGAGGGTTATGTTTTTAAAGAAACCATTGCATCACACAGATTAGTTTATTTTAGGAAGGTGCTTTGAATAATAGTAAAGTAATAATCAAGTACGAAAATTTCCATGAAACCTTTTTACAATTTATGAGGTTCCATTTTTTTCAGATTTATAACATTGCGAGAGAAAATAGATGAAATCAAGGCACATCAATGTAAGAAAAACTAACAAAACAAGATGGGCTGGCCACACAATAAGAGGCGATGAAAGATGGATTAGATGCAAGTGGTATATGTTAACTAATTGGTACCCCAGAGGAGGGAAAAGAGGGAAAGGAAAGCCACAGATGGGAGGATGATTTGGTAAAGATGGCAGGGAGGAACTGGATGAGAACGGCTAGAGAGAGCGAGAAGTGGAAGAGTTCGGCGGAGGAGGCCTTTGCCGGAGGGCACACAGGGGATTAGGGTTGCCAACCGTACTATAATATATAGTATTGTACTATATTTCGGGTCTGCGTACTATATACTGTTGAAGAAATATATAGTACGCAAAAATACTATATTTTTAACATCGCACGCTAAGAAACATATATTTAATTTTTTAAATTTGTGATCGTGCATTTTGACTGATTCGAGAGCGTGCAGTGTATATAGCATCTGAATTCTGAAAGTATCTATCTTATTGCATCAATGTCAAATTCAAAAGCTTCAAACGATAGTTTGGTCATTGGTTGGTCTGCTCTATTTTTGTTTTCAGATTTTGAACCGCAAAATATAACATTATTCTTTCTTTGAGAAATATAACTTAAGTCTTAGATAAATTAGTTATGGAAAGTGGTAGCGATAACGAAAGTGCGTCAAGTTCAATTCAAGTGCGATTAAAAAGCGAAAAATACAAAAGACTCCAAATATATCCAAAACTTGTTGAAAAATGCAAAAACTGAAAAAATATAGTTTTTATAAAAATAAATAAGTAAAAAAAATATTTGCCTTTTAAATACTATATTTTTTTTAAGTGTACTATATTTTTTATAGCTTAATTTGAAAAATACTATATTTCGCCAAAGACATGTTGGCAACCCTACAGGGGATCTAAATACTTAAATGATAATAAAACTAACAAGGGCGTCGCCATCTTATGCCCCAGGAGGGGGCAAGTTAATATTAAGGATGAGAAAAATATGAATTTTTTGTACAGTCAAGAGCGCCTTAGTGAATTTATTCATGTATTCAGTTTTAGTTCAAGTTCAAGTTAGAATCTTATATTTGAAACTGAAACTATCCGAAAGTAACGGATACTCCGAAATAATTTCGTATCCGTACCCGTATCCGAAAGAATAATATTATTTCTAAATCCGTATCCGTATCCAGATCCGAAATTTTGTATCCATAACATTCTAAGTGTGGAGTCAAAGAAAATGTCACTACCTACTAAGTATCGTTTTTCGCATGCCTTTGTTTTTAACCGACTTCAAAAAAGAAGGAGGTTCTCAGTTCGGTTGAATTATTTTTTTCTCTAGATTACCTTACTAATATTATAAATGGGAAAGTTTGTGGGGTTGGATGTTTGTTCCTCAATCACACAAAAACGGCTGAACAGATTTGGATGAAACTTAACACACAGATAGTTTATAGCTTGGACACAGAATACATAATAGTACAAGTGCCTGGATTAAAACATAGAATACTTTTTATCCCGGTCAAAGGTTCCCTAGGGATTTTCCGAATGTCCACGTGGACAAAGTTGCTGGCGGAAGCTAGTTTATGATAAATTTGGGTTCAGACGGTCTTCCATCAAAATTTATCATAATTAGTTTTAGGTTTAGGCGTGAAAACTCGAGTTTCTTTTCCGCATAATAATATTATAAGTAGTAACGTCCGTAAAGTGATCACAGGCGGATTAGCGAACCACCAATTTCCCGTTGATACCTTTTTGCAGCTTGGAAATGATTTGAAACCTTTGATATCTAGCTGCCTCAGGCCTGGACCTGAATCTTCAAAGAAATCTAGAGCCATCGTGGTCGTGGGATTACTTACAGTTAATTTTACTATAATATTTTTACCATCCTTTGTATCTAGCTAGAGGGAAACTAAAAGTCATATTTATTTTATTACAACAAGTATCTTAGTATAAAACTTTAATCATTTGATGTCAAAGATTGCAGGAACGAGTTTGTAACAGTCAGAAACTGTTAACATTTACCTTTTTAGGGTTCCGTAGCCAAACAGGCAAAAAAACGGAACCCTTATAGATTTTTACAGATTTCGCCGACGAAAGGTGGCGATAGGTACCTAATTGATCAATAATATTTAAGGGGATTGTCAACCACGTGGTTTCTATACAATCGGCGATAACGTTTCCCACCCTCTAAACCTGAACCTACAGTAATTAATTTTTGGTATTTTTTTGAAATGCCTAAATACTAGGGCTGTACGTTTTGATTTTTTAAATATCTATAATGGATTTCGAAATATTTGCATTTAAGTGATTTCATACAAAACACAGAAGTGCCAATATTTTCAAATCTACAATGAATATTTTAAAAATCAAAACGTACAGCCCTAGTTTTAGGCATTTCAAAAACATACCAAAAATTCGTTGCTGTAGGTTAAGGTTTAGAGGGTGGGAAACGTTATCGCCGTTTGTATGGAGACCACGTGGTTGACAATCCCCTTAACTAAGTGTCTTGCAAAAAAGAGACTAATTCTTAATTTATTGAGATTTGTTACTAAATATTTAGATTTTATTCATTTTCTACTTGAAACCTAACCAGTCTAACAAATACAGTAAATATCACATCCAGATAAATTAAGCACCAACCACAGATAACAACGATATAACCGGCCCTTAGGCCGCATTCTAATTGGCAGTTAGTCGCTGGATCGCATTCGCTAATGAAATACTTGCAGGACGCTTAAACATGTGTTATTGGTTTAAAGATTAGAATGTCTGATTGCTATAGTACCTATTATGCGAAATGTGAAGGTAGGGACAGATTGACAATAAGGAGAAGATTAAGGGCTATTAATTTTTTAACCGACTTCCAAAAAAGGAGGAGGTTCTATGTTCGTTTGTATATTTGTTTTGTTTTTTTTTGTGTATGTCCACCGATTACTCGAAGACGGCTGGACCGATTGAAATGATTCAAACGTTATTACATTAGGTAAACTCTCAAGTTGGTCCCATTTTTTAAAATATGGAAATCGGTTCAGTACTTAAAGCACGAAAATAGTATGATTTTGTGTGAATTACCTCGATGATAATGGTCGTATTGCTTCTTTGTTTATGAACTGAATAATAAAATTATTATTTTGTAGGAAGAGGGATATCTTAAGTGTAGGTTCTTTAACCGACTTAAAAAAGGAGGTTCTCAGTTTGACCCGTATGTATGTTTCTCCGCGATTATCTTACGTTTGGCTGAGCCGATTTTTCTACATATTATAATATACCTTACCTACAAGGTACCTACACTAAAAATAAAAAAAATGTTAAAAAAAACAAAAAACCGACTTCAAAAAACCTACCTTTAAAAAGCAAGAAATAATAGTCGTAATAATAAAAATAAAAATAAATAATAGGTCGGGTGAGGCTTTTAGAATAAAAACGAGGAATCTGTACTCCAGCCCCTCGCGACTTTAATAGACGTATTTTTTTATTATTACGAATATTAATCCTTGCTTTTTAGAGGTAGGTTTTTTTATTATGTTCGTTATCCATGACCATTACTTTTCACAACATGTCAACGTCATTTCTGGATTTCATTACTGGATTGGTCTTCAAGAGTAAATTCTCACAAATATTGAAGAAAATGAGATTTCGGAAGTTGGTATCCACGTGAACTGTAAACGTGATCGCACACGTGATCCCACACACACGTGTTACGTTAACCCGCAGGTAATTAGTTGTCCGTGTTCCAAACCGGGTCATCAAACAATGCCTGTACGTGAGAGGTTAGGAAAGAACGGTAATCAAAGAAATTCCGCTTTTATCTCGTAATTGGTACACAAATAAGTCGGGGTGAGAAAATATAATTGAGGTCGGTAATAAATAATGAAGAGCGAATCAAGCTTTAAATTCTTTTTCAAGTTATTAGTGTTGGCCATTTTATTCTATAGATAGGTAAGTAAGTACACCTACCAGTAACTATTTCGCAAAAAATATTTTCAATGAATGGTTTGGTAGTGTTTTCAAAAATATTTTATCACAAATTTGACAGATTCTCTCTAGCAGATCCCTCATTATTCGTTCAATAGTCAATGTAGTATAGCTCTACATTGAAAATGTTTGTAATAACTATAACCGACGAACTGCTGACGACTATCGTGACCAAGTGACTGCGTTACGCAGTTGCGTAAGTACGTTTGCTATTCTATGATAGGACATGAAATGCAGATACTTTTTTGCTTATCAGCCGTCTAGTAGGCAGGGATTGATAACGTTATTTTTTAATGTAACGTTATTTCTTACTTTTTTATCGTTACTTTTAACATTAACGTTATGTCGATAAATAACGTTACTTAAGATATTAAAATTAACGTTATGTCAGTAAATAACGTTATTTAACGTTATTTCTTACTTTTTGTTACCGTTACTTTAAAATTAACGTTATTTCAATTAATAACGTTACTTTTTACCGATAATTTTACCGGTACTATTGTAACGGTAAAGTTTAACGCTATATTTAACAGTAACTTTACCGGTACAATAATTTTAACGTTATTTTTACCGGTAAATTTACCGATAAAATGTTTTAGCGGTATTTTTAACGTTATTTTTTGTATCGTTTTATTTTTTAACGGTATTTCAATCCCTGCTAGTAGGAGATGCCTGAATGTTGTCTTTGCAATGTAAATCATACATTACAAAATACAATACAGCATCAAGGACCTGAAAAATGATCCTTTTTTTTTAGGTCCATGGAAAGATCGGAACAGCGCACTTTAATTCAACGTGTGCTGAAAACAAGTCGTTTTGATGGTTTTGATTTAGTGTATTAATAAAGTTTTTTTCTGCAGTTCTAATAACGTAATATTTACACACTCTAGAATATGTGTTAGCGTATAAAATGTGCTGGTCGTCGGAAAGTCATTAAATAATACATCGTGAGACACTGTTCTATGCCAAGCCACAGTAATAAAATAAACAGGCAGTAAACATAAAACATAAGTACGTACATTGTCTTAACACAATATTCAATTTTAGTGATATTTTTCTGTTATTGCCAAATTGCGATCCTGCCTCTTGATCCAAAGATCCCGGGTTCGAATCCTGAATATCGGGTAAGTTTGATGTTTGTGAGATGAGCTAGGCATTTTGTTCCCGAGTCATGGATGTTTATAAACTTATTGATATGTTTCTATCCGTTATTTGTTACCATTGACCTTAGGGACAAAATTAATGGTGTGATTTGTCTTGAATATTTTGTTTATTTATAAATTCATAGAGGCTCTTTTGATTTAAATTCGGAGCAATATTAACAGTAACAGCCAATCCGTATCGGGATCGCCTGGTAACAGTTGGTAACGGCCCGTTCACCTTATAGTTACATTTGTGATACACAGAATCTAGGCAGACTGACTACCTGTTTCCAATTTTTACTACGAAGTTCCGTAACGACGAAGTGCATTGTTAGATGAAAAAAAAGTTGGATTTGTATAGATTAATCTATCCTCAATAACAGTAAAATCATTGCGATTGTAATATAAATCGTTCAGTTCTATAAAAGGCACTCTCGAATTCTGCCTGCCTAGCATGACCGATCTATATATGATAAAGCGTTTTATCACGTTTAACTGTCAAAAAGACAAAGGAGTTTGACAGCTGAGTGTCGATAAAATGCTATATCACGCGATATAAATCGGTCATGCTAGGCAGGCAAGAGTAAAGTTTTTGTCAGCAGTTGATCTCTTGCTGATAGGTGATTGGGAACAGCCTGTCGATTCTGTAACCAAACTCGCATCTCACTTCGAACCTCACTTCACCTTGCGTGAATTTGTTATTAGAAATTAGCCGTATATAAGCTATTTTACCGATTGCAAAAGAATTTATGTAGCTACCGTAGCTATTTAAAATCTTTTGTGATTAGAAAAACAGCCTATCATTATATTTTTTATGATTTAAAATTTCTGCGAAGTGAAGTGAGGTTCGAAGTGAGATGCGAGTTTGTTACAGAATCGACAGGCAGCCATTTGAAGAGGCAGAGACAATTCATAGGTATAAGGTTTGAGCTGCAAATGACTATATTATAGAGAATACGTCCTATGAATGCAAAAAACACTTGAAAACTTAAAAATGCTTGTAATGAAAATTGAAAAGGAGGCACTAATGATATCGTGTAAAACAACAAGTTTTTGCTTCAAGTTTAATGCTGCACTAGAATAGTTCGTGGTGCCACGTGCCACATTTATAGAAATGAGATTCATTTCGTTCGTATAGTAGACGAACATATTATACCAACATCTAAAATCATGCAATTAAAATGCCATGTGAATGACCTAACTAAACCATCTAAATTCCGATGTTCAGCTAGCTGCATTGCTACGTGTAATACTTTTTTATTGCGTTTAGTTCGTGGTGCCACGTTCGAGTTTCGCTGATTAGCCTAATCAGCGAGTGGCTCGGTCGTCAAACAGAACGCACGCGCACCGTTACGAGAGCGCGGCCGTTCACCCTGCGCGCGCGCAAATCACTTCCCAGATTGGTGCCGCGTTGTGATTGCGCGGTTTTTAGACTGCCGGCTTGCGGATAGCTCTTATAGTCTGTGGTATGGAATATGGGTTGAAAGTCTAAAAGAGTAGGGATGGTAAAGTCAAGAAGTCTCCTCTTTAAATTAAACGCGATTATAACACAAGTTGTTTACTGTAAAACGCAGACAATATTTTTAATACTCGAACGAAAAAGATCGTTCAATTAGAGAAAATCGTGCAGGCTGTCACATAGTTTTCAAGCTGGCGCATCTTGGTTTAGAAATGCTACTTACATCACATTAAGTGTAGCCTTATTTTTTTTTCATGTTCCAATTATGAGTTAAGTCACTTACAAAGGCGGGTTTTGCTTAGGCTGTTCATGGTTCATGTCACTCAAAGTTTTTGTACAATACGTTACCTTTGTCCAGGAGGGCCCATTCATAAAAATCATCATCAAGAAAACTTTGCCAGCGTAGCACAATACTGGCAGAAGGAGTAAATTAGCTGAGAAGAGGAAGAAGCCAAGAGAAGGAAAGAAAGTGAAGACGTAGCCCAAAGAGAAAAGATTGCAAGTGGATTACAGTTTCGCGCTCTCAGGTGACGAAAATCTTTCATTGCTTTTGTTTTTCAATGTTTCCATACAGTATTAGGTTGTTGTGATGCGTTGTAAAAACACTAGACACGAATAAATTCAGGTAAAAACCAAAATGGGTGGTAATTTCCGAGGCCCAATAAAAATTTATGCTATAACTATGCTTGTTGGTTAAAAAGCACCCTGAATACTTTGTAAAATGTAGTGAAAAAAACGATAATTTACGAGCATCGAGAAAGAATCAACTAGTAATACCTAAATCTAATCTAACTATATTTCGTAAAAATGTATATTATATGGCTATCAAAATATTTAATAAACTACCGCTGGACATTATCAATCAACCAATAGAGAAAAATATTTTCAGGAATAAATTATTTAATTGGCTCCTACAGCACAGTTTCTACTCGACCAAGGAATATTTGGAGAGAAAAAAATGACATCTCTACTTAATCTGACTTATTAATGATAATTTTGCATAATTGACATTTAATTTTGAATATGAGATTTCTGTTGACAATTTTGTAATTTATTGACGTCTTAAAATAGCAATAGGTACTTAGTAGTAATAATATTTACTATAGATAGCTGACACTTACTAACATTTGCATGCCTACAGACTTAAGGCAGAATATTGTTGAAACTTTATTTAAAACATTGTCACCAATCTCAATGTAATGTACACAATATTGTGCAAATAAATATTCTGATTTCTGATTTCTGATTTCTGATTTCGGTGAAATTATTAGATTTATTCTTAACTGTAAACGCCAAGTCAAAATTTACTCCGTTTCATTACCTCACCAAATAAAGTACAGAAACCACTTTTATTACGAGTCCTACAACGTTTCTATTACACCAACAAAGTTGTTCTGCGAAAGCAATCCCATTAGCATTTTAATCGGAAAGCAGAGTTTCTCCAACACGGTATTAATTCTATGAAGCTGACATAAAAGTAGTTTCATAATCATCCTTGCGTTGGTAGGTAATTGTATAAATGTATGGTATGATTTTGTCAGCTAGTAGTTGTGTATGGTTTTTCCATAAACATAATATTCCAGTTTATGGGTTTTTCAAAAGAAATATACTTAGGTATCAGAGCCCCGACCGAAGAAAATATTAAACTGTACTCCATATACACCCTCTCTCTCTCTCTCTTATCTTTATAGTAAGTAATATTTATTTAACTTAAAATTTTCTCCATAAGTAAGACTTAGAGCCCAGAATGCCATTGAAACATATTTTTTTTTAAATCCACAACCGGATAGTACTTTGCTTTGCCTTCACTACACCTGATGTTAAGTGACGATAAGGTAGAAGTGTAACCGCACTACACCCGTATTCCTCATCACTGAGGAACTGGCTATCTTACCTCTTACTGCCGGAACACAACAATTTTTATTTTTTTGATATGGCGTCAAACTTGGGTATGGTGGCGGACTTAATTAAAAACCCTGCCACCAACATACTTTAAATATAAATATAATTGAAATTATAACATTTCTGTTTTGGTTTCAATATAAGCGTTATTCTCCGTTTATATTCAATTGAATAGTGACGATGATCATTAAATTGAATTGCTTACAAAATATTGAACACATTACAGAATAATAATAAAAAGAGACCTCAGTTGATCTGAAAATAACATCTGAAGTTTATTCCCTCCAAATTCCTGATGATTTTGTTAAAAAGTTTTGGCTTTCTTAAATTTCTCAATTAATCATTCATTAAGAACTATGGTTTCCATTGCCTACCAAATCACGCACATCATACATATACATACATACACTCACGCCTGTTTCCCATGGGGGTAGGCAGAGACTATGGATCGCCACCTGCTACGATCCTTACACACTTCTTTCGCTTCTTTCACATCCATCAATCTTTTCATACATGCCCTAACATCATACATACTACCTACTAAATATTTTTAATAAAAGAGATACATTATTAATTTATTAATCTGAACTCTTCATAACATATTATTTGCATTCCATTTCTTCAATTTCGCGATTTCGATCCTTTTTGACAGTCATTCGAAACATTCTACCTTCAAAAATAAAACAAAAGACTTTTCGAGAGAAGTCTCAAGATTAATAGTTCAGAATGTGGCTGATCTAATTTGACACGACTCACATCTTTGTTGACACTGACAGATCTATAAGAATCACCATTAGCTTTAGTAGGGTCACTAACGATACGAGGACATTGATATTTTTATTTATTAGCTACACTGAATTCGTTAATGCTTAAAAATTTCGGTATTTTGTTTGTTTCATCATAATCTTTGTTGGAAATCAAATTTTTACTCCAATCACACTTCTTCGTAGTCTATCAACATTTAATAGAGCGTATGTCTAGCCAGTAACCATTAGCCAGATGGTATATTGTGCAAAGTACTTCCTGTTTTCTACAGTATATCTGATCATAATCAACAATTACATCAGACGTCTCAATTTCATTAGACACTCCACTCACACTTACTTGTTTACGTCTAAATATACAAATTGAAATTGGTCTTCGAAATTGGTAAGCAAAACCGTCAAACATATATATTTACTGCAAGTCTTTATATCTTCTTAAAAACAATACAGGTGAGGTGGCAACCCTATTCAACAGACCAATAGTCTCATAGAGAGCGAAGCGGTCAACGCACCAGTCACACGACACGCGTTAACACACTTAAATTACTGCCCACTTTAAAACCAGACTATCAAGAACTCCTTCTCCAAACAAAATTCCCCCGTACTCTCCAAATTCCCAAACAAACAGAGGAGCAGGAAAGTTCTAAACATACTGGACGCCTACTTCCACAGCCAGAATATTATGAGCTGTTGCAACATTAACTAGACCACCGGTAATGTCAGCTATCTATGACAACGAGAGGAGGAGGGGAGATCTCTTTAAAATTGTCGTCTGCTTTCAATGCGTTTTTGTGCTAGGATATTCATTTGACTTTGTGAAACGCGATTTTGAATTTGTAAGCGGATTTTAATGGACGTAGTGAGTGATATAGTTAAAGTATGATAAATACTGTGCACTCGAATACTAAATAAATAATTCATGCGAGTTTTAGGTTTCTAGCCCATTAAATTTGTCTAAAATGGAATTTATATATATTGGATATTAAAATTGACAACTAGATAGTTACATAACCTAGATATAGATAATGTTCTTGGTTCCTATTAGACGATATAAATGTTTCATAGAGTCAATAATTTTTACCTACCTGACACAAAATTATATTTATTTTTAAATGAAACCAACCAAGATCAGCATCATGCCTGCCTATTATATGAAAAGAATTGCGATAATCGGACGCCAATTCGTTGTTCAGTTTAGGTACTTCATTCATACCGAGTGGGAAATGTCAAACAAACATCGTCGTCCGCATCCTTTCGTGATTGTATTTATAAAATAAGCCAGCAGGCCCTTAGTTGTCAATATAAGAACCAAAACTAAAATATTAGCCGTCCAACAACACGAAATCTCCGGCATTCTTGTCATTTCAGAAATTGATCTCGAACAAATCCCCCGCTCTAATGATTGGTGCTGGTCAGAAAATAGGATCTGTGCCCCTCGATGAGTCGCCAATTGGAGCAATTTGTCACATTTATCGTCCCGCGTGTTATCCCGTTTGTGTTATTTGTGGCTATTTGGAAGTCGCTATTCTTTCCATTCCACCATTTACCACCAGTTCGTTTTTTCCGTGCGATTTCGAATAATTCAACATTTAGACATTGTTTTCTAGCTTTCATAATTTACACGCGTCTTTTGCTGTTTCTTACAAATAATACTTTTCTTCTATTCATATAAGGCATGAATTTATAAACAGAAAATCAGATCATGTCCCTTGTTGGGTCGCCAATCGGAATAATTTATCGCATTCCTTGTCCCATGTTTTTTTGACAATTTATTCTTCTCTCTTTGTTCGTGCAATTCCAAATAATTTATCATTACATTGTTATAGCGGGTTAGTTAAGCATAATTTTATTTTAGATGTGTCTTTTGTTGTTGCTTCGTGTCTTTTAGTTAAATTTAATTAAACATATCAAGACGTCAATTACAAGTACAAGATACTACACTAACACAATTTCAGCATAACCATGTTACTGCAGTAGATGGCTATTTTAAGGAAACATCATTTATTATCTAGGTAACATTCTCGAGACATATCACATTTTGAGAAACTTACTAGGTACTGTTTGTTGATCATGTTACCGCTAATACACGACGAAATAATGAAAAAGTATGTAGCGTAACATTCAGCATCAGCAACTATTAGGGATCACATTTGCTTGCCAATTTTGATGTTAAATATGCTGGTGCAAACATTTTTGTTTTATGCAGGTACCACATGAAAAAAACAATATGCCTTTAATCACTCAGGTGGCCGCTGCATTGGATTTGTTGATTATTTTTAATGTACTTTTTGGGTAAGAAATAACCATGGCTTATTGTTTTCTTTTGATACACACTAAAATCTAGAAAGTTTGCTCCCCAAAATCTTAGAATAAAGCCAAAAATGTAATTTGGCTGTGGATGCACTATTACGGCTTGCAATGCAACTAAGGACTTGCAAGTCTATAAAGGACGCGAGCAGGAGCATTCCCCGGCCCGTCCCCTCCATTAGCCAGTAATTTACTTCGCTCCTGCTATTCCCCAATGCATTTCCTGACCATTCAATTTGTACCCATCTACGGC
Source organism: Agriphila straminella (assembly GCA_950108535.1). Taxonomy (NCBI): domain Eukaryota; kingdom Metazoa; phylum Arthropoda; class Insecta; order Lepidoptera; family Crambidae; genus Agriphila; species Agriphila straminella. The sequence continues at coordinate 14,143,543 of OX467309.1, read as the reverse complement.
AAGTGGTTTCTAACAATAGATAATTTGACATCGTGTTCCTTAGCTGTTATCTTTTGTCACGTAAATGATGTTAAAGGAAAACGCTAACATCTTTATAACTGATGATCCAGCTCATAATTTTCGTTCTTTACGTTTGTTCTCTAAACCACGAATTAAACCTTTTTTATGAGAGATAGGCAAGCACGCCTGCAAGCAATGATGCGATCTACGATGAAACGCTTGCCTTAGAAGTAACCTACTTACTCGCGACTTGTAGGCCCCAGATTGTACTTATCAGTCCAGGAAACACAGACTCAGGCAAGGAGTTCCACTCTCTAGCGATAAGGATGATAAAATTAGAAGCCAAATAAGTCTTTGGGAATTTGGGGATATCCACCAAAAAAGGGGTGACGCAGATTCGTACGTTTTGTTTTGGTTTAAATTAAATAGCTAACTTACGGGTGACATAAATCAACTAAGGATTATCAAATAATATCTAATGCCTCAGTTGACCAGAAAGTGGGCAACAGCGTTGTCCGTTAAAAACGGTTAAACGCTGCCATGTGATCTACAACCTTGTCAAGCCTGGATATTATGGCAACAATTTTACTTCCAAAGGGAGAGGCCAAGGATGAAACAATTCCCTCATAGGTACCTACATTATTTTGTTATAGCTCAAAAGGTTTATGCAGCGTTTTCGATGCAAGCTCTCTTATAGATTAAGTCGGCTTAATTTTTGCTGACACCTTCAACAATTATCGTCATATTTCTACCAATTTACAAAAAAACCTCAACTTATTATACACCTAAACCTATCTCAGGAATCACTCTACCATTTAGTGAAAAGCGCATGAAAATCCGTTAAGTAGTTTTTAAGTTTATCGCGAACAGACAGACAGACGCGGCGAGGGACTTTGTTTTATAATTTGTAGTGATAACAGTTTATACTAATGAAATTAATGTTTAGTAATGATCATTGTGAGTAAAGTAAATTTAGCAAAATTGACATCCAAAAGCTTGGCGTTTTGGCAAATGGCAAAGTTGAAAAAGTACTTCACGCCGGAACAGCTGCTCAATCTATACCAAACGCAAGTTCGATCGTGTATGGAGTACTGCTCTCATCTTTGAGATGGCTCTGCCAAATACCAGCTCCAGACACTTGAGTCCATTAAGCTGAGGGCCAGGAAGCTCATCGGCAACGATAATCTTTTCTGTAATAAGCTCATAAGCCTCGAGTAAAGACGCAAGGTTGAGATGATCGGTTTCTTATCGGATACATTTCGGTGAGTGTGCAGAGGAATTGCACACCCTAATTCCGCGATCTCCCTTCTTCCAAAGACTCGTAGTTACTAAGCGTTTTGCTTCAAATTTAATAATTCGTACCGCTAGAGAGTAGAATTCCTTGCCTGAATCTGTTTCCCGATATGTACAATCTGAGGGCCTTCGAATTGCAAGTGAATTGGTATCTTCTAGTCAAGCGCGTTTCATCGTAGATCGAGGCGTGATAGCGGTTAGAAACCGCTTAAGAACCAGATATTATGAAGATAGTTTTAGTGGCGAGATGTTGGTAAACATCACAATATGATTTAGATTGGCAGTAGGTAGGTACCTATCTAAATGTAATAAAATCTGGAAAATGTGTAATAGGACTAGTTATGTTAACTCCCTTCGCCAAAACGAGATAAATTCTAACCAGTTAATGCAACTCTCCTCACCATATCTCGGCAGCCAGAAATAAACTTCAAAAGCATTTGCACAGAACTACTTAATCTCGTAATATGATAGCTCGCTTAGATTTCTTATCGGCGGTCCGACGTAAAATACGGCCTGCGGGAGGCTTCGGGCCGAATCGGGAATAAATTACAGCTTTTATTGCGCGCCTCGCCTGAGAAGCCGAGCCGAGACCATAAACACGTAAAATGCATGACCAATCAAAATACCAATGTCAGGTCACGCACACTACAAACCGATGCAATACAGAAGCCATAGAAATACCATAGCAACAACCTACTTTCAACTTTATTCTGATTAGTGTAAGTACGAAATTTGACTGGGGTTGGGTTAGTTTGTAATGTGGATGTGTGAAGTGCATTCTGGTTTGTGTGTGTGTGTGAGAGAGTGCACACAGGGAATGTGTTTAGTGAGATGGAACACACGTCCAAGGGATAACGGAGGGCTTACAATCCCCACACGCTATCTTAGTAAGGATAAGACAGGATTATTTTAAATTAAATATTGTATTTAGTTAGATAAGGGATTGGACACGATTATTTGCATTACGATTATGTGGTGTATTTGGCTGTGTAGGACCATTGCGAAACATGGCCCGGATTGGCCAATCGTCCATATGCGTAACTGGCACAGTATCGGCTATCGCAAATCTCTAATTAGGTAAGTATACCCATAGATAGGCTATAATAATATGCTCTACCCATAAAACTTACCTATAGAAAAAGTATTATTCATTAAATCAATTTGTATACAGTATAGATGATAATTTGATTTTATACTCAATCAAAGAAATAAATAACTTCACCTAGATGCAGAAGAATAAAAAATGCAGCATTGCAACATTATAAAAAAAAACATCTAGAAAACTATTTATGTCCTGACGTATCCACTCTACCGCGAGCCAGGCGTCCCACAGCGCGAGCCCCCGCCCACATAAAAAATGACATCTAAATAAATCCATTAGGCCGCGGCGAGCTCTTCCTGTCTGTAAGCCCCTTTACCGCGCGTCTGTAGGCGCCTTTATTTGTGTTTTGACAGCGGCTTTAGTCGTCATGATTTGTGACGAGAAACATATTTAATTAACACTAGCTTTTTATGACGTCATTGCACTAATGTTGGTGTCGTGTGAGGGATTAGTAGGACTTTGATGGACTAATTAAGTTTCTGGAGTTTTAGTAGGAGGTATTTTAACAGTCACCTCTAAAAATATGTATACAGTTTAGAACTTCGTCACTCTAAGAGCTATTACTTTTTTGAACATAAATCAATAACAAATGACAACTACACAACTGCGACAATGTTCTAAACTGTATTTTCAACACACTTGCTCGTAAAGTGAGCCCTAATACATCGCTTTTAGGGCCATAAACCGAGCTATAACAAACGCGTGCAATAATATATAAAACACTAGTTCGTAATAGAATTAACCCTACAAAGTTAAATTAGTACCTTACTGCAAGTTCTATGCGAGTAAACAGAGCATTCCCAATTTAGCCGGGTAATACAGTTATTTTTTTTTTGACAACAAAAAGGTTTTATGGTGCTGAAAATTCATATACATTTTTGGAATAAATAAATGTGTAAGTCCTTAATTAAGTCAAATAAATATATAATTATTATCAAATTATTCATAATTCACAATATTTTGTTATAAAATATTAAAATATTTGCATTTTGTCTCTTAAAATTATAATTTTGAAGTATTAGTAGTAGGCTGTATGCTCCTCACCCCTTTGTTCGCAAAATATTCTTGCGTTGGGCGTGTGAAAAAAAAAACAAAAAAAAACATGCGCGCCTTTTCCCATAATTATCATATTTTGTTTTGCCATATTTGTTGCTGTGTGATAAATTACTTTGTTTTTTCCTCGCAAATGTGTTGAAAAACGTCGTATGAAACTCGTGAGCTCTTGCTTATTGCACACTCGGCTGAGTTACGCCCTCGCCTGCGGCTCGGGCTGCAACCCACAGCCTTGTGTGCAATGAGCAACCTAAGCTAACTTGTCTCATAATGTACTATTATATTTTTAGTCTTGAAATATATGTTAGAATCCATTACACAGAAATTTTAAATAAAGTTAAAAAAAGAGTCTAAACAAATGGAAAGAATACTTTGATTCACGTTCACAAGAAAAGGGTTACCTATGGTACAAAACACTGCTATATGAACCACATTTGTGGTTTGCAGGAGCTAATTTAACTAGACAACTTGTTAAAATAGCCTTTAGAATTCGATCTGGGGTTCTATTTTTTAATCGCTCGTATGACATAGTTTTGTCGCATGCGACTTAAGTCACACTCGTCTTCCAAGCCGCATGACGCCGATTTTCCGTATTTTTGAATCGTTCGTTTCCGGTGCTGCCAATATAAACGATATGTTGGATTTTATCCGTTCCACGCAGAATCTAGAGAAAACTGATAATTACTGCAACGAAAACGAAACGTAATATCCATGTTTTTATTGGCAGTTACATAAAAATCTTTGCTTTTTGGTAGAAAAAATATCGCTCGCCTTACCGTATTGCTCGACTGTTCACGAGTGGGTAGGGGCACTCGTTGCGGTCGAGCGATTCAAAAATATGGAAAGTCAAATGTCGAACGAAAATCAGTAGAAACCAAGCGCTCGACGCCAGTCGAAGGATTCAAAAATAGGGTCACAGGACACATTCCACTTAACAAATTTGCATTTTTAATGAGGAAGTCGCAATCGCCAAATTGTAATATCTGCGGTGTAATTAAAGGCGTTCACCATTTGCTGGTGGAGTGTCTCCAAAACGAAAGAACGTCTATGAGACGAGAGGTGATGGCAGAACTAAACATGTCCATCAGCCATTTTTGATTTGTTTATTTGTTTATTTGCTTGTAGGAGGATTTACAGTCAAATATAAGGGTAGTTCTTCGGAAAAGTGTTCTCCGTGTAATTTCCACAGCATTTTTGAAATCACTAAATTAAAGTGAATTACACAAAAAAATTTAAAGCTTATGCAAATTCAAACATTATATCAAAATTCGCCACGTAGCGAATGCATACTTTTGCTAAAAAAATTTATAGAAAATTTGCGATCCATGGAAATTACAGTAAAGACCACGGAAATTACCCAGCAGATAAAATTTTGCTCAACATCATGTCAGATATGAAATTAAAGCTCAAATAAAAGTTAGTTGGGGTAGTATTAAGAACTACATTGTATTATAATTATATTTAACAAAAATAGTAGACTAATAAAAAAAACTTACAAAGGAACTCAATGTAGAAACATGAAGGTAATAAATATTAATGTTATTACTTAATAAATTTCTTTAAGAGTATATTATTGATTGCATATTATGGATGAGCATCATAATAATAAAAATAACAAATATTTGGTAAAAAGTATCAACAATCTGTACGACCTAGGTCAATACTCGTTTACTAAAGACTAGTTTTCACTAATTATGTATGGTCTTCAAACAATAACGCTGACTAAGTTTACCAACCTGTTCTGTATAACGATACAAGTTCTAATGCAGATCAGTTGGACTGCAAGTCCCGGGCACAGACTCCTAGTCCTGCAGAAGTACATACTTCCCTTTTCGCTGAATATACGACGTGACCTGCCGTCCTCAACAATGGTGACCTGACCACCGACACTCGACAGCAGCAAGGTATACCACCCCTCATGAGTGAAGATTGGAGTTAGCTTTCTAGGTCTGCAATCAAATGCAACTAAGCCCTGCAGCAGCAACTCGGCAACTGGCGGACGACGGTAACACGGCAGCCCACAGCCAGGTGATAATGCGACCTACACCGGTGTGGCAGTTCTGCATACGAAACCAAACCGCCCATAGAGTAGAGTAACCACCAGCACATATCGTCATATCGGGAGACTGGAGTGTAACTGACCTATGTACGAGTATTTCAATCAAAAGCAAAGCCACTTGCTTTGCTTTTGATTTTCTTTTTTGAGTAACGAAGAAATTAATACAGGATCGACGAAAGCCAAGCTCACCCGACACTTTACCAAAGATATCCAGGACGGCAGCCTGAGAATAGTATGGCCCTCAAACAGCTAAAAAACAACAAGGTGGCGGGTGACGATGGAATCACTAGAGAACTTCTAAGAGCTGACGGAAAGCCGATACTCAGAGTTTTCTAGAAGCTCTAGGAACAGTGTACTCAAATTATCCAGACTATTAATTATACCTAGGACAGACAGTCCTAGTAAAGTGAGTCCAATTTCGAGGAAGAGATCTCTCGTCAGATCCAACTCAAAGCTTCAAAAATTGTTTGCTTCCAACTTACTTTGGTGGTTACTTTTTTGGTGGTTTGTGATACCACCGTTGTCTCTGATTTCCATAACACAAGTGCTTTAGCTACTTACTTTGGAATCGGAGCAATGTATGTGATGTTGTCAAATATTTATTAAAAAAAAATATATCTTAAAAATCTTACTTCAGTGTCTCAAAACGACAGTGTGTGTGTTGTTGCCAACTTGCCTTGTTTGGCGACAGAAATGAAGAGATCCGTAGAAGAACTTAAGTAACCGACATCACTTGAAGAATTGCACAGCTGAAGAGTAACCGACATCACTACAAGGATTGCACAGCTGAAGTGGCAGTGGGCGGACATAGCGAGACAAACCGGTGGCTCTGGAATAGTGATCGCGCACCGGATGCCCCCACCCCCTGACAAAGTAGTCCGACGATCTGATGAAGGTCGGAGGAAGCTGCTGGATGTGGGCATGTGGGAAGGCCTACACCCAACAGTAAGTGTCGAGCGGCTGATATAATAAACCAAAAATAAAACAAAGTAATTTCCATGGGCTTTATGTAATTTCCATGGTGTTTTATACATGGAAATTACGCCATGGAAATTACCAAAAAGCATTAAATTTGAAATTTATCGGCATTGAAAAGATATAACCTGCTACTTTGTTACTGGTTAAGTACATTTGGGAGTAAGGTATTGCACCTCAGAACCCGTTTACAAAAAATAGCACAATTATATTGCAAAAATGTGACATGGAAATACATTAGAAATGAGAACCAAAATTTTTAAAATCGTAGAACTTAGTCTTGCACCAAAAGCGTGGGAAACAGCAACACAGCCATCTTACCTGTCAGTAGCGGTGTAACTGTCGATTCGAAAACATCAATCACTATTTGTCTGTGCCTAGCCAGTCCAGAGCAATGGCCTTCGCAAGAGGGCGCAGTGAAAAAGTAGCTAGGCGTGTGACATACTTACTTAGGTCCATAAAATCAAAAGTTTCCCTCCGATAGGATTTAAAATTTGATCAGTATATAACGTGATATGTCTATTTTAAATGTGTGTACAAAACTGATTAAAAACGTGGGTGATTTCAAAAATATCCGCGATTTCTCATAAGCCGGCGCCCGTGTGACACGTAAAAACGTGCAAAATAACCCCGTTTTTGAGGTGTTGAGGGTGAGTTACTCCGATCTACGTAGTTTTTAACCAGTGAAATCTATATGACACGATGCTTAATGAAATGTAGAAACGATTTAATGATAGTTTTAATCATAATTATTTGTTTTTATTGGAGATATGAGTCTGTGACACTCAAAAATTGCTCTCCCAAGAACTACCCATAAACAATAGAATAACAAATAGATTTTCCAATGCCATTTACAAATCCCCACATATAGGTTTCTAAGTAGGCTAGGCTAGGCTAGGCTTTTGGGGCACAGGCCTTCCTTATGGGTGGTAAGGAGATTGGGCTATAAGACCCACCACGCGGGCCCAATGCGGATTGGTGGGTGTTAACAAAAATGCAAATGGAACTAAACATAAATGCAAGAAATGTAAGCATGTTCCATGGCATTCTGTCGTCTCCCACCAGCGATGAGGCTAGGCCAGCGATGTATATGTTTTCGCTCTAAATAGGTAGTTTTAGATAAGGTTATGGTGGGGCTGACATGACCTTAAGTGTTAAAAGCCCCCAAATAATAAAAGAATTTAAAAAAAAAATTACGTGATGTCCTAGTCCTGTAAGTAGTAGTTGTCCCATTAATATGTGCTAACGCATAGCTCACATGATAGGTATTTATGGTCTTTATGAAAGTCAATGTTCAACAAGGTATATTAATTTGATTTGAAAAACCGCCACTTTACAGCAAATTTTAGTTGGTTGGTACTTTTCGGAGAGAAATATATGTGATTTTCCTGCAAATTATTACCTGCACTGCGATGTTAATCTTCTTCATTATTTAATATTTTGGTAAGTAAAGTACGCAGGGATAACGTTATTTTTAAATGTAACGTTATTTCTTACTTTTTGTTACCGTTACTTTAAAATTAACGTTATTCCAACTAATAACGTTACTTTTTTACCGATAATTTTACCGGTACTATGGTACCGGTAAAGCTTAACGGTAATTTTAGCGGTATAATAATTTTAACGTTATTTTTACCGGTAAATTTACCGATAAAATGTTTTAACGGTATTTTTAACGTTATTTTTATGTATCGTTTTTACGGTATTTCAATCCCTGAGTACAGCTTGAACCCAAATGAAAATCCGGTTCGTTCCGCAAGGTAATACTTACACTTTTTCGTGGTACCGACCCAACTAAAATAATGACGCAGGGAAAAAGGAAAACAGACGTGTTTCCTTTATTACTTCAAATACATTTTTCCTATTTTTTCTTTGATTGGCATTATTTGGATTGAGTCCAGAAAACAGGTACGTGTTCTCGTTAGCACAAGTTATTGATATCATGAAAGCAACGCTGTTCCGATACAAATCCTCGAGAATAATGCTGCTGAAATCGACAACACTGCCACCTCTGGGTATAGGTACTATTAGTTACCTCTGTAAACAGGCTTGCGTCGTCTTGATGGGTAATTTTACTTTTCATTCTTCTTTGTCTGTTCATTATTGTTGGATATATTCAATCAAACGGCAAGGTAAGCGATCCTGCTGATGGCCGCCAGAATGAACTGAGACGCGCCTATGTCGGTCGTGACGACATAACAAATAATTTTGTACTATATGGAAATCTCAGGATGTAGAAGTACCTAAGTAATATTGTACTGCTGAAGATCCCGGGATCCGTTGGATGCAATCAGCGCAGGACCGAGTGTCGTGGAAATCCTTGGAGCCCAGCATCGTGTGGCAGACGCAGACTTGATGACGCAGATGATGCCTCATTCGAAAATTATGTTACAAACGACCAAAAATCAGTTTACCTAATTATTCTCTAAACTTTCGATGCAACTAATTGAAAAACTTTTCCAAGATTCGAGGAAAAGGTAATTTGGAAACTCAAAAATGTAAAAAAAATACGTTCATGGCGTAGCTCTGCATTCATTTACAGACTTAGCAAAGCTTACTTTGTATAGAAATCCTAATGATTAGGTTCATTTTATATTAATAAGTATCGGGCAATATATTCACAAAATGGCAATTTCCTATTTATTTGAGGGACCACTAACTTTTGAAGATAAAACCAAAGCTTCTGAATGTTCATTTCCCGTTCCGTTTCCCCCAAAACTTCAGATGATTCTATTGAAAATGCTCTTTTTTAATCTTTCCTCCTTCCTGCTCCTGGGCTTCACCTTAGTCATTAAAATCTTATCTAAAATTGAGCTTTCGCTTCGCACAAATGAAGGTAGGTACCTACTAAAGCATCGGCGATTAGCTTTTGTGCGATTGCTTCGATGCTGCATGGCATTTTAGCAGCTTTCTGCGGTCAACTGCTGCATAATGCGATCAAATTGACAATAAATAAAATAAATCAAAATAAATAAAATAAAAACAGTTTTTATTTCCCAAATACAAAAACTAGTTTAAGGTGAGACCGCCCCAGAAAGTAATGGAATACTTATGTTGAGGGTGTCTCGCTCGTAACCTTAGTGCCTAATTTATAAGGTGGGAAAGACCTACTATGTAATTTAGCGACTTAAAGATGTTAGTATATAGTGTGTGTGTGTTTGTGTGTGTGTGCGTGCGTGTGTGTGTGTGTGTGAATATAAGTGGTATCTATGAACTATTTGATTATTTATATGCATAATTAAATAAATAGTACATTTTGAGACAAGTTAGCTTAGGTTGCTCATTGCACACAAGGCTGTGGGTTGCAGCCCGAGCCGCAGGCGAGGGCGTAACTCAGCCGAGTGTGCAATAAGCAAGAGCTCACGAGTTTCATACGACGTTTTTCAACACATTTGCGAGGAAAAAATAAAGTAATTTACTTACACATTTATTTATTCCAAAAATGAATATGAATTTTCAGCAGCATAAAACCTCTTTGTTGTCAAAAAAAAATAACTGTATTACCCGGCTAAATTAGGAATGCTCTGTTTACTCGCATTGAACTTGCAGTAAGGTACTTATTTAACTTTGTAGGGTTAATTCTATTACGAACTAGTGTTTTATATATTATTGCACGCGTTTGTTATAGCTCGGTATATGGCCCTAAAAGCGATGTAATAAGGCTCACTTTACGAGCAAGTGTGTTGAAAACGGTATTATATGATTTAAATTTAATTATAAATTGTATTTTTAACTTATTCTTTCAAAAATTATTTCAGTTTCTTCATATTCAAGGGTCTTTAGCCACTCCGACAAAAGTTTTTTGCATTTGTATGTTGGCAACATTGGGTAAATATTGTTTTCCATTCTACGATTTATAGTGTTATAGATGTGAATACTTTGACTTGGATATTGACGTCTGGCAAACGCAGTGCGAGTTGGAAGTGGATTAGCTACAATGTCATTTCAATAGATGATCTGCGGCAACTTCAGAGAGCTTGTTGTTAAATTTTCTCTTTGCCATACACTATCTCTCGAGTGAAGTTGCAGTGGATCACTGTCTATTGTTAATTTAATCACATTGTAAACGATTGCATGTATAGCCACATTTGGTCTCGGGGCTTGATCAGACTGCCTACAAAACAAAATGCCTACTGGGGCAAAATTACTAAAATACAGTCTAAGGCCCGCCACATCAGACGAAATCTGATACAGAATGTCAGTATTGTAAGAAAATTTGAAAGGAAAATTACCGCATGTGTCTATGTGATAGGTCTATAGATTTGTATGGAACTAGCTGCGTTCGGAAACTTCGGAATGTTCCCGTTTCGGAATTCCGAATTAAAATTTCGTCTGTATGTAGCTTGTAGCGGGCCTTAATCTGCATTTTAGCCATTTTGCCCCAGTAGGCATTTTGGCGGGCTTAAAAAAGGCTTGTTTTAGCGACTGCCAGATACCTACTGCATTGCGTTTTTATGCGTGCGATGTTGAGTGTTTAGCCACATTGGTAAGTAGGTGCTTACCTATATTATCTTCCAGCTTCAAGTAGCTAAACCATCGATTACTTATGCTAAAAGTAACTTGTCTGCACTGGAAGCAGCTAATACAAACTTCTTGCTACAATTAGCTTGATCAAACTATCCGCCATTTTGCCATTTTATCCGAGCAGAGACCTTTACTAATTAACTTTTAAGCATGTTTAAGGCCTCATTAGAACTAGTAAGTTCGAGTCAAAAAGTATTTTGACTCGATATATACTTATACCTAAACTATGGGAATAAAGAACTGTGCTTTTGCGTTTGAAACTAAATTGGGCAGATTTTAAAAATACTTATAAGTACTTACCTACATATCATTGTTAATAAAATCTATAACTTACTAACTGTAGTAAAATAATTGTACTTAAACATTCAATAAAATTGGAACTAACATTTTTTTAATTTATAGGAGGATGTATTTTGTTTCTCTCCTTGTTTGTAGTTCGTATTTTATACCTTCTGCATATCCACCCTCAAAAACAACGCCTATCAAATGCTTGAAAATCCCCGTGAATTCACGCACACACGTAAAACGTAATTTTCCTAAATAATTTCGCAGCAAAATTAACCTCGCATCTTTCAGCGCTTCAAATGCTACACTAAAATCGTCGTTCACATACGAAGGAAACGAACAGCGGTTTTATTGCCACAACAACGAGACTAACCACACCTTTGCATGTGTGCGAGGAACAATTTCAAACAGTAATAAATCCAGCTAAAGCGCTTAAACAAACTCTTTCGTTCATTCGTAGTAAAGTGTGGTAGCGGTGTTAGCGCCAGTGTTGTAGAAGACAAGATCAATAATAAAGCAGTCGTGCGATGTTGCCGCACTGCCTACCCTCGAAACGGACTCGGGTACAAAGACCCGAGTCGAGTGTTGTGGAAAGGGAGGCGGCATTAACCTGGAGCAAGACCGCTTTCCACGGAAAATATTGAGCGAATGGAACATATTTTTTTCATCCCCGCAAGAACTCTATGTCATGTAAAAGGTGGATTATTTTGAAAATTACAAAATTAACCGAGTTGAACTTCGATAACGGTCGAAGGAGTTCAAAGAAAATGAAAAATCGAACATTATAATGCAATAGAGGCGGCCTAAACTTGTAGAGGAAAAATAGGAAACAAGTGTTTAAGCTACATAATTATGGTTTTGTATAAATTATAAATCGTACACATACCTACATCATACCTATAAAAGAGAACAAACACGATAAATATGGATTTTCATACAAAGTTGCAGGCGTTTTTTAGGTGTTTTACAGCCGCTGGCTGTCCAGCTACTCTGATTTAGGACGAAGAACGTTGTCAAAATAATGTTTGAATTTCTAAGCATGTTTGTTTACCTAATAAAAACACATTTTCTTGACAAAATTATAGACGCATGAGACATAAATAAGACGTGTGCAATAAATGATCCAGCTTTTTACAAAACAACATTTAAAAGAAAATTAACAATTTTTATTCTTTCAAAATTTTTTTTTGGAAGGCACTCTAAAATCGATAGGTACTGAAGCCAAGACTGTTCACAAAATGATCAAATATTTGCACTCTACAGGTTATGCTGTACTTTGATTTAATTGTGTAAAATCTGTAAGTACTGCATTCACCATGTCTTGGCAAATAAATAAATGATTGATTGATTGGTTATATTATCTATTCTGTGGTTATAGTCACTTCAGCTAATAGTAGTACTTTTACTCGTAGTCTCTCGTAGCTTTTTACATTAATTAGCAAAATGTGAAAAGCATCGGCTATTTCGTTTGCCTATTTATTTTGTGCGCTATTTGGTAAGCGGTCATCGTTTACCGTCTTACCGTACGTACGGTAACTGCGCTAATGTAGGTACGGTAAGTTTACAACTGTACAATTGTAGGTTCAATAATAAACTTTATTATGGTAGAATTTGTTATTTTATTTTTATTTTATTTGATTTTATTTTAATTATGCGGAAGACCAACAGCTAAACTTAATACAGTAGGAAGCTAATATAACACTTGAAAGCCAATTACAGGTCCTCAGCGATGGAAACAATTTACTATACTGAGCACTTGATAAGTAGGTACCTATAGGTACGCATTCCACACAAGATATACAAGCCAAATAATACACAAACATACGGCAAACCACTATTTTCCAAAAAACTCGCTGCTCATTATTCGTAGCTTCTCGTAGCGTTTTACATTACAATTCACGTTATGTTTTTATCACTACATATTATCCCTCGCCGCGTCTGTATGTCTGTCTGTCTGTCTGTTCACGATAAACTCAAAAACTACTGAACGGATTTTCATGCGGTTTTAACTAAATGATAGAGTGATTCCTGAGGAAGGTTATAGTTGTAAGTTGAGGTTTTATGTAAATTGGTAGAAATATGACGATAATAATTGTTGAAAGAGGTCGGCAAAAATTAAGCCGACTGGGAGCTTGCATTGAAAACGCTGCTTAAACCTTTTGAGCTATAACAAAATATTGTATGATGGAATTGTTTTTCTTTTATAGGTCTACAAAAAGTCTGCGATGGCATATATCTATCTTTTAAGAATAGCTTAGTATAACCCATTATATCTTCTAAAAACATTGTCAAGTACAATGCGGTAATTTGGAAAGCTATTTAGAAGGATACAGTATTAATCCTTATCAAATTAAATACGTTAGTTATCTTAAGCATTTTATGCACATTATTATTACCATTAACACCATACCATTTAAATGAATATCTTAGGAGTTTTCACAAAAATTAACGCGCGCGAAAAAAATCGGGATGGGGCGAACGCGAGGGAAAAAGTCTTTTGGAGCAAATGGAGGTGGGACTGTAAGGTATTTGTTTTCTTTTTGGGTGTTGTTGGAAGATCTCATTTTGCAAAAAAAGAAGGAACCGAAGCGAAGCGAGGTCGGGTCGCTAGTTAGCAATAAAATTATTGTTTTTCAATGCTTGCAATTTTTCCTCGCACGCATTGAAGTGTTTTTTTTCCAGTACCAGTCATTTTTAATGTCCCCACTGCTGGGGCACAGGCCTTCCTTATGGGTGGATAAGGAGGATGGGCCATAACCCACCACGCTGGCCTAATGCGGATTGGTGGGTGTTAACGACTGCAAATACAGCCGGGTACGCCAAATGCCAACGGTATAACGTTCCTTCCTAGTAAATAAACACCTCCCAAAAAACACGGCTTTTTTACATTTTTCAAAATTACAAAAATAATTACCAGCCGATTTTCAAAATTAAAACGCTCTCACGTGCCTCGATAAATTTCCCAACTCCTGGTACAGTTTTCATCTCAATCCTCCCAAAATCCTTGGAGCTGGCCAAAAAACAAATCGAAAATTTTCAATGGTAAAAAACCAAAAAATGGTATTTGGGAATAACATGCCTAATATAATTTTGTCTTTCTACTAAAGAAAGTTACACAGTACAAAAGGTAAAAAAATTACTAAATACAGAAGTGACTACCTACAAATAGTAAGAAAGGATAAATTAATACCGCAAACATGACTGTTGTAGTGTAGAAACCGCAGCGCACGCAACAAACGTACTACGTCGATTTTTTTCTACATCTAAGCAACAAACTGAAAACCGCAAAACATTGTCGATTCGAGTTTCCATCAAGAATAAATGAGTAGACACCCTACATTAATCACATTACGGAAAGCCGTTTGTGTAAACAATATTATGTTCGTCTGCAACATGAACGCGGCGACTTTACATCTTCACACATTTGTAATAAGGTGTATGTTACTCAGAAATTGTTAGGTTTAACGTGTTGTCGACTGTACATTAGTCTAGAGGGGCTGTTGCTAAGGACCCTCCCACGGAGATGACCTCGTGGCGACCAACTGAGGACGGCAACAGCCACCGCCACAGTCTGCGATGCGGTCGCAACCAACCGCATTGTACGCAACTTACTAGGAACGCAGAACAGACGAGGAGTTCGATTTAGCTCGCGTCGACCAATTTGTTAGAGCTCCCCTCCTCTCACGATGCCTTTCCAATACATTTAATAAAGGGGATTTGTATTGAAAGAGGGGGCCTTGTTTACTGGTTTGTTACTGCCGCAGTCGACACGTATTTCAATGTGAGTCAGAATGTGTTATCACGACACGAGTGTGTTGTGTTGTGGCGCTCTATAGGTACGCGCTTACAGCACTTGCGTGATTGGCGCTGTATCTTGTTTTATAAAAGCGACGAGAAGAATTTCAACTAGCACTCTCTTAATACCTATCAATAAAAAGACTAAAATAACATCACCTACATTTACATATGACCCGATATTTATAAATATTTCATGATCTGACTGACTCAGTAATGGAATAAAAAATAATGTCCATCAGCCATTTTTGATGTCCCCACTGCTGGGGCACAGGCCTTCCTTATGGGTGGTAAGGAGGATGGGCCATAACCCACCACGCGGGCCCAATGCGGATTGGTGGGTGTTAACGACTGCAAATGCAGCCGGGACCAACGGCTTAACGTGCCTTCCAAAGCACGGAGGAGCTCGAGATAATAAATTTTTGGTCACATAAAAAATAATAAATAGGCCTAATTCAAGTAACATGAGCAGTCAGAAATCTGTGAATCTTTAGGTGCTCAGATTTTATGGAATGAATAATTTATGAAATTACTGTTTTTGTCCGACAATGCTATTCCATTACACTGAGTGAGAATACATAATTCACAGTTGAGAAAGTTTCCACTTTTCTGAAACACGCACACTTTTCTTAATTTTATTCGAATATAATTCTAATAATTTTATTAAAGTTTTTATTCGTACATAAGTAGTAGATACTTTTATTACCTAAGTACAGTGTGATTACTACGTTATTTGCTTACATATGAATTAGTCGATTTATCATTTCGATCGATTTATTATTTAACGAAACGTCAGGAAATAATAATTAAAGAAAACCAAACCAAAAACATAATCTGTAATAACTAATAGACCTAATTGCGCACTATATTATCTGCCTTTTCGTGTAAACAAGCAAAGTTGACTTCATCCACTTTCTTAAAAATTCAGAGTTATGCACGCTACCATAAAGGCCCGAATTCGTGTTTGCCAGTGTAAATAAACCGTAGTACTCGAATCTATAGCCTACCTTATTTGGTTACCCGGATGCGAGTAAACAATTGGCAGACTTCCTTAACTTCATCGGTATATTGTTTCTGCCAATTGTAAGGGTGATCTTCCACGGCTCCTTTTCCCTCCACATGGCCTACGCTACGAGTATAAGCTCGAGGTTATCTGCCCCTCTTTCTATTCGTTCGCTAACTTAAAAATTAAAAATATGCCATATATTTTAAACTCTAAAATTACGTGTCGTAGGCTTGTCAATTCTATACAATACAACAATGTCTGTGATTTACATAAACTTGCGACATGTGACTTGATCGTCTAATTGCTTATTTATAAGCTTTAAGTTAACGAACGAATAGAAACTTGGCCATTTGAGTAGGCCATCTGGTTCCCCTCTGGCCACGTCTCCTATCATATATAAGTACTGGAGGAGACGCTGCGTATTTAAGACCCGCTTGCATGTACACAGGTTGTCAAGTAGTCTTAATATTCAACTCGGACAGAATGGAAGCTTCTTTTTTTTCACGAGACTCCCAGAATTTTTGGCCAGCACCACATCTCAAATGCATCAATCTTGGTTCGGATGCTTGCCTTCAGCTAGTTTTTCACGACGTGATTCGAAAGAAAACAAAATAGAGTATTCTTATGAAGATGGAAGATGACCTTATTTACCTTAAAAATTAAGCTTTTGATCACATAAATCATTAATTACCTAGAACAGAGGTTTCATATGGTTTCTACAATACCGTATTTTGCCGACTTCCCTTTCTTTCTTTCTTTGTTTGTCCTCGCCTTTTCCCTTTACGCGGGGTCGGTTTTCCTGATCATGAGGCGCCATTTTCTTCGTTGGTAAGTGTAAATAACAGGCCCACTACCTTCATGTCATTCTGGACATTCGTCATCCACATGGTTGTTGGCCGTCCCTAAAAATACATTATTGAAGATATTGGGCAAACAATGACCAAAAGCAACGACAACCTCTTTAGCTCCGAAATCTGGAAGGTGTTATTTATGCCCAAATTTGGAAGATAGTAAATCTCGTATACAGTAGTGCACCAAGTGATTTTTTTTATTTAAAATGACCACACTAACAAAATATGCCCAATTTTTTTTGTAAGTAGTTCCTAATTATTCGCCTAAATTGCTATTAGTATAAAACTGAAATAAAGGTTTTGTATGTTGATTTTTAATAAAAGTTTCTAATCCTTTAGTTAATTGCTTTTTTATTGGTACCATTAATTTGATTTTTATATGGGTACGGTTCTAGGGTTAATACCAAACTTTCCCCACATGGAGGTGAAAATTCTCTCACGATCCCGAAAATTAATTCCATCTAAGCAAACTAAACTAAACTCTGTTATTTCAATGAAACGATTATGAAGTGGCAACATTAGTCATGTACAACTTGACGCCCATAATCATTGTATAACTACTACACCGAAGACATGGAACAAAGTTAACATTCGCCACAACACAACGCAGGACCGCCTTATCGGCCAATATTATCTGCATAATGAGTTCCGCATAAAATATTTGACTTCTATTATCCCAGCCTTGGCAAGCCGGTCTGATGTGCTGATAGACAGTGTTTGCATAACCTCACTCAAGAGTGTGCTGTGCGTGACGTCGTGTGTCTG
Source organism: Agriphila straminella (assembly GCA_950108535.1). Taxonomy (NCBI): domain Eukaryota; kingdom Metazoa; phylum Arthropoda; class Insecta; order Lepidoptera; family Crambidae; genus Agriphila; species Agriphila straminella. The sequence continues at coordinate 14,125,835 of OX467309.1, read as the reverse complement.
GGGAGTTGCGCAGTGCGCGCTGACCACCAAGCCTGCATAACCCACGAGGAGCACCAACAAGCCACATCAGCTTAAAAACAATTTCCACTGCAACTACCACACAACGTAATTTAGCCTTAATAACTGAAACATAAGGATTAAATCATTTGTGTGTCGCTTAAGACGTTTTGGGGAGAAGTTGTTTACACACACTGCGCAAATGCAAGGAATGAGGACGGCCGCGACAGCGCGGTGGCTCAGCACGCAGCGCTACAGTTCCTTGAGTTTATGCAACCCTGGTACTCGTGCCCGCTGTTCCGCGGCACGCGCCATCTTTGCCGCTCCATGTGCATGGTGGGTTCGACGACGCCCCTACCCGCCAGATGGCGGTACAAGAATTATGTAAAAAGAAAGTGGTGCATAGGGCTTCGCCACAACTTGATTTGATGAAATATTTCAAAGTAGGTTCCTACCTAATAATCTTTTGTATGATTTTAATCTGAATCTGAAATTAGTATGACAAGGGATACCTAAGTATATGGAAAAAGACCAAACAAATTAATATTTTCTCGTGTTAAGTACAATTATTTGCGTAATGGACAGAAAGACATGAATGTTAATTACTGTGCATAGGTATTCATAATGATTTAGGGAAAACAAATTAATTAATCTGTTTCAAAATATTCTTGATATTTATGATAGCTCGTATCTACACTTGAGAGCAATGAAATGGACTGTTTCTTTCAATGTAATGAATCAAATGTATGAATTTCGTTGAATTATCTCAACTGATTATGACGGAAAGAGTGAAATTAAAGAAACCTCGAAAGTCTATTTCTTTGCTCTCAACTCAATCTACCATAAATAGAAAAAAAAAGTTAAAATAAAGTGTGTTAGTTGGCCCTTTTCTATCACTACCACAGAATACATAATAGTACAAGTTCACTACATTATTATAAAACAAAGTCCCTTTGCCGCATCTGTCTGTCTGTTTGCGATAAACTCAAAAACTACTGAACGGAATTACATGCAGTTTTCACCAATACATAGAGTGATTCCTGAAGAAGTTAAGTTGAGGTTTTATGTAAATTGGTAGAAATAGTTGAAGAAGTCGGCAAAAGTTACGCCGTCAGGGAGCTTGCATTGAAAACGCTGCATAAACCTCATGAGCTATTACAAAATAATGTATAATGGAATTGTTCCTCTTTTATAGATCTTCAAAAAAGTCCGCGATGGCATAAGTATAATACTTATCTTCTAAAAAATTGGTCACTTGAATTGGTATTTTGGAAAGCTATTTAGAAATTATATTCATTTTATGCATATTTATGCATTTAAACCTTAGGCATTTTATGCACATTTTTTTAACCTTTTACACCATACCATTTAAATGAATATCTTATGAGTTGTCGCAAAAAATTACACACGCGAAAATAAATTCATGCCCAATTCACCGATGACGGGACGGGACTCGAACGGGACGGAAACAGACTTTAGAGATTGGAGGTGACGACTGTAAGGTATTTGTTTTCTTTATGGGTGTTGTTGGAAGGTCGTATTTGGCAAAAAATTGTTTAAAAAAAAAAACAAAAAACCGACTTCAAAAAACTTACCTCTAAAAAGCAAGAAATAATATTCGTAATAATAAAAATACGTCTATTGAAGTCGGGTGGGGCTGGAGTACAAATTCCTTTTTTTATTCTAAAAGATTTATTATGCCTGATCCTATAGTTTTAACAATTAAATGAATATATTTGGAAAATAAATTAAAAAAAAAAATCGGTTAAAAAGGAAGGAACCGAAGCGAAGCGAGGGCGGGTCGCTAATTAGAAATAAAACACTTTTTACGGAATACAGCGCGTATATTGGTTAATTTAGATGGGATGGAGGGGCCTCCCAATTTTTTGAAATGGTAGTAGTTTCAGTAGATTCTCTCTTTTTAACATATAAAATTAAATTAAAACCAAACCAAAACTTAAACTAATTAAAAATTTGATAAATTTTAATTTCTGAACGTTCTAAAAAATTCATCGCTTGAGGGTAGGCTCACAAGTAGCTTCAGTCCCCCGTGACCACGGCAGCTGCAAAGGTGCCGAAACGTCGGGAAAATAAAAAATCAAACCAAATACCAACTAATTACCAAAGTACTTTCAATAAAACCGCGCTAGTATCCGTTAAAAGTGTTTTATTTCATGTCTAGTGAGCGCGTAAGCTTGAGAAGTGAATACGAATATCGTATTTTTTAACCGTAAAATAATCAAGATCGTTAATGAAACTTTAACATATATTTTTATCTGCTCAAAATAAATAATATTTGATTGTTTATCGTTGAATCAAACATAGGCCAAATTCAATAATTTGGAATATATTACTGGCCCAACCACATCATGGTAGTAAAAATTATGTCAAAAGTTTTTTTATTCTAGACTACTTCGTTTAGTTCGTGACTGCACTCGCAGCACGAGTTGAATTGACTTTGATCTCTAGTTTGACAAAAGAGCTTAGAGTAAGTATTATTTGACAATCACACACAAAAAAATAAAAAATCATGCCTTAAGGCGACTTTATAATAAGTAGATAGCTACTTAAAAACACTAGCCCCACTCCCGCAAAAAAAAAATACCGTATAAATACACAATTTATAAAAAATCCAAGCTTATAATATGGTCCTATCGCAAAACATTAATTGTTATTTATAGTCATACAAACTCGGTGACAAATTATTGATTGCAGTTTCGGTGGTGAAAAAAAGCTAAAAACGGCCGTCGTTTTGTTTTTCGTCGAGAAAAACCACAGTAAATTATTCTGTCATTAAGTTTGTGTGTTTTATAAAACTATTGATATTTTGCAAGGGAGCCATAATCTTGGATTTTTAATAAATTTTGTATTTACACGGTAATTATTTTTACGGGAGTGGCGCTAGTGTTGCATATAAAATCGCCCACGGTCCTCAGCATAACGGGTGTAACAAGACCCTCAACAAAGCCGAAGTCCACGCATTCCGCCCATCATCAGGATCATTTTTGTCTTTTAGACTATACCTGGGAAACCAATAGCTACGAAGTTATTGAAGGTCAAAGTAAAAAAAAAAGTTTTTATAAAATCATTTTATTCGTTTTTTTAGTTTTGTCCAAAGAAACATTATCAAAATTTTATGTATTTCGTAACAAACAATGGCTTCAAAACGTCATCACTCAATGTGCACTCATGAGCACGCACATAATAGACCGATACCAATACGTTATTTTGAGGGTATAACCTTAAAAAATTCTAAAGTTTATGAATTCTTGTCTGTCGATAGACTTGCCTATAAAACGTTTATTTTTGCGTTTTGTGTCACATCTAGCTGATGCATCTTTAGAAATTCGATTATTTGTCGTCGATATAAATAATTGAACACAATACTGACAAAATTGATTTAAAGTTAAAAAACTCAATGATATTGTATTTAAGATAGCCTGAGTAGTGTACAAACAAACCTAATTTGTGTCATTTTCGTCCAGTGCAAACTGACTTATAGTAGGTAACGGTAACATTAACTTCAACTGTATCTGATATAAGATTCCATTGATAAAAACGACACAAATTGTGTCAGTTAAATAACAGTGTTCCCGTGGACAAAGATGACACAAAAAGCTCATGTATATCGATTATGACTTCGTAATCATCATGAAAGTAAAATTTTCAACTTTAATTTTCTTTTCGATTGATAGTGTTAAAAAAGACAAAAACCTAAATTGTCACTTATGCATCCACCCAAAATGACACAAATTCATGTATTAGTCTTAGTTAATGGTGCAGAAACTAGATACGAAAAAAAACAAACTTTAATATTTTTGAAACCTAAAACTCTAGCGGTATTGGTCTATAAACGCTGCCTTTCAACTCGGCCGCACGCAGCTGTGTAGAATACACTCGTAGGCGCGGTCTGTTGTATACATTACATTGCATTACATACGTTACATGTTACATATTTAGGAATTTAGAAAATTTACATCTCATGCCATTTTGCACCCCCTGTATTCCTCTTCTGTCAATCTCATCATACCATAGGTTGTCTGGAAGAGATCGCTCTTAGCGATAAGACCGCCATGTTTTGACACTATGTTTTATTGTTATTTCTATGTTATATGTTACTGTGGTGTTGAAATAAATATCTTATGTTACATTGCGTAGTAAAGACCGCTTTTTTTACACCAAAAATTAAAATCGTTTCCCATCAATAATTTTGAACAGAAATGGTCTTGATGATGGGCAGAATACGTAGACCTCGGCTTCGTTGAGGGTCTTGTTACACCCGGTATAATGCATGGTCTGCGACCAGCGCTGGTCCTCACACTGGTACCAAAAGCCAAATACCAACACGAGTTATAATCATAAGAAAAGCCTTTTTAGATAAGTATTTGCTGCAAACATAATACTTTTTTATCAATTTGTTAGTATTTTCCGATAAGTTTACAATACTCATAAGAATGTAATAAAAGAACAATGTGACGTCAACTAATTAAAATTGCAAACTGTTAGAAACTGCAAAATCGGAAATAATTTTAGTGCTTTTGTAGCCACTATTTTAATCATATTTTATACGATTACTTAAAATTGAATTAACCTCCTTGTTTATCGACATCGTTGCACATAGCAGCTAATACAAACAACGATCAATCGTGTTTATCTTGACGATCTAATAAAAATGGAACAACAAACAGACACACAATACGCCGCCCGTCGGCCCAACAGACCGCCATCCATTACAGAACCAGGGGTTACGTCATTATTTATTCTGAATGAAACCAACCCAAAAAGGGTAAATAGTCGCACGTCAACGGCGATACGACACGCCGACAAAAACCGACGCGATGCCGCCAAACCAAGCATTCCACTTTATAATTTCCTCCACTTTATTTTTTATCAACACGACACGACCGCTTCGATAGTTCCCAAGGAATTTTATATCTTCGTGGAGCAACAAAAAAGGAATGTCAACCACGCCAAAATGATCCTTAAGCATCGAGACTATTGGGGCAGCATAAATTTACAAAACATATCAGAAATTCTTCACGTGCTTCAGAAAACGCTTCCATTTTCGTAGCACAGCGCGCGGAGTTTCAAACACAATGATTAAAACTAATCGAGGTCAGTGCGCTGGTATATAGTGAACCTTATCTGGTGAGTCTATCGTTCATATTACATTGCGTTTTTGTTGACGAAGGCCGTTTGCCTCATTCAGCTGCGAGGGTCGTCGATAATGTGAGCGAGACGAGGCTAGTCGAATGGCATGTTGTGGCTAGCTCTCTACGTTTATGTGAGCCTGGTAGCTGAGATCGCTTGCGTATCGGCCGAGGTGGCGCGGTGCTTTGTCCGGCCAGCCGGCCGATCTCTCCTATCAATAGGTAGGCCTACTAAGGTTTGTTGCGTAAATATTTCAGTTAAATGACGGTAAATAACATAAGTAATAAGTAGACCAGGTAAACTGATTTTTTTGTTTAAAAATTGAAGTGTCTCGCACAAGCGTGCATACGCACTTCGCACTACAGTGAGTCGCTGTTTAGTTTTGTACTTTTGCCGCACAAGCGTTGTTCTTGTTCGTTTTCAAATCGATAAATAAACATTGAACTAATTCTGCCGTCATAAGAAGAAAAGACGTACCTATCTAAGATTTTTTTTCAAAATTGAGTTACATACATATTCGCAATCAGTAAAAAAAGACGCATTTACTAGTATTTTTTTCATTTCATAATTGTGACTGCAACCCACAAATTCTCTCTCATAAAAAGACGTATCTGCTTCAAAACAAAATGCTTAGGAAGTAGAATGGATGCTTCTAGCGTAGATGCGTCTTTACATTCTAGTATTATAAAAAAATTGGTAGGCGCAAGTGGCAGTAGCGTCTTTTCTACTACGTATTCTTAGTTGTGTGGGGTAAAAGAGGAGGTCAGAAACGTTTTTGACAATTATTTTTATATGGCATAATATAAAGTCTAATTCTTATATTTTGTTTTACTTTATAGTTAAATTAATTTTCTTAAAATATGTATCGACTCTAATGTGTTTGTGTACCAAAACCAAATAAACAAAAGGCTGTTTCTGCGTAGATACGTCATTTCATCGTAGGATCATGAATTTACTATAGTTTTTTTTACTAAGAAGAAAAGACTTTTCACGTTTATTTAATATACTTAAATTATATAATTATTATTTAAATTTTAATATGTCAAAAAATTGCTTACACTATGACCTAAAATCGTGCAAATACTAAAATTTTAAATTTTTACTTTAACTTTTGCACAGCGATTATTTTTCCAAAAAATACAAATTATTTTTTTTCTCGGTTGGAAGGTTCGTCTCTTTTCTTAATGGCGGCAGAATTATTGTCACATCAAACAAATAAGATTTTGTACTATAAATTTAAATAAAGAGGAAAGATTTGCTTTTTTGTATGTTTGTTTGTTTGTAATGGATAAAAACTCAAAAACTACCGATCTGATTAAAAAAATTATTTCACCTATAGAAAGCTACATTATTATCTTATTAACATAGGCTGTATTTTATTCTCAAAAAATTTTTAGGTTCCTTCGAAAATTGCAATAATAAAACCCAAATTATTTCGCGTTCTTTTTGAACAAATTGGTTAATCGAAACTGTGGTAGGATCGTAAGAGGATGACATTCTGATCATGATATTAATTAATCTTTTTGTACAAAATCTATAGTTTACATCGAATCGAAGCGAGGGTGCGTCGCTATATTAAAATTAACAAAATAATGGCCCGTCTTACATCAGCTATTTCTTTTTAAATCCTTACAGTTGGGGCACAGGCCTTACTTATAGGCGGATAAAAAGAATGGGCCATAGCCCACTACGCAGGCACAATGCGGATTTGGTGGGTGTTAACGAATGCATATATGCAGCCGAGACCAAAGGCTTATCGTCCCTTCCGCAGCACGGAGGAGCTCGAGAAAATACATTTTAGGTCACCCGTCCCATGACGGAGCCTTGCGAAAATGGCTTAATCTCCGCAATCGCAAGGCCAGGAACTAAACCACTGCGCCACCGAGCTCCTCGATGAAATTGATTATCAAAGCAAAAAATCGTCAACTAAGTAGGCTACTTTTATTTTATTTGTAACCTTAGAATAATAACACCTATAACATAGGTAATTTTACTAACTGACAGTTCGAGCTGTCAAATCTCTGCACCGAATTACGTGTCGGAGTATCTTAGAACGATAGTTTTAGCTCTACAAAGCGCACTATCAAAAGTGAGGCAACTAAAACAGCCAAAATGGTTCCGTTTTCAGATTTTTATTCTCCATTATTAAGGTTTTTATAATCATACCGAATAAGTACAAAACAGTTGCAACTTCCCTACATTTAGGAGATTAGTTACTATATTATTGGATTTTAGTTACGATTAGGTAACGTATGAAGGATAATAAATCTGAAAACTAATGCCTCACTTTGCGTACGAGGACACGCACGGTTTCTTAGTGTTAGTTATTATTCTAAGTTTGTAACCTATACTCGTTTTAAATAAAAACTTCACAGATTACTTACTTAAATCAGTCAATGATAACGAAATTTGACTGATATACCTTATGAATGTAAATAAATAAGGCTGGTCGTTTGTTTTCCACGTCCAATTAAACACTTGGTGTGAAAATACATTCCTAACACAACAGGAACAGGATATAACCACATGACACGCAATAAATACCTTCACAGTGATTAAATATAAACACAACATGAGGATAATTGAAAAAAACTTAGTAGTTATAGGTACCTAATAGTAGAACGTTAAGATTCTCATTATTTATGCACATAAATTACGTGACAACTTATGACCTAACGATTTCGTGTCTGTTAAAATTTTTGTTTTTATTTCTTGTGTTTAAATTATTCATTTGAATACATCAATAAATTTAGCATAAATTTTTCGCAGAGCGAAATAATAATTGTAGGTTTTTCTTCATTTCTATTCCAAGTAGTTATTTTCACCTCTCCAGCACTAAACTTTTGGCGCGTAAAAACTCGCAGCAAAAATCGATTTTTGCTGCGCGTGAGGCAAAGTGCTTTTTTAATTTCTAACACCAACTTTTAAAATAATAAAGAAAAAAAAATAAAGTGACAAGGATGAGACTTCTAAAATTGATATGTTAGAAAAGGATAGATAGAGTGCTTTATGGTGTCATACATGGATTAAAAAGTAAAAAAATAAAATGCACGGCTATACCAAGGAGTTTTAAATAAGGATTGTTAAAAAAGAAGGTTGATAAATCGAAATAAAGAGTATGGACGAAATGAGGTCGCATGTATGAAATAAATATAAAATAAGAAAAATTAATGAAATTTATTAGTGCTTTATGATAATAAATAAATAAATAAGATAGGATATTCATGAATAAGAGAAAAACACAAAGTAATTTAAAACAACACGACGGGAATCTAGGTACTTTATGAATATATTTTTATATTTTATTTTCTATTTTTGTGATAAATTACAAAAAATTAGTGCGCCCAACGATGAAGATAGTTGTCTAACTCCAAAATAGTTGAGTGAACATGTTTCTAATGCTGAATTTAGCTTTTTACTAAGAAAGTCACGTGAAAATTATCTCGCTGGTAGAGGTGAAAAGTTGTATGTTTAACACGAGACTAAAATTTTGTTCTGCCTCGTGCCTTTAAACCACTCACTGTGCTCAGTAGTCTATATTAGAATCATTCGCTACGCTCATGATTCAATTCTAGACTACTTCGCTAGTTCTTCAATTTGTGCTGCGAGTTCCGACTTTAAATCACGAGGCAGAACAAAATTTTGGTCTCGTGTAAAACATACAAATTTTCACCTCTACCAGCGAGAAAATTTTCACGTGACTTTCTTAGTAAAAAGCTAAATTCAGCATTAGAAACATGTACAGTCAACTATTTTGGAGTTAAAGACAACTATCTTCATCGTTGGACGCACTCATTTTTTTAATTTATCACAAAATTGCAAGAATAGTTCGATCAAACCTATGCTGAAATTTTTTATTTATAAAGTTCCTATAGATTCTCGTCGTTTTGTTTTAAATTTTTGTGTTTTTCTCTTATTCATTAATATCCTATCTTATTTATTTATTTATAATCATAAAACACTAATTTGTTTGTTTTTTGTCCATATATACTCTTTATTTCGAATTATCAACCTTCTTTTTTAAAACTCCTTGGTATATCCGTGCATTTTTTTTTTACTTTTTAATCCATGTATGAACCCATAAAGCACTCTATCTTGTTCTGACATATCAATTTTACAAGTCTCATCCTTGTCACTTTATTGTTTTTTAAAAATTGCGAGTTTCGACGCGCCAAAAGCGCCCTTTTCATGCTGGAGAGGTGAAAAGTTATTTTTTTTTATTTCTAACACTACCTTTTGAAATAATAAAGAAAAAAGAAATAGAGTAACAAGGATGAGACTTGTAAAATTGATAATTTGAGAAAAGAATACTTAAGTAGTTATAAAACTTTTTTCCCCTATTTTCCCAAAAAATACTTCCATTCCTTCCATTTCCTAACTTCAATCACACCATCGACTCCACACCGATATCGTCACTTATTTTGCTGAAATGCAATATATTTCCCACTCCTTTGCCATTTTCCCGCCCAAAGCGTCAACACGCAATCTTCCTTTCATCGTCGCATTTGTACATCAATCTTTTTATTACAAAGTTTTACCAATACTCGTATAAAAATGATAAGGCATTTTAAATCTTATTTTAAGTCAGTAAGGCATACACAGATTTAAAGCAACAGTAAAAGAAATTCGAATCTTTATTCACGAAATTCCATGTTTGAAAATCGTGATCGCACCCTGAGGCGACTCTCGGCGCCTTCTCGGCGCTTTCCGCAGGATCCCAATCGTATTATAGAGCGGGAGAGCGATAATTGTTTAGTTTGGATAGAAAGAGAGAGGAATATATGGCAGAATAGGGATCAATTAACTGGAGAGGGTGATTCTCCCTACCGGAGTCTATTGAAAGTGCCCGGGGCGCGCCTATTAGAATGAAACGTGCCACTAAGCGTATTTTTTTTTTGTTTCTCTCTTTATTTAATTTTGCGATGGTGGATAATTTGAATATATGCGAATTACATGGCGGACATTTTGCATGTGTGGCAGGCGTGACTGCCGCGGGCAATGTTATATCATTATTTGCATTCTGTTAATTCCCTTTGACTTTAAATTTTGCTTTATTTACGTAGACAAAAGCATAAAATCAAAGTAAGTCTATGAAAGAATTTAAAAACATTATTACATAAATCAATCCAGACGCTAGAAAAATAATAGGTTGTCGTTGAGGCATTTAGAGCACATTGTTGGAATAACCAACATTCTTTTTTATTTTAATTGCCATTTTAACTGGCAACCTAAATTGGCAGCTTGCAACACTGTTCGATTAACCAATTTCCTGTTTCCGTGTGTTCCTTATGACAATATACAAGACGTGCGTGACGTACGTGTTCCAAGAACCTTATTTTTTATTTAACTAGCCAAAACCCTATCAAGAGTATACAGTCCGCTCTAATTTCATTCACACATAGACCATTACTTTCGTAGGTGTTCATCATCATCATTACCTATACTCTTCTTAACATCTTTGTCATCGGTAAAGTCTGTTTATCCCATAAAGTTAACCGTAGGTTATTAACTTTGGGTTAACTTTATGGTTTATCCTTACTAGTTTTGACAGTTGTCATACGTCTTCATCATCAGACATGCATGGACCGCGTCTTCCGTCAGAACACTTTGTCAAGACGATTCTAACGAACCTCAACACGATGGGGTTGTATGGTTTCATCATAGAGTTCCTGTGGCCTTCTTCCGGATCCATCATCAGATCAGCTCAATGATACCATAATATTGTATTGCTTTCAAGTTCTGACCTATGTTCAAAGTTTCAAGTCTCTAGCTCATCGGGAAGCTAGTTTAAAATCGTTCGCAAACTTTGCAGACAAACAAACAAACGAGAAAGCAACCTAATAAAAACGTGTTAAATTATGTTCTCCTATATTAAATTTGTGGCAAACCATTTGTTGTATAAAAAATATATTTCAATAAAAAGTTGGGGGACGATTGTTTACCAAATGATCAGTCGCGTGTTTTCCGTTTTTGAAGAAATACTACTCTTCCGCGTAAATGTTGAATATGCTGATTGCTGAGACACTGTGGCTGAGATCTACCCCCAAAACCCATCGTATCGTAACCACTAACTTTCGCTATCTTGGCAACTATTCCCAAATGGTAAAAGAATAAAAGATTATCAAATTTATAACTTCTGAAATGAGTCGATTTATAAAAATGAAACAGGAAGAATAACTCTTCAATACTTTTCATTATTTCCATTAGATTCTTTTCCTTTTAATTTAAAGCGGATCCAAAAAATTGCCACTTTCGATATAAATAATTTAAGATTCACTCCTGTCACTTGTCAGCTTCTTTCTCCTTTTTATATAGGTATTTAAAATGCGTTTTGTAATATACTATATCTATGGTTTTGTATAAACAATAGGTCGTAAACAAAGAATACACACGAGAGATAATAATGTCATTAAGATACGACCATAGAGGTACCTAATTAACGGGAATCCTAGAAAATTCCTCGAATACTTGCAGCGATTTTTGCAGCGAGCGTGAGGTAAAGTGTTTATTTTTTAATCTAGAATTCTTTATTTTTTTCTTTTCTTTATTCTTTATCTTTATTTTTTTTTAAACCTTTTGAAATAATAAAGAAAAAAGAAATAGAATGAAAAGGATGAGACTTGTAAAATTATTTCGTTCTAATACCAAATGGTATTTGTTTATGCCTTGTGATGATTACTAGCTACGCTCGTGATTCAATTCTAGACTACTTACTTCGAAATTAACTTTGGACTCTAGTATAACAAATAACTTTTGGCCTAATGCACTAACCAATTATGCTACCGAGTGCTACGGGTGAGTCGATTTTTTCGGTCATGGGATGGGTAACCAAAAATGTATTATCTCGAGCTCCTCCGTGCTTCGGAAGGCACGTTAAGCCGTTGGTCCCGGCTGCATTTGTAGTCGTTAACACCCACCAATCCGCATTGGGCCCGCGTGGTGGGTTATGGCCCATCCTCCTTACCACCCATAAGGATGGCCTGTGCCCCAGCAGTGGGGACATCAAAAAATGGCTGATGGAGGTAGGAGAAAAGAAATGCGTTCTAACTTGATCTTTGAAAGATCTCAGGGTACGAGCTTTACGGATGCCCTCTGGAAGTGCGTTCCACAAACGGACAGCATCCACAGAGAATGAATAGATAAAGACTCAATATTTTTATTAAAATAAATCTTAATTAAACGCCAATACACTATTATACATGCAGTAGGTACACCTTATTTTCCAAGTACCTAATCGTAACTGTTGGCTCTATATTAATAACTTAAAAATAATAAGCAGTTTAATGAATTGATTAAGAATTAAAAAAAACTTAATGTACGTACTAGGGCATCCAATCCCGCATGTTATTTGTGATCTCGGAATTTGCGGGATCCTGCAGGTGTAAGATGAGCTGCTTATTAAGTGTTGTGTACAGATGTGTTTTCAGTTAAAACTTTGCCGATAAACTAAAAGAAAGTCTAAATTATACTGAAAAACTAATTCAAGCTCAATTACACCAAAATCAAGCAAACATAATGAACATATCAACAGCGCGGCGCATGCGCGGGACAAGCGCGCGGTCGTTCGCCAATCAGTCATTCAGTACTCACGTGCCAGGCAGCGCTTGCAAGAGGTTTCTATGCTACTTTCTAGTCCCGCAAATCCCGCGGATCCCGCACTGGTAATCCCGCTCCTGGACTGGAAAAAAATGCGGGATCTCGGTATTTTGAGATCTCGGTATACCGAGATTGGATGCCCTAGTACGTACATAGCTCTGAACAGGTAGTCGCCTAAGAAAACAATACACTTTCAATTTCTCAATAAATATAATAACGCACCTTCACATAAGAGCGGCTGAACGGCTTTACATTGGCAGTATTGGCACACAAATAATTTAAAACAGAGAAGCTTTTTATCCCGGTCAAAGGTTCCCCTCTAGAGATTCTCCGAATGTCCACGCGGACGAAGTCGCGGGCGAAAGCTAGTTTTGTACAAAAACACATCTCTTATCACTTACTTTGGGCAAAATAAGCGCCCAGTTTGTAAGTGGGACGCTAATTGAGGTGCCATTTTTGAGACTCTAACCGGACATCTAGGGTATTCTTGATCGAAGACCAGATACCAAAAATAAATAGAGGTGGCCAAAAATTAATTCGGATATCGGCATGGTAATAATGATATTAATCATTATTACCATGCTGAATTTATTTTTGCATAAGTAAGTAATTCTATATTTTACTCGTTTCGGATGGTGGACATTTAGTCCAAGAACTAACAAACATAATACCTACTCGTTATTACAATTACGTGCTTCGGAAGGCACGTTAAGCCGTTGGTCCCGGCTGCATTTGCAGTCGTTAACACCCACCAATCCGCATTGGGCCCGCGTGGTGGGTTATGGCCCATCCTCCTTACCACCCATAAGGAAGGCCTGTGCCCCAGCAGTGGGGACATAAAAAATGGCTGATGGACATTACAATTTGAGCGTAACAAAATGTAATTTAGGGTTAAATACTGTTTCTTATTAGGTAAGTGTGCTTTTAAGTAAGTGTACCTTGTTATTAGATAGTGAGAACACAGCTCTGTGAAAAATGTTTATAATTGACAAGTTGGATTAACAAGTCAATGCAGTGGAAACGCTCGGTTACAGTACAAAGTCAGTCAATGAGAATGACTTGGTGGCACCTAATACTTGACGGAAGTGTAACAAGGCCGATCATAGCCCGCGGCTTTAGCTAAAAACCTGCTCTGAAATTAACCCTCTTGAATGCAAAAAAACCACATCGAAATCGGCCCAGTAGTTTCCGAGGAAAATGGTAGCAGACAAACAAACAAACAAACATACAACCTCTAACCCCCAAACGCATATACCGCCTCCGTTCCATTATCCGTCTATCGCGGGTAAAAAAAAAACGAAACTACTTTCAATTATTTTTGAAAATAAGCTTATTAAAACCGTTTTTTTTATTACCTAGGTATTTTAATTAAACAGTGGCCCTACCATGAGTAGTTGCAAACTATCGTTTTGTCTCTTTCACTCGCATTGGCTGTGAGTAGTATATCCGATAGTTTACTGTAACGTAAACAGTTTGCATCAACTCATGGCATAGTAGAATCAAATATGCTCATGGTAGGACCACTGGTTATATTTTCTGGGAATACTAGTGCGTCAATGTTTAGAAATAAGTACTTGAGTGATGATAAGCTGACAAATAGCCTAACACAATAAATTCTTGTTGACATTATCAAGTGGTGATAAAGGTGCATTCTTGAAAAATACTTAAATTATTTATACTAGGTGATGGGGCTTTTTCTTTAAAGAGACAAGAATAAATTATGCATTCTTATGAAAGACACGAGTTTTAGTACTTTTTATCTACAAAGGGTAAGTAAATTAATCCATTCTTAATTATATATTTTTTTTTATTCTAAGTGCGAAAGTAACTCTGTCCAACTATCTGCCTATTATGTTTTCACGCCTAGACCGCTGGACCGATTTTAACGAAATTTGGTACGGATATAGATGGGACATTAGGGAATGACATACATATGATTATGCCACTTTTTATCCCACTGCTGGGCACGGTTCTCAAACTGTAATCCACGCGGGTGAAGCTGCTGGCGAAACGAAAAGCTAGTCATGAAATAAATTACATGTTATTTCGCCGCAGTACCAATATTTTCTGTTCGATAATAGTATTTTAATGTATGTTGTTTAATACAAAACATGATAGTAGGAAATATAAAACTGTGATCACCTACGCAATAAGAATAAAGGTCGGTGCCCACTAGTGACAAGTTATAATAACAAGACATGTAACATGACAAGTTATATAATATGCATATTCTTTCCATATTGTTTAATATTCTCTTTAATCCTACCACCCCTTCTTATCTTAAATATCGTTTCAAATTTGCTAAAGACTCCCACTCCCGTTCCTTAAGGTCATCAGAAAACTTGCTACTGGAAATGCCGATACATTCTACTATGTTCTACGATCGATCTTTTTCGGTACAGGCTGTCCGTCTATGGAATGCTTTGCCGATAGCGATAAGGACTGCTCAATCTCAGCACACTTTTAAAAAGCTAGTCAAAGAGCACTATCTTACTTTTTTAAAATTATATTTCTCATGGTCTTACAACTGGATTTAACTTCAATAATTTCCTCTACGCATTGTAGATATTATGTATTATATGTAGGTTTATTATATTTTGGTATGTAGGTATATAGTATATTATATTAGTTACATTTTATCATATATTTATGTAGGTATTCGAGTTTAGTAGGATTATTATTATTACTTTATTAAATTTTCACTCGTCCAACTACCCTATCACATTTATCTTAATTCCTGTCCATCCCAAGGTTGCCTGGAAGAAATCACTTTTTAGTGATAAGGCCGCCATTTGTATGTCTCCTTTATGTTTGTATTGTTACTTGTTTGTTCTGTGTGTTTACAATAAAGAGTATATAAATAAATAAATAAATAACCATACGCCAGTGGGGCGTTTGTAACGTAACAGAACTTCATCGCTATACAATTGCATTTTTCAAGATCATAGTTTTTTTTACTTTACGTTTGTGTAGCAGGATCGCCCATCTTTAATTATTATTACAAAATTTGTATCGTCTGGTCATATCAGCCGCATGACATAGGTACTACTAGGTACCCTACTGCTGGGCAAAGCCCTCCCCCAAGGATCTCCACGACGATCGGTCCTGCGCTGCCCGCATCCTGCGGCTTCCTGCGACCCTCACCGGATCGTCAGTGCACCTTGTCGGGGACCTGGGCAGGTGCTAAGGTGCCCAGAATCTTTTCCGCCCCAACGGTCATTTCGTCTTGAGACTGACGTAAGTTGGACGCGAAATTTTCGGAAGCTTCCCGAATGCTGCCCTGTGCCCATCCGAGCTGTAGGTATTGTAATTTTAGAGCGTTATAAATAACTGGGTTGCGTTCAGAACGTTTGAGCGTCGGTTGTTTGGTTGTTTTTAACTCGCTCTAAGGTTTGGAACGACCAAGAACTTTAAATGTCAATGTCAATACAAATTCTTCATTTTCCATTTGGAATACGAATAATTTAAACTTTTCTTTATTCTAAATCAAATAAAATCCGTTTTTTGAGGATCTACCATGATTATTTTAAGAATTAGACTCAAAAACATCAAAATACAAAATAATGTCAATTTGACATTGTCATTTTTTCTATAGACAAACGTCAGAGCGTTTTACAACCATCATTTTTGATGGTTGTTTGGTTGCAACGCTCTGACGTTTGGAACGACACGGTTGTGTCAACCGAACGTCAAGCTCTAATGTTTGGAACGCCTTTAGATCGTTCGGTTGTGGATAGGTTGCACTCGGAGTGTAGGTTTGGAACGCGCCTCTGGTACACAACGCAAGTTATATTACAAGTTCGGGTAAGGTGAAGAAGTCTCATAAGTGTGACTATCGCCTGCCGATCTTGCCATCAAGCGAGCCGGCGGCGGCGGTCTGTCACCCAAGTCATGATGATGTTGCATGATTGTATGTAATGTACATACCTAATTGATATAATATGGATCTGATCTGCTGTTTTCTTACACTAAGTTGAATTCATTGCATCGTATTCGCTGCACATTTATGTTTTTATGTGAGTATTACATTCAAGCTTCTTCTGAAAATTTTCATTTGTAAGTATTTCTAAAAAAAGTTACATACTTAAGTACTTACATAAATATATTTTACATAACATAACCCATCGGTGTGTTCGCAGCTTTACTTCAACACCCGTAACTTACGATAAGATAACCCTTGCACCTAAGTAGATATTGTGTGTTATCTTTTGTTCCACACAAATACCTATAGATACTGAGTGATTCTCTTTCATTTATGTTAAACAATTGAAAAACAGAATAATATCCTTATTTATTATCGAACTGTTTAAAAATAGTTGAAAGGGATAAAACATTAAAATGAAACTTAATCATTTTCTCTAAAACTGTTATTTACCAGAACCAATTTGGTTTTAACACGTTTTTTTCTATGATAAGTACAGAACAACAGATAGGTAGGTACCTACATATAATTATGTTGTCCTTTTGTTAAATTGTGAGTAACATTTAGAGATGGATTCTTACATTTACCTACTACTAAGTGCCTAGTTAGGTACCTACTTATAAACTAGTAAACTATTTACCTACTGTTTTGTTGTTGTTGCGGTCGGTATTGTTTTAATTTCTTTAGATATAATATAGATATATAGATAGATAAATTGTTTATTTGTTGCAATACACATAGAAACATCTGATAGGTACAAGAATAACATATACGAAAAAAAAGAATGAAAACTTAACTAATGGTAATGCGGATGTGCCTATGTGCAGCAGCAGGAAACAGGGTCTACGTCACGTTTTAAGGCGCGTTTAATATGGAGTTAGCCAATAATCTGCAATTATCTCCCTAAATTTTGCGTTTAAGTACATAAGTGCCATACATTATATTATTTCTTATCTATCTGACTGTAAAGTTCATTATATCCGAAAAAAAAAAAACCGTATTTTCCCCTGATTTCATCGTGTGATAAAACTAAAATAATACTTTTTTTTTATTTTTTTTTCTGTTCCATCATGTTTTTGTAAGTGTCCGCAGCGATCAAGATCAAATTCATCAAAATCGGTGAGTTATGCATTTTCCCTATTCACAGATTCTCATCTCAGGAGGACGATCTTAAAAATGTCTCTGCATCTTCATGAAGTCTCGAGTCATCAAACTTAATAAACCGCTGGCTAAAATGGTAGGTAGAACAATAAACCATAATTTTTATTTGAGTCGTAGAAATAAATTCATCAAATTATTTTTCTAAGCTGTTTTGCCGTGTTCGCCATAAAATGTGTGAGTTAATTAAAACGTACAATATTGTCGTCATTTACGAGCCCACATCGCCATTACCGTGGGCTTATTGTTCGACAGCTTTGTGTGGTCACGAACACCCTACTATGGGTTCTCTTTCCATTCGAGTAAATAACGAGAGACAAAATGTAAGGCACCACGTTTCGTTTGTTTGACTCAATTGTTGCTGAAAAACTTATAAAATGTGCGTGTTACTCATTTATAAACAGTTATTAAAGGCAGGTTTATAATGATTATTTTAAGTAAAAATTAAATAGTATTATAAAATTATATTGCATAATGTTTTTGCTAAAGGTTTTTTTTATGATTTTGCTATCGATCCGGCGCATTTGACCGCTGGAAGCTTTGGTAATGTCATACAGACTTTCAAGTTAATAAATAATCTTTTAAAGCTGTCATACAATAAGCCTTCGGTAATGGCGATGTGAGCTCGTAAATGACGTGAAAAAAATACTGAAATATATTATCATATCATGCATCGATAAACAAAAGCATTACCTACTCATACTTAAATCTGAAAAGTTAGTTGACTTTTTTTAATTTATTAACTCGAAGTTAAAATACCTTCGGCTCAGCGCGAGAAAAGAAGTAAAATTATCAGTTGATAAGTATGAACTTATCAACTGATATTTTTACTTCTTTCTCGTCATTGGCATACCTATAGGGTTATTTGTAAAACACCAACAACCTCGCAGGAGTTGATTAGGTAGGTACCATTGGCGGATCCAGGGGGGGCCATGGGGGCCATGAAACCCCCCACGAGGTACCCAAGAGTACTTACAAGATTAGTGGATGAAACTGACTAAAAATCGCGCTGCGCGGGAGTTTTTCTGCTATAGACAGCACTACAAAATTAGTGGCTAAAACTGACTTAAAATCGCGCTGCGCGGCCGTTTTTTGTATACGAGAGTACAAGATTAGTGGATGAACTGACAAAAAATCGCGCTGCGCGGCCGTTTTTCTGCTATAGACAGCACTACAAAATTAGAGTCTAAAACTGTTTAAAATCGCGCTGCGCGGCAGTTTTTCTGCTATAGACAGCACTACAAAATTAGAGTCTAAAACTGTTTAAAATCGCGCTGCGCGGCCGTTTCTTGTAAACAAGACTTCAAGATTAGTGGATGACACTGACAAAAAATCGCGCTGCGCGGCCGTTTTTTTAAATATAGATAAGAGTACATACAAGTGGCTAAACTGACAAAAAATCACGCTGCGCGGCAGTTTTTCTGCTATAGACAGCACTACAAAATTAGTGGCTAAAACTGACTTAAAATCGCGCTGCGCGGCCGTTTTTTGTATTCGAGAGTACAAGATTAGTGGATGAACTGACAAAAATCGCGCTGCGCGGCCGTTTTTTTTTATATGCATAAAGAGTACAAACAAGTGGCTAAACTGACAAAAAATCGCGCTGCGCGGCAGTTTTTCTGCTATAGACAGCACTACAAAATAAGAGTCTAAAACTGTTTAAAATCGTGCTGCGTGGCCGTTTTTTTGTCGACAAGAGTTCAAGATTAGTGGATGACACTGACAAAAAATCGCGCTGCGCGGCCGTTTTTTTTACTATACCAGAGTACATATAAGTGGCTAAACTGACAAAAAAATCGCGCTGCGCCACAGAATAATGCTGCGCGGCAGTTTTTTTTACTATAGACAACACCACAAAATTAGTGGCTAAAAATCGCCGTTTTGTCTATATAGGCAGTATTTTTTTCTAAATCAGGCATTTTGTGCATCCTAGACAGGGATCCCTTACATAGACCCTAGACCCGAGGCTCCGATGCCCCCCCCCCCCCCCCCCCCAATTTAAATCCAGGATCCGCCCTTGGTAGGTACTAAACTTAGAAAATTCCTTTTCAGAGGCGGTGAACATTTTGATTCAATGCTCTAAGTTTTTCTAACTTTTAAAAAAGTTTAAAAAAGTATTCAGCGTAAGTATTTCATTCATCTGGACTAAGTATGCATAGTCAGAGTTCTGTTTCAGGATTTCCATAAATTTTAATGCTATTCTCGCGGTTTTTTTAAACATGTCATGTCATGTCCTTCTATCTTTTAGAATGCTGATCAGATCAGTTGGGTGTGTATAGCGATCTGAATATCCTCCATTTACTTCCTGGATAGACATCATCAGATCATAGCACGGTACATCCCTGGTAGGAAACCTAGGCTTCATAGTTACCTCGTCTGTATGAAAAAAACACCGTGATCCCTAGACAAAGTTGATATGTGTTCGACCAATTCATTCATACATACAAAACTTTAACCTGTTTATAATTAAACTGACGAAATGGCTAATGGATAGATGTTTTTATACTATTAATGATTTCTTAAATGATAAAACTTGACAATATTAAAATACCTAAATTCAACTTATTTAATTCAAGTTACTTAATATAACTGAAAAAATATTATAAAAATCGACTCACCCGTAGCAGCTCACCCAAGTGGCATTCGGGGTTCTATATAAGATGTCTAATCGTTCCCATGTACTCCACAAGCTGTGTAAGTCAGCTGTATAAGAGCTGTATAGCTTGCTATAATGCTCTTATAGAACCAGTTGGGCACAAATTAGACAGCCTTAAGTTCACTATGGCTGTACATTAGCAGTACAATAGCATTATAATAGCAGTTTAAGTAGTAACATCGGACTTAAGGCTGACTGACTTACGGCACTATATGGGACGCAGTGTGAATCATACAACGTACATACATGAGTGTAATAAAGAGTAACAAGTGACTAAATACACAGCCTTCACAGTTATAAAATCCGACACAAGTACTCCAGTGCTACCTAAAATTCACGTGTGTCCTAAATTATTTCTTTAGTTTATTAATTATTCCTCATTAGTTTGGTTTTGTGTGTGCCATCAGAACACATATTAACTCCGGCGGATATCATGTTCTGTATGATTTTATTTTTGTCTGCAGACGGGACTCGAACCCGCACCCTCAGGATTCTGGCCCAATGCACTGACCAATTATGCTACCGAGTCGCTAGTGGGAGTGGCGAAGTTTTCTAATACTTTTTACGTTTTCAAAATTCAACTTATTTATATAACCTTTTTCGACATTTTATAGATTACTTACCTAATTATATTTTACCGTCTTTGCAACTGAGACTAATAGAAAATATTTTTTGTTAGAAATAATCTAATAAACATACATTTGCATGCCATTAGATTTGGCAAAATATGTGGAACCATAATTATCTAGAATGTACCATATTTAATAGAAATAAATTATCTTTATCTTTATTACTTATTTAGGCTAAATATTTTAGCTTTAGCATTTGCTTCAAAACACTTGGTAGTATTTCTGCAGTCGTTCTGCAGTCGACACTCGTCATAAAGAGGTTTAACGACGCATTGTGACCGGCTTGCGGCGCGACGGCCACGATTGACTTCTGTCGTAAAATGCCTTTTCTATGTCCACCATTATCGTTTTTCATAACAACATGTGGGTTGGATTTGAGGAAGCCAATTTGTCCTTTGTCTTAATTTTCGCAGTTTTTAAATACTGATGAATAATTTATGTAGGAAAAAAAATATTGTAAAGTAAAATACTTACTTTGATGGAATTTTTTATTTTATTTTTATATTTTATTATCACCTTACCAAGGCCGAAAGTGTAAGCGCACTACACCCGGAATCCTCATCACTGAGCTATCTTACTGCTAGTCTAACTGCCGTAGGTAACACGACAATTTTTAAAATGTTATTAGAGCGTCAGACGTAGGCAGGCGGACTTGAAATATAAGCCGAGCAACCAAGCAAACCAATAAATGTTACCCTACCCCCCTTCTGGGAATCGAACCCGGGACCCCTGTGGACATGTGAGGGCGAACCACTTGACTACAGAGGCGGTCGTGCTTTTTTAGAAAAATAATATAATTTAAATAAAATCGACTCACCCGTAGCAGCTCAGACGGGACTGGAAATGCTACGGGTGAGTCGATTTTTTCTAATATTTTTTCAATTATATTAAGTAACTTAATATATAAAAATAGCATTGTGAATGCTAAAATCTAAAAATTCAATAATATACTTGCTGTAATAGGTACATCATTCCTGTCCTGGGGGCCCTGGGGCACAGGTTTTTCGTGGATAGGTAAGGAGGATGGGCCATTCACCCCACCAAGCAAGCCCAATTCAAATTGGTTGGTTTAAGAACTGCAGTTAGAACCAACGGCTTAACATCCCTTCCGAAGGTTGGTCACCCATCCCATGAACGATCCGAGCGAAGGCTGCTTAACCGCAGCAATCGCTGGCCGAATGCACCAAGACTACGGCATCGACCTCCTCGATCAATTTTCATGCGTTTCTTTTATTACCTGGCTTATTGCTTCGGATTTATCAGCGATCGATCGTAGGTAATCGAGGTGACCTTCTCGAATCGATCATGCATGCAAGGTCTTATTGAAATAAAAAAAATACCTACTTATCTGCAATTCTTGAAATTCAAACGGTTACAGTAAACTCTGAAAAATACTTCTAAGTACAATAACACGTTTGAACCGACTTCATCAAAAGGAGGAGGTTCTCAATTCGATTGTATACTTTTTTATTTTTTTATCGTTGTTCGCGCGTATCAGTCTTCGACATTTATGGACCGATTTTGATGATTCTTTTTTTGTTCGATTGAGTTTTCTTGCGAGATGGTCCCATAACATAATTTTAGAAAGAGCCTATTTTCCTAATTTTAGGGAAAACAAGGGAAAACAAATACTTAATTATAATTTATTTATCTCAAACATGCTTGGAATAGTACATTACTGCAGCGGCACGCAACACAGGCATTGAAGGACGAACGTGAAAATGTGGGCCGAGGCGAAGCCGAGGCACACATACGTGAGTCCATCAATGCCCAGTTGCGGCCAAGGTTTGTATAGTACTTTTCTCAAATAATGCGCGGAAATTCAAACCAAATAGTAACTTTTCTAACATTTTATTTTTATTTAAAATTAAAGTAACAAATCGCACCGTCTTGAGTTTCTAGGTCTTTACATAAATACTGAATATGTCGTTGCATCTTCATACACCGAAAATGGCAAAAATCAAACCTGAAACAAAAATAAAGAACGTGTAAAGTTGTGATGTTTGCTGTTTAACTAAAACAAAGCGGTAAATTAGTAGGTACCTATATAGGTAGGTACTTATCAATAAGTACGAAAACTTACTTTTTAGGATCCAAATACACACTGTCTGATGCTTCGGACAAGAAAATTTGCACGTTTGGTGCAGACTTCCTACATTTATACCCTTGTGAATGTCTTTTGGGCATTGCAATTAGGTTTACATCTAGTTTACTAAATGTTTTTTGATTTTGGAGACAACATGTATTCTATTATTTCTATTACAGTTCTTGCCGCTTCTTGAATTTCAGGTGGCGTCAAAATATCACTTTCGTCGCTTGAACTCATTTTTATATTAAATTAAGTAATTACTTAATTTAAATCGAAGATAAAATATTTGACAAAACAACAAACAATTTTAACAATAATAACTTCCCCCGCGCCAAGATCCATAGATAATACAATGATATTTTATGCCACCTGTCCGAATCGTATGTTACACTTAAGTTTTGTAACCAGGAATACAAATTAATAGGCGGGCGTTAGTGCGCTCATGACACTGTTACCGTGATTCGGAACTATCCATTGGCAAAGCCAGTTCTAATTTTAAATATTGATGATGATCAGTCCTCATTGGCTGTCGGGTTTCATTGAAAATTTGGTTCCATTACTGAATTACACGTGTATAATGAGTTTCAATACTAACATTTACGGTCAGACGCAGGCAATGTTTCTATGAAAATCCATTGTTACACGTTAGTAATGGATTCTCATACAAAAATTGCCGGCGCGGTTTAGGTCTGTCCGGAAACTCCGATTTAGCCCGAAGAAGGTTGTCAAAATAATGATCGAATTTCCAAGCATGTTTGAGAAAAAATCCTTTTTTATTTTTTACAGGAGACCTACTACTAAGACTGTGTGGTATGACTATTTCAACATCATTTTGACAACCTCCTTGAGATAAATCGAAATTGCTGTAGGTACTGAAACTTAATTTGGTTAAAAGGTGGCACCCTGACCGAAAGTGGCACCGCGGTGAATTTTATTTAATATAGTAATAATTACACAACTTAAAAAAAATATTAAAACTTTACGTGGAATTTTTAGGGCCTAATAGTCTAGTATTTTTAGACGGTAGCATTACATTCGCTCGTAGTCGCTGCTAAAAGTAGATACTTAGGTAGCAAAACTGCTAAAAGTGGTCATTTTTGACACATTTGCTATCTACTTCTACGAATGACTACGAGGGCATGTAGTGATTCATGTAGTGATGAAGGGAGCCTTCTAAAAATACTAGACTATGTGCCCTAAAAATTCCACGAAAAGCATTACTTATTTAAATCTTTTTCTATTAACAACTTGTTAAATAAAAACCTCGAGAGCACCACTTTCGGTGGTAGAGCCACCTTAATTAAGATAACAAAAAATATTAATTTTAAAAAGCGATTTTAGTATAAAGACGTATGACGATTGACGACTGTCAAAAACTGTTTACTGTAAGACAAGTAAGAATAAACAGACCAGCCCATTTAAAACCAATCTTGCGTAGTTCTCATTAGTCAAACAACTTCATTCCTTTTGCTCTCTGCTTAAACATTGAGTCATAGTTAGTCAAAATACCTTATAAGTCGATAGCAGTGGTTAACGAAGGCAATACAAAGTAAGGCGATTTCCTTGAATGCACCACAAATGAAGGAAATGGATGCTTTGTTGCGTGCGCTTGATTCATCTACTGTTTATGGAATGGTTTGTTAGCAACCGTTAAGGCATAGTTAAGGGGCCGCCGTACAACGCTGGAACAAATTTTTATAGTATGTACTTACATAAAAAAAATATCTAAATTAAATTATCTAACATTATCGTTTTTAATTAATAACTAATAAACTATTTCTTATTTTTTCAAGTTTCAAGATTCTCGGCCTTACCACAAAAGATTTTAAAACCGTGTTTAGTAAAAACACTGTTTAAATGTCATGCCGTCTCTTTCAAACAATATTGTCAAAAAAGTGACAGCATCACATTTAAACAGTGTTTTAGTTAAACACGTGTTAAACAGTGTTTTGTGGTAAGGCCGTAGGTTTATTATTGGTTGAAAAACTACAAATTTGGAGGTCACTTAACGATTTTTTTCTATCGAGAATAGTTTTAACTATCATGTTTCTGTCAATCACATAATTGAGTAGGTACTATAGTCTACTTCCTTAATATTTTTTTGGGACTAATAAATCAAGTAATCTTGTGTGAAATCTTTGTTCAAAAATGTGTATTTGAGGTTGTACGGCCCCTTAACTGCTGGCCGAATAATTTCTTGAGAATCCATTATACATATTATTCATAGGGCAAAAAGAACTAAGAAGGTATATAAAACTCGGTATAAAAAATACATTATTAACAATAAAAAAAAATGTCTGATCCTACAAATCGATTGACTAATTTACTGGAAAATTTATACAGTAGGTAGGTACACCTACGTAATGAAAAGGTATGCGACAGTGAAATGTTAAAACTTTTTGGGTTTTGATATGAATTTCGTTTAGCCTAGGGTCTTTCAAAATAATTTCGAAAGAATATTTTTTTATTTTTAAGACTATTTCAAATTATTAGCATAAAACATCTTAGGTAAATCGAAATAAGTACGTTAAGACATTAACTATTATTACGAAAAAAAACACGTTTTAAAGTAGACTTTGCTGAAATTTGAGTGAAATCGTAGTTTTGTAAATCCAATAAACTCGAGATAACTTGCAGTTTTCCCAAAATAGTTTGGGAATTGGTTGGCATTGGTTTGTCAGTTGTCCAGATAACAAGGAAACTTTTGAAACTACATGGACCCGCCCGCTTATGCTAAAACTACATACCTAACTGTTTTACAACTTCTTATTTCGTGATTTTCCTGGTGGAATATCTACTATTTTAACTTCTAAACTAAACTTTTGGAATTTTGAGATTTTTTGCATTCACATTGCTATTTTTACACAATACTAAATAATATAAGTACTTACTAGAAAAAATACGACTCGCACCAGATCAATACCGAGTCTCGGAGAGTGACTCGGTAGCTCAGCGGTCAGAGCATTGGACCGGATATCCAAAGGTCGTCTGAGTATTGATAGTCGTTTTTTTTCTAGTATATTATTTAGTATTGTCTAAACTTTTGGGTACAATAGCCAGCCTAAAAAATTAAAAAATTCACAGATTTTACAGTCCCCGCAGGAATCGGAGCATTGAAAATGAACCCAAAAATTTACGAAAAACCAAAGCAAATCAAATGCAAAACCTATTATGTTTTTAAGTTACCTAGGTAGTAGGTACCTATTTATTTTTACGATTGTTGCCTTGATTGCCTCGACGTGGCCGAAATATTATTAACCGATTTTCGAAATTTCAACGAATGCACTTCTCGTCTGCTTCTGCATCTTTTAACACTATTACCATGACGATCGGTCAATAATCATAGAAGCTACATCACTTTTTATGTACGGAAACATCAGATTTTCTACAATTCCAAATCTAAAGGGACCACCTACAAACAGGTCACAAAATTATTAAACGATTTTCAAAATTTTCGTAAACAAACACCTCCCAAAAAACCCGACTTTACCCGAATTTTGCAAAATTCCAAAAAAGTTACCAGTAGATTTTCAAAATTCAAACGTTCACACGTGTCACGGTAAATTTCTCAACTTTTGGTACTATTCCCATCTCGATCCTCCCAAAATCCTCGGAGATATGGCCAAAAATACGTCTCAGGCGATTTGCATCTGATAACCATTTTTAATGGTAAAAACAAAAAACCGACTTCAAAAAACCTACCTCTAAAAAGCAAGAAATAATATTCGTAATAATAAAAATACGTCTATTGAAGTCGGGTGGGGCTGGAGTACAAATTCATTTTTTTTATTCTAAAAGCCCCACCCGACTTCAATAGACGTATTTTTATTATTACGAGTACCTATTATTTCTTGCTTTTTAGAGGTAGGTTTTTTGAAGTCGGTTTTTTGTTTTTTTTAAACAATTTTTTATTTTTAGTGTAGGTACCTTGTAGGTAAGGTATATTATATAAATGTAGAAAAATCGGCTCAGCCAAACGTAAAATAATCGTGGAGAAACATACTTAAATACGGGTCAAACTGGGAACCTCCTTTTTTAAGTCGGTTAAAAAACTACACTTAAGATATCCCTCTTCCAACAAAAAAATAATTATCTTATTCAGTTCATAAACAAAGAAGTAATACGACCAATCATCGAGGTAATTCACACAAAAATTTTCGTGCTTTTTTTCCAAATTAAGTACTTAAAAAGTACTGAACCGATTTCCAAATTTTAAAAAATGGGACCAACTTGGGAGTGTATCTAATGTAATAACGTTTGAATCATTTCAATCGGTCCAGCCGTCTTCGAGTAATCGGTGGACATACACAAAAAAAAACACAAATATACAGACGAACATAGAACCTCCTCCTTTTTTGGAAAAACCGGAATTTTACTTCCCAAGGCCAGACGCTAAGTAAAAAAAATTTTTTTAACAAAAATAAGTATCGAATAAAACACACCTAGGTACCTACTTCAGTATTTTTTTTAAGAAAATTTTAATTAGTAAAAGTGTTCACTTACTTATTAACATCGTTTAAATATTTTTTTTGTTAGGGGCACGATAGATATGAATATAAAAGCCTAACAAAAGCAGGACGAGCCAAACACAGTCAAAGGAGATCAATCCATTTTGGTCCAAATGTGAAATAGCCGGCCTAACAGCAAAAGTGCTGTGATATAGATTTTGTCCGCCTAAGCATTTCTTATTATGGCGCCGAAGCTGTAGCACCGCTATACTTGATTTTAAATAAGTTCAAAAAGTGTGTCTTTTCATAAATTTTGGGATAAGTGTAAAAAAAGTCTGCCAAAACCAATGATATTAAACGTAAAGATAGGTTATGCGCCAACATCATTGCTATTTAAAACAGCGTAAAGGTACTATAGATACACACATTGGCCGCTGCATGCGCATTGGCTGCCAATTGACAGCGCTTCAGCTGTCTCCTTCACTCCCACACGCAAAGCAGACAGCTCGCTCTTTGTACAATATGGCCGAATAAAGTAATAGAAAATACATATTTTTATTAAATACAGTACTTACGTGTGAAATAAAGCATTTTTCCGATCTCTGACCGTTGCTGTATAATTTGTATATCGTCTAAAAGACGCAAGTAGACATATTTTTATGGTATTTCACTATTTATTGCGTCTGATTGACGAGAGCCGCGTGTGTTACCGTGTCGCGAGACTGTGCCTGACTAATTGAAAGTCGGGCAATTACCTGACTTTCGTCTTGCCATTGTGAAGCGCAGGTAACCTATCTTTACATTTAATATCATTGGCCAAAACGCAAATTCCGATAGATTTATTACGGCACCGAAGCTGTAGCACCGCTGTAGGTACTTGATTTTAATTGAGTTCAAAAAGTCTGTCTTTTCATTACATTTTGACACAAATGTGAAGTGCTACAGCTTCAGTGCCATCATAAATAAATGCTTAGATGGACAACATCAGAATAAAGCACTTTTGTCTTTTGACTGACACTTTCATATTTGGACCAAAAATGTATGAAACATGGATGATGTCCTTTTGCCGGACAAGAGGTCACTGGCTATCCTAGTTCGGCTTTATATTTATCCGGACGGATGGATGACAACCAGGGATTGAAATACCGTTAAAAAAAATAACGATAAAAAAACCGTTAAAACATTTCATCGGTAAATTTTACAACAACGCTACTTACTATGTGTACTTATTATGTGAAGTGTGAAGTTGTAAGTAAGTATAGAGTCCGTGTTAGGAAACACATTAAGTACTTACCTACTTATTCTTGCAAATTCTTCTTAGGTTCCTTAGGTTTTACAAGGAACTTGTTTTCCTGTGAAATATTATTTTACGTTACATATCGTGAGCAGTTTTAGTCGTATTTTATTGAAATCGAGGTTAAGAAGAGGCCCTACCAAAATCTTATTGTTGGTGAGACGAGTATAGTAGGTAGAGGGAGAGATTGGTAGAGCATTTTCTTAGTAAATGGAGAGAAAATGCAAACATAGGTGCTCATTTTTTTTAAGAAAAAGGTTGTGTGTCTGTCAAAATATTGATCCAGCGCAGCGTTGCAAATACTGACCTATCCACACAACAATTTGCCACAACGAACGAGCGTCAAAATAACGCCACCGTACCATTGTCTAGTTCTGTACGAAACAAGGCCAAAAAACGGTACTATAAAAAAATCTGCCAACTGACATCGATTCTATCGGGCTTAAAAAACGAACAATGCGTCCGCAACGCCACGCGTCCCGCTACCCTCGGTCTCAGCCGCGTTTATACTAACAACGACATAGTTCTATAAATAAAACACTGACGAAATGTGAACCTTACCTGCATACAAATAAAGTACAGAATGACAAGTTAAACAAAATAAAAATCTTTATCAAAGTAAAGTTCATCAACTCAAGCAAGCCTGGAATCTGTCGCGAAGCAAGCGACGTTGCCACTCTTATCAAGCAACGTCGCACTCTTATGTATATGTGTGTACTTCTGGCACAAGCACAACTGGCGCCGAATATTTATTGTATACTAACAGAATACTGACGCGCGCTTAGGGCGATAGGGTTCTATTATTTCCTGCGACGGGTGTGAAAACGAACTTTGTTTGGTGGCATTAGAGTAGTTTTTTGTTAATTTAAAAATTGAGTTATGTCTTTTTTATTGAGTGATGTTTTTCTATGTGACCGTCAGGTGGCTATGTATAGGTTGCTTGATCCGCTCGATACGCGCTCTGAATATCGTGCGGCGGCCTTAAATTGGACATAATGGTTTCGTAAGCAACAATTAATTTGCTTTTGAAGGTTTTATGAAGGCAAACTATGAAGAAGGAATTGAATTCATGAATACGTAATGGCTAATAACAGAGCGGCCTCAAACGTCTTTACGTTGATCGTGCCGCATAATATTGTTTTTGCATTAAATTATCAACGTTTTATGATCATAAACATCGACAGCGGCAATAAAATAAATGTTTCTCAAGGAGCTAAAAATCTATTTCTAGGTGTTTTTATTCAAAAGAGTCTGATTATCATATCATGTTTTACAGATGACGATTGATAGTACGACGTAAGTAATCAAAATTACGAAAAAAGGAGATTTTTTTATTGTGATTTGTGATGAAACAGCGGGAATCTAAATCAAGATTTCTATTTTTTATTTGAATTTATTAACCGTTACCAAAAATATCTCAATTTAACAGTTAAATGCAGTTAAATGCCTTATTTTAATTACATTAATATATTGCGAATTAATGATTCACAAATAGGAATGGTCCTCCTATCGTGACTACACAAAGAAGATACTTAAATACACATCACATACACATAGATACACATAAATATCAGTTTTTTTAATATAAAAGTCTTCTAAGTATATGGCTACCTATAGATATTATCCACCCAAGTTTGTTATTTCATCGACGGACGCCATCATCCTATCAAATTCCATCATAGAAACTTTTAATCAGACTCTTGATCCGGTCGCTAAGCTCGGCAAAAGTATGTTGATCTTAAGCATTAGGTATGACATACCTAGTTTATAGAAACATCGCTCGACCAGCAGATCAAGTGCTTCAAGTGGAACTGGATCGTCCACACTCTCCGAAGAGACCCCGATTATATCCCTAAACAGACCCTTGATTGGATTGGAATCCCAAAGTAAAGCGCAAACGATGGCCATCCCAAGCAAACTTGGCGACGTACTGTAGCTAACGAGACGAATGGCTTTAGAAGATTATAAGTACTCTTTCATACCCAATAATATTCGTCAGATAGAAACAATGAAATGCAAATACAGGTGACTTTTAAGTTCAAATAGGTAATTCATGATAATGTTGTACACCGATGCTTGCTCCAAAAACATATTTTTTAGCTTCATAATGAAACTGATTTTTTCTTATTTTGTGTGTAGGTACGTACCTAAGTACTATAAAAAACCACAGCAAAAAGCATCATATTTGTAAAAAGTGTTCGTTATTTGTTAATTGATGAGATAGCACCTATTATGATCCATGAAATGGAAATTTACGCCATTTTGCGTGCTTTAAATCAGCAAAAACTTGTAGAGGGTGTAATTCTAGACGATACATCGGCACATGTCGTGTGAGGCATGAGGCCTTGCCGCTTCAGCGGATACATTAAAACACTACATTGTTATTAATGAAACATAAATAATACACATTTTCTAGACGTTTTCATCGGTACCTATTAATTTGTCAAAATCAAAAGCAGAAATTTTATTTACTCGAGTATAGTTGTAGATTAGTTTTTAGAACTTAAGTCGGGTCTAGCTAGACCTGATTAGCTATATTTACCCTAAAATTCTTCTACCTCGATGGGAAAAAGGCTCCACCTTTCCATAGAACAATATCTACTAAACCATGAGTCTAGGGTTCAATCTTAACATCAAGAGCTTCCCCTGACGTTCACTAGATCTTCAGTCAACTTTGTAAGGGCCTTATGAAACATTCGGCTGGTATGCAAGCGGTCGGCATTGCAGATTCCCGTCACATCAACTATTTGACGACCTGAATGGTGCAGTGGTCAACATGGCGCATACCACGCAAGAGATCCCGGGTTCGATTCCCGGCCGGGCAGAAATTGAAAATTTGAAATGATGAATTTTAATTTCTGTGACGGGTCTGGGTGTTACTATGTAAAATAAGTGTATATTTAAAAAGTATATACGTAGTATATCAGTTCTAGCACCCATATTACAAGCTTTGCTTAGTTTGGGGCTAGATGGCGCTGTGTGAAATTGTCCAAGCATTTATTATTATTGGTTCCAATAACTTCTATCTACCGATCGGACTGCCATTTCCACTGAACAATCCATCAGTTATGGAATTCTCGTACGGATCTCTTCATTTCTCATTTTATCACTTAAGGAAACACCAACTGGCTCTCTCCATTTCCACCTTCCTATCCTAATTCCTCAAAATAATTAAGAGCAAGAAGAAATAATTATAGATACGTAGGTATCCTTAATGGGTAACCTACCTGTTTTTCCGACACAAATAATGCAGAATGACCGTCAAACATCAGGTTTTCCAGTAGCTAGACTTTGTTTTTTTTAATTTTTGTTAATTTTTTATAAGCCATTTATTTTACTTTTACTGAATGATGAAAAATACATTTTTAGGACTAGAAATGCACAGCCTGATAAAGTCAAAGATTTAGATTCAGATCATTTCAGTAAGAATTTACTTTGTTAAGTAATTATTGAAATTACAGATCGCATTACGGCATTAAGCCACGTAATAATACTTACTACTTAGTAAAACAACGTAAACATGAACCTACAACTTCCAGTTCGAAATTACAACGAATGCACTTCTCGTCTGCTTCTGCATCTTTTAACACTATTACCATGGCGATCGGTCAATAATCATAGAAGCTACAGAAACACCCGTTTTTCTACAATTCCAAATCTAAAGGGAACACCAAAATTTTATCTCCATTTTGTAGCCAAACTAATACCCTAGGACCTTTTTTTCATTTTTTTAAGTCGGTTTTTTTCCGAAATACTTACAATAATTTAGTAAACAAACACCCCCAAAAAAACCTGAATTTACCCGAATTTTGCATAACTCCAAAAAAGTTACCAGTAGATTTTCAAAATTCAAACGTTCACACGTGTCTCGATAAATTCCTCAACTTTTGGTAGGTACTATTCCCATCTCGATCCTCCCAAAATCCTCGGAGATATGGCCAAAAATACGTCTCAGGTGATTTGCATCTGATAACCATTTTCAATGGTAAAAAGTAGAGTGTACATTATCGAGATACCTAATAAAAAATAAAACTTAAATGTCGTAAACTTCTTTTTTCCCTATTTTCAAAAGATCCTCAAAATGCGGCAGTGTTCAAATGACAGTCGTGTGGCGTTCAGCGGAGCGGCAACGTCGCAGTCCAAGTTAGTGCCGCCTCCGCTAGAAAGCGCGTTTCTAATCTGGCCACGATGCAGTCATTGACTCCGCGCGTATCAACCCGTGGGTAACTCGAATTGTATAACTGTTGACTGCTGCAGTTTTGGTCGAACCACTTGTAGCAATTTAAGGTTAACTATTTAAAATACTGACTTATCACTGGCTTCTTTTTGTACGTTAAGCTATACACCTATATTAAGGCTAGGGACATCATCTTTATCTCATGATTTTGCTATTATTGTAAGGAAAAAATAGTTACTAAGAAAGAATGTGCTGGGTACAGTTAATGCAAATAGCGTTAATATTTAAATGAATAGGTTCCTTCCTAGGTAAGTACTTACAATAGATATGAATAGAGTTCTTCTATAAGAGGGTTTGACAATTTGTCAATCGATCTTATGGCATTCGATCTCAAATAGGAAACCAAGAGATTATTGTGGAGCTCGGTGGCGCAGTGGTTTAGCGCCTGGCCCAGCGATTGCGGAAGTTAAGCAATGTTCGCAAGGGTCGGTCATGGTCATGGGATGGGTGACCAAAAATGTATTATCTCGAGCTCCTCCGAGCTTCGGAAGGCACGTGAAGCCGTTGGTCCCGGCTGCATTTGCAGTCGTTAACACCCACCAATCCGCATTGGGCCCGCGTGGTGGGTTATGGCCCATCATCCTTACCACCGATAAGGAAGGCCTGTGCCCCAGCAGTGGGGACATCAAAAATAGCTGATGGACAGTCGCCGTTTCCAACCGGCAAAAACCCTGGTAGGTTAGTCCACGGACGGAATCATTTAACATTTCCCGGCAATGATATTTGTTTCCCGGCCACTCTTCATTTGAAGCGGTACGGTAATGTAAAAATTTTCGCGGTTTTTCTCATCGTGTGCTTCAAAAGTTTGCCATAAAAAAAAGCATAAACCTTAGAATAATAACACCTAGAACGATATTACGATAGTTCTCTACAAAGCAACACTGTCAAAAGTGAGGCAACTAAAACAGCCAAAATGGCCAGTTTTCAGATTTTTATTCTCAATTATTACTACCGAACAAGTACAAAACAGTAAGTATACATTTTCCTACATTTAGGAGATTATTAATTCTATATTATTGGATATTAGTTACAACGTATGAAGGATATGAATCTGAAAACTAATATTTTGACTTAGTATTAAGTATTTGCTTTTTGCATATGAGCTCAGTCCTCAAAAAGAAAATGAAGCTTGTAAAATACTGTAGATCGATCACAATACTTATTGTGCATCGACTCAGTCTTATTTCATAATCATATTTTCAACATTCCGAGAAAACGCGTAAATTCATCGGAAACTCAACACTGGCCACGGCGGAACTTCAGTGGCCCTACCATGAAATTGACGCAAACTTTTTACGTTACCGTAAATCGTTTTCTCTCTTTCACACGCATTAACTGTGAGCAGTATACCCGATAGTTTACGGTAACGTAAATAGTTTGCATCAACTCTGGTAGAGGCCCACAGAGCCTCAGTCACCGTCGCAAAGTTGCATCTTTATCGGTGTTTCATAGAATACACTTTGGAGAGTGTGCTAGGGAACTGTACGACCTTGTTCCTCCAGCCCCTTTCCACCATCGGGATACCAGACGCAGGTTAGCATAAGTATCACCCTTACATTGTAGATACTCCAAGGGTCCGTATCCGTACCAAGCGCTTTGCCAATACATTTCTTATCCGAACTGCTAAAGAATGGAATGTGCTGCCTAATTATGCGTTCTCCGATATTTAATTAGTTACAATCCTGATCTCTTCAAGGCAAGAGTGAATATGCATTTCCTGGTTAAGCATAAGCAAGCTACATCTTAGACCACATCCTGTTTATGCAGCCAGATGGTTAAGTTAGGTAGGTACTTACCCAGTTAGGTGTAAACACTAATAAAAATTAAAAAAATCTCAACTTTGAAATATTTGACCACCTGACCTTGGGCTCAATCGCACTAATTTTCAACGATAAAACCAAAGCTAATTCGTTACCGTTTCAGTTTCGTTTAGAGAAAAATACTCGTTTTAGTTTTGTTTAAATTTTTGAAAGCTATGCCTATTGCCCACAGGGAGCCTAGGTGGACAATCTTAGCCAAATTTAAATGAGAATTCTAAAGGTAAACCAAAGATTTTTAGGTAGGTAAATAAATCGTTTGGTTTTATCGTTCAGAATTACCGCGACTGGGCCCCTGTTCCTCTTACCCTATTAAGTAGTACTTACCTATAAAAGGTTACCTTTCTAAAAAGGTAGTAAGTAGGAAGGAAGGAAAGTAATAAATGCTTTTTATGACGTTACTTGCTCTACATTTTAAACAGCAGTGCAGAGGGCTTAACATTTTAAACAGCAGGGCCTATTTAATAAACGTGACAATTTGTCACCTGTCATGACAATTTTAAAACCATTGCGTCAACCAATTTGAAAATAGAAAACTACGTACTTATAATAGCTACACCGCAATGTAAACCAAATTGCTTCGAGCATCGCGGCTTCGAGAAACGCGTCTTACTCTAAGCCAAATTGTCATGACAATAATTGACAAATTTTCACGGTAATAAATAAGGCCCAGAATGGCCGAGTTAAGTAGGTAGGTAGGTAAGTTACCTACCTCATTCGTTGCCGTGTTTGGTGAAAATCAACGTTTTTCCATACCTGAGGCCCAAACACGCTTTTATTTATTTCAACAATAAATTCAAAATAAATACCTATGTAGTTACCGTTTCTGCTTTTTCAACTGACTTCATAAAGGCGAGGAGGCTATCAATTCGGTGGTTTTTTTTATAATTGTTACTCCGTCATTTATGAACCGATTTAGAAAATTCTTTTTTTTAATTAAAAAAATATACTTCCAGGTTGGTCCCATTTTTTAAAACCTTGAAATCGGTTCAGCAGTTCTCACGATCTCCTGAAAATACTGTCATTTTTGTAACCATTTATAATTCTTTTTTATAATCCGATTTAGATGATTTTTTTTGTTTAATAAGATACTTCAAGGGTGACACGGTTTAACTTCTTTGGCATTGGACCTTGGACTTTAAAGATACACAAGGCAATTCTTCAAAATTCAAACAAAAATTAATTACGAAAATATCAAAATGTATGAAACAGCTGTTTTAATTTTCGCGATTTCATGAGTTTGTCACGTAGTAGAAGTTGTTCAGTTTGATGATTGGTCCCTATCTACCATATTCGACAAACCTACAGGTTTTTTGTGACACGTTGTATATTGTACTCTATGTATGTATGTATAGGAGATTGAAATTAAGTTGGTGGTCCATTATAATAACCAGGTCACGTACACTGTTTAGGTACTCTTGCGAGTGGAGTTTAATTAAATGTATTAAACATTACGGTTTTCTACTATGTGATCAGTGTGATCACTGAACATTTGTTAACATTTAAAAAGACTTGGTGATCTTCACAGTATTTCGAGAGAGCATCGGTCGAGCTGCAGTTGGTGACAATAATCATCAATATTGTCAATACAAGGAAAAATTTTAGTATCATCAGCGTACAGTAGATGGTCAGAATTTAGCAAGGCATTATCAATTTCCCTTATGTACAAGGTGAACAGAACTGGGCCTAAGTGTGATCCTTGGGGCACCCCTAAGGGGGTTGTCCCAAGGATCACACTTATTAATAAGTAATTAGAGCAGTTCCTAACCCTTGAGATAAACTGCCTGACTACGATTGCGTATGTACGATTCAATCCGTCTGAGTAGGTTGCCGTGTAAGCCAAGTCCAAAAAGTTTACTGTTGAGCAAATCATGATTAATTTTGATTCAGATTCAGATTCATTTATTTGTTTTAAATGTGGTACAAAGGTTAAAATATATTATATAGGTATCTCACAATTAGTCTTTGCAGACATACAAATATAGAAAATAAACATCGATTACATGTGATTTCATTACAATACATTACATTTCATTTAATTACGTTACTTCAGTCTCATTTTCATACATTACATTAAATTTCATTCCAATTCATTAAAAATTCATTTTTATTTATTATTTTTACTTAATTTCAGTCAATTACAAATAAAAATGTCAACAATTAAAATATAAATAATAATAATGTCAGTTTAAAAGTTACTGTGATTGGACTCTAATTACACAGTCAAATTTTTATATTTTATGTGAGTGGAAATAATATACTTTAGGTAGGTACTTACCTACAACATAAAATAATATTGACATTAAAAAAACAATTGCCCATTTCCAATTATAATCTTATTTGCGGCTCATGAGAAGATCCGTAGGCAGCTGCGCGCGCGCCGATAACGCTGATAACGTTATCGCCCGATAAAGGCCACCTTGTGTCGCTGCCACAAATATTAACCATTTCACACCCGAAACACAGCGAAATTTTCAAATTCTTAGCGATTGCAATTTACAGTCAATTAGAAAAATATTGTGAGACAGGGAGACGTTATTTCTCCGAAACTGTTCACAGCTGCGTTGGAGGACATCTTTAAGCTCTTGGACTGGAAAGGACTCGGCATCAACATTAATGGCCAGTACCTAACACACCTTCGCTTTGCCGATGATATAGTCCTTATGGCTGAGACCATGGATGACCTGAACACAATGCTCGAAGATCTCCGTAGTGCTTCCCAAAGAGTGGGTCTCAAGATGAACATGGATAAGACGAAAATTATGTCAAATACCCATGTTGTACCCTCTCCAGTTCATGTTGGGAACACTACACTTGAAGTTGTTGACCATTACGTATACCTAGGACAGGCAATCCAGTTAGGTTAGTCCAACTTCGAGAAAGAGATCTCTCGTCGAATCCAACTCGGGTGGGCAGCATTCGGGAAGCTTCGAAAAATCTTCGCGTCCGACTTACCTCAGTGTCTCAAGACGAAAGTCTATGGATGAACAGTGTGTGTTGCCAGTGATGACTTACGGCAGTGAAACGTGGTCGCTAACTATGGGTCTCATAAGGAGGCTCAAGGTCACCCAGCGTGCAATGGAGAGAGCCATGCTCGGCGTTTCCCTGCGTGATCGAATCAGAAACGAAGAGATCCGCAAGAGAACTAAAGTAACCGACATCGCTCGAAGGATTGCTCAGCTGAAGTGGCAATGGGCGGGACACATAGCGAGAAGAACCGATGGCCGTTGGGGCGGAAAGGTTCTGGAATGGCGACCGCGCACCGGACGGCGCTCCGTGGGTAGGCCCCCGACAAGGTGGACCGACGATCTGGTGAAGGTCGCGGGAAGCCGCTGGATGCGGGCAGCGCAGGACCGATCGTCGTGGAGATCCTTAGGGGAGGCCTATACCCAGCAGTGGGTGTCGTGCGGCTGATATGATGATGATGATGATGAGAAAATATTCGTAGCTCAGTACTTACAACTTTTATACGACAACTGACTGTGTAGTGTAGTAGAGCGAATGTACTTATCTTACCCATTGGACCCTCAAGATTCAAAACAATTTCAAAAATATCCATCCAATGGAGCACACTTTTATTCAATCTAATAATGCAAGATCAAATTATATTATTATAATAGTAGTTTATGATACTGCCACATAATACCTAGTTATGTGCAGTTTCATACACTACTTTATCTACACTCATACATTTAGGATTGAACCTACTAAATAAAAGATCAACGTTAGAAAAGAGAGTGAGACATTGTTTGTATTAGCTAGGTATTACCTTGTAATAAGTCATTTCCTGTCCTTTCCATGTGGAGCTCGGTGGCGCAGTGGTTTAGCGCCTGGCCCAGCTATTGCGGAAGTTAAGCAACGTTCGCAAGGGTCGGTCATGGGATGGGTGACCATACATTTATTATCTCGAGCTCCTCCGTGCTTCGGAAGGCACGTTAAGCCGTTGGTCCCGGCTGCATTTGCAGTCGTTAACACCCACCAATCCGCATTGGGCCCGCGTGGTGGGTTATGGCCCGTCCTCCTTACCCTTACCCATAAGGAAGGCCAGTGCCCCAGCAGTGGGGACATCAAAAATGGCTGATGGACAGAAGTCATTTTCTTAGCTGCATCTAAAATATCGAGCAGAGTCAAATTTTCTTCACATTTAAATCAAGAACTAAAAAAACCTACGAAATTCATTACAACAAAATGTTAAAATTGAAATCAAAACATTTTTGTAAAGCTCTAAAAATGGCGCGCATTCCATTAGAAAAAAAATAATGAGATGAGTGCACTGGGTTGCGTTCAGAACCTACGCTCCGAGTGCAACCGAATGCTCTAACGGCGTTCCAAACATTAGAGCGTGACTTCCGGTTGTAACAGCTTTCCCGTTTCAAACGTCAGAGCATTGAAACTTTTTAACCATCAAAATCGGTGGTTGAAAAACGCTGACGTTTATCTATAGTAAAATTGTCAATGCCATTTGGCATTATTTTGTATTTTGATGTTTTTGTGTCTAATTTTTTTAAATATTCATGGTAGCTCCTAAGAAACAGATTTTTTTTCATTTAGAATAAAGGAAAGTTTAAATTATTCGCATTCCAAATGGAAAACGAAGAATTTGTACTATTAATGTCATTTAAAGTTCTTGGTCGTTCCGAACCTTAAAGCCCAAACCAAACAACCACACCTTAAGCCTCTAAACGCAACCCTGCAAACTAATCGCACTAATGTCATCGATCACCATAGAGTGCATTTTAATCATGGAAAATGTATGGGAAAATATCGTTGTTTTTTTTTAAATATCAAGGCACTGCCTACTTCTTGGATTTGCCCTGTATCGTAATGAGAAAAAAAGTTATTTTATGACTAAGTTGACTGAGTGAGTGCATCGTAATGAGTTTTTTTTTTAATTTTTCGTGTCCACGAAAATAAAGTACGTAAAATATTACCTTTTTTGAATTCATATTTGGAACATTACGATGTGAGTGTAGATAAAAAACTTAACAATTCCATTTTTGATTCATAAAACGCGCTACGAGCTTTGATTCATAATAGGCTATACGTAGGTACAAGTTATCTCTTATATATTACATTTAATTAAACATGAGAACATGCCTTCAAATATAGTTCTTGTTAAAAATGCAACTAAAACTGCAGCCCAATCGCGGTAGTTCTGAACGATAAAACCAAAAACGTTACGTTGTCATTTAGGTTATATTTACCTAAAAATCTTTGGTTTAGCTTCATAATTTTCACTTAAATTGTCCCAGATTGTAATCCTAGACTCCTTAGGCAGAGTATTCAACAATTTTAACAAAACTAAAGCCAGTATTTTTCTGTAAACGAAACTGAAACGGTAACGATTTAGCTTTGGTTTTATCGTTGAAAATTAGCGCGATTAGGCTCAAAGCTTAACATGTGATACGATGACATTTTTTTTGCAGGATCTTCAATAAAATATAAAACAAGAGTTTCCTTACGTCATGTAATTAAATTAACTGAAATAAAAAGATCTTCCAACTTTAATTACTTACTCGAAATAGTTATTTGATAAATAAGTGACCAAAGTCAATTTGTGCTGCGAGTGCCGACTTTAAATCACGAACTAACGAAGTAGACTAGAATTGAAGACTTTTAAATCACGAATAGCGAAGTAGACTTGAAATGAATCTAGAGCGTATATAGCCAGTTACTTATTCTTATATATATATAGACTACTGATAATATAGACTACTGAGCACTGAGAGTGATTTCAAGGCACGACGCAAAATTTGGTCTTGTGTTAAACATCAGTTTTCACCTCTACTAGCGAGAAAAGTGTTTAAATACCTAGGTAAGAACAGTTATTTTCACGACTTTTCTGGTAAAAAGCTAAATTCAGCAAACTTGTTCTCTCAACTCTTTTAGAATTAGACAACTATCTTGATCGCTGAACCACTATTTTTTTTTTGTAATTAACAAAAATAAATTGTTCGATCAAACCTTTGTTAAAAAAAATGTAATAGAGTAAAGTAGATTCCCATCGTTTTGTTTTACATTACGTTGTGCTATCTCTTATTTATTAATCCCATCTTATTAACAATCATAAATAAATCAGTGATTTGTTATATATTTCATATTTTTTTCTCATTTTATATTTATTTCGTAGCACTCATTTTTCATCCATACTCTTTATTTCGAATCATCAACCTTTTTTTCAACAATCCTTGCTTAAAACTCTTTGGTATAGGTATCCGTGTATTTTATATTGTCCTTTTCTCACATATCAATTTCACAAGTCTCATACTTGTCACTTTATTTCTTTTTTATTTTAAAAGCTGGTGTTAGAAAGGACCCCGAACCGATAGTTAGAAAAATGTGGTTTCAGTTAAATGTCCTGAGATTTTGATATATCACTTAGAATAATAACACCTAGAACGATAGTAGTTCTCTACAAAGCGCACTGTCAAAAGTGAGGCTCCGTTTTCAGATTCTTATACTCCATTATTACCTAATCATACCGAATAAGTACAAAACAGTTTAAATTTTCCTACATTTATTTGATTAGTTATTATATTATTGGATTTTAGTTACGGTTAGGTAACGTATGAAGGAAATGAATCTGAAAACTAAGCCATTCTGGCTTAGTTAGTTGCCTCACTTTGCATACGAGAACACGGCTTCTAGGTGTTATTATTTTAAGTTGTACCATAACTTTTTTATCGTTCTTGGTAGGGCTGTCGTATATTAACCGGATTTTCGGATTTAAACAATTTGATTTTTTGATGTTTTGGTTCTTTTTATCGATTCGGTTGAATCGATATACACTTCTAATTAGATCAAAAATCTATTGGCTCTTTTCAACTCAAACACTTAAATATTTATTCTGTGCCAAATTATTTTATGATTTCAGTCATTAGAGTAAAATAGTATAATTTACCGTACTTACGCAATTACTTTAATAGGGATGTTGACTAATGAATAAAATAACGAAATACTAATAAAAATCGTAAACATATAAAACTTTTAGAGTAGCTTGTATACCTCTTGGTTTTATATATTGCATATTATTTGTTTTATGACCCTTCAAAGTTGGGTGGACAAGTCCATTTTAAAAGTATAAAATTTATTAAAATAAATGATACCTTTAATTAGTCCGTAAAATGTGTAGCAAATTTGTCGAAGAAACCATTTTGATAAACACAATATCTAATATAGCTGCTGAACAAATTTCCTATGCGTTGCATACAAACTAGCACGGCGTGACGTCATAACGTGCAAGCCATTAGTATGGAGCGTTTTTGATCGAGTCCATTTGTGTGCATTTCACACTGTGATATCTCGGGCAGTTTTCATGCTAGCGAATTAATTCTTTTACCAATGTTTCTTTTTTTGAGAGGTAATTTATGTAACATAAAATAAAAAAAATAGTCAACATCCCTATTGCTGAGTCATCAAGCACCTCCATAAAATTACCGGTAGGTAGTCGTAAACAGTAGCAACGAACAAAATAGTCTGTGGCAGCGCCATACCATTGTTCAACTTTTGTTTCCGACACCGTTGTTCTTTATTCAAAAGTTCGAAAGTGACTTTTTTGCTTTTTTTTCATCATTTTTTGTTTATCGCCTTGGAACAATGTACGAAATAATATTGTGCTACATTTTTTATCTTTGGGATCTTTTCGTAGAATACTTACGTGGTAATTATCATAAGAGGGAATCACAAAAAGTTATGAATAACTTAACACAAAGCAGATTTTGTTTATGCAAAGAAAATTATTGATAAAAAATTACAGTTTGAATTACAATTTTAAATCGAGAACTTTATGGGATCAAGCACAGAATACTGTGAATATGGGGTATGGGGTAGGTACTAAGTTAAGTACCAAGTCTAACGTTAATATTGAGCACCCAAGTAGTATTTTTAAATCATTTCTTCATACTTCACACATAACTTCGAATATCAATTTCCCAATACCTATCTATGTTTCTAAAACAAGGCGCAATATTTTCCATTTATCAATAATATATTCCTAAGTCATGATGACCTAATGGTAATAGGTGTTAACGACCCCCACACGATGCTTACTTAAAACGCCATATTTTCTCTCCGTATTCCAAGAATGACAGCCGAAAAAAGTGGTATAAAAAATCTTGACTGCGGTCTGTGGGAAAGGTGAATTTCAATACGACGTACACAAACAATAATCTTTTAATTAAGCTAACTAAGGCTATAACTGGGGGGTCGCTCTTTGAAAAAGTGTTCTTCTATCCTTAAGTACTTAATTATTATAAATGCAAAAGTCCGTTTGTTTGTTTGTTACGACTTCACGTCTTAACTACTGAACCGTCAATCATGAAATTTTGCATACACGTTGTCAGGGGTACAGAAAACGACATAGGGTACCTTTTATCCGGAACAGAAGTTTAATAAAACTGCACCAATTGTTAGACCAAATTAAATTCTGTATTCATGACTCTGCATTAATCATTATTAGTTTTGCGAATAAAGAATCACGAAGCACAGTGAACGGCCCACTGGGCTTCCACAACAGGGGAATAATATTCAATTAATTTTATACCTAAATGCAAAGCTATTACGGTTCAAAATAAATAACAGATTTTTGACAGTTTTGTATAACATCATGTGCTGCTTACTGTACTTAACCTACCTATATAAAATCGTAAGAAAGAAAAAAAAACATTATATTTTCGTTTAACCAAGTGATCTCTAACTAAAACTCTATAGTATTTTTTCTGAAATGCACCTACTGTTAAATATGTAGTGTGTTATTGTCATGTCATGGCAACTCGGTACGGTAGCGAGGTCGGCGGCGCCTGCGCAGCGCGTCACACGTCAATGCGCATAGAGGCGGACTTCAATTCTCTATTTTATACCGTTAGACCTCATCTCCACGGTACCCGTATCTTTCAACGGACTGAAAATCCTTCTTTATTAAGGCACACACATACGTTGTACGGCACACTCATTTGTACAGTACTCAGCATCCATGGACCCGTGTCTAATACACACGTGCCGATTTTTGCATTTTCCGATATTTTACGAGCACGAACGAAACGTCGGAAAATTCAATTAATAAGTTGTCTTAAATAAATTAAGAATTAATAACATAAAAAAATTAAGTAGTTAGTTGGATTGAGTATACTTACTTCAATAAGTAAGTACTAGTTGAACCTGGAATGATTATTTTGTCGTGCCCGGAAGATAGTATCAAAAAACTGTTATCTGTATGTACCAGTTTTTTTTAATAAGCGCCTGGTCCGTAAAAAGCATGGAATGCAAACGCACGCAAACTCGGAAAATTATTTTGGAAGCTTATCGTAGGGCACGGTTAGGTAGGTTAGTTTACTACAAATACTTAGCCTCAGAGGTTTGGTTTGGTACCTATACTTACTTGTCATTAGCTAGTCATAATAGATATCATTCGACATCCTGCCCAGTCTACCAACACGGCGGCATCCGTCATTAAAAAAACCGGATCGTGGACAAACGCTCTTACGCCGC
The DNA here is from genome assembly GCA_950108535.1 of Agriphila straminella. NCBI lineage: Eukaryota > Metazoa > Arthropoda > Insecta > Lepidoptera > Crambidae > Agriphila > Agriphila straminella. The sequence goes on along the minus strand of OX467309.1, from coordinate 14,081,355 downwards.
TACGCTACTGTTACTTGATGGCACTTTAAACACATGCCATTGCCTTATTTTTTTTTTGTTTTGAACAAACTCAGTTTATGTCAATCAAAACAACTCTTTTCTTTCCGTAGTTAGAGTTTTGATGCGTAGTATAGTGAGACTATCATTTACATAAGCATGTTCAGTTCAGTGTTATTATTTTTAATAAACAATAGTTATTTGTTAGACAAGAGACCAAAGTCAATTTGTACTGCGTGTGCCGATTTTGAATCATGGACTAGCAAAGAGCGAGTGATTCTAATATAGACTACTGAGCACAGTGAGTGATTTAAAGGCAGGCAGAGCAAAAATCATCCGTATAATAATAATTATGACAAACAAGAATATTTTGATGACAACATAAAGCTTCTCTATCCTTTTCTCACTCTCACATATCAATTTGACAAGTCTCATCTTTGTCACTCTGTTTCTTTTCTTTTTTCTTTATTATTTAAATATAGGTGGTGTGAAATTAAAAAAAGCTCTTTGCCTCACGCTGGGCGGCAAAAGTCGATTTTGCTGCGAGTTTTTACGCGCCAAAAGCACCCTTTTAGTGCTGGAGGTGAAAACATAATTTTACTCGTTATTCGGGTAAAAAATCTAAGTACCTAAGGACTATGTCCATACAGACTACAGAGTAACTGTAATAAAATAAGAGACACTTATTGTTATATATCCTGAATGAGTAAATTTAGGATACTTACATAATAAATGGGCGAAAAAACACTGCCTATTTAAATTATTTTCATAAATTGCTGTCATTAATGTCACATGTAAATATTTGGGCATCTGTTTCGATATAGACAGAGAGTGTGTGTGTGTGACGGCATAAGTACCTCGAGCTGTAGGTAACTCAACAACTGATAAATCAGCTAGATGAAAATGTTTACAAAACCGACAGCCTTGACGACATTCTCGCGAGTAGCGCAACCCGCTCGCTGGTGTAGGGCTGTCTCTGGCGAGTTTCGATCTAATACTTTGACTAAAGACTGTAAAAATCTCAAAAATCGTTCGCCAAAATTGTGGACAAACAAAAAACCGAAAAAGCAACCTAATAAAAACGTGTTAAAAGGATTGCATCGGCCGGGAATCTGTTTATTTTTTATATAAGTAGGTGAAGGTATTATGAGTTTACGCTTACTATACTCAATTGCAATTATAGTTGACATTTGTGTAACTGTAAGTATAGTGAATCTATAACATAGTCAAACTGCTAAAGTTTGTCATTTATGGTTTGGTGCATCCACATCAAAGTTATTTTTTGTGGAGCATAATCTTGCAACACGGTAAAAATAAGTAACATTCGATAACTTTTACGGCAACACGGCAATATAATTGCCCGCCAATATTTAAAAACGTTGCGCTACAAAATCTAACTAAACTCTGTATAATTAAATGTGAAACTATAATCTCTCAGGCCTCGGGCATATTGGTGTAAGTAAGCAGCTGGGATCTTCTTTAATTAGGCACAATCATTTATTTTTAATACGGACGGCGTTCATACGCTAGCTCGGCGCAACTTTTTTGTAATTGCATTTAAGTTACTGGGCATAACAAAATTATCGAGGAAAATTGCATTTAAGTTACGTACATAATCGAGGAAATTGTTAATCTTTTGAAACAACACAAAAGCAAATCCTAAACCGATGCGATAAGAAGGGAGCTCTATCACTATAAGCGTATTCTACAAAAGTTTCATTTAAATAGTAAACTCAGGGTCAAACCCGGCAGGTGGCAGCCCTGAGCGCAAGTTAAATGGCAATTAGTTGTTTTTTTTCGCGGCGGTTTCTGCGAAGATAGGAACAGGTCCAACGGGCTGGTGCGCAAGTTTTTTGGACACCGACGCAAGCGCAGCATACGCTCTTTTAAGTGTTTTGATGAAGGTAAACAATTTCGATACTATACGTGAACGTGAGTTAAATAAAAAGGCTAAACGTTTGTTGATGGCAATAATTTGCTTAAAGACCGTTAAATGTTCGTTTAGGATCATAGTATTAAATCAGGGAAAATTTGAATGAACCAAAACCACAAAATATTTCAAATTTTTACGTGTTTTTACGTGAATCAGACATTCATTTTTGTCTTGGTATTCATTCATCAAAAGAGTGCGAAATGTAGCAAATGAATATGAATTTTGACATAAACGAAAACGATTATTATACAAACTTTCAAGTTCTTAGTTTTCGAAATGAATGATCCGATTTTAATGATGAAACTTCATACGTATAAGTATCTTAATAAAAAAAAGGTAATTGGAAGTTTCTGTTTGGAATATTTAAAATTGGTCTAATTAATCTGTAAACACTATTTATTGAAAATGTTTTCAAATAACTTTTTATAACAATGTATTCTGCTAATGTGTATGAAGTTTAGAAAGTCGGTTCATTCATTTCGAAAAATAGGACTTGAAAGTTTGTAATAAATTATTATTGCCGTATTTCGTCAAGTCTAAATACTACATCGAAATATTTTCCTCAAGCTGCGTTGCCGCTTCTGTAGAAACGCTAGTAACAATAAATTGGCAATTTTCATTAAATTGGGATCCGTAACTCCGTAAGTATTACCTACATTATAGTAGGACAATATATGTTTCTCACCTACGCTCTGGAATGTTATTATCCCAATTGAAAAAGGAATGCGTTCCACATTTCCGGGGTCAGGTTATCACATTCCAAATTTTAAATTCAGTGCGGAAATACTTATTTTCCGAACTAGTGCGGGAAGCAGTTTCCCAAATTCAAAACGGTAGAACTTATCAGCAGGCACTATTTATTTTTATAAAACTTTATGGTTGCATGATTAGTCATTTAACATGGCTACACGAACCAATTTAAAAATCACATTTTGACTAAGAACATTTTAGGTATTTCCTCGCATTTCTTAAGAAAGGTATTATCTGTATTATACAAACCTTGTACTGGAAGCTATTTGAATTGCCTCGAGTGATCAGCTGTAATGCTATGTAATGCTATTACAAGTTTTATATAAAATAGACTCGATGAAAAGCTGATCAATGATTTTGTTTACTAACAACCAGTTGACTCATTGGTTGCTTTAATAATAGATCATTATTGATGGGTGTTGCCTAAGCTTTTTGTTTAGATCAATTAAGTTCACAAGCAACATTGTCATTATGTACAAATGTACACACAACACAATCGTTTGCTATGAAATTGTTTATGGAAGGCCATCTTGTTTGTAGTATTCAGCATTTATTACTTGACTTATTTAGTTAACGCATTTCTTTGGATGAAAAAGCTTTATGCACTTAACATCAGGTGAAATGAAGGCCAAGCAGGAACACATTGTAGATGAACAAAGCTTTAAAAAAAACCACTTTCAAAAAACCTGAAAACAAAAACAGCCTTAAAACTAAATACCTCTAAAAAGTAAGAAATAATAAAATCATTATTCACATCGTTTGAAGTTGGGTAGGGCTGGAAGACAACTTCTGTTTTTATTTCTAAGAGCTTATTATTACTAAATAAATGATAATTTTCAGGATTACAAATAAAAAAAATATCTAACCCTAGATCTCTGTAAAAAAGTTATGGAACCACACCTTAACTATGTTCTTTTAGATAAAAAAAGAATTATATAAATTGGTTAACAGCTGATGAAGTAATGGTAAAACACATAAAAAAAACATATCTACGTATCTTCGACTTGTAATTGTAACCTCCTTTTTTTGAAGTCGATTAACTGACAGTCACGGTAACTGCACTATATCCGGACACTATAAAACTGGCTCTGAAGTAGTAATAATCTTAAAAATATCTTCTGTACCCTCGGAGCAGTCTTAAACTTGCCTGAACCAGCACAAAAATCTCCCCTCCTTTCGCGTCGGCAAAAAGTATTACAATTCCGCGACGTGTCGTCTTCGAACAAAGCCGGGGGGATCACACAATGCTACCCCATCCGACAAATTGACCATAAATAAACGCTGTGAAGTGGAATACTCTAAACTTTAAGTTTGTTTTATAAAGCAGATGTTTTACGATCGCAAAATTTTATTCGACTTTATTTTGCCTAATATAAAACTAATAATTTTGGTAAAGTTCGAAAATTCATCTATTATAACCTATCTATCATGCATGCATCTCCTACGTGACGTTAGTGACGTTTTGAAGTGGAAACTTCTTAATCTAAAGAAGTTAAAATTAGTCTCACACTCAATTTTGTACACTTTTTAATAGTTTTACTTACCGTACTTACCATTAAAAAAAGTGCACAAAAATACAGAGGAAAATTAGACAAAAATTAAATTGGTGTAAAACATGGGACAAAAATGAAATTACAAGTATGGCTTGTAATTTGTAATTGACATGTTTTCATTTTTACAAGGTTTACCTTAGATCGAAAACTATTTCGGGGTTTTTCAATTTCTGACATTGTACATTTTTTTTAGGGGTTTTTGATCAATTATTTAACGAAATATGAGGAAACTGCACTTACGCTCAAAAGATCGTAAGTGCAGTTACGCTCAAAAGATTTTAAAAATAATGAAAATTAATATTATGATGACTTAAAATAAAAATTTTGGAATAGAAAAAAAATACGTGTCTTTTGTTTTCATCAGTAATTTCTAAATAACAAATAAAAACAAAAGACAAATATTTGGAAATATCTCGTCCTAAAATCAGCCCATCATAATGTTCGCTTAAAAGACGTTAGGTATATTTGACTTATTATAAAATCCTTCTTATACAAGACATGTGGCTCGCAAATGTAGAAAACTCGTTGTTCAGTGTGTGGATTAAATTGTTTTACTTGTCATTACGTGTTGTTCTAATGTTGACTCAAACAACATTTTAGTATATAAAGAAATACAATCGTTTTAACTTCCAACATCCAAAGTAAGACATTATTTTTTAGTTTTCGTAAGTATTTGTTTACTACGCGTTCACTTCATCATTGAAATGAAATGAAATAATTGTTTATTTTCCCATCACAAATAAAGGACTTAAGTGGTAATTAGAAGCTACACATGGAAGTTTACTAAATTTATGAGGGACTGGTGCCAGCAGTAGGTTTCGGAAAAGAAACCTGTGACACAGGTCGCCAGGCCCACCCACAGACAATAGTTTTACCGTATGCATTGTAACTTGATACTATTACACCTAGTACAAGACGGTAAACAAAAGTTAACTAAAATTACAGGTATAAAAACTAAACAGAACAATGTAAACTAAAATATAGTATACACCCCAAAGCTAAGATGTATATGTGTAAGTGAGTGTGTAGGTGAATGTGCGTTCGTGTTTGTATGGGTGGTGTGTGCATGCGTCTGCGTGTGTGCGTGAATATCTGTAGGAGCGAGAGATATATACCGACACGAAATCCAATATTTGACATAAGTAATTAATATATAATAAAATAACATTCACATTTATTTCTGAATGCTGAGTAGGTTTTCAGTCGCATCGTAGTCAAGAGTCATAAGAAATTTAGTCACAGTACGTTTGCAGTTAGAAGTCAGAAGCGGATAGATATTAAGAGAAGCATTAAGTCTATTATAAAGTAGTGGTCCGAGACAGTCAAAGAAATGATGAGCAAAGGATGTTCTGACAGCAGGTGTGTTGTACACTTGGTGTTTGCGTCGTTTGCCTTCTAGCAAGTTAGGGTTATAGGGTAACTGTGAATGCTGTTTAAGTACCGTTTTAAGAATAAAAGTTTGCCTAACAATGAGAATATTCCAGTGTACGTAGAGCTCGACAGTAGGAAAACGGTACGGGAGACCAGCAGCAACCTTGAACAATATACGTTGAGCCCTCTCCACAGGCAGAATGAGAGTTTTTGCAGCGCCACCCCACGAGCTGATGCAGTATTCTATGAGAGAATGGCACAATGCATAATATACTGAGGTTATGACTTTGCGATCAGCAACGTTTCTCAGCGTCCTAAAGATGTAGATGAGCTTCCGGAGTCTTGAAGCTAGCAAATCTAGGTGGTATTTGAAAGAGAGCGTCTGGTCTATATAGCGCCACTCCAAGGTATTTGAAGCGTTCAGAGCGTTCTAAGGTAGGACAGGTGCAAACAATTGGGGCAGCCTGAGGACCGCATTCGTGGACTTTAAGACTAAACTCAGGCGGTGGTAGTTGGTTAGATTTTAAGGCAAAGGCGACATATTTTGTTTTGAGGACATTAAGAGTAAGGACGTTGCATCTCAGCCATCCATTAACAGTATCGAGACCTCTCTGAGCTAAGTCAAATGCACTGGCCCATGAGTCCCCTTGGAAAAAGACAGCCGTATCATCGGCAAATGTGAAGATCTTGCCCTCGTCATTATCATTGCCGCTACCTCCCGGCCCGCTTCGTCATACCGCACCCCCTGCGTCGCCTTTCTAGTACGGCTAGCAATGCAAAGCTTAATTTTTGTTTGTGTTGATTTAATCATTACGTTCGTTATTTGTGTTGTTATAATGATTAAAAGATTAAAGTTCCTACATAATAGCGAACCTAACTTGTTAGATATATAAATGACACTCTAACAAGAAAAAAATGAAAAACAGTTGAAAAACATGATTACTTTTTTGTCTACAGTACCGTTAGCTGTGAGTGTGACGTCATAACGGTCGTCGACGGCAATGACGATGTGAACGCGTAGTACTGCAAATTGAAAATCCTTATAGCTACATAGTTTCCACTAAATAATAAATAAGTAAGTACGATTTACCCCTGAAAATTATTATAAACCCTGAAAACCACCACTTTTTTTTTTTCTTTTTATGATAAACTGCATAGTGGCACAAAATACCTATGCTAATAAAATTACATACTTTGTGATAGTGGCAATGTTAGACGAAAATTGTGTTTCGAAATCAACAATCAAATAAAAAACAAAATTTCTCAGCCATGTAGCGGTTTACAGTGTTTAAAATATTCTTCCGGGATTGAATGCGTAGTAAAACCATATTCGGCTTTATAAGGCTTTTACAAAACAGCCTGTAGTTTTCTAGCTGCAAGACACTTTCTTGGCTGGAATTTTTGATTTTTGTATTTCGATTGAAGTAGGTAGATATATCATCTACCTTCCTATTGTGATTCTTGCGATAGGAATTCTAAATAAATTATAATATTTTTACTAAAAAGGATAAGAAAGAGAGATAGGTACCTAGAGAGAATATTTGATTGAATCAGGCGTCACTTGGCGGAAGTCCCAAACCATTTTGAAAAAAGAAATATATGTAACACCGAATTCGTGTTGGTTTACGCACGATCTAAATCCTGAGGATGCTCCGGGTTGGGGCGAAACACGTGTAGAGTAGCCTAATTGGTGAAGGTGCAAGGTGTGTTGCTGTCTTCCTAAATGCAGGTATTGTGCACTTATATTTTGTGGTGTGCATGTGCATATTTTTGCGGGCGGGCGGGCGGTGCATCTTGCATTATTATTATTTTGTTTGCGGAAGTAAGCTACATAATATTTCTTTTTTCAAAAAACCTAGAGAGAAATTCCAAAAAACGTTTTCAAAAGAGTTTGACATTGATTGTAGTTTTATCACTGAAATTAATTGCGAGCATTAAGTTTATTAATAACCTGAAAGATTAATAAACAATGTTGATGAGCGCTAAAGAATTCTTAGCTATTCGTGACAACTTCGTCTTTCTTAACTATAAAGTTAACGACTAGTAGTAATCGCTTTTTTTTTGTAGATCCATTGCTATTGATTCAGTCATTTCGATGCGAAAATGAACAACAATTATCTTTTGTCGCAGATGTTTTCTGACATTATTGGCAACTTTGTACGACATGGCATCCATTCACTTAAGCTACAGAGTGAAAAAAGCTATAAGGTGGGCAAAAGACCCGCGGGCCTACCGCCTAACTGTTAAAAGACGACTACTGGATAGACCATTATGTATACCTACGACAGGCAGTCCAGTTAGGTAAGTCCAACTTCGAGAAAGAGATCTCTCGTCGAATCCAACTCGGATGGGCAGCATTCGGGAAGCTTCAAATAATCTTCGTGTCCGATTTACCTCAGTGTCTCAAGACAAATGTCTATGACCGCAGTGTGTGTTGCCAGTGATAACTTACGGCAGTGAAACGTGGTCGCTACCTATGGGTCTCATAAGAAAGCTCAAGGTCACCCAGCGTGCAATGCATGGAGAGAGCGATGCTCGGCGTTTCCCTGTGTGCTCTAATCAGAAATGAGGAGATCCGCAGGCGAACAAATGTAACCGACATCGCTCGAAGAATTGCTCAGCTGAAGTGGCAGTGGGCTGGAAACATGGCGAAAAGAACCGATGGCTGTTGGGGCGGAAAGGTTCTTGAATGACGACCGTGCACCGGACGACGTTCCGTGAGTAGGCCCCCGACAAGGTGGACCGACGATCTGGTGAAGGTCGCGGGAAGCCGCTAAATGCAGGCTGCGCAGGACCGATCGCCGTGGAGATCCTTGGGGAGGCCTATACCCAGCAGTTGGGTGTCGTGCGGCTCATATGATGATGATTATGATGATCACTGGATTTAAACCCAGTTAAATCCCATGGACCATTTTGTTTAACTAAATAAAATCTTTGTAAATAAGAGATGTTGTCCTTTGAATATTTTACATTTGACATATTATACTTAAATAGAAAAAGAAAAACTGTGAAAAGTTTATAAACATACAATTATGGGTTTTTAAACCCAGTAGTCGGGTTTAAACCGGATCTTGCCCATCTCTATTCAAGACTGGTTTGGCATTGTTGGAAAAAATATCAAAGGATGTTTACCGTTTTTATTGTTAGTACCTATGTTAGTTTGATGAACGGTTATTGCTAGTAATTAATGTCGTGAATAGGAGGATGAAGACAGTTTTTTAATTCTATTAATCTTTAGTAATAACGTGGTGGGTGGGAGAATAAAAACATTATGAAACAATCGAGGAAAAATTAGAATTTTGCTATTCTTCCGTCTCAAAATGGCATTACTTTTAAAATATTTTAATTAAGGCCAGTTCACGATCTGATGACTATTCATCAAACATTAATCTATATTGATGTTTGAACTTCCAGTGTGAAAAAATGATGTAGAAATTTTACTACACTAAAATTAGGTGAGCTAAAAAAGAAACAAAGAAATACAATAACCGAATAAAATTTTGAAAAATGGCTTGGTAACTCTTTAAAAAAAATACTAAATATCAATGAATAAAAATAAACTCCCAAACGTCAATTTTTGTAATTATCAACGACAGTGATGTGTTTTTATTTTTTTTACAAAAAGGATAGTCTAACCAATAATCGGTTAGATTTTTAACAAATGGTCCAAGGTATCATAAAAATCGATGAAAATGCGTACCAAATTTCATTGAATTTCGTTCGTTAACCCGCAGAAAGCTATTTGTAAAACTGTTTCTGTAACTTGGACAAAGTAGCTTTGAATTGCATCAAATAGTCATTTAATAAACTATTATTTTATACTTACCTATTTTATTTTAGATCAAAGTTTACTTGGATACTTATTTACCTGTTGACTCGCTCAAAGACAGCCTTTTCCCGATGTCCCTTAGCTTTGTATTGGGAAATTAAAGTATGGATCTTTGGACGGTCTCTTTCCGTGTACTCCAGTGGGTGATACTGGGAAGAATAAGGTATGGAAAAAACTTTTTTTCCCAAAAAAAGGCTCAAAATAAATAAAAAGAAAATTGAAAATTTCTTTGTATGACAATCCAATAGAAACGCTTTAGCGTAATATTTTAGCAATGTTGCAATTAGGTTTTGTTTCTATATTGGTTAGGTGTATTTTCATAGTTTTGACTTTGTATCATGTCTTACAGAATTAATCAGTATGGGCCCTCACAAACCCTCCCTAGGCACCCTCTTCACTTGAAATGAAAGTTAAGTGTAGACGCTTGCACTTAATGAAACCAATTGGGAGTTTCTTACTCAACTTTTTAAAAGAAAACTTATGGAAGACGATGTTTTTCGTCCTATATTTGTTAACACGTTTTTATTAGGTTGCTTTCTCGTTTATTTGTTTGTTTGTCCGCAAAGTTTGCGAACGATTTTATACTAGCTTCCCGATGAGCTAGAGACTTGAAACTTTAAACATAGGTCAGATCTTGAAAGCAATGCAATATTATGGTGTCATTGAGCTGATCTGATGATGGATCCGGAAGAAGGCCACAGGAAATCTATGATGAAACAATACAACCCCATCGTGTTTGGGCTCGTTAGAATCGTCTTGATGAGTACTCTAACGGGAGACGAGGTCCAGGGTCTGATGATGAAGCTGGAAGGCCATGCCATAAGAACTCAATATTGAAACCGTGCAACCCCATCGAATTTGGGCTCGTTTGAATCGTCTTGACGAGTACTTTGTTGGGAAATAGTTTCCAGGGTCTGATGATGGAGCTGGAAGAAGGACACAGGAACTCTTTAATAAAACCACGCCACCCCATCGAGTTTGGGCTCGTTTGAATAGTCTTGTCGAGTACTTTGTTGGAAAAAAAAGTTTCCAGGGTCTGATGATGGAGCCGGAAGAAATCCACTGGATCTCTGTAATTAAATCGTGCAACCCCATCGAGTTTGGGTTCGTTTGAATCGTTTTGACGAGTACTTTGTTGGGAACTACTTTCCAGAGCCTGATGATGGAGCCGGAAGAAGGATAAAGGAACTCTTTAATAAAACCACGCTACCCCATCGAGTTTGGGCTCATTTGAATCGTCTTGACGAGTACTTTGTTGGGAAATAGTTTCCAGGGTCTGATGATGGAGCTGGACGAAGGGCACAGGAACTCATTCATAAAACCACGCTATCCCATCAAGTTTGGGCTCGTTTGAATCGTTTTGACTAGTACTTTGTTGGGAAATAGTTTCCAGGGTCTGACGATGGAGCTGGAAGAAGGACACAGGAACTCTTTAATAAAACCACGCCACCCCATCGACTTTGGGCTCGTTTGAATCGTCTTGTCGAGTACTTTGTTGGAAAAAAAGTTTCCAGGGTCTGATGATGGAGCCGGAAGAAAGCCACTGGATCTCTGTAATTAAGCCATGCAACTTTATCGAGTTTGGGCTCGTTTGATTCGTGTAGACGAGTACTTGTTGGGAAATAGTATCCAGGGTCTTATGATGGGGCCGGGAGATGGCCACAGGAACTCTATAATAAAACCATGCTACCCCATCGAGTTTGGGCTCGTTCGAATCATCTTGACAAGTACTCTGTTGGGATAAAGTATCTAGGGTCTGATGATGGAGCCGGAAAAAGGCCACATAAACTCTATAATATGAAAAAATGAAAATGAAAATGAAAAATATTTATTTTCTTCCACAAAGTTTACATGGTACCTACCTACACACAGTGTTAGTTTCATTATAAACTATAATTAGTCTTAAGTAATATTACCACACAACCCCACGACTTTGGGCTTGTTTGATTCATCTTGACAAATACTCCCATATGAGATGGGTATATTTTTAGTTTTAGCTCGTTGAATAAAAAGCAGAAAAAAAACTTTTTTATATAAAAAACGTTCCGGTCCGTTTTTAAAACGGACTAAAAAGTCAAAACGTGATGGGGCGCATTCAAAAGACAATTAATGATAAATCTTACAAAATGCGTGCATCTGTAGGTAGGTATCTGTAGGTAAATCTTAAAACCGGAGAAATTATTTTATACTTATTAGTCTGTTTTAACGTGTTTATATAAAAAAGTTCATCATTAAAACACGACATGCAAAGTACCTTACCTATAGATACCTAGGTACTTTACATCACCATATCACATTTAGCTTTAAAAAGTAAGTATGAATAGGTACAATTGAAAAAATGTCACCTCAACATATAAAGGCACACCGTCTTAAATCGATAAACAACTTAAAACGGCGTCTGCTTAATTGGATTAATTATCTAGCTATAAAAGAACACAGAAATTGAGGCAATCAGCTAAAAGCCGAATCATTTTCCAATTCCATTCCGTTCGGTGAAAATTGAACCGAACAAAAGGGGATCACAAAGGCTATCGCAAGCGAGGGGGCTGATAGGGGGACCACCCCCTGACCCCGACCCCCTGCCCCCCGCCCCCCACATTGCGTACACTAATTGCGCCCCCAAATTGGGGTAATGCACGGAACGCTTTCATTCGGAACTTTAATAAAGTATGACTGGGATCAAAGCAGCCATTTATTTTAGTTAGAAGAGATTTTCTTGTCGCGTCTAATGTGACTTTTTTGGTTCAGATTATATCACGTCACACGAGTCAGGTTCGAGTCATCAATAACTTTGAGATTATACCGGGAGGTGATCCTGCGATCAGTTAGCCAACTATATTTATCTACGAAAACTTGTTTTAGCCGCTTTTTAATGGTACCATTTATGTTGTACCTACTTAGTACCTACCAACGAAAAGACTGAGAATAAAGCAATACAAAGAAAATAATGATAATAAATCAACATCTATCTGCATAAATACATCATTCAAATAGCTATTGCTATCGTTAAATGTAAACAGGCCTCATTTACATTATAATTACCAGATAACATATTCTTAATCACCGTAACAATAGTGGCGTCAGTTGCGTGACGTCACGTTAATAACAAATCGGTCTTCATAACAATCTTCAAACCCAATATCGGCTGTCAGACGCACGCTGCTCAAGCCCACGGAAAAACAACATAAAACCCGATTGAAACGCCGTAAATAAAACATGTTGCGATCCCAGCGTTATTGAGTTACGCGGTCCCTGTAGCATTTTGCCGCCAAAACGAAGAATACTTTGCCCCCCGGCGCGCGTAAAAACATCCACGGCTTAGCCCGGCTTGAGACCGACAGAGACGCACCCTATAGGACCGAAAGGGATAGACGCTTTAATATTTTATCAGTCATCTTCTCATCAGGAAATCGCCTGCTCGAGGAAAATCAACCTTCTACCTAAGCAATATGGTTGAGAACTTGTTACGCAAAATTTGGATTGCGTGTGTGCCCTTACGTCGGTGAAAGGAAATTACAACCACACCCACGTATAATGTTGCTGCAATAAAAAATGTGTGAGAAGAAATAATGAGCGGTTACTGGCGAGCCGAGAGCCGGCGATTTTGCTTTTTTTCCGCTGATCCTCTAATTAATGAAGAGGATGAGGTTTAAGGAGTAATGGACACGCATCGTCCCATGAATGATGGATGAGAGTTCCGCAAATCTGATTACAAATTTAAATGGCGAATGCAGATGAAACCGCTTGAAATTCAAAGCGAATGGGGCCATCGTTATCATGCATTGATACAGACAATTGTTCTGTGAATTGTCATTCAGCTTGATGTCTCTGAATACAAAGAAGAATGAAATATTGAAAAGAAGATCGAAGCGAAGTTTCAATGGTTCATTTGCGAAGAAAACCTCTTAGGTTTTGATGTCATTTCTGCATTATAAAGTCTTGTCTTGACATCAATTAATTATGTTATTGTAATATTGGTCGTAGTCGTAGATAGACGTAGAGATAATGTTATAATTTATTAACTAATATTCAAATGCAAATCTAGTACAATACAATACCAAGCAACCTAGGAATCATAATTATATTCAGCGCTAACCAAAGACTCATTTTTTTAATAAAAACTATTTCCCTTCGCTTTTTCATCAAATCTATTTTGCAAATATGTTGACCTGCAGGAGCTCGACGGATTTTCAATTTGTAGTTCTTTTTTCTTCAATTGATCTTTGATTTAAAAAAATCTGTAGCCGTACCTACCTATCATCACTCCGGATATATAGAATCGAACGATACCCCACACATCCAATTCTGTTCAGGCATTTAAAAGTTATGGTGGAATAAAGAAACTCACAAACATACATGAATGAACTCCGAACACAATACAGTCCTTCTTTTGGGCAGTCGTGTAAAAAGTGATGTTGATTGGGAAAACATTCACTGGACGAAACGTTTATGGATCAAAGTCGTTTCATGGCGAATAATTACACACTCCAAAAAATCACATCTTCTCAGTTAGGGACTCTTGACAGAGTAGTCATGGCTGTCGATGGACAGACAGGGTTGTGGTTTCGGCTCGCCGTCGCCACTCGCTCCCAGTGCGGCCGCACAATGTGCAATGTCTTTCCGATTTTTTCAATTTTTGGCGATTTTCAGCGTTGCGAAAACACTTTACTGCGGTCTACTATGTAGTTTTCTAAATGAGGTCGATCCAACGAGTCGAAGAGCGGCCTCGTGCTCCCTTCCCCTCTGTGTGGCCTTCTACTACGAGCCTCTCCGCCGATTCCTCGTTTCTGGAGATATGCCCAAAGAACTTGATTATTCGCAACTGCACAATGACCTATCACGTACGAGTATGTGAAATTCTTTGAGGATGGATAAGTTGGTGACGATCGCTGTCCAGGGTATTTTAAGCAGTCGTCACCAACACTACATCTCCAGTGCATCGATTTTGCGGCGGTCTTGGAGTCTTAGCGATCAGGGGCCCTATTTTCGACTGATTTTCGTTCGACATTTGACTCAAGATATACATACATTTGAGTCAAATGTCGAACGAAAATCAGTAGGAAAGAGCGCTCGACATGCGTCGAGCGATTCAAAAATAGGGCCCCAATACAGAATTTCGGCTCCGTACAGAAAGATTGGAAAAACGAGGCTCTCTCTTCTTAAGCGGATCTTTGTGTTCTTCGTTATCCTCCTATCTCTCCAAATCTTTCCTAATCGCTCCACTGCCGATCTGGTGATAGAGCAACGACGCTTAATCTCGTCTTCGTATTCTCCAACGTTTGAGATAGTAGAACCGAGGTAGATGTACTTAGCGTTGCACTACTTCGCAGTTGGCTATATTAAGTAAGCCCGTAATGTTATGTGCAGCTCGATCTACTATCATGACTTTCGTCTTGTCTCTATTTAAAGCAATACCGAATTGGAGACTAGTGTTTTCCAGACATGTCAAGAGCTCCACCAAATCTTCTCTCGATCTAGCAAGAAATAGTATCATGAACATATCTTAAATTATTAATTAAATAGTAGTAAATGAAGGTATTTCATATCGGTGGTCGCCTAATTTATACCCCACCTATCCAAGACAATGCGCATAATATATTCGTTGTAAGTATTAAAAAGTAGAGGCGACAGAAAACATCCCTGAGTAACACCGGACTCCACCTTGAAAGTTTCTGAAAGGACGTCATCAACCCGCACTGCTTGCTTGCTTGCGTCTGAAAGCTAAGCATAAAGGCTCCTATAGCCCTCAAGGGCGCCCTTATCTTAATTAAATTTATACGCAAAGAGCAAAAAGTGGTCACATGACACTTATGCTACTACTACAACTAACTATTTTTTTTGTGGTTATTGTTTGTAAATAAACTATAGAACTTTAGCTTCAATCTGTAGGTACACATGTGATACATCATGTATTTAGCGCACAATAAATTTAAATAAGATGAGGGCGCGAAATTCAGGGTTAGGTATTTATGGCCCTTTTTCTGTAAACGTATAGGTAGGTACAACGGTAAGACACGATTCAGTTTTCGTTGAGAAGCTAAAAGAGATTTTATAATTAGTGCACATTCATCATTATCGGCCGAATACTCAAAGGCTTCTTAGCTAAAATCTTAAGTTAAGGTCTCCTTAACTTTAAGGAAGCTGTCAGTTTCATAGAGATTCTGTCAAATCTGACAACTTTTTAGAATTTAAGATGGCCTTAACTTTAAGATTCGTTTGAGTATTTGGCCGTATGAATACGAAATAGGATGTAGGTAAGCAATTTAAGTTGAGTTATCAATACGCCGGATATGCCCGTCAATTTATTTCTAGGTCAGACGGTATATTATTAAGTAGAACGCCGTGTGTAATCGATTACAAACGATCGGTAGCATTATTTCTATCAACTATTTATTTCTTAATGCTTACTGTAATTCCGATAACTCCGCAATGGATTGCCATAAAGCCGAATACCAACCAATTCATTAAAGGTTGTGCCACAAAAACTGGCGTTCGCCTTATAGAGGCGGCGGCTATCTCATTAGGCGCACGAATGCCGTTCGCATTACGACCTGCAAATAAAATTAAATGCGCGGCAAAAACACATCAGCTCTAAAAATACACGCAACGAAACGCAAGTACTCCAATCTTATGCCGCCTCTGGCACCGAAACGCGTTCGAAATTCGAAGCCACACAAACGCTGTTTTATTTGTGTGTGCCTGTTTCGGTGCGACCGTACCCGACGCTTGTGTGCGCGTTTGAATAAGAATGAGGTTATCATAGGTGTGTGCGCGCGTGAGAGGGTATTTTACGTTTTAATAATTTTATTCGTCTCCGTTATGAAAGGGTCAAGTGAATAGCTTATAATAAAGACGTCTCTTGACGTGGGAACGTCTTTGGTTATTGATGATTATGATGATTTTGTGCTTAATCTCCGCTGTTAAGATTTAATCGTGCTTTGAATGTTATTGATTGACGGTACGAGACTTTTATTTGACTTAATTAAGGCGTATTTTGTTTTTTTTTTTTCGTTTTGGTGAAATAAACAAACTACCAGCGGAGATAGAGTTCTTGCCAGTGACAGTTAGAATAGTAAGCGAGTACCTACGAAGAAGTTTGAAATGTGTGCTATGAGCATATTATGAAAAGGGATGAAAGAAGTAGGAAAGTTATTAATAATTTAAAGTTAATTGAGGAATAATATGAATGAAAAGAGACAGAATGATTAAATGACGATTGATAAAGAAGAATGGTAGTAAAAACCTGCAGAAGAGACTCTCAATAAATTGGGATTTGGGAAATGCATGAGTAAAGAAAGTAGTAAGTCCGTGTCAAAAGGATCTTCTCCATCACAGCACAGATCATACAGTAAAGGCTCATATAGCCCTTAAGTCTCATCTTATTTAAAGTGGCCACTTTAGGCACTTTTGCGTACTACTACTTCTACAACAAACTATATTTTACAGAGATTATTGTTTGTAAATAAACCAAAGAACTAATTAAAATTTGTGTATTTGTATATATGAATTTTCGATACACTATGTACTTAGCGAGCAATAAATTTAATTAAGATGAGGGCACCACTGTAGGCCTATAGGGCCCTTAATAATACACTGCGACCGCGGTGGTCAGACGAGCGAGCCAGTTTCCCCGAATCGCGATTGGCTGCGTGTGCGCACCTCGTTAGCGCGTGCTGGCATCCCGACTGCCAGCGAAGTTATACGTACTAGTACCGGATAATAACAAACTTGCTGGCATTTCGAATGTTTGAAATTAATATTTGTAATTGCTTTATTGGAACCACAATTTTCATTGACTTTTAACTGAGTGAAACCACCGCATTATGCAAAGTAATCAGCGAGCTAGGACAAAATATTTTTCCCCGCGTTTAATTTTTATTCGTGGTGTGAATCAAAAGGAATAGCTTAGATCTCACAATACCTTATACACCTCAATGAATGGAAAAGCTGAGAGATTAAACAGAACCTTGATGGAAAGGACAATCTTCTCCATACTATAGCAAACCACAAAAAAATCCACTCATAACTTACTACCCATTTAATGCAGTGATACACTTCTACGTCGTTTAATTTTTAATTTATTTATTTATTTATAATTATACATTACATGTTTTCACATTTTTATATCTCGCCAAACTGCAGTGCAGTTTGTTGGCAAGTTCACACCCATTTTTACATAATGTATAGTTACATAAGTCAAAAACTGTAAGTCTATACAAAACACAATGCATGCATTCACGTTAATGCTTTTCAAGATTTTCAAGCAAAATTGATTTAAGTTTCTTTTTTAAAGTAAATTTACAGATATTTTTAAAAAGTCCATCCTATTATAAATACTTGGCAGTACATATTTATTAGTTCTGGAGGAGCGGAGGAGGTTCGTGAGGAGCTAGATAGCGAAGATGAGCTCATAGGATACCAAATTTTAGTATCTCGAGTTTTCTTCGGACGACAAAAAGTTTCCCGGCAACATTTTGTAGTCGGTCACTTCCACTCCGCAATGAAGGTGAAGCCTGGTGGTGGGGGTCATAGCTCATCCATCCCCTTTTACCCGTTAGAGAAGGCCTGTGCCCCAGCAACGAGGACATTAAACTAATGAGTGCTTCCGTGCTTCGGAGGGCACGTTAAACCATCGGTCCCGGCTGTCGTTAAGCCAAGTTAGAGGCCGGCTTGATAAACTCCACCACCAGAGGTGGCCACTAATTCTCAAATGATAAGAAAAAAGATTTAAATAATGATACGTTTCATATTTTGTGCTTCTTGGAATAGCAACCTCTCACGCGAGGATTATGGACTGTTCGGTAATTCATCACGTGCCAGTCAAGTGATTCGTGGCCAGTTCCAATCTTCCGAGAATACTTACAGCTGGATCGGCCACTTATCGTGCTTTACGGAGAATTTTCGACTCCTGCGCACTGGCCTTTACCACAGAATAACTAATGGTTCCAGAAACTTTACTCAAATTGGTCAGCTTTAGTTAGCTTTAAATGTTCCGCTAGTTTATTTCGTAATTATGATGAAGTTGCCTTCTTCGAATGATTTTATTTATTTTGTTTTGGCTCAGAAAATTGTTACTTAGGTATGCGGTGACGCAACATTATGAAAATAATTCAATAAGCTTCCATGAATTAATTAATATAGCCAAGCTTATCATAAATACATCATTATTCAATTCTATAGCTGTCCCACCATGAATGTGGTTTCGAAACATAAGTTCGTAGGTATTTTCTTATTTTTTTAGTTAAACAACAGACCATAGACATATTTAGTTAAATTTCTCAACTTCTTGATAGTGATATAGACATCAATAAGTCACAAGATTTGGAATTTGTTAAATATTGTTCGTACTCGTATTTAAAGTTAAAACCTAATAAAATGTTCTTGTGACAATCTTCCTTAAGCCAAAAATAGATCATATTTTTTATCGACGCGCACATTGTAAACCCACCAAAGATTCGTCACAATCGGAGCAATGGTTTGAAAACATAATCAATTTTAGGGTTCCTTACCCAAAGGGTAAAAATTTACCCTATTACTAAGATTCCACTATCCGTCTGTCTGTCTGTCACCAGGCTGTATCTCATGAACCGTGATAGCTAGACAGTTGAAATTTTCACAGATGATGTATTTCTGTTGCCGCTTTAACAACTAAACAGAATAAAATAAATATTTAAGGGGGCTCCCATACAACAATGTTGTATAGATAATGGTACGGAACACTTCGTACGCGACTCCGACTCGCACTTGGCCGGTTTTTCTTCATAAAGAATAAGAAAAAGGGTCAGTGCTATATTTGTAAATGTATAGCACTACCTACATAACATTGGTATTTCAATTTTTTCGCTTTCTACAGTTCTGCTTCCTCTAAGCTATACAATACAAATGTATTAGAAATTTCCACAATAGTTTTCTCTCCTTCAATGATTTTGTGAGAAAGAAAACACAGACACGTAAAATCAAATCTACCGACCCGTACAACGTCTTTCACGATATAGTAGGCAACTAGGCACTCAGAAAATTGAATTATCTTAGTTACAATATTGGTAGTTCGTATTTATATTTTTTTACCTGCGGACATTTTTTTCAAGATAGTAAAATAAATTGAACTTAAGCTTATCTTTTTCTTTCAGGGGCTGTCTGGCGATCTTACTTATAGCTCATTAGGAACGAGTTGTAACTTTATACCGGTTATTTTGATTGGCTAACTTACTCCTTCTATGTAAGTTATATTACATTCCAAACAGTTGCACTCGATCACGATGACGAATATGAAACGCACCGCTGTAGGCCTTGCCTTAGCTCTATTTAGAAACCTGCTCATATTATTATGTCCGTAGTTGGCTGCACGCGCCCTAATTAACCAGTCTAAGCCGTAAGTTAGGCAAGTGAAGTGTGCCGATTGTAACTGTCGGCGATATATAGAGCTCTCTAAAGATTGGTAGAGTAGGTATATTTTGTTTGTACTTAGACTTAAATTAGAGTCGAAATGTTACTCTAATTAAAGAAACCCTTTATTTATTTTACATACTCATACTACGCATGCACACGCTCTTTATTATTTTTAACCGACTTCATCAAAAGGAGGAGGTTCTCAATTCGATTGTATGTTTTTTTTTTTTTTTTTTTTAATCGTTGTTAGCGCGTATCTTCGACATTTATGGACCGATTTCAAAAATTTTTTTTTTGTTCGATTGAATTTTCTTGCGAGATGGTCCCATTTAATTTTTTTTCAAATCGGTTCAGTAGTTTACAAAAAATCCTGAAAATACTATGATATTAAATCAACTAACTTGACAACTTTGTTATTTATGAACCGAATTAGATGATACCGTTGTGTAGTCTTTTTAACCAACTTCAAAAAAAGGAGGTAAGTTTCAGTTTGTATGTATGTTTGTTTCTCCGCGATTATCTCACGTTTGGCTGAGCCGATTTTTCTACCTAAATAATATACCTACACTACCTAATGCAGAAGGTACTTACACTAAAAATAAAAAAATAAAAAAATTGTTTAAAAAACAAAAAACCGACTTCAAAAAACCTGCCTCTAAAAAAAGGAAGAAATAATATGCAAATCATTAGATACGCATTATCATTGTTATAATAAAACACGTCAATTGAAGTCGGGTGGGGCTTTTAGAATAAAAAAGGAAGATGTTCTCCAGCCCCACCCGACTTTAATAGACGTGTTTTAAGTATTATAACAATGATAATGCGTATCTAATGATTTGCATATTATTTCTTCCTTTTTTTAGAGGCAGGTTTTTTGAAGTCGGTTTTGATATACCAATTGGTAGCTTGCAATAATCGCAGCAGGAAAATTGTGGAAAAATCTTTTTATTCACATTATGCATTATCTTTCATAATGTAAATAAAAAATCTATCTATCTCTATATCCTTATTAATCTCGTTTGTTTACCTATGCTGTAATAAAACATTTCATTGAATTTTTGTAGGATCATATATAGACTAGAGAAACATTATCCACGCATGAAAAGCTGATGCTACGCAATCGTAATAACGGAAGGGGGTCATAAGCTACTTTTCATAGCACGGGGATAACTGGATATACAACGTGTTAATGAATGAATTTCTGGCAGATGAATTAATTATCAATGATAAATTATCTAGCCGAGCTGTTCCTTGCTTTGTTAACAGAGCGCGAACGTGATGTTTCATAAAATTTCCTCATAATCGGCCTTAGATAGTTTTAACAAAGAAATACGATAAAAGGGCACTTTTGAACAAACTTTATTTCTTAAACTTATTAAAAGGTATGTTTGATTGAACATAAAGAGTCAAAATAAAGTATTTTTATTACGTCTGTCTAGTACCTACATATAATGCACCAGAATTGACAACAATGACGGAATTGGTATTCCAAAACGGAAGCTCTCACAGTGAATTTTATTCTTCGTATTCAAGTTCCATTACTTTATTGACCAAAAATGTTGGAACAATTTATTATTTTGTTTGGCAACGAGTCTGTGTTTTCTTTTTTAGAGCAAACTTCACTATTAAAATACTTTAACAACTAAGTACAATTTATTTCTATGCGTAATAAATTAACCTTTTATAATAAACATTAAAGTAAATCACTATTACGGATCTACAACAATTTATTTTTTAATTTGTTTCTCGAAAATGTAAGTTTACGATGACAGTCAAGCGTGCGGTAAGTTGATTTTACCGCACGCCGTGCGTTTTTGTTTACGAACGTTTTTTTTTTAAATTCCACTAGCTTCCGCCCGCGCCTTCATCCGCGTGGACAGTAGAAAAATATTGCAACCAGTTTAAAATGACCCCTTTAGTGTATGAAAGCTAGTACTACGGAGAGTTCAAGCTGTTTCCCTAGTTGGTTTTAAGTTGGACCTTAATCTACTAAATTGTAAAAATCCATCATAATTCGTTTAGCGGTTTTTGCGTAATTCGCGACAAATATTTAGAATTGACAGTGTTATTATATTATGTATAGATTACAATTTCAGTAGTACCTATAATGTTTTCTCGCAAATGTATTGAAAAACGTAGTATGGCACACGGTTGTTAAGGTTTTTTAAAGCTCGTGACGATTATAAACCCTCGCCTGACTCGTTTTAACAACCTCCTTACCAACCTTGTATCATAAACTACTATAAGGATGCTTGACTTTTTCACTGGGTTTTTTTTTCGAGTTTTACGTATCCCAACGATCTTGGATTTTTGCTATAAAAGATTTTGTACTTTTTAAATTTTTTACAAAAATAACTAGGTACTTAGCTAATAATAATGTAGTCGGAAAAGTTCGCGGCCTTTTCGAAGCACGAATTTTAACTAAGGCGGAAATGTAATATAATTGTTTTACGGCTGAACATCTGGTAATAGCGGTAAAATGCCTGAAATAAGTATACTTATTAATAAATTAAAAAAAAAATTAAAACAATTTTATAATTTTCTTGCTTTTTCATATTTTTTAATAACTTTTATTAGAATACGTTTTGCATTTTTTTTTCAATAAATAAGTGTCCCTTAACGAAAAACATAATTGCTGCTAGTGCTCAAAGAAAGATTATAAAACATGCTTTGTTGAATAAATGCAAAAAAGTGGTTCAGCATTTCATGTTCGGTAATTTTGATGATAAAGATGTGTTCCTCACTGTGGTATCTTTATTATTTTTAGTACAGTCAGCAGCATATCAAGCTACTTATACAAAACTGTCAAAAATCTACAATGAATTTATTTCATTTTTATTTGGGAAACAAACAATATTTTAATACAAATGGATCAAAAACTACAACTACTACACAAATCAGTAAAGTTTCCACCAAAAATTAATACATTTTGAGCAGAAAAAAAAGTACTATGAAATCTACATCAAACAATTTTATTATTATAATTATTATTAAGCACTACTCATGTAAACTGTTAAGTTCCTACCTTAATTTTAGTCTATAATCGCGAATTTTGAACCTTGAACTGCTCGGCTTAAAGTTTTAAATGATTGAAGAAATTTGACAGGTTGTAGAAGCGCAGCGTGCCGTCTAGGTACCATACTACCAAATCGTAAGCTCTTCTAAAAAATACCTTTCACTCGATATACTTTAATTCACACATAACAAAGTTAATTTACTACTGTTACGAAATCAGTCAACCAGCACTGTAATTATTAGCTACCTCAGACTAACAATAGACAACTTTCCAAGACGTTACGATTGACCAAAGCCACCAGAGCATAGACAATTGTAGAGTTGCACGCCTGTTTTGAATATTAAAGTTGATATTTCGTCAGACTTTAAATACACTGCTGTGTTCTCTGACGTCATGTTACACAAGTCCTTTACAAAAGATGGCTTGTATTGTATTTTTAGAGAGGGGATTTTTTTCATGGTTACTACAATGTTATAGCCACGTGCCGACACATGCAAGCCAGATGGTGTCTTGCTAATATACCTAATGGGGAAATAATAGTTCATTGTCAAAGGGATTTCTTGTAATTATAAGACTTTTTGTAACAAACAAACCGACGGACGTACGAGTACCTACGGAAGACTACGAATTCGACTTTCTTTTTATTGCTTTCAATTTATTACAATTGAAACGACTGAAGTGGCGATGCCCGGATTAAATGAAGATAACCTAGAATGACAGAAACTATAGATTTACAAAGCTTTAAAAAAATAAAAAAACGTTCTACAAAAAACCTGAAAATAAAAACAAAACGGCTTCAAAATTAAATACTCCTCAAAAAAAAAGGAAATAATATTCAACTCACTAGATAAGCATATCAATTTTAATAAAACACGTAGGTAAGTAAGTTATAATAAAGACGTGTGGGCACAGAATACATATAAGTGTGGGGCTTTTAGAATAAAAAAAAAGAAGTGGTCCTCCAGCGGGTCTACCGGCTAAAAACAATGAAGTTAATGTTAACTGTAATTTGACAGATGTATGTGATACATTGCTACTTCGTTTTGGCACAAATAAAAACTTACCAAAGAAAAGAAGCAATGTATCATATCCATCTGTCAAATTACAGTTAACATTAACTTCATTATATTTAGCCGGTAGACCCGCTGGTCCAGCCCCACCCGACTTCAATAAACGTGATGCGATGCGTGCGGCGTAGGTACCTACCTAATCTAGTGATTTGAATATTACTCGTATTTCTTGCTTTTTAAAGATATTTAATTTTGAAGCTGTTTTGTTTTTATTTTCAGGTTTTTTTAAGGATATTGTTTTCTTATAATAGCTTTTTTCTTGTAAGCTTGTAAATATTTTTTTTCTTTTTATATTTTTAATACCTACAATGCCCATAACTCAATTTCCAAGTTCACGCAATTTGTTTTTAAGGAGTTCCGTTAAATAAGTCAATGAAATTTAAAAGTACCTACACTTAGGTATCTCAAAAGGGATGTACGGATTTAGATAATTATTTTATTCAGTACTAAATAATATACTAGAAAAAATACGACTCGCACCAGATCAATTGATCTGGTGCGAGTCGTATTTTTTCTAGTATATTATTTAGTACTGTGTAAAAATAGCATTGTGAATGCAAAAATCTCAAATATAAAAATTATTTTATTGTTGGAAAACCAACAAAAAAAATATTATCTAAATCGCTTCATAAAAAACGATGAGTTCATGCAAAATCATAGTAAGTTCGTCAAGGTAAGTCATACAAGAAAACTACTGAACCGATTGGAAAAATAAATGGGACCATCTCGACTCGAGCGTACACCCAATAGGTAGGTAACCATTCGAATTAAAGTTTGAAAATCGGTTCAAAATTCGAGGAGATATCGAGTAGCATAAGTACCTGCATTAAAAAAAACAGTAAAATTGAGAAAATTTTTTGACGTCGGTAAAAATGACGTGACTCAAAATCCTTAAATCACCCAGTACGCCTCACGATCACGTCAGACTCCTGATATAGACATGCAACCATACACGATATCGTATAGTACCTATACATACACCGTTATTTTTTGTAAGTACTTATATAAAAATTAAAAGGGGATTTCAGACCACTTAAATGAACAACTTTTACTATGGGGCCAACCACGAAATCTCGAAAAAAAATCAGCTGTTCCATAGAAAAGTACAACATCGACTCGACTATAATTGTTTGGAACAGCTGTTTTTTTTCGTGATTTCGTGGTTGGCCCCTTAGTAAAAGTTGTTCATTTACGTGGCCTGAAATCCCCATTTCATTTTCGTTTTTATAAGGTTGCTTTCTCGTTTATTTGTTTGTTTGTTTATCCGCAAAGTTTTTGAGATACCTATACCTACTTACTTAAAAAATAACGGTGTATAGCTATTCATATACCTATTCATGGCAAAAGGGTGTAAGTACCTAAGTAAATTAGAAGCAGAAATCGTGGTTTGTAAAAGTTTTTTAGATATAAGTACTTAAAAAATAACGGTGTATAGCTATTCATATACCTATTCATGGCAAAAGGGTGTAAGTATACCTAAGTAAATTAGAAGCAGAAATCGTGGTTTGTAATAGTAGATTGTTATACAAGACGCTAAAATTACCCATTGCATACGAGGTAGTTTTATTCCCGAGCTTTAGCGAGGGAATAAATAGAAACCGAGTTGCAATGGGTTTTAGCGTCGTGTGTTACACTATACTTTTCACTACGATTGCGAGAAAATAAAATACAATATTAAATAGTTTATACCTACTTCCGTAAACGAATCCACTCGTTTTTCTATCCTCCACTTCATAAACTTTTTGTACAATATTTAAATAAATGATTTGTGCTTGACGGCAAAAGATTAAAATTATTTCTTTCCTATTACAGTCACACAATTCAATCAGTTTGTAATTATAGAAAAATTCTAAAGATTTCGCGCCACGGTACCTTTTTTAATTTCCGCTGTAGCAGCTAAGCAACACAAACACGCATTCTACGATTCACTCTGTACACAGAGTATAAATAAGTCTATGATTTCACCGAAGAGATGCTTTTAGTTCCATTTTCAAAAATAAGAATGAGAAACTGGGGGCCAATTACGAAACTTGGTCACGATAGTCGTCCGCAGTTCGTCGGTTGTAGTTATTACAAATATTTTTAATATAGCATCGTAGTCCATAGTCTATTGAACGAATAATGACGGATCCACTAGAGAGAAACTGTCAAATTTACGCAATCACTTTGCAATATCGCATACGCAAGTGCTTTGTAATAGGAATCAATCAGAACGAAGCACGGACGCAGCTGCGTTTATCGCATTAAACTTTTCGTAATAGACCCCTAGTATTAAGTCGAGCGAGTTTTTAATCGTGATTATGAATAAAGACTTCTTCGTTTTAATAGGCTCATTGGTAATAGACAAACATTAAAAAAAAAAAACTTTATCCCCTAGGGCTTATTATGCTATTTTATCTCGACTCTTGTACGTTACAATGACGCACTTTTTGAGCAAGAGGAGTGAAAAAGTTTTTTAGATATAAGTACTTAAAAAATAACGGTGTATAGCTATTCATATACCAATTCATGGCAAAAGGGTGTAAGTACCTAAGTAAATTAGAAGCAGAAATCGTGGTTTGTAAAAGTTTTTTAGATATAAGTACTTAAAAAATAACGGTGTATAGCTATTCATATACCTATTCATGGCAAAAGGGTGTAAGACTTGTACTATTATGTATTCTGTGACGGAAGGAGCGATTGATTATACATTACCTTCGGGTTTTTAGAGTTCCGTAGCCAAAATGGTAAAAAACGGAACCCTTATAGATTCGTCACATCTGTCTGTCTGTCTGTCAAAGTGGTAAAATGTGTGCCCCCCCCTCTAACTTTTGGAATAACAGAGTGAAAAATCTACAACAAATATATGCTATAGACAATGATATATCATTGGCTATAGATCTTAATAAAAACTTTCAACGAAAATTGGTTTGAACGAGATATAGTAATTAGTTTTCGAGATATATCATATTTTCCAAAACCGCAAATATAACTTTGTCATTCATACCAACACTGTGAAAAACAAAGTTATTTTTACAGACGAAAAATGATAGTGGTATTAAATATGATATGGTATAAGGTAACTACCTAACTACGGAACCCTACGGCGCGTGGCCCGACCAAGGACCGGAACCGCTTACCGTTAAAGGGGTTTTTGATTGGGTATTTCATAGACTTGTTTTCAAAAACCCTATAAATACGGTAACCCTATCGAAAGGGTAACCCAAGTAAGCACTTACCGAATACGAAAACCCTGTCGAGGAAACCCTATGAAGGCTTTATGAAGGGGTTTTAAAACGTTTTCAAGCAATTTATACCAAGTTCCACCTGGGCCGAAGGACCAGAACCGCTTACAGTTAAAGGGGTTTTGATTGGGTATTTCATGAACCGCTTACCGTTAAAAGGGTTTTTGATTGGGTATTTCATAGACTTGTTTTCAAAAACCCTATCAATACGGTAAGCATAACGTCGACTAACCCTATCGAAAGGGAAACCCTATCATTTGGTAAGTTTTTTAATAGGGTTTCCCTATCAATTGGGTTAACCAAAAAATGGGGTTTTCCGGTCCCTGGGCCCGACACGCACTTGGCCGGTTTTTTTGTTTATGTTATGACCTTTATTAATCATAATCATACAGCTTAAACTTTCAGAATTCCGGTTCATAAATCATGATATTATTACTGGATATATCCTCTGAAAAATAATCAATACTTACCTACATTTCCCACGCTCGCCAGAGTCGCCGGTTTTTATATTTTCTAAGCACGCTGCATCTATCGCCTTATTGGTGTTGCGTCCATCGATTGACGCAATACATGCCTTGAATGTATCGAATCAAATATGATCTCGATGATTATATAGCGCGAGTCAAACCGCATGCAGCGCAGCGCAGCACAGCACTTTGCAGAGCAGTGCGTTGCGTCACACCGGCCAGTCTGTCGTGATACTCGTGATGTGCTGTGCTGCAACGCGCTGTGCTGCAACGCTCTGCGCTGCAACGCTCTGCGCAGCACAGCACAGCAATCTTCTGGACATCTCAAACTACCGGGAAGCTATCTCGTCGTGGGAAAGACTTTTTTTAGTTTTTGTCTTTCGGCTCATATAAACACTTGTGTTTCCGCACTAGGTGCCCAAATTGAGCGTTTTGACCTAGTGCGGAAACACAAGTGTTTATATGAACATTTGTGTTTCCGCACTAGGTCAAAACGCTTACACTACAGCAGTGACAGTACAGTACTGACTTCATTAATTGTTCTGTGACACTACGTATAGGTACTAGTTTTGCTCCCGACGCGACTCAACGGAGCGGAGCGGCCCGCCAGTCTATAAATATAACTAAGTAATAACCTGGGAGTAAGTATATCCGTGATGTACTAAACCAAACCAAGGAATCTTTTGGGAAAAACGTTCACCGTCTATTTATAAATAAATATAAGAAAAAAACTCATCCTATTCACATTATCGTGAGCCAAAAAAGTACGTAAAAGAAACAAAAATAATAGGTAGGTACTCGTCTTTGCAATAACACAAAGTTTTTTTGTGAGTTGCAATCTGTGATGGTACTTAGGTACTCTCTCAATAGCTATGATGAATAAATAAAAAGTCTAGATTTATTATTAGAGTCTTTAAAGTAAACATAAGAAAAGCAAAGAAAAATTAGATTCACCCAATTTGGGTACGTACCTACGTACCAAAATTTTTTTTTAATTCTCCTAGACCAAAGTTGTTTGAATTGTTTGTTTTGTAAGCGAAAATTTTTATTCTCATGAATGAAATCCGTCAAATTGTTAAAGCCACTGCTAAACCATCCAACAATAACCCTTTTCTAATGAATTTACCGCATTGAGAGACATATCAAGATCCAATAGAACGGTTGCGACAGCTCGAGCGAACAATGGCCGACGTTTCACCATCCGCCGATTGTTCTCAACTCACGCGCTGCACAATAATAATAACGACATGTGATAAGGCTTGATTCATGCCCAACTCCGCTGGCAATACTGAAAATTGTGATTATGAGTTGCCCGAAAGGGAAAGAAGAAGCCAAGTTGTTAAAATGCAGCTATGATAAGTCATGCCTTTACCCTTTTCCGCTTTCCAGTTGAAGTGAAGAAAATGTATAGGACAATGAACAGTGATCTAACTGTGAGCTCGATTTGCTTTAGTAAAGTTGTTCTTGAAGACGAATAACTAAGAAAAACCAACACTTACAAACTCTGTGTGATAGTCGTGCCTTTTGTCCCTTTCCGCTGGCCAGGCCAGGGAACAGAAGAAACTTACATAAGACAATAAACAGTGATCTTACCGATCTTTCCTGTGAGCTCGATTTGCTCCAGTGAAGTTGTTCTTGAGGTCGGATGACTGAAAAAACCAACGCCATCAAACTCTTTGTGACCTATCTTCATTGTACCTACTAATAAAATGGTTGGCATAAGTTACTTCAAGAAATCTAACTTCAGTCATCAAATATTGGTCTGTTTATCAATTACCATCAGCTTATGTTACAAGCTTTTTACAAACCGATTTAATGCGCATCTTATCGCAGATAAACTTATATGAGGTACCTATCAACCCGTATTTGTGTCTCGTACGTGACTTTCAACATCTCATAGCCATGTTCCGACCGGAGTTTCCGCATTTGCATACGTAATGGACCCGCAACGATGGGATAATGAACAGTTTGCTGCACATTGCCGTAGATATGAGCACTTCAATCACCATTTATTTTAAGACTTTATCGTCATAATGGTACACTACAGAATCTTACGCATCAAGTTTAACAGCAACTGTGAGTCACGCACAAGAGGCTATGAGTAGAAAACATTGGGTATTAATATTATTTTTATCAATGTCAGAAAATTCATTGAGTTTGATGCTGAATTATAAAATAATTCTGTAATGGAAAAATATCCTAAGTTTCTGTTAGAAAAACTTGTTTTCGTCCAATAGTAACAGTAGTACTACCTACTTATTTGATTTTGCACGTTAGACCCAGACTAGAGAAAGACCTCAAAGACGAAAAAAATTGCGAACTATCTACATAAATTATTTTATTAAAGTCCAATACTAATTTGGCTATAAAGACCCTTCAATTAAACCAATTTAATAAAAATCCGATCCCCATTAATCCTGTTCAAACAGTGTGACGAAGACTCGCTGGTCATGAATCAGGCGCACTCCAGTGCACCCATACGAGCCGTGCAGATAAGAAGGGTGGGCTTATGAAGCCCGTGGGTTTCAATTTCCGCTACTACCCGACCCCTTATAACCCCCCCGGCACAAACCCCCGACCCCACTGCCTCCTCGCCTCGGGTAATGTTATTAAAAACGAGGCGCTGAATATTTATCCGCGGAATGCCGGCCGATTTTAAAGGGTTTTTGTCTTTGAGTTTGATGTTGGGTGTTTTTTCTGGCGTTTTTTTACTGGCATTTAAAATTTGGGTAATTTTGGAGATAGAAAAATATTGGATGTAATAGAATATAGTACGTAAGCTGCTATGGCTTTGATTTTTAGGTTTGAATTTAAATATTCACTTCAGTATAAGAAAAGCAAACATACTCGTTCGTCCGCTGTATAAAAAAATATACTTAATACTAATGAAGTAGACGAACTTTTTGAACAAAAGATCATGGCTAGATAGATACCATAGAGTAAGATAAATAAAGATAGATACTCAAAACTATGAGAGTACCTACAGTGACAATTCACAGTTTGTCAATAAAATAACGAAGTATAAAGATACATTTTGATACTATTACATTAAATTGATATTTCAAAATGATAGCAAACTAACCAGTTCAACAAACTATTAAAGAAGGTACGTAACATAAAGCGTAGAAGATAAATCCACTCCTATGGGTAAACCTTGTTCAAACTCAAAGATTGTTCAAGGGTATTTTAGATAGGTTGTAGTTTAATTTTCAATAGCAATCTTAGCACTAATGTTACGAGTTACGACTAGCTCCAACATGACTCCAGTACAGGGATAATACACTGACAAGTCATGAACTCCCTGTCCTTATTTATCCCATTTTATTTGGGGTCAGCGCAGTTTGTCCGTTTCTTCCATTCTTTCCTGTTGCCCGTCATATCTTCATTTATACTGTCTTTACATTTATATTTAGTTTTCAACAAACATTAAAATCAAAATATGTTCCTTCTTAATCCAAAAAAAAACACTATTCTAACTAACGATATTCAAAACAGCGATTCTTTAGCATTCAATAACAATACTAATAAACAGTCCTCCGAGGTTTCCTGTTCAACTCTTCGAACACTTGAAACGAAAGTTCAGATAGATTCCTCATTTCATAAACAAAATAGTAAGGGCTTATTATTGTGAATTCCAAGTGAAAGGTCTAACTTTTGTGTGAGCTACTGGTGCATCCTTTCTTCCTTTTTCCGGATTTAAAAGAGGCCCCCGCATTAGATTCATAAAGAAAAATCCATGAGGCGAAAAATATTTTTACTCTTGATTAACATTTTGATGCAAAAATACATTAGATTCAATTAACGATCATTATTAGAAATAAAGGATAGATATTCAAGCACCAATGTATTCCGATATTCCCGATTAGTTTTGGTTGGTTTGGGAATATATTTTTTTTATTTAGGAAAAGTTTTAGATCACTGTTCCACATTTCTGAAACACATCACAGAGAGTTAGCAGGCAATGATTTGTGCTATAGTTATCCCTTTATAAAGGCAAAAAGAGAAGGCACTGATGTAACTCTTATTTTATATTATTATCCTGTTTACAGCAGCCCTCGCTCCAAAGCTGTAGTAATACTTACACAGTAGGTACCATGACGCATTGGTTTCGCCTACGGTTTTACCAAGTAGGGTTTACTCATATTCTTGGATTTTTAAGGATGGCTACGTCACGTTGTTTTTGAGTAGACTATAGCCCCCTACAATGACTGTCAAAAGTAATATCGAAGCAATGTTGTATATGAGATGGCGCTATACGCGATGTATCTATAGCTCTGTCCCTATAACAACATTACTTTGAGGTTGCTATAAGAGCTCATTGTAAGGCTCCAGACCACTTTTATGGTTTTAGTACCTACTTCACTACTTTTAAACAAATTATTGATGGCAAATTCATTAATGTTTAATAACAGCAGTATAACCATAAACATTGAACACCAATCAGAACCACGCTGTAGTAGTTTGGCCATCTTTATTGGTAGATTGAGTATCGACATATTCATCATTAGAATGCTCATGGGGTCATTATTAACCATAAGTTTTGTAATTAAGCCATTAAAAACTGTTAAGTTCTTATTGACTACTTAATTAAGACAACAATCATCAATTTGTTCGTTATCGGTAACTTCTGAAATGACATACATTTCTCAAACAAAGTGAGGATAGTAGAGAGTGGGGAAACTTTTTGTTATTTTTACTTATCTAAGCAGTTATTTGTGACATTTGTCTTACTTAATATGGATGTGGTGATGTGGTATACCTATTTATACCTAATAAAACGTTGATATAATATTATGTGAATAAATAACATTGTTAAATGAGACTTTGTCTGTTTAGAGCTAACCAATCCAATCAAATAAAAAGGGTTCAGCATGCAATACTTATCCAACGTCTTAAAACCACTGTGTTTCCATTTCCAACTTCTAATTTCACTTCAAAAGAGTTACAAGCGGAGCCCACATGGCAATTCCCATAGTTTACAAATTTGCACAGACAGTGCAAAAAGCGGTCCCATTCCCAGAACACCTATTGTGGAGACGTCATTACGGCGCGCAATTTTGTCCGATCTCACATCCCCTTTTATGTAAGCCAACGATATTACAAAGATAAAGACTCCAATCTATAGCCAACCTTCATAGTTAAGGAACAACATCTATTTTTCTATGACGCTACAACATACAAGGATCAATGAGGCACCCTCGTTTATTTCGCTCCGGGTGTCTCGTTTCCAGGCTCTACAAAAATAGCGCTGCAGCATTCACTATACGCTATCCATAAACGGCTTTGCTCCAACGCTGCGAAATTTTAGCGCTATACGCTGGAAGTCATCAGTCAAAGAAAAGGTGTTTTGTAAGCGAAGGGTATTTTCAGTTTCATTGTTATGAACCTTTTCCTTTGCCTCCGTGATTGAAATCCCAAGTATTAGGTATTTACAATGAGACGCCGCCGTCCGTCGGTTCTGTTTTTTTGCTGCCACAGATTTGTAAGCACATATTTTTTGTTAATAACTTGTCGGTTATTATGGGTCGTAACGTTTTTATTTATGGTTCTAAAGGTATTGTGTACTGATTAGTCGGTAGATAATTACAGATGATGGGCTCTACTTTTCTTTGACCAGTTGGCTATTCTCTGTGTCATTGCGTAAGGTGTAGCAAGATTTTTTATTAATTAAAAAATGCTTCATTCTTTACTTTGATGAATTGCTTTGCTTGGAGATTTCTGCTTTGTTATGAGAACAACTTAAAAGGCTTACGATCTTTGATGGTAATACAATTCGCATAAAACTGTTTTCTATGTTTTTTGTAAAGGAACATATAAAACTCATTCAAAGACTATGCATATTTTAATGAGAAAACGTGAGAAGAACGTCATGTAATAATGTCATTTCACTTCAATTACACAAAAAAAACCGTTTA
Organism: Agriphila straminella; assembly: GCA_950108535.1. Taxonomy (NCBI): domain Eukaryota; kingdom Metazoa; phylum Arthropoda; class Insecta; order Lepidoptera; family Crambidae; genus Agriphila; species Agriphila straminella. The sequence continues at coordinate 14,047,841 of OX467309.1, read as the reverse complement.
CACAAGACTTAAAATTTACCACGTCATAAATTTTGTAAGAAAGAGGGGCAATTCTAATGCATCGACATTTGGACCTCGGGCAAGAGATAAGAATCAAGACGCAACATGAACGACAAACGACTTGGATAAAACGGCAAAAACCTTAATTTAGGGGATCCCGACCGTTGGACATACGCCGATGGTCGAATAACGAACTTTTTGTAGAACCCTCAGGTAATAAGCGATTTGATTGAACGTTTTCGGAATTAGCTACTTCAAAAGTTGGAATAAGAAATTTTACATGACGATTAGCTACTGTATTAGAAACGTCAAACATCAGTAGGTAGGTATCAAGAATAGACATCAAATATAATTATTCTTTTGATGTCATTAATGTTTCGTACTTCTAAAAAAAAGAAGATATAATACTATAATCACATCTTGAGTATTCTTGACCAATTAATTATCTGACCCGACTGATTCTAACGACCCGACGATTTCGGATGCAATAGAAAAACAACAAAATTATTCTAATTATTATTTCTTAGTATCAATGAAAAGACGAAGAAAGAAATTTTACTTTATAAAATGTAATTTTTAAATGATTGCCCTTTCGTTGGCGACACCCCTCAAATCGATTACCTATATATACACAGTGGAAGAAATTCCGAAAAAGTTGTCGAGGAAGTGATGCAATCCCTATCTTCGAATCCTTCTCAATAATGCCAGAGTTCGTGGATTGTCCTCGTAAACCACGCTCTTGAGAGACGGAAGGAAAAAAATTAGGGCTTCGAGATGGCCACTCAGCCACCTCTCCGTAAAATCATAATAGTCACAGTGAAAACGATCACATTTAGAAATGAAATGCCTTTTCATTTAAACTTTGCACAATCTGAATTTTGTAGTCCTTGAGATGCAACTCAGATCACATTATGCGAGAATCATCGCTCTAGAATTCTATAATCCCAATTGAGACTTACTTCCTGGTTCTGATCCGAGGCTGCTAGATTACAGAATTTGCAACTAACTTAATGTTTCCAGGCGTTTTTGCTGTTGTTGTGCGGCTGCGATGTGATGGTTACAGAGAGGCTTGCTAAAAAGACAAGAGGATGGGTTCAACGGAAAATTTGTAGGCACATTTGGCTGATATTCACCTTTAGTTGGGATCCTGAGATCTCGGACACAGCTGTAAAACCTAGGTAGGAACTTGTAATATAAACTCTTGTATTGTATAATTGTGTTGTGTGCAAGGTGGTTACTACAACAGGTACCTAGTGGTAGTAGGTCGTTTGTTTTTTTGACGTTTCTTCAATACTTATGATCTTCGCCGGCGTGTTTGAAGATAATCGCCATCGTGCAAGCATTCGTACAATCGTTGATACCGAGTACAATTTATTGGCTGAATATTTCTTTTATATGTAGAAATAATCTCCCTTATTAATAGAAATAAAGTCACTTCGTTTTCGCAAATGTACCTACGGAAGTAACAGCAAAGTCCCTTATGAGCGCGACGTCTAAAACGCAAAATGCCTTAGTAGCGAAGTCCCTAAAGCACATAATGCCTGGAAAGTAGAATGACTAAACGCAAAATGCCTAAGTAGCACAATTCCTGAAGCCCAAAACATAAAATGCCTAAAATGCTAAAGGACTAAGATCTAAAACGACTAAAACTCGTAACGTCTATAATAACTTAAAATTAAAAAGTCCTGATGTGAGTTTATCAAGTTTATCACCCTCTTCAATTTCTATATAATATTAAGTATAGACATCTTGCATTTTAGGCATTGTGTAGTGTAGGTAGGTACTTACTTAATTTAAGTTTTAGGCATTCGGCTATTTAGATTAACTAGGGGAGGCCGGGGTTCAAAGTGCCGATTTTTAAATAACACGTAAAAATAATGTCAAAAATGGGACTGGGGTTTAATACTTGGGCATAATTTGATGCAGAATTTATTGTAGTTTTAATTATGTAGACGTATTTATTAAATTATTAATAACTTTTGGATCAGGATACTTTTTTTGAGAAAAGATCCTAAGGAACAACCCACCCCGTCATGGGGCTGGTTGTTCCAACGTTGGGGTTAAAAGTTCCAGTAGTATTTTCGATCATTACTGATACAGTAGTAGTTTATGGTTATGTATAGATCAGACACAAAAGTTCTTAACTAAAATATCCATGTATCATTTATTAAAAAATATGAGAATTTCAAGTCATATAAACTGATAAAAGATTATCAAGCCCTAATAGTACTGGAATTAACTTTTTGACATAGATGTCATAATATGGCATATTTTTTGAATTCCCGAGCATCTTTAATTCACTTGAAGTCATTCTAAATTCCATTTTTGTTTTATAGGTTCTTATCCTACAGCAAACTTTGTTTAAATTAATCAGTTTCTGTATCATAGGGTATGTTTTTACGCGGCACAACCAGCCCCATGCCAGGGGAACTTTGAGCCCATTTTCTAGATTAAGTAAAATATTTAAAAATATGTATCATATAATCAAAAGTGATATTTAGAAAAACAATCTCTATAAATTTTCCAATAAATGAATGCAAGTCACACATTAATAGATATAAAGTTAATCAAAATAGACCAAAAAGTGTCAATACAAAAATAGTTACAAATGTACCATTTATGTACCGCTGAGTGACTGCCACACTTTCTGGCCGTCATGGCGTCACTAAAACGGCTGCCGCAAGGGCGCTATGGCATGACGTTTTACAACGTGCTTCACACTTATTGCTATCACTTTTCTTGGCGAAGCTATTTGCATCGGAACAAGTTACCCCCGGCACTTTGAACCCCGGCCTCCCCTACTTTTTAGATGTTGTGCATCCTAGGAAATTTGAGATTCAAGCATTTTGCTCTTTAGACATTGATATTAGGCATTTCGCTACTTGGACATTTTGCGTTTTAGACGTCGCGCTCATAAGGGAACTGAATGGAGATTATTCCTTAATCACCACACACCTAAGTATTATTCTGATTTTTTTTCTATTAATAAAGGAGTTTATTCCTACTTATAAAAAAATCTTCTTCTTCCGTACCTTCTCCCATTATTTGGTGTCGGCTCTCCTCATTTTAAAGCGCCAAGATTAGTCTGTCCTGGTCCTGGATCGTACATTCATCTGGGCCAACTGAGCCTGTTCCATATCTTTGCATCGTTGTCCACGGCGTAGACTGCGGGCGCCTCTGCTCTTCCTCTTATCTGGGATTGCTAAAGCTTTTGACATGCGCATTCAACCTGGGATTGCGGTGGTTAAGTCAGTTCGTGATAACTGGCCTAGTGAATGAGTGCTTCAAAGGCACGTTGGCACCGGTCGCGTAGTAGTTAACACTAACCAATCCACATTTTGCCTACGTGATTGGTATGGCCCTTCCTTCTTACCTATATCCAAAAACATACCTACTCGTACCTACTCCAGCAGTGAGGACATTAAAATAGCTGATGATGATAATGCTATAGTGTCTAGCGCGTGTCACAATAGTGGCGTTTCGGGTGCGCTTGAAAGATAGGACTATCGCTTTTTCACGCCTCTAATTTGAAGGCTCCGTTATGGCAGGGCATCCTCTCTGTATCTGCGGAAACCGCAGATTGCGGGATCCGCAGATCCGCAGATTTTCGTGGGTTCCATTCTATAGTTAGCGTTGCTAATGATAGGATTAAGCGAACTTACCTGAAGTGAAGTTCAATCCTGATTTTTGTTTTCTGCTTTTAGCTTTGAAATTCGCGTAGGTATCAAGAGTGTGAAAGAGCTATACTACATAGTAAATATCTCGGACTAAGTACAAATATAATCCGCAGTTAACCACTCTAGGTCTATCCTAGCATAGGTACGCACGCACCTATCGCCATTAGGAAAGATTCAATAGAAGCGTTTGTTTTTTGTAACACTACGCTTCAAGTAGTTATAAATAAAGCACACTGATACCATGCAGCCCTAACCGAGAGCCCATGATATGAATCCATAAAATCTGGCCATACATCAAACTGTCAGCTTCAAAATAAAACCTCGCCGCATTGCCGCTCCAGAGTTGTAGCTATTTATCGCGCCACATCTCTCCCTCGGCAATCCCGACAAAATAAATAAACGCACTCGCCGCCGCGCCCGGATCCGGCGACCCTTCTCGTTTCGTCTCACGTACTCACGTGATCCAAAATGTCCGTTTATTTTTCTATGTGAGCCACGCTGCGTAAAAAACAACATTCAGATCGACCGACTCGCCGACTAAAACGAGACAGAGATACGCGACGGCTGGTTGGCAGCGGGCGGGGCGCCGCGTCGCGCTCTCTCATTGGCCGTCGGCGCGCATCGCCCGCCGCCTGCGTTCCTCGGCCAATCCGATCCGCTTTCGCTCGCTCCCTCCCGCACCCCGCCAGTCTCAAAATGCCGACCTTTCACGAATGCCGACACGATTCGATACGACCGAAAATGCCTTAGTTACTTCACGTTCGCTCTGTGGGAAGGTCGCTTTCGCCGACGACTTTGGTGAAAATACAACAACTTTGGATTACAGTGTATATTGGTGTTCAGTGATGATTATTATTAAGAATTTTGGGCGATTTTGAGGATTCAGTAAACCTGCTACTATAGTCAGGTAAATACATCAACAGTATCTACAACTACTACAGAACTTAGAATAATAAGTGAAAAATCCGTACGAACACTGCTAAAACGAATAATCACTCCGTAAACGCAATATTATAGCGCCGGATGATCGAACGTAAAAGCGGTGTCCTCGTAATCAACGTAGGCCGGCCGGAGTGGCAACGCCGCGCGTAAATAATAGGGTAGCGCTCGGTCTTTCTCTCGCAGCTGGGGCGCAGAGCGGCAACGTCGCGCGTGTGCCTCCACTCCACCGCCACACCGGGGAATCGCCCGCCGCGCCGCGCCGCCGGTCGCCGCGCCGAGGAGCGAGACGCATTCACTACAGAACCGACGCAATATAGGTACCTACCAACCAAGCTGATATCAACTTTGGAAAACAAGCGGCTACGATAACTGATAATTTCCCTATCTCTTATGCCTCTGTGTTCTAACGTCAAACCCTTATGATTTAATTATTGTTATATAATATACCCAACTCAAGGTATATTATGTACTTTTACTAGGTATATATAATTATAAGTAATAATATTAATGCGATAAATACAAGCAAACGTAATTGAGAGTAACTATGTTAGAACTGATTTGTGCCACGATGTAGTTGTACTGTACCGTACTGAAAATACTAAGTGGAGTGATGAAAATAAAACTTGTTTACAGATATCGAACCGGTGTTTGCGAACACGTAGCGCTCTCTGTCGGCTTTCGGCGGAGTGAGAGGCGTGCGGGTCGCGCGGGGCAGGGCTTCCTCCCCCTTCTTCAGTTCTGCTGCAACGTCGTGGAGGGTGGACGTATCGCTGTGTGCCGCGAAAAAGGATCGTTCGCGCGGCAACTTTGACAGTGACAGTGTACGAAAAGTGAACTGTGACAAAGAATGTGTACTGGATTGCAGTGCTTCGCCAATTGGATGCAGTGATTATTGGATCACACTAACCGGATTGCAGTGTTTTCTTGGATTTTGAGTGATTTTCAAATCTTCCAAACTGGGGATGCATAAGATGGAGTTGGGCGACAGCGTGTACGCCGCTGAGCGTATCATGAAGAAAAGAATTAGAAAGGTGAGCTTTAACTCTTTCACGAAAACTAAAACAGCATGCTAACCTTGCGAAACTTGCACCCGAGATCACATGTCATATCAGTCGCAACTTTTATTTGGCCCGTCACATTGTACGATCGTTTCGCAACGACCGCTCTGCTTGTTTTCGCTTGCGCAGAATTTCAAAACATGCTTGCACGCTTCTTATAATAAAGAAATGCATCGTTCGGTGTGATTGTAATTTAGATTTTTGTGTATTAATCCTTGTATTGTGATCTTAGTGGCAGCTGTGCCGAAATTATCGTAAGGGTTTTGGGTTCCTTTTTACCCGCGTTTTCATTATTATTCCCTTCTCCCCTTACAATCATATGTTCATAGACCGAGGGACGTAGTGAGAAATTGAATACCTCTTTAGAATAGTTCCCTTCTTGAGATTACATTGAGTTTTTGACAGTAAACAAGTTTTGTACATTGAAGTCTTGCGAAATGGGATGGGTGACCTCGGGTGGGTCTTCATTTTTTATGCACTTTTGGAATGGAATTTTGCTAACCTAGTGACACCTTCTGAGCACTAAATGCTTGAGTGTGACTGCATGGCTTCTTAATACCTACTAATATGTGTTTTATAATGTTTAATATAAGCCTTGTGCACATTAGGGGTTGAGCGACATGACTTTTATGATGAGTATTATCTAAATTAATATATATTTATTTACGTTATATTTATTGCTACTTGTTCAGTTGTTGAACCTGGTAGTTCTGTAGGTATCCCAGATTCCTGATGTGCACTAGACTTTCTAATTAATCTAACTATTCTTTGAACAGACGGTCAACGATGTTCATTAAGAATAATTAAAATTATAAGAATAAATGACAAAAAGGTAAGTCTTTTAACCCAATGGTGTCTGGTTCCTGAAGCAGTCAAACAGTTTTCAAGTTAAATCAAGCAACTCGTAAAATATTATGTGTCATAAATTTACAGTTCTCGATTCAATTTGAAAAGCTAATAAGGTAACGTATATTATATATTTATTATTGTACCTATGTAATAAGCTCTTTTGTTTAATTAAATAAAAGGTAACACTGTCTCCATATTCATTTTTTTATCTTATTGCCAAGTTATATTGCCAAGTATCTAACTGATAAACAGTTTAAAATCTATCTATGGTATAATGGTATGTTTAGTTGCCTTATTTTTGTGTTTTTTGCATTTAATTTTTAGTTCAAAGATATCACGTTGTATTAGTGAATTTTAAAGCATTTAAGAGATAATGGCGATTTGATGATTATATCGTGGGAATAAGATTATATCGTGGGAATAACAGAAAAGTACCAAGTAGGTACCTACCTACTTATTAGTACCTATACTAGGTACACATACGCTATAGTATTTTTGTACAATAGTGTAAGCTACACTTCATGATATTTTTTTATGAATTTATAAATGACATAATTTTCAATAGGTAATGAAATGCTTAATATAAGTTAAAAGTCGTGCCATTCTAGGTAAATTGGTAGCGGAAAATTTAAATTAACTTTATATTAAATCATTTTAACATTACTTTAACATTACAACCTTACGGGGAGTCTGAAAACTATTCAATATAATTAAATAAAATATTATGATTTTATGCTGGTCATGTAAAGGTTGAAGCATACCAAATCCAGTTACTTACCTACGTGTGCGTTTCAGACGCAGTTCGTGTATGACATTCTGAAAGATGCACACTAAGCACCGTAATGGTGTAGCGTTTTTGATTAATTTCACAAACACGGACTGCAATTGATGTGTGTCCATTTTGATATTATTTGAACTGGTTATAAACCTCCATTCATTATATCAACCAGGGGTGGAATTGCGTCAGGTAATCGTATTTATTTGACAGTTCATATCGTATTCAATCTGCTGCAATTTGTATGGGATGACATATATTATGATACAATATGAACTGTCCAATGAATACGATTGACTTTACGCAATCACCTAGCTGATGTGCAAATTTTTGGTACTGATTAGATTAATACAATTTTCATTTGTGAACATTATTTGGAGTTTGTTTGGAATTTGAATTATCTCTATTTAGATCGCCGTAGGGGCAGGTAAAACTTTGTAATTCTACTTGTCTAGTCTAGGGAAATCTACCAATATTATCATGCAGTTCTCGATATTGTGATGCATTAATGCAGAAATTGAAGATTATACCCAATATGCAATAAGTTCCAGAACTTGAGCTATACGTGCTAAAACTCATCAAGAAAAATCCAAGATATACAATACAACATAATTTATGACCTATATTTTATTTCATTTTGTTTTTATTTATTTGGCACAAAAACAATATACAAATTACTATATTAACAAAAAAAATAGCTTATCTCTAAAAACATGTTTTTGTATATTATTATCTATTACATCTATGCACAACATTTGACTACACACACTCATTGTTACAATATTATTATTTTAGCAATGGCATTATTTCCTTCTTAAATGTAAACAAGCTGTAATGGAAAATTAAATTAAATTAATTTGCATACGACAGTTGCTATCAAAAATGTCAAGGAGGTCGTTTATAAAAACATTGAATAACAAAGGACCTAGGTTAGATCCTTGAGGGATTCCGGATTCCGTTTAAAAGGCCAAAGAATCGTAACTTTGCACTGCGACTAATTGACTCTAGCAATCTAAGCAGAGCTCTATGTATACCTAGATATTCTGCTTTAGAACACAACACACAATGATCTACCCTGTCGAATTCCTTCTTCTTCTTCTTCTTCTTAAAGTGCCGCTTCATTATTGAAGGTTGGCCGTCAGCTCCTTGAATTTGGCTCCTTGAATTTACGAATTCCTTAGCAAAGTCGGTATAGATTGCATCCATTTGTCCTTTTCTATCAAAAACTTTGCTAATATCATGCGTGTATATCAGTAAATTTGTTGCCGTTGTTTTGGACTTACGACTGATTTGAAATAATGGTATAGGTTAAGATAAACTAGAGATTCAAATATTCGTATATTCATCACACATCGTTTATTTGTGCGTCAATGGGATATCGCTTTATTAATAGCATAATAAATATCCTTAGTCAGACAAATTTATAAATAATCAACAATGTGTTTTTAGTAGGAAAATCCAAAAATGCCTGCAAATTCAATCGCCTTGTGTTGTCAACAATAGAGTGAATGTTTCGCAAATCTCAGATGCCAATACAATACAACTAATGGGCAAGGTTTGCAAAACTACCGCGAAACCGGCCATAATGTATGGCGCAGAGTGCTGGGTGATCAAAAACACCATGAAACAAATGAAATAAAAATGCTACTGGGCAGCCAGGGGTTACTAGGCTTTGATAAGTTGCTAAATGAGTACATCAGAGGGTCCTTCAAAGTCGTGCTAATTGCAGAGAAGATTACTGAAAGTCGTTGCGGTCATGTCCATGCCATGTCCTTGTCATGTCATGTCCTTTTCTGACAATGTAGTCTTCAGACTACATTGTCAAGCTTTGGCAATCACCAAACGTTTGGTTCAAGAGGATTTTCAAACACGCTACCTACTTCATTTGTTAATAAAACCTAATAATATAACATTTTCTGGCATAACATTTAATTTAAAAAGATTCTATTAATTTCACTCTTTCTTGTGAACAGGCGTAAGCATTTGGAAATCAAAACTACATAATTAACCTTAAATCGATCTCATTAACTCCTTTCTTAATGATCTTATAATTTATTATAAGTCATTTATTATTTTTCTTTACCTAACGCGGCTAAGTTTCACAGCTTACCTGTTGATTAGCTTAAAGAAATTATAACCCATCATAAACATAATTCACTCTAATATCGTATAAAAACCGGTATAAAGCAATCGCAAAGTATCTACCTGTCCCCTAAAGTATCAGTTACGGCTCCTAATTAAATTGAAATACGGCAATTCGTAGACCCAAAGTTTCCAGCTCGTTCCCAGTCCCACTAGCGCCGTGTCAAATTTCGGAAACTACTTAATAACAACATTACAAATCCAAAGCAACTTAAACCGTCTTGTCTACCATTAAAGGCCATTTCACTTTACTCGCCCCATACCTCGTTATCAAACGGCATGGCCCAACGTTACGTTTCTTGAGCCGTTTAGGAATTTTAAACCTTATCACAATGGTAGAGAGCTCAAACTTATTTGATAACTTGCTTTGTAAAAGTAACTCCTACAGAGCTCTGTGGCCCTGGTATCTTGCAGAGAGCGCGCCAGTATTCGGCTTCGGCCGAAGAGGCAGCCAGTGCGCATGCGCCCCGCCAAACCGCTCGACCAATCAGCGTTGAGCACGGTTCTGTACGGGCAAAAGTATCTTTTACGCGTATTTAGAATGAAACTTAATTAGAAATCTTGCCATTCTTTAATAATAAATACGGTGAACGTAAGTGTGATCGTGAGGTTTACTATGTTGTTGTAAAAACTGGTACTAAAATTAAGTGTAAAATGAATTTTCTCTGCTATTTGTCCTTTGAAACTAAAGCAAACACCTCACGACATAATTCCCACGTTGTCGTTTAGATGGCGCTATAATGCAAGTTTCGTGAATACTGAAATAAATAATAAAAAAAACTATTTAACAGAAAGCTAATAAAAAGTCTTATTAATAAAACAATATTTTTAACAAATAATCTTTGGAGACTGTTTCAGTTTCTGTGAGTACATAATTCCAATCCTTATCAAAGTATCAATCCTCATTATACAAATATATTAAAAATAATGTTTTATCATTTTTCAATTCGGAAAAATACATTTTATTTCCAAACATTCCCTTCAAAATGTTGTTGCAATAAAATTTGTAACCTTGCGAGGCCCATTGCATGAAGTTCCTGTCGATAACGACAGATGGCAGTAATTTATGTCTTATAGATTTTCGTAAAAATAAGTGCTATTTTCTTTTGATTCATTAATTATTATGATTATGAGAGCAAAGTTGGTTCCTGTAATTCTCGCTATGTAGCTTATTATTATTCTGAGAAGGTATGAAACGCAGAACGTTGTTGGATGGAGAGGATGAGGATGGTCTTAAAAAGTGAATGAAGTGATGACGGATAACAATAACAAAAAGATTAAAGAGAATAAATTAGGATAAAGGCAAAGGGATTATAATAATGATGATGATTTGTGCTTCACCTTTTCGCTTTAAAAAAATCTGGAACGGGTGGTAGGAAAACATAGACGATTCAAAAGTACTTAATAATTAAGTTTATTTGAATAAAGCTTATTTGACTTCGACCTTCTGGTTTGCATTGATAACACATTTAATAAAATAAAATAAGCTCACTATAACCAGATTACCCTTCTATCTCCTCTCCCATTCTTTGATTTACTATCCCCTAATCTTCTAATGACAACATTAAGGATATCTGCAGCTAACATAAAACCAGTTGCTCTCCATAAGATAGGTTCAATTACACTACAAGACTATCAATGTGCCAAATAACGGTTGCTTTAAAAGTTCTTCAATAAAAAACTAAAATACCGTTAGGTATCATAGGGTCACGATGCCAAAGTGTGCTCTCGGAAACGGAACAAAGCGACCAAATTTTCTATAAATAATCGCCTGACAATACCCCGACGTAATTTTATCCGTCCCTATATCGGAATGAAATAAAAAAGTGCGAACCGAACAGGGCGCGCGTGGAGTCGTCCTTTGATATCATATTAAGTTTCGGAGACCCTTTTTAGAGAAAGAAACATGACGTGTTGAAAGTTTTTAAAGAATCATGAGGTAAGGTTAGGAAACAGAAAAACTGCGGTAAATGTAAGTGGGCTGGTATGTTTATCAAAAACTAAATGTAGGTCACATTCGTTGTAGTAAGCGCGGTGAGCCTCCATTTTTAATCCCATTCTTTATCTGCGCGGTTTGTACAAACATACTTGCTCACTAATTTCTTACACCTCACACTATTCTTCAATTTCTATGTGACAGTAATTCCTGCTACGAATCCACTTTATATATTGATGATATAATATCCACAATTTGTTATTGATGATATTATTATATCCTCAATTTAGATTGATCATACATAATGATATTCACTATTTATATTAATGATTTAATACCATCCACTATTTATTATATTTGTGATGTTATATCCAATATTTATATTGGTGGGTGATATAATAAAATCATCAAATTAACCGACAACTCTACTGATGTCTTTGTTTCCCCATACCCTCAAATTATAACTAAGCCTTTATATACGGGATGCAGAATGTAGGTACCCTGCCACCCTACTGAATATAAAAACTTTCTTATGTGAAAGCGTCCCCTATATTTGGAAAGCATGCTTAATCGCATACACGCACGCTCGGAATATTAAAGTAGTACCTTGAATGGGGAAGCATGTGGGAGACGCACACAGTTAAATTAGTGGAGTCGGCATTGTCTCGCGTGCACACATGCATTCCGTTACACTACAATCAGAATGCTTTATGAACAGCCGACGTTGACGATCAGATGACAAAGAACCGCCAATGGAAAATCAATCGTGAACACACTACACTAAAATCGCTTTCTATTCGAATTGCAAACTATCGTAAAATGACACCTGGTGCTGATATCTTGAATTATTGTGTTCCATTTATGAAATTTGCTGTATCAGAGGAAATCAATACCATATGAGTTGAGGATACATATACCGACAAATTGTGACCACCAAATATGCCTGTTGCTTTTCCAGCGGTCGTTATCCACGCATTATTATGTAAATATAAAACGAAAAGGAAAGGTCGGTTGTTTTTTGTTCACCTCTCTATCTGATTGAAGATAAAGTCTGTAATTAGTGAAGGATAGTTGGTCGCCGGTGTACAGATATTCCCACGTGATGTCATTGTTTCAAGCACCAAATAAATGACACAGTTTTCTTATTTCCTATTGTTTAATGAGAAATTCAATATGAGTTGATGTTATTGGTAACACTTGTATGACGCCTGCGTTGCTTGCAGTGTTTCTGACATCCAATAACAGCGGAATTTAATCAGTTACGCCGCTGTTATGAAGGGTCCGGTCGTGCCTGGATATACCGCATCTCCCTGTCTCCCGCCAAACCCACCCGGTCCCGGGGCATTTTTTATTTGGCGTAACTCCTATCTATCTCGGTCGCCGCAGGGTGTGATCCCTCGTTCGTAATTGAGTTATTACGACGATATTTATGTTGGGATTATATCAAAATGATATCTTTTGTGCGATCATGCAAGTTCTCATTTCGTAAAACCCTTTTCAGATGTAGAGGCATAAACATCCAATGCTGTCATTATATTAGCCACACATTTGAAATTCTGCGTGGAGTCATGATTCTCAATGAAATACCTTTCTTCAATACCGGAGATTTACCTGCTTTTTTATTATTTTTATTATGCTTTCGAATCCAATCTAATCTTAATCATTTGTTATTTGCAAACCCTAACTTCCCTAGCCTTTACAACCTTATAAAAATTGGTTTACATTTCATTTTTAGGATTTTCCGTTTCTATATTTTCTTGGCAGAAACGTATTCCAAACAATGCTGATTTGGCTTGTTCACAAATCAAACGCTTCCTCCCTACAAGTGTTGTTTGCACACGGGCTCGCCGCAAGTGCTAACGACGAGGGTCGAGCAGCCCTTTGTGCGCAGACGAGCTTTGTGTGCCTTGTTAGATTAATTGAACGTGTTCCACATTCTTTAGTTTTCTTGAAGGTGCAGGAATACTCACTAAATATGGAAGACATTTTAAATACAAAAGGTACATACTTAATTGGTTGTAGTATTACAACAACGCCGATAAAATACTTAAGTACTGATAAAAATTGGAACATGTTATTCAAAGTTTTCTTTCAGATAATCACGCTGGATTAGTGTATGAAATTAAAGCATAAAAATGTATCTCTTCTCATCTTTCCTTGAGTTTTTATTTAATCTAGAGATGATTTGAAAAAGCTTCTTTCTGTAGCAGTAATTATCGTTGTATCGTAGAACGTGGATGCCTATGGCTTTACACGTAACGTAATGTCTGCATCTGAAAATCCAATAGCGCGTACATTTCCCGATGGCAACAGCACTTGACGACAGCTATTAACTGAGTGACGCTCTGTTCTTGACAGTGCATCGATTTAATTGCCTAGAGTCGATGACCGTGTGACCGCTAAACCCATGCAGTCGTTAAGAATACTATTGAGATTACGGTTACTTCCTAGTACCTAAATGTTTGTATTTCATTCCACTGATTATTTTAGTTTCGTCTTCTTTAACTCCTCCATATCATCATTTAACAGACCGTTTATTTTTTTAATTTCAAAATAGTCTGTCAACCACATCTTATCATCAGCTTTTTATTATATTATCATCGAAACAAAATAATATGAAGGAAACAGAGACACACATCCGCACCCCGTGCGCGCTGCGTACGGACTGACTGACACCGGCCGGCTCGGCTCGACTGGGCTGGGGCAACCTGCCTCCACTGGTTCGTCTTTCATTTCAAGCGCCAGACTTGCTTGCCTTGTCTGGCATATCAATTTCCTCTTCGCACACAACGCGCGGGCTTTGGACGTGTTTACTATCAGCGATCTCTGCGCTCCTGGTATTTGAGTTACGAAAGAATACGCGCTATATTTCTTAGGACTGCTTACTGGAGAAATAAAAAATAATAGATTTTTATTTTCCTTTTGTTTGTTAGATTGACTAAACTTAATTAAATTGATTAACTTGATTAAAATTAACTAATACCATCTATCATACTATCGCTATAATGTTAGTTTTTGCTCTTTTTTCCAAGTCTGTCCTAGAAAATATATAATAATAATAATAATAAATTACACTTTATTGCACACACAAAAAGAATTACAGAAAGAAGGACAGTTACAGAGAAAAAAGCATACAAGAGGCGGCCTTATTGCTAAGCAGCAATCTCTTCCAGGCAACCCTTGGGTGAAAAATAAATAAAGATAGGACTATAAGGGGACTAGGGTGCAATTACGGAAGGAATAGTGCGTCTGAGAATAAATATATTCATTCCATTCATGCATTGCAAAGTTGCGGCAACGTGCGTGTCTCATCACGTCCTCGTAAGCGGAGGTCTGGGATGTGAACAGAATATAAATTAAATGAGACTGAGACAATTTGTACTGTGAAAATTAACTACCGAGTGAAATTGTTCCGTTTTCAATACAACGGTAGTCTGCAACTAATATAGGTACTTTAAGCCGAAGTAGTAAAAGGACTATTTTTTATATTGAAGAAATGTTTTAAATTCTAACTCAACAAGTTGTCGCTGTCGGAAAATAATCATGATGACATCGTTATTCTGCCGATCTCCTCGAGCCCTCCGGCTGCCAGATTCATCTTCTGACATTTTTCCACCTCCCCTTACCCTCCTCATGCCCTCCATCACCCTTTTAACGCCTCGGGAGGGCCAGACTACAAAATTAAATGGCGCAATCGAATTACATTTGAATTTACACCGTCGGGTGTCACAGATTGAGCTCGTTATCGCTTGTCACTGATAAATCTTTTAAGTGCTTTTCTAATAAATTTTAATTCTCTTTGCAAGTACCGATACTGCGTTGATGAGAAAATGTTTCAGACTTAAAAAAACACTTAGCGTCGATCGACAGCCATCATACATAAAATGATAACAGACCTCCATGTAGTAAAAAAAAATTCAGGTCAGTGAATGATAATGATTCTAAAATTTCTAAATATTGTGCTGTGCTACAACATTTTGGGTTGACTTGACCCCAACATAATCAAAGACCCCAACTTTGTTTTTACTAAGAATCAGGATTTCATCTGTAAGATTTACCTCTACCAAACAGAATATATACATCATATTACAAGTCCTCTACCAAACATTAACATCATGTGCTTGCGGAATTTCGCTACTAAAATAAGGCATTTTGGATCTTAGACGTCACGCTCATGACGGGTCAAAGACACTTTCCCAACAAAATTAAACCAACCACAGATTGTAAACCTCAATCCCTGAGTACACACGATCCGTCAACGATGGATTTGGTGCTAATGAGTAGACCGAGCGTCGCGTCGATCCCGTCATGCTTCCCTCGCCTGAATCGGTCACGCACTATGATTTACGACCGTCCACCGAATCAGAGCCGAAGATTGGGATTGATGATAGTTTCACGCCACTTTGGAGTAGGTATCTGCTTTCGTTTACCTTGATAAATCGGCGCACAGAAATTTTAAATTTTGCGTGGGACGAACAGTAAACGCAATTTGGAATAGTTTAAGATGACGTTTGCCCAACTATTTTGCAAATTAAAAAGATATAAAAAAAAAAACAGGGACTGAAAAGGGATCTTAACAATTTTAAGTTTGGCGACTAGGGCATGTGGGATATCATAAGAAAGAGCGCTGTTTGCACATTTTAAAACATTTTTTTTTTAGGCCGCATAGTTTTTGACTTATGAAATGAAAAAAAATACCGTTCCCCCCCCTTATCTCTGAAGTTTGCAAAGAGAAAAATATGAAATACTTCTATGTGATATAGATGTAAAGATTACAGGAAAAATAAAACGATGTCTCAATATAACACACTTTTTTAGAAATTCAAAAACAAACAAAAAAATTCAACAGTTCCTCTACCAGTCAACAGATGGCCCTGACCTAAGAAAAATTAAACTATTTCCACTATCGGTCAAGAGATAGCGCTGGACTAAAAAAAAAAATAGTTCCACTATCGGCCAAGAGATGGTGCTGACCTAATAATGCAATAATATTTTTATTATTCTACAGCTCTGCAGTATATTTATTATGATGGTACGGAAACCCTCGGTGCGCGAGTCCGACTCGCTCTTGCTTGACCGGTTTTTTTCTTAATATAAAATCTCTCATCCATTACCGTCACAATAGATTTTGTGGTTGATGACATGTTTGTAATTCTTGTAGGTACTGCGTAAATAAGTTCAAAAGATAAAAACAAATTATCATTATTCAAGAGGAGAGGATAGGTACCCATTGAATTCCTTAGGCATAAAATACAACGGACACTTTACAGGGCTGCGAAATTTAGCTCCGACTACGGGCAATTTGAGAGGATTCGTATTTAAACGCTCCATCTATCCCTGTGGACCGGGATAACCGGGACGAGCCCATTAATCTACCCGCCCTCCCCCTGGGACAGGGGAGACAGGCCGCGGTCCGGGAACAATATGCGGCAGCCTGATAGATGATGAAATGTGCACATGTAAATGGCGAAAAAATTCACACTGCAGCATCTGTGACTTATTTTATAACATTGTGCGAGTGCAAGAGCGAAAGCGTTATAAGTTTACTGCACTTGACTCTGAAATTCTTAATCTTTTTGTCCAAATGTCTCTAATGTGTGTGACGTATTAAACCTTTTTTGACTTTTTTTTTGAAAGCATATAACATTTTTTGACCAACTATGCCAAAAACTTTCAAAGTCAAGAGCGCATCGGACTCGCGCACCGAGAGACCGTACAAAAAAGTGTGCTATTTAGTTTTGGTTTTTCCTGTAGGTAATCTTTACATAAACTCCTATCACATTAGAATAAGTGTTCCTTTTACCATTTTGGTACGGAACCCTAAAAACCAGCCACGTTGCAGCTTATACTGAACTGAATACGTAATACCTAATTTACGAACTTAACTTGTAAAATAATTTTGAGACAATTACATTTTTCGGTTTCCACTGAAGGAACGTATTCGTAATTCCCAACAACAACGGTAGATACAATAACGCAAAAGGGAAACAAAAAAAAAGAAAGATCATGTTCTTTTATCACACACATTTTTAATGTGTGGTGCAAACAAATGAAAGTCTCTTTTCAAGACCGTAAGGACTTATAGATGTTTTTACGTCGGACGGAAAAGTAAGTATCACTAAAACGATAGCTTGATAAACAATCCAATATAGACGCCTACTACTCCTACACAAACGTAGATAGCCAACATGCGTGCAGTGTCTTCTCTTGTTAGTTATTATATCCCAACCTAAAAATTTTCAAGATGTCACTCACAAAGTTCTTTATTCCGACCACTCGTCGGCATATTTAAAACCAACTTCAAAGCAATCAACATAAGAGTTTTGGCATTGCGCCAACATTTATTATCCTTTCAACGTTCCCGTCCCGTTCGGCTGTATTTTCTCTCTATACTTAAACTCAAACTGCCACTTCATCTTCTATCCGCGATATTTTACATGCTTCATAAAATATTTCCTCCGCAGTTCCAATTTCTGTGATAATCTATTATATTTCTAAGCTACGTATTACCATAGTATTATCTGTTCAAAAGAAAATTCCGTAAAAACTCGTGCAATGGCAAGCTAAATAATTGATATTTTTCAGGATTATGAAAAAACTACTAGCCAGATCAATGTAATTTTTTTATGGGACCACGCACGAACTATGTTCTTTAAGATGAAAAAAGAATTGTATAAATCGGTTAACAACTGACGAAGTTATGTTAAAACATATTAAAAAACCGTCGCCTTGAGAACCTCCTCTTTTTTTGGAGGCTGTTAAAAATAGGGGCCCCTATTATGATTTTCCATGCAAAAAAGCTATGTTCTGAAAGGTATTTTTCTGATAAATTCAATTTGATTTTATTTGAATTTGATATTAGTTCGAAAGTCGTCAACTTGCCGACTTTACTGTCGAATTTAGGTACTGTATAATTTCTCCTATTCGCCGGTTGTTTACTTTCATTTTGCTCTTAATTCATAAGAAGTCGAAAGGTTTCAATGATTCTCTATGCAAATGCGATCGACAAATTCTTGATGTCATTGACAACATTTTTTTTAGTTATTTTATATACTTACGATACGATCCTATCTGGCATCTTCCTGATAAATTCTGATGCATTTCCTAACAACGACAAGTTCAAGTCGATTGACAGACACTATAATGTTATATTCTCAAAAAGCAGCATGTTATTCATAAATATCGTTGTCATCCCCACTTTAACAAAGCCATTTAACCCTGTGAACTGATTTATTCCTAACATGCAATGAGAGTTTGTTGTTTAATAACAATATGCGGGTAGATCTAGATATCAATAGAGAAGAGCATAGTTATAAAAGAGACGTGATGTAAAATAGCTTTAGATAAAATAAGTCAATTGCGCATAGTTTGAGATTTCTTTGATTGCAACAGGAATTTCAGCTCTTAGCAGATGTAATACAGGTTTTAACAGAAAATAGCTAATTCGTCTGTTTGTTTTTACGATGAAAGACCGTGTCCCATGATAAGCTTATGAAATGCTGAAGCCCTGTGTGTATAGGTAGGTACTATTATATATATTCTGTTTCAAAGATTTTCGTTAAATTAAGTAGCCTACCTATTCATTTATTCTTATTTTTTTGACGAACATTTTGATTCTCCTTGTCTTGATTTTTGGGAAAAATAAGTTTGTAACGACCCTTTTGACGTTTACGTTTATCGAGTCATCATTTCAACATTACGTGAAACTTTGCATAGAAATCACTCAAAACAACCAGAGGTGTAAATCTTTGACCAATAATCTAATAAAGTACCTATACTGAATGTAAAGATACTGAATAATATACCGTTAAACCGTTACTTATGTCCTCCTAAATCATAATGTAGGTAATATTTTAAGCCGTTTTAGGTTAAACGTATGGAATGGAGGTATTGTGTTACATTTTAGTTTAGCGCAGCGTTAAATCCGCTTATAGTATGATCAAATTACCGAAATGTTGTCGTCGGCTTTCTCGTTATTTTTGTTAGGTATATTAATTGGATTTTCTATGTTGCTTTCATGAGTTGCTTTTGTGTTGATTTGGAGAAGTTGTTTATTACATAGGTATGCAGTATTTTCATTTGAGAAACTTTGATTTGTACCGTACAATAAATACCTATCCGAGGTATTTATTGTACGGTACAAATAGTTTTAAAGATGTACTGTTTTTCGATTTTTAGCTATAGAGTTTATTATGGGAAATAATTACTTAGGTATAATTATGGTACCTACATGTAATTTGATAAGTTTGAGACCAAAAAAAAGGACCAGACCGATTCCACAGTATGTATGCATTTGATTGAAAACTATCAATCAAGTTATTTCCCTTGTTCTAAACATTGTTCTGTGACAATAACAGCTTGTTGGTCCCAAATGACGTGTTCACTTGCAAAATTATTGAAATTAGCGTTGATCCGATAATAATTATCCCGCTAATTACGACATGAGTTGCGATCGCTAATTGGCGTCTATGGTTCCGAGCCACGGTCCGCCCATGGCGCGATTACAACCATCAAAACCGCCATCTTACATACGCCCTTCGTGTACTACATATTGGACTCTATTTGGATGGTGTAAGAGCTATAGTGGGTACAAGTTTAAGTTGGTAGGTCGGGAAGGCAGGCGGGCGGCGGGGCCCCGCTCCCTTCGCCCCGCCCGCCCGCTCGCCGGCCAATCCGAGCGCGTCAGCCGAACGAGCTCACCTTGCCCACACGTCCCGATGATCCTTTCTTTTTTTTTCTTTTTTTTGTTGTAAGTCTTCATCGACTGTCTGGTTTGATGACTGTTTGAGGTAAAGTCGTAAAGAATACAATAGATGTTTTTATAACCTTTTGTCGTGTTGTATTGTTAATAATATGTAGGTAAACTTTTTCATTTTTTTTACTTGTGTTGTGGTGGGTACAGTTACTTGATCGTTAAGTTTATTTTATTATAATGCAGGTGATTAGGTACTAGGTCACTTTTGTAATTTATTTTACACGACCATTACAAAATTGCGTTATGCAACCGCTATATTTTTTTGAAAAAAAAATTCTTTAATTTTACAATACTGATATCGAATTAAAGAAAGGCCTTGATGAGCACAATACGATATATTATATTATAATTTGATACTAAAATACCTATACCTATGAAATTTTAAAAATATTAAAAGCAATAAATGCCAACTGTCTTTCAAATAAGTGCCAGCACTTCAACTCTTATTTTTTCAGTAATTGCTAAAACCTGTTGGAAGGTATTCTTAAGTAAAGAAGCCTTTTGCAACATTCAAAGTACAACCTAATACTAAGTTTGTATTTCGACGAATACTTTACCACAGTACAAAGTCAGTGCATCCATAAAATTTCACCTCACCCTTCGTAACTAAAACCAATAAGACGCGAGGGTTCCCCGTCGCTATTCAGTATTGATACGCCCTAATGTAAAAAAGGCGCGAAATAATTTCAACTTTAATGCAGTGTCTTACGATTTGAATTCCTTTATCTTCTCCGACGTAATTAAGTAGTGACACAGTGAAATGTCTGGTGTAAGTTATTATAGGGTATACTTTATACTTTTGTGGATTATTGCCTCGAAACAGCTGATGTCTAACTCACGAACAGGAAACAACAAGTTGGTTTTGTTTTATAACCCCTTTCCATACAAAAGTAGGACGTAGGACTAGAAATACACGTGGCGTTGTTTATGCAATAAAAGTGGAACACAAATGTGAGGGCGTAGTTTAGTTTAATAGGTTTAATATACTGATAAGTAGGTAATTATACTATTATATTATTGTATTACACCGGCTCACTTTGCCAAACTTGGTATTGTTAGCGATGAGTATTGCGAGTGTGGGATGGACATAGGCGATCTAAACCACATTTTCTCTTCATGTCCATTTTACGACCGATCCGAATTCCTAAATGATCTCCTTTCCCTTGATGTTCCTTTTCCGACATCTATTATTGCCCTGCTCTCTTCAAATGATTTATTAATATTAAAATGTAATCGTATCTTTCCTGTTTTCCAATGACATTAAGATAATTTATCAGTATAATATATTATAATAATTTTATTTATTATTTTATAATCCAATAACCTAGTCTCCTGATCCTATCCAAAATTCCGAATCAGCATTCTTTTTATTTTTATCATCGTTTCCCTTCCTTGAAATTGGCAAAATGCGCAAACCACGCGACGCCATAACAAAAAAAAAAAAGCTGAGAGCGAGCGTGACGTCATATTATGACGTATATTATATTATGACGTCGCGCTCGCTCTCAGCTCAAATCCCCACCTGCCCTAGTTTACGAATGGTCCATTGATCGGCCAGTCTATTACTGAATAGTTAGTTTAGCGCCATAAATAACTGACCTATATAGGACATAGGCAGGTAAGGTACTTATTCCAAATTTTTACAACCGAATTTGTGAGACTTGTGAAAACAAATTTACTTAACCTTTAGGTAGAATATAGTAGTTAGTAATGTAAACATCCTCAGACTCTTTTTCCCGTTATTAACTAAGGTTTTAACTAACGTTGCCAAATAAACCTACACTGAGAGAAATCGGGTTCGTAATTTGAACAAGTTCGACTTGTTAAGTGGTTATCTGTTTGAAATAACAGTATTTTTGTTAATCGAAACAAACGCAATGTTAACATTACAAGTCGATTTTGTACAAAGAACAAGATTAAACTTGTTAACGGGTATTTAGTTGAAACAACCAAAAATTTGTTTGAAACAACCTGCTTCATGTTGATTTAACAAAATCGACTTGTAGCTTCAACTAAAACTTGAACTTGCATCAGATACTATTTGGTATCACGTTAAATCAACATGCTTGTTTGTTGTTATTACAGTATAACTTGTTGAAACTACATGGTGTATCTTGTTAAATGCCATCTTGTTGAAACAACGTTACAGCGGTTGAAATAACATGGCGTCATGTAAAATTGACATTGCCGATTTAGTAAAATCAACAGTATATGGTCAAAAAATTGTACTTGTTGTAGTAACAACATAAAACACAAACTTGTAGCAGTAACAAGTTGGCGTCTTGTTAAATCAACAAGGACTGTTTGGTTGTTATAACAATATAATTTGTTGAAACTACACTGTGTTACTTGTTAAATGGTATCTTGTTGCAACAACGTTACAGCGGTTGAAATAACATGGCGTCATTTAAAATTGACATTGCCGATTTAGTAAAATCAACAATATATGGTCAATAATTTGTACTTGTTGAAGTAACAACATAAAAAACAAACTTGTAGCAGTAACAAGTTGGCGTCTTGTTGAATCTACAAGGACTGTTTGGTTGTTATAACAATATAATTTGTTGAAACTACACTGTGTAACTTGTTAAATGGTATCTTGTTGCAACAACGTTACAGCGGTTGAAATAACATGGCGTCATTTAAAATTGACATTGCCGATTTAGTAAAATCAACAATATATGGTCAACAATTTGTACTTGTTGAAGTAACAACATAAAACACAAACTTGTAGCAGTAACAAGTTGGCGTCTTGTTGAATCTACAAGGACTGTTTGGTTGTTATAACAATATAATTTGTTGAAACCACACTGTGTAACTTGTTAAATGGTATCTTGTTGAAACAACGTTACAGCGGTTGAAATAACATGGTGTCATTTAAAATTGACATTGCCGATTTAGTAAAATCAACAATATATGGTCAACAATTTGTACTTGTTGAAGTAACAACATAAAACACAAACTTGTAGCAGTAACAAGTTGGCGTCTTGTTGAATCTACAAGGACTGTTTGGTTGTTATAACAATATAATTTGTTGAAACTACATTGTGTAACTTGTTAAATGGTATCTTGTTGAAACAACGTTACAGCGGTTAAAATAACATGGCGTCATTTAAAATTGACATTGCCGATTTAGTAAAATCAACAATAAGTATATGGTCAACAATTTGTACTTGTTGAATTAACAACACAAACACAAACTTGTAGCAGTAACAAGTTGGCGTCTTGTTAAATCTACAAGGGCTGTTTGGTTGTTATAACAATATAATTTGTTGAAACTACACTGTGTTGATATGTAGTAGAAACAACGTTACCACGGTTGAAATAACGAGACGTCATTTAAAATTGTTATTCCCGAAATTGTTAAATTAACATTGCTCTCAGTATGTACTTGTTGAAGTAACAACATACCTTATTATAAGAACATTGCTCATTTCGATTTAGAATACATAATAGTACAAGTACAGAAGATCCACTCCGCAAAGTCATTTAAATAAATAGCGACTCTATCCCAGACGCAACAAAGTGCAATTCAGGTCGCACATCGCTCCCTTGCCTATAGTTATATTCACCTAGAAGTTGCCTCTCTTTCTATCGCGTAGCTCTTATTTCTTCTAACGACTTCAGGGTTGTCTTCTTTTAAATAAGAATTCATCTGAATACCTACAAGTTATTGTGTTAGCATTGTAAGGAGCTCGGTGGAGCAGTGGTTTAGGCCCAGCGATTGCGGAAGTTAAGCAACGTTCGCAAGGGTCGGTCATGGGATGGGTGACCAAAATTTATTATCTCGAGCTCCTCCGTGCTTCAGAAGGCACGTTCAGCCGTTGGTCCCGGCTGCATTTGCAATCGTTAACACACACCAATCCGCATTGGGCCCGCGTGGTGGGTTATGGCCCATCCTCCTTACCACCCATAAGGAAGACCTGTGCCCCAGCAGTGGGGTCATCAAACATATTGTGTTTATAATGTGTACTTTAATGTGAACAAATTACTTTTCAAATAAAACTAGGCTAGGTATGTACAGTCAACGCACATCAGACTACCTATGAGGCAGCCTTTATGCCGCCGTCGTACCGAACCGTTGTCGTACAAGAGCTGTTTTTGTAGTTCAACTAGGTATACTAAACTTACCGAGCTGACGTGCGTAGTTAGTGTATAGGTATCTCGTAGATTAGAAAATTATTTCATTTCTCAGTGTCAACTGTCAGCACGTTAAGTTAAACAGTTGAACTCCGAAATATTACGTAGGTACCTAGGTGGTATAGGTACCTACTTACGTTACAACGTGTACCTAACAGAATTAATGGCTAAACCAAAATACGTATGTTAGAGAGGGATCACCAAACTGAACAACTTTTACTATGGAACTAACTCAGAAATCGGGAAAAAAATAGCTGTTTCATACAAAAATTCATGACGACAATATGAAAATGTGTGAAACCGCTGATTTGTTTTCGTGATTTCAGAGTTGGTCACATACCTAGTAAAAGTTGTTCAGCTTGATGGTCCCAATCTACCATATTCTGGTTTAGCCATAATTCTGTTACACATTGTAGGTAGGTAATTCATTATTATGTGCCGTCGACTGTACCTACCAAAAACAGAAATTGGTATAGGTACCTACAAGGTACTACCAACCTACCTAATCTAAGTACCTACGATAATTACCTACAAACTTATCAAAGCTAAACTTGATCTTGTAAACAGATCTTGTAAGGACGTAGGTAACTAGATAAAACGCAGATGATCGTATGTAGGTAGGTACTCAACGAACTGACACTGCGTCGCGTCGCGAGTCGGGACTCGCGTCGCGCTCGCGGGGCGCCCTTCCCGCCACCCGCGGGCGGCGGGCGTCCCCGCGGCTTGCGCGTTGCCGCCAATTACGCCCGTCGCTGGTGAATTGGCAACGTCGCGCCCAGACCGGACAAATCGCGTCCGGTCGGAAGATATTGACCAGACCCCCAACAACTCATTCCAAAACCCAACAGTCCGGTCGAAAACCGGACGGTTGGCAAGCCTGGAGCCAATACAAGAAACGTGATTTTGTAAGGTTCATAGTAGGTATTAAATCTTGTACCTACGATGGTACGGAACCCTCGGTGAGCGAGTCTGACTCGCAATTGGCCGGATTTCATGAACTTAGCTTGACGCGCTGCTGCGTGTAGGTATAGATTACAGAGGAGGCGGCAGGCAAAAAAACTGCAATGAAGGTCATTTGTAATAACCTCGATATTTTTAGTACCGTAAACTGCTGCAACTTTGCACAAAATTTAGGGTTTTTTTAAATATCTCTTCAAGTATTTATTATCTGTGCCCATTTTTACATTAGCGCGCGAATTGGAGATGTATGCCAAATATCTTAAGGTTCATAACACCAAAACTACTGTTAGATTGATCTCTTGAAGATTGAAGTTGTGATAAAATACCCCAACATTGCCTAGAAGATTATTAGCAAAAATACGAGCCGCATTGAAAAACTGGTCTTAATTATAGAACCATAGACAATGTGTTACCATAGAGATGTGCATGGGTTACCATATATAACCATAGTTTTTTTTTCTGGCAAGCAGGCAAAGTTGGGCACAAGCAGGCAAACATTGAGCAGTATCAGTTAATATTTTCATAGTAAGTTTTAAGCATAGTAAGGGCTGCTCCAAATAAAAAAACACAAAATTCAAAAGACTTACTATATTCAATAAAAACAATTAAAGTTTTTTTGTACCAACATAATGTAATACCCTTTTGACCAAATCAAACGTGATAATAGAGTCATTTCTGACGTTAACAAACTAATTTTCCTCTATTAGTTTTAATTAAGTCAAATTAAAATATTGTCCAATATTATTGTTAAAAAATTACAAAATTAAAATAACAAAACATTAATTACTTTATATGCCACTATTGGCGTACAAAAGAATCATAATTCTTATATCAATTTTTTTTAAGTTATGAAATTAAATAGTATAAAAATCTAGGAATGACGTAACAAATAATATTAATTACCTATAACCTATTGAGAAATGCGACGCGACCTGTAGAGGAAAACAGAAAGCCGAACATACGAATGCATTTTTGCCCAATCTGAAGCAGAAACGCTTCGTGCTCTCTTGGTCAATTAAAAAAAACAATATTTATTTATGTAAGATTTTTTTCACATTTTATAGGTGTAAATATATCTTTTTATTTAATAACTAAACAAAACATACATAGACGGCAAAAATCATTACCCTCCAAACGCTTCACCGTAGTTGAGTAACTGGTGACAACCCTAGGGCTAGGCAAACTTGAGTCACTAAGTGACCGAGAAGCCTTCACAACATTGCCTGCTATCGTTTTAGTCGTAAATGCTCTCATTTACAAGAAAAAACATAATAAACAGGAGAAAGAGCACATTTGCTTACCCCGTAAACACTAAGAGAACTGAAAATTTCGATTTTTCTAAGGATAAACCAAAAGTTTAGCACTGACATAAAAAACGTGCACTCCGTTTGTGACCGATGACAGCTAACAGACAAAAAAGTGACGGTGTTGCCACTTCGAATAATAATGAAATGGGTTGCCAATAAAATGAAGGTATTTCTCCCATTATCAAAAGTAAAAAATAGATGGCGGTTATGTAGTAATGTTAGTTTTACTAGATTAGGCAAAATTGTAGCTTAGGGGCAAACTTGCAGCAGTTTACGGTACCTAGGTAGGTACCTACCTACCTAATGTAAAGATAAATAAATAGAGGCATATAATGCCCACCTAGTGTGGCAAACTGTTAGATTATAAGGTAACATGTTGATAATATAGCGATGAATATTTTCCATGATTGATTTTTAGTAATGTTTTTCTATGAGTCAAGAAATTAAAGGCCTATGAAACTTTATAAAGAAAAATAAAAAATATTCATAAGTTCCAATTTCGATGATACCAATTCAGTTAAAAACAGTGTAGGTATTGCAAATTAACCCATTATGACTTACACGTTAAGGTCGCTTTTTATTCAAACGCAATGTTGAGATAATATCCGTAGGTAGGTCGAGTTCAATAATATCAGCTGTGCATTTTTGGACTATGTCGCATTAAGATTTTTGACATCGTCTTTAACTTTCTGTACAAATTGACACAATAATTACTAGATACGAGTACGACAAAGTTCAACAGTGCAAAGATAATATGAGAACTGGGTAATTCACCAACTGGACACAAAAAACTGGACACACGTGTGTCCAGTTGGTCAAACTTAAAATTAGCGATTCGTCATCTGGACACGCCCAGTTTTTTTTGCGAAAAAAAAGGGTACAGTTGAGTTAATAAGCGATTTTATGTAAAAGCTGCCATACTTTTTTGCTTTTCAACCTTATTAGCTTAAAATGTAGAAATAAAACAAATATGCAACAATTAAATAGTATTATGATATTAATATGAAGACAAGATAATATACCTACCGTCAAATACTCAAACAAAATTTAAAGTTAAGGCCACCTTAAATTCAAAATACTTCTTGTCAGATTTGACAGAGACTCTATAACTGACAGTTTTCTTAAAGTTAAGGAGACTTTAACTTAACTTATTCGGCCGTTAGCTAATGTTACTTTTTTGATTACCTATAGGCACTTTCATTACAATCTAAATATATCTAATAATTTAAAGTCATTACTTCTGATATCACTGAAAAATCAAATGACTTTCTTAGCCTTAAAAGATACACTCCACTCCTATACAAACTTGTAAAGCTTGCTTGCTTGGTAAATCTCGTTGAAGTAAAGTTTAAGTATACGAGAGTGGAGTTGAAACGTTCAACCACAATTATTATTACTCTCTCTATTTTGTGGTTCAACCTTGAGTACCTAGTATAGAGGTGACATAAAATAATAAAATCAAATATCAAAATAATCATCAATAGAGCATACTTATGCAATAGACCATGTTTACGGTAGAATGTATCGTGGATTTGAAAAATAATTCTTTATCACAAAAAAAAATGTATTTGTATGACATAACAATACTAAAATGGGTATTTTACAAACAATAATCATTCATCATTGAACTACAAAAAATAATGACAAAAATATCAAAATGTATGCTATGTATACAGCTGTTTTTTTTCGCGATTTCAGGGTTGGTCCCATAGTAAAAGTTGTTCAGTTTGATGGTTCTCCTATCTACCAAATTCGTCTTTATAAGGCTATTACCAAACAATTTGTTCAAAAAATAATCATCAATGTTATGTTGTTAGAGCATACTTATGATATAACAATTCTAAAATAGGTCATTTTACAAACAATAATTATTCTACCCAACTGTGTAACAACAATATTTGACAGTGGAAATAGAGTATCAGTTATTGTTAAATATCTCAATAATTTTACTAAGACAAATATGATATAGATTAATAAAACCATATAATATTATTATAAGACAAGACAATATAGAGTGTACATGGTGATAGCCTTATAAAGCCGAATATGGTACATAGAGACCATCAAACTGCAGGAGTGGGACGTTTAGTGGCTGTGACTGATAATGATTGTGACACAAAACATTTATCTGCGTGACTGTACTTTGTTATGAATTCGGGTAAAATGCGAACGGAGTCCAGTTAGACAAGACATATACTGGAAAAAAGGCCTCCGTTATGAGTCTAGACGCGAGACGAAGTTTTTGGTAACCGATGTTTTCTTATTAATTCGACCCCGCTGAATCATAAAATGTCAGTTGTTAAACAACAGCAACAAACAACTTTTTGTGTGGCAAAAAACAAGATGGGTGACTAAATTAGGTCGATAAATATCGTGCGGCCACTTTTAGTGTGGCCAAAAGCAAGATGGGTGACCATATTAGGCTTAATAAAGATTATGCACCCACTTTTTGTGTAGTCAAAAGCAAGATGGGTGACCATATGAGGCTTAATAAAGATTTTGCAGCCACTTTTTGTGTGGTCAAAAGAAAGATGGGTGACCATATAAGGCTTTATAAAGATTTAATTTAAGATAAAGATCAAAATTTGAAGACAAACAAATGATTATTTGATATAAATAAATAAATAAACAAGATAACGACCATATAAAAACGTGTTAGAAAACCAACATTGCTATTTGAACTTATCTTTTACTGTGGCAGTATCGTCTATCAGTCTCTGTCTGTCACATTACTTCCACATGTTGACCTTGAGAACGCCTTTATGCCTTAGGTAATAAAGTTTGTTTTTGTAGTACAACTGTTACATCTGACGTGCCGTCCGTCGAAGGTACAGTTAGACTCGATAAATCGTGCGGTACAATTAGACCACACAATTTTAAAAATCTGAAAATCGAGCGGGCTCGGCTGCGCGATTTTAAGATTCTTACTGTCTTACTCTGTTTACACTACGCTGAGTCTTAAAATCGCATGCTTAAGATTGTGTAGTGTAATTGATGCTTTAGGATTGTGGAAATTTAGCTTATTATAAAACGTGTTTCAACTTTTATCAGCTTAAATTATATAATTAAAAAAAAATATAGGTTTATATAATAAACCCTAAATTATTACAATCGAGTAGTAAACAACGAAGCTACAGTCGTTTTAGTGACTGGAGTCCTAGTACGAAGAATCTAAATTGATGTAACTGGACTGGTTTTCTATTATATTACTAGTAAAAAAGTGTGATAATGGGGTTGGTAAACTTTTCCAAAACTGTTGTGAATTATATATTTTCTGGTAGCTTTTGGCTTTGGAGTCAGGAATAACAAATTGCGGAATTTTTATAATGCTTCATTTTAATTTAAATAAAAATTTAAATTTTTAATTTACAGCATAGTACAATAAATCACTTCTACGGCTGTATGCGTAGGTTATGCCTTTGCTCCAAAGACTTTCTATGTTGTTGCTCAAAACAAAAAAAACAAAGGTATGATTACTCTTTGTCACTTTCTGTCAAATCTGTCAATCAGTTTTTTAAATCAGTAAATGCAAAGGAACTTCGTGTTCAGCCGTATGTTTGATATTTTATCGCGATAATAATATAAAAAAATATATTTAGTTAAAAAGGTAAAATAAAAAAATCATAATATTATTTTCTTTATTCTTCAAACATGTGCTATCAAAAAAATATATAAAACAATTATCTTCGAAAAAGTTTACCAACCCCATTATACGTGCACGCATTGTTTTAATATTCATCATACATCATATTATAAAATAATCCCCATTACTTTTTTTTTCATTCGACACCTTATTTATAGTAATAATAATAATTTATTTATTTGCAGATAACAAAGATCCATTATTGTTAGTAACGACTTCAAAATATGTTAGTTTAGTTAACGTTTGATGGAAAATTACATTACAGATTATTGGTACATGTCAATTACTTACTTAATTAAAATTATCACAGCTACAAATGTCGAAAAATAAAATTATTAAAATAAATATAATTAAAAACAATAATTAAAATTAAAATAAATGAAACTGTTATTAAACATATTAAAATAAGATTATTAAAAATTCATTCTAATAAAATTATTAAAAACAAAAATACTTGATTAAATTAACATCATTAATAATAAAAAATTAAATCAACAAAAATTAAATTATTAAAAACATATAAGTAAATAATTAGGCAGGTAACAAACACAATAAAATCATTTGCAAAATTTGTGAACAAATAAATAGACAAGAAAGTGTCTTAAAACAGGGGCTACTGGGCAACATGCAGGCTAATCCAGTGCTGTAGAATAGGACAGTCCCACCTATCAGCGATAGTGCCCAGCCTGCCTAGCATGACCGATTTATATCGCGTGATATAGCATTTTATCGACACTCAACTGTCAAATTCTTTTGTCTTTTTGACAGTTGAACGTGATAAAACGCTATATCACGCGATATAAATCGGTCATGCTAGGCAGGCAGGATAGTGTGGCGACTGGCTCGTACGCGCGCTATTTAAGTAAATCGGTGTTGTTATCTAGAAATACCGCATAATGTAAAGGGCCGGCCGCCATCTTTGTTACGTCACACGACTGTAGCCTCGTTTATTATTATTTACTTGATTGTAATAATTTAAGATTTATTAAAAAGCTGATAAAAGTTACAACACGTTTTACCTACAATAAGCTTTTCTACAATCGTAACGGTTAACAAAATATTTAAATAAGTAATATTTTTTTGGTCAAAACGTCGTTTTTTTTAATATTTAATTTGATATTAGCTTTACATACAAATAGTGCATTACATATTTACAAATAGTGCATTACATTTCCTTGCATTCAACACCTTATTTGAGTAAATCGGTTCAGTAGTTATCTAGAAATACCGCTTTATAAAATGGATCGGCCGCCATCTTTGTTAAATCAAAGCTAAGTACCCGTAAGTGGCAATCGTACTTTTTGTATTCAAGAAAACTTACCAAACAAGTACCTACCTACATACCAGTAGTCTGTATGGCGAAGCCGAGTCCAACGAAAATCGGTTTTTTGGAAAATTTTATACAAATCAATAAATCATGGGCCTGTACCACAGAATATATAATAGTTGCCTGTACTACAATATCGAAGGCTGTATTTAAAAAAACTACTTATCGTATAGATATAAATTTAGCATTGATGTCTAGAAAATTTAATGTAAATTAACTTCTTCTTTGATAATTTGCTCCCATCTGTAAAAGTTGTTTTGTAAAATGAAAAAACGGCGAGGGACACTTTGGAGAGGGAAGGGGGGAGGGGAGGGGTTGGCAACTGGTATTTTTTTGATTCAGCGGGGTCGAGTTAATAAGAAAACATCGGTTACCAAAAAGTAATACGATTTGCTTCTAGACCTTAACTTTTTCAAAACCTGGTCTCCACTAAGTTGGCGAAAACATAAATGTGATTTAATTTATGTTTCACTATGTGGACACGCGTTAAAATCTTGACGTGTCCAGATGACGAAATAATAAGTGATACTTACTTACTAATTTTGAGTTTCACAAACTGGACACACGTGTGTCCAGTCTCTTGTGTTCAGTTGGTGAATAACACAATGAACTCGACTACCTACCTGGGGGTAGGGTTGCCAACCGTACTATAATATATAGTATTGTACTATATTTCGGGTCGGCGTACTATATACTGTTGAAGAAATATATAGTACGCAAAAATACTATATTTTTAACATCGAACGCTAGAAACAAATCTTTAATTTTTTAGTGATCGTGCATTTTGACTGATTCGATAGCGTGTAGTGTATATTGTATCTGAATTCTGAAAGTATCTGTCTTATTGCATCAATGTCAAATTCAAAAGCTTCAAACTGAGGCCGTACTCTTAGCTCTTACAGCAACCTTAAAGTAATGTTGTTATAGGGACAGAGCTATCATCGCGTATAGCGCCATCTCATTTACAACATTGCTTTAATATTACTTTTGACAGTCATAGTAGGGGGGCTGGTCATTGGTTGGTCTGCTCTTTTTTGTTTTGAGATTTTGTTGGGAATTAGCCGCAAAATATAACATTATTCTTTCTTTGAGAAATATAACTAAATTAGTTATTGAAAGTGGTAGCGATAACGAAAGTGCGTCAAGTTCAATTCAAGTGTGATTAAAAAGCGAAAGATACAAAAAAGACTCCAAAAATATCTAAAACTTGTTGAAAAATGCAAAAACTAAAAAATATAGTTTTTATAAAAATAAAATGTAAAAAAATATATTTGCCTATTAAATACCTAGGTACTATATTTTTTTAAGTGTAAGTACTATATTTTTTATAGCTTAATTTGAAAAATACTATATTTCGCCAAAGACATTTTGGCAACCCTAACCTGGGGTGACTCAATTCTGCTAATGTTATTCGCAAAATCGTTTTTCAATGGTGTTTGAATGGTAGGTATTACTGTTTCTTAAACCCAAAATTGAGACACAATAATGTTTCCGTTTTGGGTTTAAGAAATACAATGTGTTATGGTTTTGGGTATAAGAAACAAGAATTGCAAACACCATTGAAACACGATTATGACGATAACAATAGCAGACATGACCCCCAGTTTGACCACCATTCCAAAACGGTATCGTCCATCCGGAGAAGAGCCAACCGAAAGAAACCATTAAGTTTACCTACCAACAAAGATTTTTAAATCTTAGCCTAGCTTAGGTACCTAAGTACCTACTACCTACCTAAATATTTTTGCGCCACCGCTGACCAAAAGGAGGGTTTGAATTGAATTAATGTTATACAAAGGTGATATTATTATGGTTGGTTGTTGGTATATCTTGTTGACTCAAGTCAAGAGTAATAATAATAATAAAAATGAACTTTGTACGCAACATCCAGTCCAGACCTGTGACGACAGGTCTGGACATGCTTGATTACGTGCAGGGTTGCGTTCAGAACGTTCGAGCGTCGGTTGTATGGTTGTTTTTTAACTCGCTCTAAGATTTGGAACGACCAAGAGCTTTAAATGTCAATGTCAATACCAATTCTTCATTTTCCATTTGGAATACGAATAATTTAAACTTTTCTTTATACTAAATCAAATAAAATCCGTTTTTTGAGGATCTACCATGATTATTTTAAAAATTAGACATAAAAACATCAAAAATACAAAATAATGTCAAATGACATTGACATTTTTTCTATAGACAAACGTCAGAGCGTTTTACAACCATCATTTTTGATGGTTGTTTGGTTGCAACGCTCTGACGTTTGGAACGACACGGTTGTGTCAACCGAACGTCACGGTGTAGGTTTGGAACGCGCCTCTGTGCTGTGAGCTGTGTGTCTAATGGAGTGCCGGTTTTACAAACGTAGTGATTATATTCTCTTTGGGTTTTACTTGTGTGTTGTGTGACTTTCCTCGGTTTATTGCTTTAATAGGAATTAAACAAAGAAAAGTTTTTGAAGAAACGAGTACATAATGTACTTTTGTACATACCGAAAAAGTAGATAGGTTGGTAAATTTGAAGAGCACCAGTTTGACATGGGATTTCGGAGGACGAAAAATCTGATAAACTGATAGCCTACAGCTTATCAAGAGTGCGGCTCTAACTTGATGAAAGAATATTTTGTGAAAGTAGGTACCTACCTACTAAATGAAAGTACTACTAATTGCATTACAAGTTTAATTTTCTTTTACTCAATTGGTACTGTACCTACTGTCTTCTTACAGAAGATTTTGTTTGTATGGAAATATGAAGGTGTTCTAAATTATAATTTGCTCTAAAAAGTGTTTTTTTTTTGTGTGCAGTCACATCAACATCATGAACAAACACGATTAATTTCAACATCAAAATGAGATGACCTGGACCTTCTTATGCTGAGAGATCAGGTACCTAAGTAAAGCCTAAATAAACTCTATGTAAAGCTCAGACGGGTAGGTACTACCAGGTGAGTCAACTTTTTCTAGTATTTTTCTATTAAATTAATTATCTTATAAAAATAGCATTGTGAACGCCTGAAATCTAAAAATTCACAGGTACTGAAATCTAAAAATTCCTAGTGCAAAACATTTCTGCACATACGAGTCGCAGTAGCTAGTATTTTTTATATCTATACGTAATTGATGTTACAGGTACTGAAATTAATTAATTGATGGGAAAGCGATTTTAAATTGTGGCCATAAAAATCCAGGCTTACTTGACCAGACACTGAGAAGTCGTCTAGCCAGATGTCTAGAAGTGATCTTCGCCGATGAGTTTGAGGAGTTCTGTTTGATAAGAAACTAGTTCTGCAACCGAGGAGACACCGTTAACATCAATAAAATGCATAGTGAAGAAATTCATTAGGTACTTATTTTTATTAATCTTTTTTCTTGCGACCATATTATTTTTTCTGAATATTGCATTTTTCTCCTTGGCATCTTTTTAATTTTACAAGCCTCTAGTGTTTTTAACTTTTTAGGTTCATAAATATAATTCTATTTAATTTTCATATTGTTGCACCGCACTGCAAAATTTCTGCGGCGTGCTCAATGTGGACAGGCCCTTAACGGTGATGTAGGAATATTAGGAGGTCATACATTGGAGTATAAGGAACAGAGTAAAATGTGTGATATTTTTTATTTTATTCGTACCAACAAATATGTATTTACAAATAATTTTTTGGTACCATTTAAAAATAAACACACGTTTTACTAAGATATATTGTATCCTAAAGGTCTTGAATCGTTATGCAAACACTGTATATTACACTAATATTATAGTCCTCCGTGGGAGAGTTCGGAGATCGGGGTTTTTTGTAATTAACATCTTGTCTTTATTACAGCTGTTGCAAGATTTTAATCACATGTAGATGAACAACAAGGACTTCTTGTATTCAAATATTATCAACTACCAAAAAAGGATGGCAGGACATCAAACAAGCGATACAGAACTGTATTGATTCCATAAGTGGTAAGTCTCTTCATTTTTATTTAATTTTATGGTTCTCACCTCTGAGATTGTCAGGAGTTATGGTCACACATGTAAAAGTTAGGTGTGAATTTGAGTTACTGCATTGCAGCTGTCCGCAATGTATGTCCATATATCATAATATACTCATCAACTTTGTCTAGGGATAGTAGGGATACAGATGTTATTTTCATACAAACGAGGTAACTTTGAAGCCTTGGTTTTCTGCCAGGGATGTACCGTGCTGGCCATCCAGAGAGTGAATAGAGGAGATTCAGATCGCTATACACACCCAACTGATCTGATCAGCATTCTAAAAAAACCTTTGGAAGTGTCAGAGTTCTCAGTTTGAGGATCCATACATCATCCTTTTTTCGCAGTTTTTTTAAACATATCCTTCAATCTTTTAGAATGTTGGTCAGATCAGTTGGGTGTGTATAGCGATCTGTATCTCCTCCATTAACTCCCTATATAGCCATCATCAGATCAGAGCACAGTACATCCCTGGCAGGAAACCAAGGTTTCAAAGTTACCTCGTTTGTATGTAAATAACACCTGTATCTCTAGACAAAGTTACTGTTGATGTGTGTATAATATATCTTAAGATAAGTAATATAAATGTTTAGATATACCCACCTGGATATTTAATAATTACATCCAAACCGATTTCCATCCAGAAGTTCTACTATTTTTTTTACTTATCTGTTCCTTTCTATTTCAGATGGTAGAAACGAATGCTGCGTTGTTGCTGCGGGTAGCAGTATTATGAGATTTATGAGTATGCACATGTTATTGTAATGTAATCGGGATTTCGATTTATTTTTTCGAATGTGCTGAAAGTGTCTCAGTTTGGTTTTGTGTAACTAGTTAAGAGAAGTAAAAGTGGACCCAGAAAGTGTTGTAATTTTTTTAAATAAATAATAAGATCTCAATTTACTTGTTTTTCTTTACAATTATATTTAAGGATAATTAGGTACTCATTTGCAACACCCTAATAATGAGAAAACTGGAGTGTGTTTAGTTAAAATTTAAAAATATATACCTACTGTTGCATTTTGTCGGTGTTGTCCAAAAGAGTGTTATTATGGAGATTCCATAAAAAATATTATCAAAAAGTAGTTAATGGGGCGAATGCATTATCAATTTTATGGCGTGATACACGCATATCAGCGAACAATTTGAAATATTATGATAGACCAGTATCACAATAATATTGACAGTCATCCGCCCCAATTATAATAATTCATCTTGTTTTCTCTACATGATCCGTATTTGTTCTAACATATTTGTTTGTTTGCAATTGTTTTGGTATTGTGTTTGTATACTGTTTACAGTTATTTTTATCTTAGTGTTGTTACGTGCTTGTTCCATCCATAGTTGGCTTGTTTCGAGAGCTTGAATCTGTTTTTTGTACCTACATCTCTAGTCATTTATGTTTAGTTTTTGAATCTTCCTTCTCTATGATCAACAAAACATAAAAAACTTATTCAGGTTGATATTTCATCACTAGCAACAGCCACTACCTACAGTTAACTTGTTGCTTTATCTTTCTGTTATTACATGACGTGCTTGTTTCATTAACAATTTTCTTGTTGTGAGATCTTGTTTAATCTGCATTTTTATGTAAGTACTGTTATTTTCTCCACAGGTAGATTTTTTATTACCTGCCAAATTGTGTATACCTACTTACTCAGTCCATCAACCTGAACAATTTTCACAGGAGCAACTCTGAAATCACGTTGAGAAATCGGCTGTTTTATACATTTTTGTCAAGTAATGAACTTTTGTATAAAACACCCGTTTTTTTCGTGATTTTAGAGTTGTTCCCGTAACAAAAGTTGTTTAGATTAATGGTCTGAGCAAGTATACAAAATTTGGTGGGTAATAAAAATCTACCTGTGGAGAAAATAACAGTACAAAATGCAGATTCAACAAGATCTCACAACAAGCAAATTGTTAATGAAACAAGCACGTCATGTAATAACAGAAAGATAAAGCAACAAGTTAATTGTAATTAGAACAAGCACATAATGCAGATTCAACAAGTAAACATAGCAAACAACATGTTGATAGAACAAGCACGTAATGTAACAACAACAAGAAAACTTAACGTAGATTCAACCTGACGTAATGTCAAAATAACATGATAAGTAGGTTGTTGAATCAACGTGGCAAGCAGGTCAAACCTATATGCTTCAACATGTAAGAGCAACAAGATATATTTCAAGCTAACTGCTGAATCAACAAGCTTTTCATGTTGCAACAACAAGAAAACTTAACGTAGATTCAACCTGATGTAATGTCAAAATAACATGATAAGTAGGTTGTTGAATCAACGTGGCAAGCAGGTCAAAACTATATGCTTCAACATGTTAGAGCAACAAGATAAATTAACAAGCCAACTGCTGAATCAACAAGCTTGTCATGTTACATCAACTAGAAAATTTAACGTAGATTTAACCTGATGTAACGTCAAAATAACATGATAAGTTGCTTGTTGAATCAACGTGTCAATCAGGTCAAAACTAATATGCTTTAACATGTAAGAGCAACAAGATAAATTAACAAGCTAACTGCTGAATCAACAAGCTTTTCATGTTACAACAACAAGAAAACTTAACGTAGATTTAGCCTGATGTAATGTCAAAATAACATGATAAATAGCTTGTTGAATCAACGTGTCAATCAGGTTAAAACTATATGCGTCAACATGTTAGAGCAACAAGATAAATTAACAAGCTAACTGCTGAATCAACAAGCTTGTCATGTTACAACAACTAGAAAATTTAACGTAGATTCAACCTGATGTAATGTCAAAATAACATGATAAGTTGCTTGTTGAATCAACGTGGTCGATTTAACAAGTTTAAACTTGTAGCTTCAACCAAAGAGCAGATTGGCGCTATTTTAACCTGAAATAATGTTGCTGGCAGCTTGAAAACTTGTTGTTTTTTCTCTCAGTGTAATTAGTACCTACGGTTTTTAATGCCAGCCCCTAGCCCCGGCACACCGTTGCATGCAGATCTGTCGCCCGCATTACGTCCTAATGTTTAGGGTTGTAAGGTCGAGATTCTCAGTCCCACGGGAGATAGCCGCCGCAGCTGTCGTCGGCAGGTGCGCCCCAATGCACTCGCCATCACAAACCGAGATGCCATTATTAATCCTTAACATTATAAACCATAATAATATGAAATTCTGTTGAGAGAGTTTCGACTGAAAATAGTGCGAAATTCGTCCCAGTTCAGATAACCCAATTCGAGATACTATTTATAGAATGGCACGACCTCTCTCCCGCACTTTCACCGTAATATCGCGTACGATTTGCAAGGCTATATGCAACCCTCCCGTTCGTGTGCACGCCCGCCACCGATCAGTTACGCTACGTCACTCCAACGGTGCACTCGCTTTCGACACATGTGATAACCGCCAAATTTCGTTTTTCCAGAACAAAGTGGAGTACTACGTGAAATGGAAAGGGTGGAAGCCGAAACACAACACCTGGGAACCGGAGGAGAACATACTGGACCCGCGCTTGATCCAGAGCTTCGAACGAGGGGAGGAGATGCGGCGCCAGGGGCGGAAGCGGGAGCGGGAACACTCGCCCGTGGAACGCGCCCGCAGCGGCTCCGAGGAGCGCCACCCGCCCCCCGGCAAGCGCAAGGCCGAGGTGCTCTCCCGGGAATCAGGGAAGATCGGGGTTACCATAACGATGAGTCCTCCGGCCAAACGCCACGACTCCACCAAGCTGAATGGAGCGAGGACTCCTCATGCCACGCAACCCCCGCCACCCGCGGCGCCGCCGGGCGGAGCGGCCGCGCCCGCCTCCCCCGCCGCAGAGGCTGCCGCGCCTCGCACCGGTCCAAGACGAGCGCCGCACTCCCCGGAAGAAGCCGATGCCCACATACCCCCCGAACGGGAAAGGCGCACCGACACCCAACCTACGGCAACAGCGCCTGCTGAGCCGAAGGGCGCTAGGCCTCCGCCTCCCGCTCCGCAACCCGAAGATGAAGACTCGTGGGGCGAAGCACCAGCGATCCCGCCGCCGCCTCCTCCCCCTCAGCCCCCTCGCCGCAGCGCCGCCTACTGGATGGCTCGCTCGCCCGTCGCTGACCAAATCTTCATCACCGACGTCACCGTCAACCTCCAAACGGTCACCATTCGGGAATGTCGCACTGAAAAGGGCTTCTTTAGGTCTCGAGAGCCCCGGCCGCACGAAATCACGTAAAACTCGCGATCAGTGAATGTGAGGACAATGTACAGAGTTGTAGATAGCTATTTATTTAGTTCACTTCTCGGTGATGCATCAAGAGAGTCAAGACCTAGCAAAGTGAAAACTACTTATTCCTTAACTAGGCCTAAATTAAATATAGCAAAGTTGTTATTATTGCTAAACTTAGTCTACGCCAGATTGTATTTAACATGGTCGGCGTAAACCACCAAGATGACTGATCTTGGATTAACCGAAACAAAAAAGATGGTCAATTATTGTTAAAAATAAGATAGGTAGGTACCGTATTATTTTTTAATGTAGGTACCTACTCTGTATTTGTTGGTGTACCTACCTTTCAACAGGAGCTGCTTTTCATTATATTTTTATAAGGCTATCGAATAGTTTTATATGTGTAACAGATAAGATAAAGCCAAGTGATTTTACGATGTCTTGTTTAATTGTGAATTAAAAATATTGATAGAGGTTTCATTCATCAGAACAGAAGCACCGATAGTTCTAGTACCCTATGCACTACCTAATATACCTAATTCTGGATGCTTACAGATTTAATATTTTTATATTTCCATATTTATTCCTCATTAATTATACGATAATATTAACAGTTATGTTATGAGTGCAATGTTTCCTCTATCATAATATTATTATTATGAGCTTATTTTTTGACAGTACCTAACCTATCATTTGAAGTAAAGAATCTCCTTTTCAATTAAAATTCTCCATAACCAAAAAAAAAATGAAACGCTATAAATTATTATTGTTCACATTTTGTTTTAATATTATTGTTGTTGTTATTTAATTATGAATTTGTTTAACGTCCGATTTTATCCTGTAAGTTATTTATAATTTCATTGAACTTAAATATTGTATAAATATAGGTACATACCTACCTACCTATGTAGGTAGGTACCTAATTTCTTGCTTACTTGCATACATTTATATTGTCTTATTTTAAGAGTTTGGTTATTGAATACAAGAAATGAGTACAAACGTAATTTTACTCTAACTAGTAAGTATTTAACTGTTTTAGTCATATTATAATAATAGTAACGTAAGAAATAGAACTGTATTAAAATAACTGTCAACCTCTATTTGCTTGAAAATTATAAATCCTTTTGTACTGTGCACCTAAATCAAGAATCAAACTCTTATTTATTTCAGTATAATTTTAATTCAAAAGTAGACGTTGATGGTTTATAAAATGAACTGAATGTTTCGTGTAACATTAAATAAATGCTTTTAAGTTAGGTATTTTTTTAAATATACCTATAATATATGTATAGGGTTACTTGTAAAATACCAACAACCTCGCAGGAATGGATTATTAACAACATAAACAACAACGCTTGTTCTACGACTCCGAAATAGACAAAAAGTAATCGACTTTTCATACAAAACTCTATCAGCAGCTGTTCGGAGTGTTCGGACGTAAGTATTTGTATGGAAAGTCGGTTTTTTTTAATTTCGCCACTTCAGTGGTTTACGGAAAAGTCGTAGAATATAAATTATATAATGTTGTTGAGTTTTTGGCGCCATTTTATCTAATTCGGTTCGGTGTCTATTTTAATTATTTGCAAATTGATTCTTAGTGGATAAGTATTGTGTCTTAAAATTGGTGCAGTTTTGTGGTACAAGTGACTACGCATCTGAATAATATGTGGGATAATTGAAATAGGTGCGATCTTGGTTGTGTGAAGCTGAGACTTTTATTGTAGTCTTGCTTGGCTACCTCGGCAGAACTTACCGAGTAAACTGTATCGATATATTTGATGCCCAATGCTCCAAGCAGCATTGGAATGCGATGCACCCGCATTCTAATGTAAACTGAAACAATACCACTGAATTATTTAACACTTGACACTGGCAAAAATTACTCCCTGAAGAGGAGTAGATTGCCATAACAATAACAAGAAGAAGAAGAATGTTGTATTGTTGATGTTTATTATGTTAGGAATGTTAGTAATCTAATTCTACTCCTGTGCGATGTTGTAAGTGTTTTACAAAACCTTGTAAATTTATTTTAGTTCTTAATGTGATTCTGAACGCTGATTTGTGTTCCTCGATGTTTTTGTTATTTAGTTCCTGTATTATAGAAAAGTGATAATTTAGTATGGATTAAGTGGAGCTACTGAGCTGTACCACAGAATAAATAATAATACTAGACTAGCATACTTGCATTTTATGTAAGAAGGAGTAGTGACAATTGTATAATATACCTACCTAATAACTATTGTAAATACGTTTAGTTTGTAGAGCACTCGTTTTTATAATGTGATAGTCCCCTCACATTGTAGTCTGTAAATAAATGAGAATGAATTAGCTTTTGTGTCTTTTCTTTCAGTGCCAAAACCTTTATCAGAAATAGGGTGAACTACTGAGGAGACAAAAAAGTTCAACGGTTGAACTAGCCGGGTGTACAGTCGACGTCAAATTGATATGAGCGTCTAGAGTAGGTACCTAGTCAAAATGATCTGAAAAAAAAAACAATTTGATCTTAGGTTACCTACCTACGCAGTTAAAATCATTATAATAATAATATTGTTGTAAGCACACAAGGTGTTCAAAATATCTTAGCCCTCATTGTTTCATATCACTGTAAGCAGTCATGCATTATGCGCAGATAACTTTGACAGCTTTGTTTGCTAAGATAATTTGGAACACTGACTGCTTTTAAATATGAAACAATGAGTTCTAAGATATTTTGAACACCTTGTGTGCTTAAAACAATATTATTATGATGATTCTAACTGCGTAGATCAAATTGTTTTTTTGTTTTTCAGATCAATTTGACTAGGTAGGTACTCAAGCTATATCATTTTGACGCTGACTGTACTAGTGGAAGCGAAGGTACCTACATATCAGCACCAGTGAATATGCCTAATACGAGCCCCTCCTAAGATTTTTCAACTTTGGATCTCTGTTGCTGCCACAATTAAGGTATGATTCCGATGTCGGCAGCAAGCAGCAGTGCTGCCGCAGCACCACTGGTCCCCCCATACCTACATTATCTATAGGTTTATATGACATTACATTCCGAGCTCGGCAGCAGTGCTGCGCGACAGTGTTGCCAAACTCGGAATGTAATCTCTTATAATAGAGGCTGCAGTCCGCATGGCGATAATATCGGTTTTAGCGCGAATCCGACCAAATTAAGTAATAGACTCAAAATATTACTCATAGTAGGGTTTTTGTACCTACTGCATTTATATGGATTCGCGATATTATCGCCATACGGACCGCAGCTAGAGAATGTATGGGGTGGGGGCACCACTGCTGCTTGCTGCCGAGATCAGAATCATACCTCAATTTTAAAATTATTATTGATACAGTTTTAGGTACCTAGCTTGATTGATCTTTATTACGAAAATTGTGTAACATGGTTCTACTAAAATCATAGATATAGTATATTAAAAGGGGTAGATGCGCTACCGAGCGACCGGGTGTAAGGGATAGATATATTATGACGTCAAAATATGGGGTTGCCATGATCAGAAAAAGTACCCTTAACGGGGTAGCATCCGTTAATGTGCAGATTACTAGTTAAAGCACGGAAATCGTCTACTTTAAGAAAAATTTCGGTACTATTATGTATTCTGTGCTTTAAGAGGATTGTCAACCACGTGGTCTCCATACAAACGGCGATAACGTTTCCCACCCTCTAAACCTTAACCTACTGGGGCCTTACTATGAGCTCTTATAGCAGGACTTAT
This sequence comes from Agriphila straminella, assembly GCA_950108535.1. NCBI lineage: Eukaryota > Metazoa > Arthropoda > Insecta > Lepidoptera > Crambidae > Agriphila > Agriphila straminella. The sequence goes on along the minus strand of OX467309.1, from coordinate 14,004,447 downwards.
ATTGAACGGCCTTACTTTTTCGTACCATGATCTCAACGGTTAGTATGAAAGCAGGCCTTAAGCAGTCTTTTTTACGGCCTGCTTTTGAACTGAATGGTTTCTTATTTGCTGATGGTAAGCCCCCAGCAATGAATTTTTGGTATGTTTTTGAAATGCCTAAAAACTAGGGCTGTACGTTTTGATTTTTAAAATATTCATTGTAGATTTGAAAATATTGGCACTTCTGTGTTTTGTATGAAATCACTAAAATGCAAATATTTCGAAATCTATTATAAATATTTAAAAAATCAAAACGTACAGCCTTAGTACAGTATTTAGGCATTTCAAAAAAATACCAAAAATTAATTACTGTAGGTTAAGGTTTAGAGGGTGGGAAACGTTATCGCCGTTTGTATGGAGACCACGTGGTTGACAATCCTCTTAACTGACTCGACCAGTTAATCTGCAGATTAACGGATTCCGTACTTTAACGGTAACATACGTATACATAGAATAGAAATGGAAATAAACTTTATTCGCAGTAATTGTGGTACAGCAGAGATATTAATAAAATGTTTAGACAATTCGCCATTTCCAGCATGCAAAAACTCAGTATAATTATAAATGGTAATAAGAAAAATAAAAACACGTCTTCCCTGCTAAAATCGAACTAAAGTTAAATAACAATCGTCATTGCAGTCGGGACGGGAGTACCTACACACAACTGCCCTGCTAAAAAAAGAGAGATAATATAGTAAACTAGCTGGGGTTCGCTCAGGTAGTTGATATTGAGATTGTGTGGTTAATGGAATAAAAAGATAAACTTTAAATTAAAACAGGTAAAGTCTTTATTAAACGTTGGAATACAGAACTTTTTTTAATAACGTTAGTTTTTCTGTTTTTCGGAAACAATTTTTTTCAGAATGTTTTGAACAAATTCGTGTGTTTCTTTTTTCCATTTGCTTCTATCCATTTTTCACGAATTTATCTTCATTTTTGAGAAAGAAATACGTGATCAAAATATTGAAAACAGTGTACTTACGCATGAAATGTAACACCCGCTTATTTTCTTTGATTGTTGCTTTTGCAGCCAAATATCGAACACCCCACCATTTTGTATTCTAGACACAAACACAACACATACGATTTATAATAAATCTTGGGTATCAATTAGGTAGTAATCCACAAAACCTTTAATTTCTTTGGCACTCTTGATAATAACCCCACTTGTTTGTTTTGCTTAGTTGAACTCTGCCTATAACCTGTAACGTTACAGAGTAAGAGGGAAGAGAGCCTACCTAAGATTGGAGGATTTTAACTATCTAGTAAAGAGAAATGCGGAAAGTTGGAATTTTAACATTTAATATCACTTAAATTAACAAAGAGGATGATAAGGAACTTAAAACTACGAGGGAGGTAAGGGGTGTGGATGGATCTTCAGAGGCTTGCAGAGGGACAGGGGAACGTATTCTTGCGCGCGGAGAGGGGACACAATGGGGCGCAGTTAAACCGTTGACGGGCACGCGGAGAGGAAACGTATTCTTGCGCGTGGAGAGGAGACACAATGTAGCGGAGTTATACCGTTGATGAGCAGCGAAGCCAGGCCGGAGATGGAGCGTTTCACTAGCTTGGGGTTGACCAGCAGGAGTTGGAGACTCGCAGCACCCGTAGAACTTGTTAGAAATCTCACACGGCACGGGCTTTCTTGAGTCCCGGGCCTTGCCTAAGGCCCGGAACGGCCACTACTAGTTTTTACTGTAGATCACGAAGACTGACTGAGCCACGTAACACGTTTGACAATCTTTTTATACTCTCAGAAAATTTTGAAAAATCGAAAGAAAAACGTAGAAGAAAAATAATACAGCGTTTCAAAATGGGAATTCGTGTATTCGCTCGGCAGCAATACGAAAGAGCGGGATGAACAATAAATTGATAGACAACCTACGCGAGGTGTGAATAGAATTGAGAAAAAGCAAATAAACATAGCTGTCACATGTAAACAAGCAGCTGTCAAAATAAATACAAAATTATAACCTCACTTTTCTACTAAGTATGAAATTTATGTATGAAATTTAACAAAATTGTATGAGAAAGGATGAAACTACAAACCTAATAAGAATCGCCGTAAAGAGACGAATTTATTGCTGCCAAGCAAATGCTTATTTTCAAAGAATTTGGAAAGTTACAGCCAAAAATACTTATTCCCTAAGAAACTTAAACTAATTAAAACTAGCTTAAAACTAAGAATTCAGGAGCGACAGGCAGCACGCTACATTATTCCCCCCCCAAAGAGAAAATTTTCCCTTAGGAAAATTTTACAAGACTAAAATAAAGCTAATAAAATATGTACAGTAATTAACAAATTCACACCACTGTGCACTAGATACACAAAAGGGCATTGTCCTGCAGAGCTTAGCTACTCTGCAGCAAAGAGAATAAAGAGAGATTATACTTAATTACTGTCTGGAGAGCTTAGCTACTTCCCAACAGAGAGTAAACATAGAGACGATGTGCACTATGGCCGCCAGTATGCAGAATAAAAAAAAAAAAAACAATTAAGCCCAAATAAACAGAATAGTGCGCCTGCCGTCCGCATATGTACTAGAATAAAATATAAACAGAAATAAACATAACCGAAACAAAATTACAACTTAAAATCTTTTATGTGCCATTTGCCTCTGGCTCCATTTTGGTCTTCTAAAATATAAACAAGAGGAGAAAGCTTAACAATAACTTTAGATTTTATAAAACGTGGTGCCAATTTTGCGGAGAAATATGCACCTGCATCACTTCGAACATAATTTCGACGCCAAACAGTATCGCCGACATTAAATTCTTTAAAAGAGCGCCTTAAATTATAAGGACCAGTGTTCTTAACATACGCATTATATAAAGCAACTTGAACCTGGTCAAAGTAAGATGCTAAATGCCCAAGATTATTAGCATAGATATCACGGGGCATAAAAATTATCTCGTCATAGTCAGATGTTGGTGTATAAAGGGAGCCAGTGGAAACATACTCCCGACCATGAACAAGAAAGAAAGGAGAAAAACCCGTAGATAAATTTACACTAGAGTTCATAGCGCATTGAATTTTGTTCAGATGTTTGTCCCAAGAGCGATGATCATTACCTACTAAGGCAGCTAACGCGGTTACGATGGTACGATTATATCGCTCGGTAAGATTAACCTGTGGGCAGTAACGAGGAGTAAAGGATACGAACGGAATATTATAACGCGAAAGAAAATTTGAGAATTGATGCGATTGGAACTGTGAACCATTGTCCATAATAATAGTTTGCGGAACGCCATGAATAAAAAAAACTGAGTTCTCCAAATGAAAAATAACATTTTCGGTAGTTGCGCGTTTGAGAGGAAAAATAAGTGTGTATTTGGAAAAGCAACAATTAACAACTAAAATATATTGATTCCTTTGCCTGGTCATTGGAAAAGGGCCCATTAAATCTAATGAGATGGATTGCCAAGGTCGCGAACATATTTTTGGTTTTCCCATTGGCCCAAAAGGAGAATGATTCATATGTTTATACGCCAAACACGTTTCACAAGAAGAAATAATTTTTGAAATTTGTTTAAACATACCAGACCAATAATAAAGAATAGAGAGTTTTTTATATGTTTTAAAAATGCCAAAATGAGGACTTGAAGCGTCACCATGAGCGGCTTTTATAAGGTCTTCTCTAGCAGAAGGTGGGGGCACTTCCTTCCAAAGGAAATCTTGGTTCAGCGGTTCAGATGAATTAATACGACGGTACAACTTTCCATCCCGAACACTGAAATTAGGATATGAATCCGGGTTTTCACGACAATTGTTAAATATATTATTAAAACGATCTGTTTCCGAGGTTTCACTGGGAGTAGCAATAGGTTCGATCATATTCGTTTTCGATCTAGAAAGTAAATCAGGGACAACATTTTCTTTACCCCTTTTATGTTTTAAAATAAAATTAAAGCACGACAGACGAAGAGCCCATCGAGCAAGTCTCCCGGTTGGATTGGACATATTTAAAAACCATTTCAGAGCTGCATGGTCAGTAAAAACAGTAAATTGTTTGCCATTATCTAAATAACAACGCCAGTGTTCAATAGCTGTGAGTACTGCTAAAGTCTCTCGTTCAGTTGTTGAGTAATTCTGTTCATTTTTATTTAGAGATTTGCTCATATAAGCAATAACTACCTCAATAGAACCTTGAGTTTGTGTAAGCATAGCGCCTACGCCAACATTAGAAGCGTCACAATGGACAGCAAAAGGAAGATCAAAATCAGGACATGAAAGAATAGGAGCAGAAATAAGCGCTTCCTTTAGTTTTCGGAAAGCAGCTTCAGCATCAGGATTCCAAATAAATTTAGAAATTGAACCCGAAGTCAATTTATTAAGAGGAGAAGCTACAGAGCTAAAATTGGGAATGAAACGTCTAAACCAACTACATGTTCCCAAAAATTTCCTCATTTCCCTTTTATTCGTAGGAATTGGAAAATCTAAAATTGCCTGAACCTTGGCCGGATCAGCCCGTAAACCCTTATTGTCAACAATATACCCGAGATACTTTAATTCGTTACGAAAGAATTGACTCTTACCAAAGTTGATTGTGAGACCAGCAAGAGAGAGTTTTTGATGAACTTTCATCAAAAGAGAAATATGCTCTTCAAAAGTATTACTAATGATAATTATGTCATCGAGATAGCAGAACACTTTATTCTCGAATTCTGGAGTAAATAATTGATCCATTAAACGTTGTTGAGTAGCAGGGGCATTCGTCAGACCAAACGGCATTACCGTAAAACGATACATTCCTCTGCCGGGTACATAAAAAGCGGTCTTATCCCTATCATTAGGGTCCAAAGGTATTTCCCAAAATGCTTTTGCAATGTCAATACTAGAAAGATATCGAGCATCCCTAAGGTTATCTAAAATTTCACTTATTAACGGAAGGCTATAAGCATCCCGTTTAGTAATTGCATTTAATTTGCGACTGTCCACGCAGAACCGCCAATCGCCATCTTTCTTTGGTGTAATTAAAACTGGAGAAAGCCAGGGGCTCTCACATTCCTCAATAACGTCAAGTTCTAACATTTTATCCACCTCATTCACGAGAGCTTTCTGTTTCTCAGGAGAGAGTCTATAACAACGCTGGCGAATAGGTAGAGCATCGCCCGTATCAATTTTGTGACAAATTAAAGCTGTACGACCAAGCTTGCCATTCTGTTCAAAAGAAATAATTTTAAATTCATCAATGATATCAGAAGCTATATTTTTCTGAACGTCAGTCAAATGGGAAAAAGATAAAACCTGAGTATCAGTAGAACTATTTATAGTATTAATTTGGGAAGAAATATTTTGTAAGGGTATTTTGGGAATTAAGTCAAACTTCTTCCAAAAGTCAATACCAAGAATAAGAGAAGGATATATATCGGAAAAGACCAAAGCTTTGATTAAATGAGTAGAACCGTTAAAGGTCATGGGCAAAAGCATATACCCAGAAGATTTCACAGTATTTTTATTTGCAACCATTACTTTCGCAGCCGACTTGAATAGAGTAAACCCAAGGTTTACAAATTGTTTATGAGCATCATTACCTAATACAGTAACACAACTTCCGCTATCCAATAATCCGGAAAATGATTTACCGGCTATAGAGACGTTGGTAAAAGGACGCTGGTTATCAATTTCCTCCATAAAAATGGAAGTACTAAAATAATTTAATAAATCTTGATTATCTTTAGAATTTAGGGAAGAACTACTATTCAAGTCGTTATCTAGTTTTTTGGAGACGAAGGCCTATTACATTTAGGACAGTCAGTAGCCTTAGTACCTTTAAAGCCACATTTAAAACAAACGAGATCCCGGGGCTTGTCGCAGTTATTAATTGAATGCCCATTAGTTCTACAACGCACACAGAATAGATGGGACTGAAAGAAAGGCGCACTATCGACACGATTGAAGTGATTACCCGGGCCGGAAGGCTGACCGGAAAAACGGTTTGAAGAAGGACCTGGGGCAGGCCGAAGTCCAACGTCAACAGGAGGTGAAGACTGGAAAGTATGTCTGACAGGTGAATGAATTCCAGCAGGAGCAGGAGTTCCATAACCTGGTTGTGGGGTGGAACTACGAGGAGAATACTGTGAATTACCTGGAGTTGCAATAGAACCACGATGGGAATACTGGGAATTACCCGAGGGTGCAATATTATCCCGATAGGAATACTGGGAATTGCTTGAAGGAACGATATTATCGTGATGGGAATATTGGGAATTGGAACCTGGAGGTGTGATAGAGATGTCCTGGGAAAAATGAACAGTTCGAGCAGAGGGTCTTGCAACGTAATTAAATTCCGAAGCACAATTGTTTAGTGGCCTCGGTTCGTGAAAATTCCTGTCTCTATCGATCATATGATCATAAGATTGACAAGTAGTTAAAAGTGAGTCTATTGAGAAAATATTATTAAGAGCAACAAATGTAGAATAACAAGGACGAATGTTATGAAGTAAAATATCAAGCTGTTCCTGCTCAGATAATTTTCTAGAAAGCTTGGAAAACATTCCAAACATAACGGAAACGTAAACTATAATAGATTCCCCTAAGCCCTGTGTACGATTACGAATAGCTTCCATTAACTTATAATCATAATCGTGAGCACCAAAATCTTTTATCAGGGATTCCGTTAATTGGTCCCAAGAAATATCCGGATTCCGAAAGAGTTGGAACCGGAACCAGTGTAGGGCATCTTCCGTAAAAATTTCGAATGCGTGGTTCCGAAGAGTGGCTTTATCAATATTGCGGGAAATAGAAAATTCCTGAATTTTCTGAAGAAAGGAACGAGGACATGCCTTGCCATTAAACGAAAAGGATTTCAATTCTTTGATTGAAACTGGATGGGGAGCACTTACTTGATTTAACAGTGGCCTGTCAAGGTGAAGGTTTGAAGAGGCAGGGTACAAAGTTGGATAGGGAGGAGAAATGGGACGTTGGTCACTTACAAATTTTTGGACTGGTTCAGCAGCTTCAAACGTCAAGGGTTCGAATCTTTTTTCTAAGAAGTCAAATTTCTGTTTAATACTAGAGTAAAGTTCGCTATTTTCGGGGTAGAGGAGAATATCGATCCTATCCAAACGAAAATAGGAATGATTCAGAAAAGTCTCAATTTTCCTAATTAAATTTCGTTTTCCGGCCTCGATCTGGTTAATCTTAGCGTCGATATAATTTAAAGTAACCGATAATTGCTGCAAATCGGTGTCGGCTGTCAAAATAGAGTCTACGACTTCCTCCGATGGAAAAGTCTCTAATAATTTGGAAACTTGGGTACGCAGCTTAATAATGGTATCTAGCGGTACCTCACCCCTAACTTCAACTTCATACACCAACTCTGCCTTATTAAGGTAAACTACATTTATAAAGCGGGCCATTTTTCAAAGAGAAATAAATAGCCACAGAGCAAATAATTCCTACGTGACCGTATGTACCTACCTAAAGAGGCAAGCGGCAAAAGATAAAAACTCCTTACAGAAAGATAAAATCCTCCTTAATCAAATTAGGTTTTTAAGAAAAATAGAGTGAAAGTTAAATTTAGAATAGAGTGACAGAATCAGAGAGAGATTTAATGAAAATAATTTTTTGAAAATGAAGGTAAATTTAAGGTCGCCCAATTACGAACGTTTGTATAATAGATGGATGGGATGTTATGTAGGGAGTGTAATGTTTAGTTTCGGTACCTCTTAGTCGGACTCGAGATCCTTCGAGGTACCTCTACCTACTCGTTTGTTTGCCTTCTAGGATATTCTCCTAGAAGTCAAGTTGTATGTATTCTCAGGTCAAGAATAACTGTATAATTACTTAGAATAATTATACAGTTTAAACTCTTGAGCCTGAGCGTACGTGCTACTGTCCGTAAGACAGCGTGATTGTGTATCTGTATGTAATATGCGTGTGACGATTTGGAAGGTGTACTGTATAGTAGAGTACAGTGTAGAGATGGATGGTTTTTTTAGATGGAAAATATTGCCAAAAGTACCAACTTGTGCAAGTTCAATTTAGAATTTTGAAGAGCGTGGGTTTGCGTAAATTAATCCCGTTGGGCGCCAAAACTGTAACGTTACAGAGTAAGAGGGAAGAGAGCCTACCTAAGATTGGAGGATTTTAACTATCTAGTAAAGAGAAATGCGGAAAGTTGGAATTTTAACATTTAATATCACTTAAATTAACAAAGAGGATGATAAGGAACTTAAAACTACGAGGGAGGTAAGGGGTGTGGATGGATCTTCAGAGGCTTGCAGAGGGACAGGGGAACGTATTCTTGCGCGCGGAGAGGGGACACAATGGGGCGCAGTTAAACCGTTGACGGGCACGCGGAGAGGAAACGTATTCTTGCGCGTGGAGAGGAGACACAATGTAGCGGAGTTATACCGTTGATGAGCAGCGAAGCCAGGCCGGAGATGGAGCGTTTCACTAGCTTGGGGTTGACCAGCAGGAGTTGGAGACTCGCAGCACCCGTAGAACTTGTTAGAAATCTCACACGGCACGGGCTTTCTTGAGTCCCGGGCCTTGCCTAAGGCCCGGAACGGCCACTACTAGTTTTTACTGTAGATCACGAAGACTGACTGAGCCACGTAACACGTTTGACAATCTTTTTATACTCTCAGAAAATTTTGAAAAATCGAAAGAAAAACGTAGAAGAAAAATAATACAGCGTTTCAAAATGGGAATTCGTGTATTCGCTCGGCAGCAATACGAAAGAGCGGGATGAACAATAAATTGATAGACAACCTACGCGAGGTGTGAATAGAATTGAGAAAAAGCAAATAAACATAGCTGTCACATGTAAACAAGCAGCTGTCAAAATAAATACAAAATTATAACCTCACTTTTCTACTAAGTATGAAATTTATGTATGAAATTTAACAAAATTGTATGAGAAAGGATGAAACTACAAACCTAATAAGAATCGCCGTAAAGAGACGATCTTACTTCGTGATCTACAGTAAAAACTAGTAGTGGCCGTTCCGGGCCTTAGGCAAGGCCCGGGACTCAAGAAAGCCCGTGCCGTGTGAGATTTCTAACAAGTTCTACGGGTGCTGCGAGTCTCCAACTCCTGCTGGTCAACCCCAAGCTAGTGAAACGCTCCATCTCCGGCCTGGCTTCGCTGCTCATCAACGGTATAACTCCGCTACATTGTGTCTCCTCTCCACGCGCAAGAATACGTTTCCTCTCCGCGTGCCCGTCAACGGTTTAACTGCGCCCCATTGTGTCCCCTCTCCGCGCGCAAGAATACGTTCCCCTGTCCCTCTGCAAGCCTCTGAAGATCCATCCACACCCCTTACCTCCCTCGTAGTTTTAAGTTCCTTATCATCCTCTTTGTTAATTTAAGTGATATTAAATGTTAAAATTCCAACTTTCCGCATTTCTCTTTACTAGATAGTTAAAATCCTCCAATCTTAGGTAGGCTCTCTTCCCTCTTACTCTGTAACGTTACAGTTTTGGCGCCCAACGGGATTAATTTACGCAAACCCACGCTCTTCAAAATTCTAAATTGAACTTGCACAAGTTGGTACTTTTGGCAATATTTTCCATCTAAAAAAACCATCCATCTCTACACTGTACTCTACTATACAGTACACCTTCCAAATCGTCACACGCATATTACATACAGATACACAATCACGCTGTCTTACGGACAGTAGCACGTACGCTCAGGCTCAAGAGTTTAAACTGTATAATTATTCTAAGTAATTATACAGTTATTCTTGACCTGAGAATACATACAACTTGACTTCTAGGAGAATATCCTAGAAGGCAAACAAACGAGTAGGTAGAGGTACCTCGAAGGATCTCGAGTCCGACTAAGAGGTACCGAAACTAAACATTACACTCCCTACATAACATCCCATCCATCTATTATACAAACGTTCGTAATTGGGCGACCTTAAATTTACCTTCATTTTCAAAAAATTATTTTCATTAAATCTCTCTCTGATTCTGTCACTCTATTCTAAATTTAACTTTCACTCTATTTTTCTTAAAAACCTAATTTGATTAAGGAGGATTTTATCTTTCTGTAAGGAGTTTTTATCTTTTGCCGCTTGCCTCTTTAGGTAGGTACATACGGTCACGTAGGAATTATTTGCTCTGTGGCTATTTATTTCTCTTTGAAAAATGGCCCGCTTTATAAATGTAGTTTACCTTAATAAGGCAGAGTTGGTGTATGAAGTTGAAGTTAGGGGTGAGGTACCGCTAGATACCATTATTAAGCTGCGTACCCAAGTTTCCAAATTATTAGAGACTTTTCCATCGGAGGAAGTCGTAGACTCTATTTTGACAGCCGACACCGATTTGCAGCAATTATCGGTTACTTTAAATTATATCGACGCTAAGATTAACCAGATCGAGGCCGGAAAACGAAATTTAATTAGGAAAATTGAGACTTTTCTGAATCATTCCTATTTTCGTTTGGATAGGATCGATATTCTCCTCTACCCCGAAAATAGCGAACTTTACTCTAGTATTAAACAGAAATTTGACTTCTTAGAAAAAAGATTCGAACCCTTGACGTTTGAAGCTGCTGAACCAGTCCAAAAATTTGTAAGTGACCAACGTCCCATTTCTCCTCCCTATCCAACTTTGTACCCTGCCTCTTCAAACCTTCACCTTGACAGGCCACTGTTAAATCAAGTAAGTGCTCCCCATCCAGTTTCAATCAAAGAATTGAAATCCTTTTCGTTTAATGGCAAGGCATGTCCTCGTTCCTTTCTTCAGAAAATTCAGGAATTTTCTATTTCCCGCAATATTGATAAAGCCACTCTTCGGAACCACGCATTCGAAATTTTTACGGAAGATGCCCTACACTGGTTCCGGTTCCAACTCTTTCGGAATCCGGATATTTCTTGGGACCAATTAACGGAATCCCTGATAAAAGATTTTGGTGCTCACGATTATGATTATAAGTTAATGGAAGCTATTCGTAATCGTACACAGGGCTTAGGGGAATCTATTATAGTTTACGTTTCCGTTATGTTTGGAATGTTTTCCAAGCTTTCTAGAAAATTATCTGAGCAGGAACAGCTTGATATTTTACTTCATAACATTCGTCCTTGTTATTCTACATTTGTTGCTCTTAATAATATTTTCTCAATAGACTCACTTTTAACTACTTGTCAATCTTATGATCATATGATCGATAGAGACAGGAATTTTCACGAACCGAGGCCACTAAACAATTGTGCTTCGGAATTTAATTACGTTGCAAGACCCTCTGCTCGAACTGTTCATTTTTCCCAGGACATCTCTATCACACCTCCAGGTTCCAATTCCCAATATTCCCATCACGATTTATTTGTTTCACATTTCACATTTCAATGGATATGTCAGACTGTGATGGTAAGCTGCCTGTATCAGATACCAGTTCCTGTAAAAAATCAGTACAAAAATAAAATAAACACAATATGTGAATTAGTGCTGTATTTTTTTGATTGAACTAATTGAATTAAGTTCGATTAAATTTGTCACATACCTATATATAATTTTCATTAAAGTAATCATAGGCACTCGAGGTCTATAAGTTATCATTAGTTTAAGCATATTTATGTTGATGTTCGTACATGACTTTTTGTCGTCAATAAAAAAACATTAAGGGCTTCCATATATTGTAACGTGACGATCAAATGGTACTCATTGCATACATTCTGTATTACATACCGTACACTGATAGAATAAGAATTTTTCTAACAGCAGGCTCTAATACAAAAGGTATGCACCGAGTGCTTTCCGGCGACCATCAGAATAAATCTGACAGTTTTTTTTTACAATATGGGGCCAGGGCTTACAAACTTATAGGTATAGTATGTTAGGTACTGTATTTAGGACTTGTATTGTACTATTATGTATTCTGTAATTTAGGTACATAGATATACATTAAATCAACAAACCTGTGTCAGCACTCGATATGGCTTGCTGGAGTCTTTCATAAAGTGTAAATATTCGAAAGCGTACCAGTTACTGATATATCTATCATTGGGATCTTCAGCCAAAGCACGAGCTTCTCTCGCGGATTCTCTGTTATACTGCGTCCGTAAATGTTGAATCTTTTTCGTAGCGTCGGGAATCGAGATACCCAAAATATCAGTTATAGATCGTAGTTCCTCTTTCCTTTTCTGTTTGTCCCTACGAGAATCACACAAAGACGGATTCCAAAGGCTAGCATTCAGCTGTAAAAGCTCGATCAATTTCAGCGTGATTTCAAAGTAACATGCACACAGATGTGACACATTCTTCATAATGATTATGATATACCTACTTAGTAATTATTGCATAAAATTATAGTAAAAACGTAATTTAATTAGATAATTAGGTGTATTCTGATACTTATTCAAAAAATAAAAAAGGAGGATGGACATTTAGTACCCGCACTAATAGTACCTATTTGGTGTCGTTGAATAGATTTTTTTATTAGGTAAATATTACTATGGCAACTTGGAAAAATATTTACTAACCCAGATCCTTGTCCGGAAACCGCGGGAAACTCACAAAGTGCTAGTTTTATCCTTATAATTAGGCTCTTTGTTATCCCTGCGGGGGTAATTACCCCCAGGTATAACCATAACATAAACCACTGCTATAGAACAATATACTTATATTGTAAAACTGTGTTATTAGTTCACCTGTCCTAATTTAGTACCTACGTATACAATCTGTATGGTGCACTTTTCATAATTTCATTCAAAATGTCGGGTCAGTAGAAATAATGTATAAAAATTCGTTTTGGTTGGTTTATGTTGATGTTTTGTTTACTTACCGATGATAAGTCACTCCACTATTTTTTGCTTTGTAGTGGAGCCATTTTTGCACGTCTTTAACACACAGGTCGGCATTTTTATCGGCACAATTACACCGTGCGTTCGCGGTGAGCGTTGGCGAGTGACTAAATGAGTTGAGGTCAATTGACCTCAACGCGTGGAGCAAAAATCGGGGCCGCGAGGTCGATTCTATACGTAGTAATACATTTCAATGGTGTCAAAAGGGGATTTTTTAGGGGCAGGAATATTTCAGGGGTTTTTTTTAGGGGCTTCAAACAATAGGAATAAAACGACATCAGTTTGATAAATAATTCCTTATGTGAGTACTCTGAACAGATTTCATTCATTCAAAACTCTACACAATTATTAGTTACTTGAACGCAGCCTGTGAATGAGTACATAATATACATACTTAGGCCGGCAACACACAGACGGAATCACGTTACGGAATTCCGAACGGAATTTCGATAATGTATGAAAATTCCGTACGGAAAAATCACGTATGTGTGTGGTATCCATAGATTTGTATGGATTAGCCGCGTTCGGAATCACGTAAGTACAGAATTCCGTATGTATTTTATGTACTGATTCACAGGCTGCCTGCGTTCAAGTAACTATTAATTAATTTAATTAATTAAATTACGGCCTTAATTTGCAAGCGTTTTATTTGATTAGTCACGCACGACGTATTTTATAAGATTTTTAAAGGGGGATTTAAGGGGAATTTAAAATTTCTTGGAGGGAAATTTTGGCAGAGGTTGGCAACACTGCAACCCAGGTGTCGGTCGGTCGACTGAGCCACAGAAAAAGCGATACTAGACTGAGCCACAGATAACTAATTTGTTGGACTGAGCTTGCTACAAATTAGTAGTAATCTGTGCTGTGAGATGGATTTTTTTTTGGATCGACGAAGAGTCAAGTCAACGCAGTTTACTGAATCATCTAACGATTAGTTTAGAAACAGTGAGCTCTCCAATGTTTACGTTTTGATGCAAAGTTTAGCAAAACATAGGTACGCTAAGCGATCAGTGTTTATTTATGTTTATAGAATGGAGTGGTCAAAAGACAAGACGCTGAAATTGATCGAGCTTTTACAGCTGAATGCTAGCCTTTGGAATCCGTCTTTGTGTGATTCTCGTAGGGACAAACAGAAAAGGAAAGAGGAACTACGATCTATAACTGATATTTTGGGTATCTCGATTCCCGACGCTACGAAAAAGATTCAACATTTACGGACGCAGTATAACAGAGAATCCGCGAGAGAAGCTCGTGCTTTGGCTGAAGATCCCAATGATAGATATATCAGTAACTGGTACGCTTTCGAATATTTACACTTTATGAAAGACTCCAGCAAGCCATATCGAGTGCTGACACAGGTTTGTTGATTTAATGTATATCTATGTACCTAAATTACAGAATACATAATAGTACAATACAAGTCCTAAATACAGTACCTAACATACTATACCTATAAGTTTGTAAGCCCTGGCCCCATATTGTAAAAAAAAACTGTCAGATTTATTCTGATGGTCGCCGGAAAGCACTCGGTGCATACCTTTTGTATTAGAGCCTGCTGTTAGAAAAATTCTTATTCTATCAGTGTACGGTATGTAATACAGAATGTATGCAATGAGTACCATTTGATCGTCACGTTACAATATATGGAAGCCCTTAATGTTTTTTTATTGACGACAAAAAGTCATGTACGAACATCAACATAAATATGCTTAAACTAATGATAACTTATAGACCTCGAGTGCCTATGATTACTTTAATGAAAATTATATATAGGTATGTGACAAATTTAATCGAACTTAATTCAATTAGTTCAATCAAAAAAATACAGCACTAATTCACATATTGTGTTTATTTTATTTTTGTACTGATTTTTTACAGGAACTGGTATCTGATACAGGCAGCTTACCATCACAGTCTGACATATCCATTGGAGAATGCAAACTAGATAGTCTTTCACCGCCACATAAAGTAGCCAGGAGCGACTCTGTTAATACTTTCAAGGTGTATCCGAACTTGCCAAGGAATAGAGATGAATTCACAGTATTCGGAGAATATATTGCTAATGAATTACGGTCTTTGAAAGGAGAGAAAAACTTATTAGTAGCAAAGAAAAAGATTCAAGATGTAATTTTTGAAGTCAAGATGGGCATGATCTGTGATACGAAGACTGAACCGAATTCCACTTGCACAGTATATAATCATGCAAGTCTACCGCACAATACGAACCCAATACACAGTGCTAACCTTTATACGACGCCGGTAATGAGTACTACAACTCAAATTGAGCCATTGCCGTCGCATACTGCCCCGTCGTCTGGTATCAGCGAAATTATCATTAATAGTGCTTGCCATTATTCTAATTTTAAGGTTGATAGTCAATAGCAGTGACATCCACTTCCTGATGGGGAAGTGGAAAAAGTATAACACATTTTGTAATGTAGAATATTGTCGTCGTTTATTCATAAGAAAATCTGTTATTAGCTGTAGTTATGGTTATTATATCGAAAATTGGAAAGTCCTGACAAAAGCCCTACATTTAAGGTCATCAGGGGCTGTACTGGCTAACTTTCATGGCTGTTGTAATCGCTTTCATTTGACCAATGGATGTGACACATTGCTACTTCTCTTTGGCATAAATGAAAACTTACCAAAGAAAAGCAGCAATGTATCACATCCATCTGTCAAATGAAAGCGATTACGATAGCCATGTAAGTTAGCCGGTACGGCCCCTGGTCATCTATCCCCTCATATCCGGACCGTACCCTATCCGGCACGGCTATGTTGGGCGTTACTATGTTCTACATAAAGAACCAACGTATTTATTCAACTGAACGAAGCGCGAAGCCACCAACTGGATCTCAACATTTATTTGTTTCACATTTCAGGCATTTTTTTCAAAAGGAACTGACAGTGTCAGAAATATACCATCAAAATTACGACATCCACCATGATTTTTGTTGTGTGCTTACATTTTAAAGCACAATATAAAATGTTCCTTCCAAATAACAAAGCATAACCACGCCGGCCCAATACCAATCCGCATTGGGCCCGCGTGGTGGGTTATGGCCCATCCTCCTTACTACCCATAAGGAAGGCCTGTGCCCCAGCAGTGGGGACATCAAAAATGGCTGATGGACAAATAACAAAGCAATTTTAGAGAAATTGGATCATTAGAGACTGTTTATTGTGTCTACCTATTTTTTGGTATACTGTACATCCAATGTATATCCATGTACAGTCACGAGCAATAAGATGTACACATCATAGAACTTTGTCACATTACGTTTTGAATAACTTAGGTAGGTATAATCCGAGTTTCTTCGACGTAGACATGTATTACGAGGTTTTCTCACGAAAAACAACTATAAGAGATTTTCACTAAATTTTGCGACTTACGAGCTTTTCACAGCCCGCCGACGATATATTGATTGAATGTGACATAGTTTTAAAGTGTGTACATTTTATTGCTCGTGACTACATTGTACATTATACCAAGGTGGCCCAGACTCCATACATTTTGGGACCTCTCTTAACTCTTTCAAACACTACTGCTATGTATGTTTTTTAACACCGCCCAATCTAAAAAGCAGGAATAATTGCAAAGACGGACAAAAGTCTTAAGTTTAGTCCGGTCAAATCCAGTTGGATGGTAACCCTAGCTGTAGTTAAGGCCCTTATAGCCGTCACTATAGCGCCGCCAATTCTTTTTTTTTATTATACGTAAACCAGGTCAATATTAAGAAAAGGAAACAACCATGCTCTCTTAAATTGTTTCTAATATTTTTTGAATAACACTTCAACAGTTTTCATTCTTTCTGTAAGTTTTAAAATCCATTTAAACCAAAAGTAGCCACTGTCGTTTCAAATGCATTTTGAAACTAGTAAGTAGAAAGAATTAAAAATATTAAAGAGTTATTCAAAAAATATTACAGACAATTTAGTTTAGTTGCAGACAATTTAGTTTAGTTGTTTTCTTTTATTCAATATTTACTTTGCTTACGAGTAATAAAAATAAATGTATTGGTGGCGCTAGTTGGCCTATATAAGCGCCTTAATTTTTGTAAACCTAGATTTTGATGTAAAGAAAGAAATGCTTTTTGATTGTTTTGACACTAATGTAATGTTTTTTCTTTTTACAATGAAGTAAAGCTTGACTGAATTTATTACTTTATTTATCCAAGAACTTTTTTTTTTTACATGTTATAGATAAATGTATAATTTGTTTTTACTTAAGACTAGTTAAGTAGTAATTGAGTTTTTAATAACAGTTCTAAAGTATCTTTTTTTATTTTATTGTTACCTTAAGATATACAAAAAAAATACAATTCAAAAATCACTCGCCAAACTTTAAAGTTTGATGGCGAGATGCGCTCTTTTTTAACTATCTTAACCTACCCTTCTCCACAGTTCTTTTACAAGGAATTTGTAACAATAAATAATAATGTATGTAATAGCTAATCTAATCTATCGAGAAACACACCCTTCAATCTTGTCTTTAACAAATTTTTACTTAATTTATGGTCCTGTCTCAGTAAATCTATCTTATTAAATAATTTTGGTATTACAAATTTTAACTAATAACTTAAACTGTTAGCTTTTTTCTTAAGTTTTATGGTATTTTTGCCTTTTTTGTATATAGGTTTTTAAGAAACATTTTAAATAAGTTCAATTAAAGATAAAACATTGTTCAAAACATAGGTAGGTATTGGTATGATTAGGTTTTAAGTAATGGTTTTATGTCACTTGATCTTATTTTTACCATGCATCGCCATTGCAGATCATACCTACATAACATTACCTACCTATTGCTTTTTTGATCTCAACTGTTAAAAAAGTTTTAAGACGGAAAATAAAAACTAAGTGCTATATACTTACAATTAATAACTTTTTAATAGTTTTAATTTTCTCCTACAGAACTCAAATCTCTGCTTGCTTATGATGTACAGTACAGTATTGTAGATACAGATAGAAAGGGATGATGCTATTCATCGGTCATCGCATATAGCGCCATCCCTTTCTAACTGTACTCTACTCAAGCCAAGATTTAAGTTTAAGTTTAATTCTATAAGAGCCTTTTTTTAGTTGTAATAACCGTAAATCCGTCCCACTGTGCGGCGGCCGGCGGCCTATTTACGGTAGCCGAGCGCATAGCATGCCCGCGCGGGTAAAGCCGCCGGCAGTCGGCACTATGTGTAGGCCTTTAGAAAATAAATTAATAATTATAGTATCAAAGGCGGCAATATTCACTCAACGTCAAAAATTATTAACTAAGTACAGTATCTACAGACACCATTTTTGGAGGGTTGATGTGGTTGATACCCCCTCTTCCCCACGACTTCTACTAGTGTAGCCGGCCCAGTATTTCAGTTCAGGGTGTAGGTAGATGAGCAGATCACTTTGGAAAATTTACCCCCTAAGGGGATGAAAGTTTGTATGGAAGTCCCTCAGTTTCAAAGCTAGGATGTTCAAATTTTTTGAGTTTAGGCTGACGATGATTATTAAAAATTATAAGGGAAAGGAGGAAAATGGAGGGGTTATGGAGGACGGTGAAGCAGCGGAAGCGAAGGTAGGCGTAAGTGAAAAGTGGTAAGGGTAAGTGTTAGTGGGAAGAAGGGAACGAGACGGAACGGAACGGAACGGGATGATACTAATATCTCTGTACTGACTGTACCCAATTCTGAACGGAGACGGGAACAACGCCTTCTACAGCATTTTAACAATTCTAAGGATTTTGTCGCGATGAATACCTAGGTAGGTACTTGTTAGAATAAACATAAGAAGGAAATTTGAAAGTGGCGCCAATAACTGAAAAGTTAAGGGGAAACCGGTGTGTTAAATTAGAAATTAAAATAGTACCTACCTATCTATGTTATGTACCTACAGTAAAATAATAATCGGTTTAGGGTAGGTTAAGGGTAGGCTCACAAGTAGCTTCAGTCCCCCGTGACCACGGCAGCTGCAAAGGTGCCGAAACGTCGGGAAAATCAAAAATCAAACCAAATACCAACTAATAGGGTAGGCTCACAAGTAGCTTCAGTCCCCCGTGACCACGGCAGCTGCAAAGGTGCCGAAACGTCGGGAAAATCAAAAATCAAACCAAATACCAAATAATCGGTTTGTTTGTAATCGGTGGAAATAAATAAAAATACAAATAGGTAACTGTCGCCTGCCGAGCCTATGTTTTATTCTTTTATGTACAGTCAGCAAAGTTATGACCTTAACAGTTTGAAAACTGTCTTATTACTTACGACCTACCTACCTACAAAATTGATAATTAATCAATAATATAATCATTGTTTAAATGAGTTATGTATACGTATGTGTCCCGTAAATAGTTTGAATTGTGTCTAATGTGTAAAGAAGACGACGAGTTACGGTGTACAGAAAAACCTTTAAAGGTTTATGAGACACCGTCATTGCATAAAATTAAATTGAAAATGTGTTTTTCTAATAAATAAATAATAATAAAAAAAAAATTGCTTGCAAGGATGGCACTAGAAGTTCGTCTTTTACCTGCCTCCATTGTTTTTATACAAAAGATGCTTTTGTGACTTTTGGGTAGATGCAAGACAATACAGACTTCTCAATCTAAAAATGAACCTTAAGGTGTTCAGCTCATAGCTTTGCTGACTGTACATACGGTGGCGTGGTGTGGAATGGACATGTAATGCGGAGGAATGAGGAGCATTTCGCGAAAGGTTTTAAGTATGAAGGAGGATGGACTGTATAAAAGAGGATATGGCTAGAATAGAAGTAACTTTGAGATGACGAGTGATAGTCACCTCTTACTGCTCATAAATCCTGGCAATTACTTGAAAAACCTAATCAAGACTTTTCCCGTAACATGGTACAATAGGACTATTTTTTTTATTTTATGTTACATAAACTACCTCTCAAAAAAAGAAACATTGGTAAAAGAATTAATTCACTAGCATGAAAACTGCCCGAGATATCACAGTGTGAAATGCACACAAATGGACTCGATCAAAAACGCTCCATACTAATGGCTTGCACGTTATGACGTCACGCCTTGCAAGTTTGTATGCAACGCATAGGAAATTTGTTCAGCAGCTATATTAAATATTGTGTTTATCAAAATGGTTTCTTCGACAAATTTGCTATACATTTTACGGACTAATTAAAGGTATCATTTATTTTAATAAATTTTATACTTTTTAAATGGACTTGTCCACCCAACTTTGAAGGGTCATAAAACAAATAATATGCAATATATAAAACCAAGAGGTATACAAGCTACTCTAAAAGTTTAATATGTTTACGATTTTTATTAGTATTTCGTTATTTTATTCATTAGTCAACATCCCTATAGTGCGTAACGTGATACAACAACAAAACCAGGCTGTTGCATAAATAAAGCAATACCTAGTGATGTTGTTGATAATGTCAATACCAAAGCCGATCAGTATTTTTTTTAGTTATGTACCTAACATTTTTTGTAAATTTCCAGGAGAAAATGCATTTACGCATCCCCCCGCAGGTGAGCAGGGGTTCGAAATGTGGGACTCCGCGGGACTCGCCAGGAGGGGACCGCAACATTCAACGTTGCGGCTCCCTCCATGACCGCCTCCCGTGATCCCACCCAGACAAAAGGCTCGGCGGGACCTCGGGAGGGGGGAATAACAACTAAAAACTCCGGCACTTTTGTCCTTTCGCCGCCGGCTGGTTGGCCCTGAGGGACCCCTGTAAGAATCGGCCGGCGGCCGGCCCGATTGTCCGGGCCTCTTCGCGGTTGGGAGATGGCCGAGCAAGTTTAGCCATCTCCCCAGACGGTTGGGACCGTGCAAGGCAGGCGACCCCTCCACCACCGCCCGCTTCGCCCCGTTCAGGGGGCAATGAGGTGCGCGTAGCGACGCTTCCTTACCCCTGTCCGTCTGCGGCGGAGAAGAGCCGCATGAACATCCTCTTCGCGGACTGCCTCCGCCATCTCCTTCTGGAGGACGATATCCTCACAGAAGGAGACTACCAGCATCTCTGCTCAGCATCGCAATGATGACACTGGGCAGCGAGAGATCCCCTCCCACCGCCCCCACGAGTTCCCGACGCTGCTCCGACCATGCAGAACACGCCTCTAGCGTGTGTTGCGCAGTGATTCTACTATGGCAGTATCTAGCACAGCGTCGCACTCGTGGCACTTTGGAGACTCCTCCCTCTGTATCCGGCACAGATACATACTTACCAAAGCATCCGTGCTCGGTAAGCACCTGTGTCAGCCTATACATTAAAGACTCTTGGGCCCTCTTTAAGGTCAGGGCGGATATAAATGGCCTCCATCCACCGTCCTATGACCTTCTATTGGGTCTCAAGTTGGTGGGATCGTTGCAATCAGTCAGTCGTTATCGTTAGCATTGTGTATTTCAATTTTAACCGTTTTAGTAAAACTTCAAGCTTCCAAACGTTGTACCTATGGATCCAATTGATCTTCGATCAAGAATATCTCATATTCGATGGATGGTTAGGGTTACGAAATTGCCACATGAAGTGTTAATTGTTAAGTAGGTACCTAGGTATAGCAGCCAAGGTCTAATGGTATGAAAATTCAAACTTTTTTCAGAAATTAACAGAACATTTCCCAGTGATTCGCAAAACAAAATAAAAAATCTACCTTGAAGAAGGATTGAAACCTGAATTTCGTAATTTTGAGCCTAACATCACTAAAATGTAAACAAACCAGACAATAGATCCTAATAAAACATAATGACATCATGCAAAATATCTTGCCGAGTGTTAAATCTGTGAGGCGGTCAGTTCGGTTGATGAAAATAATTATGAAAGTTGCTTTGATCGAAGTTTTATTCGCCTTGTTCATATCCATAGAATTTTGTCATGGTGAATCGGGAACGTCTAATAGCATGGTAGGGGTGTTGAAAAAGAAACATAATAAATTTAAACACGATTGGCAGGAATTGAGCGAACGACTGCTCCCAGAATGGTATGATAGGGCTAAAATTGGTATTATGGTCCAATGGGGTGTGTTTTCAGTTCCTGGGTATGGATCTGAGTGGATTTGGTACCATTGGAAAAGTAAGTACCTACTAGACTTATATTTTACAAACCATTTTTCCTTGAGACATCTCCCAACTCCCAAGTCCCAACACAATCCATGCAAGCCATCCCGAGTCTTGAACTAAATACCTACTTACGAGATTTTCCCTTTTACAGATAAAAATCGATGCTATGAAGAATTTATGAACAAAACTTATCCCCCGGGATTCTCGTATGAGGAATTTGCACCCATGTTCAAAGCGGAGTTTTTCAGCCCAAAACTTATAGCAGAACTATTTGCTAAAGCCGGTGCAAAGTAAGTTTTGACGACCTCCATGGTCGAGTGGTTTGCACGCCGGTTTTCAAGGCGTCACATCTCTTGAGGTCCGGGTTCAATCCCCGGCTGGGTGACAATGACAAGTGCTTCAGTACCTACTAAGTATTATACATATTTATTCTGTGTACTTACTATGGAATCGACGCAATTCCTTATGTGATGTTGTCTAAAATTAATTAGGTATTTATTTATTTAAAAAAAAAAGTATGCTGAAAAAGGTAGAAGCAAATCGTTAGACCACACAATTTTCAGTGTGCGATATTCATAACTTGTGCGTACGTTTTACAACACTGACAGTCACACGAGCATCCTGCAGGATCCTGCAAAAAAGGGGATGTTCCGTGGGAAATTAGTCTAAAAAGGGGCTTTACGTTTACACTACCTAACCTAATACACTCCCCAAACGATCAAAACTGCTTATAAATCATTTACGTTGAATCGGCTTGTCAATCATATTAATTTGATCGTCTAAGAGCGATTCTTGACAAGCACCCATTGGCGTAGGAAAGGGGGGAGGCGGGTGGGCCGTGCCCAAACATTTCTAGATACGCCAAGAAGCACCACCAGTAGATAGATTACCTTACCGTGGCCTATCAAAAGTAAGCTACGCCCCCAAATGGTAGTGGTGGTGTAATGCAATGTAAATGATTGACAAAGAAAGGCCTGACCGTCTAGGGGCTACGTAACGCTTGGGGATGGTCGCCAACTTCATCATCATATTGTGTCCAATGATATTAAAAAAGTATGTCAATATTTCTCGTATCTATTTCAGATACGTCGTTCTATCGAGCAAACATCACGACGGATTCTCATTGTTCCCGTCGAAAAACTCGTTTGCCTGGAACTCGGTAGATGTTGGGCCCCACCGTGACATTATCGGTGAACTGTCTCAAGCTATAAAACTCCAAGGACTCAAGTTTGGTGTCTATTACTCCTTATACGAGTGGTATAATCCTCTTTTCCTCAGCGATCAGAAAGCTAACTTTAGGACTTACAAGTATGTGGAATCAAAAGTCTGGCCTGATATACAACAACTTATCCTTGATTACAAGCCTTCAGTCTTTTGGTCAGATGGAGACTGGGCTGCTTCTGACAAATATTGGAGATCGGAGAAGATGATTGCGTGGATGTACAATGAGAGTCCAGTCAAGAAAGAGATAGTCGTCAATGATAGATGGGGAAACGGCAGTGCATGCCGTCGTGGTGACTTTTATACCTGCGAGGATAGGTACAATCCAGGTAGGTACCTACCTTTTTCTCATTTTATTATTAGCTCTTGACTTATTTTGCAATTACATTACATAAGTGCCTGACTGCATGCAGCATCGAGGATGGAAAGAACTGCAAAACGTTTTGAGACGCCTCCAAAGTTCCACACTGAGCGATTAGTGAAATTCTGGATTTGCAAGTTGCAAGGTATCGCTTAATAGTATCGCAAGCATGTGGCCAGCGGAATGCTTGCAGATGTTATAATTCACTCTTTCCAAGGAAATAGGTAACGTAGTGGGTTGATTTTATGAACGTAAGTTTATATTTATATTTCAGGGAAACTGCAACCTCATAAGTGGGAAAATGCTTTCACTTTAGACTATCACTCTTGGGCTTATAGAAAAAATTTGAACATCAAAGATGTAATGCCCATTGGCGAAATATTGCAAGAAGTTTTTTCAACAGTCAGTTGTGGAGGCAAGTACAAGTTTTTTTCTGAAATGCCAACCAAGAACTTATTTTAGGTGGTGGAGTGGAGATTTTATCTTCCCTCATCCAAAGATGTTTATTGTTTATTTTATTTTATTTACTTACAGGCAACGTCCTCATTAACGTAGGTCCAACGCAAGAAGGTACAATACTGCCTATCTTTCAAGAAAGGCTGCAAGATCTTGGAGAATGGCTGGAAATAAACGGAGAAGCTATCTATGGATCATCTCCTTGGGTTTCACAAAGGGATTCTCAGAACGGTGACGTCTGGTACACTTGTAAGAGAGAAACTTACAACGCTTACAACCCAACGGCAAAACCAAGTGATAACGATACACTTACAGCTATTTATGCTATGTTCGCTTATTGGCCAAATAATAACAATAACACCCTGTTTTTGTCGGACATTACTCAATATTTAAACGAAGGCAACTGGTTGGTACAAATGCTAGGAAATGAAGATGATTTCTTTCATGTAAGTACCGAAATTATTACTAAGTAGAGGCCGCCTGGCCGCGACTTCGTCTTCAGTATAGTTACGGTATAGTATATCGCACCAAAACAACCGAGTCGGATGAATTCCCCGAGCCTGAAAGCCTTTTACTACCTATAGATACCTACTTATCAAAAGGTAGTAAAATAATACCTTCTTATAATATTATACTAAAATAATAATAATAATATACTTTCATAATTGCACCCCACTCCCCTTTTATTCCTATCTTTATTTATTTTTTACCCAAGGGTTGCCTGGATGGAAGAGATTGCTGCTTAGCAATAAGGCTGCCTCTTGTATACTTTTTCTCTGTAACTGTCCTTCTTTCTGTAATTATTTTTATGTGTGCAATAAAGTGTAATTTATTATTATTATTATACTTACCTAAGTAACTACAAATTCTTTTTTTTTCAGTGGGAAATACAAAATGGAAAACAGAAAACCGTAATTTTCCTACCACGCTTCGTTCAACTGAAATCAAAATACGCTTGGACATTAAAGTTTACAAAAGACACAGACAAATAAATATCTAAAAAACATAACCCTCTTGCAGTCGGGTAAAAAATCACCTGCATCAAAAAATTCAACTAAAAAGATGGAAACAAGATTGCAGTCGAATGATTTATTATAATCTAATAAAGTACCTATGCCTCCGTCCGACTGCATATTGTTTGCGGTGTTTGCCTATCTTGTTTCAGGATTTTCGGTGCTACAAATTAGTAATCTGTGATTTTCGGTTGACTCCGTTAACTTAACTTTTGATGCAGACGGGTTAAGTAGGGGAAGCTGTACATTTGTTCCCTAGGGGACACTTGGTAACCTTGATTCACGGTTCTACCAAGCGTGTTACAGTTTTTTAGGTTAGCAACACTTATTCGTTAATGCGATGCCAATGATCACTTTCTGTCATAATTTCTTTTGGCAGATGTCAAAGGTTTACAATTAGTGGCCGCCAAAAATCTGTTGTATTAAAATATTAAATTTACGGCAAGTTTTGACTTGATGTACATGTTTGGATCATGTCTCCCCTATATTTTTGACAGTAAAAAGAAGATTATTTTCAGTTTTTATGAAACATAAGTCTTTTTTATACGTTTATTTTTTTTATCTACTTTTCTGAGTCTGATTGAGAGAATTGTGAGACTTTTTAGTCATGTTTTTTAGCAGGTAAAACTTTCATGCGGCTGAATACTAGTAAATATGTACATACCTGCCTGATTAGCCAAGCAAATAAGTTTATAATGACTAGCGGCCGCCCGCGAAAGTTCGTCTGCGTGGAAAGTTTTTGCTATCCCTCGGGAATAATTTTTTTTCGGGTTGAAGGGTACCCTATGTTCTTTTTCCTATGACCAAGTCTTCCAACTGGTGGGAAACAAGTCTCCCCTATATAGGGGACACATGGTAAAGAGTTACCATACGACATTACATCAAATTATAACTCCAAATATTACCAAGCCTTACCCACGTTATAAGATATAGTTAAGTTATAAGATAAATTCTTAATAAAATAAATAAAAAAAAAACCTAATACTGTGAATAGTAAAAAAATTAGGGACCAAATTGAAAAGGGGGGATCAACCATCCCCAGTCTCCCCTACCTACCTACCCATTTATTTTTGTCTTTTTAGTTAGATAGGTACCTACTTTACTTAAAATAAACCTATTTTAATACGGTCATGACTTATACCTTTTCGAAATCCTTAGGTTTATCTTTCCGTTATAGGGTAAATTCATTTTTAAAATCGAACTTATTAAGCTAAATCGGCGTATGTAATCGCGGCCATGTCGCGGCTTTAGAGTGCGGTTGTTTGATTGTTTATACTATAATTATCTATGGATTGTTTTTATCTCATTCTAAGGTTCGGAACGACCAAGAACTTGAGGCCTTCCGCTGCGTCAAGCGGGATCCCGCCGCGGGTGGCCACGGATACACGGCGCGGGAATAGAGATTGCTGGTTTTTGACGGACAGATGCTTGCGCAGTGCATGAGTAAGCTCTAATCTATGTCGCCCCGCGCGCGTGTCCCGCTTAACGCAGCGGATAGCTTGAGCGTTTGGTTGAACTCGGAGCGTAGGTTCGGAACGCAACCCAGCTTTCATTACTGAGGCGCGTTTTAAACCTACGCTCCGAGTGCAACCGAACGCTCTACTGCGTTCCAAACATTAGAGCGTGACGTTCGGTTGACACAACCTTCCCGTTCCAAATGTCAGAGCGTTGCAACTTTTTAACCATCAAAATGGATGGTTGTAAAACGCTCTGACGTTTGTCTATAGAAAAAATGTCAATGTCAATTGACACTATTTTGTATTTTGATGTTTTTGAGTCTAATTCTTAAAAAAATCATGGTAGATCCTCAAAAAACGTATTTTATTTGATTTAGAAAAAAGAAAAGTTTAAATTATTCGTATTCCAAATGGAAAACAAAGGCTTTGTATTGACATTGACATTTAAAGTTCTTGGTCGTTCCGAAACTTATAGTGAGTAAAAAACAACCAAACAACCGCGCTCTAAGGCTCTGAACGCAAACCGCCGTTAGAGCGTTTGGTTGTGGTTAGGTTGCACTCGGAGTGTAGGTTTGGAACGCGCCTCAGCTTGCTACAAATTAGTAATCAGAGGCGCGTTCCAAACCTACACTCCGAGTGCAACCAAACCACAACCGAACGCTCTTACGGCGTTCCAAACATTTGAGCGTGACGTTCGGTTGACACAACCGTGTCGTTCCAAACGTCAGAGCGTTGCAACCAAACAACCATCAAAAATAATGGTTGTAAAACGCTCTGACGTTTGTCTATAGAAAAAATGTCAATGTCATTTGACATTATTTTGTATTTTTGATGTTTTTATGTCTAATTTTTAAAATAATCATGGTAGATCCTCAAAAAACGGATTTTATTTGATTTAGTATAAAGAAAAGTTTAAATTATTCGTATTCCAAATGGAAAATGAAGAATTTGTATTGACATTGACATTTAAAGTTTGACGATCTACCATGATTATTTAAAAAATTAGACATAAAAACATCAAAAATACAAAATAATGTCAAATGACATTGACATTTTTTCTATAGACAAACGTCAGAGCGTTTTACAACCATCATTTTTGATGGTGGTTGTTTGGCATAGATATAGGCGGCGGCGGGCGGTAAGCATAGATATAGTTGCAACGCTCTGACGTTTGGAACGACACGGTTGTGTCAACCGAACGTCACGCTCAAATGTTTGGAACGCGCCGTTAGAGCGTTCGGTTGTGGGTTGGTTGCACTCGGAGTGTAGGTTTGGAACGCGCCTAGGTTTGGAACGCAACCCATCAAACGTCAAAGTCATTTTAATTTTAAAATTAATTTGATTTGTGACTTGTGTTTCATTGAACGGTGTTTGTGTGGGATATTTAAATAAATATTGAGTATTTTCGATAATATTTTTCATTCTATTACTTACTGTTTTTCGGAAACTATGAAGCTTGTAACATTATTTGCTATCGTTGGTTGGGCATTACTTTCACCAGGAGAGTGTTATATTGAAGATGAAAATCGAAATAATAACATGATAATCAATGCCCCATTTTTTGAAATTGAAAACTTAGATGAATATAAACCTGATTGGAAGGACCTGGATACACGACCGTTACCAGAATGGTATGATAACGCGAAGATAGGAATATTTCTTCACTGGGGCGTATACTGCGTGCCTGGATTTCATTCAGAATGGTTTTGGGCTTACTGGAAAGGTAAAAATTTCTATTACTTTCGTAGATTAATTTACTTAATTTAAGATTGCTTAATATTAGGTACATAGGTGTACCCCAAAAACTATAAAATATCCTTTAATTAGCTAGTTAAAGTTAATAATACTATATTTTTCTAATAGGGTATTTATTTACTCAATAAACATATTTTTTGTAGATGGTGAAAAGGATATTGTTAAATATATGACAGAGAACTACCCTCCAGGTTTTACATACCAAGATTTCGCACCAATGTTCAAAGCAGAGTTTTTCAATGCCACTGATTTTGCTGAACTTTTTGCAAAATCTGGAGCTAGGTAAGATTCATGAGTTATAATATATATAACAAGGGTGGCCTATAAATTTGGTAGATGGGCAATTTTTTTTAAGACTATGGTGCCGGGCCCCCATTTTTAATCCGGTGCAGTGCTACTGTATGCCAGTCAGCCGACCGATCTCTGGCGGGCAAATTCAATTGCCTTGGCTGGCCTGGGCTTGGCCAGCATTGAGTTATGAGTTCAAACAACTGAATACTTTAGGTCTCTAAACAACAATATCAAAACAGTTGGTCAAAGTAGGGCAATATTTATAAAGTGCTGATATTTTTCTAGGTATATTGTTCTAACAAGCAAGCATCATGAGGGATTCACATTATTTCCATCAAAACGCTCGTTCAGCTGGAATTCTGTAGACACTGGACCTCACCGGGACCTCGTTGGAGACCTGGCTGCAGCTGTAAGGAGGAAGGGGTTGAAATTCGGAGTCTACCATTCTTTGTATGAATGGTTCAACCCCATATACTTAGAAGACAAGAAAGCAAACTTCACTACTCGTAATTATGCTGAAACAAAGTTGTGGCCCGACTTGAAACAACTCGTGAATGATTATCAGCCGTCAATCATTTGGTCAGATGGAGACTGGGAAGCAAATGATACATACTGGAAGTCAACAGACCTACTAGCATGGTTGTACAATGACAGCCCGGTGAAAGATGAAATTGTGGTCAATGATAGATGGGGTATAGGCATCCCCTGTAAACATGGAGACTTTTACAACTGTTTTGACAGATACAACCCAGGTTATTTGTTTTTTATCTTTTGTACTACTAGGAAAACTTTATATTTCCAGAAAATGATAATAATGTAAATTATGTTGATAAACACCATAGTCTCTAGGTTTTGCAATCATGGTCTTGGTAAAACTTCTCCCATTCTGTTACAAATAATTCTTTTTATTTTGTTATCTCTAAATCTATAAAATGTGTTTTTTTTATCAAGCACAAATGTAAAAAAAAAACTTGTTAGTGGGGGTAGCTGTGTGCTGTATGTACTACAGAATAAATAATATAGCTGATGATTGACTGACTGATTTCCATGTAAAATCATTTGAATTTGAAAGTTGGGTAATGTTATTGGTTCAATATTCATAATGACTACGAGCACACAATTCGGCACATGAACTTGCGGGATGGGGTGAGGTAATTGATTGGGGGATGGGGTGAGCCAGGTGAGGTAATTGATTGCGGGATGGGGTGAGCCGGGTGAGGTAATTGATTGTGGAGCGGGGCGGAGAGTGTCCTTTCTGTACGGCTGTACAATTTTTATTTCAGGAAAACTCCAAAATCACAAATGGGAGAATGCGTTCACCTTAGATATGTCTTCATGGGGTTATCGAAGAAATTTAGCTGTGGGAGATGTGATGACTATAGAGAGATTGCTCAAGGAAATAGTTTCAACTGTTAGTTGTGGAGGTAAACATTATAATTTAATTTAAATCATCAATATTAAACAGTAGACTAGTGTAATCAATAATCAGTACAACCCGCGCAGATAAAGAATGGGATTAGAAATGGCGTCGTTCATATTCACTTCTCGCTCGCACACTAAACGCCACACCTATCGCTCTCTCAGTCACACTCGTTGTGGTAAGCGCGGTGAGCCGCCATTTTTAATCTCATTCTTTATCTGCGCGGGTTGTAAATCAAAACATTATTATAATTATAATAATTATAGTTTTACTTTACAAATAGGCAAGACACATGCCATTTTTTTATATTAATGGACTTATGTCCGACTAGAAATTCATAAACGAAATTAAGTACTTACTACATTTTTTTTTATTTAGTAATACTAGCGGCCGCCCGCGTCTTCGTCCGCGTGGACTTTGTACTAATTGGCGTATCACGATGAAATATGAACCACTCTCAGAAATACAACTGTAGAAAACCGCATTCAATTTGGTGCAGTAGTTTTTGCGTCATGCGCGTACAATATAAACATACAGACAGACAAAAATTCAAAAAACCGAACGTGTGGGCGAACCACTAGACCGCCTCTGTGGTGTAGTGGTTCGCCCACACGCGTAAGACGCAGGGGGTCCCGGGTTCGATTCCCAGGAGAGAGGTGTACATTTGTACTCGGTTTCGCTGATGGTAGGGCTTGTTTCAAGCTCACCTGGCTAGCTACCACCATCCAGTCCAGTTTTGGCCACCGGGTGGCCCTATTGGTCCTATTCGAAAATAGGGCCCCTGGACTCGTGTGATACGTTGGGTACCGACCAAATTTTGTTTTTGATAATTGATTATTTCAACGTGATGTACTCTAAATGTACTATTTAGTACCCAACATTTTTTTTTGTACTTGTCGACAGTTATCTATACGGCGCCCTTGAATTTGGTCGGTACGTAACGGACTCGTCTCGTACGGACCAACATTAAAAAATATATTTTCGAGTCAAAGATGTTGCAGAATCAATTGTACTCGTCATATACTTTTTGATGTGTGCATCAGTATTCAAAACACATGCTTAAATCTACAAGCTTTCCCTATTTTAAGTTGGTCGAATCGTGACGAAATACTTTACGCACCGACTTATAGCGTAAGTATATTCTTTTTAATTGTTGTTTCAGCATAAAATTATGTACTTAGTGAAAATGTACTTCAATTCACACACTAAACATAATATCCAACAATTTGTGATAGTGTTCATATTCTGATTTATCATACTTCCTACCATCCATACCTACGTACCTACTAAACTGTGCTACTAATTTTCATACCGGGTGTAACAAGATACTCAACGAAGCCGAGGTCTACGTATTCTGCCCATCATCAGGACCATTTCTGTTCAAAATTATTGCTGAGAAACTGGGATTTTAATTTGTGGTGTTAAAAAAACATTGCATATGTCGTAGGATAATCGTATAAAGCGGATCTTTACAAAAATCCTAGGTCGAGTAAAAAACCGAATAATTGAAATCTAAGATAAATTTTCGCAATCGTCCGAGCAATTTCTAGGATCTTTGTAAAAATCCTAGTATGTTTCGGACAATCGTAAACTTGAATGCTGATTGGATAATCTAAGAGACGATTTATAACATCTACAGTCTGATTGGTCAGAACATAATTGCTGATGGGTTATAGGGTTATTTCGTAATTTTGCCGAATTAAATCACCAGCCAATCAGCGCGCGCAAAAAGATGGTAATTCGATTGCAAAAATCTGTCTTAGATTCTAATTATCCGGTATTTTACAATCATACCTACTAGGATTTTTCTAATGTGGGACATTTAAGGAACTATAAACGTCTGTCAAGTCAGCTGTCGGTGAAAATTTGCGAAAGTGTCAAGTAGCAGTGTAAATTTAGAGTACATCACGGTGAAATAATCAATTATCAAAAACAAATTTTGGTCGGTACCCAACGTATCACACCCTGGACTCAACTGTTTTTTTATACCTACCTACAGAATACCTATTAATCATTTGTTACTCATCTCTTCCAGGTAATGCACTTATAAACATAGGCCCAACCAAAGAGGGTACGATCGCTCCGATATTCGCAGAGAGATTATTAGAACTCGGCAAATGGCTGAAGGTAAACGGAGAGGGGATCTACGGGTCCTCGCCTTGGGTGTCGCAGAACGATACCTTCAACGAAAACGTCTGGTACACTTGTAAGAAGAAGGATTACAATGCTGCTAAACCAACGGCAAAGCCAACCGAAGCTGATGTGGTGACGGCAATCTACGCATTCATGTTGAAATGGCCATCTAATAATGACAATAGCTTGATTATGTCTGATATTACGAAGTATTTGAAAAAAGGCCACTCTCGAGTCAACCTGCTGGGCAGCGATGCTGATTTACGCGTAAGTACCTACCCGAAATTATTTTGTTTTGTTCACTCAATAATTAAGTATCATTGCAGCTAAGCATTAAAAATATTATTTTGAAAATCTTGAGAAAACATGAAATGTGCGAGTGAGAGAGCGGCAGTCAGCGGCAAAATCGCTACGGGCTCTTAAGTCACCTGCGGTCCAGGCCGAATTGCCATTTACACGGTCGATTTTAGCCTTGCGGCGAAAGTTGTGAGGCTTTAGTCGCCCATGTAAATACTACATTAGCGTACCTAGCCACAGAATACATAATAGTACAAACCTAGCTAGGTAAAACCATAGTAGAATCTACTATGGTAAAACTTTCGCTCTGCCATACATGCACAGATAATCTAGACTAGGTAGATACTTACCCATTTTTACCCAGAGAGTCGATTAATTAAATTACTGGGGGTAAATGCATACATAATAAGTACTAGCAGTAGGTCGGAATTATGATCATAATAATTACTTGTATTTGATAACTTAATTTTTGTCTACAGTGGGAATCGACTCAAGGCGGAAAAACGAAGATCTATTTACCTCCTCTACAACAAGTCAAATCTGCGCATGCGTGGACGCTGAAATTCACGTCACAGGAAACATTTTAAAATAAATATTTGTAGGTACTATTTAAACTTGTTTTATATTTTACTTAGCTTATAAACACCAACGTTACATAGGTAATTTGAGATATTCCTCGAAGCGCACTCATTTTCAAGCGCACCTAAACTATTCCTCGATGCGCACCTAAATAGGTATCCTCTTTGTTTGAGGTATTCCTCGAAGCGCACCCATTTTCAAGCGCACCTAAACTATTCCTCGATGCGCACCTAAATAGGTAATTTGTTTTGATAGCAAATCTATTTAGGTGCGCGTCGAAGAATAGTTTAGGTGCGCGTCGTAGAATAGTTTAGGTGCCTTTCATTAGGTGCGCTTGAAAATAAGTGCGCTTCGTATCGTATATTCTTATCGTATTCGTATCTCAATTACTTGCTCTGATTCCAACCAAAGTACTTGAACTTAAGTAGGTATTAAGTAATCATAGACAACGGTGGTGTCGGTGGTACGTACGTACATACACGCTCAAATAATTTGGATTTTGACTGTACTACCTTTAAATTTACCCAGTTGGGGATCGTAACCGGTAGCTCAGAGATGGCAACACCTAAAACCACGAAGTTCGTAATGTTTTTAAAAATATATAAGTACTTAAATACTTAAGTAAAGAAAATAGAAATTGTTCATAAATACACAGTGTAGGTACTACAGTTGAATTCAGTAATTTATGTACATAATAATTAATTATGTCAACATCTGTCAAATGTGTAAATATTAATGAACTCGATTGTACAGTGAAACAATAAAACGTGCACACATACCTACTTAAGATAGAACACACACGACAAACACATTCTACCTACGAGTAGAGTATCAATCTTTATCAGCTGTCAGTGTGATATCGATCAATGTGGAGCTTCAAGCTTACCTCGCTCCACATTTTCCCTATAGGTACTTACTCCTAGTTTGCTATAGTCTGACTGCTAGAGCAGTGAGTGCCGCGGCGGCGCCTTGAATAATTACGCGGTGAGGGCGGAGGCATAACAGCATAGTACCTACAGCCTCATTTTTCTCCCCCCTGCTCCCGCACGTACGTATATCCCCGCTAAGTCACGTCTATCCAGGGATTGATAACGTTATTTTTAAATGTAACGTTATTTCTTACTTTTTTACCGTTACTTATAACATTAACGTTATGTCAATAAATAACGTTACATTGAAATTAACGTTATTTCAGTAAATAACGTAAATTCTAACGTTATTTCTTACTTTTTGTTACCGTTACTTTAAAATTAACGTTATTCCAATTAATAACGGTAAAGAAAAATCCAATTGTACCGGTAAAGTTTAACGCTATATTTAATGGTGATTTTACCGGTACAATAATTTTAACGTTATTTTTACCGGTAAATTTACCGATAAAATGTTTTAACTGTATTTTTAACGTTATTTTTTGTATCGTTTTTTTAACGGTATTTCAATCCGTCGATCCCACCATATTACCCCACGCACCATCCGAGGTATATCACCTCACCAGATCGCCCCAAGTGGCCACAACCAAACCACAGAATAACTAATTGCCTAAACTCTATCTTTACATGACCACCGCAGTCTTCAACTTGCTATGATATAGCGATTTATCGATACTTAACTTAATAAATTAACTACTTATCGATAAATCGCAAATCTTTTCTATAATAATAATAGTAAGTAGGTTAGTCGACACGACACGTCATAATGAAGCATTAAAATTAAGTTTCTGTCTTTCCGTTGGATTTCTTATTACTAAACGCAGTATAGTAGGTACTTGTACGGTACGGCGGAGTCGGCGGACCTAAATAGGTATAAATAAACTCGCTCGTCGATAGTAATATCTACTCGTACTGTCTAAGCAAAACGGTTAGTAGTGAAGTGATAAGAGTATATAGGTACCATTATTTTATCAGACGGCTATTCGTATGTAAAACAAATGCTTAAGCGTTAAGTATTTGTGTACAACTTAAAATAACTGTTGCGGTTGTGTCAGTTAAAAAAATTGTTTAAAAACAAAAAAACCGACTTCAAAAAACCTGCCTCTAAAAAAGCAAGAAATAATATAGAAATCATTAGATACGCATTATCAATGTTATAATAAAACACGTCTATTAAAGTCGGGTGGGGCTGGAGTACCTACATCTTCCTTTTTTTATTCTAAAAGCCCCACCCGACTTCAATTGACGTGTTTTATTATAACAATGATAATGCGTATCTAATGATTTCTATATTATTTCTTGCTTTTTTAGAGGCAGGTTTTTTGAAGTCGGTTTTTTTGTTTTTAAACAATTTTTTATTTTTTTTATTTTTAGTGTAAGTACCTTCTGTATTAGGTAGCGTAGGTATATTATTTAGGTAGAAAAATCGGCTCAGCCAAACGTGAGATAATCGCGGAGAAACAAACATACATACAAACTGAATACCCCCTCTTTTTGAAGTCGGTTAAAAAGACTACACAAAGGTATCCCTTCCCCAACAAAAAAATCATCTAATTCGGTTCATAAATAACAAAATTGTCAAGTTAGTTGATTTAATATCATAGTATTTTCAGGATTACTTGTAAACTACTGAACCGATTTGAAAAAAAATTAAATGGGACCATCTCGCAAGAAAACTCAATCGAACAAAAAAAGAATTATCTAAATCGGTCCATAAATGTCGAAGATACGCGCGAACAACGAAAAAAAAACATACAATCGAATTGAGAACCTCCTCCTTTTGATGAAGTCGGTTAAAAATTTAAAATACGTCGGTTAATGACTTTAGAAATTAGGATAAATTACCGTTAAAGAGTTTAAGTTAAAACTTGTCGATACTCCGTCACATGGCTTTGTGTTTTAGACAATGATGCTTGTCAGGTGGTTTGTCTTTACGACTGCTTTTTTATTGGGAGAGTGTTTTGCTGAAGATGAATATCTAAATGGTGAATTAAAACAAGATACGCAGACCTTGGGCAAGAGATATAAAGCTGAGTGGTCAGACTTGGATACTCGGCCGCTGCCGGAATGGTATGACAGTGCCAAAATAGGAATATTTATTCACTGGGGCTTGTATTGCGTCCCCGGGTATGGATCAGAATGGTTTTGGGATCATTGGAAAGGTAAGATTTGTTTTTATTTGGTTAGACAACGTGTTACAAAAGGTAGATTTACTTACCAACTTATATTTTCCGTACCCGAAGGGCTAAAACGGAGCCCTATTGCTGTTACTCATGTGTCCGTTCGTCTGACCGTCCTCTGTCACAAAGCTCTTAAACCGTTAACCAGTTAGTAAGTTTAGCAGTTAAACCGTTAAAGCTACAGTCTTCATATTTGCACTAAAGATGTGTCTTGTCAACCCAGAGCCAGGTAAAATATTGGCCAATGGCCATACAAGTGAAAAAAATACCCTAACGTGTAGGGTATCATTGTTAAAAAACTCGTTATGTCAACAAAGACTGTATTTTTTGTTTTAAAAAATTTTTGAATGAAAATGCATGAGAAGCCGCCAAAGTACCAATATTTTATCAAATCTGAATTTTTAATAAACTAACTTATTTTTGCGGTCAAACGCATAAGACAGATAAGTCCCGCCCCTCCCCTTATTTGGTACGGAACCCTAAATATGCGAAGTCCGACACGCACTTGGCCAGTTTTTAAAGTTTGATGGCTTACCTACTCTACTACGGCCCACATGGGACGAGTTGAAACTTTCAAATTATTTTAAGGGTGTCAATTTTTAGGCGGAAATAAAAATCTTATCAAGTTTATGGCAAAGAACTACCCACCAGGATTTACATACCAAGACTTCGCGCCAATGTTCAAAGCAGAGTTTTTCAATGCCAGTAATTTTGCGGAACTTTTTGATAAATCCGGAGCTAGGTGAGTTTTCAAACGTTAGTTACCTACTAATGTATACTGTGCTAATGCGTTTAAGATTTTAAATTCAAAACTTATTTTCATAGCATTAAGATCTATCTATCATTTATTTATATCTTAATTCAAACGCGACAGTAACGATTATAATAAATAATAATAATAAAAAAGCTTTTTATTTTCAAACCCTTATTTATACAAATCAATTTATAAGTAGGTACTATAACTAATTTGGGTCTGAATCCCCTTGGGTAAAAGCCTCCCCCAACTCCTTCCACACGTCTCTGTCCTGGGCCCTAGTTATCCAGTTGTTGCCCGCTACACTGACTATGTCGTCCTTCCAGCGCGCGCGTGGTCTGCCTACTGCCCGTTTGCCGGGGGGCCCTTTCCAATCGGTGGCTTTTAGGGTCCATCTACAGTCAGTGAAACGAGCAACATGTCCTGCCCATTGCCACTTGGACTTCAGTGCATATTCGAGAGCGTCCACTAGCTTTGTCCTTTTCCTTATGTCCCTGTTCCTGGTTTTATGGATTTTTCTAAGTTTCAGTATGCTTCGTTCCATTGCATGCTGGCAGCATCGCACTTTATTTTTTACTCTATTTGTGTACACCCATGTCTGACACGCATATGTAAGACATGGCAGGACGCAGGTATCCATGACAGTTTTTTTCATATCGGTGCTGTAGCTCCCCTTTAATATTTCTTTATGCGACCAAAAATTATTCCAAGTGTTTCTGATTCGTCTTTCCACTTCTTCATCATTACTACATGGGTCAAAAGATATTTGTTTTCCAAGGTAGATGTAACGGTCCACATATTGTATTGGTTTCCCCTCTATCAGTATTTGTTTTTGGTGGCTGTTTGTCATTATTTTAGTTTTAGAGGTTCATGTGCAGTCCTACCTTTTTGCTTTCTTCATTCAAAGTCCTCATCATTTGCTCTAATTCTGAAGCCGAGTTAGCAAAGATCGCTAT
Source organism: Agriphila straminella (assembly GCA_950108535.1). Lineage (NCBI taxonomy): Eukaryota > Metazoa > Arthropoda > Insecta > Lepidoptera > Crambidae > Agriphila > Agriphila straminella. Next base: position 13,966,818 of record OX467309.1, on the reverse strand, counting down.
GTCATCGGCAAACCTCAAATGGCTCAAGTATTTGTTGTGTATCCAGATACCGTTATGTTGCCAGCTTATTCTTTGGAAGATGTTTTCAAGCACTGCTATAAAGAGTTTGGGTGACAGTGGGTCTCCTTGTCTTACTCCTCTTTCGATTTTTATTTCTTCTCCTCTACTCTCCAGACGGACTGAACTCAAACTTTGTGAATAGATGTTTTGTATGATTCTTGTGTAGCAGTGCTCTACATTGCATGACTTTAATGCATCCCATATAGATCTTCGAGTAATACTGTCAAAGGCTTTAAGATAGTCTACAAAGCCGATGTAAAGGGGACGGTTAAACTCCTTAAATTTCTCTATCAGTTGCTCCATGGTTTGAATGTGGTCCATTGTAGAAAAACCAGAGCGAAAGCCTGCTTGCTCCAATGGTTGTTGACTGTCTATTTTTGCTGCAATTCGGCTCAGCAACAGCGATGCGAATAGTTTATAGATACTGGACAGTAGGCTGATGGGCCGATAATTCCCGACATCTTTTGGGTCACCTTTTTTGTAAAGCAGTATTATTAAAGCAGTATCAGTAACGATTGCAAACGCCAAACTACGAACTCAATATCGAACTTATGAGATAAGAAAGTTTGTTTTTGCATTTAATCGGAAGCTGCTCTGCTACTGTACCTACTCACTATAGCCCAGTTTGGCTCCAGGGGCCTTACTATGATTATAGCAGGGCTTATATTGAACTGCCTTACTTTTCCGTACTATGACCTCAACGGTTAGTATGAAAGCAGGCCTTAAGCAGTCCTGTTTAAGGTCTGCTTTTGAACTGAATGGTTTCTTATTTGCCCCCAGATTGCCTTTGTGCTGCACTGCAACTCGATTTGGTACGCCCCAGTCTTAATTCGATAACAATGTTTTATTTTTATAGATATGTCGTTCTTACAAGCAAGCATCATGAGGGCTACACATTATTTCCATCAAAACGCTCGTTCAGCTGGAACTCTGAAGATATTGGACCAAATCGCGACCTAGTCGGTGAGCTGGCTGCAGCCGTTAAAGAAAAAGGACTAAAATTCGGAGTCTACCATTCTTTGTATGAATGGTTCAACCCCATATACTTAGAAGACAAGAAAGCAAACTTCTCTACTCGTAATTATGCTGAAACAAAGTTGTGGCCCGACTTGAAACAACTCGTGAATGATTATCAGCCGTCAGTCATTTGGTCAGATGGAGACTGGGAGACATACGACACATACTGGAAGTCAACAGACCTACTAGCATGGTTGTACAATGACAGCCCGGTGAAAGACGAAATTGTGGTCAACGATAGATGGGGTATAGGAACTTATTGTAAACACGGAGACTTTTACAACTGTCAGGACAGATATAACCCAGGTAAATCTTTGCTTTTCGGATATCTTTTACCTCTTCGGCATAACAGCCAGCGGCAGCGCCGTGGTGCATGTGGACAAGGTTCTATAGTGCATTCTTATATATATATACAACACTGCCAACCATGCCTAAGCAAGGCGAATTAACCGTAGATTTTTACGGCGAAAAACAGCGTGTGGACAATCGCCCTTTATACAAACAATAAACCGTTGTAAAAAAAAACAACTACTTACGCATCGGTTTCCCTGTAGATCTATTCATTTCATTTGTATTTTGTTTTCCAAATTATCCGCATACTGGTTACACTGCCTGCTGTCTTCCTTAAAAACATCACCGTAACATTACGTTCGGTACCTATACTTACTTATCTACCTTTTCAATTATAGGAACACTACAAAATCACAAATGGGAAAATGCATTCACCTTAGACAGGTTTTCGTGGGGTTATCGGAGAAATATGGTATTAGAAGATGTGATAGATTTGCACGGTTTGCTTGAGGAAATCATCATAACAATAAGTTGTGGAGGTAAGTTCACACAGCAATCAGCAATCAACAATAAAGTTAACGTCAAAAAGTTTAAAATCAATTGAAGAAACACAGTTTTTAATAGGTGACCTATGTGCTGTTGACCATAAACAACCAGTATGAAGCAAGTTTACTTTCTTCCAGGTAATGTTCTTATAAACATAGGACCAACCAAAGAGGGTACGATCGCTCCAATATTCGCAGAGAGATTATTAGGTCTCGGCAAATGGCTGAAGGTGAACGGCGAAGGGATCTACGGGTCCTCGCCTTGGGTGTCGCAGAACGATACCTTCAACGAAAACGTCTGGTACACTTGTAAGAAGAAGGAATACAATGCTGCTAAACCAACGGCAAAGCCAACCGAAGCTGATGTGGTGACGGCAATTTATGCATACTTTTTGGTTTGGCCGAAATCGAATATTATCAGCATGGCCGATATTACAGACTATATACGGGATAAAGACTGGCAGATCAATTTGCTGGGACATCGTGATCCTTTGCGTGTAAGTACCAAAATCCAATCATGTCTAATCATATGATGATTTGTGTATCGTATATTATAGCGTCCACACCTGCCAAAGCGCTCATGATCATGAGAGGTACGTGACGGGGATACACAATGACCCAAAGGTGGATCCAGAGGCGTGTTTTCGTTTAGCTAGCGGCCGCAGCGATGCGCAGCTCATGACGTCACAAACTGCTGCGCATGTGCTGCGGGAAACGAAAACGGATTTTTATCAAGCGATGGTAACCAACCAAGTTACTTTTTTGGCGCGAAGTGAAAATGAACCGATATACTAAAAGTGCTTTAATAGGTCTTCTGACAGAAGAATTCTGTAATGATTTTATATAATATACATAATATACATAATTTACCGAACTGGATCAACAACAACAATACCGCTGACAGTGACATATAAATTACTCTATGACAGCAAGCAGCGATGCAAACCACCTTTGGAGGAGGATTGCAGATTGCGAGCTGCGACCTGCCGATCGGCAGCAGCGTGACGTCACTAGCATAAACGAAAACAGCACCGGTAGCGCCAGCTAGCAATCGCTCGCTGAACGAAAACACGCCTCAGAGGACCCAGGGGGCTATGCCCCTCCCCCACAAGGCCGATTACTTTTGCCGATTATATTGAACTTACATTAGAATGACAGTTAAAAAGAAAAAAAAATCTTCACTATTTTTATTTTTTCTATAGGAGCTCGGTGGCGCAGTGGTATAGCGCTTGGTTCACCGATTGTGAAGGTTAAGCAACTTTCGCAAGGGTCGGTCTTGGGATGGGTAACCAAAAACTTATTATCTCGAGCTCCTCCGTGCTTCGGATAGCACGTTAAGCCGTTGGTCCCGGCTGCATTTGCAGTCGTTAACATCACCCACCAATTTTGCCCTCCTTTCAGAAAAACAAAATTCGGTTCGAACTCACCCATATGCAGAATTTGCAAATTATATAACAGTCATTCTAGAAAACTAGACGTACATGCAGAATCAGATAGTCTACTAAATTTTAAAAAAAGTATTGTCTCTAAATAGATTTTGTTTGTTTTGTAGTTGAAGGTAATAGTGCATAATATGCACTATACACACATATGCACTATATTATTAAAAGGTAGAAAGGCTTCTTTTGCCATTTTGCATGAGGTGTTTACCTGTAATTGGCTGTGCATGTAGCATAATACCACAATCTAAATTACTTAGAATAAGTGTCGATGTAATAGCTGTTGGTGAACCAAATAAATAAAATAAATAAAAATAAAATTCGCACTGGGCCCGCGTGCGTGGTGGGTTATGTTATGGCCCGTCCTCCTTATCCACCCATAAGGAAGGGCTGTGCCCCAGCAGTGGGGACATTAAAATGGCTGACCCAGAACTCACGTCTATGAGCTTTTAAATAAAGTCAACATATTGCAAAAGTGAATAAATATTACTAGACATGACTGTATCTTCTTTTTCATTTCAGTGGGAGGTGTCGGAAGCTGATACAAAAGTTTATTTACCGGATAGATCTGATTTGTTAGACAAACCTGGCCCTTGGGCATTGAAATTCTGGCCAGTGCCACAGTTATTTTCAAGTAATTAGGTAATATTAACATATTAATAAAGTATGCACTAATGCACATAAAAGAGCGACATTGCTAATTAAATTGAAGAAATTGCTTTTCAGCGATTAGGCCGCCAATTGTTCCACTTTTTGGATTGTCCTTGTATTTTTTTATAACGGTGAACAATAAAATGTAATTCATTCATTCATTGTTATATATATAGGTTCTATGACGATGTGTTTTGAAATATTAAAAATGTATCATTACAACCTATTTTATTTCCATTGTAGTTCCTAGTAGCTTCATTTGCCAAACGCATTGAAATTAATTGATGTACACAGCTGAACAAGGTAATTGAATTAAAACTGATTAATTTCTCCAAGAAACTTAAGACCTTAACGCGTTATCATTCGAGTTCGAAATCAATTGTGGATTCCATTAAAAAGATTTATTTTAACATTTACAATATGTCTTCCTGGCAGATATCTAATTTTTAAACGATAACAGAAAACATAAACTAGTGGTTTTGTTATTACATAAAATAATACCCAGTAACTCCAATGAACTCTCGTTTATTACTTTTATCGATGTAACCCATTTGATAAATACAGTTTACACTGAGATAGTGAAAATATAAACAACAAGTTTCAAGTACTGATTAACTGACGTTTGACGACTGACTGGCGTTTCTTACACTTGGTAATCATTTATATTTATATTCATTCATATTTCGATAGCGAAGGTCAAACGTAGAAAGAGAATATCAATCCGCCTTATTGTTCAATATTTTAACAGTTTTATCAGGTAAATAACTATGTAACGTTGTCCAATAAAATATAGTGTAAGAAAAAAGCGATGCATAAAATATGGAAGCAAAGCATTTCAGACGCTTATATTCCACTAGCGCCGCCAATTCATTTATTTTTATTATACTTACGTAAACCATGTCAATATTTAAAAACAACCATGCCCTCTTAAATTGTCTCTAATATTTTTTGAATAATTCTCCAACAGTTTTCATTCCTTCTGTAAGTTTTAAAATCCATTTAAACCAAAAGTAGCCACCGTCATTTCGATTGCATTTTAAAACTAGTACGGTCAGCAACGAAAGTTGTTTAACACTTTAGTACTTTGTCAAAGTAACTTTTTTGACTAATGTTTCAAACTGTGAGACACCTGTTAAAACGAAGTACCAAAGCGTTAAGCGACTTTCATTGTTGACTGTACGCACGACAGCACGGTAGGTTAAACAGTTGAACTACGAAAACAGCTTTTATTACGAACGGCATAAGGGCGGTCTCAAGGTCAACATGTATAGTCTGACGTGCTGCTGACTGTACAAAGAATGAAAAATGTTAACACTTATTAAAAAACTATTACAGACAATTTATGAGGGCATAGTTGTTTCTTTTTTTAAAATTGTCTTGGTTTACGTGTAATGATAGTAGAATGTACAAAAACTGCATAAAATGGGTTTTATGTACGAGTTATACTCTCTGCTTTTCACTTCGATTGTGATTAAATTAAACAACAATAATGTAAAAATCGAAAAAATCTTTTTTTCTTAAATTTTAGTTACAAATTATATAATTTTGGAATGTGCTCATCAAGGCCTTTCATTTGATACCCATATTCAAAAATAGTTTTTTTTTAATTTATTTTTTTATTAATGGTTTGTCAACAATTGCAACAATTAAACTTACTTTCTAATTACACAAAGGAATATTGATCTAATTGCACAATAAATTATAGACAAACACAACATGCACTAAATAAAAGATAATGGTAGTTAAAAATCAAAATTTTTTTTTAGCTTTTAGTTACAAATTAATATAATTTTGGAATGTGCTCATCAAGGCCTTTCGTTTGATACCCATATAAAAAAAAATTAAAAAAAAATCATCAAGGCTTTTCAATTGATACCCATTTTTAAAAATTGAAAAAAAAAATATCATGGATTATGTATAAAAATGAAGAAAATAACAAATTTTTTAACGAAGTTCAATTGCATGTGTGGCTGTTTGCCTGACGACCTTTGTCTTAGAGTCTGAACTTAGACGAAGATTTTACTTCATGCTCTAGACTAGACCTAGAGCATGAAAAGCGATTTTATGCAGCCTATAATACCCAACATAATGACGAACTTTACGAGCATGAGAAGTAAAAAATAAATATATTGGCGGCGCTAGTGGACTGCTATAAGGGCCTTAATAATGATAGGCACTAAATCTGATATTTTATAAGTCAGTCACGTCATGTTTTATTTATTTTAGAGTTCGAAAGGTTTCTTTCACGAAAAATACTCCTACTTTATTTGAACATATTGAAGCTAAACAGTATTATTTATTAACTAAATCCACGAAAGCATAATTTGGCTATGATTACAAAAATAAAATCATCATTTTAAAGATTTATATTGCTTTATACAATTTGCGAAGCACCATGGTTTTCATACACGAAGCTTTGTTGTGTTCTTAAATACAGCTAATATACAAAATATACATATATTTTAACGCAATGACACGCGCCGCCGCCGAGGCACTTATTTTTTATTAAAGATTCTGGTAACATACATATTTTTTTTTCCTACATTATGCAAAACTACAAAGGGTTAAAACAGTATTTTATCTTAAACGTATTATTATTATTAAGTATACCAGAAAATGTATTAACTATGTATTAATTTGACCAAATTATGTGTATATGATTAATAAAGTATGGACGATAACTCTCACTTAAACATGATAAAAGCAAGTTGGCTCAATATTTTGAATTCACACTCGTGCGCAACCTAATACAAAATAAATGCCGGAAATATATCCTAAATCCTACTATTAAATTAGAAACATTATTTGTACGCCTAAAAGTATTACAATTTCAAACATTTATATAAATCTCGTTTTAAATCTACTTACGAAACTAATATGGCTATGCATAAAATAATATTTATAACATACAAAGAGAATTATGCTGGTTTGGTATGGAATGTAGACAATTTAGCATATTTTTTATGATCATAACATGATTTACATGGCAATTTTTTATAAAATAAAATGAACGTTGAAATTTATCGAACAAATATTTTTTTACACGCATTGTTGCGTAATCAGTAATGCCATTTTATTACATATTTCAAAGTTTTTAAGTATACTTGAATTCGTGAATTATCATTAAAACATAACAACGAATAAAAAAATCTTAGGTAACTTCATTTTAAAACATTTCTTTTATTTTATTACATTTTTCTTAAAACACTCTTGTGCTATTTTCTAAAGGTAGTGTCAGTGTCTGATTAAAACAATCTCAATTTCTATAAATAATCAAGCTACTATTTTTTATATTTACATAGCTATATAGTAGCTATTTTTAATACCACTTCATCGATTTGCTTGCCTAATAAATAATGTTGAAACATGTTGATAAGGAATATATACTAAAAATAACTTGCAAAACAAGGAAAATATAGCGAAAACACGCTTAGCTGTAAAATATAAAATCATTGTTATTTATAAAATCTTATATTTATATACTTCATTGCTCTCGTTGATCTTCGTATTACCTTATCTAGTATTATATTATCTGTGGTATTACTGTATACCAAAATATATTTAACTGTTTTGTTATCATTTCATTATTTTGCATAGAAAACTACGCATTATATTGTAATTGTTGATTGAAAAACGACTGCGGGCAAAACAGGAAAATTGTAGAGAGCTATAAATAATATTTATGCAAAGTATATATAATACATAACAGTGATAGATATTGTTTGCTTTTTAATATTTCAGACACTACCATTAGATAGTGGTGACCTTTCTTTAAGACCGACTAGAATTATCAAGAAATAAAGTACCTAACTAAATATTTCTGATTTACGGCCTGGCCACGCAACAGAGCGATTGGAGGCGGTGAGCAAATTCTCTTCATTTCGCGGTTCACCCTCACCGCACAGCGGTAAATAATAATATTTCAGTAACGATTTTTGTTTAGTGGCTTATCAGAAATCTTATGCCACCACATGATTAATGCCGCGTTGACATGGTCAGAGTACACTCGGACCGAGTGTACTCGGATACCTACTCGGACGCAACTCGTATTGTGGCAACCCATATCCAATCGAACTCGGACGACGACATCCGATCCGAGTAGACTCGGATTGCGTTCTACTCTTCCGAGCTGGCTCGTATACGAGTAGAAGGAAAATTGTTAGAAGCTCCCTGTCTGTCGCGACGAAGGATCCAATCGCGAGTCCAAATTCTTCTCCATTTGCGAGATGCCTTATCTTTTTCCCGTCTTAGCTCTTCTATTAATAAATCGGCGACAATTATAATACCATTTGGCACAAAATTCGTCATTTTTCGATGTTGACTTGCAAAAATGAAGAAAGTGATCCGAGTGAACTATGATAATATCAACAACTTTCCTAGTATACTCGTATGAAGCTTACTCCTACGAGTCCACTCGGTCCGAGCAGGCTCTGATCATGTCAACGCGGCTTAACTGTGAAGAAATTTTTGCGATATCTCTTAAACCTGAGAAGTTATAATATAAGAGCTAAAAGTAACACTGTTATTTTGGAGCTAAAACACTGTTATTTTCCTTATGACGTCATCGCGACGTACGCGAACCTTATGCCGTACGTGATAAAGCACAATGCATTGAGCTTGGCATTTCCTTCAAGCCCTTAATAACTCAACCATTTCTAAACTGATTTCAAAAAATCTTTAACTAAATTTATAGCTATTAATATGATTTTATTTTTTATCAATAAAACTATAGGATTCAAACCTGTTACTGATCCTCATTGGCATCACTCGCCATGTATTAGAAATGCGCTCTCCGCTCCGCCGCCGTTTGCTCTGTTGCGTGGTCACTGTGGCCAGGGGCCCAAATCTGCCATTGTTAACGTCATAATCGTATTTCAATTTGTGTTTCGGTTTTGGGTACCGCTGACTGCCGCTCTCTCGCTCGCACATTTCATGTTTTCTCAAGATTTTTTAAAGTGCGTAATTGAAAAATGTGTCTCGGACACTTTTCGCAATATAAGATTACGGACATTTTAAAATATACTACGCGTTCACTTCGTCATTGCCGCTGACGACCGTTATGACGTCACAGCTAACGGTACTGTAGACAAAAAAGTAATCATGTTTTTCATTTTTTTCTTATTCAAAGAGTGTCATTAATTTATATAACAAGTTAGGTTCGCCATTATGTAGGAACTTTACTCTTTTAATCATAAAAACAACACAAATAACGAACGTAATGATTAAATCAACAGAAACAAAAATTAAGCTTTGCATTGCTAGCCGTACTAGCAAGGCGACGCAGGGGGTGCGGTACGACGAAGCGGGCCGGGAGGTAGCGGCAATGATGAAGTGAATGCGAAGTATCTGTTTTTTGTTGTAAAAGTAAAAAAAGTTGTCGTTTTTAACAGTTATTGAACTGGCAAAAACGATAACATTTTGTACTTCAGCAACTCGAAACTGAAATATAATTTGAAATGTCCGTAATCTTATATTGCGAAAAGTGGCCGAGACATATTTTTCAATTACGCACTCAGATTTAAGAAATATAAGAAAACATGAAATGTGCGAGCGAGAGAGCAGCAAAATGTGTACGGACTCTTAAGAAACAAGAACTGTGTCAAAAAGCATTACAACTCAATCACGATTGAAACACGGTTATGACGTTAACAATAGCAGACTTGGGGTACAGGTCGTTCGTTCTTTTGTAAGCTACGAAACTAGCAGAAAGTATGGAATAACTTAGAGCAGCTAACTCTCGAATATACAAGACGATATTTAAAATTTCTGCCCCCCTTAACTTTTTACGAACTTCGTTAAGTGGGACTCACATATTCTACTTATCACAAAATTTTACCTCTTTAAGTCCGATGAACTCCATCAGCTACGATATTGACTGCAACCTGTCTCGATGCCTTAAAGCCTCCAAATGAGGAAGCAGTGACACCTAAAAACAAATAATTGAAAACATATAATATATTGTTTATAACAATAACAATAACAATAAATTTATTTCGATAAAAAGTGTTGTGTTACAGTAATTAGTGGCCGGTGTCCCCTTTTAAGCATACAATGCCTGTAACAAGAGACACCGCTCTTCCATAACATTATTTTATGTATTTTTTGCATTACATTATGTAGTATAATAACAACTTATTATAATTATTATTATATTAATAATAAAATAGGATAGATTATTTTGCGCGCGAGTGTGTTTGTGTGTGTGTGTGTGCATGCATGAGTATATAGGTAGTATATAGGTAGGTAGGCATGAGTATGTATATATATATATATATATATATTTATATATGTATAAATATGTATGACAGAAAAACAATATGAATGATGCGCTAATAAGAGATTTTTAGAGGTATTATTTTATGTTTTGTAAGAACAGCTCTGTCATGTCATAGTCAAGTGATTCCAACCATGTTAGTACCGACTTTTTGCATTCTTTATAAGGTTTGGAGTAAATGTCTAGTTCTTTATTAATTTTATTATAAACTCTGGCCGAAATACTATTATATTGTGCTCTAGCAAACATTGTTTTAGTTGAAGGAACTATAGCCACATTACATTTTCTTCTACTTATTTTATTGTTTTTAACATACGGTAAATTCTTGTGCTTTTTTAAAATTATATGTTTTATATATAGTTTCCTAACTGAAAGCAACCCACAATCAAGATAAAGTTGTTTAGTAGGGTACCTAAAGCGTTTAAAATACATTGTTTTTATTAGAGCACGCTGCGAGCGCTCAACCTCTATAAACTTAGTTTTTGCTGCACCACCCCAAATAGGAATGCAGTAAGCCAAGATAGATTCAACCAGGGCAATGTATATTCTATTCAAGAGATTAATTTGGGGATCTCGATCCATAACAGGTTTCTCATCCCTTGGGATCAGATGTCTTAATGAGCGGAAGATCCATGTTAATTTCCTCACTCTTCCAGCAAGTTGGTCAAGATGGGGATACCAGGATAGTCTCTGGTCCAGGACAACGCCTAAATACTTATAGTTGGTGACTTTGTCAATAAGTGGACAGTTACAGTTATTCATAGTGTCATTGCAATTGTGAACCTTCAGACTGAAATTGTCAGCATTGTTTATGGGCATTGTTTATGGGTTACAAACATTACATTACGCTATATTGAACCACGCGAATCCACATTTTTAGGGTTCCGTAGCCAAAATGGCAAAAAACGGAACCCTTATAGATTCGTGCGTCATGTCTGTCTTTCCGTCCGTCCGTAATGTCACAGCCATTTTATTCCGAAAGTATTAGGATTACACAGTAGTACTAGGTAGATGTATTCTGTTAACCGCTTAACGATTTTAACACAAAAATAAAAAAAAATAAAGATAAAGGAGGGGCTCCCCATACATGGAACTTAAACTGAAAAAAAAAGATTTTCATCATACCAATACGTGCGGGGTGTCTATAGATAGGTCTTCAAAAATGATATTGAGGTTCCTATGACATTTTTTTCTTAAAGTCAACCGTTTGAAAGATAAACACTGCCAAAGTGGTAAAATGTGTCCCCCCCCCCTCTAACTTTTGAAATAGGTGAGTGAAAAATCTAAAAAAATATATGCTATAGGTCTTTATAAAACTTTCACTGAAAATTGGTTTGAACGAGATATAGTAATTAGTTTTCGAGATATATCATATTTTCCAAAACCGCAAATATAACTTTGTCATTCATACACTGTGAAAAACAAAGTTATTTTTACAGACGAAAAATGATAGTGGTATTAAATATGGTATGGTATAAGGTAACTACGGAATCCTACGGCGCGTGGCCCGACACGCACTTGGCCGGTTATTTAAAACTCTTGTCGAAATATTATTTGCTAGATCGAGAATACCACGACGATATGGCGATGCCTGGCTCACCGATACCGTAAGCTCGAATAGGTTTTCTAGTTTCTAGGAAAATATAGACGATTCAAAAGTGCTTAATTATTACGATATTTATTAATTATACGAAAAGAAAACTATAGAAAAATGCGGTAACGGGCGGGCTAAGGTGTAGCGCTATCCCCCGGAAATCTCATATTTATTCGTATTTGAAAAGTCCCTTGACGTTAAGGCACGAATTCTCAGTGGTTTATCGGTAGAATAGGGATGATGACTAATGAATAAAATAACGAAATACTAATAAAAATCGTAAACATATTAAACTTTTAGAGTAGCTTGTATACCTCTTGGTTTTATATATTGCATATTATTTATTTTATGACCCTTCAAAGTTGGACAAGTCCATTTAAAAAGTATAAAATTTATTAAAATAAATGATACCTTTAATTAGTCCGTAAAATGTATAGCAAATTTGTCTAAGAAACTATTTTGATAAACACAATATTTAATATAGCTGCCGAACAAATTTCCTACGCGTTGCATACAAACTAGCAAGGCGTGACGTCATCACTTAGTAGCCGTTAGTATGGAGCGTTTTTGGGCATTTGTCCATTTGTGTGATTTCACACTGTGATATCTCGGGCAGTTTTCATGCTAGCGACTTAATTCTTTTACCAATGTTTCTTTTTTTGAGAGGTAATTTATGTAACATAAAATAAAAAAAATAGTCATCATCCCTATTGGGTCAAATTAATTAATTTGTATTAGTATTCACAAACCTTCTGATTGAAGAAGTCTTCCACGGGCTCTTGAGCGAGCATGGTGGCTAAGAACTGCTCCAGGGTTATAGACCAAAAGCATTCGGTGGAAGGTTCAGTGCCCTTTGTGGGAGATGGCAGAGGTTTATCTGGGTCTTCGGTTGGATTGCCGTTGGGGTCCATCTAGTGAATAGAGCATTAAAGTTATTTTTTTATAATCACAAGAGACTAATTTTGCATAGTGAAAGTCTTTACAGTAGGGCGCATACTGTAAAGACTTTTTTAATGTTTGTTATCAACATAGGTATTAATGTTTTGTAAGAGTGTCCCGTTTATTTTTCTGATTTCAGTATTCACAAAACTCTACATTAGCAATGTTTTATTATGCAGTAAATATATTTAATGGAACTCTCAATCGTTTTCGTATTGAATTTGTCAGGTTTGTTTTTTTTAATAATTTATGAGTTTTTTATTAAATCACCTAGTATATTTATTTTACTTACTTCTTGCTGTTTCGCCGCTGCGGCCATATAGAGGCTGTCCTGTGAAATCTCTCGGTCAAATAGAGGGCGCTGATTTAGCTCCCCGAGTTGCAGGAGCAGTGTACCTTTTAAAAAAACGGGATAACAAATCTCTCGGCCGAACTATTGATAAACATCTATTGCCGAAGACCACGTGTTGAGGGCATGATCATTCCTTGAAGTGTTTTTTCTAATTAATAATGTTATGAAAAAACAATATTATTATAAAATAGTGATGCTCCTTTTGCATTTACACAACGAATCGTCGCGTCGGCTACACCGGTACACGGGATAGTTAATACTTCTGTTTGTACCGTACAAATTTAGCCCGGCCACATACAGTCGGAATCCAGATTCGGAATTCCGAACGGAATTTCGATAATGTATGAAGATTCCGTACGCATCCCGCATCTGTGTGGATTCCGCATGTGTGTGGTAGGTCCATAGATTTGTATGGATTAGCTGCGTTCGGAAGTACGTATGTACGGAATTCTGTGACGGAATTCCGTCTGTGTGTGACCAGTCTTAAGCTATGCATGTAATATAATAAATAAATAAAATCAAGTGACATTGACAAGGGGTTTTTGGCGCCAGTTCGGTGGCTATTTTCATTATTTGCAAATTGTTTCATAGTGGATATTGTGTCTTAAAATTGGTGCAGTTTTGTGGTACAAGTGTCTACGCATCTAAACATTATGTGGGATAATTGAAATAGGTACGATCTTGGTTGTGTGAAGCTGAGACGTTTATTGAAGTGGTGGCTACCTCGGCAGAACTTACCGAGTAAACTGTATCGATATATTTGATGCCAAATGCTCCAAGCAGCATTGGAAGGCGATGCAGCCGCATTCTAATGTAAACTGAAAATACCACTGAATTATTTAACACTTGACACTGGCAAAAATTACTCCCTGAAGAGGAGCAGATTGCCATAGCAAAAATAAAAAGAAGACATTGACAAGAAGCGATGGCAAGGGTAAACTCTAAGCCCAGCCACATACAGACAGAATTCCGTACATACCACAGATAATATAATACTAGTCCATACAAATCTATATACCTACCACACACATGCGGGATTTTTCCGTACGGAATTTTCATACATTATCGATATTCGCGAATCAAACTTATGCATATTCCGTATTACTTACCAGCAAGTACAACAGCCTCGTACAGCGCTGGCTCGTGCTGCGTCAAGTCGTGCAACGCGGCCAGTAGTTGCAGGAAGTGTGCGCGGGGGAGGGGCGGCGCGGCGGGGGGAGGGGCGGCCGAGCCGGGCGTGGAGGGGAGGGAGGACGGGAGGCCGGTTAGTGCGCATGCGCGGACTGAGTCCACCGTGTGGGAGTCGCCGCTGCTGCCTGCTGGAGGGAAAAATAAATGAGGTTTTGAAGTGAAACTTATATAGTCGACGTCAAACGATCAGAGGCCCTATTTTTGAATCCTTCGGCTGGCGTCGAGTGCTCGTTACAGACTTATCTGACCTACTTTTCTTTGGTATGATTTTTTCACCCCAAAAAGAAGAAACAATGTATCACATTCATCTGTCAAATGCGACCGGTCGCTAGGTGGTTTCTAATTAGATAATCAGCCCGCCAGTGGCCAAAACTGGAACTAAGTGTTATTAGTTACATATTATTATTACCTAGGTTACAGATGACAGCGACACTGTCACCGAGTCAGATAAGTTTGTAAAGAACGCTCGACCGAAGGATTTAAAAATATTTCATTCATTAAAGCCTGCCAAAACACCTGAACATTTGACAAAAATCAACCTTATCTCGAGACATTAAAGTGCACTTTTGTTTGTTCTTAGACAACAAATGAAAGTTCACCTTATTGTCTTGAGATAAGGTTGATTTCGCAGTTTTGAATGCTTAGCCCCCTACTCAAATGGCCAATTTTCTATTCGTTCGCTAACTTAAAGCTTAAATAATAAGCAATTAGATGATCAAGTCACATGTTGCAAGTTTATGTAAATCACAAACATTGTTGTATTGTATGGAATTGACAAGCCTTCGACCCGTAAAACCAAAACAAGAAGTTTAGACATTTTGCCTTGAAACTTTTTTTAATACCATGTTGTGGTTGTGATAGATGGTGGCAAAGGTGTAATCTCCATTCTGCTGTTACTTTCATACATTTGTAAAGTCGAAGAGACTTTGACTTTTTTAAATTTTTTCGCGCAATAGAAAAATATTTAGCCAATTTGATTTTTTTCGGACATTTCCTATTTAAGGTTTCGTTAAGAATCGAATTCTAAAACATTAAATCCATACATGTTAAGAAGCAAAGCAATAGTGAAAGTTTGTTAATGTGTTGGTAGGTTTGAATGCTCAGATAATTTTGATGCTGACTGTAATTCGTGGTGAACTTTATGCGATTTCTGAATCGTTTCATTAGTGTAAGTAAAATTATACTTTAGCTTCTAAAACATTCGATGCGACTCGATTAGATTATAATTTAGAACACTTAATTGAGTGAATACTTATTTTCCAACTGTTATGTCACTGTCGGCA
This sequence comes from Agriphila straminella, assembly GCA_950108535.1. Taxonomy (NCBI): domain Eukaryota; kingdom Metazoa; phylum Arthropoda; class Insecta; order Lepidoptera; family Crambidae; genus Agriphila; species Agriphila straminella. The sequence continues at coordinate 13,951,182 of OX467309.1, read as the reverse complement.
AATTCATTAGAACTGGTATAGAGGAGAGTTTGTTCCAGCAATGTGACTTTTTGGAATTCTAAAGGAGGCGAAACATTATTCAGTATTATCAGGTATTCTTATTGTAACTAATTTTAGTAAATAATAGCACAGAATAGATAATAGTACTAGCGTACAGAAGTTGCACTCCGCAAAATCGTTAAAGCGCTCTCTTAGCTACAAAATATTCACCTAGTAGTGGCCTCTCTTTCTATCGCGTAGGTCTTATCTTTTCTGACGTATGAAATTTGTCCTCTCAGAGGACGCCGAGCGACATACTCGCGCGCGGAGTGACAGAGCCCTGATAATAATAATAACTATCTTATAACTTTAATATTTTAATACCTGAGTGACTAAGTATGCTGTCACTTGACTTATCCATGTGGTTCCCTGAACTGCATACTTCGCTGATTGACCTTTGCAGTGAGCTCCCTGGTTCAGGACTTGGTGGGTTCTCTATGCTACAATGAAGAAAAATGATTACTTATTTCATTTACTTAATACACATACTAGTTTACAGCTAGTTTATAATGAAGCAAATAAATAAATGAATATAGAAGGTTTTCCTAAACCGACAACTTCAATTGACTTTAAACCTACACGTGTTTGTCGTAAAATTCGAAATCGATTGAGGCCCGGCCCTGTGTTGTCTAATTTCAAAATCTATCACAATCACTTTCATTTGACAGATGGATGTGATTGGATGGTTGCCTTTGGTCAGTTTTTATTTGTGCCAAAAGAAGTATCAATGTGTCACATCTATCTGTCAAATGAAAGCGATTGCGATAGATTTTGAAATAAGACAATTAGTCAGGTACGTACAGTCACTAGCAACGAAAATGTACACACTATCTACAGAACACTTACATTCTATTAATCTCTATGTGGCAGTGTAGTATGTCATAGAAACTATTGAATAATGTAATGTGACCTCGTGTGTACAAAATGTACATGTGTACAGACTGCCGTACAAATAAACGAAGAATAAGTTTATACTTAGAATAACCAAAAAAGCTCTGTGGCTGTGTGGTTTAGCGCCTAGCCCAGCGATTGCGGAAGTTAAGCAACGTTCGCATGGGTCGGTCATGTGGCATGGGATGGGTGACAAAAAAAATATTATCTCGAGCTCCTCCGTGCTTCGGAAGGCACGTTAAGCCGTTGGTCCCGGCTGCATTTGCAGTCGTTAACACCCACCAATCTGCAATGGGCCCGCGTAGTGGGGTAAGGCCCATCGTCCTTACCACCCATAAGGAAGGCCTGTGCCCCAGCAGTGGGGACATCACAAATGGCTAACGGACATGGACAACCAAAAAATGAGTTTTAGACGTCAAACGTAAGAAGTAATATTGCTAAGCAATATTTTTAGTTAAACTAGGTATAAATTTATTCTTTGTTTATTAGTAAGGCAGAGAGGTTTGGTTCTGAATACAAAATAAACAATACCATCACCCCCACCCAACACACTTCGATAGTTCAAGAAAGAAAGTCAGAACCGATAAAACCAAACCATTTAGATAAAGTCAATCAGAATGACACAGTCCCTCTCTTAATATTAACAACCAACACCTTAAAGGATGCACATACTTATTGAGACCATGGGCCACTTGGGAAAATGATGAATTAATGGCGGGCCACCAGCACAAATAAAAAAAATTAAAATAGCCATAAAGGTTTTTTCAAATATAGGTAAGTACGAGGGAATATTATTGCTGGCGGGCCACTGGCATATTGCCGACGGGCCACATGTGGCCCGCGGGCCGCAGTCTGTGCATCCCTGCCTTAAAGCAAGCCTTTAAATGTGCTCTAGGACTTCTCTCCTAGTGTCATAATACCCAACGAAACCTTGTCAAAATTAAATGCCCCATTCACACACATACATAATTGAAATGCAATCTTACTAGGTTTCTTTGGAGTCCACAATATTAGGCTCTCCCACCTCTGAATCAGTAATTGACCTGGCAATAATTAATGAATGAATAAACATGCTTTTGATTCCACGATCATTGTAAAAATACCTTATATAATTAATAATGCTAGAAAATCGATTACTGCATTCGCTTGGATTTTCAGATCTTAACAGAAACGCTTACATGCTACAGAAAGTACGACAAAAGAAATTAAACTTATTAAGAGTTAATTATAAACTTAAGTATACTTTTTATATAAATGATTTTATTTTATATAAATGATTTATGATTTATTTATTTATAAGAACCATATTCGTCCACTGATTTGAATCTGTCCTGATTCGTCACTATCGGCCTTACCACAAAAGATTTTAAAACACTGTTTAATAAAAACACTGTTTAAATGTGATGCCATCTCTTTCAAACAATATTGTCAAAAAAGTGACAGCATCACATTAAAACAGTGTTTTAGTAAAACACTTGTTGAACAGTGTTTAAAAATCTTTTGTGGTAAGGCCGTTAAAGTTTAGTAGAGACGGCGCACGACGTGTGCGCAGAAGTGTGTGGGCCTCAGTTCGTGGTGGGACAGTAATGGCGGCGCGTGCGCACAGTATAACGCGCGCAGTCTCCATTGGTACCTATTTACCTAATATAGGTACTTAAATACAGCTATAGTTACCTGTCAATGAATGAGATAGCATCAGCCTGCCTAGCATGACTGATTTATATCGCGTGATATAGCGTTTTATCACGTTTAACTGTCAAAAAGACAAAAGAATTTGACAGTTGAGTGTCGATAAAATGCTATATCACGCGATATAAATCGGTCATGCTAGGCAGGCTGTGGCCAGTTCCTCGCCCGTGTCCGTGAAGTGTGTGGGCCTCAGTTCCTGGTGGGACCGTGGGACAGTAATGGCGGCGCGTGCGCACAGTATAACGCGCGCAGTCTCCATTGGTACCTATTTACCTAATATAAGTACTTAAATACAGCTATAGTTACCTGTCAATGAATGAGATAGCATCTGTGGCTAGTTCCTCGCCCGTGTCCATGAAGTGTGTGGGCCTCAGTTCCTGGTGGGACCGTGGGACAGTAATGGCGGCGCGTGCGCACAGTATAACGCGCGCAGTGTCCATTGGCACCTATTTACCTAATATAGGTACTTAAAAACAGCTATAGTTACCTGTCAAAGAATGAGATGGCATCTGTGGCCAGTTCCTCGCCCGTGTCCGTGAAGTGTGTGGGCCTCAGTTCGTGGTGGGACAGTAATGGCGGCGCGTGCGCACAGTATAACGCGCGCAGTCTCTGTTGAGCGTCGGCTCGACAACTAAGGCCTAAAGCGAGACTGAGGCCGCGAGCACTCACGAATCCGTCGTCATCGTTGTCCATTAACTATGGATAATAAGGCTTGTGTTACATTATAATAAGGATATTGATTGATATCTAAGTAAAAATAATTCGGCAGTATTATATTTCTTGAAAGAATCACGGGGAAAAAAATATTGTGGTCCCATCCAGAGACAAAGGGCCGGAAGCCCGGGACCACGGGCGACAAAGGTGAATAGGCACTGAGAATCTGATTTTAGATAGAAGAAAGGGATTTAGAATATTCTCATTATAATAGATGTCGTTAAGTGTGAGCCTTATTTGAAAGTAATAAAAAAACCAGCTCTTATGATCGATGGATTTGGTGTATAGGTTTTTTATCCACAGTTGACAATCAGAAATATGTTTTTATAGTCTCTAATCATTGTTTTATATTAGCTGTATAACAAAAAAACGTTTTTTGAGAACCTACCTTAAACATTCTAGCAGTGATGACTTCAGCATAATCGCCTTTAGCCCACGGTGATAAGGCTGAGAATAGCATTTTGAACTGCGAATAGTCGATTCTGTACGCTTCGTATGGAGCTTCTAATCGCTCGCATGGCACTCGTTTAGCCCATAAAAGCTCTTCACGTATGGCACTTAGTAATTCCTGAAACAATTTGGTAAGTCATAAGCCGAAACAAAGAGAACAAACACAACAAACTTAAAACAATTTGAAGTTTTGAAAAGAAAAAAATGTGTCTTGCATCAGTCCTAGACGCTTAATGCATTCGCTTGGGCACTGAACGCGAAAATCAACCTAATAACTACACTAATAAAGTTCCCCAATCAACCTTACCTGCAATTCATTCGGCTCCAGCAGTTTGCAAAGCTCTCAGCGTATTCCTTTCTAAGCGAGGTGCCTCACTACTCTGAGTCGGTGTTTCAGTCCTTGACGCTTAATGCATTCGCTTGGGCACTGCACGCGAAAATCAACCTAATAACTACACTAATAAAGTTCACCAATCAACCTTACCTGCAATTCATTCGGCTCCAGCAGTTTGCAAAGTTCTCAGCGTATTCCTTTTTTAAGCGAGGTGCCTCACTACTCTAAGTAGGTGTTTCAGTCCTTGACGCTTAATGCATTCGCTTGGGTACTGCACGCGAAAATCAACCTAATAACTACACTAATAAAGTTCACCAATCAACCTTACCTGCAATTCATTCGGCTCCAGCAGTTTGCAAAGTTCTCAGCGTATTCCTTTCTAAGCGAGGTGCCTCACTACTCTAAGTAGGTGTTTCAGTCCTTGACGCTTAATGCATTCGCTTGGGCACTTCACGCGAAAATCAACCTAATAACTACACTAATAAAGTTCACCAATCAACCTTACCTGCAATTCATTCGGCTCCAGCAGTTTGCAAAGCTCTCAGCGTATTCCTTTCTAAGCGAGGTGCCTCACTACTCTGAGTCGGTGTTTCAGTCCTTGACGCTTAATGCATTCGCTTGGGCACTGCACGCGAAAATCAACCTAATACCTACACTAATAAAGTTCACCAATCAACGTTACCTGCAATTCATTTGGCTCTAGCAGTTTATCTTGTTGCAAAGCCCTCAGCGTGTTCCTCTCTAGACTATCTTCGAGGTGCCTCACTACTCTAAGTCGGTGCTTCATTCCTAGATGCTCAATGCACTCGCTTGTTACACTGGAGCCGTATGTACGGTACGCTTGGTATACTAGGTCTTGGATTTTTACTGTCTGGAAGAGAGACGAGAGATAGGTTACAAAATTCAATTATAAAATACAACAAATGGTCTTCCACGCATAGATTACGTCAGAAATTACTAATTATTAGTAACAATTTTAAAAAAGTCAGAAAAAACAGTCGTATGGTTTACTCAGCAGATTAGTATTTGATTTTATTTAGAAATAATTCATTTGACGTCAAAAATAAAGATGTTCCATTTTTGTATGGAGTCTGGGCCCATTTGGGTAACCCGTGGCCTACGGTCATAAAATTATATTTTATGGAAAGAGAACAAAATAAGGAACCTGTCGATGTATCAATATTTTTTTTTAAACCTGCATTCTTTTTTTAAGTTGGATAGTTAAAGTTAATAAAACAGCAACCCAAAACGTTTTTCTACCTTGGCAACATCGATTTTTTTCTGTCATTATGTCACATTGATGCTGTCAGATGTCAACAAATGACATATCAACAGCCAAAGTAGTAATTTTAATTAAAATAAAAATTCAAAGGAATATCCCTTAACAGCCGGCAGCTGCACAAAATGGATTTTCAGGATTAAATTAACAGTAGAAACTTGTAACAAGCATAAGAATTTATTGATATACTCGGGAGAGTAAAATTAATAGTAAGACACTTTCAATTTAAAGCGAAAACATTAAGAAATACACGATGAAGAGCACCATTATTTGAATTTTTAAATATTTTTTATTTATGTTTGCAAGGATTAATATTATTTTTCTTTTTGGAAACCTTGTCCCACGAGAGAAATCTACGAGAAAAAAAAATATTATGGGTGTAGGAAAATTTTAAAAAAGTGAACCCAGGAAAGAACGAGTCCTTTATATTGAATGACTTTGGATGATAATTAAATAAATAAAAAATTGTGCGCGTCAAAATCGCATTGGTATCTGTAGCCTCTATACAGATATAATGTATCCTATTTATTAACCAGCAACTTTTTCTGTCCAAATAAAGATAAAAATAATAAGGTGACAAAACAAGGAAAAGCACCACTGACGCAATAACTTTATTATTTATATATTACTAGCTTTTCCCCGCGACATCGTTCCCGTGGAAATTTTAGAAAATCTTAATGCTGGTAGGCGTTCCCGTCCCTGTTCCTGTCCCCGTTCAGAATTGGGTCCAGATATCTTAGTTTCCCTTTCCCTGACCCTTTCCACTTCCCTTCCCTTTTCCCCTTCTCCTTTCCAAAACCCTTTCTTAGAGCGCACCTACACCATGAAAGGTATCTACACTAACAATGGTGTCTCTACACTCTCTACCTTCTGCCTTAGGACTCTACGCGTATCCCAACAATCAATCAATTTAGAGTTTTATATGAATGATGTATTTATTATGTTACCCTCTGCGCAGTCCTCGGTTCGGTGGAGAGCGCCACCGCCTCGTCGTTATAAATGCCTTCCAAGTAATCGCTCAGTATCTGCATCGCTTGCCCGTCTTCCGCGCACTTCAGCAGTTTCTCACGGTTTATATCGAGGATTGTGAGGGTCACCTGGAATGTTTTTTTTTATAACAGCATTTTTATTATACTTTGCGAAATGATTAATGTTTGTTTTAGTAATTAGAAATGATCGAGACTCGTCCAAACCCAAACATAGCTAAAATAATACCTGCCGCTGTAGCTTTAACATACGTATTCAAGAACAATACAACGAGCCTTGCCTAAGCGAGCGCGCGCACGGCGTTGAAACAGAGCTCTGTGATTGGTTCGTTTGTTTTACGTATTACGTGTGATTGGTAGTTGGGAGGCAATGTGAGGCCCCATAGTAATGTTTGCGAATACGGGTAAAAGCAAATTACACAAGGAGAGTTTCTCGCACGCTAGCGGCGAAAAATCGTATACAATTATCGCATGGCAAAACTCGCCATTCGATTCTGGCCTGCGGTTGTTTACATTTTGACAAAAACTAGTATCAATCAAGCGATTCTCGAATGCGAATATCGCAGGCGAGACTCGCTTCTCTTCTACTGTTTACACTACATCAACTACATGCGAATACTAGACTGAACAAAAAAGTCGTGTTTTCGAAAGGCGAAACTCGTAAGCGAAACTCGTAAGAGAAACTCGTATAGTTTGTTTACACAGGCTCGCGGTCTAGGAGTTTAAGTAGCGATAATCGTATTCGAGAGGCGAAGCTCGAAGCATTTGTTTACACTAGGCGAGAATATAAAACGCCACTAGCGTGCGAGAAACTCTTCTTTTGTAACAGCTTCTCGAATGTGGTTATACAGGGTGTATTTGTAACAACTCTCCAAATTTTAAGGATGTGTTCAGTCCATGAAACTGAACAACTTTTTCCATGAAACATGTGTCGAAATATGCCAAAAAATTTTGATCATCCCATACTAAACTGATCACGTGATCTCTTTGATTTGTATGAAAAGACTGAACACATCCTTTAAATTTGGAGTGGTTACAAATACACCTTATATATATACGCCAAAATGCCATAAATGACAACCCAACGTAGACAAACCTTGTTTTATAAAAAAACAGCATTATCAGGTAGACAATTTTTTTTGGCGAACTAAACCTGCAGGAACAAGCTTTTGTTTTTCATTCGCTGTTCTTTAATTTTACTAACCTGGAATATAACCTTAGCCCCATCATAGAAGAAGCAGTCCATGACATTAACAGCGCACTCGTAAGGCATCACGCTGATGAACAGCGTCAGGAACCAGGATAAAGAGATCATCTTCATCACTCCAAGTTCATCGAGCTTCGCGTGAAGCTCTGGGAGGTGGGCTTTGGTTAGCTCTTCTAGCACTCCTTGGTCCACCTTGAAAGATTTATTATGGATTGGGCACCACGCATACAACCCCAAATATTTTTAAAGATACTTGCCTAAGAGCTGATTTTTCAATGCCTAGATATTTTTTTCTAGCTTAATAGATAACTTATTAAATAAAACCGACAAATTGAAAATGTTAGTCATTCGCTTGACTGTCAAATGTTTTGAATGCCATTTATTTTATTTGGTTAATAATTTTACTGACTGGTATCTGTTATCTGAGGATTGAAAAATCAGCCCTAAAAAACAAAAATAATACTGAGAAATCTATGACAATCACAACTTACCAAAGCCCCAACTACCCTAGTATTGTAGTAATCCGGTAGCAAAGTCTCGCATATAGTTGCTAGCAACCAAAACGCCTGTTCTTCCGGACAGTAGATGAGCAAAACTGAAGCTACTATGTTCATCGCCTGACAGTATCCGATGGTGGGGTTTTTAAGTGCGTATGCGCATAGTACGCGGCGTAGGGCGGATATACCTGTAAAATGGAAAATAAAATACAATTCTGTAAATCCACAGATTACATAATACTTTAGGTAATTCTAAGCTTAGTGCTTGCCACTGCAATAAGAAACAACGACGATACCATAACACGACACAAACACATACATTGACGTTTTAAACTATAGTTCAATAAATAACTCATTATTTTTTGTGCAATATTTAGACATGACAGTTGTAAAGATGTAAGTTGTAGTTGTAAACATATGTTTATCTACACTCACAACGTAATGTTCCAAATATGAATTCAAAAAAGGTAATATAAATACGTACTTTATTTTCGTGAATAGGTAAAATAAAAAATAAAACTCATTACGATGCAGTTAGCTGCATCATAATAGTAGTTTATGATACTGCCACATAATGAGGGGTATTAAAACATGAGTGTGTGTTTAAAAACGAATTTCGTAGGTGTGTTTTATTCTTGCTTAAAAATATGAAAAAAATTGAGTCTGCAAAATTATTTTAGATGCAGCTAAAGAAATGACTTATATTACAAAGTAGGTACGTACATAGCTAATACAACCAAAGTCTCTCTCTCTTTTCTAACGTTGATCTTTTAATTAGTAGGTAATCCCAAATGTATGAGTGTAGATAAAGTAGTGTATGAAACTGCACATAACTAGGTATTAAAACACTCGTGTGATACTATTAAAAACCTCGCCTACGGCTCGGTTTTTAAACACACACTCATGTTTTAATACCCCTCATTATGCATCAGTATCATAAACTACTATTGTATGATGGATTTGGTGACATTTTTAGTGCTGATTAGCCTCCTGATTACGTAACGTACGAGTAACGTCACAGTCTTAATACTACCAGGGGCCCAATCGCGCTAATTCTGAACGTTAAAACCAAAACCATTACGTTATCATTGAGGTTTTTTACCTAAGAATCTTTTGTTTAGCTTTCGAATTATCATTTGAATTGTCCAAGATTGGCATGATAATGCTAGGCTCCCTAGGCATAGCTTAAAGCGAGTGTTTTCTGCAAACGAAACTGAAACGGTAACGATTAAGCTTTGGTTTTATCGTTGAAAATTCTTGATCGAAGGTTAGGTATGATAAATGAGTTATCCGCAAATTCACGCACATACTAGTACCTACATCAATAAACCTAGTTCAGATTAGCGTTGAAAATTACACGTACCTACTACCTACCTAGCTACATATACCTTCCAGTCGCCCGACTCATGTTGTTGTTTAGTGCAAAAGGGTTTAGATCTTATGATTAAAGTTAAGACACATAATACTCACCAACATCATTCTGGAAAGCCGGGTGCTCTGGTAGCGACCTATGCAAATCCCTCTCAATCTCATCATTGACCGGATTCTTAGAAGCCAAAGCTTCTTTTACCAGTTTCTCATACAGGCCCTTATTCTGAGCCTTCTGCAGTATGGACCCTGAGAACACGCTCCATAGTTCTCCTCGTAAGGACTCTGGTATACCGTTCACGACCAACTCGCTACCGGCTGTCGTTTGGTACATGCTGACTCCGCGACCCACTTCGGACATGTGGTCTTCCCATAGTTTTTCCTATAAAAAGGGGTATTATTAGGGGGGTCTCACTAAGCGATTAAACTTTTATACTAGCCTACTGCTCGCGGCTGACTCAGTCGATTCAGCGCACGATGGATGTCATTTTAACGGTGTGAGGTAATATGCTTGCCCGCAGATTCGCTCGATGTACTGCAGAGGTGAAAGTGACGCTATTTAAAGCGTTTTGTCAGTCCTTCTATACGAGCGGTCTGTGGGTGACATATTCACGGCGATCCTATGACATCTTGCGTGTTCAGTACAATAACTCCTTTAGAATGCTGTTGGGGCTGCCATGGCGCTGTAGCGCCTCAAAAATGTTTGCAGACTCGCACACAGACGGGTTTCATGCTATTATGCGTAAAAAAGCATTTTCCCTTCTACAGCGACTACGTAACAGAGGTAACAGCATTCTGAAGGTGATTGCTGCTAGACATGATTGCCCCATTCAAAGACACTGGGTCGAAATTGCAATGGGGCTGAAGAAATAAGATGTTAAACTTAAATAAGCTAACAATACTAACGTAGGATTAAGTAAAAATTGTTACTAACATATTACTAATAATCTATGGATGTAAAGTCTGAAATAAATGTTTTATTATTATTATTATTATTGTGTCGATTGAGACAGAGCTACGCGACAGTAACGGAAGCGCTTCGGAGGCGCTTATAATAATATGGGCTTCTATTCGTTTAGTATTATATTATCTGTGGTACTTATATTCAATGGTATTGTGAATGATGTGTAATATCGCGGCGTTTATAAAGAAATATTTTTACATTTTACGAATAAAAATGCATTCCACTTTATTTAGAGCACATTGGTCTCTTGTTTTATTCATTAAACTAATCTAATAATAAATAATAGTTAGTAATAAATTAATAATATATCTAATTGTTTTATTAGTTATTGAATTCCATATTATGAAATCAATTATTGCAAATGCATAAAGAATTTATATACCTTCTTCTGTTGTATTTGCCGAATAGGCGAAGTCTGGTTTGTTTTGAATAGGGTCATCAATGGTGGCTGAGACGTCCATTTCTTTTCGCCATCTTCCTTCCTCGCAACCGCCAAAGTCGCCTTCTCCCTGTAGACAGCACTGTAGATTCAAGTAATTGAGAATGTGCCATGGAATTTGAACCTTAAGTATATCAAACCCAGAGCTCGAAATCGTTAGTAACAGCATCCCGAGAAGACTGCGAAGAAACCCTTTGCAAGCTGTTATCATGCTGCAACATGCTTAGAAAATAGTAAATTATCCGTTCAGTTTCACATTATTAAAACAACAGAATCTCAACACTTCTGAAGAAAAGATCTTGTAGATTCTAAATCCCACTAAAATAAACTTTTTTTCTTCAATGAAATTGTCTAGAAATAATATTAAAGCGCTTATTACACCATCCTGAATGTCGGACCCGGAATTTAGTGTCCGATTTAGGACGAGAAATTCAGTCGCCAATTAGACCGTCCTGAATGTCGTATCCGATATCACAGCTTTACGATCATACAGTAGTTAAACGAATGTTCTTGTAGCTGTAAAAATACAAAGCTAGGTAAATAGGAGGTATATGTAGGTAGGTGTCATTTTCAACGCTAATCTGAACTAGTTTTTAACCGACTTCATCAAAAGGAGGAGGTTCTCAATTCGATTGTATACTTTTTTTTTATCGTTATTCGCGCGTATCTATGACATTTATGGACCGATTTTGATGATTATTTTGTTGTTCGATTGAGTTTTCTTGCGAGATGGTTCCAATTATTTTTTTTTCAAATCGGGTCAGTAGTTTTCAAGTAATCCCGAAAATACTATGACTTTACATCAACTACCTTGACGACTTTGTTATTTATGAACCGAATTAGATGATTGTTTTTGTTGGGAGAGGGATACCTTTGTGTACAATGATATTAGAATTAAAAAGATGTGTTATGTCGGTATATGCGACGCCATGAATTTGTCCGCAAGGCGTATATACCTGCCTCGTTATAACACACTAAATAATACGATGTTACACGGTCAAGGTAACTCGGCACTTTGAGTCGATGATTTCGTATGGTCGCATAGGCCGACTTAACTTGACCGTGTTGTAAAGTGTGAACAAGATAGTATGATTATTTACAAGAGCGTAAACGAGACAGATACATGTTGCGCAATGTCGTCGTGAATGTCGCGATACTAATCATAGAATATCGTTAAATGTGTCACAGAAGAGACATTCGATGGTTTGATGCCTATGAACTACAATGAAATCTGAATAAAATAATGAATCATTTTACTTCAAGCGATAAAATAAAAAAGCTACTAAGTCATAATTAAGGATGTGCAAGGGCTTAAACCCAAAGGTTTAAACCGGGTCTTTACGAGTTTAAATCCGATTTCGACCCAAAAAGCGGGTCGAACCTATTACCACTAATATCTTGGGTTGTTTTTGGGCACAATAAAATTTACCTATTAGTTTCTATTGCTAATTGCTAAAATAATAAATAGTCCGTTGCGTAATGGATTTCCACTCCGAAAAAAATATTTTTTGTGACCAAAACGATTTTTTAAAATATATGTAACTTCGTAAAACTTGTAAATTTAAATAGTAAAAGTGTTCAAATTAGTAAGGAATTTAGCTTTAATTAAATATGGGCGATAAGAAATTCTATGTCACAAGGTTTAGGTAATCCTTACTAATATTAAAATGCGAAAGTCCGTTTGTTTGTTTGTTACGCTTTCACGTCTTAACTACTAAACCGATCATCATGAAATTTTCAATCTTCTTCTCTCCTCTGTCTCCGCACAATGTCTATCCATTTAATACATCGCAATTCATTTGCTGGAAACCTATAAAAATAATAGTAAATATATAATAAGTTAATGAGGGCTTTTCAAAGTGACATTTAAAAAATAAAAACAGTAACTATTTGCCTCACTAGATCGTGTTGACACTCTTCGAAGCTTAGTAAAAAACTCACATTGTCACCTATTTTTATCAACGCCATCTCGATAGATCATCTGGCTCGATAGCCTAGTTTTTTGTCATTGTGAAAAGCCCTCATTAGTTATTCATCTCGTGGATAATGCTTGAGCAATGTCGTGGCATTGACCGTTCTGTACATTTATAATCTATGACAGACATCTCTATCACACTCGGTAATCGGAGTATTTGCTGTCGCACTTAATCTTTTTGGATAATATTTACTGACATTTTGCATTTCTAATGTACAAATATGAACGAAAATTAGTTAAAATATAATACTTACGCATGATATATGATCCCTAGACTTTTGGAAGTCTTGCTTGTGTAATTAGTACATGTTCGCATTACGCAGGACGGCATTTTTACTGTGTTTCGCGGGAGCACTTCAAAGTGTCAACGTTGCCGATGCTTTTGCGAGACTACGCTCAGGTGAGCTAATTAGCCAAGTTTTAGACTGCCAGTGTTAAGGCGCAGGTAACCCATCTACCTCTTTTTAAAATTCTAATTCTTTGTTTGTGTAGTATTTTTAACAGACTTCAAAAAAAGGAGGTATTCAGTTTGTATATGTATGTACGTTTCTTCGCGATTATCTCACGTTTAGCTGAGCCGATTTTACTACCTAAATAATATACCTACACTACCTAATACGGAAGGTACTTATACTAAAAATAAAAAAAAATAAAAATGTTTAAAAAACAAAAAAACCGACTTCAAAAAACCTGCCTCTAAAAAGCAAGAAATAATATATAAATCATTAGATACGCATTATCATATCATTGTTATAATAAAACACGTCTATTGAAGTCGGGTGGGGCTTTTAGAATAAAAAAGAAAGTTGTAGGTACTCCAGCCCCACACGACTTTAATAGACGTGTTTTATTATAAAAATGATAATGCGTAGCTAATGATTTATATATTATTTCTTGCTTTTCAGAGGCAGGTTTTTTTGTTTTTTATATTGATGTAGGTCAAAAAAAAGCAAATCACAGAGTGACAACCCTTATATACTTTTAGTCGTTGCGCCAACTGTCTATCTAGACGAACGGCGCGGCGGATATTTTTTCGCCAACATAAAAGGCGTTGACTGACTGTACTATTTATGCTGTGGTACTACTGTGTCGGAGCCGAGCGTCCTGAATGCGATTACACTGTCCTAAGTGCTTCCGATTTAGCATCCGTTATGTCGGAGACAATTTCTATCCTAACTAGGATCCTAAATCGGATCCTAGCTTCCTGAATGCAATTACACTGCTCTGAATTTAGGAGTGACGTCATATCGGGTCCGACATTCAGGATGATCTAATTAGCTCTTTAAGAAAACTTATCAGATAGCCCCATGATATATGTATGCAAAATGGATTGCCAACAAGCAACTAAAATACATAACGATCTGGAGCCCAATCGCGGTAATTCTGAACGATAAAACCAAAAACGTTACGTTGTCATTTAGGTTATATTTACCTAAAAATCTTTGGTTTAGCTTCATAATTTTCACTTAAATTGTCCCAGATTGTAATCCTAGACTCCTTAGGCAGAGTATTTAACTATTTTAACAAAACTAAAGCGATAACTTTTCTGTAAACGAAACTGAAACGGTAACGATTTAGCTTTGGCTTTATCGTTGAAAATTAGCGCGATTAGGCCCCAGATTAGTTAATTCTAAAACTATAAGGTGGAACGATGAGCTCAGTAGCGCCACCAATGGAAATAATTCAATTACTTTTTATCAAGGGCAAAAGGTAAAAGTTTTGGTTTTTTTGCGAAAATAGAAGAGTAAAATGCAATTTTAAAATATTTTTTCATGGCCTCAAATATTATTATGAGCAATAAGTCATCATGAATCTCGATTTTGCTTAATGTGGCCACTTTTGACACTATTGAGATGCACTACTTATTACTTAAGGCGAGGCCAGTTCACGAAATTTACTCTTTCACTATGTCTTTAGAATAAGGTTGAATATTGCATAACTTTAATTGACGCTTCGCCAGAAATTTTACCAATTTTAGTACATTTTTATTGATTTCTGAAATACTGGATCATTTATTAAAAATATACTCGGTTATTGTGTTAGATCGATAAAAAAGCTATCCTTTTTGCATAAAATATCATATCACTGTCGTTGAAAATTACGAAATCTGACGATTTGAAATTTAGTTTTATAAGTTTTTATGGTGTTATTCAGGATTTTTTTACAGAGTTACCATGCCATTTTTCAATATTCTGTTCGGTTAATTTGCTTCTTTGTTTCTTTTTCAGTCTACAGTAATTTTTGTGAAGTAGAATTTTACATCAGTTCTTCACATTGGAAGTTCAAAAATAAGACTTTTCATCAGATCGAGAACTGGCCTCGCCTTAAGTTTATATTTAGAAAATGCATTTTACTCTTTCATTTTCGCAAAATTATCAAAACTTAATCTAAAAGCCCTTGATAAAACGTAATTGATTTGATTCTATTGGTAGCGCTGCTACTGAGCTCATCGTGTGTTAATAATGTGATATTATGGGAAAATAATAGTAACAAAAACTGTCTGCTTACTCTATACTTATATTTCGACGAGATTGCGAATTCGATTCCCGGATTTCGGAAACAGAGGGCCTAGCCAAAGTAACATTTGCAAATCTTGGTTATCGCTTCGCTTTTGAAACATGTATGGGATTGACATAAGATTTCGTTAACTATCGAAATTTAAAACGTCAAATCCATACATGTTTCGAAGCGAAACGATAACGAAAATTTGCAGATGTTACTTTGGTTAGGGGGGCAGGTCAGTACAAAAAAGCTGTACAATATTTATTACTACATTCTTGGTATCTTTGCTCTGATTAAAACACTTTAACTATCGGGGAAGAGATTAAATATTTAGTTATCGTAACGTGTTATATTAAGCGGGAAATTTTAATCGTTTGGTTCCTGCAATGGGGGTCCACTTATGATTAGTAAGCAACTTTTACTATGGGTCCAACTCTGATATCGCGAAAAAATCAGCGGTTCCATACATTATGGTTGAATAGGTATTATGCTTTTGTATGGAACAGCAGATTTTTCGCGATATCAGAGTTGACTCCATAGTAAAAGTTACTTGTAATCATGAGTGGAATCACGCCACTGTAGGAATGATGATTAAAATGATTAAAATTTCAGCGTGTATATAAAAAAACTTACTTTGGCAACTTGGCCAGCAGCTCCGATATCTTGTGCACCAAGAACTCCCTATCAGAAATGTTTCCGAACAGGAAGCTGGTGTGGTAAGAAGTGGTGACGAGTATACTGCCGGAGTCACTGGTGCTTCCGGTCCCGCCAGCATCGGCGCGTTCTACTTGGTGAACGTCTCGTAGTGGAATCGTTAGACGGACTAAGTTTCGAACCTGGAAATTGAAATTAAACTTTTTATTTTTACACGCAAAAAAATTATCATTTTTGATTCCCGCAGTGAGGTGATTCCACTCATGATTACAAGCAACTTTTGCTATGGAGCCAACTCTGATATCACGAAAAAAAACAGCTGTTCCATCCATACAAAAGCGCATGCAATACCTACTCGACCTTTTGTATGGAACAGCAAGTATTTTTTTCGCGATATTAGAGTTGTAATCATAAAAGTAGCTTGTAATCATGAGTGGAACCACTCCACTGCGGGAACCAAATGATTAAAATTTCAAGCTGTACTGGCCAACATCACATACTTTGCTCCAATTCCAAAGTAAGTAGCTATTAAGCACTTTTGTTATGGAAATCAAAGCCAACGGGGTGGTAACACAAACACACAGACCTGAGCTAATCCAAAAAAGTTTGTTTTGGGATCGAACCCGTGACCTGATGGCGACAGAATAAAAAACGGCGTGCCCACCACTCAACCACGGAGGTCGTCATTAATATATCACGCACGCCTCAAATAATCTAAAGATTCCCACTATGACTCCTATAAGTCCTATTTCAAGTATAACTAGTTTGATGACTAGCCATGTTCTAACATTTTACAATCCAGATAGATCTGGGGGTCAAGTCTGCTAATGTTTTCGTCAAAATCTTAGTTCAATGGTGTTTAAATGGTAATGCTTTTTGACACAGTTCTTGTTTCTAAAGCCCAAAACCGAAACACATTGTGTTTCTTAAACCCAAAACGGAAACATATGTGTCTTGATTTTGGGTTTAAGAAACAAGAACTGTGTCAAAAAGTATTACCATTAGAACACCATTGAACTACGATTTTGACGAAAACATTAGCAGACTTGACTCCCTGATTGATTGAAATGCAGTATTTATGTATCCTTACTACCTTTAATTCAAAGCGTTAAAATGCAAACGCAAGAAATATGCTAAAAGATGTAATGGTCATGTTACTTCATTGTTTGTGCAGATATTTCTCATCGTAGTAACAATTGGAAATGTTAATGGCAGTCAATTATGACCGTAGCTGGATCATTAGCTCGTTCACCAAACGGCGATAACGTGTATCTAATATAAAATAACAGAGAGTCGAGCGAACAATGGCTGTTTGGTCGTGACTCAGTTCTGTCATTCGAATTGATAAACAGGTACACATATATACATTTGCACATTCCTGTATTTCGTGGATTTTCATGAAATCTGTGTGGAAATAACTCAATCGGTTGATTACACAACGTGTAACAGAATTAACAACTTTTACTAAGGGACCAACTCTGAAATTGCGAAAAAAACAGCTGTCTCATACATTTTCATATTTTCGTTATTAATTTTTGTATGAAACAGCCGATTTTTTATTGCGATTTCAGAGTTGGTCCCATAGTAAAAGTTTTTCAGTTTGATGGTCCCTATCTACCATATTCTGGTTTAGCCATTTTGTATATTATACTTTTTGTTGCACTGACAACATAGAGATATTAGAGATTAATTATGGAAATTGTGAACAAAGGTGGGCTTAAATCTAAAAGAGATCTTTCTCGTTGTCTTATAGGCTTTCTCTGTCGTACTTCTAAAACGAGTCAATATAGTTATTTAGTGGCGTCGATTCGGTTAGCAACGACTTAACTAAATTGACAGGACTAAACTAAATTTGGTTTTCCATCCTTTTCTTTCTATATCGAAAAGACAAGAACAGAATGCTTAAATTAAGTTTAGTCCTGTCAATTTAGTTTAGTCGTGCTAACCGAATTGACACCATTGTCAAGATTACTTACCCGACTATCAAAGCATATGAAGTTCTGTGATAAATATAGTCTTCCCCAATTGTGTCTTTTATTGTATGGTGTCCACAGTGTACATTCTTCTGTACCATCAAGTTTCTCGTTTTGTGGTAATCTAAACCTTAGGGTGTATAGATTAGACTGCTTTTTCGCATCAAGGTCCCTTTTTAAGAATGAAGGTTTCTTTGGTACATTCTTACTTAGTTTTGTCAGCAATTCTTTGTCAATATTGAAGGAGCCAGACTTGTCATCTATCAACCTTAAAAAATATCGTTACTATTTAAATCTAAATAATTTTATGAAATACTGCCGTACTCAGAGACGTCAATTAAGTTTAATGCTTCATTAAGTATCGTGTCGTCTTATACTATCACTATGGAAAAGAAAGAGATAGCAACAATTTTAATGAAGAATTAAACTTAAATGACATCTCTAAGTACGGCCGAAAGATGGCTTTGCAGTCTTGTGTCAAATTTATGATACCAAGAACAATAACAATTTTATACTAGTGGCTTTGTGATCTGTAGACTTCGTTTTTGTCATTTTTTGAAATGGCTCAAAAAATGGTTGTTAGCTATACAGGATGGATTTTTGAGACGGTACATTAAGGGCAGGTACCTCAACCGTTATAGTTACAGGAAAACGTTCCTGGGAGACCTTCCATAACTTTTTAAGATATTCTGAACTGCATTCACAGATTTTGGAAAAAGTGCTTAACAAAAATAATTAATTTTTGTTATCAATTTCGTTATCTTATACAGTGTTGTTGGTTGAAGTGAAGATAAAGTTTTTTTATAAATACATACCCTTCAACAAAGTCTTCACTGTGTTGGCATAATAAGATATTGAATGATTCTTTTACTATCTTAATTATGAAAGCACACACTGACATAATCATATCAAATGAAATTATATCATCAACAAATATTTTAACAATAATACTAATGCACAACCACTTGTTCATGAGCTCATCACAAATATGTTACAAATACAACAATAACTATTCAAAGATTTAAAATTAAAATTGAAATTAATAAGGAAAAAAAATAACAGATTTATTTTAAAACCCCATTTTTGTCCTCATGCTTGATTAATAAATAGTTTGTATTATCAAAGTCAAAATGGCTTTATTCAAATTTTTCCTACCACCTGTTCCAGACTTTTTTTAATCTTCATTGGAATTGATATTTGCGAACAAAAAATGCAAGTACTATCCCCGCCAATTACTAGTACGCAGGAACCATGGGCCTTACTATGAGCTCTTATAGCAGAGGGCTTATATTGAACTGCCTTACTTTTTCGTACTATGATCTCAACGGTTAGTATGAAAGCAGGATTTAAACAGTCCTGTTTAAGGCCTGCTTTTGAACTGAACGGTTTCTTATTTGCTCCCGTCACATTAACATCCACGTTAACGTGATCCGCAACTAAAAATGACATGAAACAAGAAAATTCTAATAGATAAATTATAATATATTATTAATTACTGAATTATTATTTTCATTAACATAGTGTTTAAGTATATAATATATATACAATTGTTTTTCCTTTTTAAGGTTAAAAAAATGACCGCCAGGCGCATTACCAATTGGCGGGGATACTGGGATAGTAAAGCCATTGGTTCTGTGGCAATATTATATTCATACTTACTGCTTCATTGCAATGTTGGCTAGCTGTTGCATCAAAGCGAAAGTTTCGTTCTTTCTCAAAAACATTGTAAAGTAATGTTCGTCATCTCTGGTGACAACTTTAACCGAGTCCGGGAACAGCAAGCTGTTTGTCTTTGCTAGTTCTGTAACATCAGCCCAACGTATCTTGACAGTTGTTTTACGTCCAAAAATGTATGAATAGAAGCACATGTAATGCACAGACAGGTACATCCATCCTTGGCGTGGCATTTTACCTTTCCAGTAACTGTTAACAAATAATAATTTATATGTAAAATGCCTTTAGGTTAACTACAACAAAATAAAGTGTAAGTAATAATATTAAGTATACCTGCATGAATAATAACAGACCAGTTTTTCATCTTTTGGCATACCAAATCTTTGGTGAAATTCATAATCAACATTTTTGTATGTAATAGTATCTTCATCTAGAAAAAAATATAGATTTTTGAATAAGTTGTTGTAAAGAATAATAGTGTTTACTCTCAGAGGTCGCGACAGATCTATCGTGGGGGGTACGTGGGACACGCGGTAAACGCCCCCCTACCCCAGCTGCCTGCTGCGGGGCTTCCCTCAACCACAGAATAATAATAATATAACGTACAGAAGTCCATCCGCGCGAGCACAATCAAAGTACAATTTCAAATTGCACAGTGCTGCGCCTGCATGCCTATTATTATAAGCATCTCTAAAGCGCTTATCTTTCTGTCGCATAGCTCTGTTTCAAACGACATATTACATCCCTAGTGTGCTGGTTCGACTTAGTCAGCCACAAGCAGTGGCCTTATATAAAAGTTTCTTCGCCTTGAGGGAAATGAACGAGCTGGGGCCTTACTATGAGCTCATAAAGCAGGACTTATATTGAACTGCCTTAATTTTCGTACCATGACCTCGATTTTAGCTCGAGTTTAGTTCATAAGCAGTCCTGTTTAAGGCCTGCTTTTGAACTGAATGGCTTAAGAATGGTTTCTTATTTGCTGATGGTAAGCCCCCTGAGAGGCCGACATCGAGACAGCAGTGCAGCACGCAGTGGTTGATACGAGTGCCGCGATGGATGCATGGAGGAAGAAGAAACAGCCGCCCACGTACTGCTGAAATGCAGAGGGGTGGCCCCTTACCGGGTGAGGTACCTCGCCCCGCCGGGCAACGTCCAGGAAGCGATCACGATATCACGAATGTGAAAGCCCTTGGAGCGTTCCTGGCTGAGCTGGGCTGGCTGGAGTGATCCGACCACACATCCTCCACACGCAAAATAGGCGCAATAGACGTCGAGTTGCGGAAACCGCCTGCATCGACAAGAAGAAGAAGACGAAGAGATTGCCGCGATGCGTAGGTATCGCGCGCGGTCTTCGGTTTCACCACCATTAGTATTCTTACACTATGGTATCGTTTAAATAATTATAATTAATATTATCAGGTAGCCTCAACTTATCTACTTAAGAACCATTGGTTGAACACATTTAATCATTGGTTGTATAACATCCAATGCATCATGGGTATACCGAGGGGTTGCCCCCCCCCCCTGAATTTTGTTTACCTACAAACAGGGATTGATAATGTTATTTTTAAATGTAACGTTATTTCTTACTTTTTTTACTGTTACTTTTAACATTAACGTTATGTCAATAAATAATGTTACTTTAGATAATGTTACATTGAAATTAACGTTATTTTAGTAAATAACGTTAATTTTAATGTTATTTCTTACATTTTGTTACCGTTACTTTAAAATTAACGTTATTCCAATTAATAACGTTACTATTGTACCGGTAAAGTTTAATGCTATATTTAACGTCAATTTTACCAGTACGATAATTTTAACGTTATTTTTACGGGTAAATTTACCAATAAAATGTTTTAAAGTTTTTTTAATGTTATTTTTTTTTGTATTGTTATCTTTTTAACGGTATTTCAATCCCTGCCTACAACTATCAATATTGTTATCGATAAAAGTTCTTATAATATAAAGCTTGTTGCACACTCGCTGCACTCGTAGTCACACCTAATAGGCTGTTTACCAAAGGTCCTAACATTATTAGTCCATCAAATGTTTTTGTAGTGCCAATCAAACTATGACAATGAAGCTTATAGCAATAAATTATGCCAAACATTTGTATATTATGTTAAATTACTATTATGCATGTCAAAGTTATGCATTTAACATTTATGCTCAACAAATTTATGTCAAATAAAGTTTTACAAGTAAGTAATTGTTATGCCAATGAAACCATTCTGCAAATACAATCATTATGCGAATATCAATATACAACTATGTCACACTCTAACAAAAATCAAGATCAGGGAGGTAACTCTTGACGAGATCAGATTCAGAGAATACCGTTTTAAAGTTCATTCGATTTTGATCTAAACTCGATCCCATGAAGAGTAACCCCTTAGATTCTAATGTTTAATAAAATACCCAACAAACTTACCTTCTGTAAAATTGTCTTGTTCTGTAGCAATTATAGAGTTGATTTTACAACATACAAAATCTGTGACCTCGTCCTCTTTGTCAAACGAATGCAAAGTTGGGCAAACATTTTCAAACAGCCATTGCCAGTCTTGTTTTATTTCTGGTTCAGTTAAAGCTGTTGCTATTACTGTTAAATGAATATTATTACACACTTTAGTACTACTTGCTAATAAACCAAATCACTGATTTGTAAAAGTTAAACAATCATTTTTTTAAATAGCAAGTTTAAAGTAAATTAAAAAAAAAAATATTACCGTAGTAAACTTCGGAGTTTGGGGTTTGATGCAATATTCTGAAAGGTGCTGGTTTTGTATCCCTGACACTGTCCAAAGTGCCCACCAATAACGAAGATAAACCCCTTGATTTTCCATGCCCTTTGCGCCGTTGCAAGACGAAATAAAGACTTGTTTCATCACAATCCCTGTAGAAAATACAAATGTAGTCATAGTCATACAAAGTAACAAACAAACAACGCAAAGATAAGAAATAATTATTTATGATACCAAAGGGCAGTCTTCAGGAAAACCTCTTGAGGTTTAACCCACATAATGAAGTGTTTCGTATTGTGATATAATTAACGTATTGCAGGTTTTTACACTAATCTTTGCTACGTAAAATTCACATATCAATTAGAATATTCATATTAATTCCAATACGCCCGTTTCACAATCACAAGAAAAGAAACTTATTTTCTTCTCCCAACAGATATGTCATGTGTCACTGTCACTGATCATCAGTGACAGTGACACAGGACATATGGGGAAATGGGGATGGGGACTGGGTGCATTCCGATTCACGCTGACAGCGATGTCATCGCGCTGATTTGCGTACCGAATCACCATGAGCACGCTAACGACAGCCCGTGTGACGTCACTGATTGCGTCATAACATCCGCCATCTTGCGCTTACGCCGCCCTTGCTCCGAAGCATACACTGTGAGCGTTCTGTTGGGCAAAACACACGCTATGGACCCGGCCTTATGCCTACACTACACAATCAACAAAACATTGTTTCGCGAAACAAAATCCTCATACGTTTTTTTGTTAAATGTTGGTAAGGTAACGCGTCTTGAGTTTTTCCGACACTTCCAACAAATATCGTTATTTACACAAAACCTTGACTTTATATTCAAGAACCATCCTCATGAATAACTTTATTTAAAATGACGACCTGAGTGGTGCAGTGGTCGAAATGCCGCCTACCACGCAAGAGGTCCCGGCGGGTTACCTCTATCTGGCAGAAACTTGATGCTCCAAAATTTATTTAGCAGAACACACTTGGCAGAATCTTCTTTAAACGAATATTTTTAAGGCATAAAAATTGTTTAATATAATTATTGTTTGGCAGAATGTTTACATGCCCGAATTTACAATGGCATACTATTCAGATGGCAGAATTTCATTAGGCATAAATACCTTTTTCAAATTTTTATTCGCAGAATTTCGTTTGGCATAACGTTTATTTAGTCGTCATTTTTTTGGCATAATTTCACTTGGTATTCTACGAATATGGCAGAATTTAACCTTAAATTTAATTAAATATTTGTCCACTTCTCAAGCTTACGCGCTCACTAGACATGAAATAAAACACTTTTAACGGATACTAGCGCGGTTTTATTGAAAGTACTTTTGGTAATTAGTTGGTATTAGATTCATTCCTAGAATGCCCCGCGAATAAATAAATATCTTAATTTCAATAGAGATGATGGTTGGAAAATTCCACCAGCTTGGGACCCCATCATTCACAAGCTAAAGCCCCAAACACACACTGTAAGATCTAATGATACGGTTAGTTCCTTTTGCAAATAAATTAATTAATATAAAAGACGGAGGTCGGCCTTCCTCTCCAAGTTTTCTTTCGCCATTTCTTTCTTGGAGGGGCCTCCCAATTTTATGAAATGGTAGTAGTTTCAGTAGATTCTCTCTTTTTTAGCATATAAAATTAAATAAAAACCAAACCAAAACTTAAACCAATTAAAATTTGTTAAATTTTAATTTCTGAACGTCTTAAAAAAAATCACCGCTGCTAGTAGTTCACCGTAGCTTCAGTCCCCCGTGACCACCAAATACCAACTAATTACCAAAGTACTTTCAATAAAACCGCGCTAGTATCCGTTAAAAGTGTTTTATTTCATAAATATTTGTCTTAAAAAGTCAATATGTTGTGCTAAAAGTCAACAAAAGAAATGAATCGCTGCAAAACCGACATGCATGCTGCTTGCTTGCATGCATGCATGCATGCTTTCTTGCTTGCTTGCATGTATGCATGCTTGTTTGCATGCATGCTGCTTGCATGCTTGCTGGGGGGTGACGGGGGATGGCCCCCCTGCTCGGGGGGGTCGGGGGGCCTGAGGCCCTCCGCTATAAAGAAAAACTTTTAATGCACTAGGTAGGTTAGGTTAGTGTTTTGACCACTTGCAGCGGAGCGAGCGAAGCGAGCGGAGCTCCATAATGCTTGCATGCATGCTGCATGTTGCATGCATGCTTGCATTCTGAATCAAGTTCCTTCAATCAAACCAATTATTTACAGCCTACCAATTTATAAACCATCAAAGCATCAAAATACTTATTACCACTGCTAGCTCTTTCAACCTCCGTTTAATATAATTATTTCGTTCGTATCTTCACAAAACACTTGCAGATTAATAAATTCAGCCATCTTTTGTAAAAATCACAAATAATAACCACAACGTCCACAACAATTTCACAATTTAACCACGTATTTTTTCATAAGAAGGAACTTTGACAACGAAAATTGACACCTACACCGACTACGCTCACAATGCTTTGGTGGAATACGCTGAGCTTCGTTAGCACATGCGATGACGTCATCTGAGAAGTCACTTCAACTTACGAGAGCGTTGTAAGCATGAATTGGACCAGGCTGATTATCATTTGACATACATTGCTACTTTTCTTTGGTATGTTTTTTTTCCCCAAACATTTGAGCGTGACGTTCGGTTGTCACAACCGTGTCGTTCCAAACGTCAGAGCGTTGCAACCAAACAACCATCAAAAATGATGGTTGTAAAACGCTATGACGTTTGTCTATAGAAAAAATGTCAATGTCATTTGACATTATTTTGTATTTTTGATGTTTTTATGTCTAATTTTTAAAATAATCATGGTAGATCCTCAAAAAACGGATTTTATTTGATTTAGTATAAAGAAAAGTTTAAATTATTCGTATTCCAAATGGAAAATGAAGAATTTGTATTGACATTGACATTTAAAGTTCTTGGTCGTTCCAAACCTTAGAGCGAGTTAAAAAACAACCAAACAACCGACACTCGAACGTTCTGAACGCAACCTAGGTTTGGAACGCGCCTCTGTGCTTGCGTAGTGTTTTCAGGGGTACGTATCAGAATGTCTAAAGTTAGAATGTCTAAACTTAAAATGGCAAAGTTCAAAATGTCAAAAATTTGAATGTCTAACGATTAAAATGTCGAAAGTTCAAAATGTCAAAAACGAAAATGTCAAGCGGTCAGATAGTCCAAACTAAAAATGTCTAAGTTCAAATGATCAAAACTTAAAATGTCTAATAGTCAAAATACATAAAATGACGTAAAGAATTTACTTATGCCTTTCTTTCATTTAGGTACCTAATTAATTAGGTAAAATAATTGCGTGTTAACCTCTGTGTCTCCGCCGCACATCACCATAGCCACGCCGCTCCCTGATTCGGTAGCCGCCGAACAAAATCCACCAATTGATTTTGAAATAGATTTTTTTCTGGCGCTTCGCCGGCTGCTGCCGCGGCACGTTCGTTTCGCTCGCTCGGCTCGCGCGCTGGGTTCATGTCAACCTAACATGCTCGTCGCTACGCTCCTCGCACCTATCTCGTGACCTATGGTCTACGGTTTCTAAGTCCCAGTAGACTAGTTTAGGCTCATTTCCGGCAGCTAAATTTGCTATAAAGCATTTCAGGCGAAGCCCAAAGACCTCCACAGACTCAATTAACCTCAAAGAAAGCGATTCGTTTTAAGATCCAACCCAATTCAAATAAATCATTGTGAACTTTAGACTTAATGACCATTGATATTTCAACTCGTCAAGTATTTGATACGTTTGATACTTTAAATTTTGCTATTTTGAAGTTAAACATAATGATTTTCGACATTTTAAACCATTTGAATTTTGATTTTTGACATTTCGAACTTTGCCATTTTAAGTTTAGACATTCTAACTTTAGACATTCTGATACGTACCCGTTTTCAGTTTTGTGTTATCTTATCAGACTTGATAATATATGATAGTAGTGGCTGACTGACTGGGTGAGGTGATACAATCAAAATGTCGAGTTTTCAACTTCAATGTATTAATTGCAACGTTCGATTGGATCGCATCAGGCGGCATTTACTAATGAACGAGTGTGAAGCCTTAGTCGACACTATTCGTTTTTGGATATACCTATATCTATGCAGAGAGGTAAGTCGTAGACTAGACCTACCTGGGTGAATCTACGCTGTTTCTTACTTCCTGCGTCATTCATTGCTCTCACTCTAAAATGTTTTTAAAATCCAATGCATCACAAGGAATAAATCAAAAATATGCAAATTAATACAATTTATTATTGTACTCTAATAGTGTAGTCCCCATTTGTAAAAAGTCTTCAAATAACGATTCCCGTGGGACCCAGCTTCGTTATACTGACTACCGGTATGTACTTGTTTGGTGTGTTTTCCTGAATACGAAAAGTGCGGTAGTCACTTCCTAGGGGTATGGAGGGGGGAGCTGTGACGTAGCAAAGATGGCGACCGGCCCATTCTAGTAAACGGTATTTCTAAATAACTACTGAACCGATTTACTTAAATAAGATGTCGGATGAAAGATAATGTAATGCATATTATTTGATTTTATACATCCGTTCATGTAAATCTAATATCAAATAAAATAATAATAAAAAACCAAAATTTTGAAAAATAAATTGTTTATTTATTTATATAATAGTAAATATCTCGGTTTCCGTTAAGATTATGGAAATGCAGCTTATTATAAAACGTATTGTTGCTTTTAACAGCTTTTTAATAAACCTTAAATTAATACAATCGAGTAATAAACAACTAAGCTACAGTCGTTATAGTGATGGGAGGGAGTAATAAAACTATCTTTTTTTTGTATGGAAGTATTTTTTTTTCTTTATCCATCGTGTTTGGTATCGAATAAAAGGGCTTTTTGAGCTGATTCCAAATATATATAATACTATTACATTTCAGCTCCTGGTTTAAGAAAAAAACAGAAAAACATTACAAAGAGCCCAAACATATTGAGTTTGGGCTCTTGCAGAAAAAAAACTGTTAATCGTATTCTTATGAAACATACGCCAAATAGCTCTTTATATACTCTTATCTAATGTCTTGATAGCAATTTGGAAAATATTAGCATTGAGTATTTTTTTTATTTTTTTTTATTCTAATTCAATTAGTTAGTATTTTTCAAAACTTACTGTAGTTATTAGGCAAGAACTTAAAAATAATTGGTAATAGGTAACCGCAAACTATTGTACAGTTGCAGAAGATATTCAACAAGTTTTTATTTAATATTTTTTTTATTATATTTCATTAATTTTAAATAAATTAATGAAATTTATTGATTAATTTTTAACTCTAGCTGGGATCGACAAAAAATGAACTGATTTTGGGGAGGGAGGGTGCAGTATAGGGGTGAAAAAGGTGACCTCCCCTCTTCTTCCGCGTTTTCATGTACCAGTGCGATGTATGTCACTGCGATTACCTATTACTGTAGTAATTTTTGAAAAATACTAAACTAACTGATAGAGTTAAAATAAAAAAAACTAAAAAAAAATACTCAATGCTAATATTTTTTCGAATTGCTTTCAAGATGTTAGACAAGAGTATATAATGAGTTATTTAGCGTATGTTTCATAAGATTTCGATTAACCGTTTTCTTCCTGCAAGAGCCCAAACTCAGTATGTTTGGAAAATGTTTTTCTGTTTTTTTCTTAAACCAGGAGCTGAAATGTAATAATACTATATATATTTGGAATCAGCTCAAGAAGCCCTTTTATTCGATACCAAACACGATGGGTTTTGGATTTTTTTTTTATTTCCATACAAAATAAAAGTAGTTTTATTACTCCCTCCCATCACTATAACGACTGTAGCTTCGTTGTTTATTAATCGATTATAATGATTTAAGATATATTAAATAGCTGATAAAAGCAACAATACGTTTTATAATAAGCTACATTTCCATAATCCTAACGGATACCGAGATATTTACTATTATATAAAGAAATAATTTTTTTTTTCCAAATTTTGGTTTTTTATTATTATTTAATTTGATATTAGCTTTACATGAACGTATGTATGAAATCAAATAATGTGCATTACAGTATCTTTCATTCGACACCTTATTTAAGTAAATCGGTTCAGTAGTTATCTAGAAATACCGTTTACTAGAATGGGCCGGCCGCCATCTTTGCTACGTCACTGCTCCCCCCTCCATACCCCTAGGAAGAGACTACCACACTTTTTGTATTCAGGAAAACATACCAAACAAGTACATATCTGTATTCGGTATAACGGAGCTGGGTCCCACGGAAATGGACTTTAGGTCTATTGGGAACTAGTCTATAATGTAAATGATGGCATATTTTTGATTTATTCCTTGTGATGCATTGGATTTTAAAACATTTTCGAGTGAGAGCAATGAATGACGCAGGAAGTAAGAAACAGCGTAGATTGACCCACCCACCTACGAAGTAAATAACGAACCATAAGTTGTAAACGTTTCTAATGCCGATTCAAATTGCCTGAAAAGTGCAGCAATGCAATAACTAAGGTAAATGTCCCATACTTCGGCATGTTAAGGCTCTTATGACTTTGAGATTTTTTATAAATTTAACTAAACATGATATCAGTTTGAAATCTTTTTTGTCATGAATATTGGTATTTTGACAGTAATTCAATGCATAAATTATGTAGTTATAGCTTGAATTTATTTTTATATTAATTTATTTGTAGACCTCTTGATTGAACACTGTTTCGTGATAAAAATTGGGCTCTGCTTCTAAGTTCGTGAGCTCATGTCCCCTGTTTCGGGATAAAGATTTTTACATTGAAATTATGATAATTTATTAATAAAAAACATAAATATTTGAAGGATTTCATAATAAGAAACAATATGAAGATATTTCTAAAATAAATAAAGATTTTATTATTTACAAAATAAAAATTAAAACAAAATTCAATAAGTATCTGTTTTGTTAGAAATTTTTGTTGTTTATTAAAAACATTAATATTATAATATAATAAAAATATACTTTCGAAAATAAATAAAATCAATTTAATAACAACTATAGTTATTCTCGTGGTACCAATACCAACTTATCCGAATTTAACTTAAAATCGTAAATGGTCACCTTCAAACTCGATTTATAAGGGTTCTTGTGAACAAAACATTATACCGAATTTAGCTCCTAAGAAACTTAATTAAATACATTATTTGTTTTTTAATTAACATTTAAATTATCTTCATTATTATATAAATAAACAAGCAAGAAAAACTTCTCTATAATATCCCTAACATGGCCGCTATTTCGTGAGTCGATTAATTGCAATTTAAGAGGAATTATATGCTTGCATATAACTTTTTTCTTAGTCAAATCAATTGTTTAGGAACGTAAGAAAGCACTATTAAAAGTTTTATTCAAATGGACTTACCTTTGCCTTTCTATAAGCTTAAGAAGTACGAGTGCTAACCTTACGGTGGTGACAAGGAATACACGCCGCACAACTGTCCGTGGCCGAACGCAGAGTTTTAAACGTCACATTGCTCTCAGTTTAGTCGCCAAAATGTTGGTGTATAATTTTTTCGACAGTTTAAATGATAGAGATTTTTTACTGATGTATAATATAAATAAATAATATATAGATTCCTTGTTTTTCGCGCCAGAAACAAAACTCACGAAATAATGTACTATCACGAAATTATGGCCCTTTACCTTACCTGGCTAGGTTAATAGAATAAACAAGTGTTGTTTTATCTCATATTTTTTATTAGCCAGGCTATTATTATTTTTGTTTTATGTTTAGTGCGATAGTTTATGCCAGACAGTATAAGAAGCTACTTTGGTCAGTTAATATACTTCATACTCTTATTGTTTCAGATAACACCTTCTGACCATATTTGTCATGCTTGCTGTGAATTAGCAACCCATTCGTCAATATCTGAAAGTACTACTACTACAAGGCAATCAAGGCATGTTGGCCATCGTCATGTGTGTGTTGTATGTGGACGCTCAATATTAAGAATAACTAGACGTAGAGTTGTCATTCATGAGCCAAATGAGCAGGAACAAAGGATGACTGACATCATTTCTGATTGGATTCGACCACGAGAGGTAACATCTTACACTTACACCATACTTATCTTCTTTCTTGTTAATCTTAAATAAGTGCTGGATTTATTCACACATTAAATCTATCATCAATAGGTACATTTAGTAGCTTTTGCAATATCATTGCAATTGTTTATTTCAGCTTTCTTCAGAAGATGAAGCTTGTATTCCTTGTTGGCTTCGAGCGCAAAGAGCTTCACGTAGAAGTGGGCAGCCAGAGCCACAAGAAATGATCCAGCCTGAAAATGTACCAGATGATAGCCAGCCTGAAATAACAAGAACATGCTGTCTATGTAGCAACACATTTGAATTTACAAATGAAAGGCAATCTTCAAATGAACATGAAAGGCAGATAATAGAAATTATATCTGAATTGATGGAGCACCAGCAGGTGGGAACCGTGTAGTCCGTGTAATTAATGTTGAAGTACCTAAAGTAAAAGTAGGCCCTGTACTAAAAAGACTTTTCTGCATTGCTACATTTCTTGTTTAATGAAATGTCTAAATAAATAAAAAACAGCAATGTTGAAATCCAATATGTACATTTGATTTCATTGAATAGAAAAGCAAGGTAGGTACTATAATACTTGTCACATTATTACATTCATCTCCTTGTTTACAGGTGCCCTCAATAAGTGAAGTCTGCTCTACGTGTTGGGAAAGAGCTCAAGGAATATTGAACTCCAGAATTACTGCTAATGAACCTCGGTACATAACATTGCCGAATATACGGAGAGCAGCTGAAACACCAGGCCACTGTATTTTCCGTGGATGTACTGGCTCCAAACGCCATATTGTGCCTGAAGATACACGGCGTCGTATACTACTAAAATATTATTATTTTATACCTCGTGGTGCACGCATATGCAATCTTCATTTGCATGAAGAACAATATGGAGATTTATATGCTGCAGAGTACAGCTTAGATACGTTTTCGTCAAACCATATAGAGGAAATTGTTTTTATTTTAATGGAGGGCTTATCCATGTCCACGTCCATGGACGTGGACGAGGACATGGACGTGGACGAGGACGTGGACGAGGACATGGTTGTGGACAATTAGGACTAGTGATTAAATCTTACATATCTGTACTTTATCTAAAGTTTGATTTTGCTAAATAAAAAAGGATTTCCTAAAGTCTTTTCTTTCTTTAATACTAAATAGTTTTAAACTACCTACCGCTATTTAAGCAAGTAAGGAATACTAATAACCATGTTAAGTATTCTTAAAACTAGTTTGGATTAAGTATACCTACACTTAAAACATAAAATATTGTTTTTACTATACTCAGATTATTTAAAAGCTCACTTAAAACTCTATTGAATTATTGAAGTATCTATTAAAACTCACTAAGCAAAAAAAGGATTTTATAGATAAAATGATAATTTTAATACCAAGTTCTAGAAACTATGAAATGTCAAGTTAAGAAAATATTTCTGGTCTTAACTAAATCAAACTACCTATGTATTAAATAGTATTTCACCAATACTGTTTTTAGAGTAAGTTAAGTAAAATATCTCTTAACTAGCACTACTTCAAATATAGTTTGTCTTTACTTTGTCTTAACTAGCCTTACAAAATCAAAAAAGTCTAAAATCTTACTACGTAAGGAAACTTAGGATTTAACGCCATTTTGCTCTTTAGGTGAAAAAATAATAATACATTTTCCGACAACACAACAAGAGTAGATTGAACATAATTATTTTTGTTATAGTAATTCTAACTACGTTAATAATTTGTATGTTTATAGAAAATGTAGCATTTTGCAATATATGCAAAAAAATCACATTGCAATATTATTATACAAAATTTTATTGTTTTTCTCTAGTATTTCAAGAGCCCGTCTGTTTTATAGCACTAGGTATCTAAAGATTTTACACGAGAACAATCATGCGTTTTAAATTTCCAATGCATTCAACGACATGAGAAAGCCTTTTTAGACATAAAAATTAGTTGTTTAGTCGCCATTTTTATAAACCTTAGAACAGTTACCTATTAAAATGAATTAATAGTTCGCCAAATGAGTTTTTAATTTTACTTCACTAAGATTAAATCGAATATCTGCAATTCAAAATTGAAGGTTTTAATTAGCTATAGTAGATATCTATAAGTCTATTTCTGTTAGTATGGCAATATTGATGTGATGGCAACACTGCACGTGCACTGAAAAGCGTAGACAGAGAAACTAATATACAAATTGACTTAGATAAGTATATAATAGGCTATTATACACAATGTAAGATAAAGTATAAAAATGCATATTTAAGATAGATTTCATTAATAGTAAACGAGAAACGTCGATATTTATTCATAATAATGGAAAATAATTTTTATAATTCAATTTTAAAAATCGACTTTTTTAATCTAGGTATTCATCAAATGTTCAAAACGCCATTCGCTATTTTGGATTGCGATGTGACGTCACTCCGAAAGTAAACAAACATGACAGCTCTCTTCAAGTCTCTTCTCTCTCTGTGATCGTGTTATTATTCAAATTAGATTTTCGTCAAACTTTGTTAGGCATTTATTTTGAAATCTCTGTGATTACTACTACTGTGGACTATTATCCTTTATGGAAGACAGTTTTGTGAAAGCAGAAAGTACCTACACCAAGGATAAATACATCGATGGTGGCGAAAAATATTTCGTCCTAATCCTTAAGAAGCAATGTATCACATTCATCTGCCAAATGAGACCGGTCGCTAGCTATATCTATGGTCGCTAGGTGGTTTCGAATTAGATAATCAGCCCGCGGGCGTTAGCGCGCTCACAGTGCTGGGTTGCGTTCAGTGGCTCAGAGTGCGGTTGTTTAGTTGTTTTTAAATTCACTCTAAGGTCCGAAACGACTAAGAACTTTAAATGTACAAAGTCTTCGTTTTCCAGTTGGAATACCAATAATTGAAACTTTCCTCTTTTCTAAATAAAATAAAACCCATTTTTAGAGGATCAACCATTATTATTTTAAAAATAAAACAATAAACATCATGACATTGATGTTTTTTTCTGTAGACAAACGTCAGAGCGTTTTACAACTATCCATTTTGATGGTTAAAAAGTTGCAGTTGCAACGCTCAGGGGGCTTACCATCAGCAAATAAGAAACCATTCAGTTCAAAAGCAGGCCGTAAAAAAGACTGCTTAAGGCCTGCTTTCATACTAACCGTTGAGATCATGGTACGAAAAAGTAAGGCCGTTCAATATAAGTCCTGCTATAAGAGCTCATAGTAAGGCCCCTGACGTTTGGTTTGTGTCATCCGAACGTCACGCCACAGAATATGTAATAGTACTAACGTACAGAAGTCGGTCCCCGCGAGGACCATCAAATAACAAGCTACTCTCGCTGCACGGCAATAAAGTACAATTTCAAACTGCACAACGCTGCGTGGATAAAATTATATGCACCTACGAAGAAGAAAGAGAGGTGTCTCTTTCTGTCGCATAGCTCTGTCTCAACCGACACATTTCGGGGTTGCTACTCGCTAGTTACTGATATCATAGAAAACATTCGTTATGCCCACGAATAAACAATGAAATTACTAAAGGTACTTACCTACTTATAAAATAAAATAAATCTACCTAATAGGTGAGCTGAGCATATTTAAAGAGCATAAATAATAAGTATTTCTAAGTAGTTAGAGAAGCTCGATGGCGCAGTGGTATAGCGCCTGGCCCAACGATTGCGGAGGTTAAGCAACTTTTGCAAGGGTCGGTTATGGGATGGGTGAAAAAAATAGTATTTTTTAGCTTTTTTCTTTACTGGTGCCATATTTCGAACTTCGATACAACTAAGTATGTAAATATGTATACAAAAAATACAATAAACTTTGGTGGGTAGGTAGGTACGTTAGTAATTAAGTATCAAAAACGAAGTGCATGCAGTTTCGCATTCGGCGCTTGAGTGACTCGTTTCGTTCGTGACGTTCACGCGCTGCGCTCTTGTCGCTTGCACACGCCGCGCGTTTCGGTCGGCGCGGTGATATCCCTCGACAATGGCCCTCTTGGAGTGGGCCGCGAGCAGTAGGCTAATATAAAAGTTTAAGCGCGGAGTGATACCCCCCTGGTCACGCTCTAATGTTTGGAACACCGTTAGAGCGTTTGGTTGCACTCGGAGCGTAGGTTCGGAACGCAACCCTGTAAGTGAATCGGAACGCGGCCTGAATCTGTCAAAGTCACGTACGATTTATCGAAATCTTTATTTCTTTCTCTTTTTCTCATTCTGTGACATCTATTTTCCTTCCACTTCGCTCAAATTTTCATGACGTGAAAAAGGAAAAAAGAAATTGAAAAAAAAACACTTGTGAAATGTGATTGTGAGTGGACGACTACGCTTTTATTCTGCTTTTATTCGATAAAACTTTGGAATAAACTGAATAATTTTGATAAATTTTATTGAAATGAGTGATAACGAAAAAGAAGAAGCTGCAAACTTGGTATGTTAGGCTGGAACAATTTACAACAGTTACATTATTAACGTAACTATACACAGTAATTCTCTATTCATTATAATGTCAAATTGTTTTCAGAAAGAAGAATTTGAATGGGTCCTCCGTGAAGAGGTGCACGCTATATTACATCAGCTCCATTCTGTTTTAGTTGTGAGTGTGGTTGATGAATTAGTGACATGAATAAATAACATGACATCAACATGTTAAAGATTGGCCTTACTTTTCAGGAGTGTGCCCATAGATTTCCTGTTCCACTGTATGGAAATGAAGGGCAAAAGCAGGACAAATTTATTTTGACATCCCAACCTGAACAACTGAAGTGTATAGTGACTCTCACTGGTGATAGCATCACAAATGCAGTGAGTTATTTTACCCTCAGCATTGTATAGCATAATCAAAATAACACTCAATATGTATGAACCTAAGTCAGCATTATTTAATTACATAATAGGAATGAACTTATTTTTCATATTACTTGTAAGTATTAGTTTGTAAAAAAAGTTTATCTTAAATGCATAGAGCTGACTCGATATCTCAGCAGTAAGAGCATTGGACCGGACTTCCAAAGGTCGCAACCTTTGTAAGTCCGGCTGGCACCATATTTTTCTGGTATATTATTTAGTATTGCAAACAAAGAGCTGACCAAATTTTACTTTTGCATGCAAGTTTAGGTACAAATATCTATTGAGTTTTAAATGGTGTTTAATTGTTACTTCCTTTACTAATATTATAAATGGGGAAATGGGTAAAATGGTTCCATTCTAGGTGACTGATCACCCGCCCGGCTTCGCTGGCACCCCCCTTCTAAATAATAATAATATTATAAATGTGAAAGTCTGTTTATTTGTTTCTTGCCTTCCGACTTCCTACTGAACCGATCATCATGAAATTTTCAGGATATAAGCTTCAAGGTTCTGAGGCAGTTGCACACTATATGTCGCACATCAATCAACCAGGACGGTCCGTGGAAACTACAGCAGATCCAAGATGCGGCCAATCATCTGCAACAAGCCATAGGCTATATTGATAATGTTGATAAGCATTATGTGTTCAGGTAACTATAACTACCTGCATAGTACATATATTTCTCCTTTTAACTATACCTATGTAGTAGGTACTATTATTATGTGCTATAAAATAAAAGTTAAAATAAAATAACAGTAAATTAAAACTGATGTCTTCTTGATAAAAAATTCAAATGCTTATTAAACCTATTTAGTTAAAATGTGTTTTGTCTTTTTCGTTCAAACTCGATTAATAATATGAAAGAAATAGATAAAACACTTTTTTAACAAAAATAGTTATATTATGTGTTTGATTATTTTTATTACTAACACAGTTTGTCTTTCATTAAATTTTATTCAACATTTGTTATTCTTTAAATGCATTATTTATATCATATAATTATTTGGGTCAATCAACTTTTAAGTGTCCTATCAGTTTTCCTGTCCGCAAACATAAAAATATATTTCCTTAAAAATAAATATCAACTAACTTTTGGGTTAAATGTAATATTATTTGTTCGTATTTTAACGGTTGTCCAAGAGACGCCAATGTCCCTTTTATTTGTATGAAATTGATGAAATGTCAACTAAATGTATTTATTTCTGTTACCAAAATGATACTTTAAATCTTAAGTTTAAGTATTGATAAGCTAAACTATTTTCTTTATTTTTTAATACACTTTTATGTTATAGGACACTTAAAATTGACCCATTTATAAGTTTTATCATAATTTCCTTATCATTTACTTTAATTATAGATCATCTGAGGAAGTTTTACACATCATTCAGTGTCTAATTGGTTCTCTTCAAAGAGCCCGTACGGCCTTAGTATTGCCTAAGAAAAAAGCAATTGATGAGCTTATGAAAAGTAGAAATATGGTAAGCCAACTTTTTCTAAACTGTTTGTAACTACCAGTATTTCACATCACATAATAATGTGATGTGGGGTAATATTCATTCAATTTTTTTTGTAATAAGGCTAATAATTTTCAGAAAGCCCTCACACCAAATCTTCCCGAGGACTTGGCAATATCATTTTACATACAGTCACAGAAACTGATATTTGTGGCATACCAGCTAAGTTCTGTACATGGTACTATGAGGATTGATTCCTGTCAAGCAGACTGTTCCGTACCATGGTTGAGTGATGTTCTATTTATGTTCACAGCTGCTCTTCATATGTGTCAACAACTTAAAGATAAGGTAAGTAGGTCATGCATCACCTTGGCCTTGTTTTCGGTTTTTTTACATAACAATGTGGTTGTATGATTGACATTAGTTGTGGTACTCATTTTACTAACTATCATATTGGGTCAGGGTTAATCTAATCAGTAAGAGTTAAATAGCCACCCAAGCACTCACAAATTAAAGGTTTTTTACAATGATATTGGTTTTTTAGTAAAACTAGTAGGATGAACAAGCTTAAATCTACCAGGGCTCTATTTCATAAACATTACCATTGTAAATTACAACGATCGATTGGTGTTTATTGCGTCGCCAATTTGAAACTAGAAAATAGACTACTCACGGACACCGCAATGTACGCGAATCACCGTAGTAAATTACATAACTAATGTTAATGAAATAAGGCCCCAGTAATGCATTGCGCATCTGGTGGATTTCAGCCTTTTGTGCGTATGCACTTTTCATGAAGTTAATATTAATTAGCAGGGGGCTTACCATCAGCAAATAAGAAACCATCCTTAAGCCGCCGTTCAGTTCAAAAGCAGGCCTTAAACAGGACTGCTTATGAACTAAACTCGAGCTACAATCGAGGTAATGGCACAGAATACATAATAGTACAAGTCATGGTACAAAAAGTAAGGCAATTCAATATAAGTCCTGCTTTATGAGCTCATAGTAAGGCCCCAGGGCTCTGTCACTCCGCGCGCGAGTCTGAAGCGCTCGGCGTCCTCTGAGAGGACAAATTTCATACATCTGAATGTTTTTTAGCGAAGGGAGCGCTGTGCGACCTGAATGGGGTTGGTAAACTTTTCCAAAACTGTTGTGAATTATATATTTTCTGGTAGCTTTTGGCTTTGGAGTCAGAAATAACAAATTGCGGAATTTTAAAATGCTTCATTTTAATTTAAATAAAAATTTAAATTTTTGATTTACAGCATAGTACAATAAATCATTATTACGGCTGTATGCGTAGGTTATGCCTTTGCTCCAAAGACTTTCTATGTTGTTGCTCAAAACAAAAAAAACAAAGGTATGATTACTCTTTGTCACCGTCTGTCAAATCTGTCAATCAGTTTTTTAAATCAGAAAATGCAAAGGAACTTCGTGTTCAGCCGTATGTTTGATATTTTATCGCGATAATAATATAAAAAAATATATTTAGTTAACAACGTAAAATAAAAAAATCATAATATTATTTTCTTTATTCTTTAAACTTGTGCTATCAAAAAAAAATATAAAACAATTCTCTTCGAAAAAGTTTACCAACCCCATTGTAGGTACTTTATTGTGTCGGAGCAAGAGTCGCAATGTATTTAAATGATTTTGCGAGGTGCAACTTCTGTACGCTAGTAGGTACTATTATCTATTCTGTGATATTAGTAATCCATACTCTGGAGCTTCTGATTATGCCACTGGTCATGGTAATGCCCCTATAATATACTAGTTTCCGCCCGCGACTTCGTCCGCGTGGACAGTCGAACAATCCCTAGGGAACTTTTCGACTGGGATAAAAAGTATCCTATGTTTTAATCCAGGTGGGGTATTCAATGGGTAGGGTATACAAGCTCTTAAAACTTGTCAGTTTTCTGAATGGATATCAATGCATCTCTTTCTCCCTGTATAGCAAATAAAAAAAGACACATTCATGTGCCAAATTTCATCTGAATCCACTTGGAAGTTTTTGCGTGATTGAGTAACAAACATCCAAAGATTCAAACTTTCACATTTAGTGGGATCTTTAGTCCAAACACTTTTTTATACTTAGTTAGCTATTAGCTCTATCTATAGCTAACTTAGCTATAGCTAACTAAGTATCACATTATCATTGTAGTGAAAGTGATGAAAAGTGATGTTTTGAACATCGCTTTTCATCATTCTTTCATTTTGGCCTGTGAGAAAAGCATTGTCAGTTTGTCACTATTATCAGGAAGGTGGGTGATAAAGTTTATTTATAAACAAGACAAGTGATAAAGTTTAATTATATAAACAATATTGGCTTTGATTACTAAACTAAAGTCAGTTCATTTAGTCATATGTGACAGGTTGTTTGTTGTTCATGAACTACCACTTCACGTGAGATAAGATATATGTACATGATTATTACATAGGCTATTATAAGATATTATTGGTGATAATTGTATTTTATTAAACCGGTATCATGATAAAGTCGTTTGAACTTATTGCGGCTACATAATTTGCATTCAATGTATTGTCTGTCATTAGATAACAAAACTTTTACTTAATTTAATAACTTAATTTATAAGTTAAATTAGTTCGCTAACTATCTCAGGTGGCCTTTTTATTTTTTATCAATATTAATGATGTAATGAGGTAGGTAGTCGATATGTAATGAGGTGGTCGATATGTAACGAGGTGGTCGATATGTAATGAAATGAGGTGGTCGATGACGCAGTGGGTTAGCGCATTCGGCTTGTGATTGCCACTGGGGTCGGTCATCGAAAGGGTGACCAAAAATGATTATCTTAAGCTCCTTTGTTTGGGACTTAAGCCTTTGTTTCGGGCATAAGAATAAATAAAACGTTCGGGCTGTATTTCCAGTTGTAAAAACCCACCAATTCGTATTATGCCTGCCCAATGTGTGTGCCCGTCCTCTTTAGATAAAATATGGTCGATAATGAAGAATATTAAAAAGGTATAATGTTAAACATTTCAGCTCTGCGTGTTTTCGCAGTATAAAGACTTCACAGTCGGGTCAAGATCTGCATCTATGGTGTTCAACTAAACATCCATGTCACCTGATTCTCAAGTGTATGTAAAGCTTATGTACTAGTTTATTGTACATGTATTTATTTAGTAATAATAATTATCAAGTCCATTGTTGATATTCTTGTTGAGTATGTTGTAATGTAACATAATATTTAGATTATTACTAATAATAATTTATTGTTAGGAAATAATAAGCGAAGGTAAAACCTTTCCGCTGTGAATGTTTTGAAATGTATGTCTTGTTTCCACTGTAATTTAATTGGAGCGCAATATTTTCGAATTAATTCGTAATGGTGTGCATTGTTATCTACGTATAACTAAAAGATCAACACTAAATCTACTTAAAGATCAACACTATTCCTAATGTGTAAAATAAAATGGTAGGTTTTTTATTACCATTGCATCATCGACACTACCAGAGTATGGAGATAAAGTATGGTTTTAACGATCGTGGATCTATTCTACATCGGTCGGTAGTCGGTACAAAACAGTACTACAAAAGTACTACAAATAATGCATGATCTCCTACCTACGTAAATCAGACTTAAAATCTTCCTTTGTTATGTGGAGGCTACTAAATTATAGATTTGAGAGTAAATTAATTGTATTGTGCACTACTAAGTATTATAGATTTGAAATGAAAATTGATGCATAATACGAGCCAGTTTTGGCATAAGTGAGATAGATATACAGAAGATACGGTGTGAGAGCGAGAAAGGTTGTGAGATGGACGCCATTTCTTTATCTTTTTTAACGAAACAGGTATTTAGTCGCGGAGAATGCACAACGAATTAAAATGATCTGAGCGAATGATCGTTCTTTAGATTTTATTAGTTTTAGTAGATTCAAATTTCACAAAATCATGCTTAACGTAAACGTACGTACGCATACGTTTGTAGTTTTTGTAATGTACTGAAGTAATTGTATAGAACATTATACTAATTGACCTTTCTCAAATATTTCTGGAAGCGAGCATCAGTCTGGTTATGGTTGGTTAAAATAATAATGATGATTGATGATACTTTGACACAGTAGCTGGTGCAAACAGGTGCATGCAAAGTATTTTTTGCAACTTAAGTAATGCCATCTTAAACATAAACAAATATGAAAATCCAAGTTTTGCAGCTTAACTTACTTTTATTTAACTATTTATTGTATGTGTACCAAGCGTCCGCATCATAAATACTTATATGTAAGTATATCTATTTATTCAGTTCACATATTATTATTGTAGATAGTTGAATATTTTAATGCACAATAAATTTTTAAGCAATGTCCTAATTATAACCGTGTAGTAGAATAATTCTTATAGTCAAAAACTATTTAAACCTTTAATTTAAGACATCTCTAATGGATGAATATTATAATAATGAATTGCAGTTTTTTTCAATAATTCTAATATTCCTACTTATTTTTTAAAACTTAAATATTGTTTTTGAAACAAAGTCTCAGGCAACTAATTACGATAATCACAGTCAGTGCCTTTTTCAATAGCTAGTATTGCCACGTCTAATCGATCGGCCCTTGTTTCTTTTAAATAAAAATCGGTATGCCTTTGATTTTAATTTTTTTTATATGTATCGTGAAAGGGCTAATAGGATCCAAAGAGCTGCTCATGAGCATCTAAAGGAGTAGAATTAGGCCCCTATCACACTAGGACACCATGGTTGCGCCAGCAGCGGGTGTCTTGCTTGCCGCCCACTAATTGGTTGCGCAACCAAGCGGACACCCGGTGAGCGATTTGTACACTGGTTTTCAAGGTGTCCCCATCTCTGAGGTCCTGGGATCGATCTCCGGCTGGGTCAATATAGAAAACGAACTTTACTATATTGGCTTAGGTTCGAGTGTTTGTAGTTCCACCGTTGTCTCTGATTTCCATAACACAAGTGCTTTAGCTGCTTACTTTGGAATCAGAGCGATGTTTGTAATTGTGTCTATTCGTGACGTTTTGTCTAAAGTTGTCTAATTGCATCTGTAGGTATACATTTTGTTGGTAGCGCGACTGACTAGTTGCACCATCATTTACTGGTGTCTTAGTGAGATTATGGCACTTAGGCCCCTATTTATAAACCGCTCTCAACGTTGAGATTATACTTGAGGTGGAGTCCGTATAACAACAGCGTCTCAAGTATGATCTCAAGATAGCTCTCAACTTTGAGAGAGGTTTATAAATACGGGAATTAGAGAAACAGTGGCTGGTATAATAAGCTGCGTAAGATAAAAGTATCTAATTTTTATTAATTATGCAATGCAATTAAATTAACAATGTACGCACGACAGCGAGCTAGGTTAAACAGTTGAACTACGAAAACAGTTCTTATTACGTACGGCATAAAGGCGGTCTCAAGGTCAACATGTATAGTCTGATGTGCTGCTGACTGTACAACTGAAGTGACCAACTTCAAACACTTTAATCTGTGAAATTTTCTCTTTTCCATACATTCTCGAGTGAAGTTGCAGTGGATCACTGTCTATTGTCAATTTAATCGTATTGTACTTCTTTAGAGTTTAGTTTATGGAAGTTCCCAGGTCGTGTCTAAAGTGGTAGCATAAATTTTGCCTTGCGTTGACAGAAAATGAGGCGTTTTTAAAACATATTTTATCTACTCAAAGTATTAAGATTATTAATATAATTGAAAAATATTAGAAAAAATCGACTCACCCGTAGCAGCTCAGACGGAACTCAAAGTATGTTTTTTTCGCTTACGCATTTTGGGATAGTCAATTAAAATATTGAAACACTTCAAAATAATGTTTGGAAATTTAAATTTAAAATGAAATTTAATGTGATAATACATATTTCTAAGGTATAACCGTTCCAATTTATGAATATAATTATTTTCTAGCAACAATTTTGTTTTGGTTGCCGTTTGTAACAAATCTTGGATCAATTTAATTCACAAAAGTGTTATAGTTATTCTAGATCTCACGAAGTCTGTTCGGCTATTGATGTTGTTTTGCGTGCACATGCACATTGTTTTAGTGTGCGGCACACTCATACAGTAAATAATAAATAATAAATAAATGGTTGGACAATTTCACACAGCGCCATCTAGCCCCAAACTAAGCAAAGCTTGTAATATGGGTGCTAGACAACTGATATACTACTTAAAATACTAAGTATATATATACTTTTTAAATATATACTTAATATACATAGTAACACCCAGACCCGTCACAGAAATTAAAATTCATCATTACAATTTCTGCCCGGCCGGGAATCGAACCTGGGACCTCTTGCGTGGCAGGCGGCATGTTGACCACTGCACCACTCCGGTCGTCGTCTCAGTACGAGGCATATATCTTGAAATCGGGTGGGGATTGCGCGGAACGCGTATTTTGGGCATGCGTAGCGGTGAGGGGCGCGGGCGGCGGGAGAGGGGCGCGCGCTATTGGTTACTCACAAGAGCACATGCGCGAACTTATCCCCACTACGTCGAAAATATTTCAAGATAATATATGCCTTGTACTGTAGCTGAACGGACTTTGTGAGATAGAGCAATTCAATATACTACTTTTCATGTGTGGGAGTGTGAACAAATAATGGCCCGATTCCACTAGGTCGCTTGCCCGTATTCGGGTACCGCAGGCCGAATAGGGTGAGCCAGATTACACTGGCAAACCCGATTCCGGTTAAATCTTCACAGTTCTTGATGTTTCTTTATTGTACAGTACAGCACTACTAAATATAAAATTTTTAGGTATCGACACAATGTATGATAATAAATTAAACAACGGAATTGGACTCGTTAATATTGTATTTATGTGCACTTTTAATAATTATAATGTATGATTGTACCTACTTGATTGATAACCACTCCATCAAAGCCAAATGTTTTAATATGTCCACCGTATTAAAAAAGATTAATGTTCAATCCAAATTTAACTCTTGTGACTATTCAGTTACAGTACGAGGCATATATCTTGAAATCGGGTGGGGATTGCGCGGAACGCATATTTTGGGCGTGCGTAGCGGTGAGGGGCGCGGGCGGCGGGAGAGGGGCGCGTGCTATTGGTCGCTCACAAGAGCACATGCGCGAAATTATCCCCACTTCGTCGAAAAAAATTCAAGATACATGCCTCGTACTGTACTAAACGAAAAGAACTATCTTGCTTTGAAGAAGGAGTGTTATACAGAGTTTTTTGAAATAAACACATCAACTTTGTCTAGGGATACAGGTGTTATTTTCATACAAACGAGGTAAAGAATGCTGATCAGATCAGTTGTGTGTGTATAGCGATCTGAATCTCCTCCATTCACTCCCTGGATGGCCATTATCAGATTCAAGGCTTCAATGTTACCTCGTTTGTATGAAAATAACACCTGTATCCCTAGACAAAGTTGATGAGTATAGCTATACATAAAGCCGAATATGGTAGATAGGAACCATCAAACTGAACAACTTTTGCTTGGGACCAACTCTGAAATCACGAAAAAAAAACAGCTGTTTCATACCAAAATTATTAGCTAAAATATCGAATGTATAAAACAGCTGTTATTTTCCGCGATTTCAGAGTTGGTCCCATAGCAAAAGTTCTACAGTTTAATGGTTCCTATTTATCATATTCGGCTTTATAAGGCTATTTCCAAACACTTTGTATAGTCATGTGCGTCGTTGTGTCGTGTCGTACTGAAAAGAAAACAACTTTTACATTAAACCTAGACCTATAACGTAGGTAATGAATCGTTAATATGTCCATAACCCTTGGACATAACTATTGCGCTGTCGCGAAGCTTTTCGTTGTCGTGTTATACAATGAGGATCAGTAAC
Source organism: Agriphila straminella (assembly GCA_950108535.1). Lineage (NCBI taxonomy): Eukaryota > Metazoa > Arthropoda > Insecta > Lepidoptera > Crambidae > Agriphila > Agriphila straminella. Next base: position 13,906,579 of record OX467309.1, on the reverse strand, counting down.
GATTTTTGTTTAGTGGCTTATCAGAAAGCTTATACCACCACAATATTAACTGTGAAGTAATTTATACGATATATCTTAAACCTGAGAAGTTTACGGGCTAAAACATGCTAAAACACTGTTATTTTGGGGGGTCCTTATGACGTCATTGCAACGTACGCGAACCTTATGCCGTACGTGATAAAGCTCATATTGCATTGAGTTTGGCATTTCCTTCAAACCCTTAATAACTCAACCATTTCTAAACGGATTTCAAAAAATGTTTCACTAAGTTTCATAGCTATTAATATGATATTATATTATATCAATAAAACTATAGGATTCAAACCTGTTACTGATCCTCATTAGAAACTTTGAAGCAAGGAATTAGTTTATTTCACTTAAAGAAATAGTAGATTATACATCAAGTGAAAAAAGAGGGAATTTAGTTCGAGAGACTAAGTTGGATCCCGAGAGCAGCGAAGGATTCTAGAGTTGAATCCCGAGCGTACCTAGCGAGGGATTGAAAAGTAGAATCCTGAGCGAAGCGAGGGATACAAAGGACCGAGATGATTTTTTTCACGTGTTGTGTACCTAGGTACCTACCTACTTTACTTTTTACTATTGACTGCGAGAAAACAAATAGCAGTAGGTACTTATACCTATATAATTAAATAGTTATTACATTTTTATTATTTAGGTAGGTAATCAGTACCCTATTTAAGCATTAGAAAATAGTGAAACTAGAAGTTTTCCAATGACATAAAACATACACGCTAAGATGGAAATTACATGATCAGTTTGGCATCAGTTTGTAAAGACTTTGAATTTTTACAGACTGAAGATCGTACCAGACTGATGCAAGACTGAACATCTAATCTCCCTCTAATATATAGAAAAGAATCCAAAGATGAGACACTAAAAAGGACCTAATTAATTTGGCGGGATATTTTTTAGAAAAGATCCCAAAGATAAGACACTAAAAAGAACCCAAATAAAATTGCCGGATATTTTTTTTTAATTAATTTGTATAACTATGGCTTTATCTATGGAATAGCTCCATACTTTCAGCACGTTTTTTTTTCTACATAAATTCAAAATATTTTTATTCACTCTTATCGTTGAATTAAACTCACTTTTTCGAGTGGCGATGGTAAAAATAAATGAAAGGGATTTTACGAAAATAAACTTTAATTCCTTGACTTATAGTTTCTAATTGTACAACACGACAACGAAAAGCTTCGCGACAGCGCGATAGTCTGGCCGTAACATAATAAATTGTCAACTTTTAAATTAATGTTAATGTATTACTAACAAAAACAAATGTGTACTATAAAACTATTTTAATCATAACTGAAAGATGCATTTAATTCGAACATAATTTTATTTATTTATTTTATGTAATGAATGTCATAAAATGTATGGATAAATCGAAACGCATTCGAACCATCACCGAAATCATGATCAAATATTTCTTTGACATGTTTGACAATAAAACTTAAATTAGTATTATTAGATAGTCTCAAGACTATTTTAATTGTATGTGTACCTACTGTATAAACAGTTTGTGATTGTGTTGTATCTTGTATTTCAATAAACCAAAATGCTGTTAAGTTATCGTTTAATTTTTACCCATTACACTTCTGGGGGCTTACCATCAGCAAATAAGAAACCGTTCAGTTCAAAAGCAGGCCTTAAACAGGACTGCTTAAGGCCTGCTTTCATACTAACCGTTGAGGTGATAGACTTGTACTATTATGTATTCTGTGGTCATAGTACGAAAAAGTAAGGCAGTTCAATATAAGCCCTGGCTATAAGAGCTCATAGTAAGGCCCCTGGGCCCAGGGAGGGGGCAAATCAGCACCTGTGAAATAAATAAACATAGGTCTTGTAATATAATAAGTCTATGACATAATGTAGAATGTAACGATATAAAAATAGGTACTAGACTGTGGGCCCTAAAAATTCCACGTAAAACATTATTAAAATTGTGAATTAGAATTATAATAAATAAAATAAACCGCGGTGCCACTTTCGCTCGGGGTGCCACTGCCACCTTTCATCCACTAATCTTGTACTCTTGCGTGGCTATAATGAAAAAGGCCGCGCAGCGCAATTTTTAGTCAGTTTAGAATCTGCGCACCGCAGTATTTTAAAAAGTTATCAAGAATCTTATATTCATTTAAGTTATAAGTTTATTGTATTTCAAATAGCAAATAAGAACTTTTATCAATAATAATTGATAGTTAGTTGGAGGAAAACAAAATCCAGGGGTACCTACCTGAATATTTTAGTAAATAAATTAATATTCGAAATCTAAGTACACTTACATACTTATAGGCAAACCTATTTATTATGCAAAATATTTTTTTGCTAGTTTATTTATGAGCATGAGCTTATTGTAACAAAGGACTTAAATTATCTCTGTCTCTGCTAATCCCAATAAAAAAAAACAAAATGTCACGTAATAGCATAGATATCATAGATATAGTATATTACGTAATAGTGAACGCTCTAACGGCGCGCGGCGTTCCAAACATTTGAACGTGACGTTCGGTTGACACAACCGTGTCGTTCCCATTGAAATATATTACTACGTATAGAAAGGACAGTCTACGGTACATTATTGTCGCAGCGATCGCAAAGATGGCGGCTACGCATGCGCAGAGTTGTCAAAGAAAAAGTAACATGCACACAGATGTGACACATTCTTCATAATGATTATGATATACCTACTTAGTAATTATTGCATAAAATTATAGTAAAAACGTAATTTAATTAGATAATTAGGTGTATTCTGATACTTATTCAAAAAATAAAAAAGGAGGATGGACATTTAGTACCCGCACTAATAGTACCCAGTGTTGGGCGTAATTAATTACTTTTGTAATTAAATTACTAATTAGATGAAAAGTAATTGAATTACTTTAATTGAAATTACATGTAATTGGAATTAATTTAATGCAACTACATAAATCACTAGTAATCCTAATTACATTAGTTTGTAATAAAAATTACTCAATTACTTTTTATGGGGGTACATAAAAGATAAATAAAATTGAGATGTTGATCGCTTGCTGTCCTCACGCAGCATATCACAACCAGTGTTGGGCGTAATTAATTACTTTTGTAATTAAATTACTAATTAGATGAAAAGTAATTGAATTACTTTAATTGAAATTACATGTAATTGGAATTAATTTAATGCAACTACATAAATCACTAGTAATTGTAATTACATTAGTTTGTAATTAAAATTACTCAATTACTTTTTATGGGGGTACATAAAAGATAAATAAAATTGAGATGTTGATCGCTTGCTGTCCTCACGCAGCATATCACAACCGATGCTTTTAGTGTCGCGAATTACGGTATCGCGATGTCTCTAACTATCAAAGTAAATACATTGATTAAACATAATAACAATTAAATGGCAACACTAAATCAGACAGACAACTCACCACTTTCGCCCTTCCCTAGCGCGTATGCGCTTGAACTAATCTGTCATTCTAACCTCATAAAATGAATGTGATGATCTTCTTCAACACCAGTGTAATCGTAGTTAAAGGAGGCCGAGTTTGCAGTAGCACCGAGGATTTCACAGCTAAGTCACATACTTACTTAATCTAGATTTATAGAGTATCGAAAGCAATACTACTGAGCCAAATGTTCGATCCTGGTCGTGATAGGATCGACTGAACGTGGCCAGGCCTGATCACGTAGTTCGCCGGTGGTGGATGCCTTAGGCAAGCAGAAACCATCGGCGGCGAGATGTATGCAGTCCCAAGAATAAGCCTTTACCTAAATGTGTTCACCGACGGGTGGCCAGGTCCGGACACTTAAGAGGGAATGAACAACTGCATACTGGAGGCTAAGGCGAATGAGGAACGCAGGGTCCTGATTCGATTAGCTCCTTGATGTAATAAACATATTAGTAAAGTTTGATAAAGTGAAACAATGAAAGAACAGCGCTGGAAGGGGGCTGCCTGTCACAGGCAGCCATCTTCCAGGCTTGATAAGAAAGATTGGCAGTAGTACATGTTTATAAAGTAATATCATAAAGAATAAAAGACATAACAGCGTTGAATGATTTAATAATACATATTAAAGTTAACAGTATAAAGTAAATTGTCTTATTAGTATCTGATAAACTAGAGAAAGTGGGTGTGTGCTTAGCCCAGATAAATATGGGACATAAATAAGATGAAGAGAAGGAAACAGTAACGGATAATACAAGTATACCACTTCAGTGCCCCCGGGACTGGAGAATATGGAAAGGTTGGTTGAGAGGACGACATCCTGAAGGTATGTGTCTACACAGTGTCGCGCTGGATACCCTTTATAACCTTAATGACAAATGCGAAGCACCCCATAATAATAAATTACTAAACTATATATTGACTAATTATAAATATGTAAGTAGTTCACTGAGAGAGATTATAAAGGGTCCCGGTCTGGTCGCGACAATGGTGGAGGTGCTGGGATATAGAAGAATCCCGATCAAGCAACCCAAAGCGAAATCTCAACCAAACTTTCCATTGGTAAAATTCTCAGAAACAATTAAATCCTATTCCATTTCTGTAAAACTGAATAGTAGTGACATCTATGAGATATTTTTGGTACTGGTTCCTTATAAGCAAAACCACATGAAAGCTACTTAAAGGCGCCAAAGTTAAATTATACCATCATTGTAAAAGCATGGTATAATTATTCATGTACGGCGCACAAATAAATGCTAAATTGAAAGTTTCTTAAAGATACCTTAAATTGAAAGATTATAAAACGAGTACACATAGAATGTATAGCGTTTGGAATTAATTGAAATGTCCACCTCGTAGTTTGGTGTGTATTTGACTTCGCGCTAACAGCGCTGTCAGCGTGATTCGGAACGCGGCCTTTATTTGTCAAATGAAAATGAACCTTAACCGGAAGTGACGTAAAAGACGTCATCCGTCATGTAAGAGGGCAAATGAACGCACTCTTAATAGATTTCAATTGGAAACTGTATTTGATTTAAGAAATAAACTATGTAAAATTCGGCAACTAATTTACTTAATGATGTTGTAAACAATTACACTGGATAGGTTGAAGTAAACAAGTTACGCGTGGTCTCTTTGAAGACAGGGAAGTTCTTTCGTACTTTGAAGATGGCGTCTTGGGAAAGTGTTGAGAAGTCTGCCTGAAAAGGATAAAATCCTAAATAGTACTGTTTATTTTCCACAGGAGCGTCATAATTCAGTAATAAAATTGTGATTAAACGACAAATTAGTCTCAGGTAGACTACATAACTAAGTACTGGTGAGTTTAAGCAATATTTACTTTGCCAAAATTTGCATAGGGCATTTTGTTTGGAAACATCTAATAAGTAAATGTAACTAAGGTTTCTTGTGAAATATGACTCATTAGTGAGAAAAGCAAGTAAGGCGATTGAGTTTTAATGTCTACAATACAATTCACTAACGAGCATAAATAAATATTATACAGAAATAGTTGGATGACAAAATGCATCATCCACCCACAATTGTGAGGAAAATTCGATGAATCTTATAAGAAAGTAGCTCATAGCTTTCCTAACACACAAAACGTATGGAAATTACAAGTTGACGTTGGAAAGGTCACAGTTGTGGCAAAGAAGTAAGAAGATTCCTATGAGAAAATTACCTACCTTTAAGTGCATATTTCCAAATTGAATGAAAGGTCTGATTGAATTGATGATCAGGATCGACAAGGAAGATAGCAAGGTAAACTATTGACATTTTAAGCTGTGGTAGTTACCAAGCCAACTCATATTCTGTCAAGTCTGACAGTAAAATTATTCTAAGGGTTCTGTAGGCAAGCGATTGTGGCATGAGGTGAGATACTCATGTATACCTAACAATAAGGTTGTATCATCTGAGTTTATGTAAAGATTACTAACCTAAAGGTTGATATTTCTAAATAGGTGATCGAATAAATATTAAATCAAGTCGCTGATGACTACATAGGTACTTAAAATTCATAAATAATAAACTAATAGAAAGAACTAAGGTACACATTTTCTTATGTTCATGATAGGTATAGTAAACACAAACTAAATAATATTTGCAAAACAAAATTAAACCAACGGATAAACATGTTTCTAAATGAATATATTCAATTTGATTGTATTTCATGCAAAACAATAGTCCCATTTGACCAAAGTACCTCTAATCTGATTTGGTACTCGTTTAGATAAATATTATGTTAATACATGGGGAACGTAACATTCTTTGTGGATGCATACACAAATAATGTTGGTTCTTCACATGTGTAAGTATGAGTTACAAAAATAATACCAATATTTTCATATGATCTGAAAGGGTATACTGGGGTAAATTGCAGAGCATGAAACACTTTTAGAAATTTAAAGTTTTGAAACTAAACTGATGAAATGAACCTGCTTATCCGTCAATAAGGATGATAACTGATGAAATAAAATCTGAATTCAATTAAATTCTAAAACAATTATAGCAAATAATTTTAAATGAAGGAATTTATATTACAATTACAAGTTTATGGATGTGTTCGACTCAGAGAACACACCGCTTTATAGAAAATAACTTATTTCTCACATCTTGATGAAAATTAAAAAATATACAGGGTGTCAGTTTTTGGTATGCTACTTATTAGGGAGGGTACCGACAGCTGACACGCCACAGTGTATACAGGGTGTCAATTGTTGAAATGTTATTTGTTTGTGTGGTTGGTCGACGGTTGGCAGACGGCTCATTTTTGAGGTGCAAACTTTCGACTCGTGTTTTTAACATACAGGGTGATAAATAAAAAACTTTTTTTTCTAAGAAATATTACATTACGTGTATTAGGCGATTTGAAACTAACACTATATAGGGTGTAGGGTTTTAGAAAATCAAATTATATGGTATAAATTTAAAATTTTTTGATTTCCAGAAACATGGAAAAAATTATTCTAAATAGGCTAGAGTCTATAGCTAACGCCATAGAAAAGCTTACCTTAGAGGCTCTCGAGTACAAAGATAATATTAACCTAAAAGATGCTGAAAACGTAGAAATATTGCTCACAAAACTAGACAATGCGGTAAAGAGGTTTGGTACAGAATTAAATCAGAGTTTGTCGATAAATGAACTAGGATCCTTCGTGGAAGAGATCACTTCGTTCAGTGAGATACAACTACGGGGCGAAGAAACTTTCGCAGAATTAAATATCAAGCTGAAAAGAGTAAAAGAAAGTGCTACACCTGCAGCAACGCCTGGTAGAAGTATCGCATTGACCGGAAAGTTACCTAAACTACAATTAGCAGAATTCTCAGGAGATATACTAGAATGGTACCAGTTTTGGGATCAGTTCAGTTCCAACATAGGGAACCGAGATCTGTCTGATGTGGATAAACTATCCTATCTCAAGGGTTCTTTGAGAGGCGATGCGAAGAGGATCATCGATGGACTTGAAATTACCAACAAGAACTACGAGGTAGCTGTATCTATTTTAAAGGGGAGGTACGGCAAGGAGAGTCACATAGTGGACGCACACTACGCAGCTCTACATAAGATTCCTAAGGCTTCTAAGGGTAGCATAAAGGACCTGAGGGAGACCTTTAGCCAAGTTGAGAAGCACCTTAGAATTCTAAATTCATTAAACCAAAATATCAACCATGATCATCTGAGATTTCTCATCTTGGAGAAGATGCCTTCGGACGTAGTCTACGAGCTAAAGTTGAGAGCGAATACTGAATCTATTGAGGAGATCCGGCAACATTTGGAAGTGATCATTTCGGCAAGAGAAGATGCGCAGAGAATTACTTCTGAAAATGTAGAAGAGTACACTACTCAATCTCTACACGTGAATACGTACGTAAAAGGAGGGAAACCAGGAAAACCCAACCGAAGCCAAAGAGATTTCAAGAGACACAAATTTATACAACAAAGGCAAGATATTAAGAAGGAAGATAGATTCAACGAACCTGGATCATCTCACAAATACAATAACTACAACAGACTTCCATTGAAAAGGAAGCTTCAAGAACGAGAAAATGATAGGGATGCTCCACCGGGAAAGAAAAGGAGAGGGCAATGCGTTTTCTGTCAAGGATCACATTTTAATGATCAATGCGATAAATTCAAAACCATAAAAGAAAGGAAAGGAAGATTAAAGAACAGATGTTATCGTTGCTTAGGCCTCGGCCATAAAGGAAATAATTGCAAGAGATCTACTTTCTGCGTTCACTGTAAAGAAACTAATCTTCACAATAGAGCACTTTGTTTAAAAGGACAAACATCTAACTCTGAAAGTGTCACAACTCTTCACGCCAATTCCATTAACTCCACTATACTGCAAACAGCAATAGTCAAAGCCCGACGTGAAAACGATGATACCAAAGAAGAAACTTGTCGAGTTTTGTTAGACTCTGGCAGCCAGCGTACCTACATCACACAAGAAATAGCTTCTAAACTAAAACTGCCCATAGAAGAAGAAAATACTCTATCAGTTTTCACATTCGGTGCTAAAACTCCTCAAATCATTGAAAGTCCAATAGTTAGGCTACAAATGAAAACCAGAACAAACGATATTCTGGAAATAGAAGCAAACGTTGTCCCACACATATCACATGGAGTTCCTTATTCAAATATAGACTTAAGCAGAAGAGAAGAAAATCTAATTTTGGCTGATGACGGCTCACTGTCACCGAAAGTAGATATTCTAATTGGAAACGACTTCTATTTTTCATTCATACTAGGAAACAAAATCCAACTGGAAAATAATTTATACTTGATTGAATCAAGATTTGGTTACATATTGACCGGAAGAACCACGGCTAAGGATGTGGACCCATTATCGGTGATAACGTACTTCCAAGGAGTAGAGAACAAATTAACTCCGCCTGACTTACCATTATACAATGGAAGCATCAAATGTTTATGGGAATTGGAATCTATAGGGATATGCGATTCACCAAATCTAACTAGAGACGAAGAAGTCATCAATCAATTTAATGAAACAATAGAGTTAATAGATGACCGATATACGATCAGCTGGCCATGGATCGATTATCCACCTGAACTAGAAACCAATTATGGTCTTGCAATCGGTAGACTAGTAAATTTATTGAAGAAACTAGATTCAGAAGCATTAAAGTCATATAACGCCACGTTACAAGAGCAGTTAGAGAAAGAAATTATAGAACGCGTACCCGATCAAGAAAGGTGTGATATTGGTATAGACCATCCTATCCATTACCTGCCACATCATGGAGTAAGTCATCCAGGAAAACCTACACGTATCGTATACGACGCGTCAGCGAAAACAAAGAACAGCAAAAGTTTAAATGAATGCTTACACTGTGGTCCACTCATGTTGGGAGACCTGACAGGAATGTTGTTAAGATTTAGGTCACATCAAGTGGGAATAACCGCGGACGTAGAGAAGGCACTTTTGCAGATCGCGTTACACAAAAAAGACAAGGACGTGACTAGATTCCTATGGCTAAAAGACATAGAAAAGGCAGCCACGGAAGATAATATTCTACATTTACGGTTTTGTCGTGTTCCGTTCGGAGTGATATCGAGCCCATTCCTGTTAAACGCTACTTTGAAACACCATCTACTGCGTTCCAATGAAGAAATCCTGAAAAGGATAATGAACGACATTTATGTGGATAACTTAGTTACGGGAACGGACTCCATCCATGAAGCAATTGAAATGTATGAGTCATGCAAATTTGCGTTCAAAGAAATTTCGATGAATCTTCGGGAATGGAGTTCTAACTCCAGACAATTCTCAAAGGAAATAGATCCAACTGACGTTTGCCAAGACATAGAAGTGAAAGTACTAGGTCTGAATTGGAATACAGAAGAGGACACTATCAGTTTAAGGCCAAAGAAAATAACAGAGGCTAATACGAAAAGGGAAATATTAAAAAACGTAGCTTCAGTATATGATCCATGCGGATATGCTGCGCCAGATCTGCTGCCAGCAAAACTTCTACTTCAAGATCTATGGGTAAACAAATTTAAATGGGACACTCCTTTACCAGAAGAGATAACTAAAGAATGGCAAATTATTAGAGAACGACTAGAAAGAACAAAGAATATTGTCTTACCTAGAAGATATTTCAAACAAAAGGGCAATGAAGACATTCAGCTACATGCCTTTACAGATGCGTCGACCAAAGCATACGCAGCTGTAGTATACATTTCTAACGGAAGAGAGTTAAGTTTCGTGATAGGGAAATCAAGACTAGTACCCATCAAAGATCAAGACAATCTCAAAATTCCAAGACTTGAATTACTAGGACTTCTGATTGGTAGCAGGCTACTGAAGTATGTAAACAAATTTCTGAATTTCGAATCCAAAAAGAATACTATATGGACGGACAGTCAAATAATAATCGATTGGTACTACGGCGGTAAGCTATTACCACCATTCGTAGCGAAAAGAATAGAAGAAATAAAGGGAAATGTGTCAGCAACGATAAGGTATGTACCAACAGAGCTAAATCCAGCTGATGTAGCGACTAGACCCACAGATTCTGAAAAATTCAAGCACAAATGGTTATCCGGACCAGATTACCTGCTAGAAGACTGCAAGAAATGGCCAAAGAGTCGTAGGAGGGAAGTTTCTCCGCTTACTCAAGATGAAAGTGTACTGATTGCCACGCATTCCTCTGTGGATCGTCAATTTTCTTTTCCCATTGGGGAGGGTCTCACGAGTGGAGAACCAAGCTCACAAAATCAGAGACAACAATTAAATGAAGAATTGCAAAAGAATCCCTCAGAGAAATGCGAGGACGATACACTGTCATACGTACAAAAAATCAAAAGAATCCAAGCAAAACATTTTCCTGAAGAAGTAGTAGGTAAAGATACAAATTTAAAGAGAAATTTAAACGTGTTCACTGACGTTGACGGAATCCTACGTTGCAAAGGAAGACTACAAAATGCTGACTGGTCTTATGACAAAAGATATCCAATACTGATTCCAAAGGACTGTGAATTTACTAACACCGTGATCTTAGAAACACATAAAAAGAACTATCACGTAGGTGTTAACCACACTCTAAGTCTGATCAGATTGTTATATTGGATTCCTCAAGGAAGAAGTCAAGTTAAGAAAATACTTAAAAAATGCACAAATTGCGTTAAGCATGGAGGAGGTCCATTTAAACTACCACCACCTCCTGCGCTTCCAAAGGAAAGGGTAAATTATAGCTCACCATTTACATACACCGGCATGGATTACTTAGGTCCTCTCCAAGTAAGGACCGACGGTAAAACAGCAAAACGATGGATATGCCTGTACACTTGTTTGGTAGTACGCGCTGTACACCTAGAAGTTGTCAAAGATCTTACAGCAGAAGAATGCTTATTAGCACTACGAAGATTTATATCTTGTAGAGGCGTACCGGATAGAATAGTTTCAGATAATGCACTACAATTCAAACTGACTGCAGAAATACTGTCAAGCAATTACTGCATCACTAACGAAATAGACTGGAAATTTATTCCACAACTGGCTCCTTGGCATGGAGGATTCTACGAAAGACTAGTTGGACTAGTTAAACATTGTCTCAAGAGAACACTCACAAAGAATCTATTGAAAGATAATCAACTTAACACCATTATAAAAGAAATAGAAGCGGTGATAAATACGAGACCATTAACTTGTGTAGGATCTGATCTGGAAGACATTCTTAGGCCTTCAGATTTTCTAACCTTGAACTAATGCATCACGACAACACCTTCGGATGCTGAATTTCCACAAGAAGGCACGGTGACAAAACAAAACCTAGTAGACGGTTGGAAAATAGGACAAAACATGTTAAAGGAATTTAAAAGGATGTTCATCGAGCAATACCTGCCGAGTTTAAGGGAAAGATATCGTCACGCTCTGAAAGAACCAAGGATTACTAAGTCAGAAATCCCAAAAATAGGAGACATAGTACAAATTAAAGGAGATACGAAAAATAGAGAAAACTGGAAAGTTGGAAGGATCACATCTCTGCTTAAGGGAGCAGACGGTCAATGCAGGGTGGCACGAATAAAGGTGAACGACACGGAATTCACGCGCTCCATCGCTCATCTTTACCCATTGGAAGTTGATGAAGAAGTACCTGGAAGAGAAGAGGTTATGTTTGAATTCGAAAGAGAAGACGTAACACCAACGTTAGACGACTTACCTCTGTTAGAAGAATTAGACATAACTAGTCTCACCAAAGATATCTCTTCAGCTCCAAGAACCACAGAAGAACTCGTCGACAAACCTGAAACAGAAAGCAGACAAACAAGTATAATAGAAACAGTAGACCAAATACCTCATAGAATACTTACCACAGAAGATGATATCCAATCTGTACATGATGAAGGACGTGATGATAAGAGCACACCTAAAAGCATCAACATTAATGAAAACACACAACCCGAAGAAGTGAGAGAAGTAAGAGATGCGTCTTTAAAGGCTCGTGAAAAGATACGCGAGTGGACGCGTAGATTAATGGAGAACATGTAACTTCTGTCGTCGTCGGGAGTGTCGCGAATTACGGTATCGCGATGTCTCTAACTATCAAAGTAAATACATTGATTAAACATAATAACAATTAAATGGCAACACTAAATCAGACAGACAACTCACCACTTTCGCCCTTCCCTAGCGCGTATGCGCTTGAACTAATCTGTCATTCTAACCTCATAAAATGAATGTGATGATCTTCTTCAACACCAGTGTAATCGTAGTTAAAGGAGGCCGAGTTTGCAGTAGCACCGAGGATTTCACAGCTAAGTCACATACTTACTTAATCTAGATTTATAGAGTATCGAAAGCAATACTACTGAGCCAAATGTTCGATCCTGGTCGTGATAGGATCGACTGAACGTGGCCAGGCCTGATCACGTAGTTCGCCGGTGGTGGATGCCTTAGGCAAGCAGAAACCATCGGCGGCGAGATGTATGCAGTCCCAAGAATAAGCCTTTACCTAAATGTGTTCACCGACGGGTGGCCAGGTCCGGACACTTAAGAGGGAATGAACAACTGCATACTGGAGGCTAAGGCGAATGAGGAACGCAGGGTCCTGATTCGATTAGCTCCTTGATGTAATAAACATATTAGTAAAGTTTGATAAAGTGAAACAATGAAAGAACAGCGCTGGAAGGGGGCTGCCTGTCACAGGCAGCCATCTTCCAGGCTTGATAAGAAAGATTGGCAGTAGTACATGTTTATAAAGTAATATCATAAAGAATAAAAGACATAACAGCGTTGAATGATTTAATAATACATATTAAAGTTAACAGTATAAAGTAAATTGTCTTATTAGTATCTGATAAACTAGAGAAAGTGGGTGTGTGCTTAGCCCAGATAAATATGGGACATAAATAAGATGAAGAGAAGGAAACAGTAACGGATAATACAAGTATACCACTTCAGTGCCCCCGGGACTGGAGAATATGGAAAGGTTGGTTGAGAGGACGACATCCTGAAGGTATGTGTCTACACAGTGTCGCGCTGGATACCCTTTATAACCTTAATGACAAATGCGAAGCACCCCATAATAATAAATTACTAAACTATATATTGACTAATTATAAATATGTAAGTAGTTCACTGAGAGAGATTATAAAGGGTCCCGGTCTGGTCGCGACATTTAGTGCATGTGTGTGTGTGTGTGTGGCTTGTTACTGCACACAGGTATCCCTTCTCGCGCCTCCTCGCGTGCACCTCTCCTCTCTAGGGATTTTCGATCCGGGGTCGTCGATCCGATTTTTCGAATCGTAATGGATTGTATCGGATCGCATGTCGTCGATCCGATCCTTAGGGAATCGATCCGGATCGGATGCAAATGAGTAAGGACGCAATTATTTTTTGATTTTTATAAAGTAAACCATTAAAAATAAAGTTTTTAATCTGTGGTTGACGGTGTTGGTCTTTTTGACAATTTACTTAATCTACTATTTAAGATTAGCTTAACATTACTTATTGTGAAACTGCTTGTCGACCCCAATAAATAGAAAAAACCCATGTAAAACTTGTAAACAAGTACCTTGAATGATGATGATTGATGCCGCCATGTTTAAAATGTAAATAATTCATACGATCCAAGCGATCCTATCTTTCAAGTTTTGTATCGATCCGGCAAAAAATCGTATGGTCTCGATCCGATCCGAAAATAGCCGGGTCGTATGCCTGCCAATCCGATCTTTCAAAAGATCGGCGGGTTGATTATCTAATTAGAAACCACCAAGCGACCGGTCTCATTTGACAGATGAATGTGATACATTGCTTCTTCTTTTTAAAAAAACAACTTAAAAAAACATACCAAAGAAAAGTAGCAATGTTTGTCAAATGAAACCGGTCGCTAAATAGTTTATATTTAGATAATCAGCCTGCGGTTCGGCGCATCCCTACTCCTCTCTTCGTCGCACCCGTCGCATCAGTGCGTCGTTAGCAGTAGTTTCGCTACCTACCACAGAAACTACATCGTATTATTTAAAATACTACCTCAACTTTAAAAGAAATTATATAAGTGTTAGGTAATTACAATTAACAATTAAAATTACTAATTGTAATTGTTAACTGAATTACTTTTTAATAATTTCAAGTAATTTGTAACTGAAGTCGCCAATTACAATTTGTAATTGTAATTGTTAATTAGTAGTTAATTACATTTTGCCCAACACTGAATTAGTACCTAATAATTTGGTGTCGTTGAATAGATTTTTTTATTAGGTAGCTAGGTAAATATTACTATGGCAACTTGAAAAAATATTTACTAACCCAGATCCATAAAAAATAGTTTTGGTTGGTTTATGTTGATGTTTCGTTTACTTACCGATGATAAGTCACTCCACTATTTTTTTGCTTCGTAGTGGAGCGATTAAGCTCCTTAAAATAAAGTACCTATACCTTAGCGATATAAACATTCCTATATAAATAGACTTTGCTTTTATATTAAATTAGGTAACCAGTTATATCAGCTCCTACCTCTTAGACTAAAATTCTCAGTAAATAAATTAAAACGATCGAGAGCGCAAATTAAAATGACTCAAAATAATACTAACTCTTAGGTTCAAATTCGATTGCAATAGTGTAGCGCACGGAACGGCAACGGCGCGATTAGCCGCTTCCGAGCCATTATTTTGAATTTTTTGGCGGGAAAACAGTTTTTGGCTTATAATTTCGAAACTAAGAGGCCCAGAGATTTGAAATTTTGCCTCGTGTGTGCTGCAATTATAACATATCATTTGATCTTTAAAACAAAACTATAACATAATAGTTACAGCAATTCACCATGTGTCAGCCGGTGACACGGGTCCCCAGCTTACACATAGATATCGACTCGTAGCTCAAAAACCTTTCGAGTAAAAGTTTTGAAAAATTTGGAGCCTAATGCTGCAATTCGGCTGAAAATTTTGAGGTATAGTACATAATCGTAGCTTAAATAATTACGAAAATACAGCTGTGCAAGCCAGTGACACCCAGCTCGCACACAGTTTTATGCTCGTAGTTTCAAGAGTATTTGAGTGTGATGGTTGGTTTTTTTGGATCTTATTGCTGCAATTAGGCTCTAAATTTCTGACTATAGTCTAAAACCCTAACCTCACTGGTTTGCCTTAACGGCATGTGTAAGCTGTAGACACATGTCGCCAGCTCGCACACATAAAACAACTCATGGTAACGAGCTTATATTATGGTGGCTGCTATTATTATGTCTGGAAGTTTGATTGCTGCTATTATGCTTTAAAATATGGCATGCTTAGAATTTCTCTATAGCCTATGAGGAAGCTGGAGACCCACTCATCATTTTTGATGGTTGTTTGGTTGCAACGCTCTGACGTTTGGAACGGGCCGGTTGTGTCAACCGAACGTTACGCTCAAATGTTTGGAACGCCGTTAGAGCGTTCGGTTGTGGAAGGTTGCACTCGGATTGTAGGTTTGGAACGCGCCTCAAACGTTCTGAACGCAACCCAGTGTCACTGTCATGTCATGTTGTCAATGTCAGTCAGTCAGTCGAGCGAGTCAGTAATTTTTATTCAAGATTGTCAAGTTTGTTTTCTCCCATTAATTTTTTGTTGTTTATTAGCAAAAAATATTGCTTTGATATGTATATTGTTGATGATAGTCGTTGTTTATTTGAGTTGTAAAATAAATTTTGCCATGACACCAAAAATAGTAGGCTGGTTTGGCCTCATTTCGATAATCATAACGAGTCTATTTGGTGTCGGATGGTATTTATGTTTTATTACATTTTTGTTGACTTTTCTATTTGGGTAAGTGGTTTTTTTATTTATGTTATGATACTAATTTCATATCGATTCTATTATATACCTATGTTCTATTTTAATGGAGATATTGTATGAGCTTTTCTGCTTTTGCTTTTCCCTAAATGGCAAATTACTGACAGGAAGAAAGCGACATAGGTAGGTAGTTTTTTAGCTAGGAACCCGTAACCAATTCTAATGTTGTCTTTATTTGCTATATTCTTTTAAAAATTATGAATAGAACTGCCTGCCACTTTTGCGAAGTGGGAGGTCACTTTTCGCTATATTTATACCTATGTTTGTGTTTTTTACAGAGTACTGACTGTGCTATATTTCAACTATGACCAGAAAAAAATATTTACAGTGGATTTAGATACTCTAGATGACCCTCTAAGAGAAACAAATTTTTCCATCCAGTTGCCTAAAGTAAAAAAAAAAAAACACAATTTTTTTCATTCTTGTAAAATTTTTTTTTAGATGTTTTCATTTCTTTTTGCTTCCAGGTTATTAAATTATTCAAAAAGAATACTACATTACCAAAATTTGATAACAGAATCACAGGCAGCGATACTGTTGATATATTTATTAATGAGATTATCACAATCATTGTCAATGATTATGTGACTCCATGGTATGAAGTTTTGACGGACGATGAGGAGTTCACAACTCATGCCATAAAACGTTTGGTGCTGGCTACTGGTGTTAATGTAGCAAATAGGTAACAATACTTATAGTCAATTTCCTATTTTCAGTAAGATTTAATGGGAATGTTTTTTATGCACTAATAATTGATAGTGCACTTTCACCTCACCTGAGGCCCTAGCCAAAGTAACATTTGCAAATCTTCGTCATCGCTTCGCTTTCGAAACATGTATGGGATTGACATAAGGTTTCGTTAACTATCAAATTTTAAAACGTCAAATCCATACATGTTTCGAAGCGAAGCGGTAACGAAAATTTGCAAATGTTACTTTGGCTAGGGGGGCTGATGTTAAGGTGGTACGGTGAGCTCAGTAGCGCCACCGATGGAAATAAATCATTTACGTTGTATTAACGGCTTAGAATAAAAGTTTTGGATATTTTGCGCAAATAGAAGAGTAAATTGCAATTATTAAATATTTTTTCAAGGCCTTAAATATAAGCAATAAGTTATGAATGTCAATATTGCTAAATGTGGCCACTTTTGGCACTAATGACATGCACAACTTATTGCTTAAGTTTGAGTTCTTGAAACTATATTTAGAAAATGCATTTTAGTCTTTTATTTGCACAAAATCATCAAAACTTTTAATCTAAACCCTTGATAAAACGTAATTGATTTATTTCCATTGGTGGCGCTATCGCTATCGAGCTCATCGAACCACCTTAAGTGATGATAAGGCCGAAGGTGGAAGCGCACTACACCCAGACCGGAATCCTCATCACTGAGGAACTGGCCTGAGGATGTCCCGATTTTAGGCCCCTGTGTCCCGATTTTTGACATCTACAATTATTTTATTATGTGGTAAAACTTGGACTAACATTTTTATTTATTTTATTTAGTAAATAGTTCATTGGCTGTCTGCTAGGTGATTGCGTAAAGTCAATCGTATTCATTTGACAGTTCATTTTGTATCATAATATATGTCATCCCTTACAAATTGCAGCCAATGGAATACGATATGAACTGTCAAATGAATACGATTGACTTTACGCAATCAACTAGCTGATTCGGAGTCCTTTTGTTTATAACTATGATTACTGTTTTCTTTAGAAGTCCTGGTTTTCTTTTGACTGTCCTGATTTTGTTTAAGTTTAGTTGGAACCCTATCAGTAAGAGATATGCCTATGAGATATGATTTGTTGCCTAGATATTTTAGTTAAATGATGGGAATAATATTGAAGTTATTATTGGGAACTTTGAATCCCTCTAATGTAATAATTTTTTCGTAAATAATAAGGGACCCCTTAGCAAAGTTCTGTTTCCAATATTTAGAATGAAGTGATACAGTTTTGTCAGACAATAAAATTTAGATTTTTTTTTTAATAGCAATCAAAAATACATTGTTATGAACTTTGTTTTAGTATTTCAAAACATTAGTAAGCCCGTCTGATTTGATACTTGCAGAATGAATGCATTGTTATTTAATTTCAGAGTAAAAAGTGTGGATTGGATCCACATTCTAGCAAATAGATTTCCGGAAGAATTAACAACACATTTGAAGCTTTACAAGCAATCTAGAGTTAGATTAAAACACATACAGTTGTTGAACGCTAAGGATGTCCCTAACGGGAATTCACGATCAAGTCCAAAGAAGCAAGAAGAGAAAAAAACACATAAAAGAAATAAAAGTGATACTGATTTATCATGGCCTCCTGGTAAATATATTTTTGTATACATGTGTAATATCATTTTGCCATCAAAGGCATTCAGAAGTGCATCACCTGCTAAAATTAAATATAGTATATATGATATTAATCTTCTCTAGTTCTCAATAGAGGAGGCACAAAACAAAATCCGTATAAAAGATTTTAAAAAACACTGTTTAACTGGGACACCTGTTTAAATGTGATGCTGTCTCTTTCAAACGATATTGTCAAAAAAGTGACAGCATCACATTTAAACAGGTGTCTAAGTTAATCAGTGTTTAAAAATCTTTTGTAATAACACGGAGAGACTTTTAATTTAAGTGTAGATCATCTTAATGCCAGTGACTTTGATGTTAACTCAAAAGTTAATTTAATCACAAACCCTCCTTATTGTCTAATTTTCAAAATCTATCGCAATCGCTTTCATTTGACAGATGGATGTGACACATTGCTGCATCTCCTTGGTAAGTTTTAATTTGTGCCAAAAAGAAGCATCGATGTATCACATCCTGAAAGCGATTGTGATAGATTTTGAAATTAGACAATTAGCCCCCAGTTTTATTTTAGATTCTCAAACATTTGGAAAGTCGAAATTTTATGACAGCTCAGAAAATTTGAGTGAGAAAAATTTAACTGACTTGTTTTTCGACTTGGAATGTTCAATAGAAAATAGACAGATTTGTAGAGATATATTTTGTACTGATGCCGAAAAAGAGTATGGTGAGTGTCCATCCGTTTAGATATTATTTATTTAGATTTATGTCTATAATAATCATAGTAACGAAATATTATATTCATGTAAAAAATACTTATTTATTTCATCAAACACAAATATTATTCACTAGCTTCCCGCCCGCAGTTTTGCCCGCGTACTACAGGTTATATCGTGCGGGCGGAGGCCCGTGTCCAGCAGAGAGATAAAAGTAACCTGTGTCCTTCCCCAAGGTCTCATCTATAATCTCTAGGGCGGTCTAGGCGCGAAAACGTATCAGACAGACTTTCGCATTTATAATTATAGTATGGATGGTGTTTGATATTTGCTCAGATTTTTTTTTATTTTACTACTTTGTACTGATATTGGATATTATTCTTATTTACGATTTCCGATAGTAAATAATTAACTGAAGACAGTCAATGGGTTCAATGATCTTAATTAAGGTCAAATAACTTGATACAATACCAATGAGGTGATAATAATTATATTCATTTAAGAGAATTAGCAATCAAGGAGAAAATTCAAATTGGCTGAATGTTTTTTTTATAAGTAGGAATAAGCTCCATTAGAAAGAAAAAAGTTTCAGAATTTTCGGTTGCGTGAAAAAAAATTGCTGTTACTCTTGTACATTATAATTTGTGAAGTCGAAATGACTTTAATTTTTTGAAATTTTTTCACGCAACCGAAAATTCTGAAACTTTTTTTTAATACTAAGGGAGCTTGTTCCTACTTATTACACTTTTTTCAGCCAATTTGTATCTTTTCATTCCCCATTGGTTTGAAGTAGAAATCACTGCATCAGCATATTGGTATGGTTGTAATAAACCTTTATGAATTTCAGCCTTAATATGTGAGATTTCTGAAGCGGTGTTATACTTGGTGACACCTGAACAGGTTTGGAAGTGTCACGCACTGAAGCTGATACTCATAGACTTGCTATCAGCTGTTGTATTGAGACCGTTGATCAATTTATTGAGCGACCCAGACAACATAAACAGAACTATTATCAGAACTGTAAGTATTATTTTTTTCTTTACATTTTTATAAACGTTATGCAGCTGATAAGGTAGTTTATTTTGTACTGTTAGGCATTAATAAATGCTATAATAAAATACTAATGTATTTTTATTATTTTTGTGATATAGTGGGTTTTCTTTACAAGTTCACATATAAAACTAAAATGTATCGTGGTCTGTGTACTAATTTGTACACACTTGCATCTCTCTTCAATATAATGTCCATCAGCCATTTTTGATGTCCCCACTGCTGGGGCACAGGCCTTCCTTATGGGTGGATAAGGAGAACGGGCCATAACCCACCACGCGGGCCCAATGCGGATTGGTGAGTCTTAACGACTGCAAATGCAGCCGGGACCAACGGCTTAACGTGCCTGAAGCACGGAGGAGCTCGAGATAATACATTTTTGGTCACCCATCCCATGACCGACCCTTGCGAATGTTGCTTAACTTCCGCAATCGCTAGGCCAGGCGCTAAACCACTGCGCCACCGAGCTCCACCTTCAATATAATAAGCACTTGCAATGCTCAAAAAAGGCCTTATGGTCGCAGTCAATCTTCCACACACTTTATGCATGCACGAATCACTTACATAGTTAGCATAATCTATAAATCTTCAATGTTGACTGATGTGAAAAGTAATTAATTAGTCTCTTGCTCGAGTGCTAGTCTGTCTGTCTAGTAAAACGTGGCATGTGGTTGGAAAAGAAACTAATTTTACGCCTTATTATAGGGGTCAGTTTCCAATAACTTTTTAATTCAACAAGGAAATTGGTACCACCATTTTGTTGTCAGTTTTCATTAGACAGACTAACTGCAAGTTTCTTTTTTCTTTTAATTTTAGGCTTTGTTTTATAGTGGTCAGTTCATTACTTATTAATTTAACAAGGAAAGTGGCGCCACCATTTGGATTATAGATTCGTAACTGCCAATTAAGCCAAAGCACTCATAGCGGAGCTTGACAGACTGATCATACTCGATCACGTTTGATAAGCAACGCTCGGTCCGGTCAGGTGTCGGATGGGTGACCGTTAAGTGGCATTACAACTGAGCGCTTCCGTGCTTAGGAGGGCACGGTAAACGTCGGTCCCGGCTGTTGTCATCTGATAACAGTCGTTGAGCCAAGTCAGATGCCTTAAAAGCGGCTTGATAAACTAACACTAGAGGTGGCCACTAATCCTCAAACGATATGAAAAAAGAAGACAGCTAGTTCTTTTTATTTGATAATTTAATCATCAGTTTTGTCTTCCAGTGCTGTCGCGACTCCAGTCTGCCTTCAGAATTGTTCCTATTAGTCATAAGGTGCTGCAGCGACGCTGAGGAATTAGACGCTACTTTAGATCTAGTTCAGAAGGATATACAGAAACTTGTAAGTTTTGTGATTATAATATTTATAATTTGATTATTTTGGTCCTGACTTCATGCAGTCGTTCACAGCGACATTTATTTCGAGTTATAATTTCCGTTCGCAACGTGAACCATTATTCTAACAGGGACTTATTCCATTAAGCTTAATTTCCAGCTTAATTTCACTTGCAGCGCTTTTTTGTTACAAAGTGGTACAAAAGAGAATGAACTTAAGGCGTTAATCCGAGCAGTACCTGTCAGTGATAAAATAAAATCGAACGTAACTCTACACTTTGGGTTTAATTCTCGTTTTTTAACTTTTTTAGCTTTTAAATAAGTTAAAAAATATCTGTTTAATTAAGATTCAAGATATTAATATCGCTTATTTTTATGCATTGGTTTTAACATAAACGAATGTTCCGTTTTCGAGAAATTTTGCAAATAAGACCAATAAAAAATGTAAACAATGATGTAAAAAATAATTTGAATTGAATATTGAGATTTGACGCATGTTAGTCCTTTATGTTACAGTAACATTAGGAAGTTTGTTTAGTGTTGTAATGTTTGTTTACCTGTTTTTTAAGCATTCGCGAGACAGCGCTGGCGAGTGGGAGATACAAGATCGCCAGAAGCTTTCGTCGTTACAATATTTAACTAGAATCATTCAAGCGAGAAGAGCTACTTTGGGACCACAGGAAGGTGTGGAAAATAAAAATAATTGAATTTTTAGATTTCAGGCATTCACTCACATTGCTATTTTTATAAAGTCTAATTATTTATAAAATTCTCTGGAGTAAACTGACAGATTTTTATGTCACATTGTAAAGTGACAAGTATGTACTAGTGCTGCAGTTTCTTTCATTGTGATTCAGTTCACTCACACAAAGTCAGTGCATGGTGTTCATGGTTACAACTGGGACATTTTTTAAACAAGCCTCAAACGTTCATGGTTACAAGCGTAAACGTCAGATTACTCAAGTGAATTAATAATTAGACTTTAGAAAAAAACGACTCACCCGTAGCACAATTCCGTCTGAGATGCTACGGTTGAGTCGATTTTTTCTAGTATTTTTTCTAATATATTAATTACTTATCTTAAAATAAAATTTTCAACCAATACAGTTATTCAGCATGACTGAAGGTGTGTAAAATAAGAATAAAAAAATCAACCAACGCGGTTTTCCAGCATGACTGTGAATACTGTCATTATGATTTCGACTTTTTACCACTAATTAATAAAAATCGAAATACATTAATTTTTTGGATTCCTGAGTGCTTGCTTGATTTGCTGTTTCGAAAGCTTTGACGTATCACATATCAAGTTACTTACGAAATAGACAATCAAAAGTATCACGTATGTACAGAGCCAATAAAATTCAATTTGTCATTTTGCACCCTCTTGACTTTATTTGCCGATTACAAGTTCGAACAAAACAAAACAAAATATTATTATAATTATAGCTTAAATTTTCTGTGTTATAAATTGACAACAATACATAAAAGTACATAAAAAAGGCATGTTGTTTATTTGCAGGAGCTTCAAGCAATAGTAACACAGAGAAATTGACTGAAGAAGTAGCCAGATCTTTGAAGTTTCTGCGAGCTACCACCACATGGAGGTCTAGTGCGCAATATTTACTCGAAATTGAGCTAAATGAAGCAGGTAAAATCAATATCTTTTGAAAATCTGAAACACGATATACGTGATACAGCGTCAGCGTTTTATCTGTCAAAAACCAATGTCTTCTGATATGACAGGTAAACGTGATAAATCGCGATATCATATCGCATTTCGGCGGTCATGCCAGGGGGGCGTGTATTTACTTATTTAAAAACATACATACATACAAACATACTTACAAGATACGCGCGAAAAACATAACCCGCAGTCGGGTAAAAAGACAAGTCAACTGAAAAGATGGAAATGATAAATGATAATTTATTCGCAAAAAACATGGTAAAATAGGTGGTCACAACATTAAAGCGTACAAACATGTTTTACCAGACTGGCATGCAAATATTACCTATATTGATTTAGATTAATAATCGAGTTCATTTTATTACTAATTTATAATTATCATGTCAAATTAAATACCTAATAAAAATTAATTAAACTTAAATATTTATAGTGTCCCCATTGGTCACATCCTTAAAAAAATCAATTCTTCATTAATAAAAAATCTGCTACACTGTAAAAACTGTGGTCTATTAGAGAATTTCTTAGTCTTGTCTTAAATATAGCTAAAGATGGTGACTGTTTGACATCAACAGGTAATTTATTAAACAGCTTCATTGTCATTACTAGGCAGCTTTTAGAGTACATTGCTGTTCTTGGAATATGATCCTATACCAATCTATTCATATTTCTACTTGCACGTAGTAGGAAACAGGAAACCCTAGGATGACGGTGCCGTCATATCACGGCCGTCATATTACGGCCGTAATTTAGCGGCGTAGAACTTTGTCTATGAAAACAATATGGCGCGTCGTATTGTTTACATAGGAAACGTTCTACGCCGTTAAATTACGACCGAAATATGATGGCACCGTCATCCTAGGAAACCCTAGCTTTACACCAGAGGTGGCCAGGCCACTAATCCCCATTCGATAAGTAGAAGAAACACGCACCAATCCGCATTGGGTCCGTATGGTGGTTTATAGGGCCATCCTCTTCCATTCTTAAGCAGGGCTTATATCCCAGCATTGAGGGATATTTTTTGCTTAAGGCGAGGCCAGTTCACGAAATTTACTTTTTCACTATGTCTTTAGAATAAGGTTGAATATTGCATAACTTTAATTGACGCTTCGTCAGAAATTTGACGAATTTTATTACATTTTTATTAATTTTTGAAATACTGGATCATTTATTAAAAATGTACTCGGTTATTGTGTTAGATTGATAAAAAAGCTATCCTTTTTGCATAAAAAATCATACCACTGTCGTTGAAAATTACGAAATCTGACGATTTGAAATTTAGTTTTATAAGTTTTTATGGTGTTATTCAGGATTTTTTTACAGAGTTACCATGCCATGCCATTTTTCAATATTCTGTTCGGTTAATTTGCTTCTTTGTTTCTTTTTAAGTCTACAGTAATTTTTGTGAAGTAGAATTTTACATCAGTTCTTCACATTGGAAGTTCAAAAATCAGACTTTTCATCAGATCGTGAACTGGCCTCGCCTTAAAGGTCTCTGCCCACTATATCGTACAATACCATGACCGTGCTAGAAACGTGTCGGGCAAAAAAATATTCTATGTATTGAAAAGTATGACAAGTGCATGGCCGGTGACGGAACGGTCTAGTGTGAATAGTGTCATACTTTTCAATACAAAGATTATTTTTTTTGCCTGATACGTTCCTAGTTCCTAGCACGTGTAGTGGGCAGAGACGTTAATTCAACCCTTTTATAAACGAATAAAACAGGCAATCTGTATAGTAACTTTCCGTTACAGATGCGTCCTACAGTTCTAAAGCGGTACTAGAGAACCTTCGATCTTCAGCGTTGGAACTGTGTGATCTATTCCTATCACCGAACAGGCCGCCAATAATGGGCGTACCGGATAACTGTTATTCGGAACTTGTCAGAAAGATTAATACGGAGGGTGAAGACTTTACGAACAATCCTGTTGTGTGTTTTGATGACGTACAGAAGTGCGTTTGCGACGCTTTAGAGGTAAATAACATAATTACGGCCGAATACAGAAACGTCAATCAAATATTTAACGGCTACTCAAATGTTTGAGTAGCTCTTAAACACAAAATTCGTATTCTCAAACGTAAATTATAAGCATGTGTTAAATTTAAGTGAACTCAAAAATAAGTTGTGCTCAAACCCCACTTAGAGCAAAATTCGTATACTGGAATGCCACTCAATTTTATTTATCTGTCAAATGAACCGTCAATCTGACTTGAGCGCCACTCAGATTTGAGAGTGATCGAGAGGTCTCTTAAATCTGGAATTGTATATTATTATCATCGTCCGCCGATCCGTCCGTCCACCTGTTATTGTGGCATGTGCAGTAGGTACTACACACAACATTGCACTCTCTAGACAAGATGAACAAGAAGAGGAACCTATGTGAATTAAGTTTTCGACGGGAATGTTGGGGCAGAGCCTATAGCACAACCTATAGGGCCAAATGGTAATCAACATTAAATGTTGGTTACCATTGTGCAAATTTTTCTTGTAAGGATAATGTTAATCAATACACACACATTTTTCTAATTAAACATAGTATTATTTTAAAAAACCTTTATTATAAAGTATTATATCACATTAAAGTATAGTTGTATTGGAAACATTACATTCGCTTTGGCAATATTCATTTTACACCTCTGTTTGAGGTTCTCATAAAGGTTCTGAAGCCGCTTGCAGCAACAGCATTGTACTGGTGGGTAACAGAGTCCTAAGCTTCACGCTTCTTTAAAATTTGTTTTCCGCAATGACCTATTTTGTAACTGAGGCTGTTTGTTTACAGTATTTCATTGTTTACATAGGTCACTTTTTACCAGTTCTAGGTAAAAAAGTCTTTATCTTTCTCCGCCACAGTATATTTCACCCACGTTTCTTTTTTTCTTCCGTAATAAATAATAATTCCAATTTAATAAAGAAAAATTAAAATCACACTCGTTCTCAAGTCTCAACTGTCACTGACCTAATCTGTCACTAAGCTAAAACGATGTTATACTCTCCGACAAATTGTTTACTTACGTTCATTTTCGTAATATTTTTTATGATAGATATCAGAAAATTGTGTAAAAATGAATTAAATTGTGTACCAAATAAAACTTTTATTTTTAAATATTATTTTAAATAAATTTTGTAGCATATTAAATAGAATTGATAATGCTAAAATCCAAAAAATTCAGCATAGTAAATACTCTATATTTAAACAATGTTGCGTAAAACGAGTCATCGTGGATGTTGCCATGACGTAAATTATTTGATTGATGGCTGCTTAGCTAATTATGCCTTCAAATCATTTGAGTAGCCTTTCAGTATACCACTTTAATTTGAGAGATGCTTAAATTTAAGTGCCCTTCAACTGATTGTTGTATTTGAG
Source organism: Agriphila straminella (assembly GCA_950108535.1). Taxonomy (NCBI): domain Eukaryota; kingdom Metazoa; phylum Arthropoda; class Insecta; order Lepidoptera; family Crambidae; genus Agriphila; species Agriphila straminella. The sequence continues at coordinate 13,879,870 of OX467309.1, read as the reverse complement.
AGACGTTTCAGTATTCGGCCGTTAGATTCATACTTTTTCCCCTCTTACCTTTGTTAAGTATCTAGTAAAAATCGACATGTCTTTGGACAAGAAAATAAAAAGTAGAGGCAAGAGGATATAAAAAATATAATATGGGTATATGGATGCAAAAATAAGTATATAGTTAAAGTCTGTCTATAAAGTCATGAAATTAAAAAGTAGCAGCACTGTAGTGTCGTCTCGATTCAACCGTTATGTTGGTTTGAAAGAGACGACACTACAGTGTTGATACTTTTTAATTTCATGACTTTATAGAGACTGTATGACAGATGTGACCTTAAACTTATAATCAATGGCTGCTTAATCGGGAAATTAAGTATTACATGTAATTAGTATTGTTGATTTATATCTATTTTCTACTTAGGATGACCCGTCTTGGCAAGCTGACTTCATGGAAGATGCTGAGGAAAGTACAGAAAAAAACAATATGTAAGTTATTTATCTTATCATTATCACACTGTTATTTTTTTATCGAAAGAAGGTACAAAACGCGATTGTGTAAACTGCTATTTTTTTATTACAGAGACTTTAAAAAAGAGGAGAAAAGCGATAAAAAATATAGTGGTAAGTCCTTTCGATTTAACTGTAATAATATTCCGCAATGTCAAACGTGAATGTACACTTTTATGATGGTGTTTAAAAAACATAAAAAAATATTACAAAACACTGTCAACAGCTTTCTTTTGGTATTAACACAACTCTCATTTATTTTTTTGAAAAAAGAAATATATGTAGCTTACTTCCACAAACAACTTGTTTGCGGAAGTAAGCTACATATTATTTCTTTTTTCAAAATGGTTTGGGACATCCGCCAAGTGACGCCTGATTCAATCAAATTCTCATTTATTTGTTTCTGCTTACAAAAGGAGACCCGTCATTTTATGCTCAATTTGTATACCTTTTAATTTTTTTATCTGTGATTCTATGTACCTGTCAACCGAATGACAGCTATCAATGCCAAATCGAAGTCAAATTGACGTGTTGTTTTCTTTTGAATATTTAAAAGGAATTGTGGTTTATTCAGCCTAGTTTTCACATTTCATAATGACATTTCTGGCCTTTGAAGATTTAATGTGGATAACGGAACATTTTAGATGACACGTTGTTCCCGTATTGTTTCCATATAAAAAAATATTCATATTTGAATAACTCTTTTCTACAGGCCCTAATACTAAGACAGAACTTACCGCAAAGTAATTGTTCTATCTCACGAAGACCGTTTTGCTATGAATGTTGTTAGGCGTTCACATGCATATTATTTTAGTGTGCGTAGTACGAGAGCGTGCAAACGCACACTAAAACAATGTGCATGTACACGCCTAACACATCCATAGCAAAAAGGTCTTCGTGAGATAGAATAACTGTAGCAAATATCATTGTCTATATTTTAAGACCAATTTCAGTCGTGTACAAGTTAAGCATTTTTTCTATGGAATGTGTCGGTTCTCCTTTGCATTCCAAAAAGCTTCGTATTATCTCCAGAAAAGTGCAAGAGAATCATGAAGAGCTGTCTGCACCAATTACCAAAGTTGCTCTTCAAATCAAAGTACAAGTACGACCTCCCACAAAAGTCCTCCACCTTCCCACGGTCCTTCATCCGAAGAATACCAAGTAACAAGAACCACACACTACCTAAATGCAGTAATATTGGTAGTAATTTTCAAAGTTACGTTGGTTTTTAGTGGAGATGTGCGGACTAGGAAAACACATAAATAAATAAACAGCAATACTTTTGCTTTTTTTAAAATCTGAGCTGCAAATGTCTAGATGATGATGATGATGAGAGGCTTGATTGTTTTTTTTAACTCGATACAGATTTTTATAAAAGAATAAATTTTCCATAATGTTGACTTCTTGGTTCAGTGAGACCGAAGTTGAGACTTTTCGGAATGCAAAATATTTTTTTTTAATCTGGAAAAGTTATGTACGATATTATTATTAATTTGAAAAATCTATTATCTTATATTCCTCTCATTGATCTTCAAAGTGAGCAGTTGAGCACTATTTATTCATTCTGAAACACGGGTTTAACGTGGAATAGTTTTGTTAGTGAATAGGAATCAAAATATGGCCTTTTTTGAAAAAAAGTTGCTTTGAAATGCGTGATAAATAATATAGTAATAAAATTACTTGTATAAAACCCCAGGGGTGGAAAATGGTCAGTAAAGTCAGTAAAAGTCAGTTTTTTTGGCTAAGGTCAGTAAAAGTCAGTTTTTTCGAAAAATGGTCAGTAAAGTCAGTATTTTCACGAGCTATACGGGTTTACGGTCTGGTTTCTGTAGATTGAGGTGAAAAAACTGATCAAAAACGCGCTGCGCGGCAGTTTGTTTAAGACTACAACGACAGGCAAAATTATAAAAGTAGGTAGATAGTGGATGGTACTGACTTACTAAAAATCGCGCTGCGCGGCCAATTTCTTTGCTAATGATAAGCAAAATTGTAAGATTTTTGGATGAAACAGACAAAAATCGCGCTGCGCGGCCGTTTTTTTTGCTATGAACAGGCAAAATTACAACAGTAGTGGATGGAACTGACCGCGTAGTGCGACCGATTTTTGTACTAAAGATAGACAAAATTACAAGAATATTGGATGAAACTGACTAAAATTCGCGCTGCGCGACCTTTTTTTCACATTTTGAGCAACCTAGGCAGGCAACTTCCATCCCTTCGAAAATTGTAACCCTAGTAGTAATACCATAACCATGATAACTTATAGCAAACCTAGGGCCCCTTGATAGAATTTGCCACAGGCTCCGCGCTGGCTTAATCGGGCACTGGATTTGGTCAGTAAATGGTCAGTATTTTAGAAGGTTTTAGTCAGTAAAATCAGTAATTTTATCCATGGAAACAGTTTCCACCCCTGAAACCCTAGTCGGTACATCTCCAGTACATAGTTAGTTACTGACACAGTAGTTAGAAGTCCATAGAAGTGCGTTTCTTAAAAGAACTTATATACTTACAACGTGTTAAAAAACCCCTTAAAGCCAAATATTTGATTAGGGTTGCATAAACAACAACGGAAAATTATTATAAACCCTGAAAATAAAAAAAATAAAAACAGCTGTTTTTATTTTTTTATTTTCATGATAAACTACTACGTTTAGTTGACCTTTCATACGTTTCATACAAATAAAAACCAAAATTTTACGGGTTATTATGAAACACACTGTACTTATACGCGGAAATCGGAGAAATACCGACGACCTGACTGGTGCAGTGGTCAACATTGCCGGTCTACCACGCAGAGGTCCCGGGTTCGATTCCCGGCCGGGCAGAAATTGAAATGATAAATTTAAATTTCTGTGACGGGTCTAAGTGTTACTATGTATAATACTTATATATTTAAAAAGTATATAAGTAGTATATCAGTTGTCTAGCACCCATATTTCAAGCTTTGCTTAGTTTGGGGCTAGATGGCGCTGTGTGAAATTGTTAAAAAAAAGTTTTTCCGGAAGTGGTAAGCTGGGTGTTTTCAGGCTCTATTTGAATTCTCTAGATATGCGTTGATGCATGAGTTTATGACACTTGATGTGCACGTGTGATATTAATTATATTTCTTAAAAATCAGCTATAAGCACACGTGTGTGAATTTTGAATCACGTTCTGCTAAATCTAACAAACACAATCTAACAAACTATCAGTATTATTAATGCCAAAGTGAGTTTGTGTGGTACGCCTTTCACGCCTTAACTACTCAATCAATCATCATGACATTTTGCATACACGTTGTCAGGGGTACAGAGCCTTCTCTGTACCCCTCGTTCTATCCTACGTTCTTACATAGCATACCTTTTATTCAGAAAACAGTACTGTTCCCGAGGGATGGAGAAATAACTGTCCACGCAGACGAAGTCGCGGGCAGCCGCTAGTTGTAAAATAACTTAGATTTTTATTAATATTTGGTTTTTATTATAATTTTATAGATAGTATTAAATTAATTGATGTCTCTGTGTGCGGCTGTTAGTTTCAAACTTTGAGTCAAATATTATTTGAGGAAATTATATTTATCTAAGGCAATTTAATTAATTCATTCAATTATATTTTTTGTAGGTGAGTTTATACCACCGCCTGGGACGAGACATAACCGATCACGATCAGACATAGTAGGCAGTATAGCACAGAGGATGATCAATGAATGCGCAGGTAAGAAATAAACATAACCCGCGTAAATCTTTGTACTAAGCTTTTGTTCTGGTAGTTCATTATTCATGTGATGATGCTATTCATAGGACCTACTCGTTGGTCGAGTGGCTTTCACACGGATTTTAATTGTGTCGCCATCTCTGAGGTACCGGGTTTGATCCTCGGTTTGATGTCTTTAATTCTTTTTTTCTAATAAGAACCCTTGATGTGCTACGCGATTACGTTTTATAGAAACATTTAAATGTAACTGGGTTTCTCATTCTAGGACCATCAAATTTATTATCAGCGAATGCGAGTAATATGTCCCTTTCACATTCTGAAATTAGCCGAAGTACGAAAAATATGATGTCGCCTTTATCAGCGTGCATAATTGAAACTGGTGGGTATAATTATTACTACATAATTATAAAACAAAGTCCTCCGCCTCGTCTGTGTGTCAGTCTGTCAGTTCGCGATAAACTCAAAACTACTAAACGGATTTTCATGCAGTTTTCACTAAATGATAGATTGATTCCTCATGAAGGTTTAGGTGTATAATAAGTTGAGGTTTTATGTAAATTGTTAGAAATGTGACGATAATTGTTGAAGAGGTCGGCAGAAATTAAGCCTAAAGGAGCTTGCGTTGAAAACGCTGCCTTAACCATTTGAGCTATAACAAAATAATGTATGAAGGAATTGTTTTTCTTTATAGATCTACAAAAAGTCCGCGATGGCATATATCTATCTTTTTAGAACAGCTTACTATAACCATTATATCTTAGAAAAAACTGATCATGTACAATGCGGCCATTTAGAAAGCTATTTAGAAGGATATAGTATTAATCCTTATTAACTTAAATACATTGGTTACTTTAAGCATTTAATGCACATTATTGTAACCATTTACACCATACCATTTAAATGAATATCTTAGGAGTTGTGGCAATAAATGACGCGCGCGAAAATAAATTCAAGTGAATTTCGTACACTGATGACGGGACGGGACTCGAACGGAATGGAAACAGACTGTTCGAGCGAATATGTGGCGACTGTAAGGTATTTGTTTCCTTTTTGGGTGTTGTTGGAAGGTTGCATTTGGCAAAAAAAAGAAGGAACTGAAGCGAAGCGGGTCGCTGGTATAATATTAATAAATCTTTTGTATTTTAACAAGAGTAAATCCATTTTTTTAATTTTACTTTGCAATCTTTGCATATCTTTACTTTGGTTACCTTGACAGTAAATCAACAAAATGCATTTAATTCAACAGTTAATTTATTTGAAAAACTGTTTAGAAAATTAAAAATTTAAAATGCATAAATTACCATAGGTTTTTTTTTGTTATTTTTAGCTCTAGTCCAAGATAAAGGGCGTAGTTTCGGCATATATGCCATAGCGGTTACTAGACAATCGGATAATGAAGTGTGGCACATATACAGGAGATATAGTGACTTCTACGATCTACACACTGCCATCAAAGAAAAGGTAACAGAATGGTCTAGAAGTTGTAAAATGTTAAAGCGTAATTATTTAGTTTTTTGGGGCTTCGTTACACACCGATTCCATTTATCAGAGTACATAAAAATGAATGTTTTAGCTGAAGTTTCTATACCATTTATAGGTCATTCTTCAGACGTTTACAAAACAAGAACGTTTTGTTGTCTGAAGGCAGGTCATATCAGAAAATTAGAATTTTCTGAACACAAAATTTAATGCTGACAGTAGGTGCCTTCCAGTAGGCTAATCGCTGGGTCATCGATCGCCATAAAGTAGATTTTAACTATCGAAAGTAAAATAATTTAATGGTAAATAAAATTACAATCCATGGTTTAAATTTACTCTGTGGTGATCGATGACTTAGCGATTGGTCTGCTAGAATGCACACAGTATTTAAAAAGCACCCATGATTTCATACTTTATTGGCTGCTTAGTCTTAAAACGACTATAATATTATCTTTTATAGCAATTTCAAAGTAATAAAATTATAATAGTAATTTCATTCGCAGTGGCCCGAACTCGGAAATCTCTCCTTTCCCGCGAAGAAAACATTCCAGAACACCTCTCGCTCAGTCCTGGAGAACCGCAAGAGAATGCTGAATGCCTACCTACAAACACTAGCTAATCTCGCTAGGCAGACTCAGTACTTAAGTCTATTATCTCCAGATTACTTAGGTGGATTCTTGAGTCCTCAGACACAGACGGAGAAGCATATAAACGCTGTGAGTTATTATCCTTACTAGCTTTCCGCCCGCAGCTTCGCCCGCGTGGACTATAAGTTATATCGTACGGGCGGAGACCCATGCCCAGCAGTGAGATAAAAAGTAGCCTATGTTCTTCCCCAAGGTCCCATCGATGCTCCATCCGTACCAAATTTCGTCAAAATCGGCGCAGCGGTTTAGGCGTGAAAACGTAACAGACAGAGTTACTAAGGTTGAAAATGTAAAGGGTCTGAAATTTACCTTATGTGGAAAAAGAAATGATTTATTCATAAAGTAAATAGACTTTATTACCATCATGTAGAGTACCTTTTACTGTAACACGATTGTCCACAAAAATTGGCCAACCGGGCTAGGCTAGGCAGACTCAGTACTTATCTCGAGATTACTTAGGTGGATTTTTGAGTCCTCAGACACAGACGGAGAAGCATATAAACGCTATGAGTTGGTTTTTATTATCCTTATTATAAGGTTCAAAATCTAAAGGGTCTGAAATTTACCCTATGTGGAAAAGAAGGACATTTTATTTTATGTTTTATTGTTTTTATTAGCATAATGTAAAGTACCTTTTAGTTTTTACTGTATCCTTACTACTTTTATTTTTATTATTTTATCCTTATCCTTAATAATAAATATAAAAAATGCGAAAGTCCGTTTGTTTGTTTGTTTGTTACGTATTCACGTCTTAACTACTCTTAGAACTGACAGATTGACGATTGTTTATTCTATAGTATGCATAATAGAGATTATGGTAACATCTCTCATGGGAGAAGTCCACATTCTGCTATGGACTATTGATGATGCTGTAATTTTACATTAGTCATTTCATCATTTCTAAAGAAATGAACTTTATTTTCAGTTGGATGCGCTATTGGTGAATCCGTTGAAAGCGGGCATGAGGACGTTGAAGAATATGCCAGATCAATTTGTTAACACTGTCGACGGTGTAATGGATGGTAATGTAATATACTGTCATTTTATTCTAATCTCCAATATAGATAATGACATGTTAGAATCAGAATTTAGATTAAAATCTATTTTTTATCAGGGATGAATGTTGGATATAGGGTTCTAATTCGACATTTTCTGCCTTTTTTTCAATAAATATAGCAAATCAATATTGTTTTCAGGTATATCCAAAGTATTTCAAGGCAAAGGCACTGAAAGTTACGATGGTTTGAAGACTTGTAGTTCGTCGGATGGTCAAGATGTGAGTACAATACTACAGTAAGGAAAGCATACAACTGTGTTAAAAATTCAGATCGCAATTTCCACTTACGGCCAGAATTAATAATGAATCCACAGGTCTGGTAATCTCTAATAATCAATAAAGATAGGTCTGATTCAGATTAGTTGCTAGGCAACACCTAGGCAACTGTCGTTTATTCTTCTTAAGGTGGTACCCTGAGCGAAAGTGGCGCCGCGGTGAATTATATTTAATATTATAATTCTAATACAAAATTTTAAAAATGTTTATCGTGGAGATTTTAGGGCCCACAGTGTAGTATTTTCAGACGGTATCGTTACATTCCCTCGTAGTCACTGCTAGAAGTAGATAGCAAAACTGCTAAAAGTCGCCGTTTTTGACACATTTGCTATCTACATCTACGAATGACTACGAGGGCATGTAGTGATACCTTTTAAAAATACTAGACCATGGGCCCTAAAATATCCGCGATAAACATTATTAAAATCATTTTCTATTAAATAAAAACCTCTGAAGGCGCCACTTTCGGTCATACAACCGCCTTAAATGAGTAAGTTTGTTATAAAAGAACTTATTCTTCTAACAAAAAGGAAACAGTGACCATTTCAATCATCAGGATCAGGCCTATTCGAATCTGTGGATTGATTGTTAATTCTGGCCTGGATACTCTAACTAACGTATAGGCTATCTATACATAAAATGTAATTAAATTGACAATAGGCGGTGATCCACTGCAACTTCACTCGAGAATGTATGACAAAGGGTTTTTACAGATTAAAATACGTCGTTTTGTACTTCAAGCGCTCTGAAGTTAGCCACTTCAGTTGTACATTGTTAAATTGATCGCATTGTAAATGCACTATTTACAATGACATTAATACTACATACGTACTTTTAACAGTGCAAGAATTATCGTTCTAGGTTGTTATTAGAAGTGAGTAGGAGTAAATAAGTAGTAATTATCTTTTTTGTTTTATGTAACAGTTTAGTGGTGTTTAAAAAAGTTGCAGTTGAAATTAGTTGATTACTATAATAAGCAATTATAAATTTTATTATCTTTTCTTTTGACAAGGATGGCGACGACAGTATGGCGCTCCGATTGCTCGAAGAAGTGCTAGGTATTAGAGGTCTCTGGCTACGAAGAAGATTACTAGCACCTTTACGGACTCTCATAGCGGATCGAGTGAACAAGTAACTATTCAATAATATTGCTCCTTAGGTGATTTGACTATACATATAAAAACGGTGATGGGTTTAAATAAAACGCTTTTACGGATTCTAGCGCGTAAATCATTCATTACAGACTTTTTAAATGATGTCATATTTTTGTTGTTACAGGAAAGTTTTCGACCTAGTTACTTTGTTAACCTCCCCAAGGAATGTAGTCCAGTATTTAAAATCATTCAAGTGAGTATTTGTAATCCTCGACCATCTGTACCATAGTCACAGAATAGTTATAAGTATTACCGTACAGAAAGGACACTCCCCCCCTGCCCCAGAATCAATTACCTCGCCCCATTCCGCGAGTTCGTGTGCCGAATCGTGTGCTCGTTTAGTCGTGTTTGTCGAATGTCAGCTTATTTTGATATTCAAAGCGATGCTTCATAACTTTTTAGTTGTGTTTGTCAGCTGTCAAATTATTTTGATATTAAAAGAAACGCGTCGTTACTTTATTTTCAACACACTTGCTCGTAAAGTGAGCCCTAATACATAGCTTTTAGGGCCATAAACCGAACTATAACAAACGCGTGCAATAATATATAAAACACTAGTACGTAATAGAATTAACCCTACAAAGTTAAATTACTACCTTACTGCAAATTCTATGCGAATAAACAGAGCATTCCCAATTTAGCCGGGTAATACAGTTATTTTTTTTTAGTAACAACAAAGAGGTTTTATGCTGCTGAAAAATCATATACATTTTTGGAAAAAATAAATGTGTAAGTCCTTAATTAAGTCAAACAAATATATATTATTATCAAATTATTCATAATTCACAATATTTTATTATAAAATATTAAAATATTTGCATTTTATCACATAAATTTTTAATTTTGAAGTATGCTGTATGCTCACTCACCCCTTTGTTTGCAAAATATTCTTGCGTTGGGCGTGTGAAAAAAACAAAAAAAAACCTGCGCGCCTTTTCCATAATTATCATATTTTGTTTTTGTCGTATTTGTTGCTGTGTGGTAATAGTACATTATGAGACAAGTTAGCTTCACAGCCTTGTGTGCAATAAGTAAGAGCTCACGAGTTTCATACGACGTTTTTCGACGAGGAAAAAACAATAGTACATTATGAGACAAGTTAGCTTAGGTTGCTCATTGCACACAAGGCTGTGGGTTGCAGCCCGAGCCGCAGGCGAGGGCGTAACTCAGCCGAGTGTGCAATAAGTAAGAGCTCACGAGTTTCATACGACGTTTTTCAACACATTTGCGAGGAAAAATCAAAGTAATTTATCACATTATTATTTAGCAAGTGTGTTGAAAAACGTCGTATGAAACTCGTGAGCTCTTACTTATTGCACACTCGGCTGAGTTACGCCCTCGCCTGCGGCTCGGGCTGCAATCCACAGCCTTGTGTGCAATGAGCAACCTAAGCTAACTTGTCTCATAATGTACTATTGTTTTTTCCTCGTCGAAAAACGTCGTATGAAACTCGTGAGCTTTTGCTTATTGCACACTCGGCTGAGTTACGCCCTCGCCTGCGGCTCGGGCTGCAACTCACAGCCTTGTGGGCAATGAGCAACCTGAGCTAACTTGTCTCATAATGTACTATTACCAAACAGTTCGAACTATGAATTGAACGCCCGCCGCTCATACGATACAAACTGCACGGTAGCCCACACACAGTTGCGTGTACAAAAACGTCATCTGACGTCATCTGTTACGAGGGTGGATCCAAAAGTTCTAAGCCCGACCATGAAAATGAAAGAAAAGTGGGTCTGAATTATTTTTTTTTTTCGACATAGTCTCCATTTAGGTCAATGCATTTCTTCCACCTGACCTGCAACTTGTTTATACCTTCGAAAAAAAAAAGATTTCTGAAGGTTGTCAAAATAATCAGTTATCCTCGTTCCTGTCCGAAAATTTCGAACCACCTAAGTGTTTTTTTAAATTTGGAAATAAGTGGTAGTCTGAGGGGGCTAAATCCGGCGAATAAGGTGGATGGGGCAATATTTCGTACCCACAATTATGGATTTCAGCCATTGTTTCAGCTAAAGTGTGAACCCGGGCGTTGTCTTGATGGAACAACACTTTCTTCCGTAACATACCCGGCCTTTTTTCTTTGATTTCTTCCCTTAGTCGTCGTAAAAGGTTACAATAATAACTTGAAATTATAGTTTCGCCCTTTGGTAAATAATCCACGAAAATAATTCCCTTTGCATCCCAAAAAACTGAAGCCATGACTTTGTTGGTCGACAAAACGACTTTAGCTTTCTTTGGAGTAGGAGATCTTTTCCACTGCTTCGATTGTTGCTTAGATTCAGGAGTATGGTGGTGAACCCAGCTTTCATCCATGGTAACAAACCGGGATAAAAAATCCTCTGGATCTACCTCAAAAAGCTCCAAACAGTCACTGGAAATTGTGAAACGAACTCGTTTTTGTTCAGCTGAAAGCAATCTCGGAACCCAACGAGCAGAAACCTTATGGAACCCCAATTCTTGAGTTACAATATTTTGTACCCGACCATAACCAATGCCTGTGATCTCAGCTATCTTACTGATGGTCAATCTTCGGTCACTTAGAATAAGATCACATTTTTTTTCAATGTTTTCCTTCGTGGTAGACGTTGAGGGCCTACCAATCCTAGGGTCATCTTCAATACTCTCCCGACCCTGCTTAAACTCAGCCACCCACTTTTTTACACTGGAATACGATGGAGCTGACCCACCCAAAGTGCTCACCATATCTTGATGAATATCTTTTGGTGATAGGCCTTTTTACTGAGGTACTTGATCACTGCTCGGTGTTCAATTTTCTCCATTATTGAAAAAGATGTCAGATAGCATCAAACAAATGATCACAAAAAACATATGGCTTGCAGTATCGCAACGAAACTTCGCACATTTACTATTGAAGAACCATACTAAAGAGTGAGGGTAGATTTACAAAACTGTCAAAGCTATTTCTACGTTAGGCCACGAATTTTTGGATCCACCCTCGTAATAGCGCGGTTGTATGGAGTGTCCGGGGTGTGCCATAGTACTAATTCTGTATACTGTAGTACTCTATTTTGTTTATTTTTATGCAGGCAATGGTTGACTAATCGTCACAACGCAAACTATAGCAATAGAGACACAGCTACGAAAGCCCGAACGAGAGTTGCCGCTAAGGTAGCACTATTGTCTGCCTGCTCAGGTAATATTGCAAATATTGACACCACTGGACGACACCACGTATACAATTTGTTTAACCCCACTACTGCCGACTATTGATGTGTATTTATTCACATCGTTTTCCTAGAGGCAAATAAGATCACACAAAGAGACCATCTATGTCATGTCGAAATCTTACGAATGATAAATAATAGATATCGATAAATGCATAAAGTTTTCTTTAGATCTTCATTATGGTAGTGTGGTTACCAAAAAAATTTAAAAAAACACCACAGTGGTGTCGTCCACTGGTGTCGTTGACAATACATGATCTTAACATAGCAAGTATTTTAACCGACTTAAAAAAATAAGGTTCTCAATTTAATAGTATTTTTTATCGTTATTCGCGCATAACTTCGACATCGATGATTCCTTGTTTTTTTCTTTTGAGATGGTCCCATTTTTTTTAAAATCGGTTCAGTAGTTTTTGTAAAAATATTTGAATGAGGATCAGTAACAATTTTTGTTTAGTGGCTTATCAGAAAGCTTATGCAACCACATGATTAACTGTGAAGAAATTTTTGCGATATCTTAAACCTGAGAAGTTATACGAGCTAAAACATGCTAAAATACTGTTATTTTGGGGGGTCCTTATGACATCATCGCGACGTACGTGAACTTTATGCCGTACGTGATGAGGCACATATTGCATTGAGTTTGGCATTTCCTTCAAACCCTTAATAACTCAACCATTTCTAAACAGATTTCAAAAAATCATTCACAAAGTTTCATAGCTATTAATATAATTTTATTGAAAACCTTTTACTGATCCTCATTGTGAACCTAATAGAAAACTAGAAGTGTGTGAGTGATATTTAAAATGGTAACGACTGGCATGTGAAAATAAAATGATATCTTGAATTACATCAATTCTTTAAATTAAGGCTTATTATTATTTTAACCTAACCTAACCCAGAATTAGTAAATGCTCACCAAATCATCTTGGGCGGTTTAGGATTTGGTTAACATTTACTAATTTTGGAGGACAAAATGTTTTTCTTTTTTCATATGCTAAAATATTAATTTCCATTAATTGTGTTTTTTTTTGTATTTAGATGAGCTACGTCACATAGTGGGTTCAGATACAGCGCGTCGGGGCCTCCTTACAGTTTTCGATCTCTGCCAAACGCAGGAAATCAACAAACGACTTATATTCGTGTTGTTAGAAGGTAAATAAACGCATTTAAATCAGTTCTTCCTTTTCAGTATGAGCCACAGTCGCAAACCTTATAATAAAAAAAACAAATCAGTATAAAACTTTTCGCTATCAAAAAAAGAGTAGAAAATAACAAGCAAAGACTGAAACAACAACCTAGACGCCAAAGATTTTTTTAAATTAAACTGCTGGAAATTGAACCTAGAATTTCAAAGATGGCGACACCCCACGACATCAAATAATTATAATTTATCTTTACTAATATTTAAAATGCGAAACTTCGTTTGTTTGTTACGCCTTCACGTCTTAACTACTGAACCGAACATCATGATATACATAAACGTTGTCAGGGGTACAGAGAAGGACATAGGGTACCTTTCATCCCGAAAAAAAGTATTGTTTCCGAGGGATAACCAAAACTTTCCTCGCAGTCAAAGTCGCGGGCGGCCGCCAGTACTTTTTTTTAACTTTAAATATAGTCAAAAATATAATCAAATAACAAGATTAATCTCAATTACCTTTCTTTGTTGCAGCCGTAATGACTGACTTATTCCCGGATAACAACGTTCAAGATATGTTCAAAAGGTTGTATTCGAATTCACCAAGAGTAGTAGTTAAAAAACCCGTAAATATATGAAAAATGTTTAGTCTCAAATTTATTTTACATGCACTACTGTCTTGTTACTGTACTATGGTGCTCGTTTGCAAACACAGAGCGATGATTGAATTTGTTCTACTCTGTGGTTGGAAAATTGGTATAACAGGTATTTTCTCTATAGGACTTTTATAAAAAATGGACGGTGATGTTTAAAGATTTTATTTTGTTTTAAGTATTTTATAAGACAACAGGTTGTTTATTAGTTAATTATGAAATATAATATCGACGAATTATGCAATAATCATTGTCATTATAGCGATTTTATATGGATTTCTCACGCTAATTTGTTTCGTAGCAAAATTGTTGGATATAATACTTAGTTTAAATATTCCAAGGCTAACTATCGGTAAAATTATAATAATTCTTATTTATTGTATCGTAATGTTTCTAAAGTACTGTGCCAATGAGAGTTTTGACTCCAATCGTATTGAATGGCTTATAATCGTGATATTGAGTACCTAAAATTGAAATTTTAACTTTACACTTGTACATATTGTGTACAAAAAAGATTTTTTACATTATTGCGTACACTAAATAGCTAAATTTACTATGAATGTAATTGTATATTATAGAAAAAATGTATATTTAACTGCTTATTTAACACTCATTTTGGGTGGATTCTTCATATTTTCGTTTTGGCATGAAGTTTGAAAAATCATTTACTTAAATCTGTATAAGGTATTACAAATATCGCTAAAGTAACTTAATTTGACTTTTAGCGCTATTAAAAGTAAAATAGTGCCATCTATCGACAGTTTTGTCAAACGTTTATTTAGTTGCAATGTAAATAGTAATTTATTGCGTCTTATATTTAGGTGTGCATTTACAATATGTTTTTGGAAACTCTAAAATTAAAGTCTGTTTTTTATTAAAGAGACAAAAATGATAGCTTTATCTGTCAAATTTAAAATGTTTTGATAACTTTATTACGATTGATGTTGTTTTTATTATGATTCAATTCAGATACAATCAATTTAAATTAATTAAATAAGAATTACATAAGATTTGCAAACAAATGTAATGTGCAATTACGAAAAATGTAAAACGTCATTTTTGTCTCTATAATAAAAAAACAGATGATCTAATAATAAACATCCGGCCATGTACGTAACTGTTAGGAAGAAAAACCACGTACTATGCGAGCCAAATAAGAATAGTATGTACTGTCAAACAGCAATCTTGATCTTTGTTCCTTTTCTTGCAGATCCTACACCCACCCACACATCCTGCCCCCTAGCATGACCGACGAAACGCGATATATATCGCGTGATATAGCGTTTTATCGACACCCAACTGTCAAAATCCATTGTCTTTTGACAGTTAAACGTGATAAATCACTATATCGTATCGTGTTTCGGTTGTCATGCTAGGCAGGCTGAAGTGGAAGCGAAACGCAAACAAATATGGCCGTTTTGACAGTACTATTCTTATTTGGCTCGCATAAGCCCAAAATATGAACTCTGTGTATTGTAGACAGAAGCGCGGCTTTGGAACCTATTTACTTATATGTCAATTTGTCATGACAATTTGGTCTACATTGCTGTGTAGCTATTTTGAGTAGTTCTATTTTTAATTGGTTGTCGCAATGGCAATGAAATTGTCATGATAGGTGACAAATTGTCACGTTTATTTTTTAGGGCCTTGGCTACGGCCAAGTCGAAAAAACTTTTGTTCTGTTGCGCTAGGAGCTGCTACAGTACTGGCTATGGCTATAGCTCAGTTTGGCCCGAGATTGTCTGTATGTAGTTATCTATGTGTGCGTGCACGTAAAACGGAGATTTGTTCCAATCGGCTATTCTGTCTACTTAATGTTTTCTGTAATAAGTTCAGTAATTTGTTATGCAACAAAATATTAAGCAATATGATCGTTAACTTGTAGTTAAATTGATCGATTGAGCTTATGGTATTTTGACAGTGCATCAAATTTTTAAAAACCTTTTTAGTTCATTACTGCATATTATTTTAGTGATCAAATTTAATGATATATTTAAAAAGCCGATGTCATTTTGCTGTAAAGTATACGTAACTAAATAGCTTAATCCATAACTTAAAATTATTCATTAAATTCAAATGAATTGCATTGTAATTTATTGGAAATTTAAATACCTTTTTGTGCCTCTTTATGGATATAATATTCTTTTAATATTTGTAAATATATGAGGTACAGACGAAAGCTTAATTAGCTCTCCAATTTCCGAAATTGGCGACTTTTCTTGTAAATAATTTTCATTTGGCAAGAGTGATAAGATAAAAATAATAATTGTGTAACTCGACATGCAATTGTCTGTACCTAAGAAAAATCTCATTAGTATAATAAGAACCCTCAGTAACTTTGATAAATAAATTATTGCAGCTTTATTTAAACAACGAATGTTGTTAAAAGGTAAATTTTGATTCTCATTTTATCGATGCATCAGTATTATACGTCCAAAGTCTTTATCTCATTTTCTTTAAATGATGTACACAGAAAATATTTTTATTTACAACTTATTGGAAAAGTAACATATTTGTTATTTTTTTAATAGTGTTCTTCTCTTAGGAGATACTTTCTAATGTCCCTGCGTAACTTTAACGTAAAGTGGTAATTAATCTTTAATCCTTATTTATTAAAAAAATACAAAATTACATTTGTAACTTTATATATTTCCATTGTGTAACGTTGTGTTGGTATTAACTATTACTGGTGGAGTTGCAACTATACTATATATCTGAACTTGTTTGTTCATATGTGTAACATAAGCAATAATTTATTAAAATTCGCGCGGACTAGTGAAATGCCGTTTAAAACTTAATTAACAGCATTTTCAGTAAAACCTCAACTTTTGTTATATAAAATCCTGTAATAATTAGACAGTCGCACGTGGATTAAAAAGTACGGTCCCATCGACATTTTGCCATCGCTCTATTCCTTTCTGTCGCACACGAGTGTCGTATCTTAGAGCGAGTGGTGCATCGGCCATTCAGCTCGCGCGCGTTTATCAGTTCCGTACACATTTTGCAACATCTCGTCCTGTGTCATATGATGCTTTTGTGTAATAGAATGAAATGGAGCGGTGGCAAAATGCGGAAAGGAGTGTGATGTGACTGATTGCTTTTAAACTTGTTGTCTCATACTCTTATTCTAAAACCTATATCGGTTTGACTCATACATATCAATTGTCATAGCTTGTTGTTAATAGTAAATGAAATGTTTATAACATTCCAAATGTTCAGATTAGCAAATGTCATTATTTATTGTAAAATAAGCCAGTATATTTATTTGGTTAGTTTAATAAAAAATACTTACAAATTATGCCAGTTTTTTTATTATTTTAAGACTTCTGCATTAACAGAGAGTGATAAAATTGAATACTGCCAAACATACGTTAAAATTTACTTTTTGTATTGTAATTTAGGGGCTATTGCAATTTAGGGGTTACAGTAATTAAGAAATAGCTGCATAGATCGAAAGAATAATTAAACGAGAATCGTAACAAAAGAGCCGCTCGTTCAATAACAGAATGAGTCCTTCGACAACTTAATAAGCTTTAGCCTTAACAGGACAATGGGAAAATTGAACGTGCATTGCTATGCAATGAAAGATTGCCAAATGAAGTAAACTGTGCGGGCGATGTGTCCCGTTGGGCGGCCGCCAGCGGCGCCAGCCAACTCACTCCCGTAATGTGGGGGATTTAAACTGTTGTTTACTAATTACACACGTCCCGCTGTTACTGTTGGGCTTGCGTCTTCTTTTATTGGGACAGGGTTTTTTTCGTTTCATAAGGGCCTTGTCTTACAACAGATGCACAAATACACAGCCCACACGCCTCCGGACACTAGGCTACCATTCGCATGACTTCGCTCCCATGGGATCCACAGATATGTTTTAGCCTCTTGACTCCCATGGGATCCTCAGATTTTTGTGACCCTGGTACTTTTTTAAAATTAATCGCATACTTTTTACTTCAGGATATTATATAGTTAGTATTTAATGAAACCGCACCACAGACCATAGATACTACAATGAGCTCATACGCGCTAATAAATTAAAAAGTAAAAGTGTGCTATAAAAAAGTTATTTTAAGTAAGTAAGTAATTTACTTATTTGCATATAAGTATATATGGTTTCAAAATTTTCTTAAATTAAGTTATGTCCGACCTTAGTGTCCTTAATGTGTCCAACATATTCAAGGATTAGGATATCATTAGATGGACGTTAGGAAGTGTATATTTTCTTTGATTAATTCTTGCATAAAGAAGGGTAGGTAGGTACTAAAATTTTATTAATAAATAATATTTTTAAATTTTAAGTAGGTACCAGGGTCACATAAATCTAAGGATCCCATTCACAGAACAAAGAAACATTTATTTCTACTTACTTCTATGTTCTGTCCCATTGGAGTCAGAGGCGAAAAGTTATCAGCGGAGTTATGAGAGCACTAAGTAATCGAAATGTTAATAAAGAGTAAATGCAGTACCTATAGGTACCTAACAACAGGTTAGACTTTCCTGGATTAGGTAGGTGCCAAATAAGAATTTTTAATTTTGTTTGTTTATTGAAAAAATATTATTTATAGGTACCTACTTAAGTTAATACTGTAATTATAATTATTCAATTAAACTTACAAATTAAGTGCTTTTGCATTGTCTATATTTTCCTACCACCCATTCGAGACTTGTTTAGCTGCCAAGAAGAATGGGCGCATGAAACTAATGTTCCGTACCTCAAAAGGAAAAAACGGAACCCTTATAGGATCACCTGGTTGTCCGCCTGTCTGCCTATCAAGACCCTTTATTTTCTTATTAATGCCATTGCGCTTATTAGAATGATTACTTTCACTAGTTGCGTCGCTCAACACCCCAAGCTGTAAAAATCTTGAAGAGGCTTAATTAAAAAAAGCAGTAAAAGAGTTTTATAATAAAGAGAAGAAAAGAGGGCCGATATAAACCACCTTGTGGCACACCTGCTCAGTTCAGCGCGCCCCGAAAAATGTCCGATTGTCATACATGGCCTGCTTGCAACTGAAAATTATAAGGACTTTATAATAGTAAATTATTTAGTTACCTACTTAATATAATTGAAAAAATACTAGAAAAAATCGACTCACCCGTAGCAGCTCAGACGGGACTCGAACCCACACCCTTAGGATTCCGGCCCAATGCAATAACCAATTATGCTACCGAGTTAAAATTATTTATTGCACACGAAAATAAAAAAATCGCCAATTTCATACTTTAACCCTTATTATGATTTTTTCGTAAATAAAGAAAAATCTAACGCACATGTAAGTAGTTAATTATTTTAATCGATAACATAACCAAGCCGAAAACCTATCTATCGTTATCTAACATCACTTAAATGTGCGTGTTATAGACTCCATTGCCTCCGGCGTCCAACTATAAACTGGGCTAAAATGTACCTTTAACGGTAAACAATTTCACGGGCAGTGGTTCTATTTAATTGGGGGATTATCTTTTTTCCTAGCTAGCCGGACCGTCGTCAAATGCCACAGCTAACGAATGATGCTGCAAGCCCTCTCCATTGACGTAAAGCGTTCAATAAAGAGACCCTTTTATGTTAAAAAGTTAATGCAGATTTGGACAGGGATACCGGAATTTCGGAAAATAGGATCGCTACTTGTGAGAAAATTATCATATTAGAATGTCACGGATTCTGATAAGATGTGTGAGGTAAAGGGACCAGCGGCATTCAGTTATTGTTTTTTTAGCTATAAGTAATACCTGAATTACGCTGATACAAAAATATTTTATTTTGAAAAACTTTTATTGACATGTTTGTCTGTAATGCAATAAAAGAAAATGAAACGGAATTTCCAGACTGCATTAAAGCATCTAAGCTTCACTAAGAGAATTTATTTAACATTCCAGGTCCTAGCACAATGCTAAGAATAAAACTTGAATTTCCAGTTTCCAAGTTACGTTTACTGTATAAATTGCGTATCATTTCGTTGCTGGTTCGAATTCAACTTGCCGGCAGCATCATTTATAAACAAAAGCGTGCAACACTGTTTTAAAAGGCAAAATTGTTTCAGCTATTACGCCGGGCCGGTCCCGCGCCAATAAATGTAGGTGGGTATTTAGCAGGCTATTTACTGCGACACTTCGCTCTGCGAGTCTGCTAATACTCTTAATTATTTTTGCCAGTGTAAGCTGTTTTTCTGACGGGGAAATGCAATTGCAACATTTTGCATTTGGCGCGGGAGACGGGCGGGGCGCCTCCCTCATTACGTACTATCGTTCGCCACGGCTGAGATAGCAGTATAATTAGACTTTAAATCAAGGGAAGCAAAGCGGTCAACCGCTCAAATGTGGTATGAATAGTCAATCGTCATTAAATTGTTCAGCTTTGGTAGTCTAATGCGTTCCGGCGGAGGCTGAGCCTTTATTCGGCCTCCATGCTCGAGGTAGTCAGCTGATTTGCAAGTGATAACAGATGGACGTTCGGTGCATTAGGCTCCTCGTTACATCTACAATAGGCAGCGTTACAATCGTATTAGGGCTTCGACTGTTGGCTGGGAAGTTGGAACCTAGATCTGATGGCAATGGCAATAGATTTTAACGACATTTCGAACAACCCGGCTAAAGAACGTGAAGCTGTCATTGTGGTTTTGCTTTAGTTGTTATTCTGTTGATTGTTGTCTGGAGCTTAGTTTCAGTTTTGAAACGTTACAGACCCGTACTCTGGGAAAAGACAGTTTAGATATTATATCTGACACTATATTGTTGCACTATTTACTATAATCTGATTTTACAAGTATTGGAATTCGTTGGACGACGTTTTTGATGGGTCTCGAACACGATATTCACCTATTATCCGATGGAAAAGTTAATCAAATATTTATTATTATAAAAAATGTTGCTATTCACTTATTACAGTATAAAAAAGGAGAGACATCCATCAAAATGGTACACAAGTAGAACCTTAAATAATGAAGATAAGACTCATGAAACATGGCAGAAATTTCCTTTAAAACAAAAGAGGAAACAACGTATTCCCCATAGCGCGACGGCGAGTAAAATTAAATTAATACAGGCTCAGTTCGCTTCAAATTTAAGCAGCGCAAGATTTAAACGACAGCTCACATTTCGTAGGTAGGTACCTACGTAATTATGGCGCGGCTGCCCCCGCTCCCGGGCGCAATGTGCCAAATCGCTTACCCGCTGCCCCTACCATGAGCTAATAGCAGCAGCGTGTTATGTTACGAAAGAAATGTTTATTGACAAGCTATCGAATATTTTATTACTGGAGGCAGGAATGGTGTCAATAATTTATAATTTATACGCACAGACAAGTTACGTACAGAGATGGACATGATCAGTATACAGTTTATACTATAATAAACTAACTAACTAACTAACTATAATAAAGGACATAAAAAAAGCTTATTTCGTTAGGTAAGATAAATCGAGCCCCAATCAGGCCAGAATGGCGGACCCCAATTCTTGATGTCACATGAACATCAATACCTATCTTCCAAATCACTTCGGCAAATAGTACAATACGGAATTCCTTACTTCGATTTATCTGTTTTAAGTTGAAGCTCGGCAGACCCGTCGAAGTTCGAAAAGTTAGCCAGTAGGGCCCCAGTTCTATCTCGATATTGCTACGATATCTGCTACGAAAACTGCTACGAGATTTGTAACTCTACGATATCTGTAACGTTACGAGATTGTATTTACTTAATTTAATTACTTAGCACCGATTAAACAATTTGAATTGAAGCTTTAGTAACTACGGGTGAGAAACCTGTAATCCTAAAATACAGGAATGCCATTCATAGCTGAATGTTGCAGTAAATCAAGAAACACAGGAAAAAACACTCCCATGCGCACTGCTATGCCCTGTGATATCGAAATATCTCCTGTTTCTATTAACAACCCTGGTAATGTAAATGTGACCTTAAGAAATAAGAAGAATGGTAACTTTGAATCATGTGGTCCGCTGGAGGAAAAATCAGTAAGTAAATTTGACTTTACTGAAGATAGTCTTCGTCTTATTATCAAAGAAGAAATTGTTTCATCAATAAAAACAGTGCTGCGAGATTTGGTAACAGAACAGCTTCAAAATATTAATGATCAGATCTCAAACTTCCAAGACTCTATTTCATTTCTCAGTAAGCAGTACGATGATGTAAAAAACTTAGTGGATGAAAGAAATGCTGTCATAAAGAAACTCGAAATCGACAATCAAAAATTAATGACTACAGTGGATGATTTATCAACCAGACTTAATAATACTGAACAATATCTGCGCGAATCCAACATTGAAATAACTAATGTACCAGAACATAGGGCAGAAAACTTAGCTACAATGGTGATACAGCTTGCGCGTACCGTTGACTGTCCTATTACTGAAACAGATATCCAGCATGTGACACGAGTCGCCAAACTAAATAAAGAAAACAACAAGCCTAGAGCAATAGTTGTGAAACTACGTAATCGACGTCAGAGAGATACACTTCTAGCTGCTACTCAAAAGTTCAACAAGAACAAGGAACGTAATGTAAAGCTTAACTCGAAACACTTAGGGCTCGGCGGAAGCTCTACTCCAGTATACTTAGCGGAACATCTCACTCCTGATAACAAACAACTCCATGCTGCTGCTCGCAAGAAGGCCAAAGAAATGAGTTATAAGTTTATCTGGATACGAGATGGTAGAATATATGTAAGGAAAGATGAGCAAAGCCCAGCAAAACTTATACGAAATATAAATAGTCTTAAGCATATTATGTAACTAATCCCAAATAAAACACCGGTAATGTAATGGTGTTATATCACTTCAAAATGACTTCTTTAAAATTGTATTACCAGAATGTTAGAGGCATGAGAACTAAAACAAATGATATCTATAGAAATATTAGTTTAAGTGATTATAACATAATAGCTTTTACGGAAACGTGGCTTAACTCATCAATAAAAAATAATGAAATTATTGACGATCGATATAAAGTTTATAGACGAGATCGCATTTGTTCTGTAAATACCAAGAAGGATGGAGGAGGTGTATTGCTCGCCGTCTCTCAGAATATTAAATCAACTCGCTTGTCCCAATGGGAAAGTGTGTGTGAAGATATATGGGTAACAATCGAAGTTACAGTAAATAATACCTTAAAAAAAATTGCTATTTGTTGCGTCTACTTGCCTCCTCCAGTCAAATTGGCTACTCTGAGTAAATTTGTGGATAATGTTGATAGGGTTATGAATTATGTAGATGATGTAATTGTATTCGGTGACTTTAATCAAAGTTCTATTAACTGGACCTTATGTGAAGATGGCATTCGCACTGAACCATCTAACTATAACAACCCATTAGGGTATTGTTTGACAGACTTTCTATCATGTCAAAATCTGCAACAAGTCAATTATGTAAGTAATAATAACGGTACTATACTGGATTTAATTTTGACTAATCTACATAATGTTACTGTTGAAAAACCTCTAGATCTGTTGTCAAAATTGGATCCACTTCACCCCAACCTTTTATTGACAGTCAATTTTCCAAGTAAAATAGAGTTTATGGTTCAAAGTTCTCAAATTGACCACAACTATTTTAAAGCTGATTTCGATTCTATAATTGAGGAACTACGTAAGGTGAAGTGGTTTGAAGTATTGAATAGTAAAAGAAATGTTAATGATATGATCTCGAGTTTCTATGATATATTAACTAACGTAATTGAAAGATTTGTTCCAAAGCGGATAAAAAAACCATCGAAGTACCCACACTGGTATAAATATCCACTTATACGGCTGCTCGCAGAGAAGCACAAGCTGCACTTAAGATTTTGCAAATATAAGAACCCAAGAGATAAGGTGGAGTTCGATATAGCTCGCGAACGTTGCCGGAGATTGCATTGTAAATATCTTAGTGAGTATAACCGTAATATCGAAGCCAATATAAAATCAAATCCTAAGACATTCTGGACATACATTAAAGAGAAGCGACAAAATAAGTCAGCGTTACCTACCACAATGTACAGTAAACATGATGAAGTAGCGAACACTGCGTCAGATATGGCTAACTTATTTGCTTCGCAGTTTTCATCTATATATACGAGTGGTGACTGTACTAGCAATGTATATCCATCTCGTTTGAACTCAAATTTTTTGGGATCCATCCATTTCACCGAAAGAGATGTTTACACAAAAATTAAAAAGATAAATGTCTGTAAGGGTAGTGGTCCTGATTCTATACATCCTATATTTGTCAAACGGTGTGGTTCAGTGTTGGCATTGCCACTGTCAATTATATTTAATTGTTCTTTGGTGAGTGGTGTTTTTCCTGACGAGTGGAAGAAGGCCAGGGTGGTTCCGATTTACAAAAAAGGAGACATCAACAACGTAGAAAATTATAGACCTATATCAATATTATCTTGCTTTGCAAAAATTTTTGAGTCTATGGTATCGCCATTTCTCTCACGACATTTAAGCCATACAATTTCAAACAGCCAGCATGGCTTTCTTAACGGACGTTCGGCAGCAACTAACCTGGTTTCATTTATTTCTGACGTGTCTAAGGATATTGATTCTGGCAAGGAAGTACACGCAATTTATACCGATTTTAAAAATGCGTTCGATAAAGTAAACCACTCCAGGCTTATATACAAATTGCAGCTAATCGGTATACATGGTTCACTCTTAAACTGGTTCGAATCATATGTGGAAAAAAGACCTCAGTTTGTGGCCATCAACGGGTTCGTATCAAGTGACTATACTGCCACGTCCGGTGTGCCGCAAGGCTCTATACTGGGACCGATTCTATTTTCACTTTATATTAATGACTTAGAAGAAGTAATAAAAAATTGTAACTTTTTGTTGTTTGCCGATGATCTAAAGTTATACCGCAGGGTTCAGTCTGTGGCTGATTCTGATCTAATTCAAAATGATCTTGATAGACTGTGGCAATGGTGTCGTGATAATGGCATGACTTTGAATATTAATAAATGTTACAGTATCAACTTTACACGAAAAAAACTTCCCCTCATAGCTCAATATACACTGAACTCCACTGCTCTAGAGAAGTTGGATGAAATTCGCGATCTTGGTGTAATACTGGACAAAAACTTAAATTTCCATTCGCATATTGACACCGTGGTAAAGAAATCAGCCCGGATGTTAGGATTCCTAAGGCGCAACACCTCCTTTGCTCGCTCGCCAGGTACAAAAGTTTTATTATATAATTCGCTCGTTCGCAGTATTTTGGAATTTGCTAGTCCAGCATGGAATCCGAAATACGCTGTTTCATCTCAGCGCATAGAATCAATTCAACGGGCATTCACGAGGTACCTGGCTTTCTCGTGCGGTGGAATATCATCTCGCTGCCCCTACGAGGACAGATTGAACTATTTTAAAATGGAATCTCTTCGCAATCGTCGCACCAAGTTAGATATGGTCTTCCTTCACAGCTTGTTAAACAACAAAATTGACTGCAATTATATCCTTGAACAAATTGCCTTATCTGTGCCTTATAATATTCCGCGGCAACCGATTAAATCTACATTTAGTATACCATACTGTCGAACAAATATCGGACTCCACTCACCTCTAATAAGGATGTGCAAAACATACAATGAGTTGTGTAAAAAAGGTGTAGATCTCGATCTGTTTTGTGATTCATTATTATTATTTAAAAATAAGTTGTCTAAATTGCCTTAATGGGCTTCTATTTGTTATAATATAATATACTCATTTAAAATTATTATAATAATCATCAGTATTAACTTTAATAATTAATTCATTTAATTGTTCATACTTGACATTTTTGATGTAATTGTAATTTAATTTAAAATATTAATATAAGATTCTTGAATTTAATTGTAGTAGGTTGTAATTAATTTGATATTTGAAAATTCTAGCATTTATTTTTTATTAGTATAATTGTTAATTGAGCGATGTCGACACTTGTAATTGTTGTGTTTATAGGTTAAAAACTAAATTGCTATAAGATCTCTGTATAATGTATGATAAACATAATGTTAGTGTTGCTATTTGAAATAAATAAATAAAATAGCTAAAGCTTCAGTCTATTCGAATACAGTTTTGCTATAACATGTGGAAGAAAAAAAAATTTTTTTTATTTCAAGTTCATTTAAATTAGGTTGAGTCTGTAGTCTTTTTTGTAAAAGCTTTTCGTTCGAGTACCTATCATTAGTAGCAACCTCCGTCCTGAGTCAGCTCGCCGCGCTCCGCTGCACCCCGCTTCCTGTCACCTTTGCAGCAACTTTCAGTTGATTTCATCGTTGGTCTACGCAAATATCGCTAGATTGTGATAAAACGCCATTGCTCCTACATCTATATCGAGAGATATAATCAGCCAATATTGCATTGGTAGACATCAGGTTCGTTTGAAAATTTAAATTTCAGGTTTTTTGCATTCTGTTTGCTTACACTTTTATCATATTTTTTTAGTAAACACGCTATTGGGGATATTTATGCTAATAGTTTTAGTAAATATTTAATAATTATAGCATCAGTATTTTTGATTATTTCAATACCAATTTAAATATTTCAATTCCGTAAGTAAATCAATGCTTCTTGTCGTAATTAATTGTACTTACAAATTGTTATTTACACGTCAATAAGCGTCTATCTACCTACTTATATGATTAAACTTCGACTATGAAAGTGAAAAAGTTTGATATTCAATTTCAAATTTTGAAACTGTATGAGATTATCTACTATATTTGATTACGTATGAAAATTCAAATCTGCTTAAAACGTTAATCAGATAAGCCTGGCCTGCAGGCAAATCAAATTGTGCATCCAGCACAGTTTAATAAGCATGCCGTGCTTAAGCTAATAAATCAAGCTTATTCGATTAGTAACTGCCTTCTGATCTGAATACATATAAATCAAGAAAAATAAGACGTCACTTATAACTCGAGATTATATCATGCAGTAAAAACAACTTATGCATAGATAAAATAAAAAAAAATTGCTTTCGGTTACATTAGATAGCTACAATAATTGAAGTGCGTTTAGTTAATATTATAAATCTTTTGCAGAACTAATACATTTTGCTGCTTAAAAGAATAAAGATATTCTAAATTCTGGATTTATTAAAGCCTTTTTTATTTTTCCTGAATGCGGACTTAAAACTCATTTAATGAAAAAATTCTAACTAACAAAAGTGTTGAAGTAACTACTTGTAAGTACATATTTTTTTTTAAGTTTATCAATACCATAACTATTATTGAGAAGTTGTGCCATTGACTTACTTATTCTTAAATAAAAAAATGTCTTGCTGGATATTTAGGTAGGTCTATATTAAAAGATAAGATGTACGCCTGTCTTGGATGGTTCTGAAGGCTTCCAAATCTATAATAATAAGCGATTAGTGTTGTTCATTGTTATATAGCTTTCAATCTCCAGTAGCTAGGCAGACAAGGGCTTGCAACAAGACAAGACATTAAGGGCTAGGGAGACCTTGCTTTATATACGATTTAGGATAGTATTTACTAGGTATTACCTTTATTTGACCGACCGAAGTTTCGGTTTCGGTTTCGTCCAGTTTCGGCCAAAAAAACTAGTTTCGGCCACAGTTTCGGTACCTTTCGGCTCGGCCGAAACTCAGTTTTCGTGAATTGTCGCGCGTCAATCAGCTAACTTCGGAGTTCGCCAGCTGGCGTGAATCCACGCGATCGTATTGACTTTAGGGTAACGTAGCTTAGTGTGTATTACCTTAAGTAACTTGATTGATTTTAATTGTAAAAAAACCTAACCATAACCTAACCTAACCTAATAACCTAACTATAACTACTAACTAGTCATACCTTTTTTTTAGTCATAGCTTTTTCTCCTAGTACGCGAGGTGCTTAGTTAATTCGGACGGGTAGTACGTAGGGTAAAACGAAACAAATAACTAATCATACGACTATTATTGTTAAACATCAAATAATATTAATTAATAAAAAAGTTGACTTACAAAAGTAAGTTTGACATAATGAGTATTTGATTCTTTTTTGGTTTAAATTGTTAATTTAACATAAATAAAAAATAACTTTTTTATTACATACTTTCATTATTGTTACTTATTTACTTTCTTTAACACATGTTAAGTGTCTACAATTTTATAAACAGTAGAAAACGACGTAAATTTAATATGTGAAAAAAAGTTTTGGTTTCGGCCGAAACTGGAACCAGGGCCGAAAGTTCGGTTTCGGTTTCGGCTGGAATTCCTGTTTCGGTCGGACACTAAGTTTAATAGAAACAAAAGTGACATCAGACTATTAATAAGAAGAAACGATTCAGAAATATTCTAGTATAGGTTTTGTTTTTAATTCTACTTTTACCTTTACTGATAACAACGTTACTGAAATCAAACGTTACATAGATAGCTTTTATTTCAATCTGCCTTCAATAACTGCTTGATACAATGGTGTAGATCCTGTCTACTGCGCCAATGGCCAATACTGTTAGGGGCAAACGTTTTTCTGATAAGCTTTACCAATTTTTCTCGAGTTCTGTATTCTAACTGAATTTAAATACAAGTACAAGGTTTGCTTAGTTTAGAACTAAATTATTGGTGTGAATTTTATTGCCAGGATTTTAAACATTTCAACTTGTCTTATTTAACAATGAATCCATGGGCACCCTTATAAATTGCCCACCGTCGCTCGATTATAATTAACCATCGAGTTATACCACGACCGCACTGTGAGGATCATCCTCGGACTGAGGGACGCTGCTGACTTCGGCTAATTTAGGTAGGATAGAGCAGCTAACAGGTTGCAGTTGGACAGTTGTTTGTTTGTTCACACCCTACAAGAATCACCTTGCGGGGAGAAACGTTAACCATAAGCACTCTTTACAGTTTTTGAATAACTGCTGCAAAACCCAGGTAAACGGATAATGTAAGAGATAGTGTTGAGTTAGGTTGTAGCTTGAGCACTATGTACGTTTATTTAATTACTTCTACGAATTATAAGGAGGACGCTGGAGCTCCGAATCCTGGTAATATCTCCTACATTGTCGAGATAAGCAGATTGGTATTTGACTGTTGTTTACGAAGCGACAAGAGCTGTAGGTAATTTAAAATAACTCAACTCAATTAAGAAGTATATCGATTCACTATACAGGACTCCATATACCATTGCAATCAGCTCTATACGATCAATGCTGGGCATCTCAGAATACAGACCGGGCATAATAAAATAGTTCTTTAAGATTTAGGGTCCAAAGGTTTCCACAGCGATCGGTCTTGCACTTCCGCAGCCAGCCTTTTCTTGCGACTTTTATTCAGCATCAAACCCTGGTAGATGCAAAATTTATGTGATGAACATTAATAATTTGTAGGTACTTGAGTCATGGGTAGTACCTACCTACCAACTACTTATATTTGATTGAATGATTGATACTGTGTGTTTGGGAAAACTTTAATATCAGTAGAGAACTCTAACAGTGAGATACAATAACCCAAAAAACAGTGTACTGTTTAATGTTTGCAGATATCGTTGCTCTAGTCAACATTCAATTTCCCCGTGGAACAAACTGTTTGAATTTTTTGTGACTGAATAAAAACAACAAATATGCCCAGCTCAGCGTCGACCATTTGGAAGTTTGTATTAATGCTTTGTTTGTTTAAATAGCTAAGCTAGTTATTTTTGTACAATTACTTCCTGTAATGAAGTAGAGGTTTAGCAAATTCAAATAATTTTTGAATCGTCTATTTTTATTGATTAGTTATTTTATAAAATAAGGTAAGATAAACCTGTAATACCTACATTTTGCAAAATGATAACATTTCCGGTTTAAGAGATACATTAAAAGGTAGTTGATTTCAAATTAAAATTTATTCCAGGCCGGCTGGAAAAAAAGCACTAAGAAGCAAGCATTAATTTTCACTAATTTTATATTTAACTTATCGTAGCCTCAAGAATAAAAATGCAGCGATAAAAATACAAATTAAATTAAGGAAGTGTTGAGTCGGCAGTACTTAAACCTACTTGATTGTACGTGCAAACGTCAGAGGTATTTGATAACGTTAGGCCCCGGAGATTTGTACAAAGCAACACTAGTTAATTACAACAACGTAAGTAGATTAGTAGAAATTAGACAGATTATTGCTGATGCTGACGTATAAATGCATAATTATTTATACGGATCTTCTCGAAATTTGCAGAAGACAGTGAAGTTTATAATTATAGAGATTATTGACAGAAAAGTTCTCAATATTTGTCATTTTTTTTAATTAGTACAGCATCCAATAATATGTTAACAGGCCTTTAGTAATTTATCTTAACCAACACAAATAAAAACAAAACACAGACAAAAGTTACCAGTTGGGTTTCTCTTGTATTGTAAATTATTATGATGACCTTATGACCCTAAGATCACTGAAATAAATGAATAACTTCATATTATTTTTCTAAAAAATTAATTATTAATATTCAAAATAATACTCACACTGACTACAATAGTACAAAGGTATAGATATAAAAGAAACGAGTAAAATATGACTTGTTTCTTTTATATTCCTAGTTTTTCACTTTTCGATGAAAATTAAAAATAAGGATTCGTAAAAAATATATGAACAAAGGCTTTACGAAGATGCTTTATACGTTTCTCTTTATAATTTTATTAAAAAAAAGTTTTCATTACCTTCGCTCATACATTAAGTGGAAATTCACACCTTTTCATCAGTCACCGTGCAAATAAATCAACGTTAAACGTACATACAGGTATATGGATTATACGGCACGGCTCGACGGCTGAAAGCTGGGACATAGGCTCTGTATTAATTAAATGTAGGTACTGTGTGCAACACGCAAATGCACTTTAGCGAATGCTTACTTACATCTGAAATTATCGAACCGTTGCATATTAACTGTGATTCGATCTGCAACGGATCATTTGTTGGTTACTTAACCTGGTTACGGCGGTATAAATTGCTTTATACAGTTAGCAGTTACTGAAGTATTAAGGTTTCTAGTACTCTATATTATAATTTAGTTTTATGAGACTTCTTTTTAGGATTAAGCTGGCATTCACTGGCGGCCTGTGAAGTAATGGACCTAGATGACGAAGAGGCAGTAGTCTCAGAATTCACAGAAATCCTCAAAAGTCTCCGGGAGAAGGAAGCAGAACAAACTGCCAAACTCAGGGAGGAAAATAAGTCCCTCCGAAGGGATCTGGCGGCGTTGAGGAAGGAGATGGCCGAAATAAAGCAGTCGCTGTGCCAACGCTCCTGCAGCTGCACTGCTACAAAAGAAGCGGTTACCCAGGAGTTGCGGAACGCGCTGGAGCGTTCCTTAAAGGAGATCCTTATTAGGACCATTGACGAGAGGCTAAGGAGTCTGGGCCCAATCGGCTCTGTCCCTCCCCCTGAAAAAACACCCCAGCCGGTGCAAGGACGACCGGAGATGCGTGCAGCATCCACACTGCCGAACACAGCCAGCGGTACTGATACCTGGAGTGCTGCTGGCAGCCGGAAGAAGCGCAAACGATTGGCTAGAGCTGCGGCCAAATCAGCTGCCGCCGAAAAGAATAAGGAGACGAACGCTGGCACCCCTGCGGTAACAAAGCCGGCCCCGAAGAAGACCGTCAGGCTCTCATTACCCAAAACCTCGGCAGTGACACTGACACTGCTGCCGGAGGCTACGGAGAGGGGGGTAACGTACGCAGACGTAATGGCAAAGGCCACGAAGGAGGTGTCCCTACCGGAGATAGGTTTGACGGAGGGTGTCAGGACCCGAGTGAGCCAGACGGGGGCCAGGATCGTCGAAGTATCGGACCCCAGTGGCAAGAAGGCGGATGTTCTCGCGGCGAAACTTAACGCGGCGCTGGCTGGCATGGCCCGAGTAGGACGGCCAGAGAAGACGGCGGACCTGCTTATAGCAGGCCTTGACGAGTCCGTCCGAAAGGAGGAGGTGCTACGCGCTGCGTCGCAGAAGGCTGAATGTGACCCCAAGACGATCCTGGCGCAGGACATTAAAATAAGCCCGGAAGGAAGAGGACGCCTGCTGCTGCGTTGTCCAGTTGCGGCAGCGAAGGCGATTGCTAAGGGGGGAAGGCTGACAGTTGGCTGGAGCACCGCCAGGGTAAAAATCTTAGCCTCTCTACCAATGAGGTGCTTCCGTTGTTTGGCGATAGGGCACACCAAACCTCGGTGTCCCTCGAAGAAAGACCGCAGCACACTGTGCTTTAGATGTGGGCAGCCGGGGCATGTCGCGGCTAATTGTGAAGCTGAGCCTAAGTGTGCTCTCTGCGCCGACTAGGGTCGGCCCCATGGGCATGTGATGGGCAGTACGAAGTGCACCCCTCCAGTAGTCAAAGGCAATCGCCCCGCGCACGGAGGATTCGCGGAAGCCGGGGCGCACGCGCCCATGACCGAGATGTCTATGGACACGTCTCAACCCCCTGCAGACGAGGCGCCGGGACAGTCGGCGCGCCGGGTTTTAGCCCGGGAGGGTTGCTCCCCCACACCTCTTAGCGAGGAGAGGCGTACGGGAGCCGTTGAGGGGGGGGTTTAGTCCCCCTGTCGGGGCCAAGCGGGCGGTGGGAGGTGAACCATCGCTCGCCTTGCACGGCCCTGATGAGAGGGGGGGTTTGGCCAAACTTTCCCGGCCATTCCCCATCGGAGGAGGCCCGGATGCGGGCAGGCCGCGTCTGCCGTTGTGGTGAGTGCCAAGCACGGTCCCACGCACAGCCCTTTGGCTGTCGGCGCTAGCGGCGGAGAGGGCAGGTGCCGTAGTTTTTTAACCACATGGTTGGGTGGGATCACGGGAGGCAGTCGTGGAGGGAGCTGCAACGCTGAATGTTGCGGTCCCCTCCTGGCGAGTCCCACATACCCCCGTCCCGCTCACCTGCGGGAAGGGAAGCGCGTAAATGCGTTTTTCTTCGGCATATAAAAAAAAAGAAAAAAAGGATTAAGCTGGCATGATACATACCTATCAGCTTAAGTTTTTGTGTAGTTTGTGAAGGTTTGTTTGTCTGTGGTAAAAAAAGTCTGGAACGGGTGGTAGGAAAATATAGACAATTCAAAAGTACTTAATAATTAAGTTTATTTGAATAAAGCTTATTTGACTTTGACTTTGAAAATTTATCGACTTTAGCCATAGTGGTAATAAGGTTATTTGTTATTTGTAATAATTCTAGAAATAAACAAAGAAATAAAACCAGTAAATAGTAACTACATTTTGAGAGTAAAATAATTTTAAACTGAAATGTTAAAGCATTTACCATTATTTCGGTCGGTCCGTGTCTGAGAACGTTTTAAAACTCGCATATTTTTATCCATAAATCTATGATAATAATATATCTCCCAAGATATTTTAAGAATCGCCGTAGCGTACATTCGATCGGACGTCAAAACTTCCAGTCGCACTTCGAAAATTCATAACTTAGTTGCGAGATTTTGAAAAATATGATATAATGGGGGGAGGGCAACTTCGGGAGCAATCACCCTCAGGGGGTATCGTGATGAATCTTTCACACGCCTTATCGCTTCCAAGAATTTCTCTAGGTAAGTACGTGATTTTTTATAGAAAAGTGTGAAAAAGCACTTTTAGAATATCATCACATTTCGAATAAATTATTTCTTTTTCATTTAATGGAATTAGAAGGTATAAAAACTTATTTGCAATGTAGAAATAGTAAATCATTTTAAATAATGTATAAATAGCACTGTGATGCAGAACTCTAAAAACTTCGATGTTCAAAGTCTAAGGTGTCAGAGCACTTTTTATTACAACCTTTTAAATGATCATCAGAGCAATAAAAGATAGTTATGTTGTTAAAAATAGACGAATCCTGAAAACATTGCACTTTTTTTCGGGCAGTCGTGTAAAAAAGCACACATGTAAAATGTATTATTTCTAGAATCGCGTGTGCTCACAACATAGTTGAGAGTGGGGAGGTAGACAGCGGCCGCAACCTCCAAGTTGAGTGGTTTTACGTGGCAGATCTGCCAACAAAAAGTTATGTATAACCCTCAAATAAATTACGAAATAATCTTATATTTTTTGTATGATATTGACGTAACGTGTCGGCGTTATTAATTTTATGATTAAGTATCTAAAAAAAGTCATGCTTAAAATGTAGACCTTCTTTCCACTTATTAATTTCAAAGAAACATTATCGGTATTATTCCGATATGATATACCGATTACATCGATGTGCTGATGTTTGAACGACTTTTAGAAGTTTTTTTCTACTCTGTGACTTTAGTATACCATAGTTGCAAACTTGCTTCAGTTAAGTTGAAGAGGCTTGGTGTACAGTCAATGGCACTTAACCTATGTACTTGAAAATGCAAAAAGATAAACATTTTGTCACTTATGTATTTATTGTGATATAGGTGTGAGGCCTGTTCCAAGTTTTTTGCACTTTAATGGAATTATCCGTCAACTAATTTATCAGGTACCTACTTAACCAGAGTCTGTGAAACTTGCCTCAGGGGATATAAAAATATAAATAGTGTGTATATTGCCTATCTGTCTGTTAATATAGTCGATTTGTCATAATTTTAAAATAAAAAAGTTATACACTGGTACCCTTCGTACCTACTCGTATATGAAATAACCGACACAAAAAAATATTACTCCAAACAATTCATGTGAACTTTAGGTCAGAGTGACTTTGACTTTTCATAATAAACTAGAAAGTTAAATAATTTTGTTTATCCGATTTAAGTCTGCTATATACATCGGGGTACCCATTGGGATTTCATGCATCACCAAAGGCGATATTTTTTGGAACAAACAAAAAGAAATAAAATGTCTTATTCACTAAGTTAGAGAGGGATTGTACACGTTACCCTGGCCGGGCATAGCCGGGTATACTGCAATAAATGTCGGAAAAGTTTCTCGAAACATCTAAGTTAAGGCTATTCGATATGTTTGGTTTTTAGATTTCGAGAAAGATCTTGTGTTTTAGTTATGGGCCAGTGTCTAAGTTGACGAGATTGATTCGATTTGATGCTTGGCCACGGACGATTCTAATCTTGTGTTGTCACAGACGAAATAAAATATTCACAGGTCCTTAGAAAACTAATGGAAGACTTCAAAAGAAACTTGAAACATGTTTCACGGAAAATCTTTTTGAAAAAAGTCTTATAAAAGAAATCATTCGTCTCAAACGAAGCTGCTATTAAAATAGACGTTTTTTATACATCTTAGCCCTTACTAATAATGATTGTATAGCAGATGTATAGTTAAATAGTGTTTTGTCACTTTCTTTTCAATGTCAAACTCAAATAGTTTGGCAGAGAGTAACCATTGTGTAACTAAACATCTGCTATACAATCTTTATTAGTAAGGGGGATAATATAATTGAAGTTCTTTTTACCCACTACGGCGAAGCAAAAAGGAGCGTTATGGTTTTTACTTATCGTATTTCGTAAAATAGTAAGGAATGAATTAATTTGCGTGTACCTTATTTCACCAAACAATATAACATCACAAATCTAATATCTAAAATCGTTCACAGTGTAATAAATAAATAATCTTTTTCTTTCATATAAGGAGTTCAATTTATGTAGGACTCAATCCAAAGTCCAATAAAACAAAAAGTGCAATCAAGTAACTCAATAAACCTTGAGGGGTCGCTCCCCATCCTTCTATGGAAAGCGAGCAATACTCGTGTTTTTCTGTTTCAACACGGTTACAGAATGTCTACTAAGCCTACGGTATGGTAATAGTAACTGTCCGATGAAATTATACGTTTACTTAAAATAACCTAAGAAATTGTTTAGCAATTGTTTTATTCCTACACAAAGTTTTTGGTTTAGACAGATGAAGGTAAGCTTTTTTCATTTATTACCTAGTAAAGCAAGTAACTGTTCAAATTGCTTGGTCCATTCTTATTTATAACAATATTTTTAACGGCTCTTATATTACCTATTACCGTTTAAAGTGTTAATGGATACAACACAATCAAATTTACTACAGCAAATCACTAAGCCGATTACGTCACGTAAACATCTGAATGTAATGAATATTAATAGTAATTCCCGTTAATTAATATGTTGAGGTAAGCAGAGTTCAATGACCGTGGCTAGCTCTCCAAATGTTTCACTACTTTTCCGACCTCAAAGTGAATTCCGATGTTGAGTATCACTAGAGGAGCTTTTAGCATCGGCTTTGATTAAATTCACGATAATGGTAGTGATAAATTTATTCATCATAGTTTTTGGAGCGAGGCTTTTGCTTTTTACTTGTAATCGTAAATGAGATATACAATATTTTTTAGTTTTTCTGATCTTCTAGACACTTTTTGTTATTTACCGAGCGAGTGCGAAGCGTCTTCGTTTCAACCATTTCGAAAAATGACCAAAAATGACACAAACGCGAAGTTTGCAGCTCATAGAGCCACTAGTGATAGTTTATTATTAAATGGCAAGTTACGTAATGTTGATGACGTCTGAGAAAACTTGGGTATACGTGTGATTGCCCAAAGAGGTAGTGACGGAATATCAAAAAAGAGTATGTAAATCTTGATTCGAAAAATGTTTCAAAACTTCAAACATTAAACAGAATTTAAAGCTGAATGCTGAATACTGTTACAGAAGCTGTGGAGCGAGAACAGTCGGACATGACGCCATTAACCAGCTTTTTGTTTAACAACGGAAGCCGAAAAAGTAATAAAACTAATTATGACATTCATTATAAGCCGGGAATCTTAAAACAAGAGGCTGACAATCTTCTGCTGATTCGCATGACTCGTTTTACCCGCAGACAAAGACTCTTAATTACTTTAAGCTGAGTGAGTCCTCTTGTAGTTCGTAGTTTAGACTGACTAGTTATTTTATTGTATCGTCAGCTGCTGGCTTAGCCGGCACGGGTATTATTTCACAGATTTTCACGGCGTCTGCACATCTGAGGGAAGGACGATCGCTTGCCTTTTAAGACCCATTCTTTTTTGAGTGCTCTCCATCAGTATTAAGTTCTGTCTGCTTGACAAGTTTCTTGTTGATTTTGTTAGTGCAATTCAAATATTTTAATAGTGGTAGATATTTAAAGAGCTTACCTTACCAATAAACGTTTAAAGAATTTATTTGTCTCCATTTCTTTTATCTTTAAGAATAATAGTTTGCTTTGCTGATAAAATTCTGAAAAACGATTTTTAGCAGTGAAACAATTCCTTTAAGAGCTAATAAATGCGTAATTTAAATTACAATAATTTTCTTACAGAAGTTTTCGTTTAAATAGAGTCGACGAAAACTTTTACCTACCTTCAAAATAAGTTTTTTTTTTCATAATATGAATTATTTTGTAGTTTGTTTTTTTGAGAAACTTTCGAGTAGTACCTAGTCAAGGTTTTGAGATGGTGTTCATTTTAGTTCTTTCTATGTTGCAAGAGAACGGTTCTCTCCTCTAAAAGACATAGAGATTAAAAAAGTAACTAGCTACTCACATAGTTAAGCGACAGAACTTATTTCTACATTTCGCTGGTTACAATAGAGTCTTTAAAAGCTGTAGAAATACTTTAAAAAGACAATTTCTGGTTTAATGTCAAGTGGTGCTAGTATTTTCCCTCGTACCGGGAAAGTACCAACTAGTTGCTAGAAACTTTGTCGCTATTTTACGACAATTTGGGAGTCGAAGTACATTTACTTAGCTACATTATATTACTTTATATGGAACTACTTGACCCTTGTTACTAACGAAATGAGGTCCTCAACTTCTATGATCACTAGGCCGAAAGTTTCATAGGAATTAACTTAAAGGATTATGGTAGGTTTCAATTATAATAGACTAATGAAATCAGTTGCCAAACGGAGTAAAAGTTTAAACATTAATCTTGTTGGATAAGTTTAAGTTATAAGCCCACTGTTATCATCGCAAATGTTATAGAGTGATTTATTTACTTGTAAATGTATTTATTTTATTTTATTTTTATTTTATTTTATTTTATTTGGGGAGCTTACAGCATCATTTTAATAATAAATAATAATATTAAATGCTTGGACAATTTCACACAGCGCCATCTAGCCCCAGACTAAGCAAAGCTTGTAATATGGGTGCTAGACAACTGATATACTACTTATATAATTTTTAAATAAATACTAATTATACATAGTAACACCCAGACCCGTCACAGAAATTAAAAGTCATCATTTCAATTTCTGCCCGGCCGGGAATCGAACCCGGGACCTCTTGCGTGGTAGGCGGCATGTTGACCACTGCACCACTCAGGTCGTCATTAACAACTTATGGACATAAATATAGGTACTTAAGGCCTAATTACAAGCTTCCACAGATAGAAAACGTAACGCAAATGAATTTACTAATACCGGTCTCATATATTTTTTGATTATGATACTTATATTATTTTTTAATTATATTTAAATGTATTTATTCATTAGCAGAAATGGGACTCATTCTCGGGAATTATCACCTAGATAATTGAACTACTGCGAAAAAGGTATAACTACTGTTAGTAGCCTACATAGTTTCAAACTGTTCACCTTGTTGAAAAGAATACTAGAGGTAAATTATGTCTCAACAAGAAGCTTAGTAAGACACTTTGCACCCTCGACACAGATCTTGCATAGCGTTTTAATAACGAGTTTGTTATGGGAACGTACTGTAGCTGCACGGTAAAAATATTATTTTGAATACAGAACTAAACAAATATAATCGGTGTATTTTAAAGTTGTCTTTAGTGTGTAATTCATTATTTATCAAACGCCAATCCAAAATAAACGTTGTAATTGCGACACAATTGTATTCTGTTTTAATTCCATTAATCTGCCCAGATTGGTTATTATAATTATGTCGCGTTGAATTTATGTGAAGCCCAAGTGTGTAGATATATTTTGCCAGTTTAATATTTTTTGCATTTTATGGAGAATTTCGGTACACTTTATTAAATTTTTTACGAACTTACAAAAACATTCGCCAGCTTTAGAAGACTAAAGGACTCAATATTGATCCTTTTAGTATACATAGGTTATTGTATCTCTAGCAGATGTAATTTTTCCTTCTCAACGAGTACAATTGTATGTAAGGGATGTATGTATGTATAAATTATTTAAAATAAAAAATTGGCATAGCTTTGTTGGATCTAATTTGGTTTTCCAGTCAGTAGAAAGACTGAAGAAAAATCTTTTTTACGTCAAAGTTAACAGTTTCAAGTGTATTTCCATTTTTTTAACAAGTCATAATGACTTCCACAGAACCCTAATCCAGGCATCGCTTGCATCGGATACAAGTGCGCTGGAGTGCCCTCCATGGCATTGTTGCCGGAACAAAGCGAAGGGCCCTCGGTGGCGCGGCCTTGCTCTCGCCGCGCGATACTCTTTGTCGAAGCACGTTTTTAGGACACCACAACTGCGTGACAGTGTTTGCTCCTATCCACTTCAAAATTGAACAATAAGCGTTTACGCACTAAGTTCATGATCCCAAGGTTCCCACATTTTTTGTGTCCTTTGGAAATTTGCTTCTATGGAATTATTTAGATGCTTTTCCTATCGGTATAGTTCAGCAAGTACATTCTAGGATATAGTTTTTATGCTGTGTTATAATTATAACTAGAATATACCTCGGTGGCGCGGCCTTGCTCTCGCCGCGCGATATTCTTTGTCGAAGCACGTTTTTAGGACACCACAACTGCGTGACAGTATTTGCTTAAATCCACTTGAAAATTGAACAATGGCGTTTACTTGCGCACTAAGTTCATGATCCCAAGGTTTCAACATTTTTGTATCCTTTGAAATTTGCTATTCTATGGAATTATTTAGCTGCTTTTCCTATCAGTATAGTTCAGCAAGTACATTCTAGGATATTGTTTGATTCTGTGTTTATATTATAACAGGAATATACCTCAGTGACACTCTTTGTCGAACCACGTTTTAGCACACCACACCACACTGCGTGACAGTATTTGCTCTAATCAACTTGAAAATTGAACAACAGGGATTTACAACACAGATAACGTACCAGAAAGTACAGGCAGAAACAAAATGAGTGTAAGTAGAGCGTATCCCGGGACAAAGTCCGGCTAAACGCCGGAATAACCGAGGTCCTTTGCTTTGTTGCCAGCAGCACAATTTTATATTGTCCACCGTCCCTGTCGCACTCTGCGGTATTGAACTACTTTTGTTTTTTTTAAGTTTTTGCAGATTAAACACAACACACATCAAACGTCCATGTCGCAAGAAATGTGTATTTTATTTAGAAATGTGTTTCAGTAAAACTCTATTCTGTCCTTAAAAAATAATCAAACAATGTAATGTCGAATGCGATCACGATACTTGCTCTCTTCATTTGTAGTGTATGGTTAGTTTCAGTATTTTAAAAATAAATCTGACATGAAATAAAGTTTTGATGCCACTTAATTTAAAGCTGTATTTAATTATCAAATGTTGAATGCATCTTTCATGTTTCATTTTTTTCAAAAAATCTCAAACAAAAATCTAGAAAATCTTTACACATTTTCCTAAAGAATCGTACGTACGGTAACTCCCGGTAAAGTAAGAATTACTTTACAGTGTTCAATTGTTCACCGGCTAGTCGCCACACTATTTCTAGCGCAGCCGGCACACGGCAAGAAATAAAGGCGAACGAACAAAAAGGACACCCTTTCAAAGTTCTTTATTTCAAGGGATTGTTGCAGTAAAGTGCGGTTTAATTGCGCGGCGCAATACCGCGCACACCCCTGCACTTATATTGCATGTATTTAGATTGTCCTATTCGATTTGCTCTTTATTTCATTTGTTAAAGATTTAAGAACTTGATCTTTTGTTTAGATTACATGAAGTCTTGCTAATTGCAAACTTATAATAAGTTTGAAAAACGTTGAGTAGGTACCACAATAATTATTTTTAATCATATTTATTCTGGAAAAGAATAGATTATAATTATGCAAGTAAAAAGATGTAGCTAACTGCTGATTACATTTTTGGATGTACGAGTAATATAGGTGATTGACATGACAACAATACTTTTAGTAACTTACTCAAAGATCAATTACGAAGATTAATTTTATAAAATAAACCCAATATTGTTCACAATATAAAACTTGTTTCCTACTTTAAGTTTCAGTTTGAATAAAACAATAAGTTGAATGTCGAGAAAAATTCTTAAAATAATGAATTCTGTTTCACGTATCTGCGTAACAGAAGTTGGTTGTAGCGTTTCTTGAAAGTTGTGCAACAACACTGTCCGATCGCAACGTATGTCTCAAGAATTACCAAACTTTCCTGCGTCCAGTCCAGTGAGAAGCGAGGATTCGCAGTTAAATAAGCATTCGGTATGGAACTATCACTTTGTTGAAGTTCGAAGAACATAATACAAGTTAAAGAAAATCTAGTCAGGTTTAAAATAATACTTAATTTATGGTATGGTATGTGATTTTTTTAGGGTACTGTGATGGCATTCGTATTATTAGCAGATGTGAGAGCCGGGCTCGTAAAACAAAACTAGGAATAAAAAATTTGTTTCGAATATTTCTTCTAATAGATTAAGAGCGACAAGTTTTATTAGCGCACAGCGGGGACTAAGACAAATGGAGTCTTGGGTAGGCCGTAAATTACGCTCAACTGTCATACAAACTATTCAAACTGGTGAATGATGGACAATTTTAGTTGAAATGCACAGATTTCTAAGAGTTTGGTAGATTTAAATGTGTTACAGATGGGTGAAGTAGTCGAAGGAAGGAAAAAACTTGAGTTCTCAGAATTGGTAGGGCGGATCGTAAGAAATGGTGCGTAGGCGTCGCCGTGAAGATTGCAAGCATCAAGCTGACCAATGAGGGGTCTAAATGGGCGTAGAGCGGGCGGAGAAAAACTTCAGTAGGAATGGGAGAGATAAAACGAGGAGGCAACTAGCATTCGGGACAGACGCTAAGACAGACAGTAGGACGCAGACGCTTTTAATATTTTAGGAGTGTTAGATTGGGAGTTTCGTGACTCCATTGTAACTAACTGTGTGAGCAATAAAGACTAAAGAGTTAACTATTAAATAAATACTAACTTTGTTAAGTAAATTGTAGATTTGAATATTAAAACAAGTGTAACTATTTTACAAAGTGAATCCAAACAACGTCGAGTGGGGTATGTAATTGTATACATTGTGATTTATTTCATGTGTCAATAAAGGTACAATCTCTAGATTAACGAGCAGAATATCGTATACAACGTAGAAATGTATCAATACGAAGAACAACTCCATTCTAGGGGTTTCTCTTTAATAACCGAATGGAACTCGGTAGAACACCTCATTTTTGTGTTGACTTTAATATGCGCAATAGTTGTATTAGGGTGTTGTGGATATAAGATATTCAGTTATTGCAATCGTCGAATATTAAATAGACGGAGGTATTTGCAAGATGGTCTACCAAATGAGATAGAAATGCAAAGAGCCGGGTTAGATTGAATTGGATTGCGTTTTCTTGATACATAGTTAATCTCGGAGATAAGGATGGTTAACGTGAAAGTATTAATTAAAGCTCTAGAGACTGTAACTTTATGTAGCCTGGTGGAATACGAAACACTAATATCTATTATGAATGTTAATAATCAAGTCTAGATTAGACTAATATGTGAAATAGTTTTTTCTTTCCATTTTTCAATCAATGTATCAGGTTAGCTCTATAAATGTGTTCGTATCTCACTTTAGACTTA
The DNA here is from genome assembly GCA_950108535.1 of Agriphila straminella. Classification (NCBI taxonomy): domain Eukaryota; kingdom Metazoa; phylum Arthropoda; class Insecta; order Lepidoptera; family Crambidae; genus Agriphila; species Agriphila straminella. The sequence continues at coordinate 13,837,529 of OX467309.1, read as the reverse complement.
ATTTGTAAAATAACTATTGAAACTTTAGTGTGTGTTTAATTAAAATTAAGTGTGAATCTAGATGACCTTAGAGAGTTTTTTCTTTGGATTTTCGCTTTCTCTCTATTTAGTGTGGTCTTAAGATAGGAGCTGAAAATCTAGCTGTCATTATATAGCAACCTATAGGTGACAGCTTAAATAATCAAACCAGTTTCTTTTGCTATTTCGAAGATAAACTAAACACATTTAATTTAAATAAATAATATTTTTTTTCTCCATAATTATATGTTTTACTGCTTAGAGATAAGATTCCTAAGAGGAGGCACAGTGTGAGGCATAGTCAAACTCGTGTTAAATACTAAGAAATACTTAGAAGAACCTTTGAGTTAGTTTGTTTGGCTTCGTTTAACACTTTGCGTTCTCACACATATACCTTTCAGTTGAATCACGATTTCTATGAGCTAAATTCATTAGATTTCAGTCTAGGTCTAGGTAGATTTCTATACATATACCTAATTAAATAAACATGGGATAGTAGGGAGTGACTAAAGACTAAGGAAGAGACTACATTCAAACCGTTGAAGTTACTTGTGTATAGGTAGTTTATTTAAACGTGTCAGTAAAGGAGTCTAGCTGCTGAATTTGGACGAGAGACACAACAGGAGCTGAGCAGAAGGAAGTATAATGTATTAGTGTTGAATAGGTATAATGTGTAAGTACATTTTGCCTCTACACAGGACATAGACATTGTTAGGTGCACTTATAGACTTGTATTTAGGATAGGAAATAGGGATAGGTATACTAGGTGATCTGTGATGAAATAGAACTTGCACAGGATGTTTAGATCCTGGGGTGTTTGACCGCTTGAGGCTGCGAGCTAGGCATTCCACCCACTGACTTTAATCGAATGAGAGCTCTTGACTATAAGAGATTATTCTCTTAGACTTGACTGAACGGGATGCTTTGGCCGGTACTCGCGAGCTCAGCCTTATTGAGCCTAAAGGCTATCTGCGTGTGGATTCAGCGAACGGGTAGAAGCATTTCTGGGTCGTCGTCACATTTGCACTTTCATAGCGTTCAGCCATCGCCCGATTTGGCCAAATCGAACTTTCTCAATTAATACAAATATGAATAAATAAAGTTTACCATGGTTTTATGGGGAAAGGTGTCTAGCGAACACCTTATAAAGTAAAGTAAATAAATGTCCACATCCTGGAGATGTCTGACAAACGCTCCGCAGCGTAACAAAGATGGCTGACGTTCCCCAAATAATAAACCCCAGAAGGGTTTTTCCTAGAAGGTTTTGTAGGCGCTATTAAACGACCAGAGTGTAATCCACATCATGAGCAGACATCTTTTGGTTATAGCTTAGGTAATTAGTGTAGAGGAGAGGCGAAAGTCGCGATCAGATTAAAACAATTTGCATTTTAATATTAACAAGCTTCGCAATGTTATTTAAAACCATAGGCCTGCGGAATGATGGATTTATCTCGATGAGCCTCCGTTCCATTCACACGCAGCTACTAAATAGTACAAACATAAACACGATTCGCAGATCACTTAGATGCCAGTAACATCGACTTTCACCAAGACCACCAAATACATAGAAAAACATTATAACTAGACGATCACATATACAAATTAGGATTTGAGCCACTACAGAAAATGATGCCGTGTCGACCAGGATTCCAAATACGTATTTGAAATAACGATACGATTGGATCAAAAGGACCAAATAATTATGATAAATAAATAAAACAAAAATAAATAAAATAAACACAACGTAGAAATCGTGGTCAGTTGAAAGGGTATTCCTTTCAACTGACCACGATTTCTACGTTTTACAGGGATGTTACGAGACATCGTGATGCGAAACAAGGAGGCGAGATAAATTGTGCATGGAATAATTATTTTAATTATGTGCATGGTGTGATTATTTTATTGTGTTAAACTGTTTACATGTCTTTTGAATGTAGGGGAAAGACACAGTTACAGTCAGAATTCGTCATAATGTTATCAACGAGATCGAAAAAAAAAAAAAAAAAAAAAAAATATATACATACCTATTTCGTAAATTGTAAAATTAAAAGAATTTATTTTTAGACAACTGTATAGCCAAGTTAGTTGTTCACGGAAGACAAAAGCCTGTCTGACAAGCTTGTGAATGGGAAGCGAGACAAAGGAAACCTTAGGGTAATGTTTTATTGGTTTGCAACTTAACTGCTGTTGTCCATTGAAGTAAAATTTGACGGTTGTACATTAAAGACAAAAGGGAAGGACGTGGAGAATTCTTACCCAACAAAATAAACAATAAAAGAGTAAAATAAAAATACTTTCCAATATTATTCAAAGCATAGCAGCGCGTTTGACGATTTTGACTGGACGTAAAAAGGTTAGCATAATAAAGATGTGTGATTTAGGTGGAGACAAAGGCGGGAGCAGATTCTCAAGATATTGTTACATTTCAATGTAAGTCTGTTATCATGAGTATTTTAATCACATGTGGAACTATCTACCTTTCTCATAAAGAACGATCTGTGCATTTAGGAGTAGGGGAAAGTTTAAATCGAAACTAGTTTGTCGGCAGTTGAGTTAAGTGACGTTATGATGCCTAGGCGCAGTAAGAGACGGGTTAGAGGTCAAGATAGGACAGGGGAAAGTCGCGAGAGTAACGGAAGCATAGGGGAACAAACGGGAAATATAGATAACATAACTTTACAACAGATGTCACAAAGAATGGATGAATTTCAAAATACATTACGGCAGTTGAGCGCGGAGCGATTAAACGAGAGGATAGAGTCGAGCGGGAATGTGCAAAATAGTCATCAGACGATTAGACAAGAGTCGATTAGCACAATAGCTAGTGGTAGTGTCGCGAATTCGGAAACTAGAAACTTATACGTCATACAGCCTTCAGTTGCGAAGCCGAGTTTTGACGGAAAACCATTCACGAACCCTATTGCGTTTTTGAAACGATTAAAAAAATATATTAGAGAAGTGAACGGACAGGACCGCGAAATTGATATAGCGCTAGGTTGCATCACGGGACATGCACGAAAATTGATGGAGATGTACTCAAGGAGATGGAATACTTTTAGTGATTTTGAGGACGACTTTAGACGGACTTATTGGACTGAACAAATACAAGAATCCGTTAGGTATAGGTTGATTAACACGGTGTACACAAGTGAATCAGCAATTTCGATGTCCGAACATTTTGCTGAATATGTTGAGTCAATGCAGTCCTTGACCATATCTTTTAGTGAAAGGGATTTAGTAAATTCGATAATGCGTCATTATCCTTTGGATGTTCAACGGTTGTGGTTTACGAGAGCAGAGGAACCCACTATTATGAAAGGCGCGAACTTTCTTAGGAGTATCGAACAAAATGTAGTTGTGGGACAGAGAGAGATAGGTAGATATGCTAGAGAGAGAGGGAATAATCAGAGAGGTCGTTACAGTAGGACACAGACAGATTATCCAGTTGCGGCAACGATTTTAGCGGAAAGATGGCGAGGCAGAGGCGGTTCGACTCGGGGAAGGGCTCACCGACGAGGCAGGATAGGTTACGGATCATATTCTAATAGGAATACATCACGGTCGAACGTGTTGGGTGAAATAAATACTAGGCCAGCTATAACATTCATGAAGGAAGGTGAGGGGTCAACATTATCAACGTCTGTGAGGGAGGATAAAACAAAAAAACTAATACCCCCTACACAAGCGGAGTCCGATCGGTTATCAAAGTGTAGGAAGGGGAATGAATGGACTTCAGAAAATAGGAAAGACGATATAGCGTATAAGATTTTAGTTAAAAATGGATGGGAGCCAGGTCAGGGTTTAGGAGCAGACGGAAAGGGATTGAAGAGGCCATTGACCGGGGGAGTGTCAGTGAGTAGCAACAGTTTGCGAGCAATAGCGTGTAGCATAGGTGTCTTATTGGAAAATCAATTCAATCATGTGATAGAATGTGACGAAGAAGGGCTTGCGTGTGATCTTTGTACAAGCAGGGGTAGAGAGGTTTTGTCGATATCACATGAGCTAGACGAGTTAGATTACTTAGGTGTTGATTATTCGTTGCCTAGATTACCCGAGATAGGAGTGGATGTGTACGGGATGCGTATAAGTGCATTGATAGACACAGGGAGCCAAATAAGCGCTATAACTAGGGAACTACACGATTCTATTCGGAAAGAGAGAGGTGATTTGCCCGAGATCGCTATCCCGGCTATACAGGTGCAGGGAGCATTTGGATCACGGAGTGAAAGTGCGAATCGTATGGTACTAATAGAGCTAGGTTTGGGTGGCACAATCATTGAAGCGTCAATGTTAATTCTGCATAGGCTTCCTAGGTCAATGATATTAGGATACGACTGGTTGGAACGTGTCAAGGGGATAGTGGAGTGTGGCAGAGAAAGGACGTTATCAATTGAGCACTTAGGAGTCAGGACTAGTGTCAAAATAAATTCGAGTTGCGAATTAAAACGGTTAGGCGGGAGAGACAATGCAAACATGATAAATACGATGTTAGAAACGGACGCCCAACCGGCGGTGTATAGTGAGGCGAGCGAGAAAATAAACAATAGCGGAAAGGTGGCTACCTACTTGGACGAGATGGGTTTAAATGACGAACAAAAGAAACTATTGTTACCCGTTTTAAACAGATATAGTAGAGTGTTTACCGACGAATTAGGATTGACGGACAGATACGAGCATGTTATTGAATTAATCGACGACACGCCTTTTATAAAGCGAAGTTATCCAATACCTTTAGCATATAGGGAGGGGATAAAAAGAGAACTAGATGGGTTAGAGAGTTTAGGAGTTATCCGTCAGGAGGCGACACCGTGTTGTAGTCCGCTTACCTTTACAAAAAAGCGAGACGGAACAATTAGACTCTTATTAGACGCGCGCGAACTCAATAAGAAGATGGTGGGGGACGCAGGAGCGCCACCACTTACATCAGAAATCATACAATCCTTTTATGGGGTTAATTACATCAGTCTTATTGACCTCAATAATGCATATTTTCAGATACCATTACATCCCGATTCTAGAAAGTATACAGGGTTCACTTTTATGGGGAAAACCTATACGTATTGTGTTTTACCTCAAGGACTTAAGACATCGGTGGCAGGTTTCTCGAGGGCTATGGATACGATACTAGAAGGGGTGCGCGAGTTTTGTATAAATTATATAGATGACATAGTAGTGTTCACTAAGGGGGACCTAAAGTTACACCTAGAACACCTAGATCAAGTACTGAGCAGGTTAGAGGCGGCTAGACTAACGAGTAGGAAGGAAAAGTGTAAATTCCTATGTGTGGAGGTAAAGTTATTAGGACACATTGTAAATACCAAAGGGGTACAAATGGATCCGGATAGGGTAAGGGCGATATTGGAATTCCCCGCACCTCGAACCATAAAACAATTAAGAGGATTTCTGGGATTAATAAACTATTTTCGTAGATTTATATCAAAGTATAGTGAGGAGGTTAGGCCTCTGTGTGACCTATTGAAACAAAACAAAAGATGGTCATGGACACAGGAAGTAGACGATTGTTTTAAAAGGGTGAAAACTTTATTTGTAGATACCGTGCTTCTTGCACATCCAAACCCGAAGGATATATATTATTTACAAACGGACAGCTCGAATATAGGCGTCGCAGGATACATCTACCAACTAACGAGTGAGGGGGAAGAGAGAGTTATAGGGTTTTGTAGTAAATCATTATCAGAAACGGAACGCAGATGGACAGTCACTGAACAAGAGCTGTGGGCCATAATTTATAGTCTATCAAAGTTTGAAACGTATTTAAGGGGTGCTCAGTTAGTAATTAGGACCGATCATAAGAGTTTGACGTTTCTACAATCGTGTAAATTACTAAGCGCTCGCATGATACGGTGGGTAAGTTATATAGGACAGTTCAATTATACGATTGAACATGTCAAGGGTAGTCTGAACACTGTAGCGGACGTGTTGTCACGACATATAAGTGGAGCCACCGATATCTTGACTAATAAAACTGTGGGACCGGAAATGAATTTGTTTGAAATACCAACTGGACGACTCATAAAGAATAAGTGGGAAGAGATAAGAGAACATCAGGGGCGCGATCGTGTTGTTAGCGAAATAACTAAGCGTATAAAAGCTGAGAGCGAGTCTGAGGCTAGACATTACAGACTAATAGACGGGATTCTCTATAGGATAGAGATAGGTTCGGGTAGGTCGCGATTATATGTTCCCGAGAACTTACAAACGGAATTGATTACTAGTATACACGAGGAAGTAGGACATTTTGGGCGATACAAGGTGCTTGCGTTAATGAAGCGACGTTACTACTTCACTGATATGGCACGCAAAATAGGACAGGTAGTTAGGGCTTGCGACGTGTGTCAAAAATCGAAACATGCGTTGGAGGCACACTCAGGACCAATTAAGACGGTGATAGCTAGGGAGATAGGGGAACGAGTATTTTGTGACATTTATGGACCAATACCGGCAGGACGCTTTGGTCATAAGTACGTGTTTGTTATGCAGGACGCCTTCAGCAAATTAATTAGATTATACTCATTACGACAGGCGAGTGGCAGGGCCTCGTTAACTTGTGTTAGAAAATTTCACGAACAGGTCAAAATAAAGGTTTTATGTTCGGATAGAGGTGCAAATTTCACATCAAGGATTTTTGAGTCAGGTGTTAGACAGTTAGGTATCGTGCTAACGCACACCTCAATCAGAAACCCGCGACCTAATTCTACGGAGAGGGTCAATAGAGAGCTAGGAAGAATGTTTAGGACGTATTGTGAAAAATCACATTGTTCTTGGGTTGACGTATTGCCGAAAATAGAGGATTGTTACAATCAAGTTATACACACCACGACGGGTTACACACCTAACGAAATAGTATGGGGTACAGGAACTCGCTTATCTACGGATAACGACAAAATTATTGGAGTAGGGTTAGGCCTACAACAAGAGCCATTAGAATTAGTTCGGGAACGAGCGAGACAGAACATATTGAAGTCAGCCGAGAGTAGAGAATTTCATTATAACAAAAATCATAAACTAGTGTGTTTTGACATAGGTGATCTAGTGAAGTTGAAAAAGTTTGCGAAATCGGATGCATCTAAAAAGGTGACTAAGAAGTTTGCACGTTTGTTTGAAGGACCATACGTCATTGGTGCTATTCCCAGTAGCAACGTGTACACTCTAATAGATAAACAAACAAACAAGATAAAAGGGAATTACAATGCGATACACCTGTTTCGCTATTATGTGAATAGGTAAAAATAATAAAAAAATGAAATAAAAGAGAAAAAGTAGGGACAATGGTTTGTGAGGCGCCATACTTATGTAACAAAGGAGGCGGAGTATCGGGGTTTATTGCCTACTTGGGTATACAATGGACAGATAAGAGCTATAGAAAGGGAACGTGAGAACTGAACGAATACCGTGGGAAAGTTTGGAAATGTGGACAGATAGGAAATATAATTTAAAACGACCGTACATTCGGATGTAGGTGTTTAAGATTCTATTTAGGGGAATGTGTGATGGCATTCGTATTATTAGCAGATGTGAGAGCCGGGCTCGTAAAACAAAACTAGGAATAAAAAATTTGTTTCGAATATTTCTTCTAATAGATTAAGAGCGACAAGTTTTATTAGCGCACAGCGGGGACTAAGACAAATGGAGTCTTGGGTAGGCCGTAAATTACGCTCAACTGTCATACAAACTATTCAAACTGGTGAATGATGGACAATTTTAGTTGAAATGCACAGATTTCTAAGAGTTTGGTAGATTTAAATGTGTTACAGATGGGTGAAGTAGTCGAAGGAAGGAAAAAACTTGAGTTCTCAGAATTGGTAGGGCGGATCGTGAGAAATGGTGCGTAGGCGTCGCCGTGAAGATTGCAAGCATCAAGCTGACCAATGAGGGGTCTAAATGGGCGTAGAGCGGGCGGAGAAAAACTTCAGTAGGAATGGAAGAGATAAAACGAGGAGGCAACTAGCATTCGGGACAGACGCTAAGACAGACAGTAGGACGCAGACGCTTTTAATATTTTAGGAGTGTTAGATTGGGAGTTTCGTGACTCCATTGTAACTAACTGTGTGAGCAATAAAGACTAAAGAGTTAACTATTAAATAAATACTAACTTTGTTAAGTAAATTGTAGATTTGAATATTAAAACAAGTGTAACTATTTTACAAAGTGAATCCAAACAACGTCGAGTGGGGTATGTAATTGTATACATTGTGATTTATTTCATGTGTCAATAAAGGTACAATCTCTAGATTAACGAGCAGAATATCGTATACAACGTAGAAATGTATCAATACGAAGAACAACTCCATTCTAGGGGTTTCTCTTTAATAACCGAATGGAACTCGGTAGAACACCTCATTTTTGTGTTGACTTTAATATGCGCAATAGTTGTATTAGGGTGTTGTGGATATAAGATATTCAGTTATTGCAATCGTCGAATATTAAATAGACGGAGGTATTTGCAAGATGGTCTACCAAATGAGATAGAAATGCAAAGAGCCGGGTTAGATTGAATTGGATTGCGTTTTCTTGATACATAGTTAATCTCGGAGATAAGGATGGTTAACGTGAAAGTATTAATTAAAGCTCTAGAGACTGTAACTTTATGTAGCCTGGTGGAATACGAAACACTAATATCTATTATGAATGTTAATAATCAAGTCTAGATTAGACTAATATGTGAAATAGTTTTTTCTTTCCATTTTTCAATCAATGTATCAGGTTAGCTCTATAAATGTGTTCGTATCTCACTTTAGACTTAATTTGTAAAATAACTATTGAAACTTTAGTGTGTGTTTAATTAAAATTAAGTGTGAATCTAGATGACCTTAGAGAGTTTTTTCTTTGGATTTTCGCTTTCTCTCTATTTAGTGTGGTCTTAAGATAGGAGCTGAAAATCTAGCTGTCATTATATAGCAACCTATAGGTGACAGCTTAAATAATCAAACCAGTTTCTTTTGCTATTTCGAAGATAAACTAAACACATTTAATTTAAATAAATAATATTTTTTTTCTCCATAATTATATGTTTTACTGCTTAGAGATAAGATTCCTAAGAGGAGGCACAGTGTGAGGCATAGTCAAACTCGTGTTAAATACTAAGAAATACTTAGAAGAACCTTTGAGTTAGTTTGTTTGGCTTCGTTTAACACTTTGCGTTCTCACACATATACCTTTCAGTTGAATCACGATTTCTATGAGCTAAATTCATTAGATTTCAGTCTAGGTCTAGGTAGATTTCTATACATATACCTAATTAAATAAACATGGGATAGTAGGGAGTGACTAAAGACTAAGGAAGAGACTACATTCAAACCGTTGAAGTTACTTGTGTATAGGTAGTTTATTTAAACGTGTCAGTAAAGGAGTCTAGCTGCTGAATTTGGACGAGAGACACAACAGGAGCTGAGCAGAAGGAAGTATAATGTATTAGTGTTGAATAGGTATAATGTGTAAGTACATTTTGCCTCTACACAGGACATAGACATTGTTAGGTGCACTTATAGACTTGTATTTAGGATAGGAAATAGGGATAGGTATACTAGGTGATCTGTGATGAAATAGAACTTGCACAGGATGTTTAGATCCTGGGGTGTTTGACCGCTTGAGGCTGCGAGCTAGGCATTCCACCCACTGACTTTAATCGAATGAGAGCTCTTGACTATAAGAGATTATTCTCTTAGACTTGACTGAACGGGATGCTTTGGCCGGTACTCGCGAGCTCAGCCTTATTGAGCCTAAAGGCTATCTGCGTGTGGATTCAGCGAACGGGTAGAAGCATTTCTGGGTCGTCGTCACATTTGCACTTTCATAGCGTTCAGCCATCGCCCGATTTGGCCAAATCGAACTTTCTCAATTAATACAAATATGAATAAATAAAGTTTACCATGGTTTTATGGGGAAAGGTGTCTAGCGAACACCTTATAAAGTAAAGTAAATAAATGTCCACATCCTGGAGATGTCTGACAAACGCTCCGCAGCGTAACAAAGATGGCTGACGTTCCCCAAATAATAAACCCCAGAAGGGTTTTTCCTAGAAGGTTTTGTAGGCGCTATTAAACGACCAGAGTGTAATCCACATCATGAGCAGACATCTTTTGGTTATAGCTTAGGTAATTAGTGTAGAGGAGAGGCGAAAGTCGCGATCAGATTAAAACAATTTGCATTTTAATATTAACAAGCTTCGCAATGTTATTTAAAACCATAGGCCTGCGGAATGATGGATTTATCTCGATGAGCCTCCGTTCCATTCACACGCAGCTACTAAATAGTACAAACATAAACACGATTCGCAGATCACTTAGATGCCAGTAACATCGACTTTCACCAAGACCACCAAATACATAGAAAAACATTATAACTAGACGATCACATATACAAATTAGGATTTGAGCCACTACAGTACGAATTGTCTATCCAAAATGTAGCTACTGTTACCCCACAAATCCAAATCTGTTCAGATATTAAGAAGTTATGGGGGAATTAGGAAACTCACTTACACAATACATTACATGAACCCTGAAAACAATACACTTTCATATTTGGGCAAAAAATCTGTAGCTAGTGTTACCCACAAGTCCAAATCTGTTCAGATATTAAGAAGTTATGGTGGAATAAAGAGACTCACTTACATACAATACATTAGATGAACCCTGAAAACAATACACTTTCATATTTGAGCAGTATAGTGTAATAATGAAGTCTACTGATTACCCTTTTACGTCAGTAAAATTCGTCGTCGGCGGCGGCGGATTGCACCGGCACCGGTCGCCGCGCCGCCCGCCCACCTATGCCCTCTCGAGACAATAGCGAGCCAATAAAACTTTTATTGTCCGCTATGATTTCGGAAACATTCACCAAGATGAGTTCTATAAAATTCGCAATTTATCCCAGTCACTCTCGACGGATTCGCACCGTTTATTACCGTTTGCAAACTAAGCTTTACAGCTTGAACGCGAAGGAATTTTTCACGGAGTCCGACAGAGTTTGCTTTACGTTATTTGGCAAGTTTTTATTCGTTGAAACGAAATTTAATGTGACTGGTGTTTGTCTTGCAAGTTCTGGGATCAACAATATTGGCTGGTATGCGACTTTATTTGAATAATATTGAAATTGGTTGAGATTCATAAGGTTTTACGAGATTCAGTACCTAGATGTGTATTTGGTGTGATTTTCTTTTGGATTTGTTATTTTACTAAATCCTTGTTTGTTATAGAATCACATAACAGCAAAATTGTAAGTATGCTCCATTTAATCATGATTTTTAATAAATTATTATTAAATGATGTTGTTGGCATCTAAGTGATAACTTTCTTCGAATGGGGTAGGTAGCAAAAATGAAAGTAGCTGTTTAAATTGATCCTATTAAACTTTTGTGGTAATTTTTTTAAATCTTTTAACACACTATTCCGAAGATAACTGATATTTTTACTCTGAAAGACAATGTAACAGCAAAAGTAACATTACATATTGAGCCATGAAGTTGACTCTACCGCATTCAGTTATGAAAATCTTCATGTACTTAAGTGGAACAAATTCCAGGTGACTGAACAAACTTCAATAGTTAAGTAGCGAGTGGATAAAGTATAAATATAAAATGTATGTACCTCGCAATTCTATCACATCCAACACATCATCATACAAATCTAACTTTACCACCAGAATTAAAAATCTCCCAAAGAAAAAATTCACAGATTTCGCAACCCTTGCAAAGATCGAGCATTGGAAAATGTCCTACTTACAGATATAATGAGTTATATAATGGCACAAAAACCAATTTAAAATTTACATTTTTACTAAGACAGGAGGAGTTCCTTATACTTTATACCTCCACTATAAAAGTGCTACAATTTATATTATAAGGTAAAAATGATTCTCTCGCATACTTTACTCGTGGCATGTTTATTTGATCCGTCATAAATATTACCACTACATTCGCGCATTCAAAGTCACTATCTTGTCACTGAAATGGACTTTTCCTTCACAAAGAAAACATTTTACCTGTTTATATTTTGGCCGTCAGTGGGGGAGGAGGGGGTGGGGGGTAAAGATAAGAATCAAATGGATGTTGTTTTGGTGCATGTAGCTCTCGGCGTATGCACGTGATGACAGAGCGATGGATTTTCTTGACACTTGCTGTTGTATTTGTTAATAAAATTGACATTGTAAACAGATAACAACTGTTGCGTTAAGATTAATGCAACAGTCTTATAGGACTCGCAACTTTTATTAACAAGAAAGCGTCATGTTGCGTATCATTAGGGTACCTCACACCATCGTCTCACATCAACTTTTCAACGACGTTGGTGCGCAACGTCGCGCCTCATATTAGCCTCACGTATTGCGCGTTGCGCGTGAAAACGCGTGAGTCTGAGTTCAGCTCACGTTGGCAGTGAGCTCTAATGAGCGAAAAATCTTTTCAACTCTTTGTTAGCTACAGATTTTTATGTTTGCGTTCGGTTTATAGGCATTGTAACAGTACGAAGAAGATTAATTAACAATCTGTAATATCTTTTAATAATCAAATTAAACCGATCTCCTAATAAAATTGCTTTACGAATTCAACGTAAACACTTCCCATTAAAACCAGAACGCAATTTGTGGATCGCAAGCGGAGTTGAATCGGCCATAGAACTACGTTAATAGACAGCGGACCTTGGAGTAAAATCCACTGGGAAGCATAAATATAGAGCAACTTGTTCGGACGACGGTCTGATTGGTTAACTGAGCCGAAATCAAACGCCCAATCTGTGACTGATAATTACGGACGGATAATGTACAATGCTTTTGATGGGAATGAAGCGATACTTTTGATTGGATTTGGTGCTATGGTTCGTAAACACTCGTGTTATCAACTTAATACACACAGTCGTTTAACTAATTGATTGAATACAATGTTGGAAAAAAAGGTTACGAGATATATTTTTACTTTAATCCAGCCAGTACTCGTTCGCTGATAGTTGAAAAATAATAATAAATTTTTTTTCACAATGCAATATAAACATTTCTTATTGTATTGAATTTAGCTATGACGAGTACCTACTGGCAATGTTTGCAAGAGATTTTTGCAACAAATAATTGCTTTTGCAATGTAGAATTCAACATCGTGACAGTAAAAACAAAGAGGACAATACGTAATTGTTTCTCGTAGCCTGAAAGCTCATTTATTACATTCTGTTGCGACTGCTAATGATTACTCTGCAGGCTTACGCAACAGCACCATCGCGATCGTTTCGTGATCGTCAATTTGACATTACAACGTTAACGACGACCACGGCTTTACAATACATGAGTGTCGTTATTTCTTTATTTCTATCGTTATTTCACATGCTAGTGCCCGTGTGCGTGGTTCTAAAAAATATCATAGTTTCGTTTATGGTTCATGTAGGGTAACCACGTAAGTAGCACTCAGAGTACCTATATTTATAAGTCTTTGAAAATAGGTCCTCGGCTATTTTTCTTTTCGAATAATTTGCATAAAGATCAAAAATGTTCTCCTCGTTGCGTTCAAATATTTATTTCTCACTACGTATATCGCAATACCTATAAAGTGTTTTTGAGCTAACAAATTACGAAATACTCTATATAATCTGAAAAAATAAGTGTTATAGGTATATAAGTCGTTTTACACATTTTAATTAAAATGTGTAGGAAAGCTTTCCATTCGATACTTCTTATAAAAAATTAATACTCGCTTAAAATTTAAAGTATCGTATTTTTCATAGTCACCCTATATTTTTGACTTACAAGATTACTCTAACTCTATGGTAATGACATAGCCAAGACAAAACACACCATTCACGCAACGACATAAAGAGCTACAACCAAATGGATTGTCGTAAACTTTAATCTTTAAGCCGAAACAATGCAAATATTGTTTTAAATCAAAGGAACCATATTACATTAAATATAGAGACATTCATAAGATTCTGAAAAATGTCGTAGCGTGTATGTCTACTTAAATCTTCGTGGCCTCCTCCATCATAGACAACATGTGGGAGTGGTCAGTCGCAAGATATACTATATCTATGGTCGCAAGTGCTTACGCAAATGCACAATTTTGACAACGATTTCGTAAAAGATCACGAATTCCACAGATAATAAATACCACTATCCAAAACCTTGTAGTTATCGTCAAAATGTTACCCTTATTGCGTATTTTTCCCTCAATGTATGGTATTCATTCATGACTTGGGGGTTTTTATTAATTAATTAGGGAATTTTGCAGTTCATTTCGTACTTTTCCCTTAAGGTGGCTACCCCACCGAAAATGGCGCCCTCAGAAGTTTTTATTTATTAAGTTATTAGTAGAAAAAGATTTAAATAATGTTTAACGTGGAAGCTTTAGGGCCCATGTTCTAGTATTTTTAGAAGCAGAAATAGATAGCAGATATGTAAAAAAGGCCACTTTTAGCAGTTTAAGCAGTTAATTATACCCTCTAAAATTACTAGACTGTGGGCCCTAAAAATTCCACGTAAAACATTATTAAAATCGTGTATTAGAATTATAATATGAAATAAAATTCACCACGGCGCCGCCACTTTCGCTCAGGGTGCCACCTTAATGTATGGTATTCATTAATAACTTGGGGGTTTTTATACAATAGGGAATTTCGAATTTTGACAAACAGGAATATCAACATTATAGGTACCTACATAATAGATACCTAGAGAACTTTATTAGGTACCTCTATAAAAGCACAGATAATATTATAATACTAATAATAGGCATATTTTGTCACCGTTCACCCTTTTACCAATGATATCATTTATTTTAACATTTTAGTGTTCAGAATATCTCAAGCTCTCCTGTAAAATATGTCTGGAATAAGATACAAGTATCTAAGATAATTTGGTTTAGGGCAGCCGAGCTGTCATACCTTTTTCATTTTTAAATTTGAGATTTAGGATTCTCAATGTTTTTATACAATACTAAATAACATACCTAAGTACTATCCCAGCAAATTATACCACACAGATTTGTAATGAAACGTTTTATTCATGTAATACAAAATTTAATGGATATAAAGTACTTTCTTTCAAAAAATTTCACAATGTACCTCTTCAATACCTTGTATTGTACTTATACAAGATTTTTGGTATACATTTTTCAAGAGTTTCTTCTTCGGCGCTATTAAACTCACTTTTTCGTAGGATTATGCGATTTAATTGATAAATTATACGTAGGTATGCCGCTTTGGAGCATAAATCTTTTGTATCTATATTAATTGATACTTTTTTTTATTAATAAATTGTTTTTTCCTGTCTCTGCATTTGTAAGCGCTTTAATCACAAATCATTCTCATAAATTTTCGAGCTGAAACAACAAACATATAATTAAAACTTTACTTAAATAATAATTTTCAAAACTTGTTTGAAGCTGACATTTGCACCTGGTTGACACCAAATTGTCACTTTTGCGATGCAAAGACAAAAATTCTATGTGGTCGTTCGTCTTTATCTTTACTTTGCGAATGTGCCTTTGCGTACCAATTTGACAGGCGGTGTCAGTTATTCATAGTGAAATAAAAATTCGCGGTATAAGATCTTAGTTGCTAGATAGAGCAACGAAAAACGCGGATGGAAAACTTGACTCGCTGACTATATCTTACACTGTTTTACGATCACGATCACGACGGTCGTCAAATTGTGCTGTTGCGTAAGCCTGAGTCATTATTATTTTTGATTAAGTATATTTTCCTTGAAAACTAAACCACAGTAATTATTTTCAGATTTAATGCATCCAGAATCCGTTTTCTTGATCCTTTTTATAAAGTTTATAATTATATGAAAAAGGTACAATCAAAATACATAATTTACTCTAAACGTTAAAACGATTGAGTTAATTTGATAAAAATAAAAAAATGAAATGAAACTATCAAAATATTTATTCCTTCACACATTTTTCACCTGAGGTATGTTTCAGCTGACGTAACAGTCATGAAACGTATTTTGGCAGAACGATAAGGAAATGACACAAAGAAAACAAACTACCGTCCGCCTGGCCGAAGAGTGAGGGACGCTGCGGAGCGGAGGCGGAGGCGGAGGCGTCGGCGGTCGCGGACGCGATAGCGGGCTGTCAAAGTTATTGGAACGGTGTCAGAGATCGCCGCGAACGGATATCTTGGTGCCCTACTCTTTCCCGGTCCTACGAAACATAAATATAAACAATATGACGTCTCCGTGTCTCCGCTATCAGTATTGGAAAGTTTGAAGGCGCTGACAGAAATTGTAAAATGTTTTTATTGGCCGCTGTAACAAACACTTTTGGTAAGGATCTTTTTGACGGATACAAAAAGAACCTTATAAATAAATGTGATCAAATAAAAGTCGTTCAGCACTTTTGATTCTACTGCATACTACCTAAAACAATAATGAATTTATATAGCTTAGGCGTAGGACACAGAATAACTAATGTCTGCGTATAATAACTGCGTAGCATATATATCATAAAATGAAAAACGACAATTGTTTGTTGGTTTTTTTATTTTGACATCCGTACACACTACACGGCACAGTATTAATGTCGATTCGACATTGTTACTATTATAAGAGGCAATATCTACGCAGGCAGTAAGATGCCGCGCTTGTACGGCGGCGGGCGTGTGGCGGCCCTCTGCTCACTTGCGCCTTCGAAGGCACGGCTAGCGGTAGGTGCTTATCGTGCGACCTTGAGCGAGTGAAGGAGGCCTGCTTAGGGTCTAATATTTTGTATGCTGCTGGCGGTCATAAAGTAGTTACAGGTCGCATTTCTCAACCGATTCTCGTGAAATTTTGTGAGTAGGTTTGATACATAAATAGACCGATCGGGATACGTTATTTTGAGGGCATAACTTCAAAAATTCTAAAGTTTATGAAATCTTGCCTGTCGGATACATTGGCATAAAAGTGTATTTTTGCGTTTTGTGCCACATCTAGCCGATGCATCTTTAGAAATTCAATTATTTGTGTTGGTTATAAATAATTGAACTCAAAACTGTCTAAATTGATAGTATTGTCTGCGTAGTGTACAAACCTAGTTTGTGTCATCTTCATCCATGGAAACTGACGTGGGCCAGTACATTAATAACATTGTTAATAAAATAATACAATTTGAAAAATTTATTTGTGACTTTTACAGGGTGTTGAAAATTAAAAATTAAAAAGCTGAAAATGCCATTGATGAATTTGGCACAAAACATTTTGTACAACAGATACCATTGATCTAAAACATTTGACACTTATTGTAATATTCTTTTAAAGGTACTACGGCAACTTTTTAGGTAATAGTCAAATAACAGTATTCCCGTGGACGAAGATTACACAAAAAGTTCATGTACATCGGATACAACTTCGTAATCATCATTAAAGTAAAATTTTCAACTTTAATTTTCTTTTTGTCCGATAGTCTTAAAAAAGACAAAAACCTAAATTATTACTTATGCATCCATCCAAAATGACACAAATTCATGTATTAGGCTATGTGAATGGTGCAGAAACTATATACGAAAAAAAAACTAACTTTAATATTTTTGAAACCTAAAAACGAATCCCGATCGGTCTAAAATATTTTAAGTGATCCAGTTTTCCGAAATTAAAAAAAAAGAAACTGCCATTTCCAAAAATGTTCAAAAATGTCACAAACACTAGGTCTAGGTATAAGATTGCTTTATTTAATAGAACTAAATTTCATTATCTGAACTGCCTTGTCAAAGTAAAAGGTATTAAGATAATGTTTAAAGGTTAAGTAGTTTCAATTAGATTTTGTTGATTACAGGCAATTATTAAGTTGAGTCAAGTTATAAAATGATTTCGTACCAAAATGGAAAGATATTAATGTAAGCAATTGCCTTTAGTATTATGTCACGTTAACTTAATTCTCGTTATCATATAAACTGTAAAGGGGATGCTTAATTCGGTTACTCTGACAAAGTTATAAAGTAATTCAGCTTTTACGTACATAATTGTAAATAGCTTAAACTGATGAATAAATGAATGCGGATATTATCCACTTATTTTAATGTAGGTTGTAAGATAAAAATATAATATTAATCTGTAATAAGTGGGTGTATTAAATTTTATACCTATAGATTCAAGGAAAAGGGCTTACCGAACACTTTTTAAAATAAGAACTTAACCCAAAAATAATATGTTCTTTATGTTTCAGCCCGTCAAGTTGTCCGGAGTAAATATTTAAATAGATTCTAGTGCTTATCATAACAAGAATAAAGGGGACCCACCCGTAAGCTGTGGTTTTTACAAAAACAATACATTTTAGCGCAAACAAGACACCGGCCAACATTACGTGGACATTGTATATTCAGTGGTTTAGTCTATTTCGGTAGCAGGGCGGGTAACACGCAACGATCGACGAATTATCTTTAAAGGCCTTCTGAGAATTTCTGTAGGGTTTCAGACAATGTGGCAAGAACGATTTGTCAACGAAATGAATCTCAACAAAGCGCGCGTATTTGAATGGGCCGTACAGCCGTTTTAATTTCATGAGTCATTTGTCATAATCACTGTACCCCCGTCACTGTCTGGCAGAACGTACCTGTTCGGACAATAGTGATGGGCTCCTATATGAATTCGAATCGTGTCCGAAATACGTCCCTTACCAAGTTTGTCGCAGTCTGTGTCCTTATTACCTAACTTGAACCATCCGGAGACTAGATTTCAGATGTTGAACTCCATATAAACTTAAGCGTTGAACCGAATGTCAAATGTTCTTGATGTCAACTGATGCAATCGTAACTAAACTTCTATTAGCTAGCACAGTCAACGTCTCATAAGGAATTCAATCCTTAAAACTTATAGAACGAGTACTACAAACAATGCATAAATGGCGCGTTCATTTTTCTTATGCAGAAACGTTTTTAAGACCCCGCACAACTTCAAACAAGCCAAGTAATTTTACATCCGATTACTAGCACTTTCGAATCGTTTCTTATAGTCAACTTAAATATACAAAAAGTCGAACTTCTACCAATAATAAAATTTCCCTAAATAATATTATTTATGAATTTAATATCCGTTGATCCGGCACCCATCTCTTTACGGCCGTTACTATGATAGTACCTACCTACCCGGAATAGTTTGTAGCGTAAATATGATCTGTTACAATGCTATATGTTAAAGATAGCGGAAACGTATTGAATTCTACATTAAAATACACTTTAACGTACTGTGCAGTTGCTCCAATAACTTTTTTTCAAGAAAGATAATTGTGCTAAAGATTATGATGAAAAAACAACCAAAAACATCGAAAAAGTGCAGAAGTGAGGTTATTTTCCATACTCTTTACACGCAAAGAAAAAGACAGACAAATGATTTCGCGTAACGGAGCCTTAAGTAAAGTATTCAAAATATACTTTTGACGTACATAGGCAGTGATCAAAAGAATAATTAAAGCAATACTGATGCGAAAAAAACAAAATGACAGGACATAACAGGTAATTCATATTTTTTTTTGCAGAATTCAATAAAAATATTAAATGAAAGTACCTATCTATAGATTTTTTTGTGATCGAAAAATAAGATAAATAATGAATAAACAAATCAAAAAATAACATATTTAAAGGACCCTATAGTTAGAAAAATGTGGTTTCAGTTAAATGTCCTGGGATTTTGATATGTTATAGATTTCGGTGCCCTGAGTTAGTCTCTATGGGTGCTACCATTGTTTCCGAGTCCCTTTCAGAGATTTTTCTGATTTTGTACCATATATAACAAAGTATTAGTACTTAGAAGTTCCAATTACCAACTACTTATTTAGAAGAAAGAAAGAGAGAAAAATCATTTATTGACCGCAAAACAAAAGAAAACAATGTAAGTACCTACACAAACTTAGGACTAATTATAGTGCGGCCAACTAGGCCCCAACCTCAGCAATGCTACAGAGGCAAACCTGAGTATGCCACTGCAACGCTGGTATTCTGGAGGAGCCAAATTGGTGACGACAACGAACAGACAAACAAAAATTATAATTTAATAACAATTCAGAAGACAATAGACAATAATTTTAACGAAGTAATAGATAAATATTAACGAGCATCGATTCTAACATCACCAAACTAACAAAATAAAAATATTATTTAAGAGGAATAAAAATTAACAAAACTTAATGGCTGTATGGAATTAGGTCTCCTTGCCTCTTCCATGACAGTTTGATCTACATAGTAATAAAAAAACATATATAGAGCTCTTTGGTCAGACAAATCGAGGTACTCTATGGTTGATTTGATATTTTTCGTTTTGATTTGTGTACGAAGAGATTATTTTATTTTGTTAATATGGCAAAAATACATCATTTCAAACAATAAAAAAAGGAAAAGAAATCGCAACCTACATTACATACAATGTGCAACTACAGAATACTGTGATATACTGTGATAAAACAATTGACATTTGATTTAACCTATGTTGTCATGTAGCGGGAATGTCAACTTCAAAATGCACGTCTATGTGCATTATAGTCTATAGATGTATCACTTCATTTCACACCTAGGTAATAATGTGAAAGTTAAAAGTTAAGATAAAAGTGTAACATTTATAAAAAATATGATTCGGTAGAGGTGTATTATGTAAATATAGATTGATAATATTTAATCTAAAACACTGTTTTTCTTTCATTTTGTCCGTTGTTTATAGTTTTTGTAATCTGACCAGGAGGGTACATCATCAGACGAAACTCTGAAAGGGACTCGGAAACAGTGGTAGCACCCATAGACAATTTTACTTAGGGCACCGAAATCTATAACATTTCAAAATTCCAGGACATTTAACTGAAACCACATTTTTCTAACTATAGGTTCGGGGTCCTTTACGAATTTATTTACTTAAATATTTGTTGGGATTAACTCTTTTGTTTCGAGTTTTAGTAGGCAGGTACTATTTCTTTACAATAGCTATGGTGATAATAAACAAATTTTCCTTTAAATATGCAAATATGACAGAAAATAATTACCAAATTAAAACCACGCTGAAATTAGCCATTCTCTAAAAACAAGGAACTTTTATATTAATTTGCCATTCGATGTAATACAGCAAGATGATTGCATCGACAGGGTTATTTGTAAAACACCAACAACTTCGCATAAGTAGATTACTAAAATCATAAGTTCATAACATTTGTTCTACAACTTTTCCGAAAACACAAAAAAAACGACTTTCCGTACAAATATCCGAACCGATCTTCGAAAAGTCGTAGAACAAATGTTGTTATTTATGATGTTGGTAATCTACTCCTGCGAGGTTGTTGGTGTTTTACAAATAACCCTGTTTATTTGACATGTCAATCATTTTGGATTACCTATGAATACTGTTTTGATCCATTAATAAATTACTGATATGTACGGCAAAGGTTTACTCATTAAATATTGAGTTTGGTTATTGTGGGATCTAAAATTATCAAGATATTTGTAACATTTACAGTTTACAATAACGTGGAAAAACGACTTTTGAATTTGACTTGACCTGATTCCACTTTTAGTATCCAGGTTTATTTTGGAGAAAATATTGTTAATGTTACAGTAAAACCCCGAACTTAGGTAAATCCTAAAATTTTCCAGTAAATCCTAAAATTTTCCAGTAAAACCTAAGATTTACCAACTCCTAATGGTAAAAGTCCGAACTGTCCGGTGATCAGGGTTCATTTCGAACTTTTACCACTTATTCGGTAAATTTTAGGTTTTACCTCAGAGATACGGTAAATGCTGAAAAGAGTTTATTTTAAAGGTGTTCCAAAGTTATGTTTTACTAAATACTAGTAAATAAACTTTTCAACACACTTGCTCGTAAAGTGAGCCCTAATACATCGCTTTTAGGGCCATAAACCGAGCTATAACAAACGCGTGCAATAATATATAAAACACTAGTTCGTAATAGAATTAACCCTACAAAGTTAAATTAGTATCTACCTTACTGCAAGTTCTATGCGAATAAACAGAGCATTCCCAATTTAGCCGGGTAACACAGTTATTTTTTTTTTGACAACAAAGAGGTTATAAGCTGCTGAAAATTCATATACATTTTTGGAATAAATAAATGTGTAAGTACTTAATTAAGTCAAATAAATATATAATTATTATCAAATTATTCATAATTCACTATTTTTTGTTATAAAATATTAAAATATTTGCATTTTGTCACTTAAAATTATACTTTTGAAGTATTAGTAGTAGGCTGTATGCTCCTCACCCCTTTGTTCGCAAAACATTCTTGCGCTGGCCTGTGAAAAAAAAAACAAAAAAAAACATGCGCGCCTTTTCCCATAATTATCATGTTTTGTTTTTGCCATATTTGTTGCTGTGTGATAAATTACTTTGTTTTTTCCTCGCAAATGTGTTGAAAAACGTCGTATGAAACTCGTGAGCTCTTGCTTATTGCACACTCGGCTGAGTTACGCCCTCGCCTGCGGCTCGGGCTGCAACCCACAGCCTTGTGTGCAATGAGCAACCTAAGCTAACTTGTCTCATATTGTACTAATATCTATTATGTATTCTGTGACTATATGGTGCTTTATAAAAAAAGACTTTCAACTTTTATCCTTCTTTTGGAACTATTCAACAAAAACTATGTTTGGTTATTCTTTAATTAAGAACAAAGTACGCTCGTAAAAGAAACCGTTCAAGCCTTATTGGTTTTATTTAACGTCCATTTTATTACGCAAAGGCGGCCTAGACTATTCAAATGTCATGAAAACATGCATATTTAACACGGTAGTTTCCGGCGACTGCCGTATGAGTAGGGTTACCATGACGTAATCTGAAAAAGGACATTTTTGTGTGTCTTCACACAATTGCTTTCCCTTTTCTCTTGCACTTTAAACAGAGATATGCCTCAATTATGAGGAACATGGAGAACACAGCAATAGCGCATGCCTTATCTTCTAATAAAAAAGTCAAAATTTGTATGGCAAGCGTTTGATGCAATACGGTTTTTTTTATTTATTTATTTATTTAATAGGTAAGCTACTACTACTACTACTACAGCTTAACATATACAAATTATTGTAAAAAAAACATTCACAAATAAAATACCTTATTATGTTAGCCTAATAAAAGACAAAGACAACAATATATTGTTGTCTTTGTCTTTATAACCTAATATTATTTATGAATACGAATAATTGCAATTATGAATAAAATAAATCAAACGGTTAGAATTAAATAAAGAATAAAATTATTAACAAAATTAGGAAGTAGAAGACGAAAGGGAAAGGGATCAGAAAAGCGACTAGGTGAAGACATACCATTAGACACTAAACAAGTCCAGATATTTAGTAAAAATTAGGAGTTTCATGTTTCAATGACAACAATTTACACATAGTAGTATTTTTCCTTGTAAATGAAATAGTACTTATAAAAAAACTAAAAAGTTGTAAAGAGTCCGCTCACAAGTCCTGACGTGTCCAGAATAATCTTAACGTATGGTGACCCTACGTATGAGCCACATTGTAATTCAATTCTGGGAACTCTGCAAGACTTAGTCAATAGATCAATAAAATATTCGCTTTGCCTTTTTCGATCTAATACGACACGTGTTTGTCAGATTGAAAATGAGTGTTTGTCAGATTGAAAATAAGTTTCAAACGTTTGTTTGCTTATAGAGGATATTTGATTGGTTACAAATGATATTGAATTACTTTTGAGCTTATTATTATCAAATCACAAATTAGTCTGTCTATTTACTCGTGGTAGAAAAAGTAGCCGAAACAAAAAAGGAAAAGTTAAAGTGTCATAATTAAGTATGCATTTTAGATATAGTTTTGAATTATATTAATAGGTAGATACTTAGAAATTGGCATTTAAATCTCTTTGCTAAAAAAATGAAAGTTCCAGTTGTTTCCAGAGGGCCTATTACAAAACAGAATCGCGATGATCGGGACCATGTTTGTCGTTCGATTTACTTGATTTCGAATCATGTATGAGAGTTAATAAGGACACGGGGTGGGAAGAATATCGTCCGAATTGCGGTTCTTTTTTTTGTAGTCGGCCCTCAGGAAATTGATCAAAACACGTGATTGTCTAATCACGTGACGTGTTTGGGGGTATGCCACATACGAACTAAAGTTTAGTAAGTAGTGACTAAATATACAAAACTAACGCGATCAAACAAAGGTGACCTTGTTTAATTAAGTATTTCTTTTAATACCTATAATCTATTTAATTTATCTAGAGATTTATCTTCGGGGCTATCTTGTAACACACAGCCCCGAAGATAGAATACGTAGACCTCGGCTTCGTTGAGTGTCATGTTACACCCGGTATATAGTAACACAGTATTTTTTCGATCCATGTTTCTAAGGCATGTTTAGTTTCATTGGTAGAACACTCCCCTAACTTAATTAAAACGACTACAAAATGACCGTGTATAATACTTGTTATCATTTGGTATTTTTTGAGCTTACAAACAATGTTATACATTCATGCTTATAGTGGAAGGTACCTCAGAGAAATCCATGTCGTAACAAACGATCGAAATCTAAATAATAAAGATCGCGAGCGCCCCTCCTCGGCGTAGGCTTAGTCGTGCAAAATTGGTGTAATAAAACAGGAATGCTTGCAAAACTTTTGCAATAAACCCAAAGAGTATCGACTGTTAAGATGTAAAGACTTCTCAAGTGCTGTGTGTGTAGTTATGTACGGTGACTTATAGCGAGCCTGCTCGGTGTGCTGCGAAAAAAATCCCGGTGAATGAGAGTATATAGAGAGATATTTGTACTATAAAATTTTATTGAGAAATTAGTTGTTTTTTTATTGATATTTTATTGACAAGGAAGTTGTCTGTGTGGGTCATAATATAAGAGATAAAAAACGGTGGAATTGAAGACTCCATACATTAGAGCTTTTATTTGCCACTTGTCTTTTATGCCGGCTGTACACTCTTGGCCCATCCTCGCCCGAATGTCTCGCACGATAGCCCCAGGTGCGAGAGCAACCCTGGACACTCTCGAGTCGTGGAGTCGCAGTTGTGAACTCCGAGAAGATGGACGACAAAGTAACATAGCTGCTGCCGTTGTCTTATACTCCATCATTTAGTAGAATAGACTTGATCCATTTGATACTATTCTAATAAATTAATTTCCGTTTCCATTCTCCACTTTTTTAAGCACAAATTACTATATTTTGCAGTAGAAAACTGCCAAGACGATGCGTTCATTTCATAGCCGAAAGCACGCGAGAGTAAAGGGAGAGGCCTCGCGAGAGACAGCGAGACCCTTTGACACCTGCGCAAAAAACCGACTCGGGTTCGAGAGCGAGCGTATAACAGCGAGGTAGGTACGAGAAAGTAACGAGAGCTGCCCTGTACACTCGCACACTTGGCCTGTCTCGTGGTGTCTCAGCGAAACTGTACAGCCGGCATTATTCGGCCGGCCGGTATTCTGGTGATGATTGCCGAGAGGCTGGACTCGGCGCTGTATCACAGGTTCATCGATTTGCATGTTAAACGTGCAGGTCGATGATACCAATTTATCATCTTTTATGTAACTAACATAGCTTTAAGTTTATTGTTACTAACCCTATGGACTGTAATTGTCTGAAATAAATGAATTAATAATAATTACGAATTGTCAACACACTGCACTGGACTGAGCGTCACATTTTCTGAAAACCAAACAAACTGAAAATCAAAGCACTAACCAGAGTCATTACCCAGTTCCAACAACATCCGGGTGTTTAACACATAGCGTCCAACGAAATAATAAGTTCGTTCTAATTACTAATAACTCAACCGTTCCAAGTAAGTGGTGCGACCACAAATCTCAATTACTGGAGGAGCAAAGAAAATCGTGCGTCGCCTGGCTATGCTTTAATTGTCGGTGTTTATCGTAGCCATTACTCTTTGGGCTTCGCTTAAATGCGCTCATACGTCACCGGTACCATGTAATTATTTTCCACGTGGAACACTCGAAAAACGTTAACCGTCTTTGCGAAGCCCTCGGTTATTTGTCTAAAGAAAGGTTAATGAAGTACGATAGGTGGATGTCGACGGGTACATGTATCTAAATGCCCTTTTGTAGTGGCTAAGTTACGATGTATACCATAGTACACACTCTACCGCAGAAACAAATGACGGTGAAACTGAGAGTTATTTTGTAAAATTAAGAGTGAGCCGTAAGCTTAATTTTAAATTACATGTACATTTAGTGAAACACGACAGTGCCAGTGATATTGCTACGGACCAAAGCGATATTACTGTACAGTGGATTAGGGTGGTTATATTAGAAATTTCATAGTTTTACGATTTCTGACATTACCTATTTCAATTTTTTTCTAATTATGGTAGAAAAGGGGGTTTTCTTTTGCTTCATCTTTGTAACTCTTATGAAGGAAATATTACATTTTTGCGTCTAAGGCTTTTGAAAAGGTCCAAGTGAGGCATTTGGACCGTTCTTAAAAAATCCCTTGAATCAAAATGAGTGTCAAGTTTGAGGGAAAGCTGAAATTGTCCCACTAAGAATACGCAAGTGCGTAATTATTACAAATCGAGAATGCTGAATGGACTCTCGAAAATTGCTTATTGTCGGAAAGTTTTAAGTGCTGAGCCATGGCTTGGTCAACGGCCCTTGGCCAGATGGAAATTTCGAGAGCCATAATTATACCGAATTCGAATCGCCATTACATACATGTAGCATATCAATATCGATTTTCCTTATGTAGATCCAGTACGCTTGGAAACATATTCTTAGCCATTACTCAGTTTTGTAAAAATTAAATTAAACGTCAGTATCGTCTATTTGTGATATTAATTTAAAATAATATCGATACAAAGTTTTATTCAATACTCAATAAATATGAGACCGAAACCAAATATTGTATTACAGATAATAACACATTAATTATTGTTTATGAAACTGCGGTAGGTAAGAAAATGGTATCGAACAACTTTTTTAATTATTTTGTTTTCCATTATATTCTTATTTGTATAAGATTAAGTTATGGAAAGAGCACTTGAGTTATTCGTCGAAATGTGCTCAACTTTGCGTTCTTTTCAGTAAATACATACCTAGTAAGTGGTTTTCAGAAGTGGGTTTTCCTCTAACAATTTGCTAATGTAAAATGAATTTTCATTCATTGTTTAAATAACTTTTTATTTTGTGAAGTATAATTTTATTATGTTAGGATTCAGAATATTGTGCTAAGCGTGTAGACAGAGCTACCGTCACAATAACAATTTCACATTCATTTTAACACCATAATTCGAAATACGAGTCGAGTACAATGTACATTTTAAACAGTTGACGTAAACCTCTATTGATACATAATATATACCTCATCATTGCGTACCTAATATATTTTTTAAATATTTATTTATTCAAACTTTATTGCCAAAATTACAGCAAATGGCGGACTTAAGGCCAGAAGGCATTCTCTTACAGCCAACCGGTAAGGGTGAATAGGGAATAGGCATAATTTTCTTTGTATCAAAAGTATAATGCGTGTGAACTATAACCTACATCTAAAAAGTAATTGGTTGCTTTACCATATTAAACACAAAAATGACCTACAGATGGAACGTATAATATACTACTAACTTATATTGTAATGAATAATTATTTGACTAACCATTAAAATAACTTTGTATGGTTATTAAGAATATTTTCAATTTCGAATTCATCGAAAACAGATATTATGTCATTATCATTGGACCATTATAGACTATTAAAGTCAGCATCTACTGATGAATGCCATCCGTTTTTCCACATATCGCCGTCATCTGCCATACATTACACACTGTGTCTGTACATTACACACTGGTCGTTATAGTAAATTTGGTTAGATCAGTGGTTCCTAATCTTTTCTTTACGGGACCACTTTGATTGAAATAAACTAAATCAACCCGTAAATAAATAATAAAATAATTTTGGATTAATGAGTTTTTTGAGCTTGCATCTTGTGAGTAGAGTACACCACAAGTTCAGTTATCCTAGGACTTATTGGTCGAAGCTACACGCAATCAGTCACGGACTATATTTTGGCTTTTGCAAACTGGGGAAGTCTGCTATTGTTAACGTCATAATCGTGTTTCAATTATAATGCTTTTTGTCACAGTTCTTGTTTCTTAACACGATCATGACGTTAACAATAGCAGACTTGGGCCCATGGTGGTCCGCGGGCCATAGGTTGGAAACCACTGAGCTAGATGCACTTGTGCGTTCACAAATGAGGTTAACAATGCAAATTTATTCTAGTTACCGGATTAATGGTACATCATCGAAGCACTTGTGGTAATTATGTGGACGCAGGATATCCTAGTGAATAATGGATGCAATGTTTTGTGTATGGAAAGGGGGGCTTTGTTAAATATTCCACTGGAATGCTGTTTATTTTGAGGCGTAGTTTACATTCAGCGTAGAGAGTTCCGAGTCAATGATGATTTTTGGGATATTCCGGAGATAAATTTTTAGTTACGACTTATATAAAAGTTTACTATATTAAAAATTAATAAGGCTAATAATTCCACGCGTATGACGATAAATATTCTTGATAAAAGTTTTTTTTACAGTGTCAGTTTTCTATTATAATCTACAAGTTGCAATGCAATAAATCAATCCTATTGGGTATGCGTAATGAGTCGTCTAAAACTTTACAAAATCTAATAACGACTAATATATTTTTATACAATGAATGCTGTATTATGTAAGTACTAACAAGAAACATTGGATCTGAAACGAGTGATTGAGACTGTACTTGTATGGAAATCTGTTGGCAACTTTCAAGTGTAAAGTGAAGTGTTTAGTAAGAGTAGGCGGTCGAAGGTGGCCTCAAAATATCTGCCACAGAGGGCCCTTTAGAAGGACTTGTTTCGCGATATCAGCTGGTCTCTTCACAAGTACCCATTCAGGGTTTAAGGACAAGATTCATTGCTCTTAGGACTTCAGCTTAGAAAGTCTCTGTGAAAAAGTCGCACTGAAAAAGTATTGGGTCATTATTTTTTGTAAAAATAGGTACATCACCGACAGCTATTGCGGTATTTGATGTTTATGAAAACTGACTTTATTGGTATTATTTTAAGTAAAGTGTTTCAAAATTATTAGTCATAGATATTTCTTTATAACAATCTGCAAAAATAGAATACAAATTTTGGTTGATTAAGGTATAGTTTGTCCACAATAAGCCAATTGGATCCTTATCCGAGAGTACATTAAGTACAAATCTCTTTGAAATTTACGTTCAAAAACATACCTACCAACTCAAAACCATTTCGTTTTATCATTTCATTGGGCTTGTTGTAACTGATTTACGCGTCGGCCGTTCCGGTTCTAACCTTTCCGAGAGCCGCATCATAAACGGTTTAGTAACGGTTATGGAGCTCAAATTACGAAGAATGGAATCAGGCCCTCCCTCATTGTCTGCCCTTTATGAAGGGAAGTGTATAAAGCAGGAGCCGAATGGCTCGTATTACGTATAACATTTCTGCGACCTATAAAAAGCGGTGAAATTGTTTTTTTCCACGTCAGGTAGATATGTAGGGCAGAATTGACGTGCTTCAAAATCCCGTTTTATTTTGTAACCTCAATCTATCCTGGTATTCGCGGGATTGAACTGTCAAACCTCGCAACTGGCAACAGCTTACAGAAAAGTGAAATGTGAGGCAACTCCGCTTTTTCCGAACCGCAATATTATATGACACAATTCGTATCAAGAAATTACTTAGAAACAGAAGAAGAACAAAAACTAACAAATTAATCGTCTGCGATACGGACAACAATAAAAGAGACGTCCCAAATTGCGCGGTACTTGAAGCCGTTAATAAAAATCGTGGGGCGTCGAAATTAAGGCCCCTATACTGAGAGTCGTCATTAGGACCGAAACAGGGTTGTATCCTGGTGGTTGTAATAAGTCATGTCTGCCGCAGGACCCGCCGACCCCGCTCCCCCACCCCGCGCAATCCCGCACCATTTCTCACCCCATACGGAAGATTATCGCTCGCTAAGTATGATCAATAGTCAATTTAACGGTCAAATGCTCGAAATTGATCTAATGAATCGGTATCGCGCCGATTACTTCGTCTCGTGTCACGCAGTATTTGACGTCCACGAAATCTGATTGATTGAAAGGGTTGCTAACAGATTTCAAAATGACGTCGATGACATAATTTAGTTAAAGTCGAAAGTGGAACTCGAAGACACTTAGGGGAATGTAAACGAGTTTCGCAACGATGGTAGTAATGGCTGTGGGGTTAAAATTGATGTTCACGGTGACGTTGCTTGTTCGCTCCAACTGATGGGTAATTAAAGTTCGCGTTCTAATTTAAGTTCGTATTTTTTTGCTAAAACAATGGGTGCGCTCCGCCCGCACCGCATTCCGTGTAGAGCTCGCACACAAATAATCGCGTAAGCTGGGAACACTTTCCTTGGTCCCGGTATCAGTTCGGTCCATAAACTACGCCCCCTCACCTCGCCCCGCTTCCGCCCGTTTTCCGCTCCCTCTGCCGGGAACATAAGCTGTGCCATTTTTAAAATGCGTACCGTGGACTAAGTAGTACCATGTTACATTGGAACTCCAAGTAACTTTTGCTTTCTTCAACTCGTCGTTATAGTTCTGTAAAGAGATGCGTAGAAAGATTGGATTGGAAACTTTGTTGTTTCAACGAAGCGTAGGTACCTAGATGTTTATATTATCTATGCATTTAACTTATGAATTTCATAAGTTTAATTTTCTATCTTTTATTACTATCATATTAATCATAACGTTCATTCGAGAGTTCGCGACAAAATATTCAGGCATAGACAAGCATGCAATTTGTCTATATAAGCAAGTTTTATTTCAGACAAGCTGCAATTTTCATAAATTTTGACACAAATCGTCCAGCACAACAGTTTTTGACAAAAATGTGATATCAAGTACTATAATATCTTGGGGACAGAATAACTAACAGCACTATTTACCGCAAGTTAAAGTAATACGAATGGTTGATAAAACGTGTGGAATGAGTCTCGGCAACACAATACTGCTGGGAAAGTTTAGCGTGGCCCCAACTGCTTACACAAGATCGCCGCAAATATTTACGAAACGATTCTATCGAGTCCACATAAAATTATATATTTTACGCAACCACTCGGCTTCTCGGTTAAGATGTAACTCTGATAAGTTTATTGACAGCAGTCAATAAGGAAACTAGTAAGGTAATACCTCCTGTTTTCTTCAAGGCTGTTTTTCTGGAGTTTTTTTGAGGTTTTTTACAATATTTTTACAAAAAAACTGTGAGTTCTTTTCTAATAATATTATTCGAAGTAGACTCCAGTTTCGTTATTTGTGATAAGCGGTACAAATATTCTCGTACCTATTCGTTAGTCAATTCGCGAGAAACTCAAACACAGGCAGCGCCTCTAGCGAAACGTATTGGAAGTTTCTGTTAAAATTTTAACTGAACCACGCAAACGTAAGTAATGTTTCATTTAAACAGAACTCGCGTAAAGTTTATCTTCTCTGATTTGTTGTTTTTTCTTACATTCTTAGTTGGAGTCTTAAAGTACTAGTACTGGGAACTTAGTCTAATGCAAACATACATTACATTAGCTTTTACATTAGCTTCAATAACTGTCAAAAATTAAAAAAAACATTACTTGTTTTTGGACTATGAAAGTTAAAAGTTATATTTTTCTTGTTGGTAGTTTTGTGTAATCCTGTTTTTTCCTCAATAACGATAAAAATGTGAAAGTTTAGATGTTTGTTATTCAATTACAAAAAAACGGCTGGACGGATTTGAAATCTTGCATACAGAAAATTATTATACAGCTTGATTTTTTGTGTGGAAAACAAGCCAAGCCCAATATGCAGGTGGGCTATATTTTTTCATAATCCATCCTTCGATCCATCCCATCAATAGTCAAAACTATTATTTCGCAATTATACCATCGCGATCTAGGGTTGAACATCTTTTTTAGTCAAGTGGTGGTGGTCCTTAGGCTTTACAATTTTCCGGGATTGTATTAAACGGATATTATCAAACATCCTGTATAAAGAAACGTCACAGACAAGTCGACTAGTTGAATCGTCTAGTTTCCTCGAGGGCGGTGACGGGTTGGGCCCTCAGCGGTCTCCGAGAGCGCGCAGTGTGGCAATTAAAACTTGCGAATGTCAAGCACCGGTCGTGGAGAGCGAGCCTTTCTTTTTGTTTTTATTTTTTCCCAAACAAATGGTGCCACAGTTGTTTACCTCATTTCACAGAGCTAAAACCTCTTTGTTTTAATTTTTTTTTTCAAAAATAGAACACTATAAGCGCTGTTTTCTTTGAAAAAAAAAATGCAAGCTTCACTTAGGTTTTCTTCCTGTGTCTTCATTGAATGCGATTAAATTAATTACAACCAAAGACTTCTATGTTGTCAGGAAGTGACAAAAATAGAAATCGCTTACGGTACAAAACTATGTATTTTAATTTTAATCTGTAAAACTCTTCCTTCTGGACCATCTGCCTACCAAATCTCATCACCAGTGGTCAGTTGGGAGGAAAAATTTCTCATCTGACAACTGGAGGTGAATTGGGAGCAACTTATTCCTAATTCATCACCAGTGATGAAATGGCATTTTTTTCGTTTCAACTGACCAACGATGATAGCCTTCTGGACCATCTGTTTACCATACATTCTTGAGTGAAGTTGCCGCTTCTGTTGTAGTTAATTTAATCGTATTGTAGTAATTGTTTTCTATTTTTCTGTTACCATAAAAAATTCACCAATAAATACGAGTAAAATGGTCTACTTATAGAAACATCCGTACAATCCGCACAATCATGCGGTTTAATAGCTACTTCTGCAATTGTCTATAAAATTGTGATAAGACTCAGATAATTTTCTTATTTAACAGTATTACCAAAACCATACAAACCTTTAATAAAAATTAACTTTTTACAATCAAATAAGTATTTTAAAATAAACAAACTTTCATTGGCAATGTATAATTTAGTAATTGTAGTATTAAGCGACGTTTAAAATAATTGCACGGCATAGGTATTTAATTGTATGCTATGTGATATTCTTGCTAATAATACGCTGTTAAGAATATTTGAACATGAGAATTATTGTTATTGATATAGCATGGATATAGCTTGTCATGTTGTAGCTGGTAAATATTTTACTTGTGAAAGTTTTTGTATAAAAAGATATTCGCAATTTATTTAACCTCCCCTTATTTAAGTGATGACTTTTTGGTGATTTTTGGACTTGGACATCTCACAAAGTCCAAGTCCAAAAATTTTTGTTTTCAGTTTCATTTTCTATTTCGTAGTTTTAATTATCGCATCGGTGATAGTCTTAGATATAGATCTGGTAATCGGATTAAAAATTTTAATGTATGTATCTCCTACGACTACTGGTTCTGTGTGACATTTTTGAAATTTTTTCGAAATGTCTGAAATAGTAAAAGTAGGTTATTTTTTTCGAAAAATATGAATCCCAAATAAAATAAATATAATTATCAAACCTGCTTACAAAATTTCTGTGCATACGTTGTCAGTGGTACAGACAGAAAGGGACATTAGGTACACCTATCAAGTAAAAAAAGTACTGTTCCCAAGTATTTTAAGAGATACATTTTTTTTATTTAATGATTTTTAAAAATTACAAATTAATAGTTGTCAGCCAACATTATAGTTGCGTGCGATACATTGTAGGCATTCTGCTTCTTAGTCAATTATCGTTTTAGGTATTATTGTAATAGGGGCATCTTTTATTTTAGGCAATCTGCTTTGTGGTGGCCTGAAAGTCGCGGGTGGCCGCTTGTTATTTTATTTTATTTTAATTATTCGGAAGACCAACAGCTAAACTGAATACAGTAGGAAGCTAATATAACACTTAAAAGTCAATTACAGGTCCTCACCGATGGAAACAATTTA
The DNA here is from genome assembly GCA_950108535.1 of Agriphila straminella. NCBI lineage: Eukaryota > Metazoa > Arthropoda > Insecta > Lepidoptera > Crambidae > Agriphila > Agriphila straminella. The sequence goes on along the minus strand of OX467309.1, from coordinate 13,803,689 downwards.
CAATACTAAGCACTTAATAAGGTAGGTAATCCACACAAGATATACAAGCCAGATAATAAACAAAAAATGAGTAGATTAAGCTTAAAAACCAATACTAAGTATACGGCAAACTTAAAATACTATTCTCCAAAAAACTCGCTGCTCATTAGTCGCTTCAACGATGCAACGCTAGTATTAAACAGGTCAATGTCAAACTGCTTGGAGATCAAATTAAAGCTATTGCTTGCACGCAAGAGGTACGAATTATGACGAAATTTTGAAGATGCAGATAAAATATATTTAGTTAATGGGAATTTTAAAATCAATAACTAAACTTCTCTTTCTTTTAGTAGCTCATATAATAGATCATATGAGCCACTAAAAAAAGTATTACTTACTCTACAGGTGTGAAACAGACCCACTTGCATGGCGTAATTCGTTTTGGAACATATAACGTAGAGTTTGTGGTAGGTACAATCGTTTAAGTTTCTATAACACAGTTGAAGCAAGCTTGGTTAGTATCATATCCTTGTTCTTAGCGTTTAGTTTAATTTGTATGCTGTGGTTTCCTGTAGTTAGGAAGTACAACTCTATTATAAGCAACATAAGTGCTATAAAGTTTCTGTTACTTGTTTAATATATTAACACTGGACTTGTAATCACTTTGTCTTCTTACATTGATATTTTTTATTCAACCAACAAGGGTATAAAAATCTATCTATTACATATTAGAACGAAATTGCATACTTATAGTTATATCAAAAGTGCGAGTCTGCCTCGCGCACTGAGGATTCAAGTACATTTTTTATGCTATATATTTATGAAATTAACGGTTTTCAGATTTTGACTTTTTTTGTGTGACCTTGCTTCCCTTCTCAGAGACACCTTCTTTAACTCGTATTTGAAAATAAAACGCTTTGGCAACTGTTTTGTGCTAGCTGTATAGTAGATATACAGGTGAATCAAATCAAAGACTGTCTCTATTATTTAGAATTACTCCTCAGCGTTTCATCCTTGTTATGAAAAAAGCACGAACATGTTTATTAACTGACTATGTGCCCAATCGTTTTATTCTGGCTTTAATAAGTGTTGTCGCCACCAGTTCCACTTTATACGCTTATAACTGAAAACGTGACGTTTTAGGAAATTTGTCTGTACTAGCTATCGAATTACATAGGTTTCATGCGTGGCCGCTATTTTGAAAAAACAAAATGGCGGACAGTAGCTATGCCACTCTTCCTACTAGGATATTCAAACCCATTTCATGATTCTAGGACAACGGGAAATACACCGATTGAGTCCCAAACTAATCATGTCATGTCATCTTGTCAATTACTTGCTAGATAAAGCCATTGTTTCATGGCTCTTGGCGGCGCGAAGAGTTGTTTTAGAAGCTTTACAGCTCCAAGAGATTGTCCCAGTCTTTTTTCATTTCAACTTGATATGTCTACGTACCTTTTGATTTGCGAAACCTTAAAATACTCGTATATCGAAATAAACCACTTAACAGAATATTTTTTTCGTGCGTAAGAAGTGGACCAACGACATGGACATTGGACATCGCGCGGTCGTATAGCACAGCGCGCACTACGAAAGTTACGTAGCATGCTCTATCTCCTCGATGCTATAGACGCTGAAATTTTAATCATTTGGTTCCCGCAGTGGGGTGATATACTCATGATTGCAAGCAACTTTTACTATGGGGCCAACTCTGATATCGCGAAAAAAAAATCCGCTGTTCCATACAAAAGCGCAATAACTACTCGACCTTAATGTATTGAACAGCTAAGTACAATGCAACGCGAATGATTAAAAGTGCACATTGAACAGCTGATTTTTTTTCGCGATATCAGAGTTGGCCCAATAGTAAAAGTTGCTAGCAATCAAAAGTGGAACCACACCACTGCGGGAACCAAGTGATTAAAATTTCATGCTGTATACATACACCGACTGCGCGTGCTACTTACTGGTGCTACGCGATAATGGTGTTTGCGATGCAAGAAAAAGGTGGACTTTTGAAAAAATGCTTTTATTTCATCGCTGAGTTATATGTCCTTGAATTTTTAAAATGTTGCCCGATACATGATGTATATTTTAAATCGTATGTTATCTAGATTTACACATAGTATAAATCCAGAGTCTAAAAGTAAATAAAAGAGAAAGGATTTTTAAAAAGAAGAAGTATTTATACCAACATTTAAAGATAACATTTCGACAATAACATTTGTGAAACACATAAGAAATAAGCGCTTGAAAAATAAAACGACCCCAGCGGCACATTAAAGGGTCATTAACGATTTCATAGAATGCTTATGGGGCTCGCTTCCCCCTGTCATATTTCTATGGGTGTTGCCATTTCCGAAACAATGCCGAGTAAATAAAATGTGTTTCATCGTTTTTATGGCAACGCTGAACGATTGTTTTGAAGAGTCGGTTCAACATTTTAAGTCTTGCCCCCCCTCTCTCGACGGGTCGAGTTCACATATTATTAACTTAAAAAAATCTTTTATTTTGGTACCTGTTTGCATGTACTGTTTTGAAGTTTATTCGTTTCGTCCTCAAACTTGATCTCGTCGGTTGTATCCCCCCCCTGGTTTGTTATAAACTTCGATCAAGAATATCCTAGATAACGCTGCACGAACTAAAATAGTATGCAATCTTGATCGAAGATGCTGAACAAATAATTTACATTCACAAAAAAATAAGTAGTAAGTAATAGTTTATTTAGTAAGTAATAGTTTATTTGCGTGAATATGGTACATTGTGTCCTTAAATAGGGTAAGTATTATAATTTTTCAACGTATTTTAATCATTCTGGACTGATGATCGTTTATTTCCAATAACAGGCTTTGTTTGTATGTATGTATGTATGAGAATTACAGGTTCGTGGTTTTGTTTTTGATATTGGATAGACCATTAGCTTCAATCCGATTAATTTCCAAACATGCAGCGTTGTGTATCATATAAAATAATATCAATATCTGCAACTCCGCAATAACTATAAACATTCCGTGCAGAAGACACGACGAGTTTATCTTATGGCTGGGAATTGATGCAACAGCCACTATAAGCCATTTGCTGAACAATAATATTTAGCTGTTTAATTACTTTTGAAGTAATTTTAAATGTATAAAACTAATCACTGAAGCTAGAATTTTATTGCTACATAAAAATTTGATACTTCTAGTAGGTATATTAGAAATATCAACAGATTTTTTTTACACCATGTAATGATTTGCAGTTAATAACTTGTACTAACTAAACATATACCTACTGGCTTAAAATGTTCAGGAAAGCAAATCTTCCAAAGATTTTCAAAATTGTACCGTTAAAATTAACTAACTCTTCTTCCGGCTTATGAAATGGGGAAATGAAATACAGTTTCTACTCAGACTAATGCATTTCCAAATTGCAACCGAAATAAATCCATGGACTGTTTCTGGATGGAAGCCATTTTGATGGTTTTCGTGCTAATTTTACAGAAATCGATACTATTTTATAGGAAGGAAATTATATTTTATAAAGATATTTTTTTATTAAATAAATACCAAATTCAAACACTAAATCTGTAGGTTGTCTGTTAAAGCTGATAAGTTTCTTGCGCCCGTTCTAGAACGAATAGTGGGAAAATAATATAGACGATTCAAAAGTGCTTATTAAGTTTATTTTAATAAGTATGGACTTTTGACTTTGACTTTAGGCCCATGTCACTATATGGGCCTACTCTTACCGAGGTTAAGAATACCATCAAAATATAAAACATATTTCAGTATCTATAAAATAAACCAAATAAATAAAATAAAAACGCTGTGACTGATCTAATTACCTCATGTTAACTTTGACGAAAAGATATAAATCAGACCTACACATTGTAATGATTGTCAAACTCATAATACTTCGAAATTATTTAAATGCTTGACAGATATCAGCAAATTCATACTTGGATTTAAGATAGGATGTAAGCATCTCAGTAAAACGTGTGGATCTCTTGGGAAGGATAAATTTTATTATATAGGTGCCTAGGTAGACTATAAATTATGCGTATATCACGCGTTTCGAGATGTGCTATCCGTTTTTATGGCAGAAAAATGGCCACTCACTGGATGGATGTTGAAAGTAAGTTATTCTGTTGAATTATCTGGTACTTTAAGGGCTAGTTTCAAAGGTTTCCGATATAACACTTGACAGATAGTTTCATAGGTGCTGTCGGGAAACAGACTCTTAGTTTACTTACACGTTCTTTCAATTCGATTAACTTAAAGATAAACGAGGGGTCGTAATATTACTGATGTGAGTAGGTACCTAATATTGTTTGTGTAAATTGTAATTTTTTCACAGATAATAGAGTTAATAGACATAATTAGATTCTAAAGAAAAGCTTCCTTCTTTTGATAAAAAATTGCATATTTTGTTTGCGGAAGTAAGCTACATATATTTCTTTTTTCAAAATAATTGTAATGCCTTTCATCAAATAAACTGATCATTTTAACATTTAAAAGCGATAGTTAATTATTCAATTAATATATAAGTATTAAAAACTGCAGAAACAGTATGACCAAATCCAGTCTCTAACATCAGAAACCACACTAACTTTTATAATCTATGAACGTAATGTTTCGAGCTTTGTAACTATTCCCCCTAATGTGGGTATCGAATAAGCTAACCATTCTGAGGGTTTCTCAGGAAACCCTCCGCCTTCCGCCAGACGAGAGGGTCATTAGGCAGAAAAATTAACGATTATAATTTGAGAAATGAAAAAAATGCTTATTTTTATATTTAACTTCCTCTACCAACCAAGCGTTCGACTTAGAAGTGAGCCGCGAGGAAATTTTGCACCGATAACGATCCTGTAAATTCGATTTCAATATTCTAAAAATGTGTATTAAAGAATTTGCGAGTTTTATTATTTCTTTTGTAAGACGATGATGATTTCTATTTGCGAACCGGAAATGTAATATCGACTATTATGTTTTCTTTCAGGGTAGTACGTTAGTGGTTGAAAGACAAAACTTTTTGGGTTTGGTCGGTTTTGGTGAAGTCCGATCTTAAGATATTATTTATAGTATTGGCATTCGGACTAATTTATGCTGGAATTTTAAAATTTGACGTTTTTGATATATTTGCAATATTGTCTATCAGCCATTTTAATGTCCCCACTGCTGGGGCACAGATCTTCCTTATATGGGTGGATAAGGAGGACGGGCCATAACCCACCACACAGGCCCAATGCAGATTGGTGGGTGTTAACGACTGCAGATGCAGCCGGGACCAACAGCTTAACGTGCCTTCCGAAGCACGGAATAACTCGAGTTAAGAAATTTTTGGTCACCCATCCCGTGACCGACCCATGCGAACGTTGCTTAATATCCGCAATCACTGGGCCAGGCGCTAAACCACTGCGCCACCGAGCTCCTCCTCCTCCTCCTTTGGGGTCGTCCATTAATCACGAAAAACTCACTGTTATCTGAGGATTGTAAAATCAGCCCTTAATTAACTAAAAGTAATTATGATGAAAACAAAAGCACTAACAAACTGTAATTACAAATGAATATCGAAGTAAAACACTTGGAAGTAACCAGTTAACTCGAAAACGTTACATCACGTTCGAAGTAGGTTTCGACAAATACCAGTCGGAGTCGTCAGAGCAAGCAATAGGCAAGCAATGAATAAGCGGCCGGGCGGAGTGCGGCCGATAAAAATGATATACGGGCCCCGACGTGAACAACGCTCAACTACAACTTTATTTGTACTTGAAACGGTACCGATTCGTGCCGTTTTTGCTGCGGGGAAAAAACGACAATTTTTGACGATATTTACGGTACAGTTCTACTGGGGAATCGCTTGACAGATTCGCTCTGAACTTATTGCGTGCAATGGAAGTTTGGATTGTATTCAAAATGTGGAATAGATAGGTACTACGCGTTCACTTCGTCATTGCCGCTGACGACCGTTATGACGTCACAGCTAACGGTACTGTAGACAAAAAGTAATCATGTTTTTCATTTTTTTCTTATTCAAAGAGTGTCATTAATTTAAATAACAAGTTAGGTTCGCCATTATGTAGGAATTTTACTCTTTTAATCATAAAAACAACAGAAATAACGAACGTAATGATTAAATGAACAGAAACAAAAATTAAGCTTTGCATTGCTAGCCGTACTAGCAAGGCGACGCAGGGGGTGCGGTATGACGAAGCGGGCCGGGAAGTAGCGGCAATGATGAAGTGAACGCGTAGTAGAAGTTTATGAGATTTTAAGTTTAAGTTTAATTTTTTTGGTCGTTGGCCGTTCGTGTAGGTAGTGAATATTGTTAAAATTGACACTTTAAAATAGCTGAGTGTAAGGCTTTGTGTCTCTGCTCTCTAGCCTTGGCCCGACTCCGGTCCAGATCCGTTCTTCAGCTTTCTGCAGTCGAGATTCGGTCGAACTAAGATTTTCTAGCACTAATCGACTAGTATCGACTTTTTTTTTACTTTTTTGAGGAGCCAGGTGGCGCAGTGGTTTAGCGCCTGGCCCAGCGATTGCAGTTGTTAAGCAACGTTCGCAAGGGTCGGTCATGGGATGGGTGACCAAACATTTATTATCTTGAGCTCCTCCGTGCTTCGGAAGGCACTCCGGGCCCCGGCTGCATCTGCAGTCGTTAACACCCACCAATCCGCATTGGGCCCGCGAGGTGGGTTATGACCCCTCCTCCTTATCCACCCATAAGGTAGGCCTGTGCCCCGGCAGTGGGGACATTAAAAATGGCTGATGGACAACAACTTTTTGCTTAAAATTTAAATTAAAACTGTGTAGGTACCTAGTGAACGATTGGTTGATTACAGATTGAAATATACAATTCAGTTTTATGGTTTTCATCTTTTTGAACATTGAATCAAAGATTAATAAAGATTTGAATACAAATTTTAAGATGGAAGTGGCAAAGTAACAGATAGGATATAAAAACGTTTTTTTTAACGATTCTAATCTATTATTATTTGTTAGTTCTTACTTTTACTACTTTTGCAATGTAAATCTTAAACTTTTAGGACCATAATATTATTATGTTCGCTTAAAAAATAATATTACATTTACTAATGATTTTTTTCCGTAGTATATCAGCTGTCAGAATATTGTACAACTGAAAACCCTCGATTTATCAATTTCAAAAAACAGCGTTTGAAATCCAAACTTTCGAATGAAAACGGGAGCATATTCTGTACCGATGGTATCGATCGTAATACCTTTTCCTAGAAATCGTTCAGTCATGTATGTATCGAAAATAAATTCTTAGAGGTTCGCTATTTGTTCGAAAAAGGGTACGCGTTGATTTATAGATAAATACTGACCGTGTTAATGTACTATCTTGATTTATTATGGTTTGTATTGCTTAGAAAAAATATTTAAGTTCTGGGAAAATGTATAAAATGTTATAAAGCTGAAATATTTTCAGCGAAAGAAAAATATTGTTTGCGAATTCATATAGCCCAAATGACTATATCAAGAGAAACAACTCCGTAGCTTCTGTACAGATAACCGCTAGATAATATAACTGTATTGGCCATACAAAAAACTTTCGTGTGCATTCAATCGGCTTCCGGGAAGGAACCTTTCTAATCAAAGTCATTGGCCTGATATATGCCTCGCCGATACTATGTCTTCACTAAAACCTTCTGTATTTGTAAGTCGTGAATCGTGATTCTGTGTATAGTCTACAAATATCACCTTACTAATTCAAAACGCTATTAAAAGATTCCTAAATTACATTTTCAAATAAAACTTTCTATTTGATGTGGCATTTTTCGCATTCACTATTTAATAAATCTAATTGCAGTTTCGGCATTCAACATTCCGCAATCAAAAACAAACAATGTGGGGAGTTCCTAAAATTGCGGTGTAAGCCGCCCACTCATTCATATGTATACGATCGCAGGTAACTCCGAAGCGTGAACTATTTAATCAACTCATGAATATATGCATTCGCCAAAATTCTGAGCGGCAGTCCATCAGTTGCGGCCTTATCGACGACGGTGCTTATCAACAGGTCCTAGCTCGTACGTTGTTATCTCTTGCTACAAATAGTCGCAGTACCAACACAACTGTAACGATTTAACGAACTAAACTAATGTGGTTTAAAATAGTTCTTGTTGCTAGAGGAATAAGGCAGTAGTTTGAACGTTGTGAAGGCGACGGCCCACCGCATAATCAGGGATAAACGCATTGTCACAACGTATTACGGGAGCAGTCGGGTAATGCGCCTAATTCATGACAATGTAGACAAGTCACTCGCTACTAAGTCTGTTATCATTTTAAATTGAACTGACTCTTTGGGGCGGTAATCTCTTTTGGTGTAGTAATTGACAGTGTGAAGCAATAAAACTAAAAGCATGGTGTCAGTATTGCCATTTACTAAAAATCTTTTGAGAAAGATAATTTTAGTGTTCAGTAACAATTAAGTAATTACCAATTACCTTTGTACGAAATGCGAAGTGTGAATTTTGTATCGAACAATCTATAAAACCCTGACAAATAACTGCCAAATATAATGATAGCGTCAGAAATTGAATTAATTATATCTACTTATGTATATTTGCATTTATTGCACGACAGTTGCGACTTTATAGCTTTTTCAGTAAATATTTGCGGTTTATTTGGTATTTTAAGTGCGTTTACCTTTCATATGAAGTTATTTGAAAGTTTTATTAATTCAAGTCATTGCAAACTAAATAGCCTCGCTTTTCAGGCTTACTTCGAATGATGTAAGCTTAAACAGCTTGTATTTACAGGTTGGTCTCTAATTAAAAGTAGTTAATGGAGAATTGAAAATGAATGTGTGATTTTTAAATTTGAGATTTTTGCATTCACAATGCTATTTTTATACAATACTAAATAATATACTAGAAAAAATACTGCTGGCTTGCAGCGTAAGAGTAGGATATACTAAAAGAAATTCGACGATGTTACTAGTGACTCGGTAGCTCAGCGGTCAGAGCATTGGACCGGATATCCAAAGGTCGCGGGTTCGATTCCCGTCTGAGTATTGATCTGGTGCGAGTTGTATTTTTTCTAGTATATTATTTAGTATTGTATGAATGTGTGATATGATATACATTGCAAAACAAGACAAATGCCTTCTCAATGACCTTAGCGTATTGCAATAACATGGTCGTGTATTTAATTACCGACAATCCGTCAAGTTCATTGAGGCAGGCACGTGGGAGGTCCAGACAAATGACTGCTATATCACGGATACGTCATAATAATACTTCGAAATATATATGTCGTAGGATAATCGTTTATACCCGAATCTTTGCAAAAATCCTAGGTCGATTGTAAAGGTCTATCTAAGATTGATTTTCGCAATCGTTTGAGCAATTTTTAGAATCTTTGTAAAAATCTCAGTATGTTTCGGACTCTGTTGGAAACTTGATTGCTAATCGGATATAGAAGAGTCGATTTATAACATATTCCGTCTGATTGGTCAGAACATGACTTTTCTAACAGGACTTAGGTAGGTTTTTTTTTAATAAGAGTATTTATATATCTTCAGATTACTCTTTGGGCTTTCGGTATACACTTGGAGTTTTCTGCATTTTAAGAATTTTAACTGGTTACTGATTGAATCATGTAAGTACTTATGTTTTTAATTTACGTTTTATTAAATTCTTTTAGACTATTGATGATAGTGTTAGTGAATTTTTTGAAATGCTTCCGCATTATCTGTTTTTGGTAATTACTTCGTTTAGGTTCAGAAATGTTGTTTGTGGCAATAAGGTAGTCGTTTCTATGTGAACCAAATCTTGGGCAGTATTTAAGGAGGTGTTCCAAGGATTGGGGGGTTGTATTGAGCCAATTAGAGTATTTGTCAATCATCATTTTATCTAATAAACGCTGGATTATTATTGTAAAAATCCTAAACATTACTCGGACGATGGCTCAGATTCTAAATATCCGGTTTTTTGCATTCATAATAGGATTTCTAGGATTTTTGTTAAGATCTGATTTATACGAATATCCTACGACATTCACGACACGTCTCCTTCATATTACTTGTTGTATGGTCTGTGCTTCATATGGAGGATCGTAAGACCACAAAACAATACGCATCTATTAGTCATTATTCCATCAATATTAACTAATGTAATATCTATAAATAACTTATTTGACGCTAAATTGTCTTAACTATCTATAGATAGTATCTTTTGAGTAGTATTACTACTCAAAAGAAAATAGGTTTTCTATACAAACGAGCTTACTTATGAAAGGTTTTATAAATATAAATTAAATCTGCTTTTATTTGAATTTGATATTGTTTGAAAGCTGTAATAGAAATCTTGTCGAATTTACTGTATTTCTCATATTCGCTGTGTGTCAGTTAGAATGAAAAAATTATAGACACGTATTTTTGTATGAAACTCCAATTTCTTTTTATTCTAACTGATACATGGCGAATAAAATAAATTATACAGTAAATTCGACAGTAAAGTCGGGTAGTTGACTATTACAGCTTTCGAACGATATCAAATTCAAATAAAATCAGATTGAAATTATCAGAAAAATACCTATCATATTAACATACCTCTTTTGTATGGAAAATCATAGTTATGGTAGCCCCTATTTTCTTTTGAGCAGTGTATTATGTAAGGTTCAGCTCGCTTTGTCTAGTAGTTAAGGTAGTTCTAGTATAAGGGGTTTAAGTATGAAATAACCGTTTTGTATGGAAAATTAAAAAAAAAATCCTTTTCCATACTATACATGTATACATGTATACATTAAGACAATGTTAGTAGTTTAATATATTAAACCAACCACGGACGCTAATGTGATTCACAAATGTTTAAGCGCTCAGCTAACTAATGCCACATGTATTAATTGAAAATAATAGTTATCGGCTAAGTTACAATGAATCAAGTAGTCATATTAGTTAACGAACACTAACTAGGAAAGAATTACTATACGTTACGAAAAAAAGGAGTCACTTTTATGATATTTTTTTTAACGTTCGGGAAAAAAAATACAAATATAGTGGGCCATTATGATCATAATTTTAACATCATACAAGATATGAGAGTTCATACTTTAACCCCTATTATTTCATAAAAAGGGATAGAATAACAATAAGATCCCGTTTTAGTAAGTTGGTAAGGAAAATAACTATTCGTCAAAATGATTCAACATTTATTTATTTTACTCCCAAAATATATAAATGTTTCGAAATATTCAGGAAAATATGGGGACAAAACTCAAAAGGTGAATACGTGGAGAGATAAAGCTTACGCGAAAGTAACTCTGGATTTAATATTCGTAATGGCCGAAGGTGTTTTATTGAGATTGAATAGCGAAATAACTCGTATTTCATCTCCAGATTCACCTCTTATAGGTAAGTATTTATATTTTGTGTATACAAATGTATATTAGGTCAGATGTGGAAAGCTTTAGGGTTGGTGATTGGTTAGTTTCTAGATGTTTAATAATAATAAACAATTTATTTCAGGCAAAAACACAGTTACAATTTACATGCCCCGCCACGCCACAATAATGAAACTTTGGAGTTCGAGTTATTTTAGTATCGTTAGTTTTGTATGGTTTTGTCATAGATTTGAAAAATATAAATTAATTTATGTTTAGATGACTCGATACAATTGTAAATAAGATATTGGTTGCTGTTGTGCTATGAAAGTTATGAAAGCTAGTACATAGCTAGCAGAAATACTTGTATTTAAGTTTGTCGAAAAATATTATCTCTACTGTTCACCAATACTATTCTTTAAACCGAACAATTCACCTAAACCCATATAAAATAAACTCCGAAAAAAAGAGCACGGCATAATATTTTAGGAGGTTAGTCAAAATTCAGAAATAAAAAATAGTCTATATCGGGTAATTTTGAAGATACCATCCAAATTTTAAGTATGTGTCCAGTCCATGAAACTAAACAACTCTCTCTAAGAAACATGTGTCTAATTTAGCACACAATTTTGGTCATCTCATATTAAATTGATCACGTGATCTCTTTGATTTGTATGGATAGTCGATTTTTTTTACATATTTGGCCATGTGTTCCTTAGAGAAAGTTGTTCAGTTTCATGGACTGAACTGAACACATCCTTAAAATTTGGATGGTGAATACAAAATGACCAGGTATATTATCCACAGTTCGACTGTCTGGATAAAAACTGGTTCTACAAAGTGCTATTTATCAAGTGAACAGATACCTACTTCTTCAGAGCAAACTCCTAAGACCTCCCTTCCGATAGTATTTTCATTGTACAAAAAACCTGTGAACCAAATAAGCTCGTTCATTGTTATTGGAAGCGATACGGCTAATGCATGACTAAGATATTATGTTCAGTGAAAGAGTGCCTCTTTGTCTCATATTGTAGGAAAATATTAGATGGATTTTGTAACTTTCACTCGGACTCGATAGCTTATTTCCTTATAATTTATTTTATGGTATTATTGTTAGGTAAATAACTTTTGAGTAAAGTTAGGAAATTGAATTGCAGGTCTTTATTTCTTTAGTAAGTATCGGGTCTATCAGAAGTAACGGTGAAACCCAGCTACAAAAATCAAAATTCTTAAAGTCCTAAGTGGAAGTGGCAGTGGAATAAGTGGAAGTTTTATAACTTCTTTCTAAAATTTAAATAGAATCTTTAAAAAATATAAGAAAAAAATAAAGTTGTGAGCAATGAAAAATATAATCTTTTTTTTTTTTTTTTTTAATTTATTTATCCAGATAACATTACAATAATTATTCTAAAGATGCCTTTACGCTTATAAACCTACGAGGTTTGTCCAAGCGTTGCACATTCGACTCGGACGATAACAATTAAGTAAAAACAATAACAATACTGTGACGTGCGTCAGTCGCACGCACACAATAATAAGATACAAATAAGTTGCATTGATGCGCATGAGTGAAATAGTTTCGTGTGCGTCCACCAGTTATCCAACAGGTTTCTGGTTTACGCGCTACAGGATGTTCGGAGAAAACTGATTGAACATTAGTTTAATAAAATTGTTGTTAATTAGTTATGTTATTTTTTTATATATATATAATATAGGTACCTACTTATTATTATGATTGATTCAATTTTCTAGTAAGTAGTTATTACTTTGTGTAATTTTATTTAAACGAATTATGTTGATTAAAATAAACTACGTATCTGAAATTAAATAATCTATAAAATATGTTTTTAATCTTTGTTTGCAATTTTTTTCGTTTAAATTGTGTACGAAATTTTGGGGCATATTATTTGCTATTTTAGGGATTAAACAACACAGTCGTCTGCGACCATAGTAATTGTTAGAATAAGGTTTAGTAATTATTTTTTGTGTTGCTTGACGCGTTTGTATTTTATGATTAGTTATAGGTAATGCTGGTATAGTATGTAGGTTTTCTTTTATTATTTCACATTTTAGTTTAACATTTATAGGAAAATTTGGCTAGCATTACTCGCATTTTGGTACATACGGATTCTACTTGTGGTCCCCAGTTGAATGTATCGTCTATGATCAACCCCAAATATTTATGTTGAGATACTTGTTCGATAGGTCCACAAGTACAATGCGTGTTATTTTTGTGCAAACAATCATGACTATGTACTATTATTTTAGGTTTCGCAATCATTTTTTGTTTCGCATCCTAAGTAGTAAAAACAATAAAATATAGGTAAGTAATTTTATTTTATCAACACTCGTTAAACCGCAGCGGAACATTATTCACATTAAACAGTCCAGGGAATAAGTGGTAAAAGATCAAAATAAAACGTCGTAGGTAACCATTGTTCATCTTTTCCTAGAGAAAGCAATATAAAGGCTAACAGGCAACCACTTAGCCACAATGTTAGGTTTCAATAGAGGGGCTGCAACAATTTACGCATCCGACAGCGGTTTTAATTGCGCCCGTCTTTATGATACGTTAAATTGTTCATTAAAAAGAGTTTAATGAGAATTTACCAAAGTGTCCCACTTTGGTAAATTCAATGAAAAACTGTGGAAAATGAAAAAAAATTAAGAAAAATTGGGTGATATTGGAAAAATGTGGAGAGAGAAGAGAAAAACACGGTTGATATTGAGAAGGAGTTGAAGAAAATAAGAAGGTGAAATGGTTCTGGAATGGCGACCGCGCACCGGACGACGCTCCGTGGATAGGCCCCCGACAAAGTGGACCGACGATCTGGTGAAGGTCGCGGGAAGCCGCTGGATGCGGGCAGCGCAGGACCAATCGTCGTGGAGATCCTTGGGGGAGGCCTATACCCAGCAGTGGGTGTCGTGCGGCTGATATAATGATGATATGATGAAGCTGAAAGGGAGAAAATGGAAATGGATAAAAGGGAGAGGTTTGGAAAATGCGTTTATTCTATTATATTATTAGCTTATTGATTAGTGATTGATGAAGAAATCTTTCCTTTTTAATACAGTCAAAGTAAAAGACTTTGAGTACCAGGTCAGAACAACATCAGAAAATTCTATTATACAGTGATGAGCTAGAGTTTAACCCTGTTTGGATAATCCATCGAAAATATACCATTTTGTTTAAGTTTACTTACTTTTCTAACATCTTCTACCAAAATGTAAGTGCACCAAAAGCTGCAAGAATGTAGGTGTACAACATTTTTAATTGTGCCCCCTAACAGTCGAGCGGTTATGGCGAATAAACCTCGTCGACATGGTGTACGTGAAATGCTTGTTTTATGTTTATTTGCTCAACAGGTAGAGGCACTTCCAGAAAAGTCCATAACAGGTCACGTTAGCACGTTCTAAGGTGGGTGAAAAAAGTTAACACTACGAATTCCTTTTCTTCTTCTTCTTTCAAAACGAAATTTTCAGTTTAAATTTTTGTCTTTCTATTATTTTGATAATTATCTGATCATATTGTTATTCACCGTCAAATGACAATTATAGATCAGTTAAAAATGCCTAATTTTCATTTAATGCAAAAGTTTATAGAAAGTCGCTGCAAAAGCTTATTAAAAAAGCAAAAGCATATTAAAATATAGCGCAGTAGCAGGTAATCCTTCGCCGCGTTGCGAAACAATTTATTGACTAGTTGCGAATTTGAATTCTGTCATAATATTTCAAGCTAGGTTTCGAGACAATGTGACTAGTTGGTCTAATGTATTAACTGGACAAAAATTTTAAATGTTTAGATGTTAATATTGTATTACTCGGACTGAAGTTAGCCTCTCAATGTCAGTGATTCCACGTAGTCTTTATACCCGTGTTCCGTACGCTAATCGACCTACTGTCAGTCGCACATGCCCCTTCCGACCGATCACCCAGAATGCGCCACATGTTTTACATCTATTTACAGCCAATACAAACAAAAACACACCTTATGGTATGTCTAATAGAACCGTCGTAACCTGAAAAAGTATAGTTGCCTTAAGACCAGCGGCCAAAACACCCAAGACAAGTCAAAGGAGGCTTTAAGTGTAGGTGACTAAGAGTTTTGTTGTTGGTAGAAATATAATGGTAAGGTACCCGAAATGAATGTAGTGTCCACTACGCTGCGTATCGATTTCAGACATCGTAAATGGCAGCGGTTGTAAAAAATTAGGCGAGGCAATTTTATGTTACATATTATGTGATTCGCAGGTGGGGTGGCAATGGGGAAGATGTAAGATGTCGTCAATTTTACTACTTTGTTTATTTACGTTTAACCGACTTGAAAATTAAGTCGGTGTCCTTAAGATTTACTTTGGTTGGTGATAGGTAGAAATTGGAATTTTAATGTTGAGCGTGTTACATTACATGTTCTATTTTGACTCGTTCAACATTAAAATTGTATTTTATTTTATATTAGTAATTGAAGTGCGAGCGAAGCGTCTCTGCTTCAGCTTGGGCAAAAAATCTTTCGTATGTCCGGCTGTCTGTTCTATCCTACAGGTCGCATTTCTCAACCGATTCTCGTGAAATTTTGTGAGCAGGTTCGAAATTTATATAGAATTTTTTTGTCGAGCCAGTTTTTTGAAATTTTTCAAAACGGCGGAAAAATGTAGTTTTGTTTTTTTTTTATTTCGGAGATATGTATAAAAAACATATTTCAGTCCCGCTTTCCGGCGCTGTCTGTTCTCCTCTACAGGTCGCATTTCTCAACCGATTTCCATGAAGTTTTGTGAATAGATTTGATAATTATGTAGATTTTTTTTGTCGAGACAGTTTTTCGATATTTTTCAAAATGGCGGAGATATTTAAAAGAACGTATTTTAATCCGGCACTGTGTGAAATTATGTGAATTTGACGTTGTACGGCCCTTTAAAGGGTGAACATTGACTCGCGAGGTCTACAGCTCACAGAGCCACTAGTTTATAATGGAATAGAGTACTGTCACTTTATAAATATTGCTGAATTCAGCTTTGTATGTAATAATGAAATAAGCTGTCAAGTCAATAAAATCTAATGTATGGATTCTTTTTTTATAAATGTGACGGCAATATCTCTTTTGTTTGTTGCTTTAGTTTGTGCACAAGTTAACTTTATTTTAGGTATGTCTTAGATTTTGTTTTTTTTTGTTATTTTTTTACTAGTAAAAAGTTTTTAAAACCCACATAAAAACTTTATCTAGAAATCTTGAACTATCCTAGTAAAGTTCTTAAAACTAAAGGAAAGCTCAAGTTACGTCATCAGCAATAACAATTTTGTCCAAGTAAACGAGCCTCAAGTAAATGGTGGTCCGACGTAAATATTAGCTATTAAGTGCACCCTGTAACATTATATTTTACACAGACAG
This sequence comes from Agriphila straminella, assembly GCA_950108535.1. NCBI lineage: Eukaryota > Metazoa > Arthropoda > Insecta > Lepidoptera > Crambidae > Agriphila > Agriphila straminella. Next base: position 13,786,997 of record OX467309.1, on the reverse strand, counting down.
TACCTACTATACGTAGGTGAGCAATAAATACGGCAGAGAGCGCGTAAGATACAATAAAAGTGAATTATTATCAGCAAACATATTTGTTCGTAGCCATATCTTACTCTCTAGCCACTTTTTCTATGTTTTTGCACGGAAATATTATGGAAAAAATGTGCTTGTAAAATTTTAGGGCGAGCGAAAAGGTCAGGTAGATTGTGAATCTTGAGCATCAAAACTATGTCTTGAGCATAGGTGAATACGAAAAAAGGATTTTCGACATTTGTCGTGTACGAGAATACGTAATGGTTTCAATTATTTGCTTTTGTGTGGAGTCTCATTGTGTTTAGGTGCGTGTCGAGATAAAAAGTGAAGAAATTGTGGTTTTCTAAATGCTATTTTCTGTAGATTTTGTTATTTATTTCCTTATTATAACTTGTTACTAAACTAAAATGTTCTCCTGTGAATGAACATAATTAAATTTTTAATTATTATTATTATAATTTAATTATAGGTTATTGGGATATATTATTTATTATGTGTAGCTATGCTTCAGATCTTATAAGAATTAATGAGTAATCATCGTTAACACTTCTAGCTTATTGTTTGTCGCGGCTTGTTTTATAAAGTATTTTTTTTCTAAATATTTTTTAGATTTTAGGCATATTGTGAATGCCTTAAATCTAAAAAATATTTAGAAAAAAATACTTAATAAAACAAGCCGCGACAAACAATAAGCTAGAAGCTATTTTTATATTAAGATATTATATATAAAAAAATACTAGAATAAATCGACTCACCCGTACGGTAGCACCTCAGACGGGATCCCGTATTTTTTAATAAATATTTTTAGTACAGCTAGAAAGTAATGCTACAAAAACAAAACCATAAGTTTAAAGAATAGACAAGTCTAATAAATATTTTAACGAAGGTGTTAAAATATGAACACTTCTAAAAGAAATCGGTAAAGCATGTTATCAATGCAGAATATACCTATAGATTATTCTGGAGCATGTTCCGTTGAAACTCAGACAGGGCATGTTCATTTACATGTTAATGGCACGCGTGCGGTGTCTAAGGACGGCGGCGGGCGAGTTGAGAGCCTCCGTGCAGGGGCGACGAACATTTTGAAATAAAAATAAACCTCTAAAATAAAGTCAGTCTTTTAATTTTCAGAAATAAAAAAAAATACGTTAGTTAAAACACACAGTAAACCTAAACAGACTTTGGAGATTTGCCGCGTTTTTGTATAGACATGAATTTGTCAAAAATATTTTTAATATTTAACTTAAATAAAGTAATCGTAATATCTTAGAATGATAAATGTTAATCTTTTCATAAATTATTTAAGTTTGCTTATTGAAACATACTGTTTAACACCTACCGTTTTTTAGGTCAACCTTGTATTTTAGGACATTTTCTGCCAAATTTATTTAAACTTGAATACTTATAATATTTTGTACTTAATACCACAGAATGAATAGTAGTAATAATATACCTACTCATAGTGTTTAGAATAGTTTTGATGTAGCTACCAATGTTTTCTTTTTTTTTCTCCATGCTTATATAGCGTCGCTTCTTAATTAACCTATTCTTGTATTAATGTCGTGGTTAATGATGTTGGTGTCACAATGAGAAAGGCTATTTATCATAATATCACTGTAAGAATACTTTATTGTGTACTCTGTTTTTTAACCCAAATAAATTGAAAAAATTAAATAAAAAATTTAACTTGAAATTTTCCTGAGCTGCAGTACTTCACTGCGGTCTGTTATTTTTGATTAAGTGATTGATTTTTATGACTCCAATCGTAAATATTTGGAGAAATTTACACAATTGAGAAAACAGAGAACAGTATTCTAATGTTAGCTGACTATTCAAATCTGTTATTTTCCTCAATGTTGGTAGTTTATATATTTTATGCCAGTTTATAAACCTCATTATAGATAATTAGTCTGCTATTTTGGACGCCAGCAAAGCCTAGAGAAATACTTCAAATAAAACCTTTAAATATTTTTCTCTAACTTAGAAGCCACATGTTGCGCACCACTGCCCTTGGCTATAGAGCACACGTGTCTTCTTGGAGCACTCTTTGTCTCGGTCGAGATTATTCCGCGGTAATTTCACGTGGGTGGTGCTGCACTAATCATTATTTTCAGATGGTTTTCTTCTATATAATTGCATTAAGACTGCAATATTATTATACGTCATTGGTAACCAGCAGAACTTTCGACACCAGGCACGTAACAAACCCTGACAAACTTCAATTATTATTTGTAGCTTTCACATCACTTTTTTACAACTGACGTATTAACACTAAGTCAGCCGCAAGATTCTGAAAACAAGAGTTATTTGTCTGTTTAAAATATTTAAAAAATAATTACTAGTGGCTCAGTGAGCTGGTATACCTCGCTCAAATTGTATGTTGCTTAAAAAATGAAACTTACAGATGTCGCCGCGACTTACTGAATCTCAGAACAGTTGCAAAAAAACCCGCCTTCATAATAAGACAAGTCAACTGAAAAGATGGAAACAAGATTAAATAATAACATGCAGTCGGAGGCATGCATAAAGAAAGTGACATTATGAATGATTTGAGTTATATGCCTCCGACTGTATGTTATTATGTTGCCTTTATGTTTCTTATTTCCATCTTTTCAGTTGACTTGTCTTTTTATGCAGGCGGGTTTATTTAATTTTTTTTATTTATTTTTTATTTACATCTTTTTAGTTATTATATATTACGGTCATGATATACCTTTTTAAAATCCTTATAATAAGCCACACATAAAGAGGCCAAGACACCCATATTGCAGTATTCTAAAAAAAAATTTTTTTCACTAGTAGCTTATAATAGCTCCGTACAGCCGCCATGTTGTATATATTATAACGCCACCTTCTTAAGAACACTTGGGCTGACCAGACAAATCTAATCATAGAAATCCGTTCAGCCGTTCAAAAGATATGAGGTAATAAAGAATATTACACATACAAATAAACAAACTAACAAGATACGCGCGAAAAACATAACCCTCTTGCAGTCGGGTCAAAAGGGTCTTACAAGAAATTATCCTTATGGCTTGCTTTGACGAACAAATGACGACGGAATAGGAAGCCATTAAGTTGTTCTAATTGCTGGCCACTGAGAACATCAGCTGCTAGTTGCAATTTACGCGAAATGCAATGAGAAAATATTTCTGTGACATTTATAGTCTATCAATTTAGTAAACTATGTTTATTGGCAGTTTCAATTTGAGAAGAAAAGTGACCTCATAAAAACGCGGCAATATGAAGAATATGCTTAGCAGTTTAAAACGGGATAGTTTTCCGTAATTTGCCACAAATCAAACACTATTTTAGTTGGTTACGAAGAATGTTTTAATAATTTATACTTAGATACATATTTGGTAACGCTAGGTTGCTCCCCTATCTTTAAAAGCTTTGGACATTATATACATAAAAAGTACAAAATTTATTAAAAGCCCATTCCACCTGTTGTCAATGTAACGTCATTAATTTATCTTCGTAAAATATAGGTATAAATAACCGGAGAACATAAAGTTGCCACTTTTAGCACTTTCGCTATCTAGTGGTATAAATGTTAGGTACCGCTAAAGTACGGAAAACGTTAATGTGCGAATTAACTGGGTAATTTGCAAATTACCGGCTACGGCCCGTTAAAGTGCGAAATTTGTCATAGGGCTGATTTTTCAATCCTCGTTAAGAAATGAAAAAAATGTTTGCTTTTTAAGAAACACAACTAGTGGGCTAATTGTCTAATTTCAAAACATCGCAATCGCTTTCATTTGACAGATGGATGTGACACATTGCTGCATTTCATTGCTACCTTTTTATTTGTGCCAAAAAGAAGTATCAATGTTCTGAAGTGAGATAGATTTTTAAATTAGACAATTAGTGGGCTGGTAATCTGCAGATTAACTATTTACATTACCTTTACTAAAATTGGTATATTATACCTTTATTATATTTTTTACTTAGCTGTTTTACTGGCCTTGTGTAAATGGATACTTTTGAACTTTGGAAAAAAGATTTCCAAGAGTTTCCGGTATCGATAAGAACCGATACTGGCTGGAAACAAAATTATGAATAGCGTTATTTGCTTGAAGCCGTTTTTAAGATGGAAGTACTTCACGACCGAGCGCTACAACCGGGCAAGATGACACTATTTCTCATTCTATCAAAAATGCTAGAGATGTTGAAAACTGCTCTCAATTTCATCTAGTAAATTACACATAGAAACTGCGAGTAGTGACTGTATTGCACACTAACTTTGCTTAACATTTCGAAAGGAATTTTAATTCTCACGCAATTAAGTAAGTTTAATAGCATTCCGGACAAACCTCTGTGGTTTTTGGTTTACTATCGTGATTTACTATTTGTATTTCTTAATGTTAATAAATAAATAATAAAAAAGCTGAAAAAGTACAGGTATTTTCTTTCTTTAACATGATTCTGCATATTCTGGTTTCGAATTCTGGTGTGTGCAGTTGTTTAATCTTCTGTGACGAGCATAAGCATTTGTGTCAGAGATTTATAATTATATTTATATTCTTATACTCGTATCTTTAAGTTATTAAGACACAAAAGTACAAACTCTGCTTGCTTTTGACTCACTTTTATTCACAACTTTTAAACAGATATAAACCTTGGTAAGTACTACTTATTAAGAATCCTTAGTATATATTGATGGTATATAAATGGCACAAGTTCGTGAAGTTCGCACATTTATTTATAATAATTACTTGAAGGTATTCGCCCACAATGTGAGGAGGGACTCAACAAAATTCAACTAGACAATTCTACTGGCCCTTCTCAACAAACAAATCTCGACCTTACGATTAAGTAATAGAGTATATAATGATAGTTTTCTTCTTCAATTGAGGGTAAAATACTAGTGCTATCTGTACACATTCATTAATTATTGAGGTGGTATTTTGGATCGGGGTATCCAACTCTGTTTGAAAACAAAATTTATGACGTCATTGTTAATAATTTATGTTAACAAAATACAAATTTTTAAAAAGGACTTAAACCACCGGGGTTTCAGTCATGTGCGTTCGTTATTTGATTTTAAAATAAACCTATTATATAGTAAATAAAAAAATGTAAATATAAAGTGGCACAGATATTCAACAGCAATTTTAGACTTGTAAGTATTTCTTGAATTCTAGAGTTGGTTCCACAGAATGACATTAAAATAAATAATTCGAGTATAATGTAGATACTGCCAAACATGATGTAGGTAATCAATGTACCGAAAGTTTCTTCTACGGAAATCTGCACAACACCGGAGGTCCATGGACACAAATCAATGGTAGGTGCATGATAATCCGATTAGCCAGTAGTCACTAAACGGACCAAATAGGCAGGGACATTTGCAGTAACTAAACTCTCGCCCGTTCTGTTTATTCCGTACAAAGGTTAGAGGTATTATCATTATTTATCCTTACAAGGGAGCGTTGCGGTTTGATACAAAGCACCCTTAATTGAATAGGAAATGCCATTTGGATGGTTCGGGGAAAAGATCAAAACATTATAAGGATTTTGTACTGTGTTTGTTTGGATTTTGAGCTATTGTTTGGTACTAGCTTTAATTTATAATCTTTTATGTACAGCTTTAATTAATTATTTGACTCATTGTTCGTTTCATGATGGCCACTGCTGGTCCAGATCGTCGATCCACCTTAATGCAGCTACCCAAGCAGTGAAAGGTGTTGGGAAAATGGGAACATTATTACTTTTTAAAACTTATATAATGTTTAGTACTACCTAATTAAAATATTATTATTTTAATAATATTCTGTGATATTTCGCGTTAGAATATATATTCTGTGGTGATATTGTACAATTTTCAATATATTTAATACAAATCTCAAACACGTATACTAGACGTGTTGGGTGGAAGTGATCTCTTATAGAGATAAGTCCACCTTTGCTCATAATTTTTATCATTGCTATATTGTAGCTGTGTTTAGTGCAATAAAGAACACCTATATAAAAAACTGAAAATGCATAAGTTACTTAAGAAAATACCAAAATCGCTATAGGTGTGCCTATAATATTTGAAGAGTTTCCTTGATTTCTCCGAGATTCCATTATCAGATCCTGACCTCATGACAATGGGACCAACTTGGAAGTATATATTTTCAAACAAAAAAAGAATTTTTCAAATCGGTCCAACCGTCTTCGAGTAATCGAGTAACATACGAATACATAAAAAACAAACATTCTAACGCGCTACGAACTGAGAACCTCCTCCTTTTTTGAAGTCGGTTAAAAAGGTGTCGAGTAAAAAAATATTCTTGAAATTTATATTTGAGTTTATATTTTTTTTCTTTCTGGTATGATATACTACGGTATACGCTTAGAGTAACGCCAGCTTCGTCCCGAAGGCAGCCTAAGCCTCTAAGGGTATACGTCTGAATTCTATATCATTGCTATCTCGATTTTGACTGCATCTTACTCACTCAGTGGATCATTGCCAAACATTCATATACCATGTTTCCAGGCTTCCGAAGAAAAAAACAAACATTCCGACGAACTGAGTACCTCCTCCTTTTTTTAAATTCGGTTTAAAAGTAAATTATTGATTGATTTCGTCACTCAGAAAATACCACCACGTGCCAACAATAGAAACCCTACGTGAAAGTATTTTAGCCTTCACTTTAATTAAACAAATGCAACCCACGCATAAAAATATTTTCCACTATTTATTTTACTGCTTCGAAAGTATGTATGCAATGCTACTAAAAGTTGCGCTGAGTATTTATTGGTCTAGAATCCCTTTCATAAGCCCCATTCTTTAGCTTCGCACGTGTTTCGCTCTAGATTCCATGGCACTTATAATTGTAATGTATTACTCATTATTCAGTAAGTATTTTATGTTAATGGCGGCATAAAGAGCAGCCTGTGTGGTGTCGGGAACATTTATCAGGCAAAAAGTGGTAATTATGTCGAACGTATTTCTTGTTATGTAAGTTACGAAGAATATAATGCTTCTTGCTTCTAAAACTTTGTTAGGAATGCTTGAGTGCACGAGTGATGTATATGGAAATATTTTGAAGTATATTTTGAATTATTGAGTTAAAAAATAAAATAAAAAAACTCGAACATGATAGGTATAGAAATTGGAATTAATTTTAGAAAAGTCCTTTAATAGTATTCTTAATTAATTTTGGCAGTTTCTTTATCAGTTTATTTTTTAGGTTTTATTAACCTATTTTATTGAATCATTGTGATTGACTTTAGTCTTTTCTAAATCAAAGTAAGGTATCATTTCGGATAGCGGTAACTATAAAGGACTTTATTTATTTTGTTTCTGTTTTGGTAACTTATTTTTTTATATATTTGTCTTCATTTCCTAAGGGCCAAGACAAGTAGCAAACGCTTGGCTTTTCGATTATTCGCATAGAATAGACGTGACATTATGAATATGAAATTGACATTTCAAAACGTCGTGATTGTCTATGGTGAGCGACAGCTTACGTTAATAGGGAATATGAATAAGTCACCGATTTTTATGAATTTGAGCTTGATCGCTGCGGATTACAAAAACACGGACGGACTTATAAAAACATGATGGAACAGAAAAAAAATGTATCATTTTATCATTTCATGTTATCACACGATGAAATCAGGGGAAAATAATTTTTTTTTTCATTTTCGGATAATGCACTTAACAGTCAGAAATAATATCGAATAAGAAATAATATTTTGTATTATACATATGTACTTAAACGCAAAATTTAGGGAGATAATTGAAGATTCTTGGCTAACTCCATAAACGCGCCTATGAAACACACCTGAAACGTGACAAGTGACGTCACCGTTTTGTATAGAGCGTTTTCGGCGGGTGCTGCTGCGTGCTATCTTCAAGTAACTATATCACGAGAAGAAACGCAAGAGTAAAGTTTTACTATTACTGTTGATTTTCTAACGCATTACACTTTTGATAAAAAAAAATTATGCATATTCCCTATTAGGTACATACGATTTATATTCTATTCGGGTAGGGCTTAGTCAGACTATTATTTATTAGTTCATAAGGTCAAATAAGAAGTGTTCAAAATGAATGGCATAAACAGGATGGTTGGAGAAGGTGGAGGCTGCATGACGGGAACTTAAGACCCCGTCACACGTGCGGCGGGCGTTGCGCGAAGACACCGAACGGAAAGGCAGTTGCAGAAAAGTCAATCATTTTGAGTACAAACCGTGCGGCATGGAAGGAAACAATGCGAATATTAATCAGACAATCTGAATGGCGCACTAATTAGGTCTGAACCGTCTGACAGTGACAGCCGAGTGAGCTGTGTTTGTGCACCGCACTCATTGTCTCGCACTCATTGTCCCCGTCGCTTTGTCGTCACAACTCCCAGTTGTTATTGACTGTTTAGCTCAGCTTTAAAAATTACCTGTGGCTTGTTAAAATTTCATGCTGTGGTCTAGATTTCGCAAAAGTTTGGAGCGAGCTAAATGAGGTGGCAGTTGGTTATTAAACGAAGAGTTTTAAACTCATGATATTATTATAGAGAGCAGCGTAGATTATTTTAGGTAAACAAGACATTTTAGAATGCATACCTACATGTTGTTTTGTTACTGACCTGTCTCAGTAAAAAGATAAATCAAAATACGCAATTTTTCAAAACGGCCACTGAATAGGTATCGAGAGGATATTTTATTTCTCCATTCGACCTTACTTTGTACTAAGGTAGTCGGCGACACAACCAAAAAATCACACATGCGTGTCAAACCAAAGCCTCATTTTCCCATCCCTAGCTCTCTATTATTTTTATTTAGGTTAGTAGTATTGTACACAGCTGGTGGGCAAGGTTTATCGGTACATACCTCGCTTAGTGTTACTCAGTCAGTGTCAGGGCTAATTAGAACCATTGAAATTGGCTGATTAATATGCGTAATGCTGGTAATGCCAGCGCGGCGGTTGCTCCATCGTGTGGCGACTGAATTATAACCGGCCGGGCTGATGTGCTAGTTTGTGAGTAGCGACCGTTTGTTTTGGAATGTGTGAATGCAAAAATATCTTAATTTTAAAAGCAACAAATAAAAATACTGAATGTCACGTTTATTATCCTTGATGAAAAGGACAAGATGGCTTTTCGGAAATGGTACAATAAACCCAATCATTGGAAACTATCAGTTAAATGTTATAAAAGGTGTATTATAGTGTGATTTAACGGTAGTCTCCATTGTGGGAAAAGATATCCAAATTCTTTGACATACAGACTATCAACCTATTTTATAAGCTCTAAAGTTAGTTGAAATGAAAATGTACAATCAAACAGGTAAATGGAAAACCTTTCAATAGTGTACAACTATGAACAATAAACCCATCTGTCACTGGGGATGACGAAGTTAAACTGTGCCCACGGACAATGCCGAATGCAGGCGACGCGCGTCGGGGCCAGGCGCGGCAAACATGCGGATTGATTTGTCAAACGTGCTTCTGTAAGACCCAAGTTCACCAACAGATGATTAAATTTTAATCAGTTGTTTCAAACATAAACAACTGATTTACAATATAATGCTGTTCAATCTGATTGCAAAGAATTAACATCGAATAAATTAAAATAGTTTTAAGTATTAACAGATAATAAATACTTAAACTTAAAATGATAGGCTATAGTACTTTAATACAATAAATGCTAATCTGTAACTGGAGATGACGAAGTTAAGGCGTCTTTATATGCAACACTAGCGCTATTCCCGCAAAAAATAATTACCGTGTAAATACTAAATATATTTTGTAATTGTGCTTTTGTTTATTTTTATTATAATGCGATGCAACGTCACGGATGCACGGAATGGCGCGGGCGACATTTTGTTCGCTGGTGTCAATTCTGCTAATGTTAAAGTCGAAATCGTGGTTCAATTGTGTTTGAATGGTAATGCTTTTTGACACAGTTCTTGTTTCTTCCAAAATAGCAAATCTTCCGAAAGCACCATATCTGGGTCCCAGATATGGTGCTTTCGGAAGATTTTCAACTTTTTACAACGATATGGCGCGATATTACGTATGCGGAAGCCCACCGCGTTTTTCCGATTATATTAATTTCTCCTGTCACTAAACAACACACGTCCTTGTCAGATACTGCAATCAAATTATTTGTGCACTTCTATACTTAAGTACTTGATTATTGTGTGAGAATCAAGACTGATTAAGACATTCGTTTTGTATTACAAAAACGTTAATATATAATTCAACTGGTTAATTGAAATGACGTGTCCTCGATCGCTTACACAATTCATTCACCCAAAACTCGGTCCATTAACAATTAAATCGCTCTTCCAACTAATTAAAAATGGGCGCGTCTTCTACGTAATTTGGACTGTTTAAGTGCTTACGAGGCCGTCCCTGTCCAAGTCTAAGTTGTTTCGAATGAAGAATTAATTATGAAGTGAATAAGGCCAACTTGCTGCCGGGGCGGCCAACTTCAGCACGGTTACAATTTGTGGGAAAGTAGCAGGTGTGACAGAAGCTCGGAAACTTGGGGGTCTCGTACACACGGTTTGTTGCCTTCTCGGATGATAAACTTGATTTGAATCGCAGATTGTAGGTGTTTTAAAATATAAGTCCGGATAAGTAACAGTTCGGAGCTCGGGACTTAGCAGTTATGTGATAGTGTGACTTCCATTTTAGGGATATTTGCATTCGGGCCACGTTAAGTTTCCAGCGAACTTGTGTTCGCAGCTGTCAAGACTTTCCGATTCTCACATTCTTCGCTGTTTTGTATTAAAACATCGCATTTCCTTTCTCTGTAACTGTGCACAAATGCATTGGATACTTTGTAAAACTACTTAAGTTGGTTATAGAAGAATGGTGTTTGTTGATTTCTGCATACAAAATCACTACCAGTTAAAACACAATGACAAAGAGAAATAACTTTGTTGAAAGGAGTTGATCTTCTGTGCATTTGTAATATAGATCGAAGTATGTAGATTACTACGTACACCATCTTATTCTATTATTTACTAACATCATGATTCTTATTATACAGACAAAACGTCTATGAGAACATACTGACGTTTTATTTATTTATTTGCAGGGATAACAAACGGCTGTACAATATTGTGTTAACTATGCTTACAAACAAATTATTAATTACTAATTATACAACCAACCACATTATCCACAGCTTACTTTTAAAGATTGATGTGCGGCAAAATATTGGATCGAATTGAATTGAACTTAAAAACTAAAACCAGTAATACAAACTTGATTGTAGTCAATAAAGTAAGTGTACATATAATAATCGAGGCAGATGACAGACAGCCTATTGCGACAGCAGGTCGGAAGCCCTGGATTTGAATGAAGACGCAGAGAGAGAGAAGATATCTATGTCATGGTCACTGACACGTTTGTGATAATGATCCTGTAAGTATTTCAATTTCATAAACGTTACGGTTCTAATTCTATAATGCCCAAACGTCATCAAATTAGAAATGTTTAATTTTCACACACTCGCTGAAGTTGATAACAATTTCTGTCACATCCAGGCTTAACCCGGCGTCATTGTGGCGGAAAAAAGTTACACTAACGTTGAGGTGGGTCATCATGACCCTGGTTACAATTGTTAAAATTTTGCCTAGTATAAAATAATTTTAAATTTTTCAAATTTTATATTAATTATAAATACTGTATTTATAATCAGTAGCAGCAATAAAACACATTGGTAATGAGTGAAATAATCTTTATTTTTCGTTTTTCTTATAGACTATTAATTATACAACAAAACTGTAACTCTTTTCTTAATTTTCTTATATCAACAAAAAACAATATCGTTTCTAACAAATACTTACTTAAATAAAATCTATACTACCTTACCTCTCTATCATTGGAAGATAAGAACGAACGACGAACACTAACATGATCTTCATATAAAATATATATAAAAAGTATATGGCACAAAACAGCAACGTCGCCGTTGAGCTGGGTCATAATTACCCTGTCGCAGGTTCACACACGTGTTGCTCGTTGCGCTGGTGATGGACGAATGAAGTGAGATACGCGAAGGGGAGGGGTGATCTTTAGCTGCAGCTACTGAGACAGACAGTTGTGGGTGGCAATTATTTCTAAGCAGTTTTCCGTATGCAAAACATGCAGGGTCATATTGACCCTGCCTCAATGACGCCGGGTTAAGGCTGTACAAACATAAATACCCGTATGAAACGTTTATTACGAGTACTTTCGTTACATTTACTTAGTTTGTGTTATAATAAGATAATTTTATTTTATAGTTCTTATGTGATATTTAGTTTATGATGACCTCCTTTCTAACAAAAATAATGAATGAAAGCGGCTACGCATTAATGAATTACGAGTACAATAATACACCTTTTGACTTTTTCAAGAAAACCATGCTGATTTCGGGATAAAAGTATTTAGTTTAATTTGAATTCGTTCAGTAGTTTCAGACTGATGCGCGACCAAGATATAGACAAACGGACAAAAATGAAAAAAAAAAGTTTTGGCTTCATTATCGATTATAAACTGCTTTTCAATTTTTTATACAAAACTTCTTCATTGTACGTAATTGAATCTATTACAGTTTTATTATAAGTACTAGCCACAGGAACTCTGTAATAAACCCATGCAACCCTATCGAGTTTCGGCTCGTTTGATTTGTCTTGACAAGTACTCTGATGGGAGACGAGGTCCAGGATCTGATGATGGAGTCCGAAGAAGGCAACAGGAACTCTGTATTAAAACCATGCACCCCCATCGATTTTGGGCTCGTTAAATTCGTATTAAACGAGCATATATAGTAGATATACTTTGTTGGGAAATAGTGTCCAGAGTCTGATGATGTAGCCGGAAGAAGGATATTGGAATGAAACTCTGTAATAAAACCATACGACACCATCTAATTGGGCTCGTTTGATTCGTCTTGACGAGTACTCTGATGGAAGACGGTTTCCAGAGTCTGATGATTGAGCTGAAAGAAGGCCACAGAACTCTGTAATAGAACCATACAACCCCATCGAGCTTGGGCTAGTTTGATTCATTTCGACAAGTACTCTGTTGGGAAATAGTGTCCAGGATCTAGTGATTGAGCCGGAAAAAAGTCACAGAAACTCTATAATAATACCACACAATCTAAAAGATTTATAACCCTGTACAGAAGTTTTAAATCTAAAAACGTTGGGCGCATGCAAAATGATGAATCTTACAAAATACTCCCCGCGTTTTAGGTTTAAAACTTCTGTGTAGGGTTTTTTTTTCTAGTTTCTTTTTTATAGGTATGTTTTTAATCAAATTTTTGTTTTTATCAGTAAATAATTTCAAATGTAATCTTAATATTTTAGAGCATCTGTTTTATCAAATACATACAAATCAATCTTGAAATATTTATCGTTGCTTGTTTACAACCGATCAGCGACGGGGTTTTGCGAGCCACCATGCGGGTCCGATGCAGACTGATGACGGTGTTAACCTGACTGCCAGCCTCATTCTTCAAGCTGCCCGTAATCCTTATAATGTCCAAGCAACTTAACGCTTAACTTATTTACAATTGAACTTTTTATAAAGCCCCGTAAAGGATGAATAAAAGGTGTGGGTCTTTTGCTAACACGCTGGTGTAACACTTTTATGAAAGGGTTTGCTTACAAATTTTCAGGAGTTTATTTTTAGAGGATCACGCATTTGTGAGAAAGTGTTCTATATAAATATTTGAAGTGATTTCTTTTATTGGATGATTATAGGTCTGACTTCTAAGTATTATTAAAGTTGGTTTTAGTTTTCTAACAAGACAGTCAGCGAGTATTAGTCATTCGTTAGTTATTCGTCAGTCTAATGTACCCTTCACTTACTTCAGTCTAAACCATAGACATAGAAATATTTTCGCTGCGTTTAAGGTCTAAACGGTCAAGCACAGTCCGTCAAGAACGTAATTTTTTCCGCTTGTCAATCATATTTTGATCGTTTACGAGCAATGCTTGACAAGCGCCACAGAATAGATAGATTACCACAAAAAATCTTAGTACTGTGTAGATCATCGTGGCTAATCAAATGTAGGCCACGCCCCCAAATGGTAGGTTACGTGTACGTGCTTGACAAGAACTGCTTGACCGTTTTGGGGGTAAATAAGTATTTATACATTTATAAAAACTTACCTCTTAACCAACACGCAAGGCTACTGTTAATTAAGACACAAAATCAAGCCCTTGACTGTTTCGTCTTGTAGTTCAAGAGCCTCGCAGAGCCCATGGGACACCCCATTGAGAAGTTTTAATAAAGTGTCCCTCTCCTGCCTCGGTGACAGAAACAATCACGCAAGTAAAATGTCATTATGTAGACCGATACGCAGCCAGATGGGGAGTGCCTATTACGTATGGGGAAAGCTATTGCTATCACCTTGGAATTTAGGAATACCTTATATTACAATATGAAAACTAATTATAGGTAAGTACTGCATAATACGATGTGTTTTCCCAAAATTTTCCGACAACCAAAAGCACAGGGAAGAATAATCTTCTGTGAGTAGTATTGGAATGAATACTGTGAGTGTAGGGCCCGCGTGGTAGTTAATGGCCCATTCTCCTTATTCATAATATTCATTTTTTTTTATCATTTATTTTCATAAAAAGTTTACAAAAAACTTACAAATTAGGGACATTTAAAACATGTTTTAACACTTTTAACAAAATGTAGTTTATTGGTCATGCACAAGGAAGACCTGTATCCAGGCAGTAGGGAAATTAATAAATGGCTGCTGATGGTTTTTCAAAATAGTAACGCTGTGAAAAGATGTCTTACATTTCTCCGCTTCCAAAGTAAGTATTTAATTAAAGCATTATTTTGTGCTACGAAAATCAGAAAACACGTCGACACAACAACCATCCAGACCAAAGACAATATGGAAATGTAAGTTTCATTCCCTGAATCTGGCACCTCGAGATGATTCCTGTTCTTAATAGGCTGTACATTACAGCGTTTACATTACAGTGTTTAATAGTACATTACAGCCGTGAACGGGAAGCTAGCGATTGCATTGTCGAGGATGGTTTGAAGCCCGAGCCGCAGGCGAGGGCTTTAATCATTCGAGGCAATGCAAGTAGCTTCCAGAACAAGGCTTGTATAGTGCTTTTCTCAAGAAATGCGAGGAAAAAAAAATTAAAAAAACTTTTTCCAGTTTTCCAAACCATGAACTGGTTATAGCATTTGATATATCTTTCTTTTGATTTTGATGGCAGTAAGTTTTCTCTTATTAATTTTGCTTCTGCTCTCAAACTTAGTGGCGTACATTCAATTGCCGTATCTATTTCACTGTCAGAACTCATTTTGTTATTTATTACACAATATAAACTGTATCGATATCAAATATACCGCTGAAAATTATTCCCGCCAGTTTTTTTTTTGGGTGCATTCCAGCAGTTTAATCGCTCGAAGCGCCGAAAAGCAAAATGAGATTTATCATAGACAAATCCTCTGAGTAATCTTGAATTACGTGCAGCGCCATCTACCGCCGAGAAGCAAAAATCCATCTCATTTCGCTTCTCGGCGGTAGATGGCGCTGTACATAATTCAAGATTACTTAGAGGATTTTTGTCTCTGATAAATCTGGTACAATACAATGTAATATTTATTTATTCTTATAGTAATGTACTCTGTGCGCACCATTTTTTTTATTGTATCGTTATTATAGTACCTATTAAATAATTTTACCTTTATAATATTAACTATCTTGTCGTTGGCTTGCGTGCCAGAAAAAAGGAACTAAAGTTATGGCTGTATGGTGCAAATGTACCTTTGCTTTTTTGTTTTTGTGAACAGCTAAAACAAAAAAAAGAAGTTGCCGCAGACCACCCAGATCATCTTCGCACTGTACCTACTTCCCGCACTGGTGCTGTGGTGCGGGAAGTAAGTATGGAAATTCATTCCTGGCCTGAATTTTAAATTTAGAATGTGATGAACCAGACCCCCTCGGAAATGTGGAACGCCCCGCATTCCTTTTTCAAATGGAATGATAAGATTTCAGAGCATAAGTGAGAAAAAGGTAATTTCTGGAAAGTTCGACCACGGAATTTGTTATATTAATAAGCAAATTCTATTCCCTCTTAAACGTAATAGAGCAGAGTGGCTATGATTAATACCGGTCGACCGGGTGACTCGTGCTCAATCGCCATCTGCCCTTATTAATTGCCTTGTCAGCTGTAATCGTCTCCGCTGTCCTGTCTACGTAACGTACATACGCAATCCGAAGAATTCGCTTATTGTCTCCAATGAAACAGTTTCCGAATACGCCAATGACGTTATGTAACCGAATCGGGCACGATTTGGTAACGGTCGTTTAACTGATCAATGGGTAATTGACTTCTGAAGGTTTTTGGTTCAGGCCAACAGGTGTAATTGGACTAAAAAGCTAAGTATAGACGTCATGAGCTGTTTGTTGTTGGATGTAAGTTGTGTGTAAGTTAGCGTCATGGGGACAAACTATATAATACGCTTAACGCTTAGACTTCTAAAGTGATTAAAATATCGTTACGTAAACGATTTTTCTACAAGAAATACATATTTTAAGTCACGAAATTATTGTGATATCTCATTCTCCTTATAATATAATTGATTATTAACAATTAATAATTAAGCTCTATTCTCAATTACCTAGGCATTATTGTCAGCGGTCGTATTAATTATAGGCAAGTCGCACTTGACTTATTACCAGCTAATTACCGTAAGCTGTGTTATGTTAACTACTCGTTTTGAGCTATGACATCTGTGGTCCGATTAATCGAGGATACGTTATTAATTCGAATAATTGAAGACGAGGTTAAACACTTTAATTATAATTGATATTTATGGACTGATATTTATGATTCTTTTCTTTCAAGATTCCATTTCAAAAGACGAGGTAGTTTTTTTTTTAAATATAATGAAGAAAGCATTTCCGCCTGAGCGTTTGGTGCGCCTAAAGCAGCGTCGAATTCGTCGCATGTAGAGTTGTCTTGGAGTTGTCATATATAGTACCTTAGCACTATTAGTTATTCTGTGCTCTCAGCACGAACAGCTATCGAGAGAGAAAAAATGCGCATAAAAGTACTCGATAGAGTAATTATCTATGGAAAATTTCATTTCGCTTTTCGGTGTAAGATAGCACTGTACTAATTTCTCATACAAAACTACTCTATTGATTTTTTTTACGCGCGTTTTTTTTTTCTTATATACAGCGAGCAAAGGGTTCGGTTCGTGCTACGGCTACAGATGGCTTTTCCATCTTTTCGATGAATCCAAAGTAGAAGGTGAAACTGCAATTTGAAGAAATAAATTTTAGTAATTGTTTTTGAACACCATGTAATGTTATTACATCATAATTTAAATTGTTAAATTGATAATTTTTCTTACGAAATCTGACGATTGGATATTTATTTTTATAAGTTTTTATGGTGTTATTTAGGATTTTTTTAAAGAGTAACCATGCCATTTTTCAATATTCTGTTCGGTTATTGTGTTTCTTTGGTTCTTTTTCAGTTTACAGTCAGTCTACTTTTGTGAAGTAGAATTCTACACATTGGAAGTTCAAAAATCAATCTTTTCATCACATCGTGAACTGGCTTAGCCTTAATATGTAGGTATGTTATCTTTCAAGTCTTTTATCTACACTCACAACGTAATGTTCCAAATATGAATTCAAAAAAGGTAATATAAATACGTACTTTATAAAAAAATACTCATTACGATGCAGTCAACTGCATCATAATAGTACATTATGAGACAAGTTAGCTTAGGTTGCTCATTGCACACAAGGCTGTGGGTTGCAGCCCGAGCCGCAGGCGAGGGCGTAACGCAGCCGAGTGTGCAATAAGCAAGAGCTCACGAGTTTCATACGACGGTTTTCAACACATTTGCGAGGAAAAAACAAAGTAATATATCACAAAGCAACAAAATATGGCAAAAACAAAATATGATAATTATGGGAAAAGGCGCGCATGTTTTTTTTTGTTTTTTTTTCACAGCCTAACGCAAGAATTTTTTGCGAACAAAGGGGTGAGGAGCATACAGCCTACTACTAATACTTCAAAATTATAATTTTAAGTGGCAAAATGCAAATATTTTAATATTTTATAACAAAATATTGTGAATTATGAATAATTTGATAATAATTATATATTTATTTGACTTAATTAAGGACTTACACATTTATTTATTCCAAAAATGTATATGAATTTTCAGCAGCATAAAACCTCTTTGTTGTCAAAAAAAAATAACTGTATTTCCCGGCTAAATTGGGAATGCTCTGTTTACTCGCATAGAACTTGCAGTAAGGTACTAATTTAACTTTGTAGGGTTAATTCTATTACGAACTAGTGTTTTATATATTATTGCACGCGTTTGTTATAGATCGGTTTATGGCCCTACAAGCGGTGTATTAGGGCTCACTTTACGAGCAAGTGTGTTGAAATAGTAGTTTATGATACTGATGCATAATACCTAGTTATGTGCAGTTTCATACACTACTTTATCTACACTCATAGGGATTGAACC
Organism: Agriphila straminella; assembly: GCA_950108535.1. Taxonomy (NCBI): domain Eukaryota; kingdom Metazoa; phylum Arthropoda; class Insecta; order Lepidoptera; family Crambidae; genus Agriphila; species Agriphila straminella. The sequence continues at coordinate 13,768,501 of OX467309.1, read as the reverse complement.
TACTAAATAAAAGGTCAACGTTAGAAAAGAGAGAGAGAGACTTTGGTTGTATTAGCTATGTACCTACCTTGTAATAAGTCATTTCCTTAGCTGCATCTAAAATAATTTTGCAGAGTAATTTTTTTTTCACATTTTTAAGCAAGAATAAAAAACACCTACGAAATTCAGTATAACAAAATGTAAAAATTGAAATCAAAATTCAAAACTTTTTTGTAATGCTCTAAAAATGGCGCGCATTCCATTAGAAAAAAATATAAGATGAGTGCATTCTTGCAAAATAATCGCAATAAGTCATCGATAACCATAGAGTGCATTTTAATCATGGAAAGTATGTGGGAAAATATCGTTGTTTTTTTTAAATATCACGGCACCACCTTCTTCTTGGATTTGCCCTGTATCGTAATGAGAAAAAAAGTTATTTTATGATGCAGCTAACTGCATCGTAATGAGTTTTTCACTCCTCTTGCTCAAAAAGTGCGTCATTGTAACGTACAAGAGTCGAGATAAAATAGCATAATAAGCCCTAGGGGATAAAGTTTTTTCTTTTTTAATGTTTGTCTATTACCAATGAGCGTACTAAAACGAAAAAGTCTTTATTCATAATCACGAATAAAAACTCGCTCGACTTAATACTGGGGGTCTATTACGAAAAGTTTAATGCGATACACGCGGCTGCGTCCGTGCTTCGTTCTGATTGATTCCTATTACAAGGCACTTGCGTATGCGATATTGCAAAGTGATTGCGTAAATTTGTCAGTTTCTCTCTAGTGGATCCGTCATTATTCGTTCAATAGACTATGGACTACGATAGCTACATTGAAAATATTTGTAATAACTATAACCGACGAACTGCGGACGACTATCGTGACCAAGTTTCGTAATAGGCCCCCAGTTTCTCATTCTTATTTTTGAAAATGGAACTAAAAGCATCTCTTCGGTAAAATCATAGACTTATTTAAACTCTGTGTACAGAGTGAATCGTAGAATGCGTGTTTGTGTTGCTTAGCTGCTACAGCAGAAATTAAAAAAAGGTACCATGGCGCGAAATCTTTAGAATTTTTTCTAATTACAAACTGATTGAATTGTTATTGAATTGTGACTGTAATAGGAAATAAATAATTTTAATCTTCTGCCGTCAAGCACAAATCATTTATTTAAATATTGTACAAAAAGTTTATAAAGCGGAGGAAAGAAAAACGAGTGGATTCGTTTACGGAAGTAAATAGGTATAAACTATTTAATATTGTATTTTATTTTCTCGCAATCGTAGTGAAAAGTATAGTGTAACACACGACGCTAAAACCTATTGTAACTCGGTTTCTATTTATTCCCTCGCTAAAGCTCGGGAATAAAAATACCTCGTATGCAATGGGTACTTTTAGCGGCTTGTATAACAATCTACTATTTTTTTAATTTTATCTATTCACGAAAATAAAGTACGTATTTATATTACCTTTTTTGAATTCATATTTGGAATATTACGTTGTGAGTGTAGATAAAATAACTTTTTTTCTCATTACGATACAGGGCAAATCCAAGAAGAAAGCAGTGCCGTGATATTAAAAAAAAACAACGATATTTTCCCACCGATACTTTCCATGATTAAAATGCACTCTATGGTGATCGATGACTTAGTGCGATTAGTTTGCAGGAATGCACTCATCTCATTTTTTTTTTATAATGGATTTTGCTATAAGTTTTGATTTAAATTTTTACATTTTGTTATACTGAATTTCGTAGGTGATTTTTATTATTGTTTAAAATTGTGAAAAAATACTGACTGCCCGATATTTTAGATGCAGCTAAGAAAATGACTTATTACAAACTTAGTACAACTTAGTACTTAATACAAACAAAGTCTCCCTCTCTTTTCTAACGTTGATCTTTTATTTAGTAGGTTCAATCCCAAATGTATGAGTGTACATAAAGTAGTGTATGAAACTGCACATAACTAGGTATAAAAACACTCATTATGCGTCAGTTTCATAAACTACTATTTTTTTTAATTTTCCTATTAACAGTTGGTACCTACTGGTGAAGTTGTGGTCTTTTCGTCACACTCCGTAATGTGTGTACCTACGCATTTAATTTAGATTGATTAGATAAAGCAAATTGCTATTAATTTCAGGTAGTTTATCAATTACAGCTCAGATCACACTCGACTATCAGCTAATTATCGTTAAACTACCTTGATCGATATAGGCAGCTATATAGTTAGTGTGGGTTACAGCATTATTATTATTAGATAATTTCGCCACTCCCACTAGCGACTCGGTAGCATAATTGGTTAGTGCATTGGGCCGGAATCCTAAGGGTGCGGGTTCGAGTCCCGTCTGAGCTGCTACGGGTGAGTCGATTTTTTCTAATATTTTTTTAGTTATATTAAGTAACTATATAAAAATAGCATTGTGAATGCTAAAATCTAAAAATTCAGCATTATTATGTTATTATTGAAGAATTTGCCATTAAATAGTCATTTCTTCTAATTATGAGTAGGTATTTACGAGTATGTCTAACTTAAAAAAATAATTAAAAATTATACTGCGTCTAGTTTTTATGATTTCATTCATATCAACATTTAATTTTTAAGCATTATTAAGAGTTACGTAAAACATGCGATAAAATGATAACATAATTTTACCGTGGACTTAGAGGTGAGGGACGGATAATCGAAATTCTTAAGAGAAGCAGAGTATTGTTACTAATCATCCAAACCAGAGATAATATCACATACACTTTACCTACAGAGTCAACAAAAATCTTCTGTTACTTTTTACCCATACAAAAATACATTTTTCAGGAAAGGTGAAATATTTATTTATAAAATAACATCATAACACCCACAGCAAAGGTGAAGTTTATCTTCTAAAAGAGTTAACACATAAAATTCTACTCTAAATGTAGGATTTCTAAAAGTAATGCACCACGATGGGTATAATATTATGCAACATCCACCCAACCAATTCTATAAAGAGATCTCGGCCTTATCACCTTTGGCTGAATAAAGCCGTCCATTTGACGAATGAATCCAGTTTCTGCAGAAGGTATTTTAAGCACTAACTTATTTTTAGTTTATTCTATTCAGTGCCAAAGTGCCTGTCAAAGTGTCATATTGTGGAATGGTATTTGTTGTTCGATGAAGTTGTCAAACAAAACAGTACCTAAGTGGATTAGAAAAAAAACAAAATGTATTTTACGATTAGTAATTATTTTATTTATTTATTTATAAATCTTTATTGTACCAAACACATAGAGTAAGGTACAAATGGCGCACTTAATGCTAATTTCATTCTCTACCAGTCAACCAACAGTAAACAGATAAACGCGAATGCGGCACAAATAAAGAAGAATGATATTTACGTTATGTTAGTAATTAGTAATTATTATCTTTTTATCAAACATTTTAGTTTGGAATAATATGTTTTCCTAAGGTTTACCTATATAGTTTGTTATATTTTTATCTGATCGCAACATAACTATACCAGCAATTAAGGTAATGTTTTCAGAACAATTTGTTTCTCTTGTTTCGGTATCGCATAATTATGAGTGAAACACGCGTTAATATGAAAATATCAACAATCGAGATAATTTATTGTGTTTGTCGAACGGACGTTAACAGTAATTTCAACTTTTATCTAAACGAGATAGCGGCTCACTACTCGTTTTCATACCACTGGTTATTATATAAATTACTGTATTTACCGTCCTGGATTATACAGAAATAATAATGTATTAAGTTACGATAACATGGTTATTAATGAAAAGTAAAATTCACAGTAATTATTATTAAGTTACTTGTTAGTTATTGGTATATGACGAGCTAGGAATACAAAATAATTAATTTAGTTACATGAATGGAATGAGTTATGGAAAAACAAATCGTGGGCAGTGATGTCTTTTTTATGCACAACGGGATAGTGCTTGGCCTTCACCTCACCAAGGTGACGCACTACACCCGGAATCCTCGTCATCATCACTGAGGAACTGGCAATCTTGCCTCTAACTGCCGGAAAACAACAATTTTTAAATTGTTGTTATGGCGTCATACTTATTTATTTATAAAAAAAGGACACCAACAGCGCATGCATTACCACAATAAAAAATACATAATTAAGTACATGTTCTGATGCATACACCTTTACAGGTGACACGACATTAGCATTAAAATCTATACTTAGGTAAGATGGTGATAACTAGCCAGGCGGACTTAAAATAAGCCCTATACCACCAACCAAACCGAGTACAAATTGTACCCCTCTTGGGAATCCAACCCGGGATCTCTGCATGTTATACGGGTGGGCGAACCACTAGATCACAGAGGCGGTTAAAGTCACAGGGGGTGAATATGTCATAACTCGTTTTATATTTATAAAACGATCGAGCATCGATCACACTCAGTCTATATTGAAGATAAACATCTCAGGGGGTAATATTGTCAAGCAGATACCGCATTGCTGGCCCACGACCCCGGATTTTTTTATGTACACGAATATTATTTCTAGAAGATTTACTGGTGGTGGGGTTCTAGTTCATAAGTTCTCATACGAATACGTATATAGAAAATATTTAACAGAAAGTGCTAACCCGTTTCCCAGCAGGTCTTTAGTTGCAGGTGCGTTTCCGTCCAGGGCGTACGCCACAAAATCAGTCGCCGTCTGAGCCGGCAGTGAACTGCAAATTAATATCTACCCATACGACCCCGGTTTTAATTTCGGTAGGCACCACTGATTTACGATGTCCATATGAAAGAGCGAACGCATGGGGTGCGGACCTGTCACGTTAGACCTCTAACTTAATACAGAATCCCCCTTTAGGCCCGGGTGAAGTATCGGCGAGGGGGGCAGGGGAGATCACGCTATGTTCCGCTGACTACCGCCTTTTCAGGTCGGTAACGTAGAATTAGTTCGTAGCTATTCATTACTTGTTGGAACGCGGTGTGATGTTGATTGCTTATTGAAGTTGTTAAATAGTTGGGGGGAATTGGAAAGGCATGCTTTTGTGGTATAATGAAATTATATGGCGATTTTCTTTTTAATTCTTTTTAGGGTTGAGGGGGGTTGAAGCTGTTGTTTTTTTGATGAATCATCGTTTTAATGATTTTATTGGTTTTCATTGCCGTTAATTATTTTTTTCCAAGCACTTCTCCTTGGTAAAAAAAGCATACTGACACATATTTATTAACTAGCTTTTTTTTATTTTGCATACGCGTTGTCAGGGGTAGGTACAGAAAATAACATAGACTGTCTTTCAACCAGAAAAAAAGAATAGAAAAATAACTATCCACGCAGACAAAGCGTCAGACCGCTAGTTGTTTCATGCTTTAATACTGATTTGGAGTGTATCTAAATAATTGGATCGGTTTCACAAAAAAATTATCAAAATCCGTGAATAATCAAAACTCATGAAAATGCACATTCAGGCTTGCATTTTACAGTTTTACGCTTACATATTGTAACTCCCCCTTACCCCTACTTCTACCATACTAAAATGCTGAACGATGTATATCAATTAACTACCTATTTCTTTATATTATGTAAGTTACCTACCCAATGTTTTTTATGTATCAAATCTTATCCTTTGCTCCGATTAAATATTCAAACCTATCGTCTACTTAGTTATTCCTTGTTAACCTTTCCTACCTATAGAAATAACCTACATTACTGACGTGCTTTTATGTGGTCTGAAAGGGCTCGTGATTTCTAGGGCGGTCCCTGATTGTGAATAATAGTAACCTAGATTCTTTTCAGAAGTGCAATCATTGTTTGTCTCCCGACTATAACGCTATCATTCTTTCCTTATTCATTCCTAACTAATTCTGTTACTATGACTGTTACTAAATGATAATATCACAAATTAGCCGTTACCCTAATAAATTGTTAATAGAATTTGATATTAAATTTTACATAGATATAATCTTTATTGCACTTATAATTATTATTACCTAATTTATAACAAGACCTGTGAGTAATGAAGAGTTATCTCTAAAGAAATCTCTTTCAGCCAACCTAAGTATTTCTTTAAAGTGAAACTACCTAATTTTTACCTATATTAGAATGTTGATATTGCTTTATGGAGCTTCTTATTCTAATAACTGACTTAGTTTACTGCATACTTTTAAATGGTATAGAATTTACTCTTATGTCTACCCGCTGTACTTATATGAAATTCAATATGGTACCTATTTTTTTTAGGATAATTTGCTCAGTATGTTTATAAAAGTCTAGTATGATGGAATGCTAATAGATATTACAGTAATAAGAACTGAATGAAATAACCAAAAGTTATGATCACCCAAAAGTCAGATATAGAAAATTGTTCACCGCTACTAATTATGATTTTATTTTCTTACTTTCTTATTTTATTTAATTTAGGTTATCCTATGTGGTTAGAGGCTTAGGAATAGAGTAAAAGAAGGTAAAATGGTAATAAATATAGAAGTTAACGTTGTATTAATTCAGAATATAGAAAATTTATCATCGCTACTTAATAATTGTTCTAGTGTTTTTTGTCAAATATAAAATATACTATTGTGCTATAGTCAAGTACTAAGTAAACAATGGTTTCTTTGCTAGCTAGATACAGAGCACCTCCCCGCTCTGTATAGTGAATCTCGACTAACCGTACTGGGACAATTCTCCTCTAGCTCCACCATTTGCTTTCATGACAACTTTAATTAATAAATTAGTTGAATTATTTAGTCTTAGTATGTCTGTCTTAATAAAAGAGGACAAGCAAAGTGCTTCAAGTGATCTATCAGCTTATCACAATGAAGAATTATTTTTCTATTGTGATGGTGGAATTGCACAACTTTAATTTAATTTAAAAATATATTTATTGTTAGCGAAACTATTTAACATTATAACATAATTGTGGACACAACATTACTATCCATTCAAAAGGGTCTGATAGATCCAATTTCTGAAGGAAAGATAATTTAATTCATAGGGAATGTATTATTTGGTCGCAGTCTTTCCTCATCTCAACAACGGAAACTATTATAACTTCTATGAACTATGGTAATTTCAGTTTAGTCTTCTAATGATATCTAACCTGTACATTAATTGTGTTTGTCAATAAGTACTTAAATTCAATTGTGGAATATAATTCTATTGAAACAACTTCCAATTGAATTGGTAAATGAAACTTAGCTGAAATATTGATGAGAAAGTACTTTAGTTTAACCATTTGAGAATTTGGATATATTCACTAAACAGTTTGATACTTTTATAGTACATAATTGAAGTATTGTTTCTATATTATACAAAACTATTCTATTAATAGAAAAAGTCCACTCAAACTTTTTGATCTAGCGTTCTAATAGCCGTGAATCAACCTTAGCATATATAGAAACGCAGGTTTTTTTCATACACCCAGATCTAGATTTCAGTACACCTTCTAGATTACTAGAATAGAATATTTCTTTTAAAATCAATAGTCTACACACAAAATCATCATAAATCCAATCCAATTCAAAGATAAAGGAACTTTCTTTTATAAGTAGTAATAAATCAACTTTCACTATCCACTCACTGAAGTAATTAATTAATATGTACTCACCGAAACTGGTTAAACTCAACACAATTAATGCTACATGATGAATATTCACTACACCGAGCTATAGTTTAAATGGATTTTTTGTTAAGGCACCTACCTACAACACTTGTTAAGGCGCCTACTTTAAGACATGGAATCTTACCTAGTGAACTTACCTGCCTAACAACTACTAAATTTCTGAATTCCTATGCGACCCCCATGATGTTTCCCGACATCTTTGACGCCCACACAGATCTCACTTCAAAGAATACCCCACCTTCTTGAAATGCTACCTTTTACTTTTGCTCAATTCACCTAATAATAATATTCCTACCTTATTAATGAATTTACCTGCCTATTTGCGTCTAAATTTAGAATTTCCTATGCAATTCTTGGAATGCTTACCACCAATCCTGTTGCCCAATTCTGTACAGTTTGAGTGGCACTCCCTAATTTTCTAGCAACCTTTGACGCTCTCTTGGCCGAGTGGGAAGGAACGACCAAGACCCTACATAAGGAATAATAATACCAAGCCTGCTGCCCACAGCCATGGACAGGGATATCTCCCAACTCATTTCGGACCGTCTGATTTCCATCGCTGTAGGTAAGCTTGGTAATATTATGTGACTAGCTAGGCAATTTTCAAAACAAATGCCCATCTAACCCGCCACAAGGCTAGACTTTTCTACCTAAACCCCCCCGCGAGGATCTGACAAATCGCCCCAAAAAGACACAAAACTAAATGAATACTCATCTAAAATCAACATTGTATAATAATACTAGCAAATCTAGTTAGCTTTCATCCCACAAAATAATGCAGTCCTGACCTCAACAGACTCAAGAACCAATACATTTGTATTACCTCATGACCCCACCGAGAGAACTACATGACTCTATTGGATTTCACTACAAATCTGCATATTTTAATTATGAACTTCAATTCTTAGTAGTCCTACTATACTAATTCAAGAATTTACAGGGAAAACTACGTTACTTTATGATTATCGCAAACAAAATCTACATACTTTAATTATGAACTTAATTATACCAGATAAGCTCAAATTAAAGCATTTATGCAAAAGATTCGCGGGACAAATGCGGCCCTATTCGTCAGAAAACCTCGACCACTTTCTTGCTGACTTCTTGAAATTTGCTTGATTTAAAAATAAACTTTTTCAGTAACGCGATCTTACAGAGGGATGTGGAGTTTCTTCAAAAATTACGTCTTGACGCTTCGCTTGACACCGGAGAAATGAATCCCCGCTTCCCTGATCCTTCCCCTTATAAAGACTAAATTAGCGTCATGACGCGACCCAAAACGGCGCCAAGTAATTTGCGCTTTTTTCATCAAAATAGCTAAAATTTCCCGCGCTAAATTGACGTTGTGCACTTTAGCCCATTCCTATTGGTGCCCTATTTCTAGCTCCTCCCCTTATTCAGTGTTCCCCGCTTATGAAAATATTTCACTAACCCTATTAATGGAGATATTAAAAATTACTTACATTACATTTTGATAATTATCTTATTTAAATCAACAAAGACTATAAGTTTCATTTTATGTGAAGTCGTTAACAGTTTCAATAATTCGTCATAACCTCGAAACGCAACACTTTGAGAAAATCATTTTCGAATAATAAAATTTCACAATAATATTACTAAAAGTTACGTAATCAGTTTTTGTCTTGTCAATCTTTAATAATACGATTAATATAATTTCCTTACATAACCTAATACCCTCAAACCAACTTCATTTAGATTTTAACTAATTAATCGTTTCACTTTGCTTTACCTAATCCCGTATAATTTAAATTGCCAAAATACCTATTGCTGAGTACTAATTAATGCAAATATTCCGCTTTTCCACCTGCTTAAAATACAGTAAACTTATTATCTCTAACTAAACACACATACAAAAATGGGTACGTTGCAATTTTAGTTAGCAACATTCTTATTATTTTACCCCCCCGCGACATTCCGTCGCCATCAATCTGACGCGTCGGTGCTACCATATTGCAAATATAAATTGTGCAGACCGCCTAATTGTGATTGTGCAATCGTGCAATCTGTACCATAGCTGCCAACTTACTAAACCTAATTAATCGCCAAATTTTCATTCCTCTTTAAAGTATTTTTTAGAAATAAACAATTATGACGATAACTGATGAGTGCTAATAAAACTAATAATATTATCAATAATAATTATGAATGAATTATAACTTAATCCATGTTTTGAACGTCACGAGGATTAATATTTAAACCTTGGCGCCAAGAAAGATTTAAGAAACTTCCGCCTATTTTTATGACCTTAAATTACTCTTTAGACAGATTATTATAACAATTAATTACTTAATCATGTTCTATTTTACTAATTATTATTCAGTAAAATAAACAAACACAATTCAGCATTATTTAGTCACATTTATCTCTTGGTAAACAAACTTGAACGAGAATAAAATAGTTTCACATTTATGCAAACCAATATGTTTATTTAAGTTTTTCCCAACAATTTATGCTTTTAAACATTATTAATTTATCACATGAACTTATCTGTGGAAATGAAATTAATTCGTTTTGACTTCCAAAATTGGCAGTAAGGTTAAAACCCTTTGCCTTTCTTACAGAAAATTCACAATTGCTAAATAGTTCCGATTTTTATCACTAGCTGTCAGATTTACGTCATCCTATCTGTCATAATCTTCTGTAATTATCTGTTATTAATTTATAACCTTCTAAGCTAATATTATGTTATTCTTTCTCATCATCAAATTATGACAAACAAATTGTGAAGTACAACAATTTATGAGTCCAAGTAATGTTTAACACAAGCTCCTTTGAAAAATAATGAACATTTTATTAATTGTTGATTGACATCTGAAGTGCTTATGATTTACTACAAAACCTGTGTTTTTTGTGAATAACTGCATAATCAAATGCCGATAAGTTCCTGAGACCAAGGTCAGTGACAACCTTCCTTTAATATATTTCTTTTCTTTACAATTTAAGTAATATTTGAGATAAAAAAATAACATGTTCAGTTTTGAACTGTTACAGCTCGACCCCAAAATTCTTCATAGGTGACAATACTACGTACTGGATCCGGAGTAGAATTTTTCTTTCTCAATTCTCAAATATTTATATCAACCTTTCTACTCTCTCCTTTTTTTTCAAAATTATATTTTTTTATACTTCTTTTTTTATAACCCTAACTATTATTACTTTCCCAAAATCAAAGAATTGTTGGGTGAGCCCTAGTGTAAATGAATTTTTTTTAAGATTGAAGAGTGTATTTAAACCAAGATAATATTAAAAATTATTAAGCGAGTTTCAAGTACTTTTATTGCTTTTGCCAATTCCGTCTTATGCATATTCAACACCAGAAGTGTACAAAAACAAGGTAAGGTATGGGTTGTGAAGCCATAGTCCCTATTAGACCTACCCGGACACATACGCTCTTTTCTAACCTTATGAAAAGATAGTGTAGGACACAACGTATCCGTCCAAAGTACCCCTCCATATTCCTGTACGCCTCCTTCTATACTAACAGGGCCTACTCTACCAGATAGAGTGAGCATATACAATGACCCTATATTTCCAAAAGCTTACTTAAGACTCTAGAACAACCCTAATATCACCTTGGAAAATGTGTAGTTGTCGATTGTATCATAGCTCTTGGCTTCTTGTGTAGTATGAATTTTGGACAGCTGTTTACACCAGGACAATTACAAACAATAATAGTGTTTGTTTTCTCTCCGTTTTTTTTTATTTTATTAACCTATCACCAAAAGGTCCTTCTGTACAAAATTCAAGTTTGTTAACCTTAAAACGCCAATCCGACCGCTAGCCAAGACTGAACGTTTAAAGTAGTGTGCGGATCTTATCTTTTGAGCCAATAATAATTCTGTACTCAAGCTTCACATACGTTATAATCCAAAGCCCTCCATAAAGAATCTATATTTTTTTTTCCTAGCTACTTTTTTTTTCATTCTATTCACACTCCTAATCTAATTTAGATTCTCACTCTGTTCTTCTTTCCTCATTGCACAACGTCCACTATCTTCATTTACTAGCCTACTTTCACGCCACCTAAGATTATATCATAGTTACTACCCGAGTACAAATTAATTTGCTAAATTGAATTGTTTTGAATAAAAAAATTTTTACTAAATACGTCGATTGTCACCATATGAAATTCTACACAACATTGAGACTCATTGAATTGACTCATTATTTCCCATTAACTACGCAAAATATACTTAACGCTACGCACTACGCATTTCATACTATACGCTACACATTCCGCTAATACGCATTCCTATTAAATGATTTGCACCCTATTAATCCACATTTCTACGCAAAGCATCTTCATTATTAGAAAACCTTTACTCACTCAATTTCTTTAAAGTCTAAAGTTACTAGTAGGCAATTAAAAAGATTACCTTTATCTTAATCTACCTATGAAAATTATCAACCTCCCAAAGAAAATCGGAGTTGGCGGCTTTTCTTTATTAACTACCTATACCTAAACTATTTTCGGTAAGAATGACCCAATGATACGCCATTACAATCATTGACAAAACTAATTTTTATTTATAATGAAATGAGTATCTACCTGTTCCAAAAATTAACCAATAACAAGTTTGTTCTATCGGGAAATGTAAATAAAAAGTTCAGACAACTTTAATCCGTATTTTCTGTTGAATAAAGCTAAAATTCAATAAAACTCGTGGTGACTCTATTAACCGGGACGTGTTGCGCGTTTTTCCTTTTGGTGACTGCGGGCACCGGAACGTTTGAGAAGTTAACCTAACCTACTATTAAAATTATACCAACATTCTTCCGAAACATATGCTACTACTACACTACTTATACTAGTAAGCTACAAGTCTTTCATCAAATATTTTAACTATCAATTTCGACCTAAATTCTACCCCAGTTTACTCTATTTGTAATTTCCTCACTAACTGTACTTATGATAATATTGTTAGTATTTGCGATTGCGAATATTATACCGTGATTTAGTTTAATTTGCTAATCTTAGTGAACATACTGGCGGTAGTGAGTGAATTTACTAGTGGATGTGAAGGTGAATTGAAAAAAATCAAAGCATACTCACTCACAATCGTCGCCGTCGCCACAGAATATATAATAGTACTAACGTCCGTCGCGTCACTAATATTCGCATCCTACAGTACGCAATTTTAGTCACCTAAGTTATAGCAAAGCTGGCACAAGGGATCGCACCTCCACATTGGACCGGCAATCCCAAGTTCAAATCCGCAACCAAGCGTTTTTTTTTTCTTTTTTTTTTTTTTATTGTTTTTTTTTTTTGTACTGTTATTAATCAAATCGAAGTTAGTATCAACAAAAAAAAAATTTACTCCATCTTTAACTTCTAATCAAATTAAATCAAATCACGTTTATTGGCAACTAAGTGTACACAGGCGTTACACTACATTAATAAAATGCATGACTTAATAACCATTTAGATATAGTAAATTTGTGACAGTATTATTAATTAACATTAAAATTTGCGAATAGGCACTTAACCCAGTTGTTACTGAAACAATTTTTTTTTTATATTTTTTTTTTTTTATATCATAGCAGTATCCTAGTATACCTTGATACATAAACTAAACATGGAAAAATACCAAAAAACTAAGTTTTCAGGAAAGCCAAAACAATGTCAAACGATCACTGCGGCGTTCGGCAAATAATAAGAAAAAGTTTTCCGCTCATTTATATTTCTAAATTGAGGATATTCCTTATACTTATTTTTTTTAATCTTTATAACGATCGGTCGTTATAAATGGGTTTAACCAATAAAATTACAAAAAAAATAAAATTATTATATGATTCGAATAGATCCTAATACCTTTAATATATTTTATGTATTTATAAACTCTTTTACAAAGAAGTAACCCTAACTATTAACATTATATGTTATGTTGTATTTATTAATATCTTTGTACCGCCTTCATTGATTTCTGTTTCCTAAAGTTGACTGGGAGAGAAAGCTTTTAGCATTAAGTTCGCCCTTTTGTAACATTTTGTTTGAAATGTACAATAAAGTTTGTTAAATAAAATAAATAACATCCCCACTTTCTAACTAGAAATGAATTAATTAAAGCCTCTGGCTCGTTATTTTCTAACTCTATTTTTATTTCTGAGATGACTCATAATGATAATGGTGAGTTCACGGTGAACTCATGTTGGTATACCCTAAGTGAAACTTAATTTCTATTCACCCTTGTAATGTAAATGAAACTTATTTTTTTTTCTTGAGTTTAGTTTAAGGTCAGATTTTTAATCAAACAAAATATATAAACCCCTATCGACTCGATTTTATGTTACTCAACGCATCGAATAACGCAAAACCTTTCCCTCTACTCTTTGCCCACTTAGTTCTTAAAATTAATTAGTTCGACTCAATTTATTTTTAAAGTAAATTCACTAACTTATTTTTCATTAAATTTCTATAACTGACGCCTATATTATTTCTCCCTAACCATCACCGCTTCAATGACTAAACCGTTTTGATAATTAATGCTACAACAACTTCCTACTAAATATTTTTCTAATGCTATTATTGTCAACCATAAGTATGACTTTCTTCAGATAGATATATCATAAAACATTTATGCTGTGTAACTCTCTTCATGAGGTATATCATAAGAAACTCATTTAGAAAATATTTAACCTAAGTTGAAAAAATAATCTGCACATAATCTTAAAATAAACCATTTAATCATTCAATTAAATAAATTTTAAAGTCAAATCAATATGTTTTGATATGTCTAATAAACTTCAAAAGTGTAACTAATTTAATCCACGACCCCCCTACTTTAATCTGTAACTAATATTTTTATAGTCTTGGTACCCAAAATTTATTGTTAAATATAACCAAAACTCTGAAACATTGGGTTCTTGAAGTTTGAATAAAATCTTTGAAACCAACAATGAACTAAATCTTAATTCCAAAATTAACTTCACTATTCTTATAAACATTTAAATTATAAAAATTCAATTTACCCTGAGATGATTATTGATAAGTGTCATAGACAATCTTGATTACAACACTAATTTAAGTCCCCGCACTATCACTACCTAATGATCATCTGCAATTGTTCACTAACAAATCATTTCTATCCCTACTGTTTAAATCTTTCAATGTAAACAGTCCCTAATCCTTCTTAATTATTTCAAGTTAAGTACTTATTAACTGGCCTCCACTTGAGTGGCAAACTAATCATACCTCAACTCTATTGTTATGCTTAAAATTTTGTTAAAAATAATGGTACTGTTACCCCTGTCCATCACAAACAACAATACCTATAAAATAATTTCACACATCCTAACTTTACTTCACTAACGCTATATACCGATATTTATTATGTTATCAATCCTTTCGACGCTAAGAGCCAATGATATGTATTTACAATTCCTCTGATAATATCAACTATTCGCTTCAACTCTGAGCTAAGCTGACTATCTACTTTACTACGTTCAATTTATAACAACACTAATATTAGAGCGACACAAGAATGACTCGAATAAATTTAAGTCCCGTTCACTAAATTTTAACTTTTAACTTCTCCTTAGGAACCACTAATAAAGGTACCCATAAACATTTGGTTAAGATCATTTTACTGTAGTAAAAATACTAACCCAACTCCATTCTAACTTAACTAAAAGAATAATTCTGAAAGTTATTTGCGGGTCAAATATTTAGAAAATACAAATTAAGTCTGATATTCAATAATGTACCTTAAGGTTCTAAGAATTTTATTAAATTTTCTTAAATATTACTTATCGTTTCGCTTAATTGACTTACTTAGCAATTGAATTGAATCTTGAACTTTTACAAAACCAAACCAACGCATACTAACTTGCTTTAAGGTTTTGATTTTAAAGTTAACTAAATGACTTTCGACCCCAATGTTAAAGATAAGGTAGTATTTTTCATAGCAAAGTTTATTCACACTGTTTTGTTAAACAACCTAACCGAATACCAATTCCGCTGTGTACTAACCTATGTTTTGCTAACTTATTTCACTCAAAATAGCAATGTTCTACAAATTTTACCACCAAGACTTGGCTATTCAAATGCAGTTTGATTTTAACTCAGTTTTATAACCACAAGTTACAATTAACTAACATCATTTAATAAAATCCACATGTGACCTTTGGCAATCATTAATAAATATTGTTTATTACATGTTTACTACACTTCTATTGTTTGTTTCTTACGGTTTCCGATACCATTTCTAATCTTATCGATGAAAACATTCTTATCAATTCTCTCTTGTATCATCTAGAACTTTTTTCCAATGCAAAACCCGACCGAATATGTGAAAATGAGATAACAATCTTATAACCAATGAATTTAGCAGAGCTTACTTACATAACATCCATTGCAATTTACACTTAATCCATACCCTACTTTCACTAGGAACCTTTTGGTTTTTTATACTTCTATACTTTATATCACTTTCTCAGTTAAAATATCGCGATAACTTCTAATCTAAAGTATTTTATTTTTCAACGTAAAATAATGTCAATTTGACAGCTATCGAACGTAAACAGTGACTGGCAATCATGAAAATCTACTCAAATTTCAACCCATTCATTCGAACTCCGTATCATTCTCTCCGAATGGCATTCGTTCCTTTTTTTTTTTTTTTTTTGAAACCTGGCAATTTAGGCAAAATAAGTCTTAAAATAATCACGAATTATTTCATTGATTGTGGTAAAATAATTACCACTGACGCCATCTTTGATGTTTTTGCGTAACCGAATTAGCACGCACGCATTAGAACGCCATCTCGCGATACTTCGTGTGAACTTTGCCCGCGCGATCGACCAACTTTGATACCTTTATCATGACTGCTAATCGATTCCACATTGTACCGTCTAATCGGCCACGCCATTCGGAACGTAAATGTGACGGCCCATAAATTTAACCGACTTAATAAAACCGCCGTATTTAAACGGACGTGCTATCTGGGGCCTTACTATGAGCTCTTATAGCAGGACTTATATTGAACGGCATTACTTTTTCGTACCATGATCTCAACGGTTAGTATGAAAGCAGGCCTTAAGCAGTCTTTTTTACGGCCTGCTTTTGAACTGAATGGTTTCTTATTTGCTGATGGTAAGCCCCCTGATAGATACAATTCTAACGCATTCATTCATTATGAAATCCGACGCCAATTTATAATGTGTTAACACGTGTTACCACGTGGCATCAGCCAATGTGACTGCTCTAATCATTGAATAAAAATAGATAAAGGAAAACCCTTAAATAATTAAATCGGAATTAGAATTTAAACTACATCAGAAATTACTTGTTACAACCGTATCGTGAAATAAAACCGTCGCGTTTTGAATTGAATTCACTGTGTCGATTACGCGAACAGTTCAGTCGCTATTCATAAACAGACCCTTTCCGCACAACTCTATCACGCAGCCGTTACGTACACAAAGCGTGGCGCTTGACCCCTACAAACTCTAATTTAAAATAACATTAATCCAAATGTCAAAATTTACGGATTTATCGATTAGGTATCAAGGATGTATAAAGACAGTTTAAAAATAACAGTGACTTCCTAAGCATGATTCGGACCGAGCATTACTGCTGAGAAGCGATTCGGAACGCAACTTCTCTGTGTCTATCTTGACTGTCAAAATAGAGTTTATTCGTTGTCATTTTATTTCGTAATGTCAAACCACAGATAATTAAAATAAGGGGCCTTACTACAAACTTTTATATCATGACTTATATTAAACTGCCCTACCTTTCTTGTACTATGACCTCAACAGTTAGTATGAAAACAGGCTCCAAACAGTACTGTTTAAGTCCTGCTTTGAACTGAACGACCTCCCACTTGCCAATAGTTAGCCTATTGCAGCCATGACGACTTTAATACGTAAATAAAATAAAGTAAATGATCGCTCTAGATGCTCGTTTTTTTTTTATCTGTACTCAAAGACAAATTAATTCTGTGACTCAAAGAGAAATTTATTTATCTGTACCGAGGCGCGTTCCAAACCTACACTCCGAGTGCAATGAATTACAACCGAACGTTTCAATGCCACTTACCATTATTATGGCGTGACGTTTAATTGACACAATCCCGCTCGATCGTTCTAAACATAACCCTAACCTAATTAATTTGCGTAGGCATTGTCAAATCAACGTGTTTTTATAAAAGTGAAAGTGTTATTTTCAGGACGTAAATAAACCAATCACATAATCAAAACCGACCCCTAATGCGATGAAACCTGCACAAGTGCAATAAATCATTGATACTGTTTATCAATAAATAAGGAAAGATGACGGGACACAAATTAACAATTGCACGAGTCCATTTTCACCGCAACAAAATGTGACTGGAACATAATTAAATGAAAACAGCCACTTTCTTTCAGGACTACACAAAAACTTGAACTATACCTACCAAAAAGTCTGTAAGTTACCACTATGAAGATTTGATACTGTTCATCCCCACAAGATCCTGGTCAAAGGCACCCCCAAAATGTAACTCCCCCTTACCCCTACTTCTACCATACTAAAATGCTGAACGATGTATATCAATTAACTACCTATTTCTTTATATTATGTAAGTTACCTACCCAATGTTTTTTATGTATCAAATCTTATCCTTTGCTCCGATTAAATATTCAAACCTATCGTCTACTTAGTTATTCCTTGTTAACCTTTCCTACCTATAGAAATAACCTACATTACTGACGTGCTTTTATGTGGTCTGAAAGGGCTCGTGATTTCTAGGGCGGTCCCTGATTGTGAATAATAGTAACCTAGATTCTTTTCAGAAGTGCAATCATTGTTTGTCTCCCGACTATAACGCTATCATTCTTTCCTTATTCATTCCTAACTAATTCTGTTACTATGACTGTTACTAAATGATAATATCACAAATTAGCCGTTACCCTAATAAATTGTTAATAGAATTTGATATTAAATTTTACATAGATATAATCTTTATTGCACTTATAATTATTATTACCTAATTTATAACAAGACCTGTGAGTAATGAAGAGTTATCTCTAAAGAAATCTCTTTCAGCCAACCTAAGTATTTCTTTAAAGTGAAACTACCTAATTTTTACCTATATTAGAATGTTGATATTGCTTTATGGAGCTTCTTATTCTAATAACTGACTTAGTTTACTGCATACTTTTAAATGGTATAGAATTTACTCTTATGTCTACCCGCTGTACTTATATGAAATTCAATATGGTACCTATTTTTTTTAGGATAATTTGCTCAGTATGTTTATAAAAGTCTAGTATGATGGAATGCTAATAGATATTACAGTAATAAGAACTGAATGAAATAACCAAAAGTTATGATCACCCAAAAGTCAGATATAGAAAATTGTTCACCGCTACTAATTATGATTTTATTTTCTTACTTTCTTATTTTATTTAATTTAGGTTATCCTATGTGGTTAGAGGCTTAGGAATAGAGTAAAAGAAGGTAAAATGGTAATAAATATAGAAGTTAACGTTGTATTAATTCAGAATATAGAAAATTTATCATCGCTACTTAATAATTGTTCTAGTGTTTTTTGTCAAATATAAAATATACTATTGTGCTATAGTCAAGTACTAAGTAAACAATGGTTTCTTTGCTAGCTAGATACAGAGCACCTCCCCGCTCTGTATAGTGAATCTCGACTAACCGTACTGGGACAATTCTCCTCTAGCTCCACCATTTGCTTTCATGACAACTTTAATTAATAAATTAGTTGAATTATTTAGTCTTAGTATGTCTGTCTTAATAAAAGAGGACAAGCAAAGTGCTTCAAGTGATCTATCAGCTTATCACAATGAAGAATTATTTTTCTATTGTGATGGTGGAATTGCACAACTTTAATTTAATTTAAAAATATATTTATTGTTAGCGAAACTATTTAACATTATAACATAATTGTGGACACA
Source organism: Agriphila straminella (assembly GCA_950108535.1). Classification (NCBI taxonomy): domain Eukaryota; kingdom Metazoa; phylum Arthropoda; class Insecta; order Lepidoptera; family Crambidae; genus Agriphila; species Agriphila straminella. Next base: position 13,749,004 of record OX467309.1, on the reverse strand, counting down.
ACATTACTATCCATTCAAAAGGGTCTGATAGATCCAATTTCTGAAGGAAAGATAATTTAATTCATAGGGAATGTATTATTTGGTCGCAGTCTTTCCTCATCTCAACAACGGAAACTATTATAACTTCTATGAACTATGGTAATTTCAGTTTAGTCTTCTAATGATATCTAACCTGTACATTAATTGTGTTTGTCAATAAGTACTTAAATTCAATTGTGGAATATAATTCTATTGAAACAACTTCCAATTGAATTGGTAAATGAAACTTAGCTGAAATATTGATGAGAAAGTACTTTAGTTTAACCATTTGAGAATTTGGATATATTCACTAAACAGTTTGATACTTTTATAGTACATAATTGAAGTATTGTTTCTATATTATACAAAACTATTCTATTAATAGAAAAAGTCCACTCAAACTTTTTGATCTAGCGTTCTAATAGCCGTGAATCAACCTTAGCATATATAGAAACGCAGGTTTTTTTCATACACCCAGATCTAGATTTCAGTACACCTTCTAGATTACTAGAATAGAATATTTCTTTTAAAATCAATAGTCTACACACAAAATCATCATAAATCCAATCCAATTCAAAGATAAAGGAACTTTCTTTTATAAGTAGTAATAAATCAACTTTCACTATCCACTCACTGAAGTAATTAATTAATATGTACTCACCGAAACTGGTTAAACTCAACACAATTAATGCTACATGATGAATATTCACTACACCGAGCTATAGTTTAAATGGATTTTTTGTTAAGGCACCTACCTACAACACTTGTTAAGGCGCCTACTTTAAGACATGGAATCTTACCTAGTGAACTTACCTGCCTAACAACTACTAAATTTCTGAATTCCTATGCGACCCCCATGATGTTTCCCGACATCTTTGACGCCCACACAGATCTCACTTCAAAGAATACCCCACCTTCTTGAAATGCTACCTTTTACTTTTGCTCAATTCACCTAATAATAATATTCCTACCTTATTAATGAATTTACCTGCCTATTTGCGTCTAAATTTAGAATTTCCTATGCAATTCTTGGAATGCTTACCACCAATCCTGTTGCCCAATTCTGTACAGTTTGAGTGGCACTCCCTAATTTTCTAGCAACCTTTGACGCTCTCTTGGCCGAGTGGGAAGGAACGACCAAGACCCTACATAAGGAATAATAATACCAAGCCTGCTGCCCACAGCCATGGACAGGGATATCTCCCAACTCATTTCGGACCGTCTGATTTCCATCGCTGTAGGTAAGCTTGGTAATATTATGTGACTAGCTAGGCAATTTTCAAAACAAATGCCCATCTAACCCGCCACAAGGCTAGACTTTTCTACCTAAACCCCCCCGCGAGGATCTGACAAATCGCCCCAAAAAGACACAAAACTAAATGAATACTCATCTAAAATCAACATTGTATAATAATACTAGCAAATCTAGTTAGCTTTCATCCCACAAAATAATGCAGTCCTGACCTCAACAGACTCAAGAACCAATACATTTGTATTACCTCATGACCCCACCGAGAGAACTACATGACTCTATTGGATTTCACTACAAATCTGCATATTTTAATTATGAACTTCAATTCTTAGTAGTCCTACTATACTAATTCAAGAATTTACAGGGAAAACTACGTTACTTTATGATTATCGCAAACAAAATCTACATACTTTAATTATGAACTTAATTATACCAGATAAGCTCAAATTAAAGCATTTATGCAAAAGATTCGCGGGACAAATGCGGCCCTATTCGTCAGAAAACCTCGACCACTTTCTTGCTGACTTCTTGAAATTTGCTTGATTTAAAAATAAACTTTTTCAGTAACGCGATCTTACAGAGGGATGTGGAGTTTCTTCAAAAATTACGTCTTGACGCTTCGCTTGACACCGGAGAAATGAATCCCCGCTTCCCTGATCCTTCCCCTTATAAAGACTAAATTAGCGTCATGACGCGACCCAAAACGGCGCCAAGTAATTTGCGCTTTTTTCATCAAAATAGCTAAAATTTCCCGCGCTAAATTGACGTTGTGCACTTTAGCCCATTCCTATTGGTGCCCTATTTCTAGCTCCTCCCCTTATTCAGTGTTCCCCGCTTATGAAAATATTTCACTAACCCTATTAATGGAGATATTAAAAATTACTTACATTACATTTTGATAATTATCTTATTTAAATCAACAAAGACTATAAGTTTCATTTTATGTGAAGTCGTTAACAGTTTCAATAATTCGTCATAACCTCGAAACGCAACACTTTGAGAAAATCATTTTCGAATAATAAAATTTCACAATAATATTACTAAAAGTTACGTAATCAGTTTTTGTCTTGTCAATCTTTAATAATACGATTAATATAATTTCCTTACATAACCTAATACCCTCAAACCAACTTCATTTAGATTTTAACTAATTAATCGTTTCACTTTGCTTTACCTAATCCCGTATAATTTAAATTGCCAAAATACCTATTGCTGAGTACTAATTAATGCAAATATTCCGCTTTTCCACCTGCTTAAAATACAGTAAACTTATTATCTCTAACTAAACACACATACAAAAATGGGTACGTTGCAATTTTAGTTAGCAACATTCTTATTATTTTACCCCCCCGCGACATTCCGTCGCCATCAATCTGACGCGTCGGTGCTACCATATTGCAAATATAAATTGTGCAGACCGCCTAATTGTGATTGTGCAATCGTGCAATCTGTACCATAGCTGCCAACTTACTAAACCTAATTAATCGCCAAATTTTCATTCCTCTTTAAAGTATTTTTTAGAAATAAACAATTATGACGATAACTGATGAGTGCTAATAAAACTAATAATATTATCAATAATAATTATGAATGAATTATAACTTAATCCATGTTTTGAACGTCACGAGGATTAATATTTAAACCTTGGCGCCAAGAAAGATTTAAGAAACTTCCGCCTATTTTTATGACCTTAAATTACTCTTTAGACAGATTATTATAACAATTAATTACTTAATCATGTTCTATTTTACTAATTATTATTCAGTAAAATAAACAAACACAATTCAGCATTATTTAGTCACATTTATCTCTTGGTAAACAAACTTGAACGAGAATAAAATAGTTTCACATTTATGCAAACCAATATGTTTATTTAAGTTTTTCCCAACAATTTATGCTTTTAAACATTATTAATTTATCACATGAACTTATCTGTGGAAATGAAATTAATTCGTTTTGACTTCCAAAATTGGCAGTAAGGTTAAAACCCTTTGCCTTTCTTACAGAAAATTCACAATTGCTAAATAGTTCCGATTTTTATCACTAGCTGTCAGATTTACGTCATCCTATCTGTCATAATCTTCTGTAATTATCTGTTATTAATTTATAACCTTCTAAGCTAATATTATGTTATTCTTTCTCATCATCAAATTATGACAAACAAATTGTGAAGTACAACAATTTATGAGTCCAAGTAATGTTTAACACAAGCTCCTTTGAAAAATAATGAACATTTTATTAATTGTTGATTGACATCTGAAGTGCTTATGATTTACTACAAAACCTGTGTTTTTTGTGAATAACTGCATAATCAAATGCCGATAAGTTCCTGAGACCAAGGTCAGTGACAACCTTCCTTTAATATATTTCTTTTCTTTACAATTTAAGTAATATTTGAGATAAAAAAATAACATGTTCAGTTTTGAACTGTTACAATATCGCCGCATTGGTCTAACTTTAATGCTACTCGTATCTTGTGAACTTGCAATATGCTTAATATAACTTCACTTTGCTTAGGCGGAGATATCAAACTTTTTCTCTATTAGTTTCCGAAGTTCGATTGCAAAGTCATGTGTTTTCGAGAGTATTTTGGGACGGCAAAGCTTTTGTTTTTCCCTTATCTTGTAGAATAGTAGCAACACAATAAAGAAAGATAGAAATGTAACTAAACTAAGTATTTATAATATTTTAAAGAAAGAAGAAGTCAATAAATGATGGAATGAATTGCATCTTGCTATTTGTGTGAGATTGAAGATTAACTAGTCAAGATTTTCCTGATATTTTCAGACGATACCTATAGATTTTTAACTTTTTACTGCACATACGTGGAGATCGGTGGCGCAGTGGCTTAGCGCCTGGCCCAGCGATTGCGAAAGTTAAGCAACGTTTGCAAGGGTCGGTCATGGGATGGGTGACCAAAAATGTATTATCTCGAGCTCCTCCGTGCTTCGGAAGGCACGTTAAGCCGTTGGTCCCGGCTGCATTTGCAGTCGTTAACACCTACCAATCCGCATTGGGCCCGCGTGGTGGGCTATGGCCCATCCTCCTTACCACCCATAAGGAAGGCCTGTGCCCCAGCAGTGGGGACATCAAAAATGGCTGATGGACTGCACATACATATTCAGTGGTTTAATATGTTACCTACTTAAAAATTAACAATGTAGAATTCCTAGCAGGTACCTAATATTTATACAATACTAAATGATATACTAGAAAAAATACGACTCGCACCAGATCAATTCCCGGACCGGATATCCAATGGCCGCGGGTTCGATTCGCGTCCGGGAATTGATCTAGTGCGAGTCGTATTTTTTCTAGTAAGTATATCATTTAGTATTGTATAAAAATAGCATTGTGAATGCAAAAATCTCAAATTAAGAAAAAAACCTAATATTTGCATCATAATTAGTAGGTAGGTAGTAAAAATGAATCGTATTTATTAAAGGTAGGAAACTTGTTCTTGTTTCTACTTTTTTATAGAGAAAAATAGTAGGTATTATTAATGCAATAATGAAATTTAAATGACGTACCTATTGCAAAATTTAATGCCTAGCTTTTTAAAATTATAAAAACAATGTCAACGAGTTTCTATCGTTCTATATCACATAGTTGTGTAATATAAAATATGTTAACAGGTACTTTATCATACAACAAAGCCTTGTGTCAGCCGCTAGCAAGATGTACAGGGACTTTAAAGGCTTAAGTCCAATCCTAGTACCAAAATTAGTAGTCTTTAGAATAGTTTCGAAAGATTTTATACATTTAAAAAACTTGGTAAGTACTAAGATCTGGCATGAAATAAAACACTTTTTCTAATAGATACTATCGCGGTTTTATTGAAATCTGCACTTTGAAATAAGTTGGTATTTGGTTTAATTTTTGTTTTTCCTGACGTGCTACCGTGCGTGGTCACGGGGGACTGACGAGTAAATGCGTAAACTTGAGAGGTGAATAGATTATAATAGAAGGAACGTTGTACAGTACTGTGTGGAATAAAAAGTAGTATAAAATTAATTATTATTTATATAACTCCTACTTTAATTCAAAATAAATTCATTCGGTAAAAACATTTTTTTATGGCCTGCTGCTTAATTTAAAATAACACTAAATTAAAGCGGAAACTATTTAAAACAACTGATTGACTAATCCTTCAAGCCCCTGAAAATGAGACACAACAGATTTTCGGGCTCGGGCGTTGACCAATTAAAACTATTAACTTTATAAAAATACAAGCGGCCGCCCGCGAATTCGTCTGCGTGTAGTTTTTTTTGCTATCCCTCCGGAGTAGTACGTTTTTTCTGGAAGAAAGGTATCCTATGGCCTCCTCTGTACCTCTGAGAACGTGTATGCAAATTATCATGATGATCGGTTCAGTAATTAAGACGTGAAGGCGTAACAAACAAACAAACAAACGTACTTTCGCATTTATAATATTAGTTTATAATATTAAAGTATGGATAGTAAGGATTGTAATTTATGTAATAGTCATAGTCGTTCATTCCATAAACAATTAATACCTAACATTGTAACGTGGAAGCAATGCCTTTTTAATTTGTGTTTTCATACAGAATAAATTATAAAGTAATTTTCATATTTTACAATATGGTGCGACATAACACAGATAAAATGAAAATGGTAACAAAGTATTGTTATCATGGCGTTGTTCATGTAGAAACTTTACTTTTTTATCCCCTATAATGTAACAGCAAATTACTGTGAATAAAATACCGTTCAAAATTAAAACGATAGGAATGCATGACAAATTAGATACTTTTAACTTCACTCGTTATAACAGTTGACAAGAAAATTAGTGGAAAGTGTAATTTATTCGTTTCGAATTTTTAAAAAATCTGTTAAGTGTGTGAAATGCTTAAAAATCGGTTCAGTACTTCCCTATTTTTTTTAATAAGTTAAAATAGCATTATCAATTTTATCCTACCCATAAATGTGAAAGTTTGTGAGTTTGGATGTTTGTATGTTTGGATGTTTGTTCCTATATCACACAAATACAACTGAACGGATTTGGTTGAAATTTGGCACACAAATAGTAGATAGCCTAGATTAAAACATAGAATACTTTTTATCCCGATATTTCTACGGGAACGGGAACCACGCGGGTGAAACCGTGGGAGGGCGCTAGTAGTAACAAAAGTTTGTAGTAGTAACAAAAGTGAATAAGTACGAAAGTTTAATCAGACAAAATTTAGACCAGATTTAGTGCAACTTCTGTACGCTACTATTATCTATTCTGTGCTTAAACAGACTTTGTGAAACAGGTCTTTAATGTTTATTATTTGTCATATATACAAAAAAATATTATTCATGAATCATCGGAGAACCCTAAAATCAGTAGCGTAGATTTCGATGAAGATAAGCGAACAGGGTGTCAAGTCTGCTAATGTTTTCGTCAAAATCGTAGTTCGATAGTGTTTGAATGGTAATGCTTTTTGACACAGTTCTTGTTTATTAAACCCAAAACCGAAACACATTGTGTTTCTTAAACCCAAAACGGAGACATATTTTGTCTTGATTTTGGGTTTAAGAAACTAGAACTGTGTCAAAAAGCATTATCATTAGAACACCATTGAACTACGATTTTGACAAAAACATTAGCAGACTTGACCCCCTGTCCGTTTTACACTGATGAAATAATAACGGACATTAAAACAAGGGTGTAATGTAATGTTTTGTTAAAGGCGGGAAATTAGTGGTTTCATTTGCATGTATGTAACGTTTATTGCATAGGTACGCCGTATTAGTAAAATATGACGTGTGTTTTTTTTATAAGGAAACTTGGTTCAATTAGAGTTGTATCAGAACACTTTTAAACAGGTTTTTGTTTTACTAAACTGTTACTATTTAAGTGTTTTTCGGTAAACATTATCTGATGTAAAATGTAACATGGCTATTATGGTAAACAGTGGTTGCAATGTACAGTCACGTCTATAAATAGTATACAGTTTAGAATTTTGTCATTCTAAAGCTATTACTTTTTTGAACAAATATAAACGACAAATGGCAACTGCAACAAAGTGACAAAGTTCTAAACTTTAATATTTTTAGACGTGACTGTATATGATAACAATTTGAAAGTACAAATTATATAACTAAAGAGGAGCTCGATGGCGCAGTGGTTTAGCGCCTGGCCCAGAGATTACGGAGGTTAAGCAACTTTTGCAAGGGTCGGTCATGGGATGGGTGACCAAAAACTTATTATCTCGAGCTCCGCCGTGCTTCGGAAGGCACGTTAACTCTTTAGGCGCATAATATCAAAAACGCAAAATAGCCTTCTTCCCGGCTGCATTAGCTGTCGTTAACACCTACCAATCCACATTGGGCCCGCGTGGTGGGACCCATCCTCCTTATCCACCCATAAAGAAGGCCTGTGCCCCAGCAGTGGGGACATTTAAAAAAACGCAGTAGGGTTCCGTAGTTACCATATAACATGCGCCTTATTTAATACCACTATCATTTTTCATCTGCAAAAATTACTTTGTTTTTCATAGAGTTGGTATAAATGACAATGTTAATTTTGCGGTTTTGGAAAATATGCTATATCTCTTAAACTACTTAATATATCTCGATTAAACCAATTTTCTTTGGAAGTGTTTATTAAGATCAACAGCATATATTTTCGCTATATTTTTCACTCTCTTATTTTAAAAGTTAGAGAGTGGGGGACACACATTTTAACACTTTTGCAGTGTATATCTTTCAAACGGTTGACTTTGATACGTGCAGGGTGTTTAAAGACCTATCTTTAGACACCCTGCACGTATTGGTTTGATAAAAAAATTTTTTTCAGTATCGGTTCCATGTATGGAGAGCCTCCCTTAATCTTTATTTTTTTTTATTTTTGTGTAAGTAAACATCGTAAAGCGGTTCACAGAATACATTCACCTACCAAGATTCAGTTGTGTAATGTGTAATCCTAATAGTATCGGAATAAAGTGGCTGTGACATACGGACGGACGGACAGACAGACAAGACGAATCTATAAAGGTTCAGTTTTTTGCCTTTAGGCTACGGAACCCTAAAAATGGTTGGTAGGTACAATGTCTCATCTCATGACAACAATTTTACGGGTGCCAATGAATACAATTGTTGGAATAAATATCACAATCAAGACAAACACTTCAATTCACTATCATAACAAAGAAACGTAAGTATTGTTTAAAAAGAAGCTATTCCGAAATTCCTCCCAGTTTCCTTTTACGAGGAAAAACCAAAGTTTAAGGCAATTTGCTATTCCTCAGATTATCCAATTACATGTCCATCTTGGAGCCCAGTCTAATCAAGAGAGAGCTACAAAAGGGAATAACTTATTCGATTTGTCCGCTAATAGAGCTAAGAATAAACAAACAAAATTTAGATGTAAGCCGGATTTATAAATTTTTGGAGGGTATTAAGTACTTAATTCTTTTGAGGATCTGAAGATTTTAATTTTCGTGAGATCGAATGTTGAGTTATTAAAATAATTTTACTCTGGGATAAAAAGTGTTTTACATATTAATCTTTGACTTCGGAACTGGGAAACAAAAGAATAAGAAGTTATTTGGATGTATTTAAATTACTGTAAAACACCGAATATGTAAATCCGAAGATTTACCAACGTTTTAATGGTAAAAGTTCAAACTGTTCTGTGATCATCGTTCATTTCGACGATTTTTCATTCATTCGGTAAATCATAGGTTTTACCGCAGAGACGCGGTAAATGCTGGAAAACGTTTAATTGTTTTACTGATGGGTAATTTTATTGTGATATAATTAATAAATGTCCATCAGCCATTTTTGATTTCCCCACTGCTGGGGCACAGGCCTTCCTTATGGGTGGTAAGGAGGATGGGCCATAACCCACCACGCGGGACAAATGCGGATTGGTGGGTGTTAACGACTGCAAATGCAGCCGGGACCAACGGCTTAACGTGCCTTCCGAAGCACGGAGGAGCTCGAGATAATAAATTTTTGGTCACCCATAATTATAATATAAATAATAATAGTTAATGCTAGTGAAGAATAAATCAAAATGATTATAAATAAAATTTTGAAGAATTTTTTGATAATCTGAGGTAATTTGAAATAAATAAAAAGTATCTATGAAATATCATATAGTATATCTAAAATCATTGTTTTATTTTAAAAAAATCAACATGAACCAACCGTCATCGGTTAAACCTAGCATGTGCCAAACTTTAATGGTAAAAGCCCGAGAAATTTACTACTTTTTATAAAATCCTTACATTTACCAACTCCTGTTGGTGCATCCTAAGACTTTCGAGAAAACCCAAAGGTTAACCAATATATGGGCTTTTATAGTAACATACGTAATAAAACCCACCCACCAATCCGCATTGGGCCCGCGTGGTGGGTTATGGCCCATCCTCCTTACCACCCATAAGGAAGGCCTGTGCCCCAGCAGTGGGGACATCAAAAATGGCTGATGGACGTAATACAATGTTAACTGTAATGTCATGTCACAGTATGAACAACGGTAGCAAAAGTGACTTTGCGAAAGAGTATCAAAACTAACAAACTAGCAACGCCGCAGATCGGCGATTCCGATGGCATTTCGAATCGCGCAAGTTCGCAAACTTGACTTTGAGTACATGGAGCATTTAATAGCTTTTCCGTTTCTCGTTATGATTTATACGACGTTATTATTTGTTTGACTCTGTAAAAGTACCCAGTTCAGATAACGCACTGGCCCATCATAATGAACAGAAACTAATATAACTTATAGGACAGAACTCGATGGCAGTTATAGCACCAGCTATAGTATACCTTCCTACCCCCTCTTGTATATAGGAGATTCTATTTGAAGAGGGGACGAGTGTAGGTGTTCCGAAGGTCAATTTACATTGGTCGAATGCACGGGTCTTTCATATAGCACTCGTAAATCAAAGATACCTACTGAAATTAAAATGGCTCTCCAGATTTGAGTAGATCCCTTGCGTTGTTTGAAAGGAGTTCACTATGTCGCGATCTCGGCATTTACCGCTCGTTTTTGGTTATAAATTGTAATTAATTGCGAGTAATTTCTTGCCTTGGGTAAAGTTATTGTTGTAATAAATTACTCTCAGAAGCATTTTGTATTGAATGCCATCGTATTTATAACGAGGTTATTGTGAATGTTCAACTATAATGTTTTGTTTTGTAGTGGTTCTGTTGTTCATCTTTTTCTCGTTTATTTTCTTACGTAATTAAGGTTAATTTTGATTTTTGAATTTGAGATTTTTGCATTCACAATGCTATTTTTACACAGTACTAAATAATATACTAGAAAAAATACGACTCGCACCAGATCAATACTCAGACGGGAAACGAACCCGCGACCTTTGGATATCCGGTCCAATGCTCTGACCGCTGAGCTACCGAGTTACTAGTGACATCGCCGAATTTCTTCTAGTATATCCTACTCTTACGCTGCAAGCCATTATTTCACCAATGTGAGGAATTACCTCGACATTCAATTGAAATATCTTTCCAGATATTTGGCAATCGATTAAGATGAAATAGCTATATATTTTTATTTTAATTATAAAGTTACATTTGGTTTGCTTTAATTCTGTGGTGGTCCGAGTAATGAATACACTATTTGACACTTGTTACTACTGTTATCAGAAGTAAGATAAAAGTGCAGGAAACACTACCCGACCTCGAACTCAACTCAACCTCTACCGCAGTCCACTCCTTGTAATACATCGCTTACAATTTAGAGTTTTATGTTATGACTCATTAACAAGCTCCGTTTTATTTGGTCAATGCAACTGCACACGCCCGCGCTCAATCCTAACTCAACTCAAACTCAACCCGAACTCAACTCAAACTCAACCCGTACTCAACTCACCTTAAATTATTCATCTGAACATTACACAGGATGTGTCTTATGTTGCAAAATTGTAAGCAATGTACTCAAAGTTATTTCAATGTGGGCTGCAGTTGAGGTGAGTTTGAGTTGAATTCGGGTGGAGGTCGGGTCGTGCGTTATCGTCTGATCGTAGCTGAGGTGATTCAACTGCTATCAGAGCTCTGATATTAAAAAGGCTCATTCTCCAAAAACCACGTTTGTTTATCAGACACATTGCAATCTCTTATTATTTGTATTTTAAAGAAATAAAAAAGGTAATTTGTATGTAACGTATTACACGTTTGACCGTATGCAAAGAATTTTCAGGTATCGAACTGAAGCAAGTTTTTGTATCCTAACTGAAATATCTTAAAAACGTGGCATATAAGAATGTACCAAAAAAGGCAGAAAGAACCTACCCAAAGCTTAAGACAAATACAAAAATAACGAAAGCCCCGTTTCGTCCCCACAGTACACAAAGTCCAAGAACCAAGTGATTACTGGACCCAAGAGAAACTAGGAGCAAATACACTCCACATCATACTCGTACTTCCTATTAACGAAAACATGATAAAACGTTGTCTTTTCGACTTCGGAGCTCCGCAGGTGAGATTGCCCCCGGCTGTTGGTTTAGGACCTACCCGACATTATTTGGCTTTGATTCTTACACACACATAGCTTTACATTTTATTAACTTGAAATATGTTTGAGGGCTCATTTTCGGTTTTCCCTTACACATTAATTTCGAGCTCAAAATTAATTGACTGTTACATTTGTTAAATTAAATTTTACTGGTGTTTTGCTCATGTGTGTTTTCAGGTTTAAGTTTCACTAGGCCAGTTAAATGGTCCTTCGAGCCGTACAATTTATTAAAGATTTATGAGGGACCGTTATCTTAATTAGTTTTAACACAATTATTTCATGTAATATTTTTTTAGCTCAGTAGAGCTAGAATGAAAATGTTACAAAAACATTAAGTAAGTACAAGTAAAGTTTTCTGCAATAAATATTCAATAGTTTTGTACTAAAACCACTATAGGTATAAAAACCAATGTCAAATATTAATGGATAAAGATCCTAAATAGGTACCTCAAAAATAATTTTCACACAAAATGTAAAAAGTGTACTCTTTAATGTTTATGTCCTTGTTGTTTATTCTAAGTACCTATTTTAGAATATTGCAGCTGTCTTACTCACAAAAACAATATATGAATTGTATCCGTAATACTATTCTATTGACGATATATTAAAAACATTCATCAAAAATAAACCAAGTCTTTTATTATCTTTATAAAAGTTCAAAAGTGTGATTGAGACGGCTATCTGAGCTTAAAAATGTTTTTAAGCTCTGAAGCGAGTTATAACATCGTCCAGGTATTACTACAAGAACTCGTTTGAACCGGATAACACCAGAACTCGACAATACACGGACAGAAATGGAGATTATCTTGGATTTAGGTAGCGGAACAATTTCCCAACCCAGATTAAAGAAGAATCGATTAAAATTCAGACCTAGAGTCTCCAATAGAGATTAGTGGTTAGCTGTTCGATGTATTAACTTAAGGCGGTTGTATGAGTGAAAGTGGCGCCCTCAGAGGTTTCTACTTCTAGCAGTGACTACGAGGGAATGTAACGATACCGTCTAACTGTGACCGTCTAAAAATTCCACGTAAAACATTATGAAAATTGAGTATTAGATATCACCGCGGCGCCACTTTTCATTACAACGAAATAAGTAACTGTTTAATAAAACTCTGATAAATATTAAAACTAGTATGATTAAATGGCAACTTTAGGCGTTTATTCAGATTGTAACTATACATTTAAATCAGGATAAAAAAACGCAAACATATAGTGGACACACGATGCACCCTTTTGATTTTTATTTTATGTTGACTTAACGTTTTTTTTTAAATCCAACTAAGTAGGTATATTATGTACGTCCGTATCCGTTTTTATGGTTGCTCCAATCTTCACTTTACCTTACTTACTTACTACATTATTACACACTATAATTTATTTAGAAAATTGCACGTTTACGTAAACGTTTTCAGTTTATAACCTCATAATAATTATGTCATATTGATAAATGATTTTGGTTCATACAAAAGGGTTAATAAATCAGTTTACATACACTAACAATAATAACCACAAATCAATATGTCCCTTAATTACATAGAGTATTGATTGTATCGGTAAAACACACTGTTGGCTGACGGAAAACAAAAGCTCATCGTATAAGCGTCCTTTACACAATTATTTTGGACGGCGTTAACTTAAAAAAAAAATATCACCACGCAGGGATTCCAACCACCACCCGGCCTTGTATTTGCTATAGCTTTATTTGTTTAGTATTATAGTAATATAAATTCATCGCGCTCTTCGGAATCGGTGCCGTTCATCGCCGAGCGGTATTCTCGCTCTAGGGAACGATTTTTCTTAGCGACAGAAAGAGATAGTGCTATGGAAAATATCATGAACGGTGTTCTAATATAGAAATTTTAACACTCAATCATCATTATATTTTTCTTTGTCTTGTCAAAGCTAACCTTGCTTGCAAAAAAGTAAATTTGATTAGTAAAAAAAAATATTGTAACATTTCAGAGAGTAATTTTAAAGCACCAATGAAAGTCATCCTACGTGATTACTTTTGGAACGTTTTCGATGCTTATAGCCGAAATACAAAGTCATTTCCTAATACACTTAGAGGTATTCATCGGCTGATATAATGTGAAGAATGAGCTTTGTCTGCTACTTAAGTAAATTGAAAGTAAGCGAGAACTGAGAACTTTGATTGATATAATTATAATTTTGAATGATATAACTCGCATTAATGTTTTTTTAATGTTGAAATATTAACATAGCTACTATGTTTGCATTTAATAACTTAAGCCTGTCATCACAGTTAGCTGTGTAGGAGTAATCGCCAATTTATATTGACGTATGGACCCGTTAAACTGAGATAAGTGCTTCATAAATTCATATTATAATTGTTGGTAAACAATACATGTGCAGGCAGAGTAAACTAACCTAATTCGGATTCCGAACCAATCAAACGGCCTTACGAACAGTCGATTTCTTCTTGTATACCTACTTTTAGGCTTCGCGCACGCGACCAACATAATAAATTATTGTGATTTATTTTTGTATTAACGCAAAACTAAACGTAGATAGCTGCAATGTGGCTGCAGATTTTAAAGCACTAAGCCGACAGAGAGTCGGACCTGTAGATTAGATATTAAGTATAGAATTTCATGACAGGTCAAGTTTTCATAATTACGTTTAATTTTTTTTATTTACAACTTTGTTTTTACCCGACTGCATAGAAAGGGTTATGTTTTTCGCGCGTATCTTGTAAGTATGTTTGTATGTAATATTCTTTATTACCTCATATCTTTCAAACGGCTGAACGGATTTCTATGATTAAGATATTATTATTATCGTTAGGTTTGTCTTGTCAGCCCAAGTGTTCTTAACCCGGCGAGCATGTGGTGAAAAAAGTTACACCGAGCATGTGGTGGGGTTTGCCAAACCCCAACATATAACTACCTATAAATGCCAATTTATTAAACCAAGACTTAAGAATTTATTCGTATTTTGAAATATGGTTTATATTTAGGGTATAAAATAAAAAACATTGTATATTTATATACTTTTATTGTATTATTTATCAAAAATACTAAAACATAACATTTACAAAAAACAAAAAAAAAGGAACTTCTGAAAAAAGAACTAAAATCAACTAATTCTTTAAAAAAAATATAAAATCAACTTTAAAAACTTAAAGAATATCAGACCCTCAATAACATATTTTTTTTAAAGAATTAGTTGATTTTAGTTTTAGTATTTTTGATAAATAATACAATAAAAGTATATAAATATACACTGTTTTTTATTTTATACACTAAATATAAACCATATTTCAAAATACGAATAAATTCTTAAGTCTTGGTTTAATAAATTGGCATTTATAGGTAGTTATATGTTAAAACTAACACGGAGCATGTGGCGGGGTTTGACGCACCCCACGAACATTAACACGCGTGTAGCTCCTGCGCTGGTTGACGCGACACTGCGCTCACGCCACTCTCCCCCCGCGGAGTACATTGGCTCCAGCTACTCGAAGCAACAAAACAATTGAGAGGCAAATTTGAAAAATACACGGCTTCGCGCAAAGCATGGGCATGTCACACCCCACCACATGCTCGCCGGGTTAAGAAGGTAGCGTTATAAAAAACCAAAACGGCGGCTGTACGGTGCTATTATATGTACTTAGTGAAAAAAAAAAAATTTTTAGAATACTGCAATATCTAACTATAGTTGTTGTTACAATTATTTTGCTAGTTCTGTGGTCAGGTGAGATTCAGAGGCCCATGTTTGATTCCCCGGCGAAGTAACTTATATAAAGGTTATTTGTGCCCGGAGGCCAAGTACGAATTTACCAATTTTGGTCTTTGTTATTTCGCCTGACTACTACCTTGCCTAAGTTTGTCGTAATAATAACAATGTTTAAATATTATTGTTTTGTTAGGTAGATCCTCAGTGAAAAGGATTTTCACTAAGATGCACTTACTTTCGAGATTTATTATCAGGCCATGAAATTCATTAATTTCAAGTTTGATGAATTTGATGAATAATTAGCTAGTGTTTTAGATTCTTGCACTCAAATGGAAGATTTTTGTTTATGTTAAACTAATAATACAAAATAGAGGGCTCCAACATTGATGAAATAATGCTGGCTTACATAAAAAGTATTTAAAAAAGTATTAAAATGATTCAATGAGTTTTCTGAAGACTCTGTAGCTCAAAGATTAAAGCATTCGCACGACGAGCGAAGGCTGCGGGTTAAGATCCTTTCTGAATCAGTTTAGACGTGCAGTTTTATTTTGTATAATAGTTCATCAAGTTGCTATCAAATAGATAGCGTAGGTACTTACCTCGTGTAAATAATAATTAAAATAATTGATGTAACGTCCTGTCAAGATTCAGCAACTTCTTTTACATTATTGATTGTGGTCAATATGTGAATGCATAATAAGTCATAATATAATATAATACTATGGCATATGTTTTTTTTGATGAGCATAACAACTTGTGGCATAATGTATAAACGCCAGAAAGTCGGTTCTGGCACTTCGCCGGCTGCTGCCGCGGCGCGCTCGTTTCGCTCGCTCGGCTCGTGCATTGTTGGCCGCAATGGAAACTAAGATCCGCCTCGTCAATATGCCAATGAAATCATTCTGCGAATATATCATTATGCGAAAAAACTTTATGCCGTTCCAAACCATATTAAGACTAAAAATTTCATGCGAGCCAAAACGCACCATATTTATTGCATACTTACGATTAACATTTTTTTATGTGAAATAACCCCACAAAGCTGTTATTTGCCGTATTTTTTTCTAATACATGTAACATATTTCCAAAAACGTTAGACTCGCACCAAGATTTTAAAAATGGAGGGATCAGCGTACTATAGAAGATATAAGCGGCGACGTTTACGATCGGTAAATTTTTCTGACGACCGCTCTAAGCACTTGGAGCTAAAGAAAATAGAATATTGTGCAGCTAAAATATATATTTAGCATCACCTCGGCTCTATTGATGGTGGGACAAATGGCACCGTTTGCACCGCAGACGATGTTATCAATTCAAAACGTTACGTTTGAATTCAATAAATTAATCTGATATCGCGTTTAGTATTTTTGGCTTACCTATGCGATTGTGTTTTAATAAAATATCTATAATGTGGCAAAGAGATAATTTAAATCGTATTTTCCTATTAATATTTTATACTTCGATTAAGTTTTTTATGTTGATTGAGCCTATTGGACGCCAGCGACTTTGCCATCATGGACAGTGAATATTTTTTTATCCCTCGGGAACAGATCTTTTTCTCGATGGAAGATAGCCTACCTATGTCTTTTTCTGTACACGTGTCCCTAACAATGTGCATGTAAAATTTCATGATGATCGATTAAGTATTCAAGTCGTGAAAGCGTAACAAAGAACTAAACAAACAAACTCACTTTCTCATTTATAATATTAGTTAGGATTAGGGCTAAGTAAGGATAATATAAAGTTAGGATTAAGATCTGTCTGTATGAGTGTCTTTCGTATAGAAAACCTGTTGAAGGCAGAAAGAATAGCCCATCGTGACATGGAAACTAACAGAATGCCGAATCCCAAATTTCGATTTCCATTTTAGGCTGTTGTAACGAATAGGCAATTCCAGTCCTAGTGGCCTTTCTTCGTGTGCCGGCAAGTGAAAGTCTCTGTTTAATACAGAGGGCCTACTACAAAAACATTATTGCGATAATCGGACGGCAGTAGTCGTTCGATTTGCGTAGTTTCCCTCCTTCCTGTTCTGAATAGTGTCACGAAGCGAACTTCGTCCGATTATCGTGGTTCACTTTTCAGGGCAGGCGCTCAGGGCCTTCTTGTATGCTACGTGACTCTATCCCCAGTGAAAGGCAGCTTTTTGGGCATTCAACCCGCTTCAAATGATCCAATCTGTTAGATGCCTGTTACTTTAAACATGTTTGATTGAATTCGATACCTATAGCTATAGGTACCGTATTCGTTTACCGAGAGACTTAAACGTCAAGAATTTTGATATCTTGACATGCACAAAACATGAATTTAGCAATGTGTTGTACACATCATTTCAATGTAAATTAACGGCAAAATAAAAAAAATGTTTGAAATGAACTAAATAAAAAGTTATTCGTACTGTTTTAATGGCTTCTAAGATAAAGGTCACTCGTTAAAACGAATACGGTTAGTATTGTTTGTTTATGTTGAATTGAAATTAAATGATGAAATATTTTTTCTCAGTAAAACTAAATAATTGTTGAAAGACATATGAATGTTTATTTTAATATGATAAATTAGAGTAACTTTACCGCAATACAGGTACGAGTATTATTGCAAGATAAAAACACCTTAATTTTTGTAAATGGAAAGACACAATTGGTCTTCGTTTATTGAATAACCAGTTATTAACTATCCTTAATTATTACAACCCTTTTACAATTTATAGTAACAGGAGTTTATTTATATATATTTTGTTTATTAATCAATTTTAGAAATAGTCAATAACTTACTCTTTTGATGCTCTATGCGTCTATCATTGAAGAAAGTACCTATTGATCACTTTCCACTCAGTAAGTTGTAATGTAACCCTACTACCTTTTTTTAGTATTTAGCGCTTTCTAGCAATAATGCAGTGTAGCAATAGTGCAACCCTGAAAGGGGGTAAAAAATAGAAAAAAGGAACATAAATTAAAAAAACCATAGGTTATCCATAAAAAATACATAAAATAAAATATATTTTGATGGTCAACATGCAATGGAGAGAGCCATGCTCGGCGTTTCCCTGCGTGATCGAATCAGAAACGAAGAGATCTGCAGGAGAACTAAAGTAACCGACATCGCTCGAAGGATTGCTCAGCTGAAGTGGCAATGGGCGGGACACATAGCGAGAAGAACCGATGGCCGTTGGGGCGGAAAGGTTCTGGAATGGCGACCGCGCACCGGACGGCGCTCCGTGGGTAGGCCCCCGACAAGGTGGACCGACGATCTGGTGAAGGTCGCGGGAAGCCGCTGGATGCGGGCAGCGCAGGACCGATCGTCGTGGAGATCCTTAGGGGAGGCCTATACCCAGCAGTGGGTGTCGTGCGGCTGATATGATGATGATGAAGTACCTATTGATCACTTTCCACTCAGTAAGTTGTAATGTAACCCTACTACCTTTTTTTAGTATTTAGCGCTTTCTAGCAATAATGCAGTGTCCCTCAGTGCAACCCTGAAAGGGGGTAAAAAATAGAAAAAAGGAACATAAATAAAAAATTCCATAGGTTATCCATAAAAAATACATAAAATAAAATATATTTTGATGGTCAACATTATTGATGAATTAATATTTTTACTATTTAATAAATGTATACAAATATAATATCTTCTAAATTAGTGGGCCGATTACTTTGGAATAAGCTACGTACTTGGCAGTGCGATTAAAACGATAAAAATCTTAAAAAAACTATTTTCAATAAATAAAAACTATAATGCGATTAAATTAACGATATATGCGGTGATCGCTGCAACTTTACTCGAGAATGTATATCAAAGAGGAAATTTTACAGATTAAAATACGTCGATTTGTACCCCAAGCGTTGAAATACCGTTAAAAAAAACGATACAAAAAAAATTACGTTAAAATACCGTTAAATATTTTGCTTTGCATTTTGTGATTTAAGCTGCCCAACATGCTATTTTTATCATCTCAATTAGGATAATAGTCACCTTTTTTATATATGTGTATGGTGTATGGTATGTCCAGTAGCTTCTGATGTCGTAATACCATAAAGTCGAGCTTTCGACTTAGGTACACACGACAGCACGTCAGGATATACAGTTAAACTAAGAAAACAGCTTTCATTACGTAGAGCATAGAGACGGTCTCAAGGTCAACATGCATGTCTGAGGTGCCGTTGTGTGTTCAATAAAATAAATATGATATTTTTTTTTACTTGAGTAAAAAAATAATTGATTTCTTGCTTCTAATGGCATTGCATCGACTATCTTTAAATGGAATTATCAGATAATAAAACTTAAATTTACTTTCCCTTTTAATAATACAAGGTGTAAAAAGACCCTCAATGAAACCGAATTCCGCCCATCATCAGAATCATTTTTGTCATTTACCTATAGACTATACCTGGGAAATCAATAGCTATTTACTAATTTTATAAGTAACACGCACGTAAACGCTGCCTTTCAACTTATATTACAGAATACATAATAATATTTCATATTTTTTATCTTAAGAAACATTATCAAAATTTTAACTATTTTCTAACAAAGAATGGCATCAAAACGTTATCAATCAATGTATCTCATTCTCATGCGCACGCACGTAAACGCTGCCTTTCAACTCGGCCGCACGGCTGTGTTGTGTAGCACGCTCTCGCAGGCGCGGTCTGTTGCGCACGTTACATTGCGTGGTACTGCAAAGCAATGCTTTTTTAACACCAAAAACGAACCGCTCCCACTAGACTCGGTATCATATTTGGTTAGTGCATTGGGCCGGAATCCTAAGGGTGCGGGTTCGAGTCCCGTCTGAGCTGCTACGGGTGAGTCGATTTTTTCTAGTATTTTTTCAATTATATTAAGTAACCAAAAATGAAATTCGTTTCCCAGCTATAATTTCGAACTGACTTGATGGGCCGAATACGTAGACCTCGGCTTCGTTGAAGGTTTTTTTACACCCTTTATTTTGAACTGTGAATAAGAAAAATAAATCGGTTTTTCTCAGACCGATAAAAAACCGGTTTCTTTTTCTTTTTGGGAATTTAGAAATTGGGATTTGTTTTATCGTAATTTTAAATAAGTACCTATCCGAATAGGTACATTTATTTTAAAATTCCGATAAAAAAATCCCTGTCTTCATTAATCCGGACGCCACACGGCTAGACGGTGCGGTGCGCCTATTGTGATCATAATAAAGTAATTGTACTTACCTACGTATTAAGTCAAGGAATTTCTTTCAGATAATTAATTGTTGAATAATTTCAGTGGTTGTTAATTCAACTTACTTTTTTTATTCCTTTCAGGGTATTACCATAATCATCTTTCTTTACTTTCAACCGAACCCTTAGCACGAACAGCAACAAAAAAAAACGCGCGTAAAATCATTCGATAGATAAATTTTGTATTGGAAATTTGTACAGCGCCATCTATCGCTGATAAGCGAAATGAAATTTTCCATAGAGACTTATCTATCGAGTAATTTTACGCGCGTTTTTTTCTCGATAAGTAGCTGTTCGTGCTACGTATAAAACGCAAAATGTCTAACTAGCAAACTGGCTAAAATCAATGTCTAAAAAGCAAGTTGGCTTAAAAGCAAAATGCTTAAAACTGATATTCACTAAGACGCAGAAAGTTTAAAAAGCAATTGGGCATAATAGCCGAATACCTAAAACTTACATCACCTAAACCGCGTTAGTTTATATTTTCTTTGCCTAAACAACGCAACGCCAAAAAAGCAATTTGTATGTTATAAAGTATACTTTTAATTTTTTCTTTCCATAATGTACACCCATTATGGGAACTGTACATTTTGAACCTGAAGGTTTTAAATCCCTCGGGAACAGGGCCTACTCTCTGAAAGTCTTTTTCACTCCTCTTGCTCAAAAAGTGTGTCATTGTAACGTACAAGAGTCGAAATAAAATAGCATAATAAGCCCTAGGGGATAAAGTTTTTTCTTTTTTAATGTTTGTCTATTACCAATGAGCCTACTAAAACGAAAAAGTCTTTATTCATAATCACGAATAAAAACTCGCTCGACTTAATACTAGGGGTCTATTACAAAAAGTTTAATGCGATACACGCAGCTGCGTCCGTGCTTCATTCTGATTGATTCCTATTACAAAGCATTTGCTTTTGCGATATTGCAAAGTGATTGCGTAAATTTGACAGTTTCTCTCTAGTGGATACGGATCCACTAGAGAGAAACTGTCAAATTTACGCAACGAACGAACGAACGAATAATGACGGCATTATTCGTTCAATAGACTATGGACTACGATAGCTACATTGAAAATATTTGTAATAACTACAACCGACGAACGAACTGCGGACGACTATCGTGACCAAGTTTCGTAATAGGCCCCCAGTTTCTCATTCTTATTTTTGAAAATGGAACTAAAAGCATCTCTTTGGTGAAATCATAGACTTATTTATACTCTGTGTACAGAGTGAATCGTAGAATGCGTGTTTGTGTTGCTTAGCTGCTACAGCATAAATTTAAAAAAAGGTACCATGGCGCTAAATCTTTAGAATTTTTCTATAATTACAAACTGATTGAATTGTGTGACTGTAATAGGAAAGAAATAATTTTAATCTTTTGCCGTCAAGCACAAATCATTTATTTAAATATTGTACAAAAAGTTTATGAAGTGATTGAGGATAGAAAAACGAGTGGATTTGTTTACGGAAGTAGGTATAAACTATTTAATATTGTATTTTATTTTCTCGCAATCGTAGTGAAAAGTATAGTGTAACACACGACGCTAAAACCCATTGTAACTCGGTTTCTATTTATTCCCTCGCTAAAGCTCGGGAATAAAAATACCTCGTATGCAATGGGTAATTTTAGCGTCTTGTATAACAATCTACTATTTCTGCTCCTAGCTAGCCATTTTTCGTTCTATGTATTTTAGAATTTTAGATTTTTAGTCGTTTTGGATCTTATAGTCCTTTAGCGATTTAGGCATTTTGTGTTTTAGGCATTCTGCGTTCTAGACATTTTACGAATCAGTTATTATGAACTTTAGGAATTGTGCTTCTTAGGCATTTTGCGTTTTAGGCATTCTTCTTTCTATGCATTATGTGATTTAGTAATTTAGCTACTAAGGCATTTTGCGTTTTAGACGTCGCGCTCATAAGGATCAGATCCAGATTCATTATTATTTTAAAAGACAGACTTCTGTTTTAGTTGTCATTATGTTTATAAGTGTCGATCGTAATTATTATTTAATGATAGATGAAACATATCTACAGTGGGAGTCGAACCACAGTCTGCATTCTTATTTTCCAATGACTGATAGGGAATTAATGAAAATTAAATAAAACAACCGATTATTGTTTGAACAATGTCCATATTATATTTATTACCACATACACACGGCACGATGTGAACCTTGTCTTAAATCATTGTATTATAATAGGTATATGTACATTGCACAATGTGTATACATACATCGCCATACACGCGCGCCCCGAGAGGCTGTATGATTATATATCTCATAGTATTATGTACGTTATATAATGTAATATTTCAATAAGAAAGTGCACGGGTGCACGTATCGGGGCGGCGGACATACCCACCGCTTTTTACAAAACTTTTGATATTATCATTATTTTAATAAAGAGATGCCGTAAAAACTATTTATTCATCATTACGATTTATATCCATATTGTATACAGATTCATGTAACATATTATACACGAAGAAATGACGAAAATAATGCGCCGAAGCCGCGACTACGCGTCGCGGTTCGTTCGCCTATCGTTATCTCCATTCTCTAAAATTTTAAATGTACATGACACCAAATTCGAACGTATATAAATCCAAATTTATTTAATGTAAAATCTTAGGTAATTGATTTTTATTGCTATAGAAAATCAGTCAGCACGCGAAGCACGCAATCGAGAAGTAACCGCGAGAACGAAACCAAGCGGGCGGCGTTGCGCGGGGTGTGGGTCGGGGAGGCGGGTGCGGGAGGCGGGGTGCGGGGCGGGGCAAGGATGCGCGAGCGCCGGCGGCGCGCGGCGCCGGGGCCCCGAGCCGACGCGGGCCCGGGGCCCGACTCGCCGAGTCTACGGTTCGAGTACTGCGAGGTCAAGGATCCGTTACTTCTAGACCTACTGTCTCATCCCGACTGGCCCGAGAGCCCAATCCTGTGAGACCGAAGGTCCAAGCCGAGGCTTCGGGTTCAAAACCGAGTAACGGGTCCGAGACCGACGAGCCGCGACCGCCAAGCCCGTTTGTGAATTCTCATAGCTATACTCATAGACACGCTCTGATGCTGCGATGTAACAACCGATCGGCTGGGGTCGGTTCGTGCGGAGCCAATGCGCGTCCGGTTCTACGCGAATAAGTATACCTTTGGTCCTTGAAACATTAAGTTGGCCATCGCCGAATATGCAAAGCTACTGATCTATGGCCGCCACAGCGACTCTACGAACTTTACCAGTCTGTCACGTTATTAGATTAAAATTAATTATTATCTTTAATAACAATATAAAGTAGATCGAGTGTAAAATAACGTAGAATGTCATTATACAAAATATAATAAATTATCTTTTTTTATTTTATTACACATACATACGATAAGTCGCAATATTAGGATCACAATTAACGAATTTTTTTAAATAAATTTGAGATCTCGCTTATCATTACATAGTCTTTATTCTGATATAGAACACATCTCTAAAATGGTGACTGAAAGAAACTAATGCGTATACGAAAAAGCGAGAGAGGATAGCGCGGCGGTGAGGTGACGACACGGACGGCACCGTGCCTGCGCGTGCGCAGTCCAGTGCCCCCCGCCCCCGCCACCCACACCGCCGCGCCAATGAGTCACTTTTACGTCACGGACTACAAAATCTGCCGATCTACAAATCCCTTACAGTTAAATTAATATCAACGAGCCAAGAATCCTTCGAAATAACATTGACTTTTTACGGTCATAACTATTTTAAATGCAAAATCTTAAAGTACCCTATACATGATAAAATTTTGATAATCCCTTTTATAGTCCATGAATAAAAGCCCTAAGGGTGATACTAAAAACAACCTCACAAAATCGTATTAACAAACCATAACAACAACAATGAAACTAATATTCGTCAAGCTAATCCTTATTGCAGCTCGAATGAATCTAATATCGATCAGATGGTATCTAAGCAGCGCCAAACTATGACCGATTACACACTGCCTTTTTAACTGACCTAGTGTCGGCTAATCCTCACATAGATAATCGTCAATCATTACAGAACTAACGAAGGCGTATTCGAAATTTCCCGAGAATTTAATACGAGTGTGGGAACAAAAATAGTGATTTTCTCAGCGGCAAATTTCGAAGTTCCTCCAACTATTTTGTAGCTTACGTAAATCTTTGGTGTTACGGTTATCAGGTACCAGGTCTTTAAAAAAGCAAGCGTATACAATGTCGCTGTAGATAGGTGTTTCGTCAGATTAATTGACGGCAGACGGACGGTGCATCGGTCGCGCATACGGCAGTGAGGCGCTCGCCTTACTTTTGTTCAGTCTAGGCTAACCATACGTTTACACTTTTGACAGTTCTTATGCCCTTTATCTTAATTAAGATCACATCTGTCATTAGTGGAAACATAACATTAGACTTGGCTGTACACATGCGGGCTAACTATGTATTTACAAAATCGTGATTGGATCGTCTCGATGCAGACGCGGCGAACCGATGGCTTCTCACGAACGCGGCGAAACGAACTACCCTCACTTTACCTTTGTTAGTATTTTTGTTTGTACTCGTACTCGCACGGGGACAAGCGGCCGTGTGCGCTTCTCCTACATTAAAAAGGTCGGTAAGAAAATATAATTATAGTGAGGATGTGAAAGTGAATGAGACGGGTCCTAACAATTATAACATCTCATCGTAATAATTAAATATTCTAAGAAAAAATGTCTTAAATACCTATAACACCGTAAATATAAAACAAATAATTACGTTAATTTGTTAGGTATGATATCGTTACTCCGACCGTCCTATAGACTTCACACCTTCGATTTCATTATCAATTTCCTAGCTAACGTTTAACAACATAATCGCGGTCGCGTCTCTGCGGTGTGCGCGCGGGCGCTCGAGTTGCCTGCCGCACGTGACGTCATCTCAGCGAACGAACCAACTCGGCACGAACATAAACGCGAAGCGTCCCACTAACACTCCATTATTCAATTAACTACATACTCATAAGTAATAAATTACCTTTAAAAAGAATATTGATTTATTTCGTATCATTTTCAATATTTTTTTTGTAACAGGAAACATTTATATTTATAACGTATTTATATAATAATAGCATTTAAAAGATTGTTTATTATTATTACCTATATTTTAATACCTAGATTTATAATATTAATGTTTAATTGATGTAGGTAATGAGTAATAATAATAGTAAATAACGAATGAATGCAACATAGGTGCATTTGTGTAGCGAGCGGCGGCGGGGCGTGTGCGCAAATCGCGCGTAGCACCGTTTCAAGAGGCCGCTACGAGGCGTAGCGGCCGCTACGAGATGTAGCGGCCGCTACGGGACGTAGCGTCCGTCGCATGGGTACTACGGGCTACGTAGGCGATACGCCCCGCGGCTCTTCCTAACTGCTGGAAACTAGACAAAGTGGTCGATAAAAATGTCACCAGTACCTAACGAATATGATTAATGAATTGACTTCATATTTTATTCTATTACCTCAAACCTGCGCCTTTCGCTGAATTTTTTATTTATCCCTGTCTTTATTTTATTGAAATATTAGTGTCGTGTAACTAGTACCGTCTGTACGAAAATTTACTTTTAGAAATATTATTTTTATTAAAACTTTAAATACAACTAAGTACGGTGTGACGTGTGACTCCACCTCTTAAGTGGAGTGTCGTAATTTTTTCAACAGTACTCTTACATTAAGGTAAATACAATCGTAAGAAACAATGAAATATTATTACGAAATGCACAAATTGTTATTTATTATAATTACAATACCTACTTTCAAAGGTACAATATAGAAACGAATTATTATCTTAACGCGATGAGAGATATCTGAAATGTTCCGACTTAGCTTTCCAAAACGTCCTTATGAATCGTTAATATATGATCATTATTATCCTTAGGATAAAATTTTATATCATAATACATAATATTAGAAGTATGTATAACTTGTAACTAACATAGTCTTATACGGAAGTAATCGAGAAACTTGTCGCTACTGAAACAGAACAGCCGTTCAAAGAGGTGATTTTATACAATTCGAATTAGGCAAAAATAATTACATTCATAGGTAAAATATGCGTAATATATAATAGTATAATTATGTTAATATTTGACATTAATATTAAAAATAGATAGAATTAAATATGTGTTGGTGGACGAGCGAGGAGGCGCGCGGACGCTAGAGTCGCGCACCGTTATTGTCTCCGGTCTCCAGCCAGTGGCAACCACGCGACCACGCCCAGGACGCGCGACCGCGCGACCGCGCGACCGACCGCGCCGCCGGCCGACTCCGTGCGGCGGACAGGAGGAGCTTGACCACCACTCGTGGTCGCACTAACCACTCTCAACTACCATACCAAAACTTGCGATTATTATACTGAATGCGAAACGCGCTCGAGGGGTACGAATCCAAAGGAAATCTAGAGAAACGAAACGACCCGCGCGCGTTGTACACACACAGTTACACCTTAGATTGAATTTAACTATGAATAATAAAATATTTAAGATATAATATGTATTTCCCTGCAATACAATTGTCTAGACGCAACATTATATAATTATGATGATGAAATGTATTTTTTTGTAGTTTAAATAGTTTATTACTCTGACAACACATCTACAGTAGTACAGTCGAAAGCGAGAAAATTTGAAAAAATACCTTTTCAATCGATATACTATCTCTCGTTCATACGACAAAAAGTAGATTACTGTTATTTACAATAGACGAGGTTTCCTCGTGTCGGGTCGGGTGAAAAAGGGTAGGGTCGGGCCGAGTGGGTAGGGTTGGTGCGATCGAGACGCCGCAGTCCGTGCGAGGTGGGACGGTCGCGATGTGCGCGAGCGCTGGTTGCGCGGCGCGGGCGCGGTGGTGCGCGGTCGCGGCGCGGCGGCGCGGCGGTGGCGGTGGCGGAGGCGGTTGCGGGCTGGAGGGGTCTCGCGGCCGGCTGCGCTCAGGGGATGCTACGCGCCGCCACACCGCTCGCCACCTACACAAAACATTACCCAACTTAGGTAGGGTTACCAGATCTAATTATCCTGACAAAAAACCTGATTTCTACTAAAAAATCCTGTCAATTTGCTTAGTTGATTATATTTATTGGAAAGTTAGTTGATTATTTTACTAAAATGTATTGTTCGTTACCAAAAAGAAAGATAAATAAATCTTTATTTTTAAGGTTTGTCTGAATATTCCAAAAAAGTCCTGACATTTTCCCAGTCCGGCCGGAATCCTGACAGTGACTAAAAAAGCCTAACATGTCAGGATAAATCCTGACGTGTGCTAACCCTAAACTTAGAAATCTGCCAGTAGAAAAAATATTTAAATAGCTAAAAACAGTTTGTTAGTTCTGTTCGTTACCGATACGAATGTTCATATTTATATTTTCAACTTGATCGTTTACAATAATTATTACTGTTAAAAAATTAAAGGGAAACGAAACTACAAACAGCTAACCATTAATTTTTGTGGCCGCCAGTAATTCTTATGAGAACATTTAAAAAAACATTTGTGTTAATTTTCAGTGTTCATTTCTGCCGCGCAACGATTACACACGCCGGCATTTTTATTGCGCTATGTTCACCGTAACGACATTTTAATAGAGTAGGACGAAAGTGCACATAAAAATTATACTCACGTAAAATATTTGTGCTATAACACTTTCAATGATAACCGTTGGTAAAAGCCGCAGGAATCAGTGGTCCCTGGAAATAAAGGAGAAACACTGTAAGTATCGATGAAAGGTTTGTTAGTCGCAAAAAGTGCAGTCAATACAAGCGAGTCGTGTATAAAATTAAATTAGTTAATCGGATTGGTGGTTCATAATTGAATAGGGGTATAAACCGTTCAGTGGAACATTAACCTCTCCTGGGGCAGATTTAAAGGTAGTAAGTTTGGTGTTCGCAGTCGATAGAGCGGTAGCGGGCGGCGGTCGGCAAAATAAAAACAGCGAGTGGATGAGTTAGAGCAGCGCGCGACCGCTCGGCAGCGGTAATTACACCGCTTGTTCTCCCTGATTTACGGTTATTGCCCGCGGGGCATTCCCGTTACCTAATAAGACCGTTTTACACCCGGGAACCACATGCGCCGACCGGCCGACGGCTGGACCGTTCATTCTCTCATTAGCGACGTATTTGTTTTGCCCCAGCGATTACGGACGATTGAGTTAATATCCCGTTTGATATATGACGCGACTGAAACGGAAGGGTGGCTTAGTGTTGCGCGAGAACTCGCCTTCTCTCCGCGAAACGGTTCCCAGTAAATGTTCCCAGTTCCAATGTAAACATGTAAGCGTAAAATCTTACTTCGCCGCAAAATTAGTAAAGTGAAAAACGAAAAGCTAGCGGTCAACGTTCAAAAATTACAGCGTACCAATGCTGCTATAAAAATTAAGGAAGCTTTCGAGCGTAGTATGAAAAATGTGTTCGAGATACAAGGACGTGAGGAGTTAAGATCTCGGTGGCTGGAGGCGCCGACAAGCAATGAAGACTGATGGCGTCTAAGGCAGCAGTTATGGAGCGCGGTCGCAGTTTTAAAAAGCCATTACAGGCAGTGCACCGCGTAGATTGCTCGCCCGCTCGCCTCATATTTCGGAACACTTTATAATCGCATCTCTCACGCTTTGCTCGCTCGCTAACTTATGGTGATTACGCTTTAAGAGCGACAAGGAAGATCGGTTCAGTAATGAGATTGGACCGTCTCGCTAAAATTTTAGTGTCGTCGACTGCTAATTGCATCTGCGGTGCAGGGCTATCTTCGGAATTACTGGCGCTGCGCTATCGACGCCAGAGTCTTTATAGTTATTTTTTTGGTTGTAATTTGAGTTTTTTCCACTTTATCATTATTTTTATTCTGTTTTATTAACTAGTTGCTACTTTTGTAAAAAATATCCAGTGGAATTTTTAACAGTTTAAATAAATATTCAACTTAATAAAAATTTAACATTGAAAAACAAAAAAGACAATCTTTTCACAATTTTTTCGTCGAGATTGTTAAAATATTTAATTAAATAAATAGCAAAGAAATGCAATTATAGACTACCAGCTGTTAACCCTTTATAAAGCTTTTGCTAGGGCGAAATAGCTAGTTAGTAAATAATTTTAGAGAAAGAGAGTAAATAGTAAAAAATAATAAATTTCTAACATCTCGAATCGCAAATCAAAAGCCCTGAAGAAAAACAAAACAAAACAAACATTAATTTGAATTCCGTGACAGTCGAAAGTTTCGGAACAAGGACAATTTTGGGAATTGCCTTCATTTGGTCTTACTCCAATAGGCATTTTGAATATGACGTAATAAATGAAAAAAGTTAGAATCAAAAGTTAATAACTTTATCCCATTCATCTCGCAATAATATTAATGTGGAACTTTGTTTTATAGGCGCCTACGATATAACTTAAAAAACCTGTTTTAAGGGAATTTTAAGAAGTTTTAATCGAAAAGTTAAGTTTGAAATTTTAGTACAAATTCTATGTCACGATTAACCTAATTTAATTTTAAAGAGAGTTAATTGATTATGTTTTCTTGCATTTGATTGTGTCTTTATAATTGACTCTTTATTTGAAGATTAGCATGTGAGAGATAAGAAAAGCATTTTACCTATACCTACTTAATATAAACTGAAAACTTAAAAACTTTGTAAATAAAAAACTTTTTTGTTAAAACATATTCCCATTCAATATTGCAAGGAAGCAGTTACAAACCAAAAACCATTCAATTATTATTCATAAATAATTAAAACAAGTTTTGTTTGTCAGTTATTAATTATTTTTTTCGGATTATGTCATAAAACTAGTTAGTAAATGAACGGGGTTTCTTAAATATCTCTCAAATAATTGATTAAAAATATATTTTTAAATGAATTTGGATAAAAAACAATTATAAATTTTATTTTAACAAACTAGTAAAAAATGTTTAGCTATATTAGTTTCAGCAAACGAATGAGAGATATTAACAAAACATTCCATATATGACGTTCCCACGTGATTAAGTTGATTTTGTTTATTGATTTTAAACCGTTAAAAGTTACTGAAACGCATATTCGCTTGTGATTTTTTTTAAGTTACTTTACAGCTTAGAGCATCGCGACTTCCTTGCCGGAACGCGACTGCCGTGCCGGACGGAAGCCGCGTTGCTTTAAGCTTTACACTGAAAATTTTTGAACGAAGATTTTAAAATAAAAAAGCAATAACTTTGGTTGGTCAAATATCTTTTAAAACTCAATATTCAAACCAAAATGATTGCCTTTGCCTTGATCAATCAAAGTCTAATGAGAACGCCATATCAGCAGTTAAAGAAGCACACTCACTGGGGTGTAATTGAGGGGCGCGCGGCTTACTGCGATCGCGGGGAATCCTGACGGCTGGGGGCTCGCTGCTTGCACGTATCCGACGCTGTCCGCCGCGGAGCCGTATACGTCAAGCGCGGGGCCCGGCGAGCTCGCGGCGGGGAATCCAGCGCGGCCGCCGGCTGCGTGCGGCGACGCGGGCGGCCCGAACCCGGCGGCTGCCGCTTGGTAGTTGTTCATCACTGCGGACGGGTAGAATTCTGTTGTGAGTTTGTGCAGTGTGCACACTGCTTTAGGTTAAGGGTTGCCAGGTTTAGTATAAATAAATTTAAATATAAGATAATGTTTTTGCTTTTAATATAATGACAATTACAAATTAAATACATTTAAGTAAAATAATAAATAATTTCAGTTTGGAATGAAAAATAATGTTACTTGGTTTTTCTGATGAATTTCTTTGTAAATAGATTTTCACAAACTGACAACCCTGCACATTACTTTCGATTCCATCCTTACTAATGGACGAAGCAATCAACATTATTATTGCTGTTAAAATAATTTGTGTGATTGTATTTGTCCAATTTAAGTTTGTGTATTGTGTTAATATTTAATTAAAATAATATGTTTCCATTGTGATAAATATGTGTGTGTTACATAGCCGTTGTTAACAATAAGGTACGTCGTTAGCAGAGCACATAAAGCGACAAATCTTGGCCGTTTTGAGGTGTGATAGGGTTGTATGGTGATGAGTTGATAAGAGGCGTCCTCGTCTCACCTGAGAGCGCCTGCGCGAGCAGCGGTGTGTTGTTGTTCGGTGTGAGTTGGCCGTTGGTCAGGTCAACTGCAAACATACACACGGTTCGCATTCCGAACGACTCACAAACTCGTTAGTCACACATCCATGACTGAACCATCGATACCCTAGACACCGACGTCACATTGCATGAATAATTTACCCGAGAAGCTGTAACGAATGACGGAGCCTAGATTATGTGTCGGAAAACAAAAAAAAATAACACGTTTGTCACGTGCATTCAAATGAAAAAGAGAGCTAGAAGTTTCACGGGTATAAATCACAGAGGGCGAAAAAACTTTTACAAAATATCCAGTAAATTATCTGACGTGAGTTCTCGGTGGCACGCGGCGGTCTGCTTATTGAATAGGGAAGGGTATTAGCATACGCCGCACGTCGCCGCGTCTTGACGCCGCCCGTCGCCCGCGCCCGCGCCGTCCGAGTTACGCATTTCACAACTATTCCACTTAGCGAATACTTTTTCATAATTAGGTAGTTTCATTTTTTTTATCTTCGTTTCTTCGTCCACGCTCTTTTGTTTTAAGTGTCTTCTATAAGTTTTTATATATCTATATATAGCTTCAGTTTACAAACAGTTTGAGTATCACAACTCAGCAACCCTATAATAGCACAATCCTTTATATGTTCTAAGTAGTTCGTCGTAAGTTAAAAAGTTGCCCCCGGCAATAGCCTTGAAATATCACGATTGGTGATTCTCGTAAAAGGGAAAATGTTTACATTTCTGCATGTTCATAGTGTCCCCATTACCCCATTGGCTTGTACGACAAATTTTATTTTTGTCAGATGCGCGAGTTATGACTTAGTGTGAAAAATGGAGGTCCGCGGTCGCACCAGGTGATTACCGGCCTGCGAGTGACTTGGCGAAAAAAGTACAATATAAGTAATGGAGGATGGATGATAGATCGCGCGGCCGTACGCTCGGACGCTCGCGGCCCGCGCTATGCCCGCACAAAATGCTGACACATTTTAATAACATTACTCCGGACGTGAGAGGCTATTTACTCGAGGGCCACTGTGTAATAAACAAGAATTTGATAGCGTAGACTCGTCTCTTGATCGTTTGTACGATCATTCTTTTCCCATTATACCGCAGTCATTATTGATCAATCGGGCGGACCTATTTGTTTCCATTAAATATTTCGTTGATATGCCCTCGACAATACAAACAAATATTGACTGCTTTCTATATACTGACTAGATAAAACGTTAATAAACTGGTCGTAAACAGTGTACCTAATCCCTCAATCAGAGTTTACGGCCCGCTTCACAACAAGTAAAATCACAAACAGACACGAGTAACCCGTGAGAGTCTTGTTC
The DNA here is from genome assembly GCA_950108535.1 of Agriphila straminella. Lineage (NCBI taxonomy): Eukaryota > Metazoa > Arthropoda > Insecta > Lepidoptera > Crambidae > Agriphila > Agriphila straminella. The sequence continues at coordinate 13,715,941 of OX467309.1, read as the reverse complement.
CACCTCAAATAATTTACGACTTAAATTGAGTTATCAAGCGAACGGCGCGAGCTATCTACACCGGTCATATCTGCCCCCGACGGTTACTTACAGTTAAACATATGCCCCAAATGTAATTTGTGCGTGTAATAGTTGAAGTTCCTTCAAGCTTTGCGCAGCAAAGGAGCCAGAAAATTAAGTCATCTAAGCAGAAACCGTGCTCACTTGCCAGTACATGCGAGTGCGAGCGCTCTAAAATGTATTGTAACTTATGCATGAATGTGACGTCAACAGCGCTAAAATCGGTTGACTTTTTAAAGTGACGAGTTAATACAAACGTTTGCATTCCGCTGTTTGATAGCGTCAAATTAATTCAGCCCCTCGTTATTTGTGAATGTTTGCAGGTAATTCGTGAAGTATGTCGCTCGTATAAAGGTGAGCACACATTCATCTATAAATTCAGAGGCCGTCTTACGAGAGCTATTCGAACTTTCATAATTGCGAAGTTCGGCAAACTTAATAATTCTTCTTCTGAAGTGGGATGACGGTCGAAGGAAATATTCACGGGGTGTAGTACGTACTCTCGCCCTACCAGCTAGTATATTACGTGGGCCTTTTTATGTATAACAATGTTCAACTCCACTTCGAAAATCGGGGCCGGAATTTTCGCAAGGTATGTGCGGGTGCTTTAGTGTTACATGAGAAATAGGAGTTGGAACGAAATTTGTTCGCAGTTATGGGAATAAAACGTGAAAAGTTAGTATTCGACGAAATGGGAACCTTAAGGATGCCCATGACAACTTTTGAAAACTTTTAATTCATGTTAAAAAGGTTGTGGTGTGATTTAAAACGAGTGACGCCTTTTTGCCATGTTTGAGTCACTAACATAAAACGTTGATAAGAAAGTTTTAGTTTAAGTGAAAATAAGTCGTATGTAAGCAAGGTTAAATGCCACCATTAAGCACCGAAGTTCCTTTAAAACACTCGTAGATACCGTATAAAAGTTGCGCGCGCCCATCCCTCACGAACAAGATCCTAATACTTTATTCCACTTGGCTCGATTGAAATGTTTTATTTGAGCGTTTACGGGATAACCTGGCTCCCACACATCGCAACGCAAACGTGTATTTAATAGGTGCCATCAATAACTCCTCGCGAAAATGATACGCTTTTGCGAGTTTTCGATCGCTTAGCCGTTGGGAGTTATCTCAATTGCAAATTAATCGAATTTCTATGCTGACGCTGCCCGCACGCACGCTCATTTGAATTACAAAGAAGGAGCCGTGTCCTTTCTTTAAACCTCACGAGATTTCAGCAGTGTTGCTGACTACTGCCTCGTAAAATAAATGTCCAGTCTTTCCCAAAATGCTCGGTGTCGTGGTTCAGCCATAGATTATATAAGACGAAAAACATGAAAAGCCACATTAAAAAGCATTATGAATCTTGAGAAACAACACACAGGATTAATAAGAAAACTTTTTCTACAGTAAGCTAGTTCTTCAATTAATATTTCTACCCATGTAGTCAAATTTAAATTGCGGATTAGCACCGCTTACTTCTACAATTCACTACAGCTTAAATAATTATAACTAATCTATAATTTCAATAGAAAATTGACTATTCTAAATTGCTTCGTTTTGTAACAAATTATAAAACTTTATACTATTTTTATTACTTTGATATCTTTACTTCATTCTAAGGCACAAAATGTATTAGTCACGATAAAAATCTATTCTAGTAACAAATTCTTATAACTAAACAGTAATAAAATACATCTATAAAAAGAGTTTGCACCACCAATCACAAAATAATTTGTTTTACCACCTATTTCTATTGGCTTACTTTTCTACCTACTGTCTCAAAAAGCATTTCAAAAATTCAATTTTGTAATTTTTTTAAAACACTTACTTACGTCTAGATATACTTAAGCTCGACTATGATACAACAATTTTTTAATCACCCGTTTCTTTTCTAATTCTAGAGTAACTATTTGGAGAATTTCTAATATTTTTTACATATTGTATCTACGTATACAAGTATTTATCAGCTTAACGCTTTTCATTATTTTTGTTCTAATGTCACAGTCTATTCTAATGTCTAGATACAAAACTTCTATTATTACGAAAACTCGGAAAACACTATGAAAATTCTACTATATCACTTTGTTTAAACTTTTTGGTTGTAACCTACTCTATTCTAATTCTCCATATGTACGATACAGATCAAACTTTATAATGTTCAAAAGAGAAATTACTCGCCCTATTCAGCAGCGGATGTCTCCGTTCGTTCGGCAAGCTGCGGTCTCTTGGTATCACATACTTTTGTATACACGTGAAATATTGCTACAAAATATCCCGGTAAGTAAATCCCTTATCCCGAAGCGCCACGAAAAGAGAAGGATATATGGTGAGGAGAAACAAGAAGGGCCTTTAAGTTCTCGGCAGCCTCCATGCAGGAGAAAGGACTTACTACGCGCATTCAGGTATTGCGCAGGCTGTGTGCGCAGGCTGTGTGCACTCAATCTGACACTAACTAGAAGAGATTAGTATGCTAATGGTAACCATTATCATCTCATGGACAGACTCCATTTCGGTGAAACTCTACAGTTAACATTTATGGGCGATGGAGCTCGCTAGTCTAGCGTTTAATTGTCAAAATCTATGGACATCTAGTAAATAAAACTATATCTATAACAACAAATAAAAAGAAAAAATAAATTTTCTGACCCATCCAAACACAGCACTCGGATCTAAATCGGCGGAGTGCCGATCGCTATGAACACTAGAGCTATTTATTTACATGAATCTAAGAGGTGCTGAGGAGGCAGCGCGGGACGAGGGCGCAGCTCCGACCTAAGCAACAAGCACTAAACTTAATAGTTACTAACACAATTAACGGTCAAATATCTTAAATTACAAATAGAGTTGGCACTGCTCGCGACTCGCGGCCACTCGCCGCCCGCCTCGCCAGCTAATTATTTGGATTCAAACCGACGGCGACGGTCGGGCGACTCTTTAAGGGATTTCGTTTCAAGGCGCTAATTTGCCGAAGCATTTCCGTTTTTTTAGCTGAGTCGTACCTCGTAAATAGTCCATTAGAGACGAACGCCCTAGGATTTAAGCGAAGTTGAATATTTCAGGGAACGTTCAGCTCAAGAGTGCAAGTGAGTAGAGAGGAACTATGCAAAATAGTTGCGTGTCTGGTTCGCGGGCTGCATTCTGAGGGCGGGCGTGTTGAATGTGGGGAATGTTGGACATGCGGCGGCGGGCGGGCCGCGGTCGCACGTGCCTCCCGGGAGCAGCACCGGTTTGGACCGGCTGGAATCGGTTTCGATCTGTTGTAACCGGTTCCGACGCCACCGGTGGCGCTGCCCCTCGGACACATGCTCAAGCTTACCGGCTGGCTGGGCAGGCACGCGTCGCGGACACCACGCTGCGTGAACCGCGTTGGATGAGTCAGAAAAACGAAATACCACCGTTAAAATAGTTAAGCACATCCGTACCGCGAACTTAAGAAGAGTAATCATACTCCGCACGCGAGCCAACTCCGCGCCACACACTATCTCTTCCAGTTTATTTAAGTCGTAATCGATATGCAAACGAACGGTAAATAAGTGAGGCAGTGATCGACCTCGATTTCTGAATGATTGGACAATAAACGATAAAACGGTTTGCTTATACAACGGCAATTTCCTTTATTTTAAAATATAGCGGCTTCACAATATCATGAACTTACAAGTAATGATATATTAAAGACGATATGTCGGAACAGCGATAAGAACAATGCTATTAACTTACAATCGTAAAGTAGACTTAAATATATTAAAATTTGACACATGGGTTACATAGTATTCATGAATTAATTTGTGCATTACGTACGACGCCTAAATTACTTTATCTAATTTATTGGAATTACTTCCTGAGGGATACCGCAATGTAAATTATTCTGGACAGATACAGAATCGGTTAAGTAAATTGGTACCGGGCTATATGGGCAAGCCTAGTCGGGCGAACCACAACACGCATCTGCGAATTCGAGCATAATGGAAACTGACTTTGCGACATTGCATTCCTTGGGGTAGACGAGGGGGTTTATAATACCAAAAAGCTTCGCTTGAGAAAAGATTTATTTATGTTCGTTAGAAATCCGGGAGCCGTTAACGGGTGTGTCCGGGGAGAGGGATAGCGGCGCGGCGAGGCGGCGGCGGCGGCTTACGAGTTCTGCCCCAGCACACCCGGGCCTACGTACTCGCCGACCAAGAGGCGACTTTCCGGCGGTAAAACTCCCACTACACCTGCGGCAACAAAATAAAAAAAGCTACAAAGCCGACCGAGACCGCGCTTAAACAAATACCCCGAATACCCCCTCACTAGAGCTCATTAAAAAAATTAAGGGAATAAGGGAAAAAACAAAAGTCACAAAGCAAAATGTATATGCTACTAAGATACACTGAAGGGAGAATATCGCCTAAAGTTCCACTATAGTCGAATCTTTATGGGGAAACTTGGAATTGATAGTTTCCTGTTTACTGTTTTCGGGCTATTTAAAATTGTTTGCACGCATAGATACGAAATGATAGACTGGCTTTACTATGTTTTCGAATTCAAGCCCATTCGTGTAAGTATCACGCGTAGGCACGATGCAAGGAGCTGGGGTCATTCCGTGCTGTTCTAAGTATCGATTCGATCATCAAAACTGTATCAAGAACATGGTGTTATTTACTGAATAATTCATTTGATATTAGTATATCTGAACACGCAATGGATCACGTAACAGGGGGAAAGTCAATTCCAAAGCCCGACCTAGTTCGATCATAAATTTATGTATCCCTTATTAAAGTTCGACTTATTTTAATGACGACACGGTTTTCCGTTAGTGAGATGGGTCGAGTTTAATTTTAACATACCTACATTAGTTGTAGCCACACATTCATGTAATCTTACATTATGCGATACAATATTTCAAGCTTACTTGTATGACTAGTTTAGAGGATGGCGGCAGGGACGGTCGCGCACACAGCGATTACAATATTTAACTTATAGTTAAGTAATTTCGATAAAATATCTCAATTTCCTTCTTCTTGCAAAATAATAGAAGAAGTACACCTTATTTTCGACAAATAATTTATTGCGAGGTGTTGTGACAAAGCAATTGATTTATTGCTATGAAACGACGACAATCTTTCATTTGAAACGCAGAGACCATACTCCCGATTACATTTCGCCGAAACTTTGATTTACTGAATCGCTTTACTTTAACAATAACACGAAGGAGACTGCATAAAATAGTTGCATCCAAAAATATGTAACAACAACGATAAATATATCAATAACATTATCATTTAAGCATTGTAAATATAAAATATAATAGTCAAATAACTTCAAATAAAAATTAAATATATTACAATTACAGCGAATATTTTTAATTAGATATTAAAATAACACTTTTCAAGCTCGTAGTGTTCGTTTTTTACAACGAATGTAATGACAAATTAATTTATCTAAACTAATTCTATGTAATCATAGTGATTCGTCTACGCAAACAAATATCTAAATGTTGGTTGTTACTCATCCTCTAAACTTAGTAATTTCAAAATTAATTTCTAAGACGCTAATAGTTCTTATCTATTTGATAATTATTAAGATAACCTGATTATTATTACATTTTTTGCTAAATATAATTGATCGAACACAACGCTTAGTGCTTTGACGTTTTACGTTTGTATGTATGTGACGGAGGTACCTAGTAGGGTTGTGCACGGGGTCGATGATTAAGGGCCCTGTTTACGTCATTATGACAAGTTCGGATACGGCCCATGAATTATTGAGCGGCTAACGGTTCGTACAAGGAAGTGCGTCGTTTCGTTTGACACGTGTTAATGATTTAATTATCATAGCATAAATTATGTAGTATTTATTATTGTTCTAAATAAAAGGTAGGTGTAGTTGTTTATTAATCTTCACCATAATTCATAGTATTAAAAACTTTTCAGTTTTTTAATAATCAAGCTTTGATTACACGGCAGTTAAATTGAACTTTACAATTAACTTATATGATTACAGATAAGTTTTAAATTTTTGTTTCGTTAATTTTACTGAGATTTTTTTATGATCCCCGTTAAAATGACATGTACCTAATGGATTCAAAAGAAATCACACATAAAAAAAACCTACAAGTGACACGTTGTGTTCGATCTCGCCTATGCCTATTGAAATTCAAACGCTATCCTACTCTAACTTGCTATTTAGAGGAAGTACACTGCTACTACCAAATCACTACTACCTACTTGACGATTAACACGATTAACTCTATTATGAGAGAGAGAGAGAGAGGAAGAAGATAAAATATAGCTAAGACCTATCAAAAAACTACCTAAAACTTCGGTCTAGAGTTCTAGACTAGAGTATTTACTTAGACCTACTGATTCAGCTTGACAATTCACACGATTGACTTTTCAGCGTTTTTTTTATCTGACTGTCATCACGACTGGCGTTTGTTTGATTATTCCAAAGTTTTTATGAAATCTACTTGTATATCCTAGACTAAGGCATAACTCTGGGGCCCTATTACGAAAATAACATGCGCAATTGCGTAACGCAGTAACTTGGTCACGTTAGTCGTCCGCAGTTCGTCGGTTGTGGCTAATAAACACATTTTGAATTTGGCTATCGTACAATTATACGAATAATGTCGGATACGCTACAGAAAAACTGTCAAACTTACGCAATCACTTTGCGATATCGCATACGCAAGTGCTTTGTAATAGGAAACAATCATAACGAAGCACGGACGCAGCTGCGTGTATCGCATGAAACTTTTCGTAATATACCCCCTGCTTTTGCAAGTACTTTTATCATTTATCCAAAATAAATTCCTGCATAAAAATGGCAGACACCGCAGAGACGCGTATAATTTACCATTAATTCCATTTCATTAGAAACTTACAAAGTTGTTTATATACGTTCGAAAATGTCGTCCCAAGTTGCAGACTACTCCATATTAAAGGCTCTAACTTGGGGTTCGTAGCTGCACTTGTGGCATCTGCGACGTCAAAGGACGCAACCGCGTTCCATAATAAAATGAAATTAAAAGCGCGTGATGTCTACCGCTGTTCGTACCCTTATTAATATTCACGGCGTGAAATTTAATTAACCGCCTCCGACCGGACATATTATGTTATAATTTATGGCAGATTAGATATCGGCGTCGTAGATGATGTTACCAATAAGCTGGTAGCCGGCTGAGGAATGCTAATGGCGAATAGGCACACATTAATTGTGGCTGGGCAGCTGGCACGCACGTTGCGCCGGCTATACGACCTCCTCTAACGGATTTTAGCACGTTAAACTTCGTCCTGGTTGGTGTAACAAGATTAAATATCAAATCTGTATGCAGCTTTAATGTTAACTTAGCATTCTACATTGAAACTAACCTTTCTACTCTAAAAGCATTTTGTTATTAGAGCGCTGGATTTATACAAGTTGGTGGTGACAAATATCTTGTGTAAAATGGAATATACATTTTGTACAATTCAAACACATTTGTACATCACTCCATTGTTCAATTATATTTATCAGTAAACTGCACACAAAGCGACGTTTTATTATTGAACACCAGAAACGTCCGACTCGCGTGCCGCAAAACGCTCGCTCGAAAGTAATTAACGCGGAACGATTTGTACGACTAATACGAAAGAAAAACTTGACCGAACTCGGTCACCGGCTCCGCCACGATAGCATCAATCGTGTTCCCCGAACACCGAAAAAGACGATTTCGTTTTGCGTCTAGTTCGGTCAATTAAGAATTTGGAATGGCAGTTCTAGATTCCGGCTGTGTAGGACCGAAAAATTTGTAGGACGTGCGGCCCAGCCACAAAAAAAGTGGAAAGCCAAAGCTTAGTGGCGTAATTATGGTCGAGCGGCGGCTCAAACACGGAGTGTGGACAAATAACGAGAAGAGTATTTGAGCAGCTGCGCCCGGCGCTCCTCCCCTTCCCGATCCGTCTAAGGTTAGTTCTTCACGGGAGAAAGCAACAAACTAACCTCTGAGGAATAATAAAGACCTCTCAAAAATTAACATTCAAGTCTCATTCGACGGGATCGGCCAGGAGCCTTCGGTAGCTCCTACTTTTAATTAGTGAAAATTCTTTTCCGTCCGACCCGAGATTTACATAGAAGTCACCACAAAAAGGTCGTCACATTTTTTCTGTACTTTTGTTTGAATCTGTTGAAATCTCTTTTAAAAGCTTTCTTTGTTAATGAGGTGTGGGTGCTGGCTGGTGCTATACTAGCGGGCGGGTGGAGGCAGGCGCACTGTTTGCGTTTGAGTGTTTGCCTGACGCGTAACATTTGAGAATCGTTAGGGCGAATCGTCTGCAAACATAGAACGAGGCGCTCGCAATTGGCCGGATTGTCTCGACAAAATTCTGGAGATAAACAATAAGTAGCACTTCTCAAAACATGGACGTTTCGTAATTGACAGCGTGGCAGATTTATTTAGATGGTTCAGTCATTTAGGGGTGTTAACTTGTTGGTAAACTTGTTAGTGAGTTAACACGAACTTTTGTCACGGGACGAGTTAGTCGCGATGGGTAGTTAGAACACTGTGACCACGTAAGGAGGGCGAATGTGGATGAGTGGCATGTTAGTAGGAAGCGGTAGCCAGTCGCGATTGTTAGCGGTTAGCGGAATGCATTGTCGCGACTCGAGCTCACAGATGCATGGCGTGTACATTGTAAACCCCGCTGAGTTCGAGCGGGTGGTACGGCAGGAGTGTCGCCAAGTGGTGGTAGTGATTGCCGGACAGTTGGTGGTGCAAGCTCGCCAGGGGATTACCTGCTGGGTAGGGTAGCCCGAAGCTAGGATAGCCCGAATAGCTACGTCCTGCCGCGTAGGCGGCGTACGCTGCGGGAAAACCTGCCAACAAACGTACACATTTCAACCACTAGTAAAACAACAGTTTTGATGAGAAGCGGAGGTTAATTGACTGATCGCATGCTTTTATTAACCAAAGTAGGTAATTACCGCCGATACTGATTTGACAGCTGATATGAACTTTCGGCATGTAACAAGTGTCCCGGTGGCCCGATTCTAAAATAGAGGCGTTGCACAGAAAGCCAAATATAGCAAACCCGCTGGTACGACATCGCTTTGGATAATGTCCAGCGCAAGGCATTTCTGAACATTATCCACTATTACAGATATAAAACGGCTTTGTTGTTTACAAGAGATACCTACCGTGTTTCAATAAAAAACATACTAAATTACCAAACAAACAACTACTCTAAATTAAAACATGGCATATTAGTCCAACCTCTGAAACGAACAGTAGTGTCAGTAGTACATAAAAACAATTTACTTTAGAACATCAATACAAAAAGTAATTAGTAATATCGGTTTCAGTTACAACACGAAGTCCGTTATAAAATGTAAAATGAATGATGGCCGGACGTCCACATCGGCTGATATGATTACTATAACGGATCGTTTATCATATTATTGCCAATCAAAATAGTGTATCTGTCTGGCCACGTGATCCATCATACGGCAGATGGACCGACATACTGTTAATTAAATGTAACGACATCTAGCAACAATTAAGTGAGTTAGCAAGTTGTGATTAATGCCGTGATCCGTTTTACCCCCAGTTAGCAGTTTACATAAACAACGTTCACGAGTCGGCTGCAGAACGTGTGAGAGATGATCGGACAGATGCAAGAGGAGAAGAGAAATGATGAGACTTTAAAAAAACGTGAATTAACTTACCGTCAGGAAGAGCACCCAATGACCACATGAAATCTAGAAATGTAAAAACATTTACATAAATCCATCGATCCTTACACCTTACATTTAAATATGTGTGTCTTTTACATTAGAGGAGAATTTAAAATGTGCCTTGAGACACTATTTTGCTTGGCGAAAGAATTTGATATTACACAAATTGAATATGTTGATATAATATTATATACTTAATTTACGTTTATATAAAAAGCATTCAACATCATCTAGAAGTGTCTAACACCAAACTGTTTCTACAGCGGCATTGAGGGTAAGTTAGTACATCGCTCATCTGATAAGACGCGCTGTCGATCAATGTTAATCTATTCTACACATTGTTAGTCTAATGCTATACATGTTAAACAAACAGACTTTTTTAAATGTTTTAGAAATGATATTTATTAATCTAAATTCTACCAAAAAACCCTACACAAGTTATTACAATTAATTCTATTAGTTTACGAGAACTACTGTAGATAATACAAATTGGATGTTTGATGATAATCTTACTGTTAATTCAACAGTTCTAGTTAATAATGAAGTAAGTAAGATTATACAACTAAAAATAACTAATACTAAACATAATGTTTTTGGTATTAATTTGGCAATGCATTACGATAAATAAATAATGTAAAGAGTAAGGATTCAAATAATAACTATTAACATAGATTTAATTGACTAAGAACACACATATTAAATAAGAAATTAAGTACCAACGCTAGTTTACAATACAGTTTTTAACAAATTAAAATATTAACAACATATCTTTCTAAAGATCCACAAACCATAATTATAACATCCAAAGATAATAGGTACCTCTTTTCATCCACTGATAACATTTTTTGAAAAGCCGACATCAACTGTAAAGCTATTCATGGTAAGAAAAACTAAGATAAAAGTCAATTATGAAAATATTTCTGGGCAATTCCACCAATTTTTCCGTAACCAATGGCATAACTAGACTCTGCTCGCTAATCGGGTTTAGTTTCAATATGGATGGATAAGTAGCAAGCTGGCAAGAATCAGCAGAACCATTAGGCTCTTATTAATATTATTAAAAGCTACTCAAAATCATAAAGTCACCAGGCTCTGTACTATTTCCTCTATTTGAAAATCGCATTAAGCACCTACAACCTGGTAGAAAATAATAATATTGATTTCTATCAACCCTACTTAAAATTGTTCCAATTCCTTTCTGTCTACTTTTTATAATTATTAGGATAAATGTGTAATCATTTTATAAGAAGTGATTCTATGGCTTTTCTATTATGTTTGTACACATTTCGAAAATATGCTAACTAACTGACTTTCTAATGGCATTACTAAAAATAAGACACTTTGGATATTATCAGTTTCCTTAATGTACGCTCAGCGTTGTCATCGCGGATGGAAGTGGGAAGTAGGAATGTGAGAGATAACAGGAAAGGACGACAAGTACGGTGAAGAGGAATGCTATGAAGAGAAGATTTTTGCCAATGGCTGATTTAGAAGGGATGGTGTGGGTGCTGCTGGAAGAGGATCGCGGATCAGAGGGGCATGGGTGTGGGGAGCGAATGGGTTAGCGGGGAATAGAGAGTAGGGATGTCAAGTGCGTGTGCGCCGAGGAGTTCGGAGACAGAGTATGCGAGAGAGGGGTGGGTGAGATGTGCGATGGTGGGGCGAGGAGGTCTGGGTGTAGGGCGCAGAGTGGCGAGGGCCCTGCGGTACGCTGCGTGGGCTCCAGCACTGGACCCTGTAACTAGGAGTTGTGCCTGAGCGGGGACGGGGTAGGGCGCGTAACGAACGCCGCCGCCCGCCGCCACGGCGCTACCTAGCAACTCACCGTACGCGCCGCGTCCAGCGGCTCTCGTCTTTGCCAAGTTTGCTGGTAGCATGACTTCTTTGGGCTGTGCTTTTTTGCATTCCACCTGAAACAATAGAAACGACACTGTCATTATGACCGTTTTTATTCCAATTCTAATCAAATGTTTAAACAGTGGAATGATCTCACTGCTGGAATTATTCTTCAACAAAATATTGAATTTGTTTACTACTTAAGTAGTAAAACGAAACATAAAAAATGTAAACATTGTAAACTATATTTTCAAAGAAAATAAAACTACCTAAAATTCATAATCGTTCTGGCTAAATATAATATTTTAAATATTTAAGCTGTCGCTTAATTGCATTTTTTGTATTCAGAAAATGAATATGACGTCATGTAAATATTGTAACTATTCAAGTTATTGAGTACCTTTATTAATCTTCAACAGATTAAGTTAGAGTTGCTGCTATAATAGCTTCGGCAAGCTCAAAATAATGATTGTTAACCTTTATAACTCATAACAATATTCTCTCAATTCTAATAAAATCTCGAGGATTGTACAAATACTGTTGCCTTGTTGAGATCGAGCGAGTCAAGAAATTATGGTAGAAAGGGGGTGACGGAATCAGTTGACAATCCGTTTTGCTTCACGGTTCGAATCACAAATTGAATTTTAATTTGCTCCGCCAAGTTAAAGAGCTTATCATTAAATATTTATTATACAGCAAGCTAAATTTTACGAGCAGCCAAGCAATTACTAAAAGACAAGATGTCACATTTTGTATTGTTTCCGATTGTAAATTCACCAATAAAAGATATATATTATCTATATTTTAATTTAATGCAGGAAGAATGGAGGCTAGGCGAAAGTAATCGATTCATTAGGTAATTTTAACGAGGATTTTGGCCCCATTCAGTTCTTGTAGCCTCCCTCGAGCGGGAGGGCAGAAGGCAAGTATAAATTACCCAATCTACGCTAACCCAAACCTCTAGCAATAGGATTTTCGCTACCAAGTAGCATCGTTACAGAAAAGTACGTAGGCTTAAATTAAAGTCGGCGGATAGATCACTTTAAATTTACTCTCTCATCTTGTTTAGGATTTACGGTTCCCTTAAATAATATAGACGATATAGTTAATGACAAGTCTGGAAGTACATTTAAAATCGCTCACTAGATAGAAGCTGAGTTGCCAGGAACATTTTTCATAGTAGCTCATAATCGCACCGTGTCCTCGGGTGTATAAAGTCGCGTCCACATTTGTCACGTTGCCGTCACGAGCCGACAAATGAAGGCTTTGCCACGGCGTTCGCGCACTTTGTGCACTTTGCACAACTTTCTGCGACGACATGGAACTACGTGATTTTGCATTAACGTGGGGAGAGAGTGCACGAAGCTTTACCGCGTTCGTTGAGTGTCTTTCCTCCAAGTTTTGTGTGATAAGACTGAATAATCAACATGAAAAAGAGGAGTTCAGTGTATGACTCTACATAAAAAAACTGCTTCGTGATTTTCATAAAAGAAAATATTTCTTAAATATAGCTGGTAAATGGTGCATGTGTTTCAACAACTTTGCGTCTCAAAAGTTACAATGCACGAAAGTTGTATAACACAAATCAAAGTTACATCGGTTCGTAACATAAACGATATTCTTTGATCGTCCATGACATAAAACTAGTGAGTGTCGCCATTTGTCAGGTCCGATAAAGCTTTACAAATGAACCGGCGCCTACGCCAGCGGTCGCCAGCGCCGTGGGCACCCCCCATTTGTTCGGCAACACGCAACCGAGGGGACATGCCAGAATAAATGCCCGCCTGCTTTAAAACTAAGATAGTGCGACACCGAAATTTGTTAAACTCCCCTTTGCTATCTCACTCCGACGTTCAAATGAAAAATACCGTAGAAATAAAAAACAAAATCTGTTCTGTTCAGCATTGGAAAATGATTCCATTTTAAATCTACCTACAAATAATAGCGAGGGCCATGAAGAAAATTCAGTCGGCGGGGATCCGACGTTAATTGATGTCGCGTCGCTGGCGAGCGGAGTGGGAAACAAAAGCTCACAAACAATTCGCATCGGAGTTCGCAATCCCGATCGAGCGTTCGAGATCGCGACGCAGTTTAATGACACGAAAAATAACAAAGGTAAATTGTATTTAGCCCCGGCTAGGAAGGCGCGCCCTCTGCCGATATATCGATCCCGTCGAGTACTATTCGATGCCTCCAACACTCGGCTCAAGCGAGCAAACTTCAGGCCTGCTCCAGTGCGCACCGGCTTAACACCCAACTCCAAATACGACCGAACTCCTTCCTAATCCCATCGATGTATGAGGAATTTAATTGTTTCGCGAGAAAACACTGCGTTTTATGCTCCAACACTTCGCTAAACATTCGCTCGCACGTAAAGGTGAATTAATACGAATCTGAAAGCAGTCATTAAATTTTCGCTCGATTGATTTTGAGTGAAAACCTTTTAAGGTAAAACAGTAATGTCAATAAATTTGGCGCCGAAGAATTCTGCCTACCTTTTAGGAGCATTGATTTTGTAATCACTCCGAAACACGTGGAGTTTATAAAATACTTAATTTTAATCTGAAACATTATTCGGGTACTTACTTATTATATTTTATATTCGTTAGCGTTTTGGGCTTTTCGGAATTATTATTCCAGACGCAATTGGGGGTCGGTTTATGATTTTTTAATCCACTTTTACGGACCTCTAAAGATCATAAAAAAGTGTCGAAATAAGAAAAATTGAATAAAACGCTCTGATGTATATTACGAATAAAGTCGATTCGTTTAAGTAGATATAGCGGGCGTTGATTTATTAATTTGGGCGGCCAAAGGTTGTATTAAGTATATTGCGGGTAGCAATGAGTTATGTTGAGATCTTTGGAACAAATACCATTAAATTAAATGTCGCTAGTGTGTGTGTTCTTGGAAGCAGCCGCGATTCCCGCCGCATGCCACAGCTGAGCGCTAAGATTTCCGAGCTGCGGAAAGTTTGGCGTTAGTGGACCTCATTCGAGATTCCTTCGCAGTTTGGCGCGGTGTAAGAAAATAAAGCAACTCCACAAGAGTGCATGCTCACCGAAGCATTTCGCATGTGTGTTGACGTTAACTGCATTTTATAAGATTATGCATTTGTTTCCTGGAAGCGGAATTTCTGTTTCTTTGAAATTCTTACGGTTGACTATGGGCAGATAGCCAAATAGACAACTTTGTACAAGGATAAAATATTATGGCTTTCTATATGAATATAGATCGGAACAAAGAGGAAACAAATGACTTTTTGATGTCTAACAGCGTTCGAATACACAGATGTCTAAGGAAAAAAGAATTCTTTACTCTTTTACGCAAGTGAAGAGCGAAAACGGAGCAGATAACTCATACGAGAATTACTCTCATATAAATGCGATATAACGCACCGATAAAAAAGTAAAAAAGCACAAGCCAGCAAGTTTGTGCGAGAGCGATGCCGTGCGGGCGGAGTGTACGAACACACGCGACGTGAGAGATAAACGCAGACAACGGGGGAAAGGGTTAGGGGCGAGGGGGGAGCACGCTAGATAAGTTTATCAGGGAAACCTCTCGCCTTCGTATTGACAGAGCGTCGCAAGCCAGGCCTGATTGCCGCTAAACGGAAGCCCGAGCGTGGGAACCGGAGGCCAGTAAGAGCTTTGGAAATACCTACAGATAAAAAATATATACGGTTCGCTACGTCGTCGTCGACAAATTTTATGCTCTCCGTAACGGATTTACTATACGGTTATTCGAAACAAATTCGCGACGACACAACGCTGCCTTTATTAAATTCTAACCTATTTGCTCAAAGATAGATTTCGATCGCTGAAAAAACGTTTGTTCTTGCAAAAGCTTGCACGTAGCATAATTTGATAAGGAAAAAAAAATCCTCTTGCGAGAGTACGACGTTACGTAAAGGAGATGAGTCACAAATCTTGCGCTCAACAGGTCACGGATAATGAAATACTCCGCCGCACCCCGGGAACTCTTTCCATATTTACGTAACTGTTGTTCGAAGGAATAAGATAAGCGCGAGTCGACGTTTTCCGTCGAATTTCTGAGTTACTTAAAGTGTCTGAGTGTTTAGAGGGGGCGCGGCGGGGGCCGGGCTCGATGGGTCGTAATGCGCGAAATTCAAATCAGATATAAGCGATGGAAGCGATCGACTCGTGGCGCTTCGTCCGCTCGTCGATAAGCGAGCGGTAACGTTACTTGCCAATAGGGTTGACAATTTTAGAAATACACCGTGAAATCGGGGTTCGAGTAAACTCGTTTCTAGAGCAACAATTTAAGATGAAGGAATACTATTCGAAATTCCAATTTTTATTTTGAGTGATATCATGAAATGATTTTGTAAGGTGTGAGTGTCGAGGACAGCAAAGGAAACGGCGGTTGAAAGGGGAAAAGGAAGATTTAATAGGAGAAAAAAAGGAAACACATTTACAATAGGCAGAGGAAGGCAATAAGACAAGAATAGAGTAAAGAGACAAAACCATAGTATAGGTATTTACAAGCAACTAATTACAGAGTAAATATAGGTCTATACATGGGTGGGCCTGTCCTTGACAGTGAGTGAATGATATTTTTCTGAAGATGTAAAAAAATCAAACAACCCAAAGGGGGTTCACCTACGTGAATTCATTTTTAACGAAAAGTCAATATTTAATGTATTTATAATCATTTTAGCTTATAGAAATCGAAAGCACTATTGTGTGTCCCATTTGAGCTGAATTTTATATCAGAACGACGTCATAGAAATGTTAGTAAGGTATTAAACAGGAAGGGGCGCAGCACGGCCCCCTGCAACATTCATACCAGTGAGGCTTGTCTGCCGCCAAAGGCTATTTCTGTGGGATCGATCGGCTCGATGGCAGCCGCGAGGTAGCAACCAAGACATTTACATTACTAACTTAGCTTTGAATATCACTGCCTTAATGGGAATTGTTTGTCAGTGTTACCCAACATTTTCTCGTTATTAGAATAGTTAGCGATCGGTAGATTGTTCGATTGGATTCCTTGAAATTTAACGGCTTATGATTATTAAGTTGAGGCAGGGTAGTGTTGTGAACTTTACTTTGTGGTTAAAGTAATTGAAGTTCAATATTTGAGTGGTTTTGTAGATGTAAGTTCTTTTATACTGTGTTGTTGTACCCATAGATAATACACTTAAGTATATAAGATGAACCCGCTCCAGTTCATAGTGGGAACACTACACTCGAAGTTGTTGACCATTACATATACCCTAGGACAGACAGTCCAGTTAGATAAGTCCAACTTCGAGACAAAAAATTCTCATCGAATCTAACTCAACTGGGCAGCATTCGGGAAACTTCGAAAAATCTTCGCGTCCAACTTACCTCAGTGTCTCACGACCAAAGTCCATGACCAGTGTGTGTTGCCAGTGATGAATTACGGTAGTGAAACGTGGTCGCTAACTATGGGTCTCATAAGAAGGCTCAACCAGAAGGTCACCCAGCGTGCAATGGACAAAGCCATGCTCGGCATTTTGCTACGTGATGCGAATCAGAAATTAGGAGATCCGTAAGACTACTAAAGTAACCTTCTTCTTATTTTTTATTTTATGCACAACGGGATAGTGCTTGGCCTTCACCTCACCTGATGTTAAGTGACGATAAGGTCGAAGGTGGAAGCGCACTACACCCGGAAGCGCACTCACTGAGGAACTGGCAATCTTACCTCTAACTGCCGGAACACATTAATTTTTATATTGTTGTTATTGCTTCAGACTTAGGTGATGATGTTAGCTAGCAACCCGGACTTGAAATAAGCCCTACCAGTCCTACCACCAACCAAACCAAGTAAAAATTGAATCCTCCTCCTAGGAATGGAGGGCGAACCTCTAGACCACAGACGTCACTCCAAGGATTGCTCAGCTGAGGTGACTGTGGGTGGGACGCTAGTATAGTATTATATGATCTGTGGTGAGACACAGCGAGAAGAGCCGATGACCGTTGGGGCAGAATGGTTCTGGAATGGCGACCGCGCATCAGACGACGCTCCGTCAAGGTGGACCAACAATCTAGTAAAGGTCGCGGGAAGCCGCTAGATGCGGGCAGCATATGACCGATCGTCGTGGAGATCCTTGGGGGAGGCCTATACCCAGCAGTGGGTGTCGTGTGGCTGATATTATGGTGATGATTACAAGTTATTTTGTACGAAAAGTAGCACGGATTTTAGTCCAAACTTGAAGTATTTTAACCAAGTTTCAATTAAAAGGGAACATAGTATAAAGTTTCATAATCATTTTTTTAATAGTGTTTATGAATGACATGTAATAAGTTTTCTTAAACATAAGGCTCCCTTAATTTGTTATTATTTTGGCTTCATGAAAAAGCTTATTGCTATATTCTCAGCTCAGCTAAAAAGTGTAGTTAAACAAAACGGTACAGAAATAAGATGAAATCTAAAGCACATAGAATCCAGTGCTAATAGACAAAATTGCCGCAAGTTCCAATAAAAAGGCCAATTAAGCTGAAAACAAAACTGGGAGCAGTGCATTGGCAGATACTCAGAGGAATTAGGCACCATTTGCAATTGTAAGTAAACACGATTATCGTATACTCACTGCTTTGCTAATACGTACCGAGCTTAAAAGGACTTTCCCAAATGCGAGGAAAGATCGTAAAGAAAGAATGACCAGACTGTTTAACAATTCAAACACATAATGAAATTTGTATTCTTACCACAAATGGAGCAGTACACCATAAAAATGTTTTCCAAACGAGAATCCTCGAGAAAGTATCCTCAAATAAAATCGTACAAGATGTATCGAGTATGAGTGCATTTGCATTAAACTATTCTAGCCTTTAGTAGCTGTATGTTAAACGCCAATTTGCAAAATTAGATGTTTATATTAAAATTCTTTCTCTATCTTGCCTCTCGCAACATCTATGAAACATTTATGAGTCGCAACGAAATGGTCTCTTGAGAAATGTAAATAAAAGTGCTTAGTATTGATATTCCATTATTTATTATCATATTAAAATAGCGTTTCAGTTTTAAAGTGAATTACTTAAGGTTTTGCCGTAAATACAACTTTTTCATATTTTGAGTAAGATTAATTTAATAATTTTATAGCTTTTTAAATTTGCGTTGCGTTAAGCAATGCGAATTAATAAGATGGCACAGCATATCCACCGCCAGGGTAATTAGACCAACAAATTCAACGTCCGAGACAAATTCGGGTGACATTTGGAATTAATAATACACCGTGAGAAAGTTTACGGCGCACGTACATGTATAAGCTGTAGCAATTAGTAGTAATTAAGTAGGTTGAGCGTCGGGCGCCGGCGGCGGTGGTTGTCACACTACTACTAGATTAAGGTTTGCGGAACGCGCTCCCGCCGCTCGTAACTTGTTTTGCATGAATCTGTTCGCGACTTTCATACGAGTCTCCAAGGATACTCGGCTCAGCACCTCTAATGTAAATGAAATTGTGCGCAAGAAATAAAGCAGGCTGCTCGGCTGGTATTTATCGCCGCTCGCGCCTCCTAACTCCCCTGTAATGGGAATGCGGAGACGCTGCGCCTTGTAATGAACCGGCCTTCCCTAACGTATGGCCTTTATTGATGACGCCCGAGCCCTCAGCACCCACTACTTTATTGCACGCAGCGACACCGTTTCAATTACGCGACGCTTCTTACAATACTTTACGGCCGGTCGAATCATTTCTCTCCGCCGGGATCCTGCCTAATCTGTCCATAAAAGTGGGATCTCGGTAAAGCACGATTTTCATCTTGATAAGAGTACTCGAGCTGGCATCGTTTATTACTTCGGAATATATTTTTTTTCGGCTTCTTTGTCAACCTTTGTGCGTCACTTTCCAGGGCCAGCTGTTTGAGTTCCTTTGTTCTATTTCATTATCAATTTGAACATTATGTAATCTATACCTTTCGTAATTAAAATGAAGATATAAATAAACCAATTAAATTGATAGAACACCCTGAAGACTGTTTCCCTGATATTTTATTGTTGCATAAAGCAACTAATCTACTTGTTTTCAATGGTGCAGAAACCTTTTGAAATATTTCCTTCGACGTATCGCTGGAGATGCATTTGATTCAATATACAATATAGCATTGCACTTGAGTTAGCATCCAGGGTAAGTCATCGTTTAGTACATTTCCTGAGCTTCCCGTATCTCTTACGCTCGGATTAATAATACTAATAGGATCGTAGGCGTCACATAGACGTCAGTGAATGCACCGTTCTCACACGGATGTGTGAATTAGTTTTAAACAATGGAATTGCTAGATCATAGAAATATTTAATTTGTTACCTTTGTATTGTATTTGCGGAAATGTGATTATTCTATAATATTCGGGAAGATTTTAGCCGATCATAAAGTAGTGCCACAATCTAATACATAGCTACATATAAACAAGTTCATCGTCGTTATATTGTTGCATTGACTATCATTAACAAGAGCTATGCCAGGTTCCGTAGTCTAAATAGCAAAAACGGAACCCTTATAGATTCATAATGTTTGTCTGTCTGTCCGTCCGTATGTCACAGCCACTTGAGGAAGCAATAGGATTACACAGTTGAAACTTTGTACACAAAAATAAAAATAATAAAATATTAAGGGGGCTTTGTCATTCATACGAACACTGTGAAAAAAGTTATTTTGCAGTATCATATGGTATAAGGTAACTACGGAACCCTACCGCGCGTGGCCCGACACGCACTTGACCGTTTTTTTTATCAATATTTGTATTATTTAGAAAAACACATTCTTTCTTTAGAATTTTACAATTTATGTTATTTTTTAATTAAATACAAAAAAGCCTGATAGATTTTGATAATATATAGGGAACATGCATAAGTCACCGATTTTGATAAATTTGAGCTTGATTGCTGCGGACACGTTTAAAAAAACATGATGGAACAGAAAAAAAAAATGTATTATTTTAGTTTTATCACACAGGGGAAAATAACGATATTTTTTTTATTTTCGAATAGTTATAATGCACTTAACAGTCTGATAGAATATCGAATAAAAAATAATAATTTGTATGACACATATTATGTACTCGTACTTAAACGCATTTTTTTTTATTCGTTTATTCAATACATTTTACATACACATTTTTTACATATATTGCGGCACCACGAAAACCTCACAGGGTTTATCTGGGTGACGGCTTATCTGGGTGGTTATCTGGTTATCTGGGTGGTTATTTAGGGAGATATTTGAAAATTCTTGACTAACTCCATAATAATGCGCCTAAAACGTGGCATATAATGTAACGTCACAAATATTGACCGTTTTGTATAGAGCGAGCCTAGGTATATCACGAGAAAATACGCAAGAGAAAAGTTTTAATATTACAGTTGATTTTCTCACGCATTATACTTTTGATACAAAAAAATTAATGCATGTTCCCTTCGAAATTTTTACTATAGGCATTATCAAAATATGAGAATTATCGATAACCACAAAACAAACAGGAGTACCGGTCATTATTTATTGTGTTAAAAAATAGGGAACCTGTCAGTTACTGATATACTTAACGAAAAGTAATTGATTATTACAAATATATTTTTTTTACTTTTTATTTCCAGGTCAGTTGTTTCCTTTTTGAAGAAGTCATAATCGGAAATAAGCAGTCAAAAGGGGGTTTTTATTGGCCAAGCCAACTATATATCAAGTCATGTTGCGTAGAAATGATAATATTTCTACACTTCTTATTCCAAAAAAGTAATGAGATCGCGAATTTTGCCTAGCTTACCATTTTTACCGCAGGACAACTTTGTTTTTCAATGTTTACCGTGGCGTGCACCACGTGTAATTAATTAATTTTCTTTCACGCTTCGAAATTTGAGTTAGAGCTGGAATCGTTAAATGCCGGAAAGGCCTGTTGAGCTCCAATTTACGACTAGCCCACGCGAAGCGGCAAACGGTGCGGGCGACGCGGCGAGCGAATTTCTTTAACGGTGCTACTGAAAATATGAGTGCGATTTGAGTGTCATTTATTCGCAGTGAATGCACTTTCAGCGAATATTCGCTGTGTGTGACTAAAGATTTATACATGGCGCGCGCGTAACACCGCGAATTGTGAATAAACCAATGTGCGTTACAGTGTCAATCGCGCAATTAAGAGAGCATTCTCATCACATCTCACATTCATCTTTATTGAACGTTCCCATCGCTCACTTCACAACCGGTAAATTCACAATTTGCGACATCATATGCCAGCATCTATTATGGCCAGGCCACGCTATGCGTAAAACGGCAAAGGACGTGCGAATTCCTAACGAATTGTGAACTAACAGCTGTGAGGTGACCGAGTCGAGAGCGCATTTTTATTTTATTCAAGAATTTTGATTCAATGAAAAGAGTATTCGCTCGTCGCATAGTCGTTCGCCGCTTCGTGGTTAGGAATTCGCACGTCGCATCACCGTTCGCCCTTTCGCGTGGCTAAGCAGTTACGTTGCTGCGTTCGATTTCGTTGCGCCATTTGGAAGTTGCGTGCACGGTCCTGCGTCCATTAAATTTATATCGTATACGTATATAGGAAATTAGGTAGTTGTTCAAATAGCGATCGTTATCAGATTATGATCGAGCTAGTAAATTTTTTAGTAAACTTGAACGTTAGAAAATTCCTTGGTAAGATGTTTTAGGTAGTAATTAAAGATGGAGTTCATGTGCTGTTTTATAGTCCTCATTCTTAGACTGTAGTTTTTAAAAACTGTGTTTTTCACAAAGTCCATTAACCAATCGAATTTTAAGTGGATTTAAAAATACGAAAAATTTGTTTCAAATTGCTCTAGCAGGATAAGAGACCGTAGTCTTTTCTAGTATTAAATTCAACATTTATATAAAAAATTGCATTATCAATGAAAAGCTCAAAAACTTACGCAGAAACGGAGTTAAATTACTTATTACGTACAATTTGTGTAGATTTCACGTTGCTTGCCAATTAACCCACCTCCGAACTGCATATGTCTTAACTCGGTTAGTTACTCTGTGTCGTTATGTGTACCCTGTAGGTAGTTAAGGAACCCCCAGGGTTATGAAATCTCGTTAGCCGTAAGTGTTGCATCCCATAGACCCAAGATGGGGACCACGATTTCATCTGTATTATTTATGGCACTAAGAAGTGACACATATATTAATCGCCTAACTTAAAACCGTTATGAAAGACATGTTTCGGTGTAATGAAGGTAAGTTAAACATCTGAAATTTACCTATCTTATAGTGCGAAGATTTGTTATCAAATAGTTTATTGAGAAATTACGTTAAATTGTGTATCTTATCGAACATTATTTGAGCAATAATGTTTACTCTATTGTCTTTGGGGTTATTAAAAGCTTTCAAATAAATTTTACATATAGAACAACATAAAGAATGTTGTCTTATTTTCAAGAGAAAACATGAATATAATATCTAAATGCGCGATTGAAATCAAACAGTAAAATCAAGCTCGTTACAGCAGCTTTGCCCTTAACGATAGTTCCACAACTTAGCCAAGCTTAGAGTAGACTTGGCCAAAACTATCCTCATCGTCTCAAATGGAAAGGGACACGCAATGGCGTAAAAGGAGTAAACTGAAATTTACCGATACCAAAGTAACTTTCGGGGTGTGTCATTGATTCAAAGTTGAGAAACTTTAAAAGAAAAAGGCGACTAGATAAAACCTCTCCGAATCAGGGTGCGCGAGTTGCCAATCGCAACTTTGAATGGAAGGGACGCCGGCTTGATATATAGAAGGCGCAAAAATAAGGGGAGATCGATAAAGCTTAGAAGAAGCGCTGGGTCCTGCTAAAACGGCGAGTTTATGGTAATCACGACTGCGGAGGAGCCCGTGATTGATTGTTCGACGCGGCCCACTCGGGGTAGGGATTGGACTCGAAGGAATGTAGCTATGTACTTGGGACGTGCCTTTCAAGAAAGTGCCTGTCAATGACGCTGGATTTGATGTAGTTAACTGCGTCCGAAAATAGGGGCTTTTTGTAAAAGATATTTCGATATAAATAGCCGTATGAGTGATCGCCTCCGTCCTTAAGAAGCTAACTATTTATAATAATATTTCGTAAAGGTTTTGTCAGCAGTTTTAAAGCTAATTCTCCCGATATTATTCGATATTATTCTTCCGAGAAAACATGGTGTCGTCATTATTATATAAAACAACACGTTTAATAAGGTTTTTTGAGAAAAAACACAAACTTCCATTGCTTTATACGCCTTAGTTACTCAAACATTTGTTACATATTACACATTACCAACCGGGTTAATTCATGTAGTTTTGTTTTACAACCGTGACATCCTTAATTATAAGACTATTAAGGCGCTTGTTAGAAACATTCCCAAAACGGCTTCTAACGCAAGAACCCCTTTACTTATCAAGGGCTATTAAAACAATCGTACGAGCCGTGGGTGTGTAGGTAATTCTTCAGGCGGCAGTAACGACATGGGTGAGGCGACCTGAGTTAAGATGCTAAGAGAAATGGCGATCGAGGATCCCAAGATTTAAGTGGCACTTTCAAATGTGCCTACTTTTAGTGTTATTTCCTAAACGGAAACCATTTGTTTGGCTCGAGCACGATCGTGGAGAAAAATTCCCCAACACCCCGGTCCCTTTAACATTTTTCTACGATTACTCCAATACAATCGTGTAATCGTTCAGGGGACTTCAGATAAAGTACGAGTACTATCTGAGACATTCATTTGAATCTGGAAGGTACCTCGTATACTATATCTTGAATGTCATCTTACTGAAAAGTCATTAAATAGTTACAAGTCATCGTTAAACTCTTTGATAGCAGTAGTTCCAACATCCGTTAAACTCTCTTATAAAATACCATTTGATTTACCCACTTTGGCTCAGACGCGTATTGAGATTGCTTATGTTACAGGTATTAAAATTACCTGTGCGTGCGAATAACTTGCGTATGAATCATAGAGTCCTGCTGTTAGGTTGTTTTGGAAAACCATTAGTTAAACGTCCAATAAAACGTAACGCGGCACGAAAATAAAACCCAAACAATAGGGATGTTGACTATTTTTTTTATTTTATATTACATAAATTACCTCTCAAAAAAAGAAACATTGGTAAAAGAATTAATTCGCTAGCATGAAAACTGCCCGAGATATCACAGTGTGAAATGCACACAAATGGACTCGATCAAAAACGCTCCATACTAATGGCTTGCACGTTATGACGTCACGCCTTGCAAGTTTGTATGCAACGCATAGGAAATTTGTTCGGCAGCTATATTAAATATTGTGTTTATCAAAATGGTTTCTTAGACAAATTTGCTATACATTTTACGGATTAATTAAAGGTATCATTTATTATAATAAATTTTATACTTTTTAAATGGACTTGTCCACCCAACTTTGAAGGGTCATAAAACAAATAATATGCAGTATATAAAACCAAGAGGTATACAAGCTACTCTAAAAGTTTAATATGTTTACGATTTTTATTAGTATTTCGTTATTTTATTCATTAGTCAACATCCCTATTCTGGCGTTGCTCGGCTGCTTATTCGCAGAACTTTGGCCAGAGACTTTTTAGTTTTGTGCTTTGGCATCCCACTGAACAAGTTATGTTATGACTGTGACATGGTGCCTATATTTTTAATTGTAGGACCCTAAAACGATAATTTTTATGAGTTTAAAATAGTTTAGTAATAAAAACTTTTACTTCTCTATACTCTATGAAGTTTATATTTTCTAAGCAATTTTGACTTTTGACTTTGTGATTTGTATTAGTTATTGCTGTGAATATTTAAAAGAAACGAAATTTTTGTAGGTTACTTTATAACATCATAATTTTTATGAATTAAAATCATTATTTACCTCGAAAAATAATTATACGAGTTTCTATAAAAGTTTGTGCCCTAAATATTAGTCTTACATCCGCATTTGTTTTTATAGCAAATTATCGTCTCTCCCTTAAAATGGTGGCGATCGAATTTCACCTTTATGAATCCTACCCATAAATTCCATGTTGGCGTGTTGTTACAGTGTCGAGACAAATTTAACAGGTGTGACCCCATAAAGAAACGCAGGTGTATGTGTCCCAGGGCCGCTTAAATCCAGCAAATAGAAATTGATGTTAGAAGGTGAAATCTAAACTACGCTACATTTTACCCATTTTGCGAGCCGTCGCTGCTTTGTTGTTAAAATTCATGGTAAGCGGAAGCAATTAGGGTGTAATGTGTAAAGATGTAATGGAGTGACGAGAATTTCCTGTGAGCGTTTTAATGGAGGGCTGTATTTATGTAACAACGTGCATCTTTGCGTACCTGCTCGTGTGTCTCTTTAAGAAATAATTACGGAGGACATTTTATACTCCTTAAATTATGTTACT
This sequence comes from Agriphila straminella, assembly GCA_950108535.1. Taxonomy (NCBI): domain Eukaryota; kingdom Metazoa; phylum Arthropoda; class Insecta; order Lepidoptera; family Crambidae; genus Agriphila; species Agriphila straminella. Next base: position 13,690,017 of record OX467309.1, on the reverse strand, counting down.
CGGTTATCATTTCTCCATAATAAAATAGCTTGACATATTACACCGATCAATCTATCAAACGTGTAATAATAACTTTAAATATTGAATAATGACGCGTTCGATGCTTGTAAGTGAGGTGCGATGATGATATGTTAATTATTATTCCAGGATAATTTATCACGACACGCTGTCAAAGAGAATGAAAACATTTTTTTAGTATGAAAAGTATTCAGGATTTCACCCTATCAGTGTCGTGCGGGAAGGCGGAGCAGCTATTAGCTTAACGACCATTTTAATATAAGAGATGACAATATATTAAATTTACGAGGGCAGCTACCCGTAGCGTAAACGTCGGCGCTGACGTGACGCCTCTGTCTTCTTTATTGCGTACGTAAATATAACTATCAGATGTGTTTATGATATGCCGCGGCGAATTTTTAATGGATACATTTGTTTACGAGTCACGCACCGAGTGTATATCCGATCGTCGTAACGTTCATACTCGGTTGAGTGCCGTAGTGGCACTCATCAAACGTCGTTTCCTTTGCTTTGTAATTCTGGCTTTACATGAAAAGTGAGTAAAAAGGTTCCCCGTAACATTGATCATTTGCGTCGACACGCAACAAAAAAGAGGCAGAATAATAAGCGATTAGTTTCCCGCTACCGCCGCAGACATTACGGGGCGCTTCGAGCACATCTCACGTTTCGCACGGAAGCAAGCTGTAATTACTCTAAAACACTACCCATTTGTTTGATGTCTTTGTTCCTTGTTTGTTCCACTTAGGGCGAGCATCACCCTTGCGATTTCGCTCGACACATGCCGCGAGTTTCGTGCGCGGCCATTACTCGCGGGATAATAGAGCGAGACAAAAAACGAGCATTAATAATCAGGAATATGCATCGGTGTCAGGAAGGGGGGTAGGTATCTGTTCCCGTCCTCTCAGTCGGGAGGATGATAATGGCGTTGGGAACTTCGGCGACAAAGACAATGTAGGTAATGGTTCGAAGAGCAGTGCGTGCACCGCACGGATTTTTAAAAAGTCAAATGCAGCACAATTTGCGCTCCATTGTTGTACCTGATGTAGAGAGCGAAAATTCTGAAGGCGCGAACAACTATCAGCATTAAGAAGAATAAAATACCACGAGCGAAAATCTAGACATCGATATTAAAATTGTACGTTATACATCACAGCGGGAGTACGTCAGAAATCACTACAGTGCTAATTATAGAGGGGGCATCGAAGTGCAAGTGAGGGCGAGAGTCGTGGGGTTACGCGACTTATGTGCTTGATAATGCGTGCATGCGCCGCTGAGCATTCTCGTTCGGCGTACATCCCTCCAGAAGTTTTCCATTTTAATTTAAACATTTCTTGAGTGACTCCCTCGGGGTGGCATTTAATTCAAACATGTACGGCTGACATTTCTAATGCTCCAGTAAACTTTGATAAACAAAGCAAACAGTTTAGTGTGGACATTACAGTTTAGTGGTAAATGGGAAGTGATTATTTTTATTGGCGTTATGATGCGATGCGTGGATGGTCGCTATTAATTTGATTATGTCCAGTCCAGGAATTTTCGCCAAAATAAAGCTGGCAGCGGTCGGGTGCGTGTCGCAAGCTACCAGTTAATCGGGCAAAGGTTTATGGCGGTACATGATTGTAATGGTCGTGTAAAGGGTGACTGCTGTGCCACGGTACAAATGGAAATCATTCAATTGAATAGGGCGACATTTCTTTTATAGTGTTATATAAATGAAACTGGGTTTTATGGGTACATAATACGTTTTATGTGAAGAATTGAAAACTTGATATTTATGGCTGGTGGGCGGATTTTTTGTAATTATTTTTCAATACATTTTGGGTTCATACATTTATAAAAAAGTAATATATATATAACACTCACAAAAATTCCCAACACGAACAGAGTTACTCTACTCTATCAGGATTCTAACTATCAACTTTTAGTTGATCAGCATTGATCGTTGAATCAACGTAGCCATAAATAGATAAATCGCTCACATTTACTTTCAATTTGGGTCACAGATCTGATTAAAAAGATTTAGGGTAAATCATTGATATTGACACAACTGTAAATCTGTCTTATATTGCTCGCTCGTGTCTACGCCCTCTGGCGGGGGAAAATCTAAACATAGTAAAAGGCCTTTAGTAGCATTTTATTGGGTCTGTTTGGATCGCCGCCAACTCTCCTTCTTCTAATTGATATTTGACGGACAACAGTATTGAGTTGCTGTATGTACAAAAACAACAGTTTTAAGTCAATAGACGTAAGTGAATATTGCGGATTGAATAAAAACCATCTGAATATTATTATTTTCGTAAGTCTTTTGATTGGTAGGGTTTAATTAAAGAACTAGTCAATAATACCTCGTCCAATAAAACTTTAAAATATTAACTTTCCTCTTACATATAAAAAAGATTTGTATAATAATCTGTAAGAGTTTTCCTAAGCCCTTATAGAAAATTGCGCAAATACAACATCGTCTGAAGGAGAACGTTATATTTGCGTCCTTTCCTCTCTAAGCGGATGAAAAACACTTAATTAAATGCATTAGGTTAGGTTAAGTACTCACCATTTTGTTGTTGATTTCGTGAAAATGTATTTCGCACACTTTATCTACTATGTCTTCACTTTGAAATGTGACGAAACCGAAACCTGAAACAAAATAAATCAACGTTAGTGAAACAGTTTAAATTTAACCACAGTGATGGCGTATACGTCACGTATGTGTCGCATGATATCAAAGAATTTGTCAACCCTCGCTTAGTAAATTGTCGTCAATTATAATTAAAAAACTACTAAATTATAGCAGGATTTTTACCGTCATGTTTCACGAGGGAATACAATACTATTACTATACAATACTATGTTACGTCCAACATGATAATTACTGATGAAATAGTAGTTTTATTTTTTCTGTTAAAATAAACTCGTTAGTGGTTTTGTTTAATTTTGAAAAAGTTTTTGAATTTACTACCTACCATTAAATCTTTGATATCGTTTTAATTAAACCAATTTTGCCTCGAGTTAATTTCAAAAGGAGCGTCAATCAAGTTTCGACAACACCCATCAGAGTATTGTACGGTATTGAACGAACAGATACCGTCTTTACTTAATTTAATTAAATATATATTCCCAAAAAACAAGCTTATTAATTTTCAAACTGAAATCTTCTAATGTTTAAAGTTCCATTGGTTTCCGAAATCGGATCTAGTAATTTTCCTAGCTAAAGCGAGCTTTTGATTACATTAATACGATGTATCCTAAATACACAATTTGTCACACGACTAGAACCCTGAACTTCGAGCGTGGCCCCGTTTCGCCGAGTCACGTAATCACCTGCCGCCGACAAAGTTCCCAGTTAAAGTGACAAACAAAACAAGGCGACGAGCAGGCGTGTTTCGTATAACGATTAAGATACACACACGTGATGTCCGCGTCCACCCTCCAGCAAATAGCATTAGCGCGCGCTCCGCAAACAGCAGGCGTCGCGAGCCTTGATTATGCTGACACTGACACATATACCCTTGTTCCGCTCAAAACTTTCAGCTCATCCCATGTCCACGTGTTGATACGGGCACGTGCCACTCGAAGATCAATATCGCTGTCAAACTTCCCGACGGGATGACTCACCCCAAAAACAAAGAATGTTTAACCCCCGCGGCTCCCAATCAATACCGGCGCAAATGTTACACCGTTCACGGCTGATATTTATAATCCGGCGTGCGATGGCTCTTTGTTAATATTTAGTCCATCACCTTTCGCGGCTTCGGCTCGCCTAAACAAACAACGCCATCCGTTCCGAAACTAGGGCGTACTTGGTATTTCACGCGCGGCCGGGTGGCTTTGCGTACGAATCGAGGCAAAGATAGTAACACCCCGAAAAGGCAAATAAGGGTTGAGTCGAGTTTCGTAGATGATCGTATTTTCTTTATGCATTATAAGGTCGGTACGGTTTATCACGGAAATCGTTCCTCCGTTATTGCTTTCCCAATAAAAGCGATTGGAAACAATATCCCCACTTACATAAAACATGGTGTTTGGGAAGTCGTCGGAAAGTAGATAAAGCATGGTTTTGATGTTTAGATTATGAGGAGGATAGAGATGAGGGGGTGGTGGACAAATATTATGTAGTTGCGTGGTGAGCGGAGGCCATTCCCTCTGTAATTTATGCGGGCCTGGAAACTGAATAAAGCCACACACTCTCGGAGAAATACCGCCGCAGGACACCGCGTGTGACATTACACGTTTCCGCGAAAACTACCCACTACAACTCGGGGGACAAGAAAAAACGTACCTACAACTAACTATGAAGCCTCCCACAAAAACGCAGGTAACGGTCTCGTAACTTTGTTTTCTCCATGTCGTTGGATTAGCAACTATTATGTGCTAATTGCTCTGCAAAACTTTCTGTTTGAGCAGAATATCAAAAAAAGTTTGGGTACTACACTGTCACAGCCTAATTTTGTGCAAGTAAATATTTATAGCAGAAAAATATTTACTGCACAGCAATGTGAGAGCGATTATTTAATACATAGTATGCACAAATAATTTATGTTATGGTTATCAAGACTACATTGTTAATAAAAATTTTATGTTTATAATTACTAATAACAGCTATAGGTAAGTATCTAATATTTATCGATCGCTTTGACTCTGCTATAAAATCTAAAAAAAACCATTTTATCGATCAATATTAAAATATTCATCAATAGAATATTTATTAATAAAATAATAATGACGGTAAATACGATTTTTCATGTACTAAATAGTTTCAGAAAAACTTGCGTCAATGTTGAATAATATCATTAGTTGCAAATAGGCGAATGAAAATAATGATCGCGTTTGAAACAATTTTATTGTATTCGGACAGTTCACGAAACTGATCGTTAGGTTGGCCTTACACGCGAACTACAATGGCTTCAAATGAAACGCTAAGAGAAAGGAGGAACAGCATTGTCACTGACCACGTAAAAAGTTTTGGGTATCGCGCTGCCTTTGTGTGCACGATAAATGGGGTATTTTCGCAAAATTCGTCCGCGTCACTTCTCCTAACAATGGAGAAAATAAATAATCTCCGCGCAAGAAAAGGATTCCGTAAACATAATTATTTGAACTCGCAATTGTAGCTGTGAAGCGCTAATGAAAGTTCTCTAGTGCTACTCCAAGAATTAACTTTATTTTTCCCCGGCTTCAATTAGACTGGGAGGGGGCACCTTTATTTTTCAGATGGAATACTTTAATTAAATCTGGAAGGTTACAGGTGATTTAAAATTGTTAATTTCTTTTAAACATTCCATCCTTATTTATCATTGTCTGTCTCTGCCGGAGCTTTATAACGTAGTGTTCTGTCTGCTGTAATTACTATGTTAGAGAAAACAAAATTTAATCAGTGAAAAAATGGTAAAGCTCGAAATAACCCCTCAAAATTGAGTGAAACTTCGGAGGAACTTTATCCAACAATATTTTTTTACTTTATAATTCGATTTTGAAATATCATTGCGAATTTCCCTTCGTAACTCAAAAAAGTTTGTAACGGTAAGCCGAAAGACGAACAGGCCTCGCCCTTTTTTATTAATTCACATCGAGTTCGCACCTGTGATGGCGCCGTTCGTTATTTTAATATAAGGACTGGGAGGTCGGAGACGAAGATTATGAATGTGTCTCCCGATATCGGATATCTCGACACATCTGTCGGGCGCGCGTGGGGCTGACAGCAGGCGGCCGCCCGCCCTAACCCCCGAATCGGGGCCATAGGCAGTATAATCTGCCCTGGCACTGTATGAAACACCGGCCGGTGGCGTTTATGGCGCTATAATAACCGTATAAAACGCGACTTATTGTAGCCGTCGATAACGTTACAACCTAAGGCGGCTTCGTGCTTCCCCTTCCCAGCCCGAGGTGAGTTGCCCGTGTTTCGACCCGAATAAAAGTAATGTTCTATTACCGCAGTAACTAGCAAGTTTTCATTAGGAGCGAGCTGAACAAGCACTCAAATGAGCAGCTAAAGTTGTCCGCCGGCCGCGCTCCGACGTCCTCAACTTTCGTTATTGTTTCGCTTCATTATTGTAATACGAAATACGCAGCACAATAATTAAGAGATGCTCGGGAATTGTCCCTTCTGACGTAATAGTTGGCCAAAAGTTTTATCAACGAGCTCTCATCGCGACGGAATGTTTGCTACGTAAATAATTGCCGGATTGCTTCTGAGTCCAGCTAATAATAACAAGTTAATCGAAGTAGTTATTAGCAAGGAAAAGACTGGGTTATAAGAAAAGGGAAATGCTCGCGCCGTCGTCGACCGTTGGGCGATCAATGCTTATTAGAAACATATTAACTAGAATGGACCTTTTTATGTAGTAAATTAAGTCGCTTCAGAAAGAATGATTGTGTTCTGACACTTTCATTAATTGCGGCTGTAGCTTTTGAAGCCTTATAATTGAAGCTTTAAGTATGCTTTCCTTTTTTAGCTTTAAGTAAAAGCAACGCTGTCTTCATATTACTAGTGAATACTTTAAAGATGCTATTTCTAGAACAGATTATTGGAGTGCAATGTAAATATCTACAGTATAAAGGTGGCTAACACCTCAATAAATGAATATCAAACGAATGTCCATCGAAACCTGCGATAATAACCTAATCTAACGTTTGGCTTGGAACTAGGGTTGCCATAGGGCCCTTGACTTCATTCCAGGTGCTCGGTATAAGAAAGCGGGAAAACAGGCGTTTCCGTCACATAAAATCGGGACAAAATAAAAAAAAGAAATTAAATGAATAACCGGTCGGCCGCGGACTGCGGTACAAAAATACGCGCGGGGCTTCGTGCGTGTCGCTGTCGCTGGCCGAATGAGCCACTCAAGGCGATCGAGTGACGCGCGTTGGCGCGGCGGGAGAGATATGCGGGCGAGTCCGCGCGGCATGATGGAGCTTGCGTTGAGAGGCTTGTTCTGCGCATGGCGCATACACAGAAATCGGGACAAATCGGGACATCTCTTAAAATTCTGGCTGGCTGATTTTATTTAAGAAAGCGGGTCAAAACCCTATTTTTCGGGATGTATGGAAACTCTACTTAGAACGAGAGAAACGCGCTACTGCATCTTTATCTTCTGTGTTAGCGAAGCTGTAAAATATAAAGACAATAAAATGTATGAATTACGTACGTAAGTTAGAAATTTACTAAACCGCTCATAAATGACGTGTGAAAATAATGTAATGAGAGTTCTAAAGACATTAATGAGTCATTATTTTTTAAGAGAGGTAGCAGGAGCTCTTCGGCAAGTTTTAGTTTTTAATTGGAAACTAAAATACTTTACTCAAAACCTTAAAAAACGATAAGTATAAACAGACAATGATTCGCTTATAAATTACATTGTTTAATTTATACAAACTTTGGTCTTGTACTAGCGATAATTTAAAACTCGGCGTGAAATGCACCTAATTTTATCAACAAAAACACCTACATGATGGGGCCCTTAACCTCTCCTTTGGTAAGATATTTATGTTTTTTTTTCCGGAAAAGTCGTAGAACAAACAAAGAATCACCTAAAATGTTGCGCCAATTGAAAATGTTATATCTAAAACAATAACAACGTATGTAAATTCGATACAATAAACGTAGCTCTGACATAAACGCCTCGAGTGTGCAAACAGTACATCGAAATAGCTGTTCTGAAGAATACATCCTGTTGATGCCAAGACAAATATGTGCGCATATTCTAATGCATTCGCGAGGTGTATTCAAAATGTAAACTTTCGGCAAACGAACGAAATGGAGGATAAAAGCTGTTGCAAAAAGAATTGGCCAGCCTTCATTTTCTCCATTGTGAAATTGAATGGAAAGAATCAAGTTTCTCGTCGGGTGATTGCGCAAAGACAACCTTATTGTCTTCAACCAGGTATACTACTTTAGCGCTACTTTTAGCAAGATCCACAACTTTTAAATTCCCAAAGTTGACCAAGCACTTTTATTGTTTGAACATTCTTTCCGTATAGCCTAGATTTACTTGGCAAAAACGGCTGCAACGTAACCGAAACTCGAAAGAAACTTATCAAAAGGCGTGAAAGGAAATTATGCCATAAATCAAACACACATCGAAATTTTTTAGAACGACGTGTAGTAAGAGAAATATACGGGAGAGTGGCCGTTAGGCCGCAAGCGGCAGGACAATTTATCAAGGCGACGGAACCCTCGTCCAATCGGTTGATAGCAATGCCATAAATATTTACTTTAATAAGATTCCGCCCTTTTTATTCGCGAGTGTTGTTTTACGAGACACTTTGGCCCGCGATTGCGACCTGGAGTGGCGTAAGCGCATTGTTTTTTTAGTACCGGAGTTTGTAGCAAAGTGTTAGTTAAAGCCCTTCCCCAAACCCCATTGAAACAGGGCCCTAAAAACTCACCCGTAACAAGATAAAAGGAAAAGAACTAAGTGGATAGTAAAAAAGAAAATTTCTGAGTTCATGTACTCCCCTTTTCCATTGTTCACCTGTGTGACAAAAGTGTACCCCTACTTAAGTAGGAACTTGTGATAGGACTTTGGATTTATTCTAAATCTCGCTAAATAAGCTATGAATTGTAAGTAAGTGGACTGATTAACATAAACAGTTCTTTCCCTTTTTAAATTGACATTCCTTTTTATTTAATAGTAAGAAAATGTTGTTTTCAAATGCAAACAGCAAATTAATCAATATAGTTTTGTTCCTTGGTACAAGATAACAATTTCTAGACACATCAGACATAGTTCTCGTGTGATTGCTGTGGTCGGTGGGATCGTAATCCCGCGTTGAAGACGTGCCCGGGACGTGCGGGGCGGGATTTGCCAGATCATTGGACACTAGATGCGAATACCCCTGTGGTTACAACACTTTGGATGCTTTCGTGTTCATAAACAAAGATATTCGTGTTATAGTTCTGTATACTAGAAATTTCAAATACAATAATTATACAAAAATAAAAATTTTACATACTTTTTAGATGAACCAAAAAAAAAAGAAAATTTAAAATCGTATTACTTTGTAAAATATATAAAATAACAAATAATTTTCTTAACTAATCCGATCAAAAACACCTCAGCTTTCAACGTGTAACATTTATTTCAATATCACAAGGTAAAGGAAATCTAACGAGTAACGAATGAAACATTATTTCCTCTTTACCGAATAATGGTTCTTCTCAGAAATCATTAAGCCATTACGGGCCGAGATGTGTATCAATGCAAGCTTAATCGTGAAAATTTTCTTGGAGATTATTTTTTCGTTGACGGTAGCGAAAATAAAGATGGAGGGGAATAAAGCGGAGTGTATGATGCTGATAATATCGTTTTAATTGCGAATGAAAGTGGAGATGCGGGAGAGGGGGGCATTGTGATGCTGGAGGCGCGCCGGCGAATGAAGACGCTCCGCACGTTCGCCACGGTTCACTTGTTAGAAGACCGCAGCAGTGTGAAAAGCAAATATTTACAATTGCATCCGAAATACAAAAGTTTCCCCTCGAAAAAGAGCCATCTTAAAGTTACAGAGTTCTGTCCCCGGCTGAGTTCTCGAGTGACCGATCCCACACCGGTTTATTGCGACCTAGCTTGTTTGCCGAACACTACAGAACAGTTTTCGTGCTGATTCTGGCAATATAGATGTTGGGCTCATGTTGCCGATGCAACTTTTTTGCGATTATATCGAAACTTTTTCATGCGTAGGTACTGTTTCGTTGAAGAGGATTTATTCGAGGAAAAGTCTCACGTTCAGCTTGTAACTTAGTTAATTTTCCGGTAATTTTCAACTTTAATTGGATATCCCGCGTTTTCTTTTTATATTAACTGTTACATAAGTGTTAATTCATTATAATATATTGACTCTCGTGGCGTTCCAAAGATTCTAAATCAGCACTATGAAGATTAATTCCAATACAACCTTCAGCTTTCAATACAATTCTGACCCAAAACTTGCATTGAAAGGTCGCGCCCCTTAAAGTCAATTCTCAGCAATACAGTTTCATCCCGTTTTGTTCGTACGAGTACTTGCGCATACATTGAACACCTGTTACAAGAGGCCGCCGGAGAGGCCGCCGTTGAGTGCTCGGTGTATTTGCGCAGCGCGATTACGAACGCTCAGTGAGTGACGTGGAATAAGCTCGATACTCAAAATTGAGATTTACACGGTATTGGAGATTTAAAACTATTTGAGCTCAGTTGGGAATAGCGATGATGTAATTTGTTGTACGAATACTGCGAGGGTTTACTACGAAAATCAGTTAACTACGAAAACCAGTTAACTACGAAAACCAGTTAACTACGAAAACCAGTTAACTGCCTATTTTACTTATCAAAAAGTGAGTTAATTGCACCACGATACTTATTATATTGAGGGATTTCTACTGGTAAAACCAGCTCAATGCTACCTCAAGCCCATTAGAAGTTACTATGTGGTGAAAACGGTTACACATAGAACTCAGGTGTTTAGCAAAAAATAGGCAAAATTTAACATAAACCACCTAAAACATAACAATTTTGACAAAACAGCGTTTCAACAATTTACAGGTAAAACCAGCTAACTGTACGACCTTGCTCATATTCCCTATTTCAAGATGTCTGTCACACAAATATTTAATTATTTTAAACAAAAAAAATCTTATAGATGTTTTCTAATCTGGTATTCATGTTTAATTTATAGTAAGACGATAAATAATGACAGTAAGTAATTTACAAATTGACAGCATATTTTGTTTTTTCTGTAAAAAATATTTGTTTCTAACAAAGTTACGTGTGTGTAGACTTAAAGCTTCTACACTCTTTAAGATCTCATAAAATAACTTTAATGTGCCGATAATGTTCCGTTAAAATAGAATCTAGCTCGCGAACGAAATCTAACTTTTAACCGCCAACAACTCGGAACCGCGTGCAAGCAAGAAACTGCCGTGTCACAATGCGTGATAGCATATTTTGCTGTGGCTTATCAAGGTCGTGCGGTTGCTGCTTAGATGGTACGGCTCATGTCATCGTATAGGGTATTTAGCAGTCATGCACACCCCATTGTTATTATTGAAGAGTTTAATAGATTAAGTAGACTAATGAAGGATAGTATCTGTAAATATTGTTAGCTAACACGTGGCGACTCTGAATCACTTACCGGACTACATATTATAAGGGTAGGTATTATTTACATCTGATATCTGAAATAGAATTAAATCCTTTTACCGAAAACACAACAAACAAGCCGGTAAAACCGAAACGGAAACCAATGAAAAGTTAGCAAACAGGATTCGCGGACTGCTTAAAACTCATAAAGTTCTAATCAAAGACGTTAGGCGGCATCAGATTACAAATTTGCAGGTAGGTCAGTCGTTAAAGATGAGTGTTGAAGAGAGAGTTAAGTACGCACAGTTATCGGCCAACGAACGGTTTACGACGCCGAGTTTGCATATCAGACAGATGCTCGAACAATAAACTCCGTAGTTGTTACTTAGATCCGCCCTTCGCTCGAGCTCAGCAGGATTTTTATGAAACTTTCGGAATGTGGGCCGTGGCATATTACTAGTGAAAGCTTACAGTTCCGTTTGGAATCCTCAAAATTTTTCATTTTACCAAGAAGGTAAGGAAGAAGCTTTGTTTACTTTCAATTAAAAGTACCCATTTTAAAATGTCTTGAGTAACTCAAAGTAACTCCCTAATTTGTTGGATCTTCATTATAATGATGTTTCACGTTTTCACTCTTGTTGGATCACTTTAAAGTGTAGGATTCGGTTTTTGTATTCAGAAACGATCAGTTTACATAACAAAGATGCTAAATTAATAAAAAATCACAACAAAGCGTACTTATAGCTAGAAAAACAATAAAGTGTTCCTCAAAATATAAACAGAGACTCTCTAACTTTAAACTTCTATCAAATCAGGTACCGTTTTTGAACGGAATCTCTTTCATATTTAAATTTGAAAAGTTGTGCAGGGCCGACCCGCCGGCGGTACAAGGGTATTACTTATAAATCAATAGTTAATGAGTATCAATGGGAGGCTTTTGAAACTCGCCAGACTATATGCATAGTCGGTGCATCATTAATATTGAAAGTTGCCTCGTCCATTGTCTTTCGAGTAGCCGTCTCTTTGTACACGATATACTTCTGTACCGGAGCAAACTACCTACTTATTTACTCTCAAAAGTTTTCTCCAGAAAATCTCGGTTTGATTTTTATTCCAATGCAATATAATATCGTATTTTTTATCAAATTGGAAATAAGTTTTAAAATATACTTATTCGCACAAAATAATCTGGAAATTTCCATAACGCAGAAAATTACTTTCCACTCGCGACTGTAAGTCACAACTCCAGTGTAATGGAATTATAATAACCGTTTTGATATGCCCACTACGTACCTACTTTCTAAAACTTTATTTATAAGGCTCATTTCAACTCAGACCGTACAAAGCGCTCTGAACCGAAAAATTGCCAACGTATACTCGCACGAAAATGATGTTTTTCAAATGGAAAAAGCGAACGGCAGCCTACAAATGACGTTAGTACCTTATACTATTTTTCCCGTGAAACTATTTTAATTAAAGCCGGTCGACTGGAAGTTTATAGAGGGACAAATCGACTGGGACCGATAGATTGGGAATGTTCAATTTCGGAGGAGCCTCTCGATGAAGCTCGGTGGTAATTGTCGTGGTCATTAACGTTTACGATAATGACTCGGCTAGGATAGGATTGACGTGGATATCGCGCCGCCTATCATATAACAAGCCAGAGATTCGGGCTATCAGTCTAATCCGAGGGAATGTGCGCTCGACGACATTATACGACGCGGGCGTCTGAACCTATGTTACAACTTAGTAATTCACTGCTCGGTTATAGTGGTCCATAATTGATCGGAGCTGTTCTCTAAGCTTCCAGCGCACTAATTTACGCTCTATCGGAAAGAGATAAAACTCATGTTTCAATGAAGCAGGCTACGCGTGCCTTCAGTAAAGTATCAAGGACTGCGATTCCAGTAAGGGGATAAAGTTCCGAAGCAATGTTCTGCAATCCGTGGTATTACGGAACGACAAAGATAGGATTCAAATCCTCGTGGTAGCGAAAGAAATTTACAAGGTAAACTAGTAAATAGAATGAAAAGTTGAGCAGATTTTAATCAACTAAAACGTTGTCCATGCAAAGGACTTTACAAAGTTTTTGTTTGCCCCGACTGTCGAAGTTTACTGAAGTTCATTCTAATTTTTATTTTAACTTCCATTTCATTCGTGCTAGTAAAATCTTTCTTAATTATAAAAGGGAGTTTTTTTAGCTCCTTAAAGTTTCCTGGACGAAAAATTAGGAGGCCATTTAACATGTAATAAATAAAACCTCAACCTCAATTCGTCTATACTGTGGTTTCGGTTTTATGTAGCGTATCCATGGTGAATGAGCGGCAGTTTCATCTTAGACATCTTTGAAAACCTTGGTAGCGAGCCTTAAGATTCTTGTGTGCACTTAGTAAAGACCAAAGACGTAGCGCGGGCGGAACATGTAAATACACCTTTAAATGAGGCTTTGGTCCGCGCCGTGACTTTGAGCGGTCAATTAAAAAAAGCGGACACACATTTTTTATTTTTCTTTTGCGTGAAAAAGAAACATTATAAAGCATACAAACGTTTATATTAAACAAAATAAGTAAAACTATACGGAACCTCTAGAAGTCAAACATCAAGTGTTAATTTATCTAAAAGCTTTCGATGTAGGTATTTACAATTCAACGAAAACTTACACTCAAATAGTTTTTGTAACAATATCAACGTAAACAGTCATTAATTGTTCTAGTAATCAGCTGGCACTAATTATCAGAACTAATAATCAGAATGTTATTTATTAGTAAATTAATATTTGCTCAGTGTTTTTCGCTACATCGCGTTGTCAATGGAAGCGTGAATAGTACACCTGATATTAATAAATGAATTTACCCCGAAAATCCTTGTTGCATTTAGTATTGGAATAAAAATGACAAAACACGTGATTACAATACAAATTATAAACTGTTTAATTAATAAGATGGTTGATAATTGTATCCTATTTTTTGCAATTATTATCATACGATATCCTCAGTAGATGTATTATTTGTATTTTGTTTCTGACCACTCTGATTAGTAGGTAGGGTAGGTAGTAAAAAAAAAGAGTTGTTTAACAGAGAACAATTTTTTTTCTTTAACTTGTATTTACAAGTATATTAAAACAGAAACTGCCTCATAACAGCAATAATTGTTGTGCAGGCAGCTAAGTGACTATTAGGCTGCGCACGCACCGGTAGGTGGCTAGATTGGCGCCTAGATATATCTGGTTACTTGTTAGGATACACGGTGACCGCACTAGGATAGGCGCCTTGGTCTTATGGTCTTTGGTTATAAGAATCACGTCTACGATACATTCTAGACAGTCGCTTGCATGTATCGAGGCACCTAGCGCACTATGCGGCCAGTTGCGACCTTCGTGAACGTTCATTTTCTTCGATATACAGGGTCATTTTTGGACCCCTTTTCAAATTTTGTCAGGTCATTCTATAACAGCAGTACAATCAATTTGTGAAGTAAAAAAACTTTTTTTTACATTTTTACCCCAAACTTTTCCCTACACAAATTGAAATTGTTGTCACTCTTTGCGCATCGCACGGTCGACCCGCGCGAGCACCCCTCCCGCCACCTGCATTCCCCCGCTCGCGTCGCCTGCGCGAGGGTGAACGTGCGCGCCTAGATTTTTTGGACATAAAAAGTGGCTGAAAACTGTGAATTTATAAAGAAATAATTCATAATTATTATCTCACCTATTTTTTTATTACTTCCTTGAACTTATATTTGATTTTGTAAACAGGTCATAAAATTACCCTGTATTATATCTAAGATCTAGGCGCTAATCTAGGAACCTTTCGGTGCGTAGAATGTGAATAAAATGGTACGACATGTAATCTCAACGAGGTTATTCTATTTGATTCTGAACAACAAATTTACATACATTCGTTGAATCCTAATTGGGTTTACTTCATTCACATTTATCTGTAAAAGCATTACGTTAATTCAACAGATTCTATAATTTCAATAATGGCCTTTAATGTTACCTTATTTTAGTTACCTACAAATATTTTGATAAACTTGGTCTCTTTGAAGAGGTCACTTTCACTTGACCGACTTTTTATTTATTTCAAGACTTTTTATTTTTTATTGTTCGTGTTAAAGTGGACTTTAGAATTTGAAATAACATTATGTTATGGTAACATACACGCCAATCGCCATAGTAAAAAGTTCATGATTTTTGGGTATAGATACTGAATATTAATGAGAACCTAAATATTTTTGCTGACATTATTTTAGCAATCGTGCGATAAAATTTAATTATCACTTCAATTAATGTTAAACTTATATTGCTTTGATAAAAAAAGTTTTAAATGACTATTTAGGCACTTGAAAATTTTGTTTTTGTGCTAATTAATACAAATTGTTGTAGGTATTATATTGACATTAACTTACTATTCTATCGTTAAAATAAAATTAAAAGCCGTCTTAAATCTCTTATGAGTCTTGCCTAAGGCTAATTTAATTTTTTTGTAATTAATTAAGCAAGTTATAAGTATACTTTATAAACTTTCCACAAAACATATTTTCTTTTGGGAAGAAAATAAAACGTTGAACTAATTTTTATCTTTATCTGTCAACAATATGTTAGAATAAACTCAAATTTCATTCACCTCGATAATTTTGACCGTTCATAAATTCATTCTAAACAGAACAAAACTTCCCGCTCCCAGTTGGGCCACGGCTTTACCCGCCTCCCCCACCCTCCTAATGATGCGTCTCAAGAGATGCATGCTGTAGGCGGTCTTGCATATTTTCGCTGTGACATAATATCTGTTTCTTTCCCTTTTAATGCGTGGTCACGCACGCATTTACCCTTTTTCGTGGGAACTCTTTGGGCTTTGAAATTTTCTTTTCACTGAAATATTACGCCTCGTTGAATATTCTCAAGCTGTATTAAAGTGTCAACGGGAGTGTTTATTGAAACGATGTTTTGGCGAGTAGGTTTTACACGGTATTTTATTAGACATTATGAAACTGTATGATAATACAATGTTACTGGTTTTGTGCATATTGCTGATTGGTTATAGGCTTTTAAGTTTTTTTATAGGGGATATACTAATCTTTGAAACAATTTATTTCAATATTTTAGTAGGTAATACTTTTTACAAAAAAACTTGTTTTTACTCAAAAAAACGCAGAAAAAAGGGGAAAGGCAATTCATCGTCTTTAAAGTTAAATATGAGCAGTACTTTTGTATTTTTTATTTACCTCTCTTTAGAGTGATAAAATCATAATTAATATAAGTACCTACTTAAATTAGCATAAAATCAATTGCCATCAATTTATCCACAGTTTACTGAACAAGAGCACAGTATTTGCTATTCAGTAATATAGTATCACACACAGGGATTTGTTTGCAAACCAATCAGCATATTAGCAAACAACCGCTAACGTAAACACGATTTGACAGGTTTAATTATTGATAATGTGGCTACTATTAATATTTTTATTGCTTAATAATTATTCATTATTACCTAATAATTCATTATTTAGTAAGACAATCATCTGAAATCATTATATGCACGCCTACTGCAAACTTTCTATAGCCAGTTGCGGTTGGTAAAAGCGGATAAGACAATACGCACTACGCTGCGTCATGCGTTAACTACGTGGTTTCTAGAAAAATATTACCTATACATAGATTTTAGAAAGGGATAAATAAAGCTGTAAAACTTTATAGCTGAAATAAAATTGAGTACACGCTAGTACAAATACTTTAAAATGTAAGCATTTATTATTAACATAGTATAATATGCCTTATAAAGCCAGTTTAACTCCGGTGCAGTGAAATTATCGTTATTTTCTTATCCACGTTATTTTGTTGAGGAGTGCGGTTAATTTAATTTTGTAGAGCTTAGTTGTAAGAGTGGAATAGTGCAGTTGTATGCAATATCTCAAACATGTAACGACTAGGATTTGCAGAAATAATCGTGTCGGAGTAATCTTTGAATGAAAATGTTAGGGAAAAATTATATTTTTAGAAAAGTATGTTGATGCTTTGGGATTCAAAAAGTTTATACATTGAAACAGATAACAATGTAATGTAAAAGATTATAATATATTTTGAGAAGTCATTTTTATTGTTATAAGTGAATGCGATTATGTTGATTATTTCTGTATTGTAGATTTTTCCCTTCGAAACGAGTGGAGTACCAACTACCAACCTATTTCCAACACTTCGATGCAATTGATTCCACTTGGTTTTATATTATTTTGTATTATATAGCTTGTTATTAATAAAAAAGTTATATTATCAGATTTTTAGTTGCATTTTACTCTGCATGTCCCTCCAAATAAACGAAACATGCACCTTACAAACAACCACTAGAAAAGCGAAACTAACAATTCGTTCGTTCCATTCGAGTTTCTTATCTTATACATTATACTTGCGGCAGTGTCCGATTATCTCTCACGAGAGTGACACTGCACTCCCCTGGCTAGAGTGGCCCTAATGAAGCCTCCAGTGGCCACAAAGCCCCCCCCCCCCCTCCCCCTATTTTGTCAACAGGCATTCTTAAGAACAACCCTCAAGGTACTGTGATGGCATTCGTATTATTAGCAGATGTGCGGGCCGGGCTCGTAAAACAAAACTAGGAATAAAAAATTTGTTTCGAATATTTCTTCTAATAGATTAAGAGCGACAAGTTTTATTAGCGCACAGCGGGGACTAAGACAAATGGAGTCTTGGGTAGGCCGTAAATTACGCTCAACTGTCATACAAACTATTCAAACTGGTGAATGATGGACAATTTTAGTTGAAATGCACAGATTTCTAAGAGTTTGGTAGATTTAAATGTGTTACAGATGGGTGAAGTAGTCGAAGGAAGGAAAAAAAACTTGAGTTCTCAGAATTGGTAGGGCGGATCGTGAGAAATGGTGCGTAGGCGTCGCCGTGAAGATTGCAAGCATCAAGTTGACCAATGAGGGGTCTAAATGGGCGTAGAGCGGGCGGAGAAAAACTTCAGTAGGAATGGAAGAGATAAAACGAGGATGCAACTGGCATTCGGGAGACAGACGCTAAGACAGACAGTAGGGCGCAGACGCTTTTAATATTTTAGGAGTGGTAGATTGGGAGTTTCGTGACTCCATTGTAACTAACTGTGTGAGAAATAAAGACTAAAGAGTTAACTATTAAATAAATACTAACTTCGTTAAGTAAATTGTAGATTTGAATATTAAAACAAGTGTAACTATTTTACAAAGTGAATCCAAACAACGTCGAGTGGGGTATGTAATTGTGTACATTGTGATTTATTTCGTGTATCAATAAAGGTACAATCTCTAGATTAACGAGCAGAATATCGTATGCAACGTAGAAATGTATCAATACGAAGAACAACTCCATTCTAGGGGTTTCTCTTTAATAACCGAATGGAACTCGGTAGAACACCTCATTTTTGTGTTGACTTTAATATGCGCAATAGTTGTATTAGGGTGTTGTGGATATAAGATATTCAGTTATTGCAATCGTCGAATATTAAATAGACGGGGGTATTTGCAAGATGGTCTACCAAATGAGATAGAAATGCAAAGAGCCGGGTTAGATTGAATTGGATTGCGTTTTCTTAATGCATAGTTAATCTCGGAGATAAGGATGGTTAACGTGAAAGTATTAATTAAAGCTCTAGAGACTGTAACTTTATGTAGCCTGGTGGAATACGAAACACTAATATCTATTATGAATGTTAATAATCAAGTCTAGATTAGACTAATATGTGAAATAGTTTTTTTCTTTCCATTTTTCAATCAATGTATCAGGTTAGTTCTATAAATGTGTTCGTATCTCACTTTAGACTTAATTTGTAAAATAACTATTGAAACTTTAGTGTGTGTTTAATTAAAATTAAGTGTGAATCTAGATGACCTTAGAGAGTTTTTTCTTTGGATTTTCGCTTTCTCTCTATTTAGTGTGGTCTTAAGATAGGAGCTGAAAATCTAGCTGTCATTATATAGCAACCTATAGGTGACAGCTTAAATAATCAAACCAGTTTCTTTTGCTATTTCGAAGATAAACTAAACACATTTAATTTAAATAAATAATATTTTTTTTCCATAATTATATGTTTTACTGCTTAGAGATAAGATTCCTAAGAGGAGGCACAGTGTGAGGCAT
Source organism: Agriphila straminella (assembly GCA_950108535.1). Taxonomy (NCBI): domain Eukaryota; kingdom Metazoa; phylum Arthropoda; class Insecta; order Lepidoptera; family Crambidae; genus Agriphila; species Agriphila straminella. The sequence continues at coordinate 13,670,823 of OX467309.1, read as the reverse complement.
AGTCAAACTCGTGTTAAATACTAAGAAATGCTTAGAAGAACCTTTGAGCTAGTTTGTTTGGCTTCGTTTAACACTTTGCGTTCTCACACATATACCTTTCAGTTGAATCACGATTTCTATGAGCTAAATTCGTTAGATTTCAGTCTAGGTCTAGGTAGATTTCTATACATATACCTAATTAAATAAACATGGGATAGTAGGGAGTGATTAAAGACTAAGGAAGAGACTACATTCAAACCGTTGAGGTTACTTGTGTATAGGTAGTTTATTTAAACGTGTTAGTAAAGGAGTCTAGCTGCTGAATTTGGACGAGAGACACAGCAGGAGCTGAGCAGAAGGAAGTATAATGTATTAGTGTTGAATAGGTATAATGTGTAAGTACATTTTGCCTCTACACAGGACATAGACATTGTTAGGTGCACTTATAGACTTGTATTTAGGATAGGAAATAGGGATAGGTATACTAGGTGATCTGTGATGAAATTGAACTTGTACAGGATGTTTAGATCCTTGGGGTGTTTGACCGCTTGAGGCTGCGAGCTAGGCATTCCACCCACTGACTTTAATCGAATGAGGGCTCTTGACTATAAGAGATTATTCTCTTAGACTTGACTGAACGGGATGCTATGGCCGGTACTCGCGAGCTCAGCCTTATTGAGCCTAAAGGCTATCTGCGTGTGGATTCAGCGAACGGGTAGAAGCATTTCTGGGTCGTCGTCACATTTGCACTTTCATAGCGTTCAGCCATCGCCCGATTTGGCCAAATCGAACTTTCTCAATTAATACAAATATGAATAAATAAAGTTTACCATGGTTTTATGGGGGAAGGTGTCTAGCGAACACCTTATAAAGTAAAGTAAATAAATGTCCACATCCTGGAGATGTCTGACAAACGCTCCGCAGCGTAACAAAGATGGCTGACGCTCCCCAAATAATAAACCCCAGAAGGGTTTTTCCTAGAAGGTTTTGTAGGCGCTATTAAACGACCAGAGTGTAATCCACATCATGAGCAGACATCTTTTGGTTATAGCTTAGGTAATTAGAGTAGAGGAGAGGCGAAAGTCGCGATCAGATTAAAACAATTTGCATTTTAATATTAACAAGCTTCGCAATGTTATTTAAAACCATAGGCCTGCGGAATGATGGATTTATCTCGATGAGCCTCCGTTCCATTCACACGCAGCTACTAAATAGTACAAACATAAACACGATTCGCAGATCACTTAGATGCCAGTAACATCGACTTTCACCAAGACCACCAAATACATAGAAAAACATTATAACTAGACGATCACATATACAAATTAGGATTTGAGCCACTACAGAAAATGATGCCGTGTCGACCAGGATTCCAAATACGTATTCGAAATAACGATACGATTGGATCAAAAGGACCAAATAATTATAATAAATAAATAAAACAAAAATAAATAAAATAAACACAACGTAGAAATCGTGGTCAGTTGAAAGGAATACTTTTACAGGGATGTTACGAGACATCGTGATGCGAAACAAGGAGGCGAGATAAATTGTGCATGGAATAATTATTTTAATTATGTGCATGGTGTGATTATTTTATTGTGTTAAACTGTTTACATGTCTTTTGAATGTAGGGGAAAGACACAGTTACAGTCAGAATTCGTCATAATGTTATCAACGAGATCGAAAAAAAAAAAAATATATACATACCTATTTCGTAAATTGTAAAATTAAAAGAATTTATTTTTAGACAACTGTATAGCCAAGTTATTTGTTCACGGAAGACAAAAGCCTGTCTGACAAGCTTGTGAATGGGAAGCGAGACAAAGGAAACCTTAGGGTAATGTTTTATTGGTTTGCAACTTAACTGCTGTTGTCCATTGAAGTAAAATTTGACGGTTGTACATTAAAGACAAAAGGGAAGGACGTGGAGAATTCTTACCCAACAAAATAAATAATAAAAGAGTAAAATAAAAATACTTTCCAATATTATTCAAAGCATAGCAGCGCGTTTGACGATTTTGACTGTACGTAAAAAGGTTAGCATAATAAAGATGTGTGATTTAGGTGGAGACAAAGGCGGGAGCAGATTCTCAAGATATTGTTACATTTCAATGTAAGTCTGTTATCATGAGTATTTTAATCACATGTGGTACTATCTACCTTTCTCATAAAGAACGATCTGTGCATTTAGGAGTAGGGGAAAGTTTAAATCGAAACTAGTTTGTCGGCAGTTGAGTTAAGTGACGTTATAATGCCTAGGCGCAGTAAGAGACGGGTTAGGGGTCAAGATAGGACAGGGGAAAGTCGCGAGAGTAATGGAGGCATAGGGGAACAAACGGAAAATATAGATAACATAACTTTACAACAGATGTCACAAAGAATGGATGAATTTCAAAATGCATTACGACAGTTGAGCGCGGAGCGATTAAACGAAAGGTTAGAGTCGCGCGGGAATGTGCAAAATAGTCATCAGACGATTAGACAGGAGTCGATTAGCACAACAGCTAGTGGTAGTGTCGCGAATTCGGAAACTAGAAACTTATACGTCATACAGCCTTCAGTTGCGAAGCCGAGTTTTGACGGAAAACCATTCGCGAACCCTATTGCGTTTTTGAAACGATTAAAAAAATATATTAGAGAAGTGAATGGACAGGACCGCGAAATTGATATAGCGCTAGGTTGCATCACGGGACATGCACGAAAATTGATGGAGATGTACTCAAGAAGATGGAATACATTTAGTGATTTTGAGGACGACTTTAGACGGACTTATTGGACTGAACAAATACAAGAATCCGTTAGGTATAGGTTGATTAACACGGTGTACACAAGTGAATCAGCGATTTCGATGTCCGAACATTTTGCTGAATATGTTGAGTCGATGCAGTCCTTGACCATATCTTTTAGTGAAAGGGATTTAGTAAATTCGATAATGCGTCATTATCCTTTGGATGTTCAACGGTTGTGGTTTACGAGAGCAGAGGAACCCACTATTATGAAAGGCGCGAACTTTCTTAGGAGTATCGAACAAAATGTAGTTGTGGGACAGAGAGAGATAGGTAGATATGCTAGAGAGAGAGGGAATAATCAGAGAGGTCGTTACAGTAGGACACAGACAGATTATCCAGTTGCGGCAACGATTTTAGCGGAAAGATGGCGAGGCAGAGGCGGTTCGACTCGGGGAAGGGCTCACCGACGAGGCAGGATAGGTTACGGATCATATTCTAATAGGAATACATCACGGTCGAACGTGTTGGGTGAAATAAATACTAGGCCAGCTATAACATTCATGAAGGAAGGTGAGGGGTCAACATTATCAACGTCTGTGAGGGAGGATAAAACAAAAAACTAATACCCCCTACACAAGCGGAGTCCGATCGGTTATCAAAGTGTAGGAAGGGGAATGAATGGACTTCAGAAAATAGGAAAGACGATATAGCGTATAAGATTTTAGTTAAAAATGGATGGGAGCCAGGTCAGGGTTTAGGAGCAGACGGAAAGGGATTGAAGAGGCCATTGACCGGGGGAGTGTCAGTGAGTAGCAACAGTTTGCGAGCGATAGCGTGTAGCATAGGTGTCTTATTGGAAAATCAATTCAATCATGTGATAGAATGTGACGAAGAAGGGCTTGCGTGTGATCTTTGTACAAGCAGGGGTAGAGAGGTTTTGTCAATATCACATGAGCTAGACGAGTTAGATTACTTAGGTGTTGATTATTCGTTGCCTAGATTACCCGAGATAGGAGTGGATGTGTACGGGATGCGTATAAGTGCATTGATAGACACAGGGAGCCAAATAAGCGCTATAACTAGGGAACTACACGATTCTATTCGGAAAGAGAGAGGTGATTTGCCCGAGATCGCTATCCCGGCTATACAGGTGCAGGGAGCATTTGGATCACGGAGTGAAAGTGCGAATCGTATGGTACTAATAGAGCTAAGTTTGGGTGGCACAATCATTGAAGCGTCAATGTTAATTCTGCATAGGCTTCCTAGGTCAATGATATTAGGATACGACTGGTTGGAACGTGTCAAGGGGATAGTGGAGTGTGGTAGAGAAAGGACGTTATCAATTGAGCACTTAGGAGTTAGGACTAGTGTCAAAATAAATTCGAGTTGCGAATTAAAACGGTTAGGCGGGAGAGACAATGCAAACACGATAAATACGATGTTAGAGGCGGACGCCCAACCGGCGGTGTATAGTGAGGCGAGCGAGAAAATAAACAATAGCGGAAAGGTGGCTACCTACTTGGACGAGATGGGTTTAAATGACGAACAAAAGAAACTATTGTTACCCGTTTTAAACAGATATAGTAGAGTGTTTACCTACGAATTAGGATTGACGGACAGATACGAGCATGTTATTGAATTAATCGACGACACGCCTTTTATAAAGCGAAGTTATCCAATACCTTTAGCATATAGGGAGGAGATAAAAAGAGAACTAGATGGGTTAGAGAGTTTAGGAGTTATCCGTCAGGAGGCGACACCGTGTTGTAGTCCGCTTACCTTTACAAAAAAGCGAGACGGAACAATTAGACTCTTATTAGACGCGCGCGAACTCAATAAGAAGATGGTGGGGGACGCGGGAGCGCCACCACTTACATCAGAAATCATACAATCCTTTTATGGGGTTAATTACATCAGTCTTATTGACCTCAATAATGCATATTTTCAGATACCATTACATCCCGATTCTAGAAAGTATACAGGGTTCACTTTTATGGGGAAAACCTATACGTATTGTGTTTTACCTCAAGGACTTAAGACATCGGTGGCAGGTTTCTCGAGGGCTATGGATTCGATACTAGAAGGGGTGCGCGAGTTTTGTATAAATTATATAGATGACATAGTAGTGTTCACTAAGGGGGACCTAAAGTTACACCTAGAACACCTAGATCAAGTACTGAGCAGGTTAGAGGCGGCTAGACTAACGAGTAGGAAGGAAAAATGTAAATTCTTATGTGTGGAGGTAAAGTTATTAGGACACATTGTAAATACCAAAGGGGTACAAATGGATCCGGATAGGGTAAGGGCGATATTGGATTTCCCCGCACCTCGAACCATAAAACAATTAAGAGGATTTCTGGGATTAATGAACTATTTTCGTAGATTTATATCAAAGTATAGTGAGGAGGTTAGGCCTCTGTGTGACCTATTGAAACAAAACAAAAGATGGTCATGGACACAGGAAGTAGACGATTGTTTTAAAAGGGTGAAAACCTTATTTGTAGATATCGTGCTTCTTGCACATCCAAACCCGAAGGATATATATTATTTACAAACGGACAGCTCGAATATAGGTGTCGCAGGATACATCTACCAACTAACGAGTGAGGGGGAAGAGAGAGTTATAGGGTTTTGTAGTAAATCATTATCAGAAACGGAACGCAGATGGACAGTCACTGAACAAGAGCTGTGGGCCATAATTTATAGTCTATCAAAGTTTGAAACGTATTTAAGGGGTGCTCAGTTAGTAATTAGGACCGATCATAAAAGTTTGACGTTTCTACAATCGTGTAAATTACTAAGCGCTCGCATGATACGGTGGGTAAGTTATATAGGACAGTTCAATTATACGATTGAACATGTCAAGGGTAGTCTGAACACTGTAGCTGACGTGTTGTCACGACATATAAGTGGAGCCACCGATATCTTGACTAATAAAACTGTGGGACCGGAAATGAATTTGTTTGAAATACCAACTGGACGACTCATAAAGAATAAGTGGGAAGAGATAAGAGAACATCAGGGGCGCGATCGTGTTGTTAGCGAAATAACTAAGCGTATAAAAGCTGAGAGCGAGTCTGAGACTAGACATTACAGACTAATAGACGGGATTCTCTATAGGATAGAGATAGGTTCGGGTAGGTCGCGATTATATGTTCCCGAGAACTTACAAACGGAATTGATTACTAGTATACACGAGGAAGTAGGACATTTTGGGCGATACAAGGTGCTTGCGTTAATGAAGCGACGTTACTACTTCACTAATATGGCACGCAAAATAGGACAGGTAGTTAGGGCTTGCGACGTGTGTCAGAAATCGAAACATGCGTTGGAGGCACACTCAGGACCAATTAAGACGGTGATGGCTAGGGAGATAGGGGAACGAGTATTTTGTGACATTTATGGACCAATACCGGCAGGACGCTTTGGTCATAAGTACGTGTTTGTTATGCAGGACGCCTTCAGCAAATTAATTAGATTATACTCATTACGACAGGCGAGTGGCAGGGCCTCGTTAACTTGTGTTAGAAAATTTCACGAACAGGTCAAAATAAAGGTTTTATGTTCGGATAGAGGTGCAAATTTCACATCAAGGATTTTTGAGTCAGGTGTTAGACAGTTAGGTATCGTGCTAACGCACACCTCAATCAGAAACCCGCGACCTAATTCTACGGAGAGGGTCAATAGAGAGCTAGGAAGAATGTTTAGGACGTATTGTGAAAAATCACATTGTTCTTGGGTTGACGTATTGCCGAAAATAGAGGATTGTTACAATCAAGTTATACACACCACGACGGGTTACACACCTAACGAAATAGTATGGGGTACAAGAACTCGCTTATCTACGGATAACGACAAAATTATTGGAGTAGGGTTAGGCCTACAACAAGAGCCATTAGAATTAGTTCGGGAACAAGCGAGACAGAACATATTGAAGACAGCCGAGAGTAGAGAATTTCATTATAACAAAAATCATAAACTAGTGTGTTTTGACATAGGTGATCTAGTGAAGTTGAAAAAGTTTGCGAAATCGGATGCATCTAAAAAAGTGACTAAGAAGTTTGCACGTTTGTTTGAAGGACCATACGTCATTGGTGCTATTCCCAGTAGCAACGTGTACACTCTAATAGATAAACAAACAAACAAGATAAAAGGGAATTACAATGCGATACACCTGTTTCGCTATTATGTGAATAGGTAAAAATAATAAAAAAATAAAATAAAAAAAAAAAAAATAGGGACAATGGTTTGTGAGGCGCCATACTTATGTAACAAAGGAGACGGAGTATCGGGGTTTATTGCCTACTTGGGTATACAATGGACAGATAAGAGCTATAGAAAGGGAACGTGAGAACTGAACGAATACCGTGGGAAAGTTTGGAAATGTGGACAGATAGGAAATATAATTTAAAACGACCGTACATTCGGATGTAGGTGTTTAAGATTCTATTTAGGGGAATGTGTGATGGCATTCGTATTATTAGCAGATGTGCGGGCCGGGCTCGTAAAACAAAACTAGGAATAAAAAATTTGTTTCGAATATTTCTTCTAATAGATTAAGAGCGACAAGTTTTATTAGCGCACAGCGGGGACTAAGACAAATGGAGTCTTGGGTAGGCCGTAAATTACGCTCAACTGTCATACAAACTATTCAAACTGGTGAATGATGGACAATTTTAGTTGAAATGCACAGATTTCTAAGAGTTTGGTAGATTTAAATGTGTTACAGATGGGTGAAGTAGTCGAAGGAAGGAAAAAAAACTTGAGTTCTCAGAATTGGTAGGGCGGATCGTGAGAAATGGTGCGTAGGCGTCGCCGTGAAGATTGCAAGCATCAAGTTGACCAATGAGGGGTCTAAATGGGCGTAGAGCGGGCGGAGAAAAACTTCAGTAGGAATGGAAGAGATAAAACGAGGATGCAACTGGCATTCGGGAGACAGACGCTAAGACAGACAGTAGGGCGCAGACGCTTTTAATATTTTAGGAGTGGTAGATTGGGAGTTTCGTGACTCCATTGTAACTAACTGTGTGAGAAATAAAGACTAAAGAGTTAACTATTAAATAAATACTAACTTCGTTAAGTAAATTGTAGATTTGAATATTAAAACAAGTGTAACTATTTTACAAAGTGAATCCAAACAACGTCGAGTGGGGTATGTAATTGTGTACATTGTGATTTATTTCGTGTATCAATAAAGGTACAATCTCTAGATTAACGAGCAGAATATCGTATGCAACGTAGAAATGTATCAATACGAAGAACAACTCCATTCTAGGGGTTTCTCTTTAATAACCGAATGGAACTCGGTAGAACACCTCATTTTTGTGTTGACTTTAATATGCGCAATAGTTGTATTAGGGTGTTGTGGATATAAGATATTCAGTTATTGCAATCGTCGAATATTAAATAGACGGGGGTATTTGCAAGATGGTCTACCAAATGAGATAGAAATGCAAAGAGCCGGGTTAGATTGAATTGGATTGCGTTTTCTTAATGCATAGTTAATCTCGGAGATAAGGATGGTTAACGTGAAAGTATTAATTAAAGCTCTAGAGACTGTAACTTTATGTAGCCTGGTGGAATACGAAACACTAATATCTATTATGAATGTTAATAATCAAGTCTAGATTAGACTAATATGTGAAATAGTTTTTTTCTTTCCATTTTTCAATCAATGTATCAGGTTAGTTCTATAAATGTGTTCGTATCTCACTTTAGACTTAATTTGTAAAATAACTATTGAAACTTTAGTGTGTGTTTAATTAAAATTAAGTGTGAATCTAGATGACCTTAGAGAGTTTTTTCTTTGGATTTTCGCTTTCTCTCTATTTAGTGTGGTCTTAAGATAGGAGCTGAAAATCTAGCTGTCATTATATAGCAACCTATAGGTGACAGCTTAAATAATCAAACCAGTTTCTTTTGCTATTTCGAAGATAAACTAAACACATTTAATTTAAATAAATAATATTTTTTTTCCATAATTATATGTTTTACTGCTTAGAGATAAGATTCCTAAGAGGAGGCACAGTGTGAGGCATAGTCAAACTCGTGTTAAATACTAAGAAATGCTTAGAAGAACCTTTGAGCTAGTTTGTTTGGCTTCGTTTAACACTTTGCGTTCTCACACATATACCTTTCAGTTGAATCACGATTTCTATGAGCTAAATTCGTTAGATTTCAGTCTAGGTCTAGGTAGATTTCTATACATATACCTAATTAAATAAACATGGGATAGTAGGGAGTGATTAAAGACTAAGGAAGAGACTACATTCAAACCGTTGAGGTTACTTGTGTATAGGTAGTTTATTTAAACGTGTTAGTAAAGGAGTCTAGCTGCTGAATTTGGACGAGAGACACAGCAGGAGCTGAGCAGAAGGAAGTATAATGTATTAGTGTTGAATAGGTATAATGTGTAAGTACATTTTGCCTCTACACAGGACATAGACATTGTTAGGTGCACTTATAGACTTGTATTTAGGATAGGAAATAGGGATAGGTATACTAGGTGATCTGTGATGAAATTGAACTTGTACAGGATGTTTAGATCCTTGGGGTGTTTGACCGCTTGAGGCTGCGAGCTAGGCATTCCACCCACTGACTTTAATCGAATGAGGGCTCTTGACTATAAGAGATTATTCTCTTAGACTTGACTGAACGGGATGCTATGGCCGGTACTCGCGAGCTCAGCCTTATTGAGCCTAAAGGCTATCTGCGTGTGGATTCAGCGAACGGGTAGAAGCATTTCTGGGTCGTCGTCACATTTGCACTTTCATAGCGTTCAGCCATCGCCCGATTTGGCCAAATCGAACTTTCTCAATTAATACAAATATGAATAAATAAAGTTTACCATGGTTTTATGGGGGAAGGTGTCTAGCGAACACCTTATAAAGTAAAGTAAATAAATGTCCACATCCTGGAGATGTCTGACAAACGCTCCGCAGCGTAACAAAGATGGCTGACGCTCCCCAAATAATAAACCCCAGAAGGGTTTTTCCTAGAAGGTTTTGTAGGCGCTATTAAACGACCAGAGTGTAATCCACATCATGAGCAGACATCTTTTGGTTATAGCTTAGGTAATTAGAGTAGAGGAGAGGCGAAAGTCGCGATCAGATTAAAACAATTTGCATTTTAATATTAACAAGCTTCGCAATGTTATTTAAAACCATAGGCCTGCGGAATGATGGATTTATCTCGATGAGCCTCCGTTCCATTCACACGCAGCTACTAAATAGTACAAACATAAACACGATTCGCAGATCACTTAGATGCCAGTAACATCGACTTTCACCAAGACCACCAAATACATAGAAAAACATTATAACTAGACGATCACATATACAAATTAGGATTTGAGCCACTACAGAAAGCCACTACAGTACCGTATTTCTTAGCCACGGTTTGTTTTTTTCTTTTAATCGAGTCGCCGATAATTAATAATTGGAGAGACTATAAGATGTATAAAAATTGTAAATTAGCGTGTTTTATAACTTAAGATGGTCAAAATAACACGAACAATTGAGATGAGAAGGTACCTAAAGTGGGAAACCTGAGGAGCTAGTATTTTTTTATTGTATTTTATTTTAAGTCTTTATTGTTTGGTTTATTATTTACAAACTACAGAATCGTACATCCATCGTAGGATTATATTTTGTACATTTTCGTATGGCGATAGAAATGTCTTTCCATTAAAAATTACAATTTTATTTCTAAAAAAGCTGCCTAAGTGTACCTACATTCCACAAAGTACTCAGGTGTCTGCAGCAGAAACGTTGCATCCTCTTATTTCAACTGAAAGCGAGGTAAGGAATTTAAAATTTCTACTCGAAGGATAAAAATATATCATAAGATAAAACATGACTGCTCGGAAGGTACGCAGATGCGACGAATTCAACTGATCCCCGCCCCGGGGAAAACATAAAAACTTGTGGGCAACACCGGCGTACAACACTCGAGAGTGCGAGAGTGCGAGTGTACACCATTCTCCCTTTTTTTCGGGAAATTCCGTTTTGCTCGGGAATTCTTGTTGAATATTTAATGTTGATGCAATTTACAAGAAATTCATTGGTTCTGATAACTGTTATTTGGGCGTGTTTATTACGCTATGAAATATTTGAACTGCAATAGACGTAAGTCATTTATTTTTAATTAAGTTTCTCCTGTCTACCAATATGAATAAAATTGGTATTATAAAGTTAATAAATATTTAAATCAATATGTACAAGTATATTATAAATAAAAGATTGATCATAATGCATAAAAGCTCTTTATTAGTAAGAGAAAAAAAAGACTACCAGGAATTGAATTGAAGCATACACAATCCGTTTAGCAGATTAAACTTTATCAAGATTAATAGAATTCACGACAAAATAACGAAAAGGATTGTGTAGTCTGTTTATCCGCTAATATTATGAAGTTTGTTTGTACCGTTAAAACAAATGACACATTTTTCGCGCAAAGTACACACAACAAAATATAACGTAAAAGAACCCTCTCACATGTTTACGAGTTGCGAAGTTTTCTTTTGACAACGATACAAGATCGCGGAATGCGCAAGGTAAACAATTTATACTAGCTTTCGAGAGTAATATACGACTGTGTCTTGATAAACCGTTCTTATATTAATGTTTCTACGTGAACGTGTAAGTTTGTGTTGTACTTTGAGCAGTTTCAGAGACTTTCGAGTTGTTAAGTATTCTTATTAACTTTATAGTGAGACGCATGTTTTTATTTTTATTTTTATTTAAACTTTATTGCATAAGAAAATACAATTGGCGGACTTAATGCCTTAATTTATTTTAAGGAATAGGAATAAATATGGAATAGGAAACTTGCGAATTTTAATTTACTTTATACACTTCTAAGGCTTCCGCGCGTACAGTTCATTAGAAATAACATACTTTAACTTACGCGCTGTAATCCGTAAAAAAGTGTTTTATTTTTAATTTACTTTGCCAAGTAATGAAGTTTAGTAATTAAATTATGACCAGTTTGGTTAAAATCAAAAACAAAATATGTTTCTTTGATGAAGTTACCTAAATCTTTTATGTCAATGTCATGATTTTTTGTGTTACCATGAGATATCAAACAATCAAAAGTTTTTTTTATTGCATCAAAAACATTTTGATTTTTGGAAGCAAATTAAGAAATATAAATTCACAGGGTTATAGAATGAATTGTATACTTTACTATTTTATAACACATTCACGGTTCAGACACTCGAGTAGTGTCCACACAAAAGTTATACACAATTTTCAGTCAAAACACCGGTGGAACTCGAAAGTAAGAATATGTTTACAGGCGCTCGTCAACGAATCCTTCGCCGGGAGCAGAATTGTCGCTCTCATATTATGAAAAGATCCAGGTACGGAGCAAACAATTTGTTCGCTTACACTACAAATAAACATGCTTATCTCACAGATAGTGCTACATAACCTTCTTTATTCCGTGCCTATCGGGATGGCAATACGTCATTTCGCGTGTTACATAGCCGACAACTCAGCACTTCAAAATTTCTTATTTCGAAACTGGTTTCGTACAAGGATAATTTTTTCCTCTTAGGCAACTGGTTAAGAACATACGGTTTCGTATGCGAGTAAAAGAGTTTTCGGCAGTTATTGGCAAGACCTTTTTACACGGATAATTATAAAAAAATATATAGCTTTTTTAAAGCCGTTTTATTTGTCAATATTCTTTGTGTGATCGATCGTAGAGCAATAGTGAATGTTTGCAATACGCCAGCATATAAAAAGTTACCTGTAGTGGCATTTTCATTTCAAAGTTTGCCATTGATTGCATTGGCGCACTGCGTAGTTTGGTAGATATTAGAATTCAACAAAAAAACTGAGAATACTTAAGCATTTCGCTTATAAAATATATTAAATTCCGGTAATATATTCAGTATCATCATAATCGCCTCATACTGTTGCAGTCAAAACGATAACGATTACGTAAATTGCTACTCGTATCGGTGATAATAATTAATAAATTAATTAATACACGCAGAACGTCCGTAATTTTGCGTACCGACTAGTGCCTAGACCCTACATTATTCGTAATGACAACCTCAATAATTGACATCTACTTCTGTAAAGTGATTACGGTAATAGCCCATTTAATAGAAACGACGTCTCGGTTAATATTATATACCAGTTATTGGCAAATCTCTGTATTTATGTAAACAATTATTTCCCCTAATTGCTAGACCGGGATGCCGGGTCGCGTTTCAGCACTAATGAACACAATAATGTAATAGATATTTTCTGACCTCTCAGAATAATGGTATACATAAATTGCTTACATTATTCCCAGGAAAAAGTATTACTTACGACGAAGGGAAATATGTAGAAACGCGCGATTATCAGATTTGAGCCGGCGGCGGCATTCCACTTGGAGTTTTGTGCACAAAGTTTATTTTTCAATCGTGTTTTGTTAGGTTAATAAGAAAAAAAGATTTAATTAACAGCTCGCTTTAATATAGGAACGTCTACCCTGGTAATCGGAAGTTTCCGAAACGAGTTCAACGCTTGATAGCAAATTAAAAACACGTAAAAATTTTGACAAGGCCATAGAGTAGATAACAAAAGAAAGTAACCATTTCATTGCGATGATATCAATGTTGGCTGTGATTTGTTGACTCATTAATTACAAGTGGTTGCAAATTAAAGATGTAGATGGTATTTTTTATCGTCGATCCTTCTCTGATAGCATAGGGAAGGAAAGGGTCGGCGTTATGGGCTCACAACACGACGCTGATAATTGCCGGTGGTGCGCGGAAGTAGATAAAATATGTACACGCACGTTTCGAGTTGTGTGGAATGGTATTATAGGCTTACAGGCTTGCGGCAACAGTATATTAGCGGTTTCAATGGAATCCTTTTGAAATTTATACACGATGTACCTATCTATAAATGAAGTGGAATACGTTTATCAAGATATACGATTATGTACGTTATAGTGTTTATTTGACGAATATTATATTGTTTTACTTTATTTGTTTAAAATATAAAAACAAAAACCTAAGTTCTACCACTAGAACAAGAAAAGTCATTTGGTTCACGATATCATTAAAATAAAATCTAACCAACAAAGATACAGACAAACTTAGCACATAAGCTGAAGTCTTCGCTTTTTATTCCCAAACTTAGTTGAATTTAACCAAATCCAGTGGTCTAATAAGTATCCAGTGTGGTCGTAGAATTGCTAAAAAGCACGTTCTGGGGAGCCGAGCGTTACGTAAATACTCTAATCTTGCGCCGGGCGGAGCACGCAAGCTTTGTAAACAAACAGGTAGGTAGGTAAGTCAATTCTGCATCAAGTAAAGGTTGGTGCAGGTGAGAACGTGGATTGTCACATAGATTTTCTGGAAGAAAGACTAATCTTACAATTTTATACTCGTAAGATTTTAGATTGTCAGGTAGAAAGCAATCTCTCCTAAACGCTATCAGATAAAAGCGTCGTCCACTGCATCGGAAGCATTTGTCACTTTGTATGGATTTCTATGGTGCGGAAATGCCGATGCAGTGCACGCAGTGCCATAGGAATCCATACAAAGCAACAAATCTGTCCCCACCGTCCGCTCCGATTCCGATGCAGTGAACTCGCACCTTAAATGTATGTATGGTCAAAAGTATCACCTTGTTTAAATTATGAGGTCGACCGCGTTGTTTGGTTTTATTGTGGTGTTTTATATTTTTTTAATGTAGTCATTAAAAATTCAGAATCTCTTCTAGACAGTCGTAATTTATATGATTGCGCAATCTCCTTTTGAAGTAAAGATTAAAACTAAACTAAATTAAATAAAAAAAAATATTCTAAATAAATCTATTCTAAAATCAAGATAATTATTTTCTACTAGGTACTATGTTCATTGTTCATTTGTTTTTTTTGAATTTTCAGTCTATTACGTTACGGACTTGTGTTGCTCAAAATCTACTGCATCGGAGTTAGAATTTGGTATTCATGTGTATGCACCCTAAGCTACTTGGACTCGAAATGTGATTACAGAGGCGCAGCTTTACGTTGCCTCCTGCATTCAACTTTTTCTCAACTAATGTTAGCAACAGTGCGAGTTCAAAAAAGCAATTTTACCTCTTCTGTTTATGGTAATGCCCCACTGTTCCGTCTATACATTTGTTTAAAACTGTGCAATTCTCGTTGCGAACGCGGTTTTCAGGTGGCTTATACAATAGCGAACTTAGTTTGGAAATCTTTGTTCGGTTGCCGGATGCAGTTTGAAATACTGATATATATATTTTTAAAGCGAACCACCGAACAATTTTTGGATGGAACGCCCCTTTTGTGGACTTCATAAGCGATGTCTGGAAGTTCGCCTTTAGAAACTGTTACAAAAAGGAACTGTTTGCGCAAAAGTTTGTTTCTGTATATAGGTGAACATTTCGCGTCATATTTCTTGCGTTTTTATTTTGGCAGTTAACTGCTTGAAGTTAACCGAAACTTCGAAATAGTTTTAAAGTAAAGTACGCTGTTAAATTGTGAAAATGATAATTAACCACTTTATGTTAACAGTGAATATTCCACTAAACCGAGTGCCGTGTAAAGGTGTTAACACACGTTAACATTTTCGTGTCCCGAAAATCAAGTGTGAAGTTCGCCTTTAGAAACTGTTACAAAAAGGAACTGTTTGCGCAAAAGTTTGTTTTTGTATATAGGTGAACATTTCGCGTCATATTTCTTGCGTTTTTATTTTGGCAGTTAACTGCTTGAAGTTAACCGAAACTTCGAAATAGTTTTAAAGTAAAGTACGCTGTTAAATTGTGAAAATGATAATTAACCACTTTATGTTAACAGTGAATATTCCACTAAACCGAGTGCCGTGTAAAGGTGTTAACACACGTTAACATTTTCGTGTCCCGAAAATCAAGTGTGAAGTAAAGGTGTGAAACAAGAACGTTGTTGCATGTGCTACTAAAGGTTAAGGCTTCGTAGCAGCGATTAGCGTTCGTAGAAGGTTCGTAGTAAACTCTCGTAGATATTGCTAGTAGCAGATTGCGTAGCACGGATGTAACGTTTTGTCGTAACGGTTAGTGGTGAAAGGAATATGGAGCAGTGGATATGGGCTTGCGTTTGGAACAATGGTTATGGCAGGCGGAACTTTAATCAATTGGGACTATTTTTTCGATTGTACAGTCTTTTGTACCTTTGATATTTTGTAAGGAATAAAATTGTGTCATATACTTTATTCATTTACTTTATCTGCTTGAAGAAAGCAACAAGACTTGTGTTATGTACTCTATTTACCAAATTACTTAACTTTATTTAATTTTTATATATTAGGCTTTTAAAATAAAAATAGAAGCATAACATCTTTACCGAATGGAAACAAAAAGCAACACCCATTTTTCATTTTAGTTCACGAAAAGAATGACCAATCTTCCATTAAAAAACCAACTTTCCCTAAATAAGAGGTCAATTCCCATCAACTCAAACATTAAATAAGGTCTCAAACTCAATAAGTCCCGCTCCCCGCTGCTAACCACGCCGGCGCCGGACTGTATAGCCTCCGGCCGCCGGTTCCGGCGCCTTATCAGTGCCGATACTGCACGGGCTTAACCCAGTTATGAGTACATTGCTATATAGGTTACTGGTTTTGGTGTAACGTTAATTACGTTTCTGTGTTGGAGGTATTGAATCTGATAATTACGTATATTGACCTGTAAACCATGTTCTACGGATTGGTCTAAAGGTGAATTAGGAATCATTGAATTTAAAGAGACTGTTTCAAGAACTTTACATATAATAATAGCCAAAATTACTGACAACTGACGATAAGAAGACATTTGTGATAAATAAAAATCAAGATTCCATATTTTTTTTACGATAATTTCATATAGTAAAAAAAAGAAATGTCGTATTGTAAAGTTTTCAGAACTCGAAAAAATTGTGCTAGAATATTTTTGACTGTTTTGTTATGCGTTAGTGAGACGCTACTGATTTGTCACATCTTCGTGTAAATTAATCTTAGATAATTATTTTCAGATCTTAATAGTATACCGCTCTTGTTTTGTTTTTACTCAGAACTATGCAATCGCAGGCCATACGCGAAAATAGAAAAGTTAATAACTCTATGCTTAAAATCTCACACAAAAAAATATTTGCTATTCTATTGGCGTTGGCTACCGATAACTTCTCAATGCAAACTGTTCTTTGTTTATTTTCTTAATTTTTGCGGAGTATAAGTGGACAATGAAACAGTAAAGAGCGAAAAGAAAATTGGTCGTATGTTTTACTAGCAAACGGGTTCAAAATTTAAAACCAATAACTCAGAGTCAGAATTCGGGGAAGGAAAATTATTATACGATTATGAATACAAGCGTAATGTAGATATGGAAATTAATTGTTGATTTCACCATTTTATGATTATTTTACTAAACATAAATTAAAGTCATAAAAAATCATAAAGAGACGTCTGACAGAAAATACTTTATGTTTTTGGTAAGAAGTGCCATACACTATTGATAATATTAAAGAGAATAAAATTATATATGCGATTTAAAAAGACAATTAAACTAACAGTAGTAAGTAGGCATTGTGTTAATGTATAAGCCCCCACGTGGGAAATTATATCGAGCAAGAAAAGGACTTGCGAATTATCGAAGTTCAAATATCGAAATAGTTTCTCACACGTCGGCCGGCTTACGGGGTTCGTCGAGGCGGCTGAGTTGATCCTCTTTTTATAAGTTGATCGAGTAGAAATCGAGATAACTCCGCTTATTTCCGAAATTAGTTCCCAACTACGGCGTTATCGAAACTTGTACACGGCTTGATTGGCCCAATCTGCGTAATATTACACAAGTTCTTGATTAAATTTAATAAAACCAAGACTGTTACCTAATTGCGCCTGGGGAAGTTTCATTAACGACTGTTCGATTCGCACCGAGTTCGGTTGTATTCCATCGATGTCGTAGCGAAGGAGGCCGCCGAACAAAAGATCCGCTCTGAATTTTAATTCTGGCTACGTCACGGGATTGAATCATTTGGAAACGAGGAAGCGAGATCGGGAGTGGTTCGTGAGTGGATGCCGCATCCCGTTTAATGAGATTTATCAACGCGGTTGATTTCGCTTGCCGATTACGCGATTGTGAACCTTGATTTTCTTATGATACCATTTAAAGTTATAGACGCGGAGAATTCCTCTTATTGGAAAATCCATTAGAATTTATTGCGCTATTGAACCTTCTTATTTTAGCTGAGATCAGCGGTGTGTTTTTAACGGTTTTTAATTTGACTTTCCTATCAGTAACGACTGATTGCGTTTTAAGCTATAGTCTTTGGGGTAATTTACAGCCATTATTAAAATCAGTAAGATGAGAAATAAAGTTACATAATTGCAGTGAAGTTGTTAATAATATTGTAAGTACCAAGAATAGCTGCATAGCGTTAATATCAGTTTTAAACTGTGCATGCTTGTTAACAGCAAACTTGCGTGGTTTGGTGCTCGTTCATTACTGTTTTCACTTTCCACCAGACTTGTGTTTCTGAACTTGGCAATGGTGGTATTGTAATATGCTTGAGATGTTGTCTTACTGTTCACTTGGAAATGCAGCTTTAGTGCGGCTTTTATAAAGTATTATTTTTACTAAGATAAATGTAAACTTAATTTATATACCAAAATTTCACACTTGGTGATAGTAAATAAGATCTCCATTCTCCATTTCATGTATTTGCAAAACAATTTTGTCGTCGGCTCGAGAATCACGGCCTCATATTTAAGCAGATTTGTGTTTATGGAAATCAGTTTGAATATAATAACCATATCAATGAGTGAGACTGATTAGTCTTCTACAAATATTTAGGTATGAAGACGTGAGATTTCAATAAGATTAGCGGCAATCTTAAAAATAAAGCGGGTTTCATAAATAATGTAAGAAATAATATTCGGTTAACAACTTGATCATTCCATTAAGCAATATGGAAATTAATAGCCGCCTCGAAACAACAAACGAATGAGAGCAATAATAAATTCAAACTAATGAACCATATTTTATCAATTACAGTTGTGAACGAATCGCTAAAAAAGCTCACGTCTCGCAAAGAGAACAAAACTGGTATAAATTTAATCGAAACTCCTCTTCATTAGTTTCAGTCGTGCGGTTGAGCGGGCAAACAAATAAAAATGTTTGATCTCGACAGCTATGCAATTGGAACGATATTTCGATTCATTACGAGCGGGTGGTTCGTCGGTTATGGCCGCCGCTGGCCGGCGCGGCACTTCGTACCTGTTGCACGGAGAATCGACCAAGAACGTTCGGTTTGATGAACGGGATGCGTATTGGTAAACTACGCGATCTTGATTTAGACGGCGCTTGGGCGCGTTTGTCATTGTATGTTGTCAAGGCGAATAGTTCCTGCTGATTCATTACAAAATTTGCAAAATATTTGTAAAAGTAGAATGGAAAGCTAAAAATATTATAGCTTATTAAATTTTAAACAAGAAAAAAATACTCGCCTAATCACTTAAGAGGGAAACAAACCGACGACCTAAATACATACACATATTTTTTTGCTTTTAATAAAGTAAGTATCGACTTTGTAGGCTCTAATAGCACTCACTATAAACCTCAGTGGTTTACGTAGTGCTTTTTAAATTTGGTTTTTTACTCTGTATTATGTTAATATTGATAAATAAATTAAAAAAAAATAATAGTAATAATTTATAACTTGTGATAAAAGGGCAACTTAAGTATATTTTGCTTTAATCAGTAACAAGGACAACTTGTATAATATGTTTCCACAGGAAACATGTTTCTTTGTAGAATTCAGGTTAATTCGCAAATTATTATAAAACGCTACCAACAATTAAAAAAAATATTGGAACATTTTAAAGCGTTAAAATAATTCCTAGAAGCCGTTCAAGAATCGAGAGCGTGCGTGCGTACTACAAACAACTTTGGCGCCGTTCGCAAATGGGACAAGTTTAAACGATTCAAGAAATCGGTTCAAATAATGATCAAACATTTGAACATCGCATAGTTGAGACACATCCTCACTAATAAGCCGAGGCGACGTGAAGGCACACGTCAAGCGAACACTCGAGAGTGGAGTAGCCTACCGTTCGTTAGCGACCGCGTGACGAACTACACTCTGTCCCACTCCGTCCCACTCCTCGGCTCTTTTCATTAGGAAGTAATTCAGAGTGCTGGGCACTCTTCCGCTTCATTCCTCCGCGTTTGTATGTGGTAAGAGTACTCGTGGCCTCGCTGAATCAGGTAAGGCTTTTGTGACAAGATTAAAGGGAACACGCTTTCTTAGCCAGGTATTCTTGGTGCGCTAAATTTGGATTTAGGTCTTCGCCGTAAGGTAGAAATTGCGGTGTTGTAACGAATACTTCATTTTCTGTTACGAGAACTTACTGAAAATAAAGAGGATATTTTTTAAGTTTTTAAAAATTAGCTTCTAATTTGTTAACATAAAAAGCATTTTATAATTTCAAACACACTACTTTTGAAAAGTTTACCTTAAAATATTGCAAATTCGTGATAAAGTTTCAGTGTCTTATTTTGAGGCATTAAGCCACGTCCTAAATAAAGGACATCACCCAAAACTTTTACGTAGTGTCGTTAACTGGTTACACCTGCTTTCAGCAGAGTACTGGTCGCATAGAAAATTCCATAACATCCCGTGTGGCTCTGCAGTCGAAATTACCGCGGAGACGTCACTTCCGTGAAATTACTCGCCCGCCTCTAAAACGGCGTGTGCAATTCAGTAATGCACTTTTATCTACACTACCATGCAGTCACGGATGCAGTCACATACAGTCTACTTTCAGACTGTTTTATCTAATACTTGAGCATTTGGTTTTACATCTTTATTTTATAGGGTTAAAATAAAAATCTACTGTATTATTCATAAAGAAATCATTCTTTCGTATTATGAGTTTGAACAAAGAAAACAATAGTAGTTTATGAATCTGATGCATAATGAGGGGTATTAAAAGGCGAGGTTTTTTGGTAGTATCACACGAGTATTTTAATACCTTGTTATGTGCAGTTTCATACATTACTTTATCTACTCTCAATTTTCATACAATTTGGTATTGAACCTAATGAAAGATTAAGAAAAAAAAACTTTGCTGGTATTACCGTATTACTTTGGTAATGAGTCATTTCCGTCACTTCATCCAAAATATCGGGCGGAGTCAAATTTTCTTCACATTCTCCTGCTATCAGACATTTTAAGCAACAATAAAAAAAGTCCTACGAAATTCAATACACCAAAGAGTGAAAATTGAAATCAAAACTTTTTGTGTCGCGTTAAAAATGGCGCGCCCCGCACCACACACCATAGATAGATACTAAAATGAGCCCATACGCGCCAATAAATTATTATTTTTATGATGCAGTTGATTGCACTGTAATGTTTTATTTTTATTTTACCTATCCACAAAATAAATTACGTGTACAATCTTTTTTGAATTCATATTTGGATCATTACGTTGTGAATGTAGATACAACAATTGTTTTTTTATTTCTTTTTTATTTTTTCTGTCTTATATAATATTTAATAATTATTTGAATAGCATAAAAGCTTTAACTCTGCTATGATATTAAATGAAAATCAGTGGAGTGGTAAGCTTAACGTGCTAGTAGCTGCAGAGACAAATAATTTAAGAGGTAATATCACTCACGTGGACTGTAACGGGTCTGGTCTGAAATCTGGCTTGTCTGGTTTAAGCGGCTGGAACAGGTAGGGTATTTAATGAGCTTAGCGCGCATTACAGGGTTAAGGGTTATAATGAAGCCTGTGCCAAACCAACCTAATTGCCTATTATTATTCAGACGACTTGGTATTTTTTTTCTCTTTTCTTTTTCTTTCTTTCTTACTTTTTAGTATTTTTATACATTATTACTAACATTTACTAACTTAAATCTTTATTATTATTATTTTTCTTGTTATGAGTCTTACAGAATGAGTAAAGATTTCATATAAATTGTTTCAGCTGTTAAGAATTGTTTTTAAGGAGAATTAACAATTCTTTTTCACTGAAGCAATTTATTATTCTAATCTTTTATGGATATTTATTCTTTGGAGATGAATAAATGAGGATGTTAGTTTTGTGAAGATATTACAAATAACAAGTCAACGCCATCTTACGGTGAGACCTAAAAACTATTAATGCGATTGACAAAAGAGGAGCTAAGTCGTGCTTGTCTGTTGCTTTAAAGAATATATGATAAGAAGTACGGCCAACATTCGTTAGATGGCGCTGTTAAAATAAGATAATTAAAAAAAAACTATCTGAATCAATAAAGTCGAAATAGTTTATTTACTCGTACATTACAAGCTGCAGGGACAAAAAGAAACATACATTATTATTACTACAATAAATTATAAAAGCTTGTCTGGTAGAATCAAAAGGAAGCATTAGTTTTCAGACTGGTCAAATTAATAATGTGTTTTCTTCTGAAAAACTTGTCTTCTATGTCCTGTTTCATTCTGTTTATTGTTAGCAAACGGGTGGAGGTGCTATCATGTTTCCAGTGAGTTAAATTATCATCATGAGACATGAAACATTGGTAAACCTGAAAAGTACCAAATGTCAAAATATAGAAATTTGCATCTTCTTAATATTTCATTAAGATATAGAAATATACATAAATCTAGGTATTTTCTGATATTACTGCTAAATAGAACCAGTGTTGATAAGGAATTAATAAAGTTAACCAGTACTTATAGTATAACTAACTAACAGTAATGAAAATTAAAGTGGATAAAATTTTGTCGTAGACAAAATTTGGATTTTCATCAGAAAATCAATATTGTTATGTTCTTTATGGGAAATTTATCATTTATTATTGCTACTAAATTAGTCTAACATTTTAAAATAAAAACTACCTTCTTAAGTCATATAGATTTTAAATAGGAGTAAAAAAGCAGATTCTTTGATGTAATAGAATTCCAAAATTAAGCTAATTTAAGAATGCTAATAACTTTTGTGTTTGATAATAGATTCACAAGGTTGAAGTAAAATTGATAAATTCAGATTGTTCTTATTATAATTTAATATAAATAATGTCAAGAAATTTAGGAAAACATTACTTTTTGGATGTGTGAAAAATACCAAAATATGACAAATTGCGCTATTATAAATACCTTTTAACTTTGGCTGATGGTTAGAACTCCTGAAAATGAAACCCCTCTACAGCTGAAAGCTGTAAGCTAACAAAAGACCACATTTAAAAACATTATTACATTATATTGTCTACCTTCAAGTTATTTTTTTTCTCAGTGATTACGTTTTATGAGGTGCGTTCAAGAGAACACTCAACGGATGCGTTCAAATATTAGTATGAACTGTTAAGCGGCATTTAAACTCACAACTATGCTACAAACACGTTACAAACATCTTCCAAATGTGAGATTGGTGTGCGCAAACCAATTGATGTACGTCATGCACGTGTTTTATGCATTTCAAAGATTAATATTACTACTCGTTATTTGCAAATGTTAAGGGGAACATTCGTTAGGCCGAATATGTGATGAAATTATCTAGTTATATAAGATAAGAATAGGATTGCCTACCGGGTAAACAAGGGGTGTGTATTTCGACCATGGTTTGGCTGTCTATTGATGTACGGAATAGAAAATCTTGCTACAGTTATCGATTTAATCCGCGTCTGATTTTCTTAACTATTATGTTTTCACTACGTTGTCATTAAGACAGGGACAGTTTTGTAACAGCTACACTATAAGTGTAAGTCTGTGGCCGGCTTTACATCAAAATCGTCATTATGAACACAGCGCAACAAATTATAAACTGTATGGAAACATATTCACTTTGGCGGTTTTAAAAACGCTGACATTTATACAGGCCGCTTGGTTGCTTGTATAATGTAATCGGGTCCTAAAATGAAGTTGTCGTTGTTTTTAACACAGTACATAAGCTGATAGCTAGTCTGAGGTCTAGGGGAAAATTAGTGTGGCAAGTCACATTTTCCCCGATCATCGGGAGATTTTTCGACTACGGTGTTTTAACTTAAGTTGTTCGAAATTACAAAACCTAAATAATCTAACTAAAAAATAGGTTGTTTACATGCAAAACAAGTAATGAAGGGCTAATAATGCGTGGAAATAAAGTAAATTCATGCAAATGTATAAATTGTCTGGAGATAAAATACTTTGAAAATTTTATAGAATATTTGAAATTAATAAGCTACTATCTTATTAGTAGGTTTTACCTATTAAATGTGTTATGTAGTTAATTATGTATGTTGTTTAATTAATTAATAAGGTTTTCCAAGTGTTATAAATGGATATTACTATGTCACCAGGAGTTTGAAAGGCTAAAAAAATTAGCAAATTATTGTTAAGATTGAAAGAAGTATAAATTAAATTACTTTGGTTGGTGATTAATATAAGAAATCTACAAATAAAGTTATTATCGAATAAAAAACTTGAATATTTATAATGGGAGAATTGAGAAAAAGCTGGCAATTTTTAGTATTTATTAATTATTTATTAATTATAGAAAACAGCTGAAAAGCTTACAAATAAGTCATCTAACCGATGTTGAAACTTAAATGCTTGAGGAATTCACATTTCTTTTCTTGTTTTTATGTTCATATAATGATTTATTGACCTTTTAAAAACCACTTGACACTTGGCTGTGGAATCGTTACAGTCGGACATATTTTCTTATGTATCAGGCCATATATGGCATTTTACATAAGGATTCAACGGTTTTTCGAGAATTAAGTGGGGGTTTGAGGGACTTTAAAAGACGAAGATTGAGACCTTCGGGGATAGTTTTTGCGTATATCTAGCAGGAGTCGGAACTCTGCCGAAAAAGTCCAAGAAGCCAGTCAAAGTTTTAAGTGTAAATTTATTGTCTTTTGTTTTAATTAAAGTTAAATAGTGTTAGTTTTCTGTACATCGTAGATTTTGCATAAATAGCTAGGCATGTTGGTTCGTAACTGGTAAGCAGGTCTCATCTGGTCTTCTAGAATACTGTATTTTATAAACCCTCGTTCGGGACAGTTCTTGCTGCAGTTGGTACAGGCACAGGGCCCTGCTTGTGCTAATTGTTGCAAGGATTAAGGTAGAGTTTCATTGTTGATTTTCCAAGAAGTCTGAAGAACTTCTGAATTCATGGAACTTTTGACATCGTAAGCGCGTCCAGATGCGATTCTTTTTGTATGAAATCGTGTTGTTGTGCGTGGCCGTGTCTAAGATAGGGGAAGGGAGACTTGCTTACTGTTCCAACAGGTAGGTCACAGTTAGGACTTAGGGTTATCTTTGCTCGCGTAAAGCTCTAGGTCGTCGCCTCTTGAGCTAGCAAAGAAATCGCGACGGGAGTGTTTAGTGGTCAGTGTATCTAGTAATCAGTGTCTTTGTGTTTTAGTGAAATGTGCTTAAGTGTTGTGTGTAAAGTGAGTGATTTGTGGTAAACTAAGGTGAGGAGGATCTATTTACGAGGAATAAACAAATAGATTTCAGGTAAGTAAGCATGTTTTCTAAAATCTCCTTCAGTTCATGTTAGGATAATTAATCAGTGTTTTTTTTTCAGGAATACTATGTTTTTTGTGTGTTTTAGTGTTATTAGACGACCTAGGTACATTTAGGATCAAAAGTATTCTGTGTTGACCCAGCTATCACTCATACAACATAATTTCTTAGCAAATCTAGGCTTTAAATTGAACCTAAAGTTTATTAATTTATTGCTTGTACTGTTTTTTAGGAATCTGGCAGATCTAGGGTTAGGATGTCATGTGCTTTGCGTTTAATTAGGTATTTTGTTCACATCTAATACTTCTGGCTTTATTTGTAGGACTAAAAATACCTACATACTTTAACTTCTAATATCAGTAATACTATACTAATCCAATCATTTATTTCATGATTTAAGGTTTTACCAAAATAAATCTAGCTCAAAATTAATAAACTTAATAATAAAGTTTATTAATTAATATGCGAACAAAATATCATTGTTTTCACAGTTATAATCCTTATGACTCATGCAGGTTTCAGAACAATATTAAAATTGACAACGCTGGTCAATTGAGACCATAATATTATATAATGAATACCTGCGTGAACCATACATTTGTTATGTGTGATTTGGATGGTGTATTTTCAGAAGGTGTTCCTTGCACTTAAACACTTATTTAATTGCCTCAATAAGCAATAGTAGTGAGCAAAAGGACCCTCATTGAAAATGACAAAATCCAATATTTACATGTGTTTTTCTACTGCTTGGATGAAATAAGTCAAATACCTACTAATTGAGCTCAGAGAATAATGAGAGCTGAAATAAGTACTTCATATAAACTACTTCATCCAAACAATAGTTATTATCTATATGATAAAAGCTGCTTGTATGTACTTATATATGCATACACCTATACACAAACAATCAAATTGTAGTTTGAAATGTCTGTGGATTTAATCTCCAGATATTTTAAATGAGGTATAAAGGTAAAGTTGAGCGACCCTGGATTTTAACAATAATTGTTGAGTCTATTGGTAGTTTTCAGCAGACGATCATAAACCCTTAGAGTTTTATTTTAGGGCTTTCCCCGAGGTAATTACAAGTCTAGTTACGACATTCAATCTCATTTATCAAGCGGCTAAAATAGGCTTGTTTGAAAAATGTTGAGGGCTTGGGCATTTTCTCGGCCTCGTGCCTTGAAACTCTAACACCATAGTTAATAGTGATTTGTTGGAATGTGATGTTATGACTGAACACCTTAAGCCATGTTAGGCGGACCTGCCAGTGGAGAATCTGTGTGTACAGTCATATCATATTCTGATGAGATTACTGTTAATTATGAGGCTTGATCAGATGTCCATTGGTTTCCTGATGCAATTACTTCAAAACTAAAACTTTGTCCTTGTGATATCAGTGGTTGTGGACAAATCTCCATTCGGCTATTGATATACAAGGCAGAGTACATCCACCTCCCTGTGTTCCTATTTTTATGACCGTCTGGTGAACTAAAACCAAAGCTTGATAGACTTTAGAAATAACTTAAAGTTGGGAGCTTAGCCGGTAAAGGTTGCTGGTTTGGTATACTCTATACAGACTTATATTATACATTACAAGACAGAATTATTTGTCTATTTTATAATCCTACTGACCCACATCAGTACCTGATTTAATCATACTATGATTTAACAATGCGTTCAATGTCATTTGAACTGTTCCAATTGGTTCAGCGATATGCTGTTTTTTCCATGTCAATGCAATAGTCTTGTAACATACATGGATTTTATACAGAACACAACTATACAATGGCAGCCGTTGGCTGTTACTATAATCACAAATTTTAATCCCCTGATAGAGCTTAGTCTGGAAATATGCGGAGCCGCGAATATACGCCAGTAACTGGATTTGCTCAGTGCCATCCACCGAAAGCGTTGACGGTAGGTTTCCGTACCAGCTGACCTCTATGGGAACTTATACTACACAAACCTATGGACATGCAGGCTGATTCGCTCACCTAATTGTACCTGGGAACACCACATTGTGCCTCCCTAGTGGTCGGTACCATCACCAACTTATGTAATCACTTGGTATAGATTCTACGGAACTATCCCAATGCTTACCCAACTCCTGGCTGTGTATGTTGCATGGTGACGCAATGACATGGAATACTACTAGGAACATTTACATCTATTCCAGTATGGTTAAATCGGTGTACCTTCCTCTTTCATGTCGATTTTGAATAGCGCCACAGTTGCGCAGTACATAGTTACCGGGAAAGCATCTAGTTATGCTGGTGTGCGTTTGGAATTAAGGTCGGGGGCTGGTGGTAGAGACCTTCCAAGGCTTATAGCCTTGGCTCCATTATCTTCATCCTTATTTATTTATCTTTAATTTATCCAAATCATCAATATAATTTATGCTATGTCAAATATTAATATATTATAATGCTTATTAATTTTAAGATCAGAATAAGGCTTTTTAGTTATAGGATAGAATTAGTACATGTGCACTTGATAATGAAACATCTAGACTCGAGCCAGACATACCAAAAGAGTCCGGGTTACTACTACTTAAAATCACAACGTAGGTCCTTTTATAATTAGACGATCAAATTTGGCCAATACTAAGTCTTCATGAGGTTTCAGTTACCTATAGCTGTAATCAATTGAGGATTATATTACCATAGATATTAAACGATGGTAGAAGTAAGTGGAGTTTACAATGGGTACCATTCACTAGGATCTTAGATCTTAATAGCCCAGGTGAGCTGTTCACAATTGTTGCCGTGACCAGCGGATGTTTGGTTTTAAAAATGTCTGGTTAGACTAGATGTTTCAAAGTGCAACTAGTCTTTATATTAATTGAGTGCAAAGCGAAAATGTCTGTGTGCCTAGCGAAGTTATAAAAGCATGAGGGCAAAATAAAAATAAAAACTTGCTCTAAACCATTTAATAGTTCTGTTTGGCTTGGCGATTAGGTTATTTTTCAGTGCAGTTATGCCATGCGGCATTGCGTAATAAGTGTTCAAGCATTCATAGTCTTCACCAAAAGAACAGTACAGGCAAACTGAAATAAAAACAATAGCGTTAGAAGCATGAAAACAAACATTAGTTAGCATAAAATCGCAACCCATTAACAACAAAATGACAAAAAGAGTGATACCTGGGGTTCATTGTATGTTACTTCGTATCGGCTTTATTTCAGATCTTTTTATTATTGCGTATAGCTATTACTTTTTCTGTGCTTTTCATATTTTTTATAATAATTTGTGTTCGTCGTATTGATTTATTTTTCATGTTTGACAATTATTACTTTGACATGACTAGTGCCGTAATCGTATTATCATAAACTCACCGAACCGATTATCGAGTTAATCGATTCCAACTAAACTTAACAGAATTTTACTAATATATTACTAAACAGTTTTTTAGTGACGGAAAAATCGATAAGATTACTGATAAATTCATTAATTATTTATTTAAACGATAACAATAGCTAAATAGTTAAATTTAATAGTAGTATGCTGGGGCCGAAAAATCTTCGAAATAAATTTATTTCTTGTATTCTATTGTTTTATGTAAATACCTTTTAACATTTAAAGTTGAGAAACACGAATAGAAATAGTTCGATTATTAGTTCATTCAAAAGTAGAATCGATTCATTCATAGTGATTGAATAGCGTAAATATCGATTTTTCTGTCACATCCCTTATCATAATACGTATCTTGAAGTGTCAAGACAAAGTATTGCCAGCGGAAGGTTTTAAAAATAGTACAAAATATCAGAATTTAAAAACGTATTTCGTAAGAATTTATTATTATTCGGGTTCAAATGATAAAAGTCTAGTCAACGGGTAATAGTAATGTTGATTTATCACGAAAGAATAAGTTTTGGTTACTGCGGTTGGTAATTTTAAATCATAAAGCCTACAAGAATATTATTATCATAATATTATTTTTCACATATTCATTACGAAAATTCGCAAAGTTTCGGATATTTTTTTGTTAAGTTGGTAACTTTTGACATCTTTTTATTCATTCTTTAAAAATAGGTAAAGGTATGAATTGTGATCGTACGGCTTATTATTTACTGTTTACATATGGAAAATTACGGAAATTTTTTGTTGACACGTCAAAATTTTAGGCTCATTATACCCTGATAAGATAGTAGCTTATATTCACAGACACGATCATAAAAAAAAATGTCACCAGACTTTTGTACATTTTAGGGAGTAGTTAATGTGCGTTCATTTCATTCAGTAGGTAAATCTGTCGTCAATTATTTTAACGAAATAGTTCACGGTACTGTAGAAAAAAAATAGTGACTCGGTGGCTTAGTGGTTAGTTACGGGTTCGATTCCTGTTCGGGGGGGGTTGATCTGATGCGAGTCAGTTTTCCTTCTTAGTACGTTCAAAGATGTCACAGCTTAGCAGTTTTTTAGAAAAAAAAAAAAAAGAGAAATGTGACTCGGTGACCTAGTGGTTAGCTCATGGGTTCGAATCCTGTTCGGAGTTTGGATGGTACAGATAGATTCTTCTTAGTGTGTTATTAGTATTGTACTTTTGAGTTATTTTGCTAGAAATGTCATTATACTAAATTTAGTTTGAAATTTTTACAAAAAATTCAATTATCTCGAAAACGGTGGGTCTGATAGAAAAAATAGTCGAATTTTGACCCCCTTTTAGAAACCCCGTAGTAGGTTAGTAGCACCTGATAAGCTATCAAAAAACGGTCTAGGGCGAACTTTAAATTTTTTTTCTATACTAAATTTTATAAAAATTTATTAAAGTTTTATTATGTGGCAAATTGTGGCAGGATTTAAATGCTATAGCATTTTGGGGCTTAGATAATTTTGAAAAAAGGCCTTAATCCATAGACAATTTCTTTAATAGTTTTGTAGGACAACATTTTGATTACGTTTTAGTAGACTAGGTACGTAGACTTACTAACAGTCTAGGTAATCATGTAAATAAAGTCATTTATTACGTGACACATGTCACACGACACATAGGTAAATGAATAGAAATCCACTACGCGATCATTACGCGATAGGTACAGTTCGCGTCACGTCGCGTCGGACTGTTTTCATAGTTCAACTGATTAGTTTATTTGGTTTTCGAGTAATTTAATAAAAACTTAACTTAGCAAAGGTACAGTTCGCGTCACGTCGCGTTGGACTGTTTTCATAGTTCAACTGATTAGTTTATTTGGTTTTCGAGTAATTTAATAAAAACTAACTTAGCAACTTTTCGAGTATAGTTATCACTTTAAACTACATGTAGCTAAGGATTTTATACGAAAAAGTACGGGGTTAGTATCTATTTACTTTTATTTACGTTGTACATTCAGCGGTGCGTCGAACTGTACTTGTTAACTTTGGACGTGGTTATAAGAATTTACGATAATTCGGCTGACGAAACCGATGCGCTGTTGTGTGTACATGTAAATATATTTTTATCATCTGTACTGGTTGTTTTGCGTAAAGCGAACTAAAATCTATAAAAAAGTAACTTAGCTATTTTAGTTCTTGAACATAATTAATTTTAATTTTTAAACGAATTATTGTCGCTAGCAGAAATCAGTTTACGTAAAAGATTTAGGTAGGTGCGGGAGCGAAAAAGTGCGTGCACTCGCCTTGGGAACAGAATAGCACTGAGCGCAGGGGCTTTTCACTTAGTACTTGACTCACTACAAGGGAGCGCGGCCTAAGATTTTAGTTGGGGATTGATTTGATAGATGGCGCTCACTTTTCGTTTGTCAAACAGTCGAGAGATGTCGCTATCCCGTGCTGAATCGCGGTATCGTGTGTCTTTCACAGTTTTATATAGTCAAAGCTGATTAGCTATAATGTAAATTATTTTAAATTTATTTCATGCCATAGCAGTTACCTCCCAAAAAAATTACAAGTCTAGATTTATAGAAACCTACTAGTACCTATATTATAATATCGTACACTTTCTGTCACATTTCGTTAGATGGCGTTGATCATTAGGTCTGACTGATAACTCTATCTCTAGTATAATAATGTACTCTATGACTGAGCGCACTTCGGTGCGTGCATCGCTCGAGCTCAGACTGGCGCACTCCGTCACAGCGGTCAAGAGCGAGTTGCTTTGCTATACAAGCGTGCGCCCCGTTCTCGCTCGTGCTATAAAGTTAACTTTTAATATAAAATAAATTAAATAATTAAATTTTGGAAATGTTTACATGATAATAAAAATCACTAAATACAGTAGGTCACTACAGGAATCAATTGCGCTATTTAGTTACGAATATTACGAAGGAGTGACAAACAAACAAACTTATGTACTGATTTTAGTGCATAAATACGTGTGACACAAACGTACTACTGTGTACACCTCGTGTACCACCAGGGTATCTGCACTAAAGTTTATGGTTACGTGAATATCTTTTGTGTTAGTGTAAATTGGTTGTATTGCCCTACGGACGGACTTGTGATTTAATTAATAGTGAAAACTAAGTTCACTAAGTGAGTGCTGTGTGAAATACTTATTTGTGTTAGAAGTGTTATTAAGATATTAAGTGTACAGTGTTTTAAGTGTTATCAAGTGATAGTGCAGTGATTTAAAGTGTCAGTATTGGTGTTTGAAGAATATTGTGAAGTGAAACAAGTGAAAAATGTTTGCAATAAAATATTATTTTTTTTCTTCATCTTATCAACAAGAAGTCCGGGGAAGAGTACTAGCTATTACCTCTTATGGAAGAAATGAATGGTAACCATTAGTGACGTGGAAACATTTTAACGGCTACGTAGTGAAACGTCATCATCAGTAATCACCTGCATAAGTACCTGCGTGTTCACCGCCCATACAACAAGTTGCATGCTATGTCCAGGAGTTTATAATTGATGTATTGTTAACATATTGTGAGTTGTTAAAATAATAAATGGTTTATGTATACCTACCTAACACCAATGGATTTTATTTTTTTCCCTTTCTAATCATCTTCTTTTACTTAGTACAAAATGCGGTTTGGTTTATTTATTTAAAAAAAAAAAAAAATTGTGTAGGTATACGGATGCATTAGGTAACTGACGACTTGCTGATTCCCTAGTGCGTAATTTTCACTTGAGGGTTAATGATTTCTTTTACTAAAGGGCAGTTAAGGCTCATGATAGAAATCTACTATTATAAATAGATTTAACGAGTATACCTTACTAGTTTATACCTACCATGGGAATGATAAATTATCTCTTGTTATGTTTAAGTGGGGCCGCGCCATTTGTTAAGTAAATAATTTAGGGTTAGGTTGTTATTACTTAGGACTTAGGTAAAGCTTTTTATTTTAACAACAATGGAATAATAGATGTTACGGGTAGTTGGCGGGTTTTTTTTTTTTTTTCATGTGTGTAGTTGTTTGATTAATTATTCGAGTACATATAAACGCGCGTTGTTAACTATTCTATGTACAGTCTTGTCTGATCGAATAAGATGCGGGTTTTTATGTATGTGATTGCGGTTTGTCGGCAATAGGTTGTAAATGGATGTTACAATGGTTGGTCGCTGGGGGGCGCTGTAGTAGAAATATTACTATTAGATTTGTCAAGAGTAGCTTAACCAATGATGTTGATGCGGTTTTAGAATAAATTACTAGGAGGTTCCTTTTTAAGGGTTTAAATAAGTAAGTCTCGTATGAACGACAGGAGATAAAATGTTTTGATACTTATGTAACTATTTTAGACCCAATAGCTCTAAATTTTCTTGACTTCTTTATCAATTTAGCGCACACATAGAATAAAACTAACACTAATTTCGGTAAACTATTTATGGTATTGTCTATTTAAATAGTCTAGTCTAGACAATTAGTTCGCGCCGATTTACATAGATGGCGTTAGTTGTTTATAGACCATCTGTTATTCTAAAACTATTCGGTATAGTTTAGTGTTACAAACACAGTCTAGTAGATTTTACTAAAACCAATTACGTGGTGTATTTAGATGAAACGTGATTAAATTAATTTAGATGTTTAGTTCACTGAGAGTTAAAGACATGGCGCTAGTAGGATGTTTACCACTTTGATAAATTTTCAATTTCGGCTTTCATAAAATTTCTTTTGTATTCTTTTTTCCTTTTGAAAAAAATACAGTTACCTACTTATTAAAATATTATGAATATTTTTTTCTCTCTTTGAATAATAATAATAATAAAATATTTAAACAATACCTACGTTTAGTTACAGCGCCACCCAGTACGTAATGCTGTATGTTTTGGATTCACAGTAGTAACATTAATTTTATTTGTATAGGTACGAATAATTTTTTTCTGGTTTCGATTTATTTTGATTATGATTTCGCGGTATTGCTCGGCATTTTTTTTTTTTTTTTCGCGTTTATTATTATTTCTTTTGCGTTTCGGGTTACAATTTCGATTCAATAGCGTTCCTGCTTGCGTTTAGTTAAACGTTTCTGCTATTACTATTAGGGTTCAATAACTTTAAAGATGACAAATACAACGAACTACATTCTTATTCGAATATGACATTGTTCATTTAGGCTTTTAACTTTTCATTAATTATTAATAGAATATAAATTAGAGAAAAATTTTTTTTCAATCTTGGACATCAGTGCGATATTACCAGTTTAACGTAGACACGTTTGTTCCAGAGTGCATTTTCGGGGTGCTTTAGAAAGTGAAAAGTGAAAGTGAACTTATCCAAAGTGCATTATAATTAATTACGAGCGAACAATCTCTAGTGTTAAAGTGAACTACCTACTATTTTTTTATTCTTTGACTTTATTAGCGAGTGTTTTTTTTTAGTGTTAAAGTGAACTACTATTTTTTTATTCTTTTGACTTATTATTGAGTGATTTTTAGTGTTAAGGTGAACTACTATTTTTTTATTATTCTTCTGACTTTATTATTGAGTGTTTTTTTTTTTGTGTTTTATATTTTTTCTTTTCTTTTAATTTTATTAATGAGTGGATTTTTATGTTAATGTGAACTTAAATTTTTTGACTTTAATTTATGGTGGTTAAATAGTAAGTGAACCTTGAGTGTATAAGTGAACTTAAAAGTGAGTCTAAAGGTGAACGTGATCCAATAAAACCTTCAAGATGCCGAAACAAAGAGCACAACCTAAAGCCGCTGCTACAAGAAGGTCCAATATTGTGACTCGAGGGGCCGCCATAGCAGACCCCCCTCCAGAGCCGAGAAGGGTCACTTCAGTGCAGTATATGTCACGTATGGTACAGCGAGCTGTAAATACCATCAATAATAAAATAGCTGAATTAGAAAACAAGATTTCAACCCCCTCAACACCTGTCGAAGCATCAGATACATCTATACAAGGAAGCGACACTAATATTCAAGCTTTAGTACAGCCTGGACCTTCTACGGTGTATTATCCAGTACCCCAAATGTCTGCTGAGAAGCCCAAGTATCCGTCAAAATACAAGCACCCTGTGACCTTCATTGAAGATTTGACAGCATATCTGAAGAAGTATCCTGGAACTACTGATATTGTTGATATGGTCCTGGAATCCCTTGACGGTGAAGTACGAGAATGGGGAAGGTTATATAGGAGTAGATGGACACAGTTTGAGGACTTCAAAGGGGACTTCTTGGAAAATTTTTGGGGAGAAGCAGAACAAGGAGAATTGAGGAGGAAAATTGTACAAAACACATGGGATGGGACACAATCAATGTTAAGCCATTTCATATCGCTATGTGGTCAAGCGAAGATGTTGACATACCCTATACAAGAACAACAGTTAGTAAGCGACATCATCGGACATTTCCCCAGAAATATCCAATACGCATGGAATGCGTCTAATTACACCACCATACTACAAGCTACAGAATTTTTACGCAAATTAGACAATGTGAACAAGCGAACAGACCTCAAACAAAAGAATACCCGAACGAACGTTGTACAAAAGCCTGCGGCAGCCGAACAACATCAATCAGAAAACAGAAACAATTTCAACCGGAAGAGGCAGTTCAATGACCGACCGGCACGTCAAGCAACATCAAATAGAATAGCAAAAACTAATGTTGTAAATATTGTTAATGATTCTAACAATTCTTCTAATGAACCCACAAATAATTTAAACGAGTAGGTGTTGATGTAAGTCGCTCCGTTACATCGACATTAGGAGGGGCCGATTTAACTCCAGTAGCTTTAAAAATTATGCTAGATCTCGGGTGGAAGCCTGGACAGACATTAGGAACGCGTGATGAAGGGATTCTTAAACCCATAGTCATCAAAGGTCAATGCAATAAGGCAGGTTTAGGGTCAGGTATAAAAGAAACTAACTTAAGTAACTTTGAGTTGCAGGTGGTAGATACTCTTAAAGCACAATCAGAGTTAGGTAATAGTTCATCAGTTCAAACTGAGGTAGTTTCGTCACTATTTGAGGAAGAAGATAACATTTCTGTTGATAAACTCGAATTGGTCAAGTCTGAAGTTGAGGTAGAAATATTTAATCATCGTGTTATATGTCTTGTTGATACTGGTAGTGACATCACGTGTATTTCCGAGTCATTTTGGGAAACTCTCAAGTCACAGGGTGGAAATAAATTAAATATGCTACCCGTTAAGCCGATTCAGATTCGTGGGGCCGTAGGACAAAAGAGCGCTAAAATACAACAAATGGTCTTATTGCCTGTAAGGTTAGGGAATATTGATCTAGAAATCCGATTTCTAATAGTACCAAAATTAGTTCACTCCGCGATATTAGGGTTTGATTGGCTTGTTGCAAATAAAACTAATATCAGGTTACAAACTCCTCCAGTAGGGTTAATAATTAGTCACAATAGCCAAAGAGTGTTAATTCCTTTCATCGAGTATGTATTTGAGGGTCAAGTTTCAGAAATTGCGAAGGTAGATAGTAATTTTGACTTTGAAAAGTATTTACAGGAAATCAAAACAGGGATACCTCTTAAAGGGACACAGACTAATAAATTGAGACAAGTGTTAAGAAAACACAGTGATGTTTTTACTAAGAGATTAGGACGTGCAAATAGCTATGAGCACGTAATAAAAATGACTGATCATAGTCCAGTTATAAGACGCTCTTATCCCGTTCCATATGCGTATAGACAACGAATGGAGGAAAAACTAGCTGAAATGGTAGAAATGGGTATAATATCTAGAGGTTCTACTCCATATTGTAGTCCGTTAACATTCACATTAAAGCCCGACGGTTCAATTAGGGTTCTGTTAGATGCACGGGAAATTAACAAATATATGGTAGCTGAAGCTGAAGCTCCACCTATGCAAATAGACGTTTTGAATTCGTTTCATGGGGTTAATTACATCAGCATTATAGACCTTAATAATGCGTACTTCCAGGTTGCCATCTCAGAGGATAGTAGAAAGTATACGGGGTTCACATTTAATGGAAAATCTTACATGTACAATGTTTTACCACAAGGACTTAAGACATCTGTTGGAAGCTTCAGCAGGGCTATAGATCAGATATTAGGGCCTGAAGTTAGCCATTTTTGTGTCAAGTACTTGGATGATATCGCGATTCTAACGCAAGGTAGTTTAGAAGAACATCTAGAACATATCGACATTATATTAAACAAATTAAAGTCAGCAGGACTTACCTGTAATCTTGAAAAATGTAAATTCATTTGTAAGGAGGTAAAAATGCTAGGTCATATTATTTCTACGGAAGGAATTAGAACAGATCCAGAGAAAATAGAATCCATAAAGAATTTTCCGATTCCTAAAAAGATAAAACATTTAAGGGCATTTTTAGGACTATGTAATTACTATAGGCGTTTCATTCCTGATTACAATAGTACTATTCAACCCTTATGTCAATTATTAAAGAAAAGTAAAGGTTGGACCTGGACTTCAGAAGCTCAGGTAGCCTTTGAGGAACTAAAAGGCAAGTTTTTGAATTCAATAATGTTGCATCATCCGGATATGTCTAGGCCTTATTATCTGCAGACTGATAGTTCTGGAGTAGGTTTAGCTGGAGTTCTATTTCAGTACGATGATAAGGGTGAAATGAAAATATTAGGATACTGTAGTAGAGCTTTGAGGGGCGCTGAACTAAGATGGACAGTCACAGAACAAGAATTTTGGGCAATAATTTATTGTTTGCGAAAGTTCGAGACGTATTTGAGAGGCGCGAAATTAATAATTAGGACTGACCATAAAGCATTGACGTTTGTTAGAACTTGGAAATTATACAATAGCCGAATAATAAGATGGATCCTTTTCCTTGAACAGTTTGATTATACCATTGAACACATAAAGGGTAAAGACAATGTCGCTGTTGATGTGCTGTCTAGGTTTCCACCTGATTCAGCATTAATACAGGATGATAAGGTGTATTGTCCTGAGATTCATTATATGGAGGCCACTAAAAACAAAACTCTAATAGCTGATTTGAAAAACATAGCTAATTTTCAAGCTAACGATAACGAGGTTCAGTTAATTATGAGTGTTGTAAATAAAACTAATAATAATCTAGTTGGTAAATTAGGTAAAATAGCTCAACGATGTTATATTAAGGATAGAGTAGTGTATTTCAAGATAGATTCGGATAAACATGTAATCTATTTGCCTACTAGCTTGAGAGAGGAAATAATACTTCAAGTCCATAAAGAAATGGGTCACCAAGGGGCGTATAAAGTACTTAAATATCTCAAAGATAGATTTTATTGGCTTGGGATGAACAAAACAGTAAAAGCCTTATTACGAACTTGTCATATTTGCCAGGTCTCTAAAAGTGATAATATAAAGTATGTAGGC
Source organism: Agriphila straminella (assembly GCA_950108535.1). Taxonomy (NCBI): domain Eukaryota; kingdom Metazoa; phylum Arthropoda; class Insecta; order Lepidoptera; family Crambidae; genus Agriphila; species Agriphila straminella. The sequence continues at coordinate 13,632,939 of OX467309.1, read as the reverse complement.
GAATGTAAGTCTATTGTAACAGAACAAGTAGGAGACATTGTAATGGCAGATTTGTATGGGCCTTTACCTAAAGGTAGATTTGGAGTTGCTTATATACTTGTAATCCAGGATTCATTTAGCAAATTTGTTAAGTTATATGATTTAGCAAAGGCTACTTCACGATCAGTAATTTCTAAATTAAAACAATTCGCTAAAATAATCAAGCCTAAGGTAGTCATGACAGATAATGGCAGTCAATTCTCATCTGATAGCTGGAAACAAGCTTTAAAAGACATCGAAATTAAACCAATATACACAACTGTTAGAAACCCTAGACCTAACACCACGGAAAGGGTAAATAAAGAGTTAGGACGACTATTTAGAACATATTGTCATAAAAATCATAAGGGGTGGGCAACGATATTAAACAATATAGAGCAGTTGTACAATAACACCTTCCATGAAAGTACCGGTTTTACTCCTAACGAAATATTATATGGCTCGTGTAACAGCATGTCATTTGACAATTGTCTGCCACAACTAAACAAAATTAAAGACATTAATGATGTCAGGGCAAAGGCTAGGCAAAATCTAAAAGATAACAGTGTCAAACGACAAACTAGGTTCAATAGATCTCATCGGTTGATCGAATTTCATATTGGTGATTATGTAAAGATCCGTAAGGTTAACAAGTCAGAGGCTCAGAAAAAACTTACAAAGAAATTTCAATTACTTTACGAAGGTCCTTATGTAGTTAGCGCCGTGCCTTTTGCAAATGTTTACACGTTAATGGACCCTAAGACCAAGCAGATTAGGGGCAACTTTAATGCCATTCATTTAAATAGATATTATGTGTAAACATTCAATCACAAGTTGTTTATAATAGGTTAAGGATGATTGATTATGATGAACAAATCATTAAAATATTATGTACAATTAAGTTAGGTTTCACTTGGTATAACCATACATTTTAGAGTTAGTTTTGTTTTGTTTTTTTTTTTCTTTTTATTTTATTATTTTCATTTATTTTCATTTTTGACTAAGAATCCTGGTTTTATAATGACATACCGTGTAATCGACCCAATTAGGTTTGTTCATTTTATTTGTGGGATTTAATGTTGTAAATATTATTATGTTAGTTAAGTTCATTCATTTTATTTGTGGGTTTTAGTGTTGTAAATATTTTAGTTAAGTTTAATCATTTTATTTGTGTGTTTTAATGTTGCAAATATGTTGGAGTTCAATTATTTTAGGGTTTTTTACGTTATTTAAGTTACTTGTGTACTAGGATATTACCATAGCTAATATTGTGAATAATATCATTCTTTTACTATGTCATAATTTGACTTGCGGAGTTTGATAGAGTTTATCTCTGATATTGTGGTAAGAGCAAGTTAAACATACTAATCTTAAGATTAATGACTAGCTATTGAATAATTCTTACTATAATAAAAAAGGGGGGACTGATTTTATTCCGATTATGATCTTAGGAATATTTAACGATATCATTTGTAAATTGATGTTGTACTAAAAATAGAGTGCAAATATTATCATGTAAATTATTTCATAACTACACGATTATAATGAATCGCTTTTGGAAAGCTGCAATTATTGTTATTTGAACAGTGTTGATTCAACAAATCTATATACTAATTTGTATTTAATAATAGATTTTGGGGAATCGCTGGGTCAGGGAAATGACTCGAGTACGACTGTCAGAACGCTTGAAAGGATGAATAACCTTAATTATGCGTTTTACATTCAAATCGACGACCTCAATCGGTCTACTGTCTTAATATCATTTTAAATTGGTTAAAAGGTAAACTATCAAGCGTTATAATAACAATCATACTCGGTGGGGTGTAGGGAGGTCATTTCAGGGGGTAGGGGGCTACTCACACCTTGCGAAAAAAAAAAAAAAAAAAAAAAAAAAAAAAATGGTTTTTTATTTTCCAATCTTCCTCCAAATTTTTTATATATTATTATTGCGGCAATTATTATGCTTTGTATTGTTTAGATGATTTATAACTCAAATTATTTTTCATTATTAATCAGGGGCCGGATGTGCCAAACCAACCTAATTGCCTATTATTATTCAGACGACTTGGTATTTTTTTTCTCTTTTCTTTTTCTTTCTTTCTTACTTTTTAGTATTTTTATACATTATTACTAACATTTACTAACTTAAATCTTTATTATTATTATTTTTCTTGTTATGAGTCTTACAGAATGAGTAAAGATTTCATATAAATTGTTTCAGCTGTTAAGAATTGTTTTTAAGGAGAATTAACAATTCTTTTTCACTGAAGCAATTTATTATTCTAATCTTTTATGGATATTTATTCTTTGGAGATGAATAAATGAGGATGTTAGTTTTGTGAAGATATTACAAATAACAAGTCAACGCCATCTTACGGTGAGACCTAAAAACTATTAATGCGATTGACAAAAGAGGAGCTAAGTCGTGCTTGTCTGTTGCTTTAAAGAATATATGATAAGAAGTACGGCCAACATTCGTTAGATGGCGCTGTTAAAATAAGATAATTAAAAAAAAACTATCTGAATCAATAAAGTCGAAATAGTTTATTTACTCGTACATTACAAGCTGCAGGGACAAAAAGAAACATACATTATTATTACTACAATAAATTATAAAAGCTTGTCTGGTAGAATCAAAAGGAAGCATTAGTTTTCAGACTGGTCAAATTAATAATGTGTTTTCTTCTGAAAAACTTGTCTTCTATGTCCTGTTTCATTCTGTTTATTGTTAGCAAACGGGTGGAGGTGCTATCATGTTTCCAGTGAGTTAAATTATCATCATGAGACATGAAACATTGGTAAACCTGAAAAGTACCAAATGTCAAAATATAGAAATTTGCATCTTCTTAATATTTCATTAAGATATAGAAATATACATAAATCTAGGTATTTTCTGATATTACTGCTAAATAGAACCAGTGTTGATAAGGAATTAATAAAGTTAACCAGTACTTATAGTATAACTAACTAACAGTAATGAAAATTAAAGTGGATAAAATTTTGTCGTAGACAAAATTTGGATTTTCATCAGAAAATCAATATTGTTATGTTCTTTATGGGAAATTTATCATTTATTATTGCTACTAAATTAGTCTAACATTTTAAAATAAAAACTACCTTCTTAAGTCATATAGATTTTAAATAGGAGTAAAAAAGCAGATTCTTTGATGTAATAGAATTCCAAAATTAAGCTAATTTAAGAATGCTAATAACTTTTGTGTTTGATAATAGATTCACAAGGTTGAAGTAAAATTGATAAATTCAGATTGTTCTTATTATAATTTAATATAAATAATGTCAAGAAATTTAGGAAAACATTACTTTTTGGATGTGTGAAAAATACCAAAATATGACAAATTGCGCTATTATAAATACCTTTTAACTTTGGCTGATGGTTAGAACTCCTGAAAATGAAACCCCTCTACAGCTGAAAGCTGTAAGCTAACAAAAGACCACATTTAAAAACATTATTACATTATATTGTCTACCTTCAAGTTATTTTTTTTCTCAGTGATTACGTTTTATGAGGTGCGTTCAAGAGAACACTCAACGGATGCGTTCAAATATTAGTATGAACTGTTAAGCGGCATTTAAACTCACAACTATGCTACAAACACGTTACAAACATCTTCCAAATGTGAGATTGGTGTGCGCAAACCAATTGATGTACGTCATGCACGTGTTTTATGCATTTCAAAGATTAATATTACTACTCGTTATTTGCAAATGTTAAGGGGAACATTCGTTAGGCCGAATATGTGATGAAATTATCTAGTTATATAAGATAAGAATAGGATTGCCTACCGGGTAAACAAGGGGTGTGTATTTCGACCATGGTTTGGCTGTCTATTGATGTACGGAATAGAAAATCTTGCTACAGTTATCGATTTAATCCGCGTCTGATTTTCTTAACTATTATGTTTTCACTACGTTGTCATTAAGACAGGGACAGTTTTGTAACAGCTACACTATAAGTGTAAGTCTGTGGCCGGCTTTACATCAAAATCGTCATTATGAACACAGCGCAACAAATTATAAACTGTATGGAAACATATTCACTTTGGCGGTTTTAAAAACGCTGACATTTATACAGGCCGCTTGGTTGCTTGTATAATGTAATCGGGTCCTAAAATGAAGTTGTCGTTGTTTTTAACACAGTACATAAGCTGATAGCTAGTCTGAGGTCTAGGGGAAAATTAGTGTGGCAAGTCACATTTTCCCCGATCATCGGGAGATTTTTCGACTACGGTGTTTTAACTTAAGTTGTTCGAAATTACAAAACCTAAATAATCTAACTAAAAAATAGGTTGTTTACATGCAAAACAAGTAATGAAGGGCTAATAATGCGTGGAAATAAAGTAAATTCATGCAAATGTATAAATTGTCTGGAGATAAAATACTTTGAAAATTTTATAGAATATTTGAAATTAATAAGCTACTATCTTATTAGTAGGTTTTACCTATTAAATGTGTTATGTAGTTAATTATGTATGTTGTTTAATTAATTAATAAGGTTTTCCAAGTGTTATAAATGGATATTACTATGTCACCAGGAGTTTGAAAGGCTAAAAAAATTAGCAAATTATTGTTAAGATTGAAAGAAGTATAAATTAAATTACTTTGGTTGGTGATTAATATAAGAAATCTACAAATAAAGTTATTATCGAATAAAAAACTTGAATATTTATAATGGGAGAATTGAGAAAAAGCTGGCAATTTTTAGTATTTATTAATTATTTATTAATTATAGAAAACAGCTGAAAAGCTTACAAATAAGTCATCTAACCGATGTTGAAACTTAAATGCTTGAGGAATTCACATTTCTTTTCTTGTTTTTATGTTCATATAATGATTTATTGACCTTTTAAAAACCACTTGACACTTGGCTGTGGAATCGTTACAGTCGGACATATTTTCTTATGTATCAGGCCATATATGGCATTTTACATAAGGATTCAACGGTTTTTCGAGAATTAAGTGGGGGTTTGAGGGACTTTAAAAGACGAAGATTGAGACCTTCGGGGATAGTTTTTGCGTATATCTAGCAGGAGTCGGAACTCTGCCGAAAAAGTCCAAGAAGCCAGTCAAAGTTTTAAGTGTAAATTTATTGTCTTTTGTTTTAATTAAAGTTAAATAGTGTTAGTTTTCTGTACATCGTAGATTTTGCATAAATAGCTAGGCATGTTGGTTCGTAACTGGTAAGCAGGTCTCATCTGGTCTTCTAGAATACTGTATTTTATAAACCCTCGTTCGGGACAGTTCTTGCTGCAGTTGGTACAGGCACAGGGCCCTGCTTGTGCTAATTGTTGCAAGGATTAAGGTAGAGTTTCATTGTTGATTTTCCAAGAAGTCTGAAGAACTTCTGAATTCATGGAACTTTTGACATCGTAAGCGCGTCCAGATGCGATTCTTTTTGTATGAAATCGTGTTGTTGTGCGTGGCCGTGTCTAAGATAGGGGAAGGGAGACTTGCTTACTGTTCCAACAGGTAGGTCACAGTTAGGACTTAGGGTTATCTTTGCTCGCGTAAAGCTCTAGGTCGTCGCCTCTTGAGCTAGCAAAGAAATCGCGACGGGAGTGTTTAGTGGTCAGTGTATCTAGTAATCAGTGTCTTTGTGTTTTAGTGAAATGTGCTTAAGTGTTGTGTGTAAAGTGAGTGATTTGTGGTAAACTAAGGTGAGGAGGATCTATTTACGAGGAATAAACAAATAGATTTCAGGTAAGTAAGCATGTTTTCTAAAATCTCCTTCAGTTCATGTTAGGATAATTAATCAGTGTTTTTTTTTCAGGAATACTATGTTTTTTGTGTGTTTTAGTGTTATTAGACGACCTAGGTACATTTAGGATCAAAAGTATTCTGTGTTGACCCAGCTATCACTCATACAACATAATTTCTTAGCAAATCTAGGCTTTAAATTGAACCTAAAGTTTATTAATTTATTGCTTGTACTGTTTTTTAGGAATCTGGCAGATCTAGGGTTAGGATGTCATGTGCTTTGCGTTTAATTAGGTATTTTGTTCACATCTAATACTTCTGGCTTTATTTGTAGGACTAAAAATACCTACATACTTTAACTTCTAATATCAGTAATACTATACTAATCCAATCATTTATTTCATGATTTAAGGTTTTACCAAAATAAATCTAGCTCAAAATTAATAAACTTAATAATAAAGTTTATTAATTAATATGCGAACAAAATATCATTGTTTTCACAGTTATAATCCTTATGACTCATGCAGGTTTCAGAACAATATTAAAATTGACAACGCTGGTCAATTGAGACCATAATATTATATAATGAATACCTGCGTGAACCATACATTTGTTATGTGTGATTTGGATGGTGTATTTTCAGAAGGTGTTCCTTGCACTTAAACACTTATTTAATTGCCTCAATAAGCAATAGTAGTGAGCAAAAGGACCCTCATTGAAAATGACAAAATCCAATATTTACATGTGTTTTTCTACTGCTTGGATGAAATAAGTCAAATACCTACTAATTGAGCTCAGAGAATAATGAGAGCTGAAATAAGTACTTCATATAAACTACTTCATCCAAACAATAGTTATTATCTATATGATAAAAGCTGCTTGTATGTACTTATATATGCATACACCTATACACAAACAATCAAATTGTAGTTTGAAATGTCTGTGGATTTAATCTCCAGATATTTTAAATGAGGTATAAAGGTAAAGTTGAGCGACCCTGGATTTTAACAATAATTGTTGAGTCTATTGGTAGTTTTCAGCAGACGATCATAAACCCTTAGAGTTTTATTTTAGGGCTTTCCCCGAGGTAATTACAAGTCTAGTTACGACATTCAATCTCATTTATCAAGCGGCTAAAATAGGCTTGTTTGAAAAATGTTGAGGGCTTGGGCATTTTCTCGGCCTCGTGCCTTGAAACTCTAACACCATAGTTAATAGTGATTTGTTGGAATGTGATGTTATGACTGAACACCTTAAGCCATGTTAGGCGGACCTGCCAGTGGAGAATCTGTGTGTACAGTCATATCATATTCTGATGAGATTACTGTTAATTATGAGGCTTGATCAGATGTCCATTGGTTTCCTGATGCAATTACTTCAAAACTAAAACTTTGTCCTTGTGATATCAGTGGTTGTGGACAAATCTCCATTCGGCTATTGATATACAAGGCAGAGTACATCCACCTCCCTGTGTTCCTATTTTTATGACCGTCTGGTGAACTAAAACCAAAGCTTGATAGACTTTAGAAATAACTTAAAGTTGGGAGCTTAGCCGGTAAAGGTTGCTGGTTTGGTATACTCTATACAGACTTATATTATACATTACAAGACAGAATTATTTGTCTATTTTATAATCCTACTGACCCACATCAGTACCTGATTTAATCATACTATGATTTAACAATGCGTTCAATGTCATTTGAACTGTTCCAATTGGTTCAGCGATATGCTGTTTTTTCCATGTCAATGCAATAGTCTTGTAACATACATGGATTTTATACAGAACACAACTATACAATGGCAGCCGTTGGCTGTTACTATAATCACAAATTTTAATCCCCTGATAGAGCTTAGTCTGGAAATATGCGGAGCCGCGAATATACGCCAGTAACTGGATTTGCTCAGTGCCATCCACCGAAAGCGTTGACGGTAGGTTTCCGTACCAGCTGACCTCTATGGGAACTTATACTACACAAACCTATGGACATGCAGGCTGATTCGCTCACCTAATTGTACCTGGGAACACCACATTGTGCCTCCCTAGTGGTCGGTACCATCACCAACTTATGTAATCACTTGGTATAGATTCTACGGAACTATCCCAATGCTTACCCAACTCCTGGCTGTGTATGTTGCATGGTGACGCAATGACATGGAATACTACTAGGAACATTTACATCTATTCCAGTATGGTTAAATCGGTGTACCTTCCTCTTTCATGTCGATTTTGAATAGCGCCACAGTTGCGCAGTACATAGTTACCGGGAAAGCATCTAGTTATGCTGGTGTGCGTTTGGAATTAAGGTCGGGGGCTGGTGGTAGAGACCTTCCAAGGCTTATAGCCTTGGCTCCATTATCTTCATCCTTATTTATTTATCTTTAATTTATCCAAATCATCAATATAATTTATGCTATGTCAAATATTAATATATTATAATGCTTATTAATTTTAAGATCAGAATAAGGCTTTTTAGTTATAGGATAGAATTAGTACATGTGCACTTGATAATGAAACATCTAGACTCGAGCCAGACATACCAAAAGAGTCCGGGTTACTACTACTTAAAATCACAACGTAGGTCCTTTTATAATTAGACGATCAAATTTGGCCAATACTAAGTCTTCATGAGGTTTCAGTTACCTATAGCTGTAATCAATTGAGGATTATATTACCATAGATATTAAACGATGGTAGAAGTAAGTGGAGTTTACAATGGGTACCATTCACTAGGATCTTAGATCTTAATAGCCCAGGTGAGCTTTTCACAAGCCTATATATTTAACATGCTTAAGCTGAAACTCAGTTTCATAACAGTAACATTCCAAGAATGAATGAAAATGCTTTCGTGTTTTTGTTGTAAAATAGAAAACCATTACTAAAGAGTTTCATAAAAATAGTGCTATCCTAACTTTATTAAAAGGGAAATGAAACTATATTTTTTAAACGAGTAAGTTGTGTATAGTGAAACAGCGTAACACAAATGCAAACAATATCATTTTCATACAACAAAATTATTACGAAAATAATGGAATAATCGCAAACCAACGCGATAATCCTGTAACACACAAACGGCTGACATTATGTGATATAGAAAACTTTAATCCAACCAATTACAGTCATGATTACAAAACGCTAGGGACAGTATTAAATAAACAACGGTATCTATAGGCACGTGTTATGGTACACTTCCTAATGGCTTTGAGAACTTGGGAATTATTCGACAAAATTGACTGCATGTCGATTCTGTAACCAAACTTGAAGCTCACTTCGAATCTCAACTCACTGCGCGAGATTTTTAAATAATATAAGATAATAATAGACTGTTTTTTAATCACAGGAGATATCTACGGTAGCTACCTAAAACCTTTTTTCAATCGGTAAAGTAGCTTATAATTCAGGTAATTTCTAAAAACAAATTCACGCGAAGTGAATTGAGGTTCGAAGTGAGATGCGAGTTTGGTTACAATCGACAGGCTGATCGTGATTACCGTAGTCAAATTAACTTTGTTTGTATTTAAATTTTTCTGTAAGTAGGTTTTTGTAGATCAAAACGTGCGTATACTACATTATTGCTGGTAAACAACTCACCTAAAAGAACAAATTGACTGAGTTTCAATGGTAGTTTGATGTATGTTTTTTTAAAGAGGACAAACATTTTATGATAGTTAAGTCCATCTACAGATGTAAAAGCCATGTTTTGAATAAAAAATACTAGCATCTAGGCATTCAAATAGCGAATCAACAAAGATTAAAATTACATAAAAGCAGTGAGAAAGGGACAGTTGCTTAGTAATGTAAAGTAGAATAAATGTGTTAAAAATTCAACTCAATGTGCAATCTATTGGAAATAAATAAATTTTAGTCTTACAGAAATTACACGCAACTCCGGGATTTTTTTAAATCGAAAAAAAAAACATCATGTTTTTATGTTTTTGCTTAATCTAGATTCTTGACCATCTACTATTTACCATTTAATATGTATTTTTTTTGGAAAATTACATTTTATATTACTACTGTAAAAATGAAATCTAAGATTGGCGATTTGTTCAATAGACATTTCATTAATCTTGTCATCTTTTTTTCTTTTTTGTATAAAATAAATTCATGTTGAAAAATCTTCATTTTAATTATATCAGGCGGTTGGGAATAAGCCGCTCCGACCCCGGTGCCTAGTGGAGGACTATTAAACAAGGTCGGTACACTTGAAGCGGCCCTTGGGATCCAGACCCGATTTACTGGACATTGAATGAGCAATAAAAATATAATTACGTTGTTTCACTTTGAATTAGCAAATACTGGTAAATGTAAAGTTAATGTTGTACAGACACGGTTTATTTTGTCTTCGGATTTATCAGTTCAATGTTACACTGATGTATAGAAAAATGTTAGTGTATTTTATTGTTTACGTGATATTAGTTCAATTTAATATTAATACGCCTATTTCCATAAAATATATACGTAGTCATAAATTCTTCATTAATGTAGATAGCTTGACCTACTAAGTTCCCACCTGCAAAATGCTGGTATTTACGCAAAAAGCGTATCGCGAGAATCAATCGGCGTTTTTATCGCGAAAGCGATCTGCTTCGCGCGTGTAGGGAACGTGGCGCGCGTTATCGCCGGCAATCGCGCGATATTAGTACCATTCGTCTTTGTCGTACCATTTCCTAATTTAAATAATCGTAGGTGAGAATGCAGAGTGATTTGCCGCAGTACACGCCCAAGGAAGACGTCACAATTCACGCTATTATAACCACAGCTAACGCTAATAATGTTGCATTTTCACTGAAAAAACAGATAAGATAATACAAAGGAAAGAAAAATCGCAAAGTGAGAATTTTCTCATTACGCCACAAATCAACTGTTAAAACAAATATTTAAAAAGAGAAAGGAATTCGCAGACTACAAAATGTTCCTCATCCCTGGCTACTGGGAAACGCGAAATCCGATTTAATTTATTTTTATCGCGGGGCTTTATAATTTCATTTTCGCACTTTCCATTTCGAGAGCGCGCCGACGCCACGGACTCCTGCTCTATCCGAATGAGATCTCCACGAAATCAGGTACAAAAGAACGATAATGAACGCTCACTGCTTGCTACGTAATCTAAATTATTATACGAGTCGAAATTCTTACTTGGCAGCGAAAGAAATCTACTTTATCTCGGGCACCGGGAGATGTTTAATAAAATTAAAACGTCGGAGGGCCCTTTTCGATGTTTACAGTGGCTCTGTAACAGTATTTCGATTCTAATTTTCTCTCGTCTCCGGGAAAAACACTTTAATCGTCTCCGACTGTAGTAGATTTTAAATGATAAAAAATCGTTTCCCTCGGACGATGCCGACAACGTAAGTAAAGTGGGTGCGCAACTTCTGAAGACAATTTACTCTTCGAAAACTTTTGACATACGATTACTAAGATCGCTAAAACTTTGAGTAAGATACTATGAAACGATATGCTCCGTGGAGCGAGAGTAGGGTATGGTTTGATGTGAGTGTAAGAGTTGAGTTGGGGGGTGTCTCGAGAGGTATACGTCACGCGGCATTGGGCTATTGGAAGAATGCAATAGCGGAGGCGCGGGAAAGTTCCGGATGCCCAAAACACGCGCCTCCGCCGTCGCGGCGCCGCCCATCGATTCCGACGACCCTCTGCAACTCTATTTTTCGACTTCCTTTTTCCTGCCAACCGTACGACTGACTTATATTAACTTTATAACTTGTTAAACACAACTTTCAGAAATATGAGATAAGTAAGTGAGAGCCCCGGAGAGATTAGAAAGAAACGTATCCAATACCTATGAAACGTCTCGATAGAGTTTGCCATTTTATTAAACTTCGATTAAGTGATTTTGTTTTGTTATTTTTTTGTATTAAATTGGGTACATGATTTGAAGTTACCTAATATATTTTATCTGGAGCGAGGCTTCTTCAGTATAACCGTTTCAGTAATCACGAATTGTCACAGCAGTGAACCGAGTTGTAATTAGGCAAATGCACCATGTAACGCGAGCAAGAAAAGCCTCGCTCCCGTATTGTTCCATAACGATTATATAACCGTACTTTTACAACACCATTAAAATTTAAGCTTCCTAAAATTGTACGGTACTCTATTTCATCTCAACGAAGCGTGGCGGGCTTCCTAAAAGGACCAACTAAAATCTGAAAATCTTATTCTGATTGTATATCACAAAGTTACTGCGACTGCGATAGGTAACACGCTGAATAGTTAATTTATCACTACGAAGATTTTAAGCATGACAAATTAATTACTATAAGAAATGTACACTGTGTTCAAGATTAGTTGCCTCTTTAGTGTAGAGGAAAGAAAACGGAGTAACTAAATAGTAATGGATCTAAAATATTAAGGCAACACAGAAACCAACAATGGTTAAACGCTGTCGTCGGAAAGTCAGCCATGCCCCACTCTCTGTTTATAAAGCACCTTATTCGAAATAACAACGCGAACCGGCGCGGATGTCTAACTTAAATAAGATTTAATATTCCTATCCGGCAAGAAGTTCCCTCAAGGAGCGTGTGTAATCAAAATCTGCACTGCAAAACTTTCTACGGGAATCTCCTAGCAATTGCAGAACCGGGCTCCCGGTAAAAAACTGAAATGAACCTGTCGCTTAAAACTAATTTCATTACCAACTTTCGTGTTAGAATAGTTCTTTCATGTTTCGCAGGTTTTTTCCAAGCTTACTTGTTCACAGTTTAAAAATCAATTTCTTACAAGTTGCAGAAGGGCAACTTGTGAGGTGTTTACTTCGGGCGGGCAATGTGAACGAAAACTTCAACCTTCGAGAATTTCCTTTTTGAAATTAACCAAGTTTAGGAAAAAAATATTTGCAAACAACTTGTTCTACACAAAATCGGGACTGCTCTTGGAAAATCTTTTCACAGGTTACACAGAAAAAATTAAAAATTTGAAAGTTTTTTTTAATAGCAAGTTAAATTTCCTTCTGGAATGTTGTTCATAGAAGTTTATGTCGCGAGACTTGCGCCTATATTTATGTTTGAAGGCCTCCCTCTCTGTGTTCATCTTATCGTGTTTTCCTTATTATGATCTTACGTTTTGTTTTGCAAACGTAACTCGATAACAAATTTATCAACGTTCATAACATGTGACACTTTTATTTGTTCATTTTTCATTCGAAGGAAAACTGTATCAATTACTTTTTGAAAATAAACACAATTATGTGTGTCGGCCGTAGTTATATATTTTAACTTATTATCATATTGTTGAGTCCAATTTAATATAATAAAAAAAAAAATGTGATGTTAAATTATAACAAATAATTTATTTGAAATAAAACACTTTTAACGGATACTAGCGCGGTTTTATTGAGAATACCTTGGTAATTAGTTGGTATTTGGTTTGATTTTTGATTTTCCCGACGTTTCGGCACCTTTGCAGCTGCCGTGGTCACGGGGGACTGAAGCTACTTGTGAGCCTACCCTCTCTTGTGAGCTTGAGGGTAGGCTCACAAGTAGCTTCAGTCCCCCGTGACCACGGCAGCTGCAAAGGTGCCGAAACGTCGGGAAAATCAAAAATCAAACCAAATACCAACTAATTACCAAGGTATTCTCAATAAAACCGCGCTAGTATCCGTTAAAAGTGTTTTATTTCATGTCTAGTGAGCGCGTAAGCTTGAGAAGTGAATAAATAATTTATTTTAAAAACCAATTATTTTACTACATCGTTCTTTTACGTTACTTTTGAGTACTTCGATCATCTACGGAATTTGATATCCTGTCTATTAGGATATCAAATTTATCAATTTTAAGAGGCTTTCATAATCTCAAAGTCAATCATTTCTAAAATATTATTAGATCGTCATTTGTTTTGAAGGAGGCAAAATCACAGAGCTCGATTAATTTGAAGTGACTTCCAAAACCAAACTTTCAAGATCAATTAATCTTAACAAAAAATTAAGAAAATCAGTTCATCATTTGTTTATAAGGTGGTAAACTTGTGGAGGTTTTGAGCATTAATGCTTACCGCTGACGGGCGCTATTTTGTAGCTGCGATAAGCGCGGCGTTAATCGCGGCGATATCGCTGCGATAAACGCGGCGATAATCGCGGCGACAATCACGGCGCTTTTTAGTCGCTGACGTAGGTTAACCCTAAAAGGCACCCGGTAATAATATTATAGAACAATCACTTTTATTATTGCTAAGCTCTATAAAATAAAGTTTATGATTTATTTATGTCAGTAATTATATACTTTTCACAAATGAAGCAAACAATGTATACGATTCAAATGTCTTCAGTACCCTTAGCACGAACAGCTATCGAGAAAAAAAACGCACGTAAAATTACTCGATAGACAATTCTCTATGGAAAATTTCATTTCGCTTATCGGCGATAGATGGCGTTGTACAAATTTCCAATACAAAATTTATCTATCGAATGATTATTTTTTTGATAGCTGTTCGTGCTAAGGGTACAGATCCTTTTATCGTCAAAATAGTGTGAAGAACAAAAATTCTGCATTTACTTTATATGCGCAAATTCAAGAATTATATAAATTGGTAAGCATATCATGTAATAATAATTCTCTTACTTTTTATTGCAAACTCTACCATTACGAAAATAATTATGTCAGCCAGCGAAAAAAATTGTGGTGTCTTTTAGGGTTAAAGCCGCTTGTCACTCTTGTCAGTGTCATTTCGTGGGCGATTAGTCGCCGAGCTATGTGTGAGCTACTTTTTGTAGCTCGTGGGCGTTTACGTATTGAACTCCATATGTTCTATTCTGGGCTACAAAAAATCGCTCGGCGATTAAGCGCCCATGAGCGGTGGCGCTAACACGTGCTGATTTTCTTGGTGACTTGCTAGGCGATTTTAGTCGGCTAGGACTTTTTATCAATAAATCGCCTTCTCATTGAAATTAGGTTTACGATTCAATTGTACACGCGATTGTCGATAAAATGCCCTAATTCGACTAAAGTCGCGTAACAAGTCACCCGGAAAATTGACCCGTGTAAATGTCCCATTAGTTATTTTAAGTCGCTTGCAAAATCTAACGGCCTTACCACAAAAGATTTTAAAACACTGTTTAGTAAAAACACTGTTTAAATGTCATGCAGTCTCTTTCAAACAATATTGTCAAAAAAGTGACAGCATCACATTTAAACAGTGTTTTAGTTAAACACGTGTTAAACAGTGTTTTGTGGTAAGGCCGTAAATTTCGATGTCAATAAGAAAATCTTCAGATTGACACTTGTTTTGAAGGAGGCAAAATCATGGAAGTTGATTAATTTGAAGTGGCGTCGCCTCCATTAATAAGCAATAGAGCGGAGCGTGCCAACAGATCCTCGAGGAGAGAAAAACTTGAACGTGACTAAGTGCGCGAAGTCGCAGGGCGAGTGACCCACGTCCTTCAAGAACGCAATTAGACCGGTTTTTGTTGCACTCTGAGTAATGATTGGAGATGTGCCTGTTTACTGCAAACGCTGATTTATTGCTTTATCTCTTTCTTGAAAGTTTAGGGTTGTGCGGTTGCTTTCTTGAAGTTTTTGTGCGAAGATTCATCTTAAAATGTAAAATAAGCTTGTGTGTGTAGCTGTAAACTTTTAAACAATTTCTCAACCAGCTATAAGTAAAAGTGTTTATGTTTAAAACACAAGAGTGTCACAAATTATCTACATATCTGAGACAGAATCCTTTTGAAAAAGATACTTTTCGAATAAATGAACGACTATGCCTCTGAAAGAAATTAGTAGTGAAAAATTGTCATCGTCTAAACGTACCATTAGTCTAATAAGAAATAATGAAGCGAGACGATACTAAATGGTGTGAGGGATGCATAAAAACTCGGACAGTACTAAGTACGGTTGTGACTGAGTGGACTGACCCAAACACTTTCGGAGTGCGATTAGCTCGCTTTTTGTTGCACCCAAATATTTAGAGTAAACGTTTAGATGGATGTTTGTGTATAGCTGTATTTAATAGTTTATTTATTTCAATGTTGTGAACTGTTTGTTCATTAATGTTTTTTTGTAACAAAATTAGGATCGGACAAAAAATAATAATTTAATCAAGAAATATATAGGTAAACATCTATCATCCGTTTTGTTTGTAAAATGCTAGAATTAAATTTGAGATTATTGTTAATTTGGCAAAAAAGGACTAATTATTAATGACTATACTATGACCGAATATTATACCATCTAGAATTTAATATGCTCTAAGGTTGTCCCAGGAAATGTGTACCAGGAGCTGTCTGGCGTTAGAGGTCACTACATACATACATATTCACGCCTGTTTCAATACCCATATATTTAACCACTATACAGTATGTTAAGCAAAATCGGATAATTTTGACTTATTTTTGTTAGAGCGCGTTTTGCTCTAATAACGACTTGATTCAGAATAACATCCGTATCTTCTGTAAAATATTAGTGCTCAACTCACAGTTTATTTTACTAAAACGTAGTTCTTTAACATGCCTCTCAAACTAAAATACAATACAATACTAACAGGCTCACGTAAACCAGTTTGAAAATAAACGATTGCGTGAAGTCATTTTAATGTATAAAAAATAATACTAAATACTAAATAATATACTAGAAAAAATACGACTCGCACCAGATCAATACTCAGACGGGAATTGAACCCGCGACCTTTGGATATCCGGTCCAATGCTCTGACCGCTGAGCTCCTTAAAATATAAAAAATAGTTATGTTAGGTACTTTAAGGTCCTCTAGTAAGAAAAAGGTTCCTGATATTTTTTTTGGTGTGCATCTTAAAAACTTCCTTGTTTAGTTAGTTAACAGTTCATTGTCACCTTCTTATCAAAATATCAATTGAAATCCGTAAAACGGGAAAACACACTTCGTGCTTATTCATCAACCCATTTCGTGTTTATTTTCTATTAATTTATGGTCTAATGCCTTGGATAGGCAATAAATTAGCTCCATTATGTTACTCCACCCAGACTAAAGTTCGAATTTCTTTTGACCACCTCAATAACCTTCTAAGTTTGCTAAGATGCATGTGGCCTCTGATTCACCGGTGTAAGTATTATATATTTTCAGTCTGGTGGGGCTCTATGGTGTTACTAATGAGCAACCATTTCCATCAGCAGCCATTTTGATATTGCCACCGTTGAAGTACAGGCCTGGCTTAATTGATTATGATTGCCTGTATTTGATTTTTATTATGATTTCGCCGAACATACATGGGGGTCAAATAGATGGGGATTAGTGCCCTCTAAAACCAGAGACTGGGATACCCAATACTCAGCATAAGTAAATAAATAATAAAAGATCAAAATTTTATTTCTTCAAATGGCTGAATAAGCAATAAAGTCGGGTGCTCGCATGCAAAATAGCAATATTTTAATGGCGTGATATTGACATAAAAAAGCAAATAAAAATAACTGCACATATAATGTGCTAATAATAACATGGTCGCATGTAAATGTGCAATGGTGCGACTTGGCAGAGCAAGCAGAGCGAGCGGAGCGATCCTGCAAATCTGCGCAACGCTTATCAGCTGTGATTCATATGTCTTTAGTTCCTTGTAGGATCTTGGGGGTGTTATGTTGGAACTAAAGGATTTTATGCGAAAATACTAATATAGATAGGTACAATGGTAAAGGATAAAATATTGTTTTTATAGCTATTAATCTTTGGTATTTAAAAATCTTTCATTTTTTTAATTTACTCCATTTTAATCGACATCTAAAGAATGTAATTACAAACTTACCTACCATATTATTCATAAAAAGTGAGAGAAGATAATTGTTTTCTTTAATCGGAAGATGTGGATATCAGCCAGTGGATTTGCCTGTTTTGTATACGGATTCATCAGAATGACAACGTAATAAAGTAGCCCAATGCGAACATTTTCTTAAAATACGTTTATGAATAATGAAAATTATATTACGACGTTTAATTAGCCATTTAACTAGAATAGGCCGTAGCTCTATTTTAAGGATTTTTTATGAATACGACGGACGGTTAGATTAGAAACTCGAAAATTAACATTTATGTAAAACATTACATTTTCAGTAATAATGTTTTTTTTAACTTAAGTAAATGGATAACTTTATGAGAAATAAAGTTAATATTTTCCTTATACCGTACAAAGAAAAAGTTTCTCAAAGACTTTTCTTAGTGAAATACTTCTCGAGCTTTAATGGGATTTCATGTAACAATAGACATTGTTCTACTAGTTAGTGCATCCAACCTCTGGCATGTTGTAAGTAAGCATATCGTGCCGTCGTTACTTAGCAACTGTAGCAGAGTTCATTTTATTCGGGGGATAAGGACTCTCATATGTTCCAGGGATTCACTGACGGTTTGTCGCCGCCGAAAAGAATGGATCGTGATGAGAAATGCGCCCGAATAATTTATCTTTGGGTTAGTTTACGGAATGAAGCTTGTCTCCGACACAAGGATGACGGCTTATTTCTAATTCAGGGACGCGTTTCCGAAGAGATAAAGCGTTGCGGGCGAATAACTGAATAAGAATGATGAAGCACAGACAACGCTGAGACAAAATTGTTTAAACTTCCAACCGTTTCGTCGGCAAACAGTTTTTGTCTTGTCGCTCGTTACAAAAATTTAGATAACAGCGCACGTGCCCTTAACGGCTGAAGATGTTGAGGGAAACGCTTGCACAAAGTGGTCGAGATTTATTGGCTCGCTGTAAACGCGCAGGAGGAAGTTTGTACACTACCGCTCCGCGAATCGCAATATTTAACGTTCAACTATTTCCATCAATTTGTTCCATCAAGAAAGGAAAAACTTAAATTGGAGCGATTAAGCGTACCGTGATTGATTCTTCGCGAGACGCTGCCCGCGGCCCACTATTGTGCTCATAGATTTATTTCTGTTTCGCCGTTTTTATTGCGCACTCGGAACTTATAACGAAATAGTTACGGCTGTTAAAAGGTTTTATTGGTTAACCTTCGGCGTGTGCGGTCATAAAATAGATTCGAAACCAAAGGAACGTACGCACCCCGCTAGATTTATAACTGAATCACGTGAAAAAGAAACAAATTTGCCCTACAGTAGGATATAAAAACGAAGATATAGCATGAATTTATCGGTAAATTGTGGAAATCTCGGTATAATAAAATATTTTCTATTGAATATTGTATGAAAAGAGTTTTACGGGTCTCACTCATTTCACTCCATTTTACTACCTACCTTTTTATGCAGGTCCCTCTATCTTAGAATACTAAAATCAAATCGCGCTTATGTGAGTATACAATTTGTGCTACCAGTGCTGCCATCTGTGTTGACTTACCTGAAACAAAGTTAGAAAACGATTATTCAAAAATACGAAATGCATTTATTTTACACATTACTCAACTATCGATGGAAAAGGTACACCTAACAGTGTTGTCTAAGATTCTGCTTAATTGAGCACTTTCATCTTTAACATTTATTTTGGCCCAAAACTTGAATTTATTGAAGCCGGTTTTAATTCTTAGCTAATGCCGAAATAAAATATTTAAAGAGTATTCAACTGCGAATGTGCCGGTGATCAGCTCACGAGCGACCCCTTCGGGCCTGCGAGCGAATTCACTTAATTTACCGCTCACTGAGACCCCGCTAAAACTTTACACACTTAATAAACTCTGAGACGAATTAAAATTCCGTCGGTTTAGTAACAATCGTGTCGGAACGTCGTTAACTCTTTCGCTTCGCGCCGAGTTATTAATA
The DNA here is from genome assembly GCA_950108535.1 of Agriphila straminella. Classification (NCBI taxonomy): domain Eukaryota; kingdom Metazoa; phylum Arthropoda; class Insecta; order Lepidoptera; family Crambidae; genus Agriphila; species Agriphila straminella. The sequence continues at coordinate 13,613,522 of OX467309.1, read as the reverse complement.
AGGGACACGCCTCAGCCGGCTTGATTTATCTACAAAAATAATGATACTAGACGACTAATCAGAGTTAACAAGATTATGACGGCCGCCGGATTAGGGCAAGTCGAGTCGCTTCTTTATTTAAATATGCAAATTATTTTTGAGTGTGCCCCGTAGTTCAGTTGCACTTTGTTTAGCATAAACAAATCGGCGCCTAGCCGCTTTCCCGACCGCAGCGTTAGACGAGAGAATAAATAATACCACAGTTAGACGCTCCTTCCTCGAGGACCGATCGTAAATCAGTAGGAGACGAAATTTCCGTCTAATGTGAATGTAAAATTCAGGGAACAATGCCGCTGTAGTTTGGAACGAGATCTCTTAACAAAGTTGTGCGTATTTAAATGAACCCCATCGCTGATTATCCGAACTTTATTCGTGCTGTGTACGACGCGTAGTTGTTTGAAATGTTAATACACAACAGTTTCGCAGTTGGAAATTATAGACTTTAAAATTATTTGGATTGACATGCTAATCTAGGATTTACGTATTGAATGCTGGCCGCTTATTAAAACCGGTTATTAATAGCAACAAATATCAGTTTGTGACAACTGTCGCACCATATTAATGTAGTCAAATGATACAACTGAAACAATAATGCGCAATACGGGATTTGTGAGAAGTTTACGTTTCGTATGTAACCCATGGACATGCATATTCAAAGTTAATTTACTTAATTAGCACTGTGAATCTGAAAGCAATTGGTTTTAACTGATTCGTTTAAATTTGTACTATAAATACAACGCACGCAAGTGTAGTGTGATTAATTACATAAATTAACAAGTCCAATTGAAAATGTTCAATGGGTAATTTATTTAGCAATAAAAGTTAGCTAGTTAGTTAGTTAGTTCTGTACTAAATGTCATCAATATCGGTTTAGTAGTTTAGGCGTGAAAGCGTTCAGACAGACAGACAGAGTTACTTTCGCATGTATAATATTATATATATAAATGTATAAGCAATTTTATCAATAATTTTATGTTTTTTTCACCAACAGCAAAGCATTCAAGAGTAAGTTAAAATAAAACCTATACAAAAAAATATTAATGAAGTATGCATGCCAATAACAGGTAAGTAAACATAAATGCATCTACAGCCAAACTTACAAGTAAAACAATCTAATGACATCTTTAGAAAAAAGTAACGTAAACAAAAAAGAACATAAAAACCAACAACAAACATAAATAATTAAGGATCCTTATTTTCAGAAGTACCTATCTCAAAAGCCACGAAGAATAAGAATCACAAAAATCTTATTCTTCGTGGCTTTTTTTGCATTTAAATCAACAACGTTTTCCAGAAACTCTTCTTTTGGAGTTTCTGGTCCCTCAATGCTAATCATCATACAATCAATGTGTTAGGTACCATTCTGTTTCTTGCCTTAACTATTCAGTATTCTATTCATCGTACTAAGCGATCTTTCTACTAAACGAACGGAGGCAGTCGTTACGGGAATGACAAGAAGGATTTCACAAAGTTTTTGTAACTCGCAGTACCCTATGTCAGCTTCTAAGATTATTGCGATTAGTTGATCACCTGTCTCCTTATAAATTCCGCTTTCCAGCATGGACTTGATGTATTTATATGAATTAAGGTGTGCTATTACATTTTCCGCTTGAAAATATCATGATATCAATTGATTTGTCATTGAATCTGTATTCTATTTCAATCATTACGCTTTCACAATAAATCTTCATTCTTTTAAATGTTTCAGAGGCATTTTCATCAGCAACCAAGTGTACTTCAGTATGATTTTCTTTATTTCGAAGCGAACGTTTTTGCAAAGCGCTGTTGTCATCTTTGCACTGCTTTGCAATATCTTGCAAGTATAATTTTGTAGTAGTAATAAGAGAAATTACTTTGGCGAGACACAGGTCTATCTATTGCAGAGCATTGTTGAGGTGAAAAAGTGCAATGAGGATTTCATTCATCACCTGGCAGGTGACGATGATACTCTCGTTTCTGATTTCTGATCCCTGCTAGCGATGCAATTTATTTTAAAATTATACATTATATGTTTTTTAGATTTTTATATCTCACCAAACTGCAGTCCAGTTTGTCGGCAAGTTCACACCCATTTCTATAGGTATAATGTGTAGAATTACATAAAATAAAACTTTAAGTCTATATTAACTAAACAAAATGCATGCATACACGTTATTGTTTTCAGGATTTTCAAGCAAAATTGATTTAAGATTATTTTTTAAAGTAAATTTATAGATATTTTTATTACTACTACCTATAAATACTTGGCAGTACATATTTATGTACGCGCGTGGTCTGCGCCTTCCTTGTGGATATGTTCATAAGCCATTAAAATTGACTCAAGGTCCACTATCCTGTGATGTGATAACAATCTCACTTCAATACATTCTGGAATCTTAAGATTAGAATCGTTAACACTGTATATTACTATTTAGGCGAGATGCTAAACAGCTTGTATATGTCTTTCAAAACATTATTTTAATTTTAGCAGGAAGCTGCTGCCAGAGCCAATATGTGTGCTCTACATTGTTTGTAAAGAACTTCTTTGTTTTCCTTTTCTGATAGCTTTCTTCTCACCCCACCTACATTTCCAGCCATATTGGAAGCGCCATCAAATCCAAAAGCAATAATATCGTCATAATGTTGATTAAGAGCACTCAGTTCCTTATAAATAGCATTTGCAATAGTTTCTGCTTTTCCATCGGGGATTTTGACTATTGCCAAGAACTTTTCCACAGGGACTTTATCTTCCATTACTCTGAACATCATACTTAGGTCCATTTCATTTCTTAAGGAAGAACTATCATCAGCTAAAACTTCTTATTTTGTTTCCTTCAACTCATCTCTCAAAACCTCACCCATACTTTGTTTTGCATGCTGAATGAAGACACCCTGTATAACAAAATAGTATAGCGTAATTTGAAATGCATTTTATCGTAAACTAAAAGTTTTCTAATTGAGTACATCGTACTTAAAAGTAAACACCGAAAGCATTTTTAAAGATAATTTCTAGTGTTACTTAGCATAAGCAAAGACGTATTATTTTAATTGCGTATGACAAACCTACCTTATAAATAATACTTTTCGCCCATCGTTACTATGATTACCGTATTTACTAATACGGTATGTTACTAGATCATCATCCTTTTAAAGTTAGGCTTCTGTTAATAAATTCATTGTAGTTTTCTTACTGCCTCACAATTTCACTATGATCACACATAAATTCATTTCACGTGAGAAATGTGTCATAAATTCGTCTCCTCAAATAATTTAAACTTGTACTTATAGATACATCAAATAACGAGTCTCGAATTACGTCGAACCACAGTTCTCTCAATGTTGTAACATCAGATGGCCCGGGATTGAGCTGGGGCAATATTAACATTTTGAATGTTCCCTTACTTCATTTAGCCGTATCCTGGAGCTCTATCGGTGTTTGAACACGAGCTATTACGTTTGAATCCGGGATTATTGCCGAGTTCCTCATTGACCCTTCCAGGGTTATAGTGTTATAAGCCGAATTGAAAGTCCTGTTCTTATTTACGCCGAACTTAAACGACTAATCCGAATTAGGCTGGCATTCTAAAGCCCTCGTTTATTTTAGAGAATTAATCACATTTGGTGGAGATCACTTGGAATAGAGTTTGGGCGTAATGAATTTCGAAACATGTTTCAATGCGTTTGAATCAATGATGAATGGAATAATTTATTACCAATGAAACGTAAACTTCAGTAAGATTACTTTGCTTTGTTGTATTATTAAAATATTTTACGGAGAATTTTTAAGGTTACGTTATGCGGTCATGTTGATATTGGCGTTCGGAAAATACCCTAAACAAATATTTTTTTACTGCTCGAATAAAATTTAATACTTATTAAATAGTTTGAAATACGACTACAAATATTATGCTCAATAAAAAAAAAATCAAGTCAAACATTTAAAAGATAAAAGTTATATTCATTTCAGTAGTAAAATTGCATTAATATATAAAGATGGAAGAAGACATACGTTGGTTTTTAAGTTGGTTCTTGGGTAATAAAATGTACCTACGTAGCCTGACAGAAGTATAAGTTAACCAGCTACTACCATTGCGATGCTCATTAACGGGACCGGTAAAGACGTCCCGACAGAGGCAGAGACCGATTTAAGTTGGAGCCAGACGGGTGTAAACTAGTGATGTGGGTGTTAACTATGATGGGTACAAATATGTCGATTATTTTTCAGTTAAAAATAAAGTTTTATAATAATTAAATTCGCTAGATTGTATATTCTATGCTAATTATAATGTTCCATAAAGATACTTCTGAATAGCATCTTATCAATATAGACTCAACAAAATTATCATTTTATATATAAGAATATGAGACAAGCTAAACAACTAAATAGTTAATGAATTTGCAAAATTTTAAGTCTTCCATAATGAGTGAACTACACAGACGATCTAAAAACTAAAAGCAATACCATTCTAGTTACCTCCAAACATGACCATTGCTCTCTTGTAACAACTACGGGGAACTACTATGACGCTAGGGAATAACTTTGCTTAAATCCAGTAAACTTTTGCACCCCTTTAACTGGTATTAACCACTACAAAATTGGTATAGCATTACCAAACGTATGATAATATTTTGGATTATCTTAACTCGCTATCATCTATCTCTGCCGCTAAAGCCTTAAAATAATTGTTAGTAAATGTGTACCTATGCACAATTGGTGTCAAAATAAACTATCGACAACAAAAACATCGATAGTCCACCGTCACTAGTGTAAATAATAACTGAGCGGTTCCAAGATCACTGCTGCGCGCCGTCTCATTGCGGATAAGTGTTTTGGTGTAAAATAACAATTTGTTCGAGTGTTGTGGAGTGAACGACCGAATGAGAAGTGAAAGTTTAATAGGAGATGCAGTTGGAATGAGCTTGTTACACAGTGATACTTATTTGATTTCCTTTTGATATGGAGTTAGGTATTTTTGGCTGGTGTAAGCATGAATTTCTGTTGTTAGAATAATAGAATGATGCATTTCTGTTTGGTAGGTAATAAAAAGGTTTTTTAATGGTATAATCTAATTGCGTTTTCATGCATACCGGGTGTCGAATACAGTAGTTTTATGTTTGGTACGTAAATTTTTTGGCAAGATATAAATAACATTACTTTTCATCAATGGTAATACAATTCAGATCTCATAAGTTTGACTACCTAAGAAATTACTTACAGAGAATATTTTCGTTGGTCAGATTTTCTTGCAAATGACGTTAAAATCTCATTATTAATCTCCGCAATAAATTTCTCTAAGTGCTCTTCGAGTACAACTTTAACACTGAGTATTAATACCTCGAGAGCTACCAACAACTTGTTACCGAAACCGTGTAATCCTCCAACAAGATTTATATATGAGACCGCGTAACGCACTGCGGCTACGGCTCGTAGTCTGCCTCTACGAGCTACGCCGCAACGTTACTACGACGTAGACCACCAATTACTTACGTCCTGACTGTTATTTTACGAAATCATATTTTAATGTCTTAGATATAAAATTGCAAATCGATTGAAAAGTTGAGAAAAAGAAAGCACTTTATTAAAATGCCATAAGACCCTTCTCTGAAAAAAACAATGGCACAAGAAAACCAGACAGAATTATCGTATCGAGGATAAAATAAAGCCTCATTCGACAACTTACGCTCGAACGAGTGTTCTATTACGCGTACTATAGGCAGTGTTTTGCATACGTACTAATCCTTCTTCACTTATGAGGGGAAGTTGGATATTTGGGATTGATTTGTTACCCTAAACCGGTATAGGGGGAATAAGAACGATGTATTTCTTGTTTTATGTGACCAAAAATGGCGTGATTTTCTGTTGATGGTAATTGTGTCTCATTCGCATAAATAAAATGTTATTGGAATTGAATTATTGCAATCCAGAGGTTCTGTTACAAAGGAGCATCACGATACATATTAACTCATGTATAAGGTGACATTATTAACTCATTGTATAAGGTTCAAAATCAAGTAAATCGATCAACAAACATCGCCTGGCGATAGTGATCTGCTACACTGAGTAGTCTGAGTTGATGAGTTAGTTTTTTTAATCCACATTGGGTCAGTGCTTCTTTTTGATTAATGTTTAATGTATATTATAAAGCTCTGCTAGTTTACACTAATAGAAATGTAATTTTGAAACTTCGGAATCTCTTAATTATCTATATCTTTAAAAGTAAAAGATCATTTCATATTAAGTTTTTATCGTAAAAAGCCATTACATTTTGCACCCTTATTTTGTCACAACATTTCACGCGTAGAAGTAAATGTTCTGTAGAGACAACCTGTGAATTTTCCGTGCCATAAAACAAAAAAGTTTTCAATAGCACAGAAAATAAAGGCTTTCAAGTGAGCAGCTTACAGATTATATAATAATATCGTCTTACGATTACGTATACATTATTTTACGAGTACAAATAAAGTAATACCGTACCACTTGCTTCAGAAGCGAAGGTTCCCACGCGATTTTGTTTCATACAAACGTTAATTTGCTTTTGTTCTTCCTGAATTTCAGGTGTGTGAACGTTTGAAGATTAGCCTTCTTAGAGTTATTGTTTCGTTTGTTATGGCGTCAGGCTTAGGTAAGATGGTGGTAGCTAGCCTTATTACTTGATATTTTAAGTTCTAAGCCCTACCACCAACCAAATCGAGTACAAATATACCCCCCTCTTGGAAATCAAACCCGGGACCCCTACGTCTTACATGGGTGGGCGAACCACTAGACCACAGAGGCGGTTAATTCAGAAGTATTCATCTGAAATATGAGGATTACATGTTGTGATAATTATACTGTTAAACAACTTGCTGTTTTCATGTGAATGATATTTATAGTTCACCATTGGCGGATCATATACCTAAGTATTTTAATATGATCAAAAACAATATTCGAAATATTTGGTTTAAATTGAAGAAATTTTTATCTTTTATCTTTTCGCAAATAATCTTTTTTACATGCTGATCACTGGAAATGAAAACCAAAAAACGTCTTTGCAAAAAGTTTGCACAAGCTGCCAACATGTACAGTACAACATATTATATAGTGTTTCAAATAAACCGTTTCACACGTGAGGTGTTACCAACACATAGCACATTGTACTTTGCACGTTCCGTTTCAGCGTGCGCTGATCGCACACCGTATAATCAAAGTTTAATTTCAAAGACTTTACTCGACAACGTTTTAACACAGTCGAACGAAACTTCTACTTGAAAGCGTGTTTACAGAATACGCTTAATTTTAAGAAATCAGATCCAAAGACCTTGATTTCTGAATAAAGCATTGTTTGTGGCATGTCAATAGGATAATTCATTTATACACTTGAGAATAGATGTATAAAATATTACGTGAATAAATTAGTAGAAATTTTATTTGGAGGATGGTAGACCAACTGATAGTCAGCCGATGTTAAAATTTTTGGTAAGCTTTCACAATTAATTAACATAGTAGTTTTATTATTACACTATTACTACTACTACTAATTATTTACTATTCTTTTGGCCTCGGTATATAATAAATAATTGATACTACACTTTTGTGACTAAATCAAACTCCAATTTTGATTTTTAAATAACTTTTCGTCTCGATTTTCAAACCGATTTTCTCAACGACTCAAAACGGGTGTGAGAGCTTCCGTCTCGTTCCTTAGTTGGATTAGGCTCGCATCATTAATCCCTGAAATTGCGTTCATGTGACCCTCGGCCCTAGAATCTTCAATTAAAGCCAACTTTCCAATTTCATCCACCGAATACAATTTGGGTTTGGCCCATATTGATGATCGGTTGAGACGATTTAAGGGTTTAACATAATAGGATGTAATAGTTTTGTCATCTTTACGCTGAACAATGACAACTTGTGTTAAGTCTAAATGTCTATTACTTTTATAATAATTCAAAGAGAGAATCACTAATGATCCACTTTTGAAATAAATGCTTAAAACTTAGAATCTTGCGAGTTGCTTTTTACTAATTGAAAAAACATAAACATGTAACATTTTAGTAATTTTAAACAGATATAAAAAATACTATCATTTATAGGATAACCACATTTAACAGTCAGCATTAACTGGTGACTGTAGATCAACTACCTTCATTAACCCACTATTTTCCACAAGGCATTATCTTAAGCACTGTTTTACAAAGTTATTTGATCAAATCACCATATTTTTTTCTCAATAATTTTGACCTACTACCGAAAATCCCACATTTAAAAATGCTCTATTTGTTTATAAAAATTAACGAATATCGTTAAGGCCGTATGATGAGAGGCTGCCGCTGAAGTCTCGATCAATCAGCCGTGAGCGTCATCTATCAATGTGTCGGCCGCCCCGCCAGATGTCGGTAGCGGCTAACGAGAAATTAGAAAACAATTTTCGCTTACTGACACTTTAGGCTTACCGCTGACGGGCGCTATTTTGTAGCTGCGATAAGCGCGGCGTTAATCGCGGCGATATCGCTGCGATTAACGCGGCGATAATCGCGGCGACAATCACGGCGCTTTTTAGTCGCTGACGTAGGTTAACCCTAAAAGACACCCGGTAATAATATTATAGAACAATCACTTTTATTATTGCTAAGCTCTATAAAATAAAGTTTATGATTTATTTATGTCAGTAATTATATACTTTTCACAAATGAAGCAAACAATGTATACGATTCAAATGTCTTCAGTACCCTTAGCACGAACAGCTATCGAGAAAAAAAACGCACGTAAAATTACTCGATAGACAATTCTCTATGGAAAATTTCATTTCGCTTATCGGCGATAGATGGCGTTGTACAAATTTCCAATACAAAATTTAGCTATCGAATGATTATTTTTTTGATAGCTGTTCGTGCTAAGGGTACAGATCCTTTTATCGTCAAAATAGTGTGAAGAACAAAAATTCTGCATTTACTTTATATGCGCAAATTCAAGAATTAATAAAAATTTGTTCGATACCTACTGGAAGGTTTTGACCCCGAAAAAATATTGCGAGTCGCTCGAAGTGTTTGTTTTGCAGACATAAGCTAGTTTTTGTATTACATCATTTTATGACATATTAAAAAATAATATTTTTATCCATGTTCCACAAACGGTATTTTTTATGTGTTTTAACTGTTACTGTTTATGTTACTATGATGAGATTTTGATGACATGTTATAGTGTGTTTTATATTCGCAATATACTCACAAAGCCAAAGGGCTTTGATATACCACATGGTATGAAAAAAATCTTTGTAAGTACTGAAAACTTTATGACATCACAGTTTCTACCCCCGCCATTTTCACGCTTTTCATCTTATATAAGTATTTGTGATCGGGGCATCGTATTCGGGGCATCGTATTGAATGCATCGATACCACATTTTCGTATTTTCGTGATGACTTGTGCGAAAAATATCCTCAAACCCTATAATTACCGATCGGCTAACAGTACAATAGAATATTTTATTCATGTTTTTCGAACGTTATAGTTATCTTTTTTACTATAAGTTCTATACTATAACGAAGGAACGGTATGTTTTTACATTTTTCATTATAAGTCGAACACTATGCGGCCTAAAAAAAGAGAAATGTTTGAAAATGTGCTAACAACACTCTTTCATTATGTTATGATACCCACATGCCCTACTAGTAGCCTCACTTCAAATTTTTAAGACCCCTTTTCAATTCCTGCTGTAAAAAAAACATCCTTATTTGCAAAATATTTGGGCAAACGTCATCTTAAACTATTCCAAATTTCAAGTTGATACCATTAATAAATAGTTATCGAGATATCCAGCTGTGACAGACAGACAGACAGACTGAGTCACACCATAAGGGTTCCTTTTTACCATTTTGCTACGGAACCCTTATAAAGAACCCATAGAATGCTTATGGTTTTTCTTTTTTTGTGTAAAAACTCGCAATAGGAAATAATACGTAAAACTTTTCGCAGATGGCGCCATTGTACTCTGTGGTAAACAAAAATGGTTTTGATTGGCTAAAATACGTCAGAAATTACATTTTACATCTGAAACATCAAATTTAACGAATTTAGGACAGTCGCATGTGGCGCCATTACTTCCTCAGTATTATCCCCTATTCCCTGCCCAAAATCATCTTACTTAAAAAACTGAATCTTGCGATTCTTTTACGCAAAACAGAAGTAGGTAGGTAGGCATTGTTATGGAAAACATATTTAAACGGCGACTTCTTTGATTTTCATTATTTATTTATAAATAAAATTTACTAGATGTTTGTTCTTAGACAATCCGACAGTGCTTTCAATACGATTTTATTAGCGACTAGTCAAATTCTTTAGCTAACTTGATGTTTCTTTTGTTACGTTTACGTTAAGTTTTCCATAATAATATAGGTAAATTATAAACTTATGATAATCCCAGAACAATAATTGCCAATAACCGACCTTAGGTTCGTAGTGTGTTCCTACCTTTTTTGGAACAGGATTAAAAACTATATAAATTGGTAAGCATATCATGTAATAATAATTCTCTTACTTTTTATTGCAAACTCTACCATTACAAAAATAATTATGTCAGCCAGCGAAAAAAATTGTGGTGTCTTTTAGGGTTAAAGCCGCTTGTCACTCTTGTCAGTGTCATTTCGTGGGCGATTAGTCGCCGAGCTATGTGTGAGCTACTTTTTGTAGCTCGTGGGCGTTTACGTATTGAACTCCATATGTTCTATTCTGGGCTACAAAAAATCGCTCGGCGATTAAGCGCCCGTGAGCGTTGGCGCTTAGTGTTCACTTTGCATGCGAAGTCGTGTAGCACAGCCGTTAGATTGTCATTTGTTTGCGAAAGTTAGGAAACGGACCTACGAATGTGAATAAACACTTATCTTCTTATTCGTTTTTTCGATTAAATTGATGGAGCTCATAAAATGTAAGATACAATGCCCTGACCTTCAGGAGAGCACTGAAAACGGCCTTAGAAAGTAATTTTCGCCTGACACTTAAGGGTGCATCGCACGTCCACTAGCGCCGCAAATCAAGAAAAAATCATTACAACGATATAACTAGGTATGTTATATAAAAACTCGTATTAGCTATCAACTATTTTTGAATGCCTTAAACCTAAAAACTGGATTAACGCCTAAAGTGGCCACTTTATTAACTTTTAAAGTGGCCACTTTAGGCGTTAATCCATTTTAACTACACAAACACATTTAAACCAGGAAAAAAACGCATACAAAAATAGTTTATAACTAATACTAGTTTTTATATTTTTCAGAATTTCATTGAACATAGTTATTTCGTTGTAATGATTTTTTCTTGATTGGCGGCGCTAGTGGACGCGCGATGCACCCTTAAGTGGTCACTTTGCATGTGAACTTGTATAGCGCAGCCGGCAGGCTGTCATTTGTTTTAAAGTTGGAGATTCAAATAATGAAGGGGTCTGAATATCGGAATAAAACAATTATCTTTAGAAAATAATTTCCTCTAACTGACACCAAAGTATTTAATTTATGTTGGATCTGCTGTTGTGTAATGATACTCGTAGAATGATTAAAATGTTGATAAATATTTTAGTGATATATTTAAAAAAATCTATTCTTCCATACGTTGTAATAAATATCTATTCTGTGGTCATGCAAAGTTGTGTACAGCCAGCAGATTGTCATTTGTTTACTCGCTAAGTATTCGTGGTATTGCAAACTGATTTGCATATTAGTAACTATTAGTAACCACAAACGCTTCCTTTTAAATCGATTGTATTAGTAATTACATTCGATTTTGATTTTGTTTAGAGAATATTGATTAAATGGAAATGATTGAACTGATTGATGAAAGTGAAGAGATGTTCAATCATCATCGTGAATTAGGTAATAAAAATAAAAGCATAATATAAAATCTATCGTTACATAAAAACTTAGTCAAAGTTTCTCGAAGTAAACGTAAAGTTTTATAATTAAAAAATTTATTGTACTTTTTATAAAGACTGTAACATAAAAAATACTATACTGCGGTTTTTGTACGCTCACACATAATAATACCGGAAAACTTAAAAGTAAGATGAACACCTTCAAAAGCACCGAAAAACGCTTACAAAATTGGAAGCTCAAACCAGCGGCGCTTATCCGCATTCTTATTATTTTAACGCGCGCCTACATAACGCATTATGAGATCTTCATTTTTTATTACAGGAAAGAGGATCGTTTGGAACAATTTAATCGTAAATTTAACGTCCACGGCACGTACCCAAATCGGACACTTTTATGACATTGGACACTCTGCGTTAAATGCGGAGGCTTAAAAAGGGTTGATACCGAGTAGCCTTGTCACCTGAAAAGCTGAGGACATTTTGGTACCTTCATCATACGACGGCCGGACGTTCATTGATAATTAATGGGTGTTGCCAGTAACGAAAACAAACGACGGGTGGCACACGATACGATTAATATCTTCGCGGCACAAAAACAAACCTACGTAGCCTTGGCGTGATAAATCATATCTCCTTCAAGGCGCAAAAATAAATGAAACTAATGATAAATGGTTCGGTTCGGAGTGCCAGTCGATTGAGTTGAGTGAATTGGAAAATTAAAATTGTTACAGGTGCATGGCTCGACGGCCGCGCCTGCGGAAACGGACTAATTGAATTAAGAAAAAAACCAATCGTGTCGCAGTACTATCGCTGATTTATGCCCCGATACTGTAATGTGCAAGAGATAGTAATTGAAACGAAGAAGCCTTTTCTGCTAACTGAGTTACGTTTTATTTTTTATTTTAAGTGTTGTTGAAGTTAAAATTGTAAAAAAAGTTAGATTAGAAAGATAAGTTTTTTTATGTTAATCATGAAATTGTTTTTTGGAGATATTTTATGAATTTTGTGAATTAAACTCTATTTTAGGGTTTTATTGTTTTTAAATAGTTAATAATGATAATGTCTCATGTCATTTCACCAGGAATATAAAATAGCTTCAGTACTGATTCTGTCGTCAATGTAACCCCAAAATTTGGCACGTTATAGAAAACTGTTGTTACATTGGATTTGCGAGAAAAACTCGGAAAAAGCCCGCACATATTGTCAATCATTCAGTAAAGGGAATTTCCCTATTGCGAACTGTCAAATGTTTATCTTTTTTTTCTCTTATTCTTGGCAATGTCAATATATGGGACGTTGGAATGTAAGTATTGAGACGTTTCATCTCGTGAGTTATTCTGCGATTTGGTCTTAATAAAATAAACATACTATGTCATCATTTAGATGGATTGTTTCCGTCGTTGGTCGTGAGAGGGGAGGGGGGGATTCAAATACATTGTATTTGTATTATTTTACGTCTTACAATAATCGGATTAGCACTTCCTTTATTTAAATGACAAAGAGAAGCTATTGTTTTTTAGGCTTCCGTAGCCAAAATGGCAAAAAACGGAATCCTTATAGATTTATAGTCTGTCTGTTTGTCTGTCTGTCTGTCAGTCCGTATGTCACAGCCATATTATTCCTAAAGTATTAGGGTTACGCAGTTGAAACTTAGTAGGAAGATGTATTCTGTTTACCGCTTTACGATTTTGCCACAAAAATAAAAAAAATAAAGATTAAGGGCTCCCCATACATAAAATTGAAACTAAAAAAAAATTCTTCATACCAATACGATCTATAGACACCCCGTCTATAGATAGATAGGTCTTTAAAAATGACATTGAGGTTCCTAAGACAATTTTTTCTCAAAGTCAACCGTTTAAAAGATAAACACTGCCAAAGTGGTAAAATGTGTGCCCCCCTCTAACTTTTGAAATAAGAGAGTGAAAAATCAAAAAAATATATATGCTATAGATCTTAATTAAACTTTTAACGAAAATTGGTTTGAACGAGATATAGTAATTAGTTTTCGAGATATATCATATTGTCCAAAACCGCAAATATAACTTTGTCATTCACACCAACACTGTGAAAACAAAGTTATTTTTACAGACGAAAAATGATAGTGGTATTAAATATGGTAGGTATGGTATAAGGTAACTGCGGAACCCTACGGCGCGTAGCCATACACGCATCTGGTCAGTTTTTTTTAATGTTTTCATGTTCTATTAGCTAAGTATATCAATGTCGTGGCCAAATCTCGGAATTGATCACAATGACATCATGATGTGGCAGACTTTTTCATGAAATGGGAAATACCCGCTGCCCATCAAACATTAGTGATCAATACCCTTAGCACGAACAGCTATCGAGAAAAAAAACGCGCGTAAAATTACTCGATTGAGAATTATATATGGAAATTTTAATTTCGCTATTCGGCGGTAGATGGCGTAGTACAAATTTCCAATACAAAATTGCACTATCGAATGATTTTAGGCGCGTTATTTTTTTCGATAGCTGTTCGTGCTAAGGGTACAGATCATAATCATAAAGTAAAATTAGTTACATTAACCACCGTCAGAGGTGCTGATATCGTTTTGTTTTTGTGATGCATCATGGCGGAGGAAAGCTAAAAAATGCACCAATTGAAGATAAAAGTGAAATGAAATGTCACCACGAAACAAAACTAGGACTTGAATTTTACGTAAGACATTCAAAAAACGAGAGCAAAAAGCAAACATAGGCATATTACTATAAAGAAAAAAGTAACGTTATTATAGGTAACAGTAACGCTTACAATGCCACATCTCACTAAAAGAAAAAAGAAACAATAATTTCTACTTATATACAAAATGTCATAGTCCGATAAGCCATTTTTCTTAAGTCATATAGGTAGGTAACTGAAATAAAACTCCAATAACGGTCTAAACGGTACAATTAAAGCCGTTTCAAGCCAAAACCGAGACCGAAATAAAAAGATTCGAAACATGTCTTTTCGTACGTATTGACAATCATCTCAATCGTGTAATTCGGAGGAATCTTTTTTATTTGATTTAACGATAACGGACTGAGATGCGGGCCGCTCGGTCCCAAGGTACTACCTCAACCAAGGAAATTGCGTTAACCACATTCGGCTACCAGGAAATTAGAAACGTTCGAGGATATAATCGAATGTCTCTCTCTTGCATTGAAATAAAGTTCCCCTTTTGTTATCGGTGCAAAAGTGAATAAGGTACGGCTTTCGGCATTCAATTATATTGCCGATTTGAGGATTACTTCAAATCTGATTTTGTTAAAATAATTCTTGGTTTCTCTTTTTAGGAAAATTTTACTTTTTATTATAAATGTTACCATTTATGTGGCACTAGAAGAATCGGTACTTATACAAAACTATGAAAACAGTTGACTTCAAATCTACGTATTTGCACTCACAAAAACAACGGATAAACAATCTGCGATGTTGGCGGTTCGTATTTACCAATTTATTACCAAGTTAAATATTCAAATTCGGAATGCAAACTCCAATGATTTTACGAATACGGAATCGCATAATTATGCGAAATATACGATCGTTCGATTCGTGAGCGTCGAAACTGCAATTTTTCCTTAAGATTTAGTTGGCAAAGTGACGCGTCCACGGCCACCGACCGACTGCGCTAATTACGTTAGCAATCCCCACCCCTCCTAAAGTAAACGACTCCGCTTTCTGTGTAAACAACCGCTCGACTTTACCAGGAAAAATTCGCAAACCCACTTATTTACGTCTCTAAGGTATACAGTGACAACTTGGCGACATAACAATGTTGTATGTACAGAGATAATATGACGAGAATTCGCCTTATTCAAGTACTGCCGCTTTACCGCAATGGTTTATACAAATATCGGATCACGGTACTGTAATTTTCATTAGTATAGTGTGAACATTATTGAATTATCATTTTCAGCATCTTATGTTGAGACGAATTTAAATATCTCATTTCAATTTATTTTACTTTATTATCTTTTATATAAATGCTAATATGTGTTTACTAGAGTGTGTGCTAACACATTCGCCGTTTTGTTTCCTCTCTCGAAAATATGAACTAATTAGAACCAAAATTTCAACCAACATTTTGATCTAACTTAATTTTTCCCATGTACCTACCTTTTTCAAATTCTAAAAAATAATACGTTCAGGCAAAGAAAACTAAAAAAAAGGTATAGAGGGAAATGTGTGGAACACAATTTTTGACTTCGTAACTTTGTTTGGACCTGTTAGGAGGTGAACATATCAAAAGTCCCCATTTTCACATATATCTCGGAAACTACGCTTTCTAGCGGACATAAGAAAATAAAAGCTGATTTAATTTGCTACAAGTGTTATTCAGTCAAGTTTTTTGATATCTTGTATAGTTTTCGAGATATCCGCTCCTGAATGTCGGTCAACATGCTTAAGGTGAAGCTTGAGGACAATCTGCCGTGCATAAACTATAATGCCGTTAACTGATCTGAAGCCGAATTTGACCTTTTAATACCATTTGACACAGGAAAAAATGGACCATTCCTTGTCCTCAAGCTTCACCTTAAGCATGTTGACAGACATTCAGGAGCGGATATCTCGAAAACTATCTATCGAAAAACCTGACTGAGTAAAACTTGTAGCAATAAATTTGCTACAAGTTTTACTCAGTCAGGTTTTCCAGCTGTTATTTTGTAAAAAATATCATGTCGCTACAACGCATAGTTTCCGAGATATATTTGGAAAAACCGAAAAATGGGACCTTCAAACCCCCCCTACCCTCCAGCATAGGGGCTACGGGCGGGGACTTTTGATATGTTCACCTCCTAACTGGTCAAAACAAAGTTAAAAAGTAAAAAATTGAGTTCCAATCATTTCCCTCTATATCCTTCGTAGGGTATAATTTCATCTTTTAAAAATTTAAAAGAATTCAGGAGCAAAAGGTCAGCGGAGAACGAAGCGAAAGCCACCTCGCAGATCTTAAGAAAAGATTACATTGCACAGAACTCGAAGCAAATGGGACAGTCCACTGAATAGACACGACTCACTAAACACAGGGAGATATGAGAGAAAATGTGGAAAGGGTTATTTCGTTCCACTTCGTAAAGGAAATATTTGAATGTCTATATAATTGAGTTACGTAGGCCGTCCGTACAGATAAATGTACCTATCAAAGAGGCGAATGAATAAAAATTATCGAAGGGGTAATCATTATTGTGTTTATATAATATACTAGCTACTTGATAAAATTAATATGAGATCACAAGCATTAATAGAAAAAAATGTTTTTTAATTGAAATCAGTTTTTATAAAGAAACAAACAACTTCGAACAAAATTGGTGCTAAACTAATAAACGAGAGACAAAAAATACGCAACAAAAACTGTGTTCTCAAGTCGAGCGCGAACTATCCAGATATTATATTTCCGGACGTATTGATCCCTCAGGATAGTGTGTTCGGTTTCGGTTCGGTAGAAGTTTTCAATCCCTCTGCGTTTTGGGAGTTGCACTGGACAATCTTATCAGGGGGCGGGGAGGGAAGATTTTCCACTGTCCGGCGACGTCACCTTGGAGGATTTCCCCGGGCGCCTGGGGTCCCGCGATTGGATTTCAAATTATTATGCATGTAGGCGGCTTTTAAGGGATTTACATTTTAACGTTTTTCTGGACGGCTTAGGAAGGTCCTCTAACTGGATTTTCCGAGATATTTCCTCTTTATTCGGTTAGAATTTTTTGTTGTGTAAGCAAGCTTGAAAATGCTTAATGTTTTCGTAATTTGAAATACTTGGAACGAGAGTTCTTTAAAATCGTGATTTTATACTGAACCTCGCGTACAATCGGGGGAAAGGAGTCGTTACATGGACCGGTAGGCGGCACAGGCGGACGAAAGTTCTTAGTCGATCGCATTAGAGACCGTGGCCCCCCGGGAGATAATGCCATTGCAATACCCCAGATCCGATTGTATTGGCAAATTGGATCAAATGCAGCGCTCACCGCACAAAAGATAAGAGAGCTCGAACACGGGCACAACGGTAATATTATGTTGCGGCTACCGACGGTCATCCGGCCCGATCCGAACGATCTACCGTAATCGCTCCATGTAGTTTCCAACTTTTTTTAATCTCTTCATTCCAACCTTTCCATTGTTAGCTCTATCGATATCCACAGGATTATCGGACTCGCCGAGTAAGAAGAAAAATGTTCAGCAAATTAAACCGGAGCTTTTAATACGGACAATAAATCAGATAAGATAATACAACGAGCATAAACGCAACTGTTGCAACAATTCCCAAACATATCGTGTGTTCCAAAAAATTTATTTGTAATAACGCGCTCGTATCAAACGGTGCCGCCGTCGGCAGTGCTCGTGGTTTTTGTGAGGAACGAAAAAATACTGGCCATGTAAACGACAATGCAGATTATAACTTCCCGCCGCCGGGACACATAGAGAGCTATACAAGAAATGTAATGGGTTTTCCGCTGCAGATAACATATGACTGCTACCTTACCCGCGTAATGAGGCCGGTAGACCACAGAGGAATGTCATTTGATAGTGGCGTCATGTCAAACTTCTTTTGTTTGAAGCGATGTTCGCAGTACTCCATTGTGTAAAAGTCAGAGTTATTAAAGGTGTTCTGTTCAAGCACCTTACGCCGCCGCTCAAACTTTTAAGTCTGGCCATTATAAGGGGAGCTAATAGGAAAAAAAATAGAAAAGGCTTTTTGACAAAATGAGCGATGTTATCACAACGCTTATAGGTAAGATAGCCCGGTGAAAAGGTGCCTATAAATGGGACCAGGCATTTTCGCTCCGACCAGGCCTGATCGGCATCATTGCGGTCAAACGCCTGAGCTCATTCCCTTGTAACGGGGTGAATTTTAAATTTATTGCGAGGGTATACCACTCAGCTATGTATGAAGGAGCCCTTTCTAAGCGAAACGCATCCGGTCGCACGCATACGCTATGAGACCTCATTGTCTGCCAAAATTCAGGGTAAACCGATTACGTGCTAAAAATTCATAAAGCCATTGTCACCTTAACGCTGAGTACCTAATGTTTAGTAAGTGGGCTTGCTCATTATGCGAGTTTTTGTACTCACTATGAAAATGCTTTGTATCTCCTCGAGGTAGAAACAAAAAGTCCCACTAAGATCCTCTTCCTTTTTATAAAGCTGTTGACGTATTTTGATTTCAAGGAAAAAGGCGAAAAAACTCAATTGAAACACGTTAACCAGTACGGCACGGCTTAGGCTTATCTGGTCTGACTTATGATATCATTATTTCCCTTTTTGCAAAAATTTACCGAGCAAAAACAAGAACGCGGCTGGCATACTAATTTCCTCGGTCAATATATTGGTATCGGCACCGCGCCGTCAGGCCCGTTCTTACACAAATGGTGAAATCTATTCACAATAAAACAGAACCAAGCAATTTCGGTGTTAAATCTCATAATTCAAATTTCTCTCGTTGTTTACCGGCCACGCTTCGGCGGCTATATAAACTCTCAAAATCTACCCACATCCGTTACGAAAGCCTGCTCCGTTATTTATGGAAAGCCACGTTTCATTGTTGTTGTCGGTTTTCATTTTAACATTTAATTTTTTTTCTATTTATTGTATTTTTGCGATCGCTGGGGCCTACGCGATCATTTGTTTTGTGCGCGGTTCCGACGCGTTTAATTCCGGAGTGTGATTTACACTGATATATTTTATACGTGCCCGCGCGGCCACTACATGGACGGCATTCATCACTCGCGAAGAAAGACTAATGCGTACCCAAGAAATGCGTTTGTTTTGCGTTATGCAAACGAGGATAATGCCTAAGTGCCGCCCTAACATAAACCGAGGTGATTTAATGGAAAATAACGCTTATTCGCATCACCAATACATCTCTTTTGTAATACAGGCGTTAAGCCGAATGGACGAAATAAAATATAAATGGCCGCTTGCACGTAGAATCTTGGATTTTACAACCATCCCATATTTCTACTTGAAATATATTCTGATCCCATATTCAATCGCAGTGACATTATATTCTCTAAAGTTAGATAAGTACGTACGAAGAAAATTTTATTCTCCATATTTTCAATGAAAATTTATAGATACTAAATATTGTTGAAGCTTTAACAGTGTATGCTTAGCTACAATAAATCGCCAAGCTGTCAACTGAGCCAAAGATTATGCGATGTCTTGAGGCAGGCAGAAGTCCGTATAGAATTATGGCGTCAGAGCGCAGCTAAAATGATATGTTACTAGGGAACATTATAATTTTATTTCTACTTTCAGCATGTTTTCTTTAATGTTAAGAAAATAACCTGCGTTCTAATTAAATTAAATTTGTTTATAAATCTATTTCTATGTATTGCTTTTCAAGTTTAAGTCTCGGTAAATAAATTAAAATCAAACTGATTGAATCGTGAATAATGCAGTGTGGTACACAACTTAATTGCTCGAACCCACAATGTGATTATAAGTAACGGAGCAAGCAGAAATGTTAATTAGTACTTACAAAAAAATTTAGAGGCAGACAAAAAGGCACTTTATAATTTCGTAACCACAGCTCCATTCAGCTTGTACAAAATTTTTCATCTTTTAAAATGGCTGATAGAAAATAAAGCTGCGTCGGCGTACACCCAACCAGCTTTGAATGAGGCTTCAACTCAGCAAGGGTTAGCTTTTTGTGTACCTACCGGAAACTCAGCCGAGAAGGGTCTCCCTCCCTAAATACTTGAGAGCGCGAGCTTTAGTATCATAAAAATGTAATTAAAATTCACATCATACGACGACCCTACAGGGTGGGGAGATAACTATTTCATTGTTTTACATGTAGGATGTTGCATCAAGCCATTCTTTACACACAATACACAGCTGAGAGGAAAATCTCAAGATAACTCTGAACAGAATGATAATACATTTGTGCGGAATAAAACAACGCTAAGCTCTTTTTGTTGGCCACAAAATGGATCGTGTGGAATAATGTCAAGCAATAATATGGTGTTATCAGATAGTCATGAGATCTCATTGAGCATTATTATTTTTCTTTTAAGTTACATCCTTTTTTATTTCCTCGGATCACGACGTTTGTTTTGCCCTTTCTTTCGTTCGATAAAGATTATGCATTTAATATTGCTAGATAGGCATGACAATGTTTCTTTATTTTTTTACCATAATATAATAATATTCAGCAATTTGAATTACCTATTTAGACTTTAAGATGTTTAACCTTAAAAAAACCATCTTGCTCTTATTATCTTTGTAATGTATAATTGTATGATATAAAAAAAACAAACAAATCAACTCGTTTCTCAATAAAAAGAAACGAGATCCAAATTGTTGAAGGTATTATCAAGTCTCTCAGTATAAGCTATACTTTACGTCTATTCCATTATACTCTTACATTATTGTTTCTTAAAACCACCAATACATACCTGTAACAAAACAAATAACACATAAATACACGTATTCAGAACAAGTAAATACAACAGAAACTCAGCGGCCATTAAATGGGGGTACGATAGCGATCAAAACACAACGAAAGGTGAAAGATTGTGAATACCGGCGAGGTGTGGTGGAATTCATTTTTCACTAACATCGGTCGTCCGATAGCAAGTAATGCTTTGCGCTACTTCGCAGGCCCGATAGATACCGAATGAAGACAGATTAACATTGCGTGACTTTACAACCCTGGTTAGGGATGGGACGCATTACGAAAATAGTTTCTTTTTTGTTTCGTGGAACCATTTTCGTAGGTTTTTTGCTTTAGTAAGTCTGGCTCGCTATTCCATGTACCTTCTGTGCTTGTTTTTACTGTCATTTGTTCTCTATCTAATGTTTTGACTTTATTTATGATAAACTTGGGTAAAGTTTAACAAATTGTCAGTTTTCCATAAAATGGTTTGCTATACCTGTTGCACTATGGAAATTATTATTACCAGTGTCGTTAAAGTGCGTACAAATTAGTTCTCAGTATAACCTAATCAATATTTGTGAGTATATAAAGATAATTAAGTATGTTAATAATGCTTTAAAACTTCGAATAACTGCTTTCAAAATTTAGATAGCTAAGCTTAAAAACGAACAAATACAGTTTAGTATTGATTATTTTGATACCCCTACTAGTTTGTTTGAAACCACTGACGGGTAAGACCACTTGGACACACTTTGCATTTGGCATCAAAGTTTGAGTTTACGTGGTTGCATGAACCTTATAGGCAATAAAAAAATTAGCAACACGTGGCACAACAGCTATAAAAAAATGCGAGAGAAACAAGAAAATTTTCGCTGTTAAAATACAATGTTAAAATTTTGTAGTGATGGTCGTCGCATATTTATCTGATTTTGGAACAACAAAACAAAAAAGGAACAAAAAGCACACGTGATTAAAAGAGTAGGGATATTAAAAAGAAAAGTGTTCCATTATTTGAATTTGAAACACAAATGCTCAACATAATGCGTCGGATATTGCAGTGGTTAAGTGACTAATAAGTAGAAAATTTGCCGAGCCAACAAAATAAATAATAAATAATCGTACACGCGTGGCGCTGCAGGCTGACCCATATCGAGGTGCGTGCTTACCCACAATCACAGTCCCCGCTGTTACATGTTTACACATACAAGCCAATTATAATTTTTTGTCTCTTATCTTCCCACTTTCATTAAGTTATTGCTCTATCAACAACCCCTGACTGTCACCTTAACCACCCAATTATGTCATGAAATAAAACGTTTTGAAATTAATCGCGCGAAACAAAGTTTATGGTTTGAAAAATAAACACGGAAATCCAGAGTTTATTAAAATTGTTGCGTATTTAGTTCGTTAATAACAAATCAAGTCTACGATCATGTAATATTCAGATAGGGAAAAGAAACGGTAATTTATTTTGGCCGATTCGGATTCTCGAATTAACCTGAGTTTCATTTTAAAAGCCGAAAGCGATGTTATGTTAAATATTAATACGAAACGCGAAACTCTCGTTTATTTTTATTTTAGGAATCATTTATTTTTGTCAAACAATTAGGCTGCGAGCCCTCGTCGGTCGCAAGGTCGGTGGTAGCTGGCCGGAAGAAACTCTACGTCCCCTCTGAAAAGGGTTGTTTTAACTCACTTTTTTGCTGCATAATACCACGCAACCCGGCTCGGATAATGCTTCGTGTGTCGGACGTTTTAAAAACGTCACTCGCAGAGGTTTAAAACCAGATTTGTTGGTGAGTGACTTTCTAATTCCGGCCGCGGTAAGAACTTTCTGAAACGCATACCGTGTTCACAAGGCCAGGCCGTGACCGCGGCCAGGCCACCTAATCCGATCCGCTGGACGGAATTGTTGCCGAAACTTGTTCGTTACCAGACTTACGATCTCCATTGCAATATAGGCACATTGATTAATTCAAGCCGCAACCGATATAAACTTTCGAGCTTACGTTAAAGCAGTGCCGCTGTTTCAACATTCTAATCCCTATGAACGCCAACTGTGAAAGTTGATTGTTAATCTGAAATGGATATCGTACCTATAGCTGTTTGTTGGAGTTTACTCGTGCCTGGTTAAAGTGAAATCCTTTAAGCGAGGGTGTGATTGAGGGCTAAGTGAATCTGACTGATTGCAAATTGGGTCAATGAACTGTCCACATGCCAGATAGTACGATCAAATAAGAAGGTTATTTAAACTATATTGTTAATTAAAAATTACCATCATTCAAAATCCAAATTAATGGATATCAATTACTGGAAAGAAGATATTACTAAAATATATTAAAAAATCCTTTAAAGGATTATTGACACTAGTACTTACCAATTGATCCAAGTTTTTCTATCACACCCGTGAGAGTTATTTAAAATTTTATGCTATAAATAAACTCGAGTAAGTCCTTTAAAACGACCTTAGCAAACTATCAAGTCGGGGTGTATAACCATTAATTAGAATTTCCAAACTTGGACGGCGCTGTAATATGATAGATTGCATAAAGTAATCTACTCCCGGAATTCGGGCGGAAAGCAGAATGGGTGGCTTACAAGCCAATCAGAGGGCAGGAGGCTTTATTAACCCGTCACGGCACTGCGGGCCTACCAGACCTAATCAATCGCTGCTTGCGTGTCGACCGCGCTATCTGTCTTTGGCCGATTGGACCCAGATAACGGTACCGACGCAAGATTACCTACCTATACGGGAATGGCCCATTTATAAAATTAACTTCTTTTATCTTCCCAAATAGACAGCATTAGGGGAAGTAAATAAGTCTAAAGTGCTTCGTACGAAATGAATAGGTCGGTATTAATGCTCGATCGCCCCCGTGTATCCCAACTTCGAGGCTTGCATGGAGGCGGGAAAATATATTGCGATTTTTATCATCGTACATATACGAGTACATCGTGCCAAAATTTCGATATTCCACGCTACAGTTTGTTCCTAACTTTAAACGTGCCACATAATTTCCGTAAAGACACCCACCCCTTCCACCTCTCGCAATGCATTTAAAAACGACAACAAAGTTACAGGGAGCAATGAAAAATACTTCAAAAATTTCTAGTTTCCATAAATCACCGAGCGCTGAATGCCTGAGAGGAAGAAGTTTAAAAGTAAAGTCGGGTACATTCTCAGCGGAACTTTCTATGAGATTAAAGTCATAATTTACTTGATGAGAGGGCATTATGTTGTCGAATATGAAACTGGGTACCCCATTTGGAGAACTGATTTCCCTAAATGGGAGTTGGCCAAAATTGAAAGCGAAAAAACCCTTGGGCTCGAGATAATTCCTTAGTATCGCAAAATTTCTCCGACATAACCGTACGTCTCCGCGATAGCGAAAGGGACCGGCTCATTAACGTCAGCTCAGATCCGGGGCCAGTTTATGCGCACCGATACCTTTAAGGTATTTACAAAACAGCTAAGCGGGGCGTAGACAGCTACAATGAAAAAAACGCCGAGCCCGTAATCCCGCTGAAATGGCGTTTAAGAGCCTCACAATTTAATGCTAAGTATCGCATTTTCAAGAGACGCCGACTTCGTTCTCCGGAGAGGGTTGAAAAAATGATACACGCTGGGTAGAAGCGGGAAGGAGGGGGGCAATCACGGTTAGTTAGCGACCCAGCTGCTTCAGACTCGCTATTACACTTAAGGTGTTTTCCCGTCAGTTCCCGTGCAACTAGCTAAGTTGTTGCGGCACATTGAAACACAAGTTCTTTCTGCGTCCTTAGCTGTCCTCTAACATATCGCCCGCACATGATATCCGTCCTATTTTATTATCTCAATAAGGAAAAGACGTGACATGTAACCATAACACTGATAAAATAACACTGCAAATCGCTTTATCTAAGCTCTTTCTTATTTATAAAAATGAAATAGTATTACAGTAAAAAAAAACAGTAATACGAATGAAGCGCGAAATAATATCTGTAGTAGAGGAATTATAAAGTTAACATCGGTAGATAAACATAATCAGTTTTATTAATCGGAACGGCCATACTATGATGTAATTTATATGGTAGTTCAAGCTCGTTAGGAGGATGAGCATTTAAAGCTCCCGGTTTAAATTATGTGCTTGTATCTCATTCAGTATAAACAAACATTGGGCCTTTCATATAGCTGTTTAAGTAATGAATTGGTTTACTCGTAAATGTGTTATTAACTAAATAAGACATTTATTTACCTCGAACAGCAACGATTTAATAAAAAAGTTCATGTGATATTAACTTGTCAAATGAGCCATGTAGGGTAGATTTATTGCCTTAATTGTGGCACTTAAGAGTGAATTTAAAAATATGAGGCCACATCAGTGCAATGCATCATTTTTAATGTCACGAACTCATGAAATTTCACTTTGAATTTTGTTTCTGGGTTGGTACTTACTTTGGATTTTTTGATAATAGCTTGTCAAAATAAAACATTTTGCTTTGTTTTTTTATAAGTAAACCGTGATCTGATAATTCAAAGTGTGCGTTTATTGTTTCTACATTATAAACCCAAAAAATAGTTATTGTAACTTATCAAACTAAAGATTTAACTTTTATTTGGTTTATTGCATATTAAATGGTTTGTTTTATATTTGTTTTTTCTACGTAAAGTTTGTTCTCATTCGTTAGTTTAACCTTTCAAAGTAATATCTTAATGAATTCATATTTTTAACAATTTCTAACACCACAAAAAAATGTCGACATATTTTTTTGCAATGACTGTGATGTAAAGTTTTAAGAACGCCTCATAATACACCACAGCCGAGCTGCAACACTTCTGATGTAGCACTTGTGCTACCTATTCGTTCACTTTATACTGCACTGTTGTAAGCTACGCAATTTGTACTGACTGAACGGCTACTTTGTGTTAAAATGATGTAATTTCAACTCGGTAATATCTCAATAAAGTTTCACGACGTTGCACTTAAAAACTGGATTTATTTTTGCCGTTCGTTTCCTTATTTAGTTTGGCTGTAGGGAATTTGTTACAATTTTAAGTTTTACCAATATTGGAAATGAATTAATGAATTCATTAAATTCTATTGTGTTTTAATAAACTCACATACTTAAATTGGCTTATGGCAATGTTACTCGTTGTTTATTCTGAAGCATTTTCTAACGATTGTGTATGGGTATTACGACACCTAGGTAGGTTCTTAACATTTGAGAAAATAGTAATTTTATTGTTTACAACTCACTAAGACATTCATTTCACGTTAGCCAAGTGCTGACGTAGAAAAGTATCCCCAATTATTTAACTAAATTGTAATATTGCGACTTAATAATAATTTGCAGGATTCCGCCTTATCGTAACAAAATAAAAATATTACCTAACGGATCTAAGAATGCTAAAAGTATTAACTTCTTAAGCGAAATACGAGAGGGTGCTTAAGTAACTCAATCCCTTCGCCCCAACGGTGAAAGAGAAATAATTTCATTGGTAAAGCAACAGTTTTGTGATTTCTTTACTTCGGTCCTCGATAGATGGCGTAAGCAGATTAGTAGAGCTATTCAGGTAAATTATACGCACCCTTTTGTTTTTTAATATAATATGTAATAGCATGATGAAAGACAATAGTTTTAGAAATAAAGATCATAATATCAGATAAGAAAATGAATAAAAATGATGGAAAAAGTTTTGGGTTTCCTTCTGGCAAAATGCGAATTGTACAATTTAAAAAAAAAAATCTGAAATGGTTGTTGTGTAAATATATTCACTAATAACTGTACGAAGTTCAAACACAGCCTTTAAACAGCAAACCAGTGATGAGTAATTTCTTTCGTAAAGCAATGAACCTCTGAATAGAAGCAACAGCTTAAGAGCAGTCGCTCAATAGTTGTGGGTGCAGTATCTCGTAATGGCAGCTGTTGAATTAATTAGCGGGTATTGTAGGCAGGTGTGCGGCCAGCTTTACGGCGCCATTACGGAGTAGACGTAGAGTGAGCGATGGGCTGCGCGTTTTCAACATTTGCCGTTCAGGCTTCGAAATGCTTTAAGCTCTATTATCCGGAGTGGGTTGAGTAGATTAGTGGATGTCAAACCATCAGGATACCCGGAACATAGAATAAGTAGAAGGTCCTTAATCTTGTTTATCATATGTTTTGCATTGTTAAGCGTTTAAATAGATAACTAGTACTTAATATGACGAATTAACAATGTGAATGCCAATCCATAGCTATGAACATATAAACTCCCCGTAATATCAATCTTCAGTTTATTAGCATCCAGGCTATAAAATTAAATTATATTCAAAGCACGCTTAGTTGATATATTAACCGTGTCGCAGCGTTTAATCAAATCGCTTTCCAAATAAATGGAGCGTAGACGAATCAATAACGAGAATTCAATTTACAATTCTACGTACATCACTGACGTATCAATTGTTCAATCTAAGCGAAGACAGATAAACGCACAGATCCGCCGATTGCTTTCCGATGAAAAAGACTGAGAGATTCATCGATAGGATGCGCGAGTCCCAAAGTGAAAAATGTACGTTTGGATGGTGTTAATTCGTTTAATTTCCGGTGAGGGGGTGAGGCGGGGGAGCCCAGTCCGCTCAGATTAATTCAGCGCCAAGCCTGTCACAGATAAGGACACTGAAATAAATTGAAAACGTTCAAAGATTGATTTGAATAGTCCCGAGGATATATCGAAGGCGAATGCCACGAAATGACAAACCGCAATTCTTATTCCGGATTTTTCAGGGCTTATCAAGACAAACTGTGGCGTTAATGAATAAATTAAACGCCATCAGTGACGCTGAAATGAGATGAGCTCGATTTATTTTGCTGCTGACACAGCCTGGGAAAATCCAATTGATTAATCATACCAATATTTCAATTTCAAAAGTTGTTGAAACCGGAATTTTAACATTGATAAGTATAGTATATGATTAACAGAATCAGAAGATTGTCTATTAAATCGTTTATAAAACGGTAAAATTAATGCAATCGGCGTGTGCGAGCCGAGATGGGAGACATCGTTCGTGGCGCTCGTGATCCGAATGTCAAATGAGACGGTGTCCTCATTTGGGACCCCAGGCCTCGGGCTCTTGAAGCCCGTCCGACCATTTACATATTTCGATTTTGTATCGATAACAATTAGGAGATGGAAAATTCGCCGTGCGTTGCTTAGCAATCACGGTATTTAGCTTAATGAGTGCAATGACAACTTCACGAAATGGAACACAAGTCAACTGCAGAGTTGTCGATGTTTTGTCACAGCGCAAACAAAACTGCATAAACTTGCAAATGAAGACACGCCGCAACGAGCACCCAGTCAATGTCGTGTTCCCGTGGAATTCGCAGAATCAAAACGTCCGAACATGAAACAAATTGATTGCTGCAGAGGCGCTCGGCAGGCGCCAAGCTCCCCGGCAGATTGGTAATAGCGGATGCTAAACTTATTAGCCAAACGGAAAATGGTATTAGCTGACGTACTGCTCGCTCGCCTGCCGTGAAACTGCATTCGTACGTCAAAGTTGACACTGCTGTAAGTGATTGTTACAACCAATCAAACGCTAGCTAAATTGACTCGGTGTGCACATAGAGGGTGAATTAAAACAGGACACTGAAAGCGAATTTAAAATAAGTCCGGCGAGAAGAGTTTTAATTCTAAAAGATAACAAGCGCCGACATGGAGTTAAATGGTCGCTTTCGAAACGTTAAAACAATTTATCCTAGGTAATCCGGGGGTGTCAGATGATAATAGGAGTGACATTTAGAGCGGGCGAACGCGGTGGTTAATTCTGCAGAGGCAGTGCTGGCTGATTGTGACACGAACTAAATCCTTTTGCCACCAGTAAACCCATCAGGTGCTCCGACCTAATATTGCCAAGCCACTGACTGGCAGATCATTTAACTTTGTTTCGAAATGCCCAATACTTCCAGCACTATGATTCTGGCGACCGTTTTTAGATTGACTAAAAGCTGTGCTGGTTTTTTGTGCAGTGTAGGAATGTGGGTGACGCAAAAAGGATTGAGAAATTCTTTCAATTATTTAACTCGCGGTTTTTTGACATGGGTTGTAATGCAGAACCTTTATTAGAGTTTCAAATCTATATCCATATTTAGCATATTTGGTTACCTACGTCATTTAGCAAGTTCAGAAATTTGTAATATAGCTAATTTACACTGATAATGTTGTTGAGCAACCACTTTTAGGGCGCTTTTGCACTACATATTCGGTTCGTGTTCCTTTTTTATGTACGTTTGTGCACTCATACGCATACGGTTTGTGTTCAATTCATATACGATACTAATATAGGACAGCCAAACCCAATCAAAACAAACACGAACCGAATAAGTGCAAAAGCCCCTTAAAACAATGACTCGTTTTTATAATTCAATAACTATTCTTTGAAGGCGTAGTCTTATTCACATTTATGCAACAACAAAGATAGCTGCACTTAGTGTAGTCATTAACAAGAAACAATGTATGTCATTACATTCTTATGTATGTTCTTCTTAGTCAACAGTATAAATTATATGAGGCAATCATCTGAGCCAACATACTAGCTATAACTACTTCAACTCTATATAAGTGCACGTAAAGACCATTATAAAACCGAGTTTTATTAGTAAGCTTGAATTCGTTCGTATATTTCTATTCTGAATGGCGAATTTTATTTCGTTATTCAAGGTGAATGCATGTATTTTAAGTTGAATAAACAATTATACGCGATTCTAGACAATTCCAGTTTGTCATTTGCAGTTCTAATCATTGAATCATAGTATCAATTGATTTAAATATTAGGGCGTCCGCTGCGTTCAGCAAAGCGATAAGTCGACATAGATTAGAACTTTATCATGCACTGCAAGCATCTGTCCGCCAGAAAACCAGCAATCTACATTATATTTCTGCGTGGACGCCCTAACCATAAAACTAAGTTATAATAGAATACATAGAAAGGTATGAAATAAAACACTTTTAACGGATACTAGCGCGGTTTTATTGAAAGTACTTTGGTAATTAGTTGGTATTTGGTTTGATTTTTGATTTTCCCGACGTTCATGTCTAGTGAGCGCGTAAGCTTGAGAAGTGAATACATAGAAAGGTAAAAAAAGATAAATCGGATTTAGTTACGAGTATTTGAAAATGGAAAACATATTCAACCATATTAAATCCATGCATCTACTATTTGTTTTCGTTATCGCAACCAATATGCAAATACGGATGAATGGAATTATTAACGAAGCTGAAAAGAAAAGAAGACGTGTGGATATCTCACTTGTTGCGGCTGGTTGGGTACAGTAAATAGAAATGGACGGTAAAGAACAAACTGGATGCGAAAGTTGTGGCTTCTGAAAAAGCTGTATAGTTTGTTTAGCAATTTATAAGTATTAGAGCACGTACTCTTGAATTTAAGAGTACTATCGAGGCTATTTTTTAATTTATGTTAGTCCTAAATAAAGGGCAAAGTTTAAAGTTTTATTGAAAAAAATACGCGAAGATAAGAGAGTTGCAGTTTGTTACCAAGAATAAGAATGAAATGCTACTTAATTATATTTTTAAATAACAATATTATCACTAGGTAGTCTTAAAGAAAACGTTGTTGTTTTCATTTTATCGTAATTTCTCAGTTTTTTTAAAACTAATAATTGAATTGATTTGTAGCCTTTTAACCTTTCCGGGCAAATGTCAAACATTGTATCTTTCGACGACTCAAAATCTTTTCGTTTAGAGAAACTTTTACATTTGAAAACCTCCCAAAAATATTCAAACTACATATTAACGAACAAAAATCTGGCGCCACTGTCTTTAAGTTAAGCTAAAACAAACAGGCAAGTTGGTTTACTGTACACCTCTTAATCACGATAAGGTACCGAGATCCTGGCCACACAATTCCCTACGAGGATTATGGCGAGAGAGAAAAGTAAGACGATTAATCCCACAGGACGCAGTCGCCGGAGAATTTATTATAAAATGGTTTCATTCGAGGCTTTGCGAGCACCGGTGCGTTCGCCGTTCTAGTTATCGGCCAATAGAATTTGTTACTGCAAATTTATGCTAAACTCTTTTCTTAATTGTTGGTTTTAGTGATTTTTTTAATTCAATAGCAGTTTATTTAGAGATTTAGAGGTGGCCAACATTTTTATTCGTTTTATAATTTCTCGTATATTGATTATTATCCATCTGATAAAGCTGACAAGTTTTTGCGCCCATTTTTCTTGTCAGCTAAAATTGTTTAAAAAACTAAAAAACCGACTTCAAAAAACCTGCCTCTAAAAAGCAAGAAATAATATACAAATCATTAGATACACATTATCATTGTTATAATAAAACACGTCTATAAAAGTCGGGTGGGGCTGGAGTACATCTTCCTTTTTTTATTCTAAAAGCCCCACCCGACTTCAATTGACGTGTTTTATTATAACAATGATAATGCGTATCTAATGATTTGTATATTATTTCTTGCTTTTTAGAGGCAGGTTTTTTGAAGTCGGTTTTTTTGTTTTTTAAACAATTTTTTATTTTTTTTATTTTTAGTGTAAGTACCTTGTGTATTAGGTAGTGTAGGTATATTATTTAGGTAGAAAAATTGGCTCAGCCAAACGTGAGATAATCGCGGAGAAACATACATACATACAAACTGAATACCTCCTTTTTTTGAAGTCGGTTAAAAAGACTACACAAAGGTATCCCTTCCCCAACAAAAAAAAATCATCTAATTCGGTTCATAAATAACACAAAATTGTCAAGTTAGTTGATTTAATATCATAGTATTTTCAGTATTACTTGTAAACTACTGAACCGATTTGAAAAAAAATTAAATGGGACCATCTCGCAAGAAAATTCAATCGAACAAAAAAAGAATCACCTAAATCGGTCCATAAATGTCGAAGATACGCGCGAACAACGATAAAAAAAAAAAAAACATACAATCGAATTGAGAACCTTCTCCTTTTGCTAAAGTCGGTTAAAAAGACGTCATAATGGGTGGTAGGCTAAAAGAATGGGGTTAGTAAACTTTTTCGAAGAGAATTGTTTTATATTTTTTTTTGATAGCACAAGTTTGAAGAATAAAGAAAATAATATTATGTTTTTTTATTTTACCTTGTTAACTAAATATATTTTTTTATATTATTATCGCGATAAAATATCAACATACGGCTGAACACAAAGTTCCTTTGCATTTACTGATTTAATAAACTGATTGACAGATTTGACAGACAGTGACAAAGAGTAATCATACCTTTGTTTTTTTTGTTTTGAGCAAGAACATAGAAAGTCTTTGGAGCAAAGGCATAACCTACGCATTCAGCCGTAATAGTGATTTATTGTACTATACTGTAAATTAAAAAAATATTTTTGTATTTAAATTAAAATGAAGCATTATATAATTCCGCAATTTGTTATTCCTGACTCCAAAGCCATAAGCTACCAGAAAATATATAATTCACAACAGTTTTGGAAAAGTTTACCAACCCCATTGACGGTTTAGAAATGCTTATTATCTGAGCTTATTTAAATAAAGAATATTTCAATTTCAATTTTAATTATTAAAGGTTATGATTTTAAATTCTAATGATTTATCGATATGTGTTTTCACAAACTTTTTTTTAAAATTTAATTTAAGTTAATTTGAAAACAGACACTGACTGATATATCAGAGCACAGCCTACTATTGGGACTAGGAATTTGAAATTTTGCACAAGGAGGCACATCCTTATCCTCCTAATATACAGCGTGAAATCTTAATCATTTGGTTCCCGCAGTGGGAGGGTTCCACTCATGATTACAAGCCACTTTACTATGGGACCAACCCTCATATCGCGAAAAAAAATCAGCTGTTCCATACAAAAGCGCAATACCTACCGACCTTAATGTATGGAAGAGCTAATTTTTTTTTCGCGCCAAGAAGGTTGGCCCCATAGTAAAAGTTGCTTGTAATCAAGAGTGGAACCACCCCACTGCGGGAACCAAATGATTAAAATTTCAGCGTGTATAAATGCGAAAGTCAGTTTGTTTGTTTGTTACGTCTTCACGTCTTAACTACTCTACCGATCATCATGAAATTTTGTATACACCTTGTCAGGGGTACAGAAAAGGATATAGGGTGTAGAACTGTTCCTGAGGGATAGAAAAAAACCGCCCACGCAGACGAGGTGAGCTTGAAAAACTGATTTTAAAATTCAATCTTTAAATGTGAATAAGGAAATCCATGCCGACGAAGGCATTAGCAGCTGCATGTTATATATGACTGTGAGACGTAACAAACCCATTTTTTAATTGAAATCAAGACGACTAGTCGTTTAGTCGTTAAAACTCACGGAATGGTCGTGACTGAAGGACTAAGCACTGAAACAATTTTGTGATTTGTGGATCTGAGAATAGGCTTTTTCCTAGTAGTGAAACTTGACTGAGAATGAATAAAATATGGCATACCCAAAGCTTTCTGTAGTTTCCAGATAATAAATAAATTTCCATAAAAAAATTATTGAATTGCCTTTGCAGTGTTCGTATTTTTTTAATAAAAGCCTTTGTTCATTTGCTTACTCCTGTTTATTACTTTATGTAGATTCCCAAAATTTATATGATAATGGAAGTTGCGCTTGCTTTTTTGGCTTAAAAATAAATTAATTTTAAGGGACCTGAATGCACGGTTTCCAAGCTCCAAGCAAAATTCCAAGCTGTATTTACATATTATTATTTTGAAAAGATATTAAGATTAACAACAAAGAAATCTTTTTTTATGCACAACGGGATAGTGCTTGGCCTTCACCTCACCTGATATTAAGGCGAGGCCAGTTCACGAAATTTACTCTTCCACTATGTCTTTAGAATAAGGTTGAATATCGCATAACTTTAATTGACGCTTCGCCAGAAATTTGACGAATTTTAGTACATTTTTATTGATTTCTGAAATACTGGATCATTTATTAAAAATGTACTCGGTTATTGTGTTAGATCGATAAAAAAGCTATCCTTTTTGCATAAAAAATCATATCACTGTCGTTGAAAATTACGAAATCTGACGATTTGAAATTTATTTTTATAAGTTTTTATGGTGTTAATCAGGATTTTTTTACAGTGTTAAAATGCCATTTTTCAATATTCTGTTCGGTTACTATGCTTCTTTGTTTCTTTTTCTGTCTACAGTAATTTTTGTGAAGTAGAATTTTACATCAGTTCTTCACATTGGAAGTTCGAAAATCAGACTTTTCATCACATCGTGAACTGGCCTCGCCTTAAGTGACGATAAGGCCGAACGTGGAAGCGCAATACACCCGGAATCCTTAACACTGAGGAACTAGCTATCTCACTTGTAAGTGCCGGAATACAACAATTTTTAAATTGTTGTTATGGCGTCAGATTCAGGTAAGATGGTGGTAGCTAGCCAGGCGGACTTGAAAAGTCCTACCACCAACCAAACTAAGTAGAATTTGAACCCCCTGGGAATATTGCACGGGTATTGCGTCTTACACGGGTGGGCAAACCCGTGGCCTAGTGGCCACAGAGGCGATTTTAACTCGCATCAATATTAAACAGAAGAAATATATACACAGACCTACACAAGGAATCGAATAGGTACATAAAAGTGATTGGAATGTACGTTTATATTGTTAAAACATTAAATAAAACGATTGATTGACCGCCATTGCCTTTAAGGGCCTGCAAAACGTAGCGTCAATGAAAACATATAAAGTTTTGTCGCATAGTTCTAAGAATCCACTCATTTTGAAAGTTAGAAAAAAATATTATTGTATTTGACATATCCTGAATGAGATACATAGCTATAAATAATTTAAAGGAAAAGCTTAGTCAGTGAAAAAAAAATTATTTTCTAAAAAGTTTTTTCGTCGCGAAATACTCGAAATTTTCAGCGGTAACTAGCATATTTTTTTCAAATTACAAATTGGACATAAGATGAATTAAAGAGTAACCTAAAAAAAGAATGTAAATGTTATGGATCACTATTAAAAACAAAATAAACAGGTTTTTTAGCGCCTGAAAAATGTAAAGAGACATGCATTTCGAAAAATATTTGCTAGCGCGGGCAGGATGAACGCCCGGGGGCTTGCTACTCGATTAAGCAGCGCCTTAATGTAGATAATTCAATAACAACACCTCTTGTTAAACACATAATAACATATTTATTTGAAAATAGAACGTTTCAGTATTGGCCCTAACCCAATTCGATAAATAATAGTCATCGTTTGATTGCTACGGAACCTTTTCAAGAATCGCGTGACAGAAATTGAGGTTTTACTTTTTTAGTGGCCACATAAAAGGTTATTTAGCGTTATCGATTTATATCAATGTAGCTCTGCATCGAAACTACGTAGGTTGAATGTCAAGTAACCACCTGCTTAAATGCCGTAGGACTGTTAACTTTCTAGGAAATACTCTAACTAGTAAGGCATCAAGTCCTTTGCAGACTGAACTTTGGTCTTAGATTTTAGGATTATGATCAATATGATCATGAATAGTTCATTCAATAAAGTATTGTTCAGGCAAAAAGATTACCCATTATGCCTTGTTGAAACAAACAGATAACATTTTGAAAGTCAACGATATGTAACCTTTTTTTGGATTTGTTTTTGAATAAATAGGAACAGAACGAAGAGAAACAATCACCAATATCCGAATTATCGGATCTTTATACGAAAACAAACTTACCAGAAGTTGTGTTCACGGAAATTCGACACGGAATTTTACTAACGAACGTTTGTGAGACGCGCCCTAAGTCAACATTTTATCATGGCTTACCATGTCTATGTTTTTATTCCCCGATAATTTAACGTCGCAAGGTGCCTGTGGTACGATACGGGGAAGTACCGAGAAATATAAAAGTTACGTTCGTATTCTACTTTCTGACACGCAGGGCTCTGCATGATGTCATACTTTAATTTTATTTTCTGATTCCAATATGGAACATGTTACTTTCTCATGCATTTTGAAGAAAACAAAAGAATACCTTTGCACCGATTTTCTTTTGTCACGCGAATCCTTGGTGAAATTTGGTTATATTATCTTACTCGGCTTTTGATATGATATTCAAAAAGTTGAAACACTTTAAAATATTTCGTATTTTAAACTAATTCTAGTCTAATTTAAAAAGCTTTTTGTTTGTGTTGATATTGTCAAATGTATGAAAATAGCAGTAGCTAACAACCAATATTCGGTCACTTATATTAAAAAGAACGACATTAAAAATGATTTATTTACTTATTACAATAAAATTAATAA
Source organism: Agriphila straminella (assembly GCA_950108535.1). Taxonomy (NCBI): domain Eukaryota; kingdom Metazoa; phylum Arthropoda; class Insecta; order Lepidoptera; family Crambidae; genus Agriphila; species Agriphila straminella. Next base: position 13,577,050 of record OX467309.1, on the reverse strand, counting down.
CCTAAAACCTTTAAGCGGCCCCCAAAGTCAACATAGCGTATTACTTAATAACAATGGAACTACTCAACCCGAGCGCGTATCATTTTCTGTAGTGTAGGCATGACATTATGATTTAATTCTATATGTCACTGTCAAATTAGATAGTAAACCAGCACACAGTGACATTTCTGAACAGAGGGGCACAAATGGATATGACATTCACCGAGTATTTAGGCAACCTTGAAACTAATGCGGGTAAGTAGATGGTTGACGTATTTAATTAAGATTTGTACTAATTATGGCAAATGTCTTGTGAATTGTACCATGTGTAATTCAACGAGGAGTACCTATGCATTAATTAGAAGGTATTATTTCAGTTAGTATTAGACTAATGTCAGCTAAATAGGAAGACAGATGAGGGTTGACAAACAAAAGTTTGCATTGATATTCTGTATTGATAAGTTCACATTAATTCCATACGAAATCCTTAAAAAAACTTATTAGGTATTCTATTAGCTGAATTGAACTGTTAGATAAAAATATTGGACCAAAAATTTAGAGCAAATTGCTCATCTAAAATAAAACATACGCCTTGTTTCGGTTAAGATCAAATCAATTTTCTTAGAAACTATTTTTATTTGACACAGCCAAATCCGTATTTTTGAATCGCTCGTTGCTCGCATGTGACATCAGTACGAGACCCGTGGCGTTGCATCATTTAGCCCTTCAAATTCAATAGTTAAGTAGAAAGAGTTTACATAAGTCTGTCAGTTCTGAAATGGCCGGAAGTCTGTCAAGTGCTTTCAGGCCATTTCAGAAGTGACAGACTTATGTTAACTCTCTTTACTATTGAAGGCTAAATGATGCCATGGGTCTCGTACTGATGTCACATGACGTAAATATAACCTTAAAATTTTGACCGGAAGTGAAGGATTTTCTCAAGCTTCCGGCCAATTTTATTTGCGATAATTTTCTGATCCTCGCTCTGCACAACATTTCCGACCGTGTGCCATGCATTTCATCGTGATGTCATATGACGTATGCAATATTGTCGCGAGCTTACGGACTATAAAGAGCGCTCGCCGCCTTTCCAGAAAAGGGCCCCTGTTCTGTGTTTTAAATAAAACTAGAAGATAGTGCAAAGCGGAACAGGTCCCTTAGATTGAAGCGAGTTACGCCTTTCACTCAGTTAGTACCATTTAAAATTTTAGCAATAACCACTAAATCAAGAAAGGAAATCGGAAAGAACACAATTTAATCAAAGCAGCATGTACTTTTGGTATTTTATTTATTTTATAAAGCTTATGTATCGCATTATGATTTAAAGGTTATGTTTACTAATGTTGCCAATTTGTTGCATGAGTTAAGAGTAGACGGCGATGTCGCTAACAAGACGCCAGCGTCGCATGACTTTTTGTCGCCCAGCACATAAGAGGCACTAATTGCTGACTCAGCTGTTACCCGTTTTGAAGTGACTAGGAATTTTGTAACTGTAAATACCAAATTAAAAGGCTAAGTACCTACCTGCTTTTATAAAAGCCATTGTTTGGTACTTCATATACGTTATTAGTATTATTAGTATAAAGCATTAATTAGACTGTGAAAAAAAGAGAAATGATAATAGATTGATCATACAAAGAATAAGTACTCAAGTAAATCTATTAGATAAATAAAACACACTTGTAAACTATCTAGACACCGACACTGAGGTTAGTCGAGGAACCGGGGGTGGGGAGTGACGTCACATCCGACGGTGTAAATAATTGCTCTGTCGAATACACCTGCCGGGAAAGAAAATTAAGCGAAACGCAATTTGACTGAGTGATGAAGCACCCACGGCGGATCAGTTTAATGAGGAGTTGCCAATGAAAAATTGTTCTCGTATAATAAACTCATAATTTAAATTATTAACGCCAGCTAGTAATCCTCACCTAATTATCCAATTTACGAATCGTGGTATTAACATTCTAGAAACTTATCTTGTGTCTTTATGTGTTTCTTGCATGATATTCCTCCTTAAAAGAAGACTAATGTCAATCAAGTCCAAAGACCTCGTAAAAGAGACTCTTATCCAAATTACTATAGGATTACTTTTTATTAGATGGACCCACTCTGGATAATTAGCGATGGCAACAACGCTGCGAGACGAGTGGAAGTTTCACTTGCAAAAATTCCCTCTCGAATTGCGGAGGTAACAGGGCGCAGTCGAGCGTGTTTATTAACTAATTCATATCCATCGACTTGCGAACGAAACGGCGCGCCGGCGAGTCGCGCTCCCAAAACGGGAGGCTAACACGTTCAATATTTTCATGGGATTCAAATAAAAATAAAGTGGATGACCAGCGGCGGTCTAATTTAATATGAGCGTGTGTTCCGTCATACGAGAGATGTACCTGTTTTTTTATTGTTTAGGCCTGAATGGGTCCGGGGGCGTTCCGAGCGCTCGTCAGCTGTTTAACAGTTTTATTATTGCCGGACGAACATCGCCCGGTCTATTTGCATAATTGAACGGCCACTTGGAGCCACTAGCATTGTTATGCTCTGCCATGCCATTTGTCAGATTCGCCGTATCATTTATGCATGTGGCTCATAACGAGAGCCGCGCCGTTTTTCTGGACTATTCATTATTTCGCCTTTTGTGTTGTTTGTTATCCGACCACTTTTACCCTAAGAATGGGCGACGTAGAAATATGTTATACAATGGCGACTTCCCTTCCTATTGACACAAACGGCCGCATTTTTGTTACATGGAGTTGAAAGGGCTTAATCTGGAATTTGGTCAGGTAAAATAAACATTTGCTTTTTGTTCTGCGTCAACAAGTTAAAGCTTTAAGCAATGAAAGCAGTCGATGGAAGCCACCAAGTAACACCTTGAACAAATATAATCAAAAGCCAAAATCAAAAAAGGAAAGACTAAAAGTGATTTCATTAACTTTATTAGTATGGCAGTAGCATGAAAACGACAAAATAATAAAAACAAAACCAAATAAGTAAACCTTAGGCAAAAGGTTGCAATGTGACCAAGCTTGCCAGCACTAGGTACTCTTTTTTTAATTACTATCTCAACACATAATCAGTAAATAAGGAAAGGTTAATGGCACACACACAAGCAAACTTCGGAATCATGAATTGTATTAAAAGTAGGTAAGTGGAAACAGTAGCCCCGATCAGATCAAGGAACTATAAAATTGTCGTAAAATCTCTCGCTAGTACAAAAAGCAGACGTTATCTACAAGCGTTAATGTTTTACGGTTCTTACGACTACTGTCAGATTCTTAAACTGATGACTTTTAACTACGGGAATGGGTTTTTAAACTACCAGTTAAATTCTCTACGTGTCGACTTTAACTTGATGGTACTCTTAACTATTACAGGTTGAAAGCTTCAATTCTAGAACGCAATGCATTCAAGATTTTATTTTTAGAAAGGCAATTTACTTGAGAGATTCTTTTGCTGAGTTGCTTACGATATGCTATTTAAATAACTTTATTCCTACATATTAAAGGCGAATGTACGAATAACATAGCTTTATCTTCAAACTATTAATGGAAATGCGTCTGTCCAATTTATTATGAAACTCGAAAAGAATATGATTTGTAATATCCACAACAGCTGCTGGACTCGCTAAAATTTTTGTACGTATACTGTCCTGACAATTTGAGGGGCCATAATAGGAAAACATGGTTTGCGCGGGCCATATTTTTATATAGAAAACATAAAGTTGTAGCCACAAAAAACATACGACAAGCTTAAGGTATTATCTAGCTTACTAGCTAGAGTTTATACGCAATTTAATACTTGTAGCTACTGACTGAGCCACAGATGATGGTCAAAAAATTCTGAATAAGTATCATCAAAAGCGCTTGTCGCGGGTCATATTTTTGGCGTAAATATTTTTTATTTATTTAAAATAATAGCGGAAACGTATTGAATTCTACATCAAAATACACTTTAACGTACTGTGCAGTTGCTCCAATAACTTTTTTTCAAGAAAGATAATTGTGCTAAAGATAATGACGAAAAAGCAACGAAAAACATCGAAAAAGTGCAGAAGTGAGGTAATTTTCCACACCCTTTACACGTAAAGAAAAGGACAGAGACGAATGATTTCGCATAACGGAGCCTTAGGTAGATATAAATCTCATTTTTTTTACCAACTGATTTCTTTTAAAACTGAAGTTGTTTTGGATCGCGTGTCCAGTTGACAACATTGTAAAATTACTGTCAACTATTTGACGAACCCCTTGGTTCAGTGGTTTGTACACCGGTATTCAAGGTGTCGCCATATCTGAGGTCCCGGGTGCGATCCCCGGCTGGGCTCAATTTAGAAAACGAATTTTTCTATATTGGCTCAGGTCTGTGTGTCTTTAGTTCCACCATTGTCTCTGAATTCTATAATACAAGTGCTTTAGCTACTTACTTTGGAATCAGGGCAATGTTTGTTATGTTGTCCAAAACAGTGTGTTTTTTGAACAGTGATAAAATTTTGTGATGTGGCTGAGACTATCAAACTGAACAACTTTGGGACCAACTTAATCAGAGCAAAAAAACAGTTGTTCTATGTATTCTACTCGACCAAAATGTATGGAACAGCTGATTTTTTTTGCTCTGATTAAGTTGGTCCCATTGACAAAGTTGTTCAGTTTGATGGTCTCAGCCACACTACAAAATTTTATCACTGTTCAAAAAAACACACTGTATTTTCGTCAGCAACAGAACTAACTAGACGTAATTATGAGTGTCGGTTACAGAAAAAACACATTACACCTAACTAATTATTGTATTCTTCTTCGCAAAATCGATCGGTAGAAACGAATAATATTCACAGCAATAATTATTTGAGCAGTAGGTAATCCTTTGGGTCGGCGGGCGGTGCGACGTTGTCATCCCAACCAGCTACCTGTCTGGCAAACCCTTTAGGGATTACGGTAGTAAGTTGACGTTTAATATGGATGTGTATATCGGGATAATATTAGCATAAATTTAATATTATCTTGAATTGACGCTTGTGGTTTGTACTGAACGTTTGGAATTTGGGAATTAGTTTTGAAGATAGCCGAGAATTTTAGCGGGCGTTAAATTTTTATTGTGGTTTTATTAAATTCTTTTGTTTTGCCAAAAAACCAAGAAATATGTTACATTAATTATGGTTTGTTAGCCATTAAACAGAAATTATTATTGAAAAAAAGTCAACAATAGCATAATAGTAGATTATACAACAAGTGAAAAAAGAGGGAATTTAGTTCGAGGGATACAAAGGACCGAGATAAATTTTTTTTTCACAAGTTGTGTACTCTACTTTTTACCATTGACTGCGAGAAAACAAATATCAGTAGGTACCTATAAAATTAAATAGTTATCACATTTTTATTATTTAGGTAGGTAATCAGTAATAAGTATTTAAATTAAACATTAGAAAATAGTTAAACTAGAAGTTTTCCAATGACATAAAACAACCACGCCAAGAGGGAAATTACATGATCAGTTTGGCATCAGTCCATTTCATCAGTTTGTATAGACTTTGAATTTTTACAGACTGAAGATCGTATCAGACTGATGCAAGACTGAACATCTAATCTCCCTCTAACATATAGAAAAGAATCTAAAGATGAGACACTAAAAAGGATCTAATTAATTTGGCGGGATATTTTTTAGAAAAGAACCCAAAGATAAGACACTTAAAAGAACCTAAATAAAATAGGCGGGATATTTTTTTTTTTAATTTATTTGTATAACTATGGCTTTATCTATGGAATAGCTCCATACTTTCAGCACGTTTTATTTTTTTTCTACATAATTCATATGATGCGCGCTTGTTCCAAATTCAAAATATTTTTATTCACTCTTATCGTTGAAAAAAACGCACTTTTTCGAGTGGCGATGGTAAAATAGTAGATTATACAACAAGTGAAAAAAGAGGGAATTTAGTTCGAGGGACTAAGTTGGATCCCGTGAGCAGCGAAGGATTCTATAGTTGAATCCCGAGCGTAGCGAGGGATTCAAAAGTAGAATCCTGAGCGAAGCGAGGGATACAAAGGACCGAGATGAAATTTTTTTTTCACGAGTTGTGTACTCTACTTTTTACCATTGACTGCGAGAAAAAAAAATAGCAGTACCTATAGTATTTATAGTTGTTCATCAGCCATTTTTGATGTCCCCACTGTGGGGCACAGGCCTTCCTTATGGGTGGTAAGGAGAATGGGCCATAACCCACCCAATGCGCGGGCCCAATGCGGATTGGTGGGTGTTAACGACTGCAAATGCAGCCGGGACCAACGGCTTAACGTGCCTTCTGAAGCACGGAGGAGCTCGAGATAATACATTTTTGGTCACCCATCCCATGACCGACCCTTGCGAATGTTGCTTAACTTCCGCAATCGCTGGGCCAGGCGCTAAACCACTGCGCCACCGAGCTAACTAAGAGGGAAACTACATGATCAGTCTGGCATCAGTCCACTTCATCAGTTTGTATAGACTTTGAATTTTTACAGACTGAAGATCGTACCAGACTGATGGAATGGACTGATGCAAGACTGAACAACAAGGGAGATTCCCTCAAATATATAAAAAAGAACCCAAATATAAGACACTAAAAAGGACCTAATTGATTTAGCGGGATATTTTTTAGAAAAGAACCCAAAGATAAGACACTAAAAAGAACCTAAATAAAATTGGCGGGATTATTTTTGTCATTTAATTGTAGAACTATAATTTTATCTATGGATTAGCTCCATACTTTCAGCACCTTTTATTTAATTTGTACTTACCTAATTCATACGATGCGCGCTTGTTCCAAATTCAAAATATTTTTATTCACTGTTATCAATGAATAAAACGCACTTTTTTGAGTGGCGATGGTAAAAAAATACTAATATATATAAGTAGGTATCTACTCAAATGTCTCACTTGTTCTAATGAAAGTAAAATTGATTCTAATACTTTGTATGTACGGAAGGCAGGCATATCTTTTACTCATCTATGATCATTCTTTAAAATTTCATATTTTAAACATTAATAAGTAGGATTCTCCAGCACCATACTTCACAAAAGCAGTAATATTGACGGACCACATTTATGGGTAGTTTTATTACGAAATATATTTAATAAAATTTAATATCAGCTTACGGAATGACGGAGCTCGCACATAAATCTGAAGCATGCCAGTATTTTAAATTCGCAACCTTTTCTTGAATGGAGGACCGTAAGTATTTTTTCCATATTTTTTTTTTTATTAAAGGCGAAATTAATCGAGGCTCTTTCCGGACATCAAAACAACCGCGGGCTATTGTAAGAGATGATTATGGGAGCATTTTACAAAGCAAATGTTAATTTTTATTATTCAAATATTCATATTTACACACTTTGATGTATTGTTGGCATGACAAAGGCTTTGCACGTCTTTTTTGTATGGAAAAGGTACAGAATTAGATTGTATGTGTTTGCTATTTATATATCAAGTGAGAAATTAATAACATTTAGATTTTTAAGTGGAAAATAAAATAATATTTTTTTTTGGAATTTAAAAGTTAAAAAAATGTGACAAATATTTAACGTATTGGCCTCAAAACCTGAACATGAGAAAACAGAAAAATGAAAAAAAGAAAGATTAGGTTATAATCATTAAGGGGTGAGGCAAACGGGTAGCTGTCTCAGCTGTGCTTTTGCGGCATTAAACAGAATAATAAAAATAATAATAAGAAAAATGATTGAAATAATAATAAAAAAAGAATGCCGGAGAAGCGCTGGTTTTCAGACAGGTTTTCAGATATTTACTAGTGTTTTATTGAAAATCTTTTTACAGAATTAGCCATCCGCATAATGTTATTATCTAGTAGACGTCCCAACGCGTATTTTATTTTCATCAACCCATTATGTCACGGACGAAAATGGTTAGATCATTAATTTTCTTACACTGTAAGTGCGAATGAATGAACTCAATTAAGCCAAATGCAATTAATAGCCACGAATAATGGCGCCGGTGATTTATCAGTAATAGGTGATTGACGTTTTTAATTTGCCACCTGGTGAATAGGCGTAGCTGTGAAGGCTGAAGGCGCCTGTAGTTGTTAGAATTAGACAGAGACGGTCAGCTTATGATTGACTTTGAGAAGCCGCTTGATGATTTGAGGGTTAAATTGTAAGCCTGTTATTTCCAGTGCATTCAAAGCGTGCGTGCATGACTTTAATTTGATAGTCTATCAAGGAATCCTACTACTATCAGTGCTCTGTCACTCCGCGCGCCAGTCTGAACCGCTCGGCGTCCTCTGAGAGGACAAATTTCATACATCAGAAAAGATAAGACCTACGCGATAGAAAGAGAGGCAACTACTAAGTGAATGTTTTGGAGCGGAGGGAACGCTGTGCGACCTGAATTGCACCGTATTGTGTATGAGCAAGAGTCGCAGTTTATTTAAACGATTTTGCGGAGTGCAACTTCTGTACGCTAGTATTTTATCTATTCTGTGCTACTATTCAACGCTTATTGAAATAAGGCAAGTAGCGTTTCTGCTTTGCTGACAAAAATACCAAAATTGATTTTTTTTATTTACTTGTAGATAAAAAGTGAAAATATATTTATTCAAAGAAACATTTAATAATGTTTATCTGTAATGAAAAAGCATTTTGACTTGCCGTCATACATTTAGGCGCAAGACTGAAGGCTAGAGGCGCCTTAACCCGTCACATCAGAGTAGAAAACGGTCAGCTCCCGAGGCTGACTCGACACGTTACAATCCCCGACAGGTGTGGGGTTAAAGCTACAAAAATAAAGATTTTTACGAATTAAAATATTGATAATCCAAAAGTTTGTTTAGAACAAAATGAAATTGTAATCACTTTAAAATGGAAATGAAGCATACACATTTGGCAAAACTTTTTTAACGCTTGTGAAAATAAAATACTATGATAAACAAAACCAACTATTAAGGCTAATTGAGCGCGCCAATATTTTTATTTGAAGCGCTACAAAAATTCAGCGTCGCACCATCGACAATACAAATGTCAGCGAAACGTCATCGTTAATGAAAACAAAAAGGGGGAATGGTTAAATTAACGCCTCCCCGCTTCGCAGCTATAACAACGTCGAACCGCGTCGCATAACGGCTTTAATTTACAAAACCATTATCGCGAACATACGAGCGACTTCTCGTTCTACCGTCAATAAATCCACTTATCAGTAACCTGTGAAGGCTCTCTTCAGAATTGAGATAATGATTTTCGTCGTACGAATGACAGCCTCAGGCTGAATATCTACCTACTTTAGTATAAAGACGCACAGAGATTATCTGTAGAATAAATATTAGGTTTTTAAAACGTGATTGTGCAAATTTTAGGGTGATTACATATCTGGCCTTTAATTCTCTAAAAAACATTGTCGAGATGCGCTCGACGCGACCGACGGCGACGCTGCGAAAACGTAATTTTTAGTGTTCCGTAGCCAAAATGGCAAAAAACGGAACCCTTTTAGATTCGTCATGTCTGTCTGTCCGTCCGTCCGTATGTCACAGCCATTTTATTCCGAAAGTATTAGGATTACACAGTTGAAACTTAGTAGGTAGGTGTATTCTGTTAACCGCTTAACGATTTTAACACAAAAATAAAAAAATAAAAAGATTAAGGGGGGGGGGCTCCCCATACATGGAACTTAAACTGAAAAAAAAATTTTCTTCATACCAATACGTCTATAGATAGGTCTTTACAATTTATTCTCAAAGTCAACCGTTTGAAAGATAAACACTGCCAAAGTGTAAACCTCTAACTTTTGAAATAACAGAGTGAAAAATCTAAAAAAGATATATGCTATAGATCTTAATAAAAAATTTCAACTATTGAGTACTAATTAGTTATTGAGATATATCATATTTTCCAAAACCGCAAATATAACTTTGTCATCCATACCAACACTGTGAACAACAAAGTTATTTTTACAGACGAAAAATGATAGTGGTATTAAAAATGGTATGGTATAAGGTAACTACGGAACCCTACGGCGCGTGGCCCGACACGCACTTGGCCGGTTTTTTGTATAGAAAAATAGTTCCGATAGTGCGTGTATGGTCGTACACCAGACGATACGCGCCGGATGCATCTTCGGTCAGATAAATATTATATTTATCTGACCGAAGATGTATTATTCTTATTGTATATAAGCGCCCTTATATTCTACTTTTTATTACAAGCCATTGATAGATTACTAAAGTGGTCTTTGAAGTAGCTAAATATTTTAGGACTTTGTCACACTAACTCTGTCGCTTATTCAGTACTTAAATTATAACCATATTATTTGAACGTAATATTTGGTGTGACAAGGTACTAAAGGGACTACCATGACGCGCTTTCAATTTTATGTGCGTGAAGTTAGAAGTTCTAACAAAAGTTAGAAAGTCACCCATAAAATCTAAAAATAGCTTATTCATGATATACCTACGCGTTGTTATCACTCAATATACATATTATGCGTCTGTTCCACGTAAATGAGTACCTATTTTATTCGTGAAGTTAAATTACCACACTTATTATTACTACATTACGATGAATGACTAAAGCAATATTCACAAATTTTTTGATTATCATTTATGTCTTCAGATATCCAAGTGACTGTTAGTTTTAGCATTTTTAGATTTTTAGTTTTAGCAACGGTGCAGTAAAGTTTGTATTCGTTACATAAGAAAGGGGTGGTTATGTCGTTATTCACTTGGTGCCTGTCAATTATAACCTTCTATTCGATTTGATGTTGGCTTGCTCCCCTGGGGCCGTACGCTGCTCGCTTTGGCCAGCAAAGTTTAAATTAATTCTCGATTGACACATCAAATCTCGCCTATCGTGATTTATAAAATATGTTCTAGATATTTATGAATTGTCACATATTATTCAAAATACCGGCAGAGCGCTTTAAATAAGTGACGGATCACAAAAAGTTTGTTAGCTTTAAAACACTTTTGATACTGTTATTACAAAAATAGACTAATAAGCAATTTTACGCATGATGACACATTTTGATTACGCAAAATGACACATACGCAAAATGGCACATAAGCGAAATGACTTGATTTTTGCTAACTGTCATCTTATTATCAAACATAAAAGTACAGATAATGGCGCATCAGACTATACATGTTAACATTGAGACCGTGTATTCCCTACGTAAGAAACTGTTTAGCTTGATGTGCTGTCGTGTGCACAAAGAAGTACCTATATAAAAACTAATATTTTTACACTCTGTCATACCAAAATTTTCTATAAGGAAATAATGAAAGCCTTGTGAATTTTTTTGCACTGTCGTGCTAGTAATAATTTTGTGTACGAGGTACCAGACGTACGAATAAATCTGAGAGCCGCACACATTCGTTGCGTGTCTCGGCCTGTTTCGGATTTATGGACACCGACTCGTATAACTCCATCCGAACTCCTAATATACGCGCATTAGTCTCCAGCACTCGTTGTGATGGATGTTTCTGGAAGATATGGAAAGAAGTTCGTTGGGTTTAAGCTAACGTGACTTATGTTGACTTATTGCTTCAGTAAATTACCATTTATTAACTTTTGCTTATGTAAAGGCATTGGACCTACATGTTAAATGGCGTTGGAATTATTTGACATTTATTTAATTCTACAAAGTTGCACCATCGTACTCATTAATTCATCAAAAATATATTAGACATTCTGAAAAAAGTTACAGTTCGGCCTAGCTATATTTACATAGCAACAATGTTTTAAGCAAACCACTTTAAACACTTCCTTAAATTTTAAACTACCACGTGCCTTCTTTCCATGACGATGTCTAAAAGCACCTAAAACAAAACCTCGGCACCGCTAACAATTACTACGCGCAAGGCCGGCGTAATTTTAATACGGAAAAAGGTTACAATTTCCCAGCAAATACGGGATTTAATTCGAAAAACGTAATTTATGCAGCACCGCTGAATTCCGGTGTAGGTCATTGGTCGGTCTCGTACATTGAAAAATTAAAACGACAAATTACTCCGCGCTCGCAGCTATAAGCGAATTCTACCCAAACTCGATTTCGTGCAGTGCCAATGTAAAGGCCAATACTTACCTATGTTTTTTATGCAAATTTCCAATTGACTGGTTGATATTCCGATTGACTGAGTGAATTCGCAACAGATCGTATGCAACACTTAATTGACAAGTGAATCAAATGTGATGCACCGTGTTGGTGACATAACACTTTTTATTGTGAACGCATTCTGTAATCGTCATTTGTATTTGGACAATTTAAATTAAACACAGAAATCTGGTTTCGAAGCGGCCTCATCGGATGAATACTAGTTAATTAAAATTGTTTTAATAAATGTCATTTGGTTAATGTGTTGCGGTTATTTAATCAATGTTTTCTGAGCTTATTTTTTGTGAAATTGAATTTCAGCTGATATCAGCTATCATATCTAAGGATTTTTTTTTGTGTGACTTAAAATGCGTGGTCGTATCAGTGACGATTTTCCTCTCCAAATAAAAGATTTCAATAAGAAATAAGCAAGCCGGTTCTACCAAGACGGAAACAAAAGACATCGTTGACCGTAAAATGGCCTATTTACCTACAAACTGCAAGCAGTCATGATAACTATGGGTCTCTGGCGAGCACATACAGTGCACCTGTTGCCTCCACGACTTTAACTAAAATTTAGTGGCATACGTGATACGGGCACACGACACTTGTATATAATTTTCGAGCGGTTTGCTGACTGCGGCATTGTGGGATAAGAGGAATCCGGCTGATGATGATATCAGGGTTGTTGTAGCAATTGTATTTGTGGGAATGCGAATATTTTTACTGAAACAAAGTGTGAGGTTAACTGTTTTTGACAAAATAAATCATCGTTTAGTTCTACTCATCATTGCCTGAGTAGACTAGGTGCACTGCTTTTGAATTGTCCTCTATTTGTTTTTACTATTGTCGAAAGGAAAAATAATTTTATTTATATAATTCCTAGTACTTAATATTTTTGAAAAAGAGCTATGCTGTAGTAGTTAGGTCACACATTCCACCTATGACCATGATCGTTTTGAAAGTTTATTTTACTTGCATTTAAAATCCATTTATAAGTAACTATAATTATACTTACTTAAATCCGTAAAAATACCTAAGGAATTTATCACTATCTACTTGTATTACTTAAAGTTTATTATTATAAGTATCATGAAAATAATTAATGATCTGAAAATAAGCCATCGGTCTACCATACCACCAGTAATGTTACCAACCAGTAAAATAAACAAACATAAAACTAAAAAAGTATAAAAATAATGAATTATTATTTTTGACTGAGCTTTATTTTAATAATCTGATTTCGTTATTGCGACTGCAATGTAGTAATTGAGCATTAATTTACTTTGCGAATACGAAATATTCCTCTTTTTAAGCTCATTAAAAATACGAAAATACTTACTATTTTAATGTATATTTTACACTGGCGTCATTCATACGTTAATATGCCAAAGATAATTCGAATATTTCACAACTTTAGAGTTTTATTTTAGTTACTTTACAGGAAATAATTTGTGGTAAGAATTGAGTTTTGTTAAGTACCTCATTTTATCAACTTCTTTAAACCTAAAGGAGTTATAGTATACCACGTAACAATATTCTTTAATAAGTTTACATTGGCATACAATTTTGTTACCTATTTAAGAGAATGTCAAAATCGAGACACTTAAGCAGCTATAGCTCTATATTGAAATGTAAGCAGATTAAAAAGTTATATTATTATGTATTTTGTTGACAGCTTTGAATGCTCCGTTTGAGCTAGCTATAAGCTTTTAAAATGTAAGTGTTCGCTAACTTCATGTACCTACGTAATAAATTTAGTTTAGAACACGTCGTACCCCGCATCTTAGCAAACCAAGTCACCGACGCAACAACTAACGAGGTAACAATTTAAAAGGTTAAAACTCTGGAGCATTTCTCTATTTTGAAGTTAACAAGTTGTTTGAGGAGCATCGTATCACGCAGTAAGCGAATTTGTCTTACGAGAGTTGCATTGCAATACTGTTAAAAAGAATATATTTTTTTACACAGGATAGGTACATAACTAAAATAAATGTTTTTATTATATGTAGAACGAGGTTTTTCATATTATCTGTATTAAGATCTTGACCTATCTTGGTAATGCAATGACTTCAGAAGTGTGCTCAAAAACGGACAAATACTTATTTTGGAAATAATATTTTACTAGCTTATTTTGTGTTGTTTTGTTTTCTCCGTTATTGGATGGTTGTAAGTAACAAAAAAGTGATATTTTATTAACTCTGCAACTTTAAAAACAAACATAATTCTAAACTTTAATATCGCCGTCTGCGGTATGACAATCAAACTATCGAGAGATACTCGTGCATTACAATAAAAAGTGCTAGCTCTAAAAGATAGCGCAGAATCACAGCACCGAATTCGCATATTTAGTTTACGGACCATAAAAACTAAATCGATAGAATACGGCACACTATCCCTATGGGTATTCTGGCTGAAATTTCACTATGGCCTTATGAAACGGGTCGGAACTGTAGAAAACTTTCAGTGGATTGTTACATTGGAGCCAACTAAATAAAGTCTATAGGTTTGCACTCGTTTCATGCGCGACGACCTTTGTAACCTGCCTTTTAGCAGCAATATATACTTTGCAAGTACAAAAAATGTTAAAATTAGTTTATAATTTTGTGTGATAGTGTTGTTATTATACCTAATATACTAGACAAATTTTATTTTATTACAAAATTCAAAATAATTTATTCAGTCTAGGTTGTTACAAGCACTTGTGAATGTCAAAGAAGCTACGCCATCGGTTCGCAAACCCTGAGCGGGAGACCTTGTAACAAGAAGAACCGGCAAGAAACTCGTCAAGGGCTCCTTTTTTTTTTTTTTTAATCTTAAATTTTTACGAGGGTTGGCTGCTTTTTTTCTCCCTGTATATTTCATACAGAGTCGTCAACATTTGAAAAAAAAGCTCCACATTTAATGTGAGGTCATTTTCCATCACAATAATTATTATTAACAAAAGTTTGCACACAATGGGTAGGTAGGTTGAAATTAAATACCTACTACATATCGGATAGGTAATTGTGAGAGTAAATAACTTTCAACTAGTTAAGAAATCAGTAATCACTCTGTCTGCTACTCAAAAGTGCGCCTAAGTTGGCAAAATTTACCAATAAACACTTGATACAAGACATAAAAAAAAAGATGATGATGATGAAATGATGATGATGATGATGTCATTTTATGATGACAATGAGAAAAAAGATAAAGTTAGTACTATAAGACTACTTTGTTAGGTATAGATGAATTTCGGTATAAAAACGATTGGAAGAAAAAGCAAATTTGAGCACGCAGGTTTTCACATTTCTCAACCGATCCTCAGAAAATTTTGTGAGCAGGTTCGATACTTATATAGATTATTTGGTCGATTCAGTTTTTCGACTTATTTTAGGAAAAAAAATATTTCAGTCATTTCGAAAAATAATCAAAAATGTCACATACACGAGGTCTACGTCTGCAGTTCACAAAGCCAGCAATACCTATATGGTACGCCGGTGCAATCAAGTCTTCTCACACTAAACCGCTTACCGCTCCGCTTGTCGCGCGGTCGCGTTTCTAAAAGAACCCTAACACCAGTTTTATGTTGCATGAGCGAAATGCGGCAGTAATTTCAACACGAGAAAATGTATATTATGTCGAATCCTGAGTCTCGATGCGGGTTCGGCCCTCGGGCGAAGAGGGTAGGCGCGACTCGAGTTTGTTACACAAAAATCCTGTTATGGCTGCCGTTGCTACAAATTACTTTCTTGTTAAGAGGAGAGAACAAGAGTTAGTTCGCACAAGACAAGGAAGACGTGAACTTTTTAAGTGTTCAGCGTTAACATTTTTTGGAAGGTTTTATTTTGAATAGGCGTTAAGAAAATGTTTATTTAATTTTTACGAGGTACCTATTCCAGTTACGGCACCAATGTGAACGGCACCTCCCGAACGACACCAAAAGCATTCCACGAATCATAAAAAGTGTAACTTATTGAAAATAAACTAAATTATACTTCAAATTGATTTCAAAAAACAAAATAATTATTTATTATGATGAGGCCATTTAAAATTATGGTAATGTATACAAGCAATCATGTATTGTTACGTTGAGGCTTAAGGTGCGTCAAATCCCAATATTCAATTCAAATTATTGAAAGATTACACACGTGAAATAAAAATCCCTTAAAAATGCATCAAGCTGTTCCGTAACAGAGGAGAAAACAATTTCCGTACGATTCGAATTGTAAAAGTAATCAGTTGATATATTATTCGTCGCAGTAGCGGAATGATCTCCGCTGCGGCGGCAAACACACAATTTGTCCACGGCGTTAAATCGACCGCAAACAGAACGCATTTCGACGTCATTCACCTGTGGTCGGCCATGATAATGAGATGGGACTACTATTCAACATATTAGGCTGATTGCTATTGTGCTCCGGGTACGTAATACGGCGACCACACCTGCCCGCATGCAGCCCGATTGAAATTCGCCTATCCGAACTGCAGCTACTACAGAATTAAAGTGAATTCGCGAGTTTCATTAAAAGCAACGTTTTCAAACCTATTCCGTAAACAGATCCAATAACCGCTTATAAACAGGTATTTTTAACGGATTTACTAGATGTATAAATTATTCTTATATTTTTTCAGAATCAGCTTTTTTGATCCGTTTAACATTATTAGTATTTATTTGTATTTTTTGTTAAGTCCACGTATCTTAAATGTAGACCAGCTTTTGTTGTTATTATTCTAAGATGTTCCTGAAATATTCATTGAACCTTCATTGTAGTAGTGCAATAATTCAAAGCTCTTTTTACTGATGAAGGTACATTAAAATCGTATTTTATTTGCAGTAAGCCGCAAAAAGCCCATCAGTAAACGCGCTGGTAGCGTGACTCGGTGTTCGGTGCGTCATTACTCAGGTGCGGTCAGCGACGTAATGAGATAGGCCCCTGCCCGCGCTCCCATTGTCCAAACACCTGTAATGCTCAGAGGATAATATACGCTATTCATTTCTCCGCCCGCCGTGATACATATTATTTTTCTGGCCTTTCCACGATACTGAACATTTCCTATTTCGAGAAAGAAGTCTTCATTTGTTTCACGATCAGATATTGCATTTCAAATTTAGAATAAGAAGCATAGGCAACTGTGAAGATCGCCCCAAATCCCAACAAAGAATAAAATAACTCAGCCCCGTGCGCCAACATTGCCTTAATTCTGGCGACAGTAATATATTGGGGGCCATAAATAAAAGTAATTGTTCAAAGTGGCCAGGGATTTTTTTCCATAATTTTATTAAAGAAAAGTTGAGGACATTAAAGGTGCCGTCTGATATCGCTAACTTCAGCGATAACGCACAGTGGGATGACATAAAGAGATTTTCGCGGAAGTGAGTGTACTAAATTAACGGTATAACGTTCTTTAGGCGGTAAGTTTTACTCGGTGTAATTAACTTGGCCTTAGCAATTAGGATGGTTAATAAATGGGTGCGTAGTAACTCGCTTTGTGATAATTATGCCAGGAATCCTTTAATATAACTAAAACAAGCGGAATATCTCGCGTTCAGGCGAACGTGTTAATACGATGGAGGTACTTGAGATATGCTTCAGTACAAAACTTATGTAATTCACTAGTTGTAGGTTAAGTTTCTTGTTAAACGTGTTTTGACATTAAGCGCAGTTTAAGTACTTTGAGTGTTTCTCGGTTTCGTTCGTAGGTACTTTATAAGTATTTTGATTACTTCTGAAGCTTTTAGAAGATAGAAGATTTTAGAAGATTTGTATATTCACGATACTTACCTATTTTAATATCTAACAGTATCTTATAAAATGATACTAGTCAAAATATGAATGAAGCAATACCGAATAGAAAGTGAACTATACCTCGGTATTGGAAATAGGGTTACGTACTGAGACCCTAGCTTGGTGCATCAGTCTGTGCAGAGGAAATAATTATCAGGCGCAACGTTCGTCCCTCGGGCAAGTCTCGGCGAGAGGCACTATCAAGCCAATGATCTTTGCAAAGGTAAATGTTATTAAATGATCAATTTAATCATACGTATAGGTAGTATTAGAATAGTAGTAATCTAAGGAGCTATCATAAGAGGCTTTTGTTTAAGTAAGTTTGTTAAACTCCACAGTTTATTATACTATGACAATTATTACTTTATACCATAAAATGTCTAACATCTCGATCTCTTTTTGTATAAGTACTAGGTAAGTATATTTCCTGATTTTTATACTAAGGTGAAAGAAAAGCTGGTAATGTGTAGCCTAGGACTATAAGGTCATATAATCTGTGTAACAAGACTTATTAAATTTCCGAAGTCTACCGAGCACTATTTAGCTTGCGACTTAGCATAGTTTATACCACGTTTATACAGAAGCAGATTCAAACAAAAGCACTGTTAACGATATAAAACAAAAGAGTAGGAATTCAACAGGTTTTAAATAAACACAACTTAATCCTTAACACAGTAAGTTTCAGTAGCAACTGAGTTGCATAAACTTATTATAATAGTTAAGTTAGCAAGATCTTAAAGCGGTTTAGTCTTATTTACACCGTATGTGCATAAAATACATCTGAGAGTTATATACAGAAGCGCCTCTGCGACTGTATTTGAAAACTCTTTCGTTTTGTACACATCAGAAGCTGCGCTCAATCGCGCTGATTCTGAAAGTTAAAACCAAAACCAATATGTTGTCATATAAGTAATCTTTAGCTAAAAATCTTTAATTTAGCATATTTATTATAATTTAAATTGTCCAAGATTGGCATCCTAGGCTCCCTAGGCATAGCTTTCAAAATTTGAACACAACTAAAGCGTGTATTTTTCTGTAAACTGAAACGGTGACGATTTATTTACGATTTTATCGTTGAAATTGGCGCAGTTGGGCCCTAGGTCATGGTATAATAATAATATTAACACAATTATGTTCCATCAGGTATTTTCTTCCCACGGATGGCCCAAGCTACGTCACGATAGCCTCACCATTGAATGGTCATTGAACTGCATCGCAACATAATTGCAACATTTGATTGGTCTCGAGTCTCGTGACGTATTCGTTGGCCAGTCACATGACAAGAAATTGCCTGGTTTTATTCTACCATGGTACTGGCTATAGTTTGATTTGGCCCGAAATTGCTTTCACGTAATATCTAGTGTG
Organism: Agriphila straminella; assembly: GCA_950108535.1. Taxonomy (NCBI): domain Eukaryota; kingdom Metazoa; phylum Arthropoda; class Insecta; order Lepidoptera; family Crambidae; genus Agriphila; species Agriphila straminella. The sequence goes on along the minus strand of OX467309.1, from coordinate 13,557,874 downwards.
CGTAATAAAAATGAGAAAAAAAAAAGAAAATCGAGATTTGTCCTGAGCGGCGCTTCTGTCTTCTTTATATTTTGTGGTATGAGTACACCCAAGTTTGCTAATGCTACGTTACTTAATAATACAATCATGTCAGATCTTGGCGAAGATTTAGTCAGTATTTGTCTTCTTTGCCTTAGAAGGTAATTTGTATTCATGCTACCACTTCGTAGATATATTAAGTTCACCTTACATGGATTAGGCAAGAAATGAAATTTACAGTCATATTGTTAGAGAGCTAACTCAAGAGAATGTCTTTGTTTATGTGTACTGAATTACACAAAAGTTTTCATGAATAGATTTTGTAATAAGTTAAATGGGAAAATAAAGCCCATTTAAGTTATGCTGTGAACGTAAATAAGGGAATTTTATTAACATTTGAATTTCTTTGTTTAATGTCACAAAGGAAAAGTTTTGTGTTAAATTTATTCTTAAGAAGTTTATTGAATTGAAGTTGAACGTTGAAATTTATGTTAATTAAATGAATAAAAAAATCTAAGCAAAGAGATTTAATATCATTTACTTAACATTCAAGAATTAACAAAAATATATATTCCTCAGATATAAATATTTACGATAAACAAAAGCAACTTGAACAAAACACTTATAAAAACAGTATTCACCCGTCACACTTCCATTAAATTATTTCCTTGAAGTGGTTTATGCATTGTTCCTTTACACTCGATTTTCCGCTCATAACCAAAATGGATGACTTTTCAATTGCTACCACTTTATTTACCTTCTTCGGCAGAAGCCAGTGAATAGTTTCCCACTAAGTCATTTCCTGCTGTTACTTTTTTACCCATCCCTTAGCGTTGCTTTAGGAAATGATTCGCTAAAACACACTCTTAATGTATATTGTGCGCGCGTCAGAGCCTTAATGCCCCATTGACGATCAATTCTGGTTTCGATTTATTGGTATCCGTTCTTAAGGAGCTATTGTTGTTGATACCGATGGAATTATTGGACGCATTGGGTTTAGGGACGGAATGCGTCCCCTTTATCGTATAGCTGCGATTGTATAGAGTTTGTGTTAAACGTTGGAATAACAGGTATTTATGTTCTATTAAGTTTGAAAACCCAGGTTCCTGTATTTCTTATTGATTTTTTACGGATTGCTGTTTTTTTAAACATAATGATAGAGGATCTAAAAATAATAAATAAAATCTAGACAATATATACATCAATATATAGTGTAAAGAATGCTTGACAAAATTCGACGTATAAGTAACAACCACGTAATTTTGTGTAAAAAATACAAAACAAAGTCAATAAAATATACCATCTGATTGATTATAAATGATGTTGATATAGAAGTTTATTCGAAATTGGGGAAAAATCTGGCAGTAATAGATTCGGAGAGTTATTATTTTCATTAGTATCCAGGATTGAAATGGAATGGTTACTGTTTTCTTCACATCCATTATATAATAGAGTAAATATTGCTTAATTAATTCACTAGGGATGTTTTTTATATCTGCTTAAATATATTTCTAAATAGCCAAACAACTACAGTAACATTCTTCATAACACTGCGATCGCGAGAAGCATTTTATCAAACCGCAGTTCCCCACTATTTCTCAAGTATCGATGGAGGCGTTCAGAATAGGTGATTACTACGTGGTCCCAGGAGTGAATCCCACTTTCTCATATCCATGCATCAAGTCTTGGAAGATGCACTTTCCACCGCTGCGCTTCTGGGAGTCTCAAATAGCAGAATCATCTCGGTGTTGTGTTTTCTTTACTTTAAAAAACGATGTTTGGATTTTGAGGATTATTGAGATACAACTATGAAAAAGTTGGAGCATTTATGATTTACCTTTTTTGAAAAAAAAAAAAAAAAAACTTCTATTTCATTCAGTCTATCTGTAGTTTAATCTAGCAGTTTTTCATAGGAACGCGTTTCATAGGAAAGATGCACCATCTATACCATCACGCTAGTAGAAGACAATCAATGGTTTGGTTTTTATAATATTACCTACCTCATTTACGAGATAAAAAACCATATTTACAAAAAAAGTGAATATAAGAAAATCACATAAAATTCATTAATATAAAAAATGAGAAAAAATAAATAAACACTATTTTACCAACTGTTTTTATGAGATATTTTTAATTGGGTGACTTGAAATAAATGCGACTGTTAATGGGATTCTAAAATAAAACTTAACCCTGCAGCGGTTTATTTTGTTGGCGACGAAAAACCTTAACGGATTGAGGGCGACTACAAATAGTTTGTCGCAAACTATTTGTAGCCGCCCTCAATCCGTCGCCCACTTAGTATTTCAGTACGCTATATTAAGTATTTTTGATACCTAAAGTAAGAATTTATTGTTACCCGATTAAATACTTTCTTTATTTCAATAAAAGTGTTCGCATATGTTTGAAAACTGTGGTATTCCTTCTTTGTCTTGGCATAAATTAAAATATCAAAACCAAACACAATCAAAAACTACGATAAGACAAACCTCCCATGAACTATTCAGCATCATATTCCACAAGATTATTATGAACTGAATTAATTGAAATACACGTATTATTAACAGAGGCTGCTGGTTTCCCGTAAGATGCATCTAAACCCGGTGTATTCTGCCCTCTTGGGGGTAGCGTGCTACCACTTAGCACTTGGCAAATACACCCCACGAGCCTCCATTTTGACTCTTATCTCCTTCACTTACAGGTCACTTTCTATTGTTCCGTCTGCTCGAGTAAATTTGCACACTTTACACTGTCTGAGAGCTGTGCTTCAAAAGCTTTGCCAGTATTAGAATGTTCCGACATGATCAAAAATAGCAATTCAAAAGTGATTTGATATTCCATTAAACTGGAAATACTATGAAATATTAAATCTAATCTAAAATATAACTGAAAAAAGGAAAAAATGAATTATTATTTCAAAATTGTTTTAAATATTTTGTTTAACTCTGATTATTTTATAAACTTCCCCTACATTTTCAATTGACGAGGGGTTACTTGGGTTACTTTCGAAACACGAAGGAGGTTTTGAGATCGAATAGGTATCGAGTAAATGTCAAAACAATACAATGGAAACCATGGCAACCGTTTTCAATGTACTAAAATAACAGACTTTTGACGTTTATTCGATACCAATTCGATCTCAGAACCTCGTTCGTGTTTCAAAAGTAACCCCCCTGACTCGTGCAAAATATTAAGGCGCTGTAGGTAGCGAAACTAGTGCTGCCACTACATTTATTTTCATTACTCGTAAACCAAGTCCAAAAAAGCTCAAGTTTTAAAATCCATTTTAGCTCAAAGTGGCCACTTTTGGCAATTATGGATTTTAAAACTTACAGAATGAATGTTGAAGAGTTATTAAAAAAATACTAGAGACAATTTAAGAGAATATTACATGAGCTTTTTTTAAATATTGACTTGGTTTACGAGTAATAAAAATAAATGTAGTGGCGGCGCTAGTTTCACTACCACCACGCCTTAAACTTTGATTGCGCTTTCCCGTAAAAGATAAAAATTTAGTCATTATAGGTACTTCTATATTAAAATACGTACTTACGTAAGTACGATGTAACAATTACTTTCTTAATTTTTTATGTTGATAATAGGTGTACCTACTACAAGGAAATGACGCAAGCAAACAATCGGCAGAAGAAATAAAAAGAAATGATAGTACGCAGAAGGTTAACTTTTAAAACTTAACATGACATGCCCTTTTTCGGTTATAAAGAATTTATGGTATGCGGAGTAAACGATCACCATTTATGATTCACGCGATAGACACCTTTGTATGGAGTAGGCTGCTGTTATGTGAAAAAAAGGTGAAAATTTTCAGGCTAACAAGTGCGCATTCGAAGAAATGTGTCCCATAGGCGCAAAAGGTGGCGAAAACCAAATGGAATGCGCCCCGTCGAGATTTGTCGAGCTAGTTTCTTTTTTGTTTAATATTTATGAATTTGTCGCTCACGTATCGAGTTTTACCTTTCCGTAATGGCATTTGCTTCGAGCTCCGTTGACACTTTGAATGGTAAACGAACGTGAACGCCCTTGGTAACGGCTTGTTGATTATGGGCCGCATGTGTTTTGTTTCTTGTGACGTCATCACTAGCACGTCAATGGTAACTTATTGGGAATTAGTTTTCAAAGTTAAAGTATATAAGTTTAGCTTTACGAATATTGGTAACACAATGAGGATCAACGAGGTTTTTAGTTAAATATGTAGAGTTTCAGTCACATCAAAATAAATTATTTGAGTGAAAGAATTATTGAAATTGGACCAAAAATTACGAAGATAGAGCGATTTTCGTCTCGCATTCTCAAAAACGCTCCCCAATTCACGATTGGCTGATGACGTCATCAGCCACGTGCGCCGCTCAGCGGCGCGGCAGGTGTTTGTTCGGGCGATCGTGGCACGTGACGTCATCGCATGATCCGCAAGGGCCGGCCGTGTTTTTTAAACTCACTTTTTAAATCTTTAATAATTTTGTCATGTCGTGATGGATTTGAGAAATTTAAACAGAGATTTACTCAGCTATTGATATTGTATTTGATGTAATATACAAAATTGATATATTCAATTGTCATCATTAATAAGTCATTCAAGGCCTTTTACCAGTAAAAAGCTATTTTTGCAAACAACAACATTACTTTTATTATTGACACATTTTTATCATATTTTCTGTAAAGTTTTAATTTTTTATTAACTTTAAAAAACCAAACAAAGAAAATTTTTGAGTACAGAGGCTACCGAATATTTTTTTGTCAACCACATTCAATTTATATCAGACAAAATATTAAAAAAAATCAAATCACAAATACACACTATTGTTTATACAAGCATTATTCAACCATAAAAAAGACAATGGATTTAGGAATACCGTTAATTATTTTTTTAAACACGAAAAAGATCATAAATTACAGTAAAGGGTTGTTATTAAACGCATTACTCACGCATATTTAATGTACTGAAAAGGCTAAAAGCTATTTTTTTCACATATTCAACAGCTTTATACAAAAATCGTCCTTTGAATTAAGTCCCCATTCAACATTTATGATTTATTTATCCAGTATAACAGAGAGAGTTAGAGGTAAGCACGCTATTATTGAAAGCCTACGCAGTATTTAAAGCTCGAAACATATATAGGCAACCGTTCGCATCGTTGTTATGAGGTTTAATGCAACGAGTTACAAAAAATCTTGAGTATTTAGCCAAAATAAATTTTGACACCGGCAAATTGTTAAAATTTTTGAGCAACATAAATAATGTAAAAGTGACTTTTTATTAATCCAATACATTGACGCTTTTGTATGACCCATTAACAAATGTTGTTTTCTAGCCAATGGGCTGGATGCCATTTAGGCCGCTGATGAAACGGCGACGTTCAATTAAAAGGCTAGGCCGCTAATCAATCGGCTGATTAAGCCAGTTGCCTGTGACATACTAACTAATACAAGGTTATTTTAAGTTCATTAAAAACCTCTCGTGGCGTTGATCATTCAAGGTTGGTCCCATTAATGAAAGTTGTTCAATTTGATGGTCTGATCAACCCCACGAGAGGTTTTCAATGAACTAAAAATAACCTTGTATAATGTCACCGTTAAAGCGCGGAAATCAGTTAGAGTGCACACTAACTAGTTAATCTGCAGATTCACTGGTCGAATAAGTTAATGTGCGAAAAAGTGATTTATTTCGTACTTTAACTCGGTAATCTGCAGATTCCCTAGGTAATCTACAGATTAACTACCAAGGATCAGTTAAAGTCCGAAAACTGGTTACTGGTACTGGTAAAGTCTTAAAGAGGTCATTAGGTTAGGTTAGGTTAGTATTGTGACTAAAAAGGCACGGGCCGAGCGAGCGGAGCGAGCATGCCGCGGAAGCGGCCCGGCCGGCGAAGCGCCAGAAACGACATTTTTGTAAAATTTACTTTCAATATAGGTTTTTAACTTAAATTTCCTGAAGCCTTGGCTATTTCACTCACTGTCTTCCGCACTTTCTTAGCATCCGTTAATGTGCAAACTAGTTAAAGTATGGAAATCTGCTACTATTTTGATGTAAATGTAACCAATTAATTGATAGTAATTGTTATTTATTCTCTTGCACAAAAAAAACAAAAATGGAGAGCCGTGAATTACTATATTTTCGTCTCCTTTTTTACGTAATAGAATAATGTTTGATTAGCAAGAAATCGTAAATAATTCAGGCGCTAAGAAATGGGTATCGTACAAGGCCTGTCCTCTCTGACTGGCCCCGAAAAATAGATAGTAAAATGTATTGAAATGGCTGTGGGCCGGCTTATCCGGTTCAAAGTCAATGAATATTTGATTTCAATTTTTTTTGCCGACGTCGCCGTGAAGTATTCGCGCCATACCTAATTTGATTTTCGCCATTTCGCCCGTTCGCTGGGGCAGTTTGTATTCATATTCAGTTTGAATACGCGTTTGGGTTGCCTCTTGCCCGAGTTTGATACAAATAAACAGTCGATATTTTTACATTTCTTGCTAGGATAACCCGACCCAACTGATTACGTCTCGGGATAATAACCAGTCGGTGGTATTAGGGTGGGCTTAAGGAATATTTATATTAGATTATTGCTATAGTCGTATACGTATTACGCTTGAATCACATCAAAATCTTTTAGGGAAAATTATTAATACAACCTTTCAAAGAATGGAGCATTGTGAGTGAAGGTATAACAGTCAAATGAATAACTAGATGGATTTTTTTATATTGACATTTAGCAGAAATATTATTTATTTGGAAATGGCATTGATGGTACCTTTTTCTTTTGTTTTGATAATTAATCATATTGCGGGTTCTATACAGAGCAAACAAAATATAACAAGGTAGCTATCACGGCTGGTAATTACGAGCTGAGGGATTTCAAAATATCATCCGAATGACAAGCAAAGGGCACGAAAGTTGAAAGTGGAGGCCCGCGTTCGTAATTTACAATCTTATTCGGACAGAAGAGGAGTGTTTTTTCCTTGGCCACTATGTAACAGGATTCGTTTTTGCGAACTTGCACAAAATGACGGCGCAACGATATTTCACCGAGCCTGAATATTTGGGTCAACCTGTTTTTGTGTAATGGGGATTACAAAAGTAAATTTAACATTGTATTTGTTGTAACTGTTGCGGAACCTTCGTTGGCGGGAAATGATGACCCTTCTTGATACGATTTCCGTGGGCTTAATTAAAATCTTACGCGTTGTGCTAATGAAAGAACCTGACTGCGTGAACCCAGGGGACACAATTTAAATACGCTCCGTTGCGTTACTATAATTGCACTATCAAGTGAAATACACAAATGAATTGGGACTTTTTAAAAATAATTAAATGCAATACAGAAAGGATTTTCCGTGAGTCTTTTGTTTTATTTTCAAATGTCGTAGTTTTTGCAGAGAGATTATTTCCGTTTGAATTGCAAATTCTTTCGTAGAGTCATGATTTATAGTTGCATGTAGAGGTCAAATTTTATTATTTGTTACACAAATTTTTCATTTGAAAATAATAAAAATTTGGTATACTTACTTTAATTATACATATTTAGGTACACATTAAAAACATCTGTAGGCCATCCCCAATTACAAAGTTAAGTTAGTATAATAAAAAAAACATTCAGAAAAACTCGGAAAGCCGTACACACTATTTTCTTATTACACATCGGAGGAAAATAAAAATTGCTCCAGCTCGGTATTTTTATTCGGCTCAGTTATTCCAAATTGAAAGTAGGAGAATTACAAACGAACTTTCCCTTTCGCCGTGTACAAAATCTTCACGAGAAAACCATATATTTTATTCGGGTGTCGATTTGTTATTTATTAGTCGGGAATAGTCGTAACACGAGGGAGGGAGCACAATACCGAAAACGGTGGACTTATTTAGTGCGATACCACGTTGGAAGTCCGTTTCGCTTCAGTTCGCGCGAGACGTACAACGGCCAGCGTTATTTGATCCCCTACTTTGTCGAACATGCGTTGACAGATAGAAGCGTTTACAGATTGTGACATGTCAACGTCTCCTGGCTGGTTCCCATCGAGGGTCGCGCTTGTGTTTATCCGTTGGTAGTTAACCGGCGACGCGCGACTTTGTGGCGAATACGCCCGGAGAAATGAGCCGAGACGCGAACAAAAATGATATGTTTCCGTGTGTGACATGCAAGCCTTTAACTCCGTCTAGTTGGGAAAAACAAGGTGACACGACATCGTTCGTGCGTGTTTTCAAGTCACGGCCGGACAAGCAACGATAGATGTTATTACCTCAAAATGTTATTTATTGATTGAAGCGCAAATCGTATTGGAAACTCTATAATTTCCAGTTTGAGGTATGTATACGATTTTCCATAGCAATTTCGGTAATCATGACGCAAGACTAATAGCCAATTATTTATTTTAGTCAAACAATAACCTTTAAGAGGTATCAGCACGCAATCGAAACGTTTACTAACAGTGATTATGGACTTATGATGGACTACCTACGTAAATTATTTCACTTATTTGGGTCAACTTGTAACTTAGGTTTTGAAATAACATTTAGATTTTTAACTACACGCTACTCGTGGGTTAACTTATGTGTTAGGGCTTACCTCTGTGCCTATTGGTTTGTTTGTCGAACATTAACATGGCGTCCTCGATCTGCAACAAGAGAAAGGCATAAAATATACTTCAAATCCCGAAAAGATCGCAAGGAAAAATAGCGAAAAACAAGGGCGTCGTGCGCGATTTGAGCCCCGCCCCGGCAATAAAACACTCCGGCGCTGTAATAACGAATAAGCACCGGTACAGAGTAAACCACACGCTGCAAATAAACTTTGATAAGCGGGGGCGAGCAGGTAATAACGTATTCATAGAGAAATAAATGGAAAGTCGGCGGTTAGGACACGAACAATACGCGGTGCGGAGATGCGCTGTCACCCCTTGCCCGCTGCAAACCGAATGTGCCCGCCGAGGAGTTTAAAAAACGTGATAAATCTGAGCGGAATTGCAACCTGAATATTTATGGGGCGCGGAGTAACGCTGGGTTAATACAAATTAAGTTTTCAGATACGTCATGCGGAGAAATGACCCGCGTTGAAAAATGTGCGTGTGTATAGGAGCGGGCAACTGGAGCTTGGCTGTCGGGGCTTGGGGGTTTGTCTCGGCGCCGGGCGATCCCCTGGGCAACATTACGAGGAAGGTCGGCGCGCACTCCCGATGATCGATGCCGAATACCCGTAACAGGTGACCTTTCGTTGAATTATTCGTACCCGTAGAAAACGTTTGTTTAGTGGTGATTTGTTTAAGTGGGAATTGGCGCGGTTTCGCTGGACATCTCGGGTGCAAACCTTTTTTGTTATCTATGGAAGTGAGACAGTATTTTGAATTTATTATATGATTAGGTTGACACATTTTGTTTAGACGTACACTATGTGATATCCTTGGTTTTGATACTCGGAAGATGAAATAGTACTCTATAATCAAGTTCATAACTTTCCTGTTTGAAATCCTGATTTACAGAATTACATTTAGAGAAAAAGTTAAGAAATGACATACCTACACCGTTCATAAAAGAGTATTTAGATTAGAAGGTCTTAAGATACTGTTACCAACAAATTTAATTTCTAGTCGATTTTATTGTTACTGTCAGCAAAGTCTTTGAGAGCTGACAGAGAATAATTTGTGGTACGAAATTTTCATTGAAACGAACTTAGCTGGATTTGGTGAGTTATTTTTGTGCCCGATTTGGGGCATCAAAGACGCCCAAAGAGAGTATTGGAAGTAGTAATTTATAAAGTTTTATTATGTAGTCTCAGATAATATTTCATCAGCTAACCGATGGACTATTGTCTGACTAAATCACGAAGGCATCCAAAAAATAGATTATGACAGATATCCTGCGACGTAGATTGTGACCTAATGCGGTATTGTTACGGGCAATTTGTGGGGCCTATATCGTCATTACTTTCTTGCGTATTGTGATCGGCGGGTGCGACAAGGACAGATATATCGGGGCACTCCCTGGGGCGACGTTACGGCAAAACCGAAGTCGGTTCACTGATCAATGTCGAACCTCCAAGGTGTCCTTTGAATTTAAGTTGCCATGATCACTTATATTATGCTTTGCCAGATTTAAATCTGATATGTTTCGCTTGACTAGTAGTTTTAAATTAGAAAACTAAAATATTCTTTACAGTTGTATCTTTTTCTTTTTACTGTACCTATGATGTAGGTAGTTGATTTTACGATTAAATAAGTTTCTTTTTACTGTACCTATAATGTAGGTAGACTATTACTTGATTTTACGATTAATTAAAATATAAAAATAAAAAATAGGTGTATGAGGCATAAGTTAATGAAAAGTTAAAATAATTACAAACAAACCAATAAAAAAATTAAGTCAATGAACAAACATGGTAAAATTGAGTTAATATTTGAAACGAGAACAGAAAAAAAATATAAGGTTAAAATTAACGTTAATAGTGTAACCTTATGGACAGACAGAGGCGTGAGTGACCACTCTTATTCCCCTTTTAATATTCGGCCGATGTGTAACGCCCTCTTGCGGGATTCAGGGAACTTTGCTAATTCCAAGCCGGCCAGTATTTTTCACGAAAGTCGGCAAAATTGGAGAGCGTGCGCGTTGCCAGGAATTTTTATAGTTGACTTCGTAAAGCAAGAGTGAAACAAGTTTTTATTGTTAGACAAAGTTATAGGGATGAGGCGGAAAGTTATTTGTCTTTCGTTATAAGGCTGGTGGTATTGTTTACGACTTTACGATAAGCCGGCGTAAGATGATACATAAAATTATTGGTGATAGGGTGGAAATATTAAAAAAAGGAGAACTAAAGACAGTATAGGCATTGTAAAATTAGTATTGTAAGAGCTCAATCATTTTTATATTTTTGTTTATATTTTCAAAGTATTTTTTGTTCGTAATGAGGACTTCATAGATAAATAAGGCTTGTAAAATAAAATTACTATTTATAAAATATAGATCTCTTTTAAAAATAACTAAAAAAATATAAATTAAAAAAAATAAAAATCCCGCCAGCATCAAAAGGCAAGTCAACTGAAAAGATGAATTAATGGAAAACAAAATGCATTCGGAGGCATGCTTAAAGTAGGTATAAGTGACATTATGAATGATTTGATTAATTATTATTATATTTCATGCCTCCAACTGTATTTTGTTTGCCTTTAATATTTGATCTCGTTTCCATCTTTTCAGTTGGCTTGTCTTTTCATGCTGGCGGGTTATTTGGTTTTTTAAGTTTATTTATTTTTAATTATGTCTTTTTAGTTATTTTAATACGGTCATGATATACCTTTTTGAAATTTTTACAATAAGCCCTTTAATTTGATATCTATATTGCAGCATAAAAAAATATTTTTACTTTAAATAATAGCACCTCAAAGCCACCATTGTTTTTTAAAGTCACTTACCTAAGAATACTTGGGTTGTCAAGACCAATCTAACGACATTCTAATTATAGAAATCCGTTCAGGCGTTTAAAAAATAACTATGAGGTAATAAAGAATATTATATACAGACATACATATAAGATACGCGCGAAAATCATAACCCTTTCCTTGCAGTCGGGTAAAAAAGACTACACAAAGCTAAATATTTAACTACTTCTTTCTTGATATATGTATAGTAAAACATGCAAGATACGTCACTTGCTTTTTGTATGAACTAATCGATACGAAACACGATCATACCAATCAAAACATGCATAATGATTAATAGATGTTGGATGTAAATAAAATATTTTTTTACCTCTATACGGTAGCAAAACATGCATGATACCAAGCTCGCTTCTTGTAAAAAACTAATCGAAACAAAACACGATCGTACTAATCAAAACAGGCGAATGGATGCTTCGCTTTGACATCAGCAAAATCACACTTCTATACGATTTTCTTACTCCCGCCCTAAGTCAAGGCATTATTAAGTATTTCATTTAAGGGGGACGCTTCGCCCCGGGAGATACCTGTCGTCGTAATTCGCTACGTGTACGTATTCTCAGACAACCGTTTATTTTTTACTTTCTCAGATTTCATGCAGCTTAGCTTTAAGTAGATCTTAATGTTATTGTTTTAAAGTCGTTGGTTTTAAATTAAACTTTGCTTAGGGTAATGTTTTCTCTTTGTGCTATGATACTTGTCATATTTCATCTCTTAACTTTTTCCTTTTGAAAATAAAACTGATTTTTTTACAATCTTTTTATTCGATACCGCTTGTGAGTAACTTTAAGCGTAATTTTACGACCACCGAAAAGGATCTTTATTTAAAATAGAATTTGATCTTTGAAGAATAAAGCGCAGTCAAACGTAAGGGTTGGATTTATAATACATGACCTTTCTTGATCTTACCCATCAGATTTCTATAATTTGATCTTATAATAAACTTTTGGGCTTCTGATGGCGATGGCGTTATGATTATTTGAAAATTGATATCTTTACCACAAAAGTCAGCTAACAATATAGCTGATGGTTGTGACCAATACTTAAGTGTTCTTTAGGTTAATCCATTCATATATTAAAAAAATTGCTTTGCTTCGTGAAAAGATTTGAGAATAGAATTCATTTCCATTTTAGTTCATAATACTGTTACTGAATTTACCAACGTATTTAATTTTACGTGGTTCTAGTAATATGAAAATTAACAATCAGACAGACATATCTTGTCTACTTTAAACTATTCAGACACATCTTTAGTAAAGTTTTTGCACGTCGCAATAGTATTCAACCAATTACTAAACAATGTATCATTGCCCAACATAAACTCCTAAAACTTCCATCTTTCATTGTACTAGTTTATTTGAAGTCGGTCTCGCAACTATGCCGCTTCTGCGGTTTCTTGAACAGTTGCGAACCAGCAATGGTCAGCCTCACGTCTGTCAAACTGCGACTTGTGCTCTTGATAGTTTCTAGTTTCTTGGTGTTGTAACGGATTATTTTAAAGTAAACACTGTACTGCTAAATTAATAAATAAAATAAATAAATATTTGACAACATCACATACTTGCGATTCCAAAGTAGCTAAGTACTTGTATTATGGAAATCAGAGACAACGGTGGTATCACAAACACCCAGACCTGAGACAATATAGAAAAGTTCATATCCTACATTGACCCAACCGGGGATCGAACCCTGGACCTCAAGAGATGATGACGCCTTGAAAACCGGCGTGCGAACCACTCGACCAAGGAGGTCGTTAAGAGAGATAGGAGGTATTAAGAGTTTAAATACATGTAATAGATACACGTCCAGCTACTGTAAGTATGCTGTAGTAATAGTAAATATCACGTATTTCCTTTTTAATTATCATTAACACTACAACTGACAGATCCTATTAAAGAGCATTGCAGGTCCATTCCATTAAAATACCACTATTCCTCCAAAATTACTGTACAAGTATTAAAAGGTAACTTAATTTATCTTTATATATAAAGATATTGTCGTGTTCCAAATGAAATTGAGTTTAAATATTATTATAAAGTTTTTGAAAGAGTTTTATTTATTTTGTATAATGATATTAACAACCTGCCCCTCTACAATGACTGTCAAAAGTAATATCGAAGCGATGTTGTAAATGAGATGGCGCTATACGCGATGTATAGCTCTGTCCCTATAACAACATTACTTTGAGGTTGCTGTAAGAGCTTAGAGTACGGCCTCTTTCTAAATATGGTGCTGCTAAGGGGTTATAATTAGATGAGGTCAAAAGTTTTCAAGAAAAAGTTATATAACAAAAAATGTGTGTGTAACAAACAAGTGACAGTAAAAAGTGTGGATATGACATTAAGATCTTGCCAATTATAGAATTTTCAAGTGTAAAAAATGGGTGTTATATTATAACTCAACAATGTTCTATATTACAACATAATATCAAATAATAATTTCCATTAAAATGTGTATAAAACGCTGTGATTACGATCTCGCAATTTTGTTTTATAACCGGATATCAGAATATCAGAACAATTTTACAATGAAAAAATGGTCGTTTCGAAGAGTTTTCTGTCGTTAACATGTTTATGGGACTATACATTTATATTACATTAGCTACCGTTGATTAAACGAAAATGTATCCATGTAAATAGATATTTTAAGCTTGAGTGAATAGTTTTTAAATTTGAGATTTTTGCATTCACAATGCTATTTTTATACAATACTAAATAATATACTAGAAAAATCTGGTGCGAGTCGTATTTTTTCTAGTATATTATTTAGTATTGAGTGAATAGGTTTCTTCTAGGCGAGTTCATCCCGACTCCAGCTTCTTCTTAACTTATGGGCTTTTGAATGTGGCTAAGTCCAATAATTTAAAATAAAATCTTTTTATTAGATTTTTGCATTTCCCAACGTCTCTTTTGTAGCTGCCCTGGGTAATGGGTAAATCGCGTTAATCATTACTAATATTATAAATGGAAAAGTCCGTTTGTTTGTTTGTTACGCCTTTACATCTTAACTACTGTACCGATCATCATGATACTTTGCATATACGTTGTCAGGATTACAGAAAAGACATAGGGTACCTTTTATCCCGAAAAAAAAGTATTGTTCCCGAGGGATAGCAAAAAAACTTTCCACGCAGACGAAGACGCGACCGGCCGCTAGTTTCAATATAAGTGTTTTATTTCAATGTATGTACGCTCGGAATGGAGTTCTTATTCTCATATTTTAATTTATTCAATTCAAATTTAAAAATTTAACGAAAGCAATAATCACATACATTTAAGAGTGCGTAAACCTCATTTTTGTCCGTCACTGTTTAAAGATTCATATAAACGGTCCAAGACAAAGCATAAACTGAAAGTTTTAATTTGTTTTAACATTTCCTCGGCCCCTCGGTACCACTCAAGTTTCGCGGCGGGTGTCGAGCCCTAATGGGTTGGCCCACCTGTTCTTAAAGGCGACATAACAATTAAGTCGCAGAAGAAAATATTAGTTGAGCTAATACACCCACTCAGATACACTCCGGTCTTTGGCCCCTATAAATTACACCCTTTTCTTATTACCACTTTACAATTTTGTCGTATTTTCCTAATGATACTCCGAGGAGCTGATGCCGAGACAGCCCCCCGGTGTTTTTATAGGCCAATTGATTGGGAACTGGAAATAATCTCGTGCGGGATTAGTTTTCTTAGGGAAGTTTTCCGAAACGCTGTCCTATTAACAGGCCGCACCGAATATTTTGTCGGGCAACTTTAATTAAAAATAGACAAGACAGTGATACAATTATGCAGGAGTTAGGAAATTTCAATTTGATAAATTTAAATCGATACCGTACACTCAAATAAGAGTCTAATTTTATAATAATAATAATATATAATAATAATAATAATTCATTTATTTCAGATAACAAGATCCATAATGGTATACAGTCATTCATAAAATAATAATATAATTATGTCAAAAAAGTATATTTACTTGTGTTTCGGGCCCCAAACCCGCAAAATAATAAAAAAAAATATAAAACTCCAGCAGAAACACAAACATTGATAAATCCATTAAATATTGAGTCGACACACTTGTGCTACAGACAGTAGGTACTTGGAAGAAATAATGAAATAAACTTTGTTTTGGAGCAATTATAAGTAAACAGTAACATTAATATAGCTCGAAGAAAATTGAATGGTATTTAATAAGCATTAGTGGATATTTCTATAAACCGTTTGTTATTTTTGTCCTATAAATGTACGTTTAGAAACTGTGTTTTGTAACTTTTTATCCAATAAATGCTGCCACCTTTGGGATGGCTCGGCGAAATATCAACTTACTGCACTGGACTCGGTGGAACGCAGAGCCAAGAGATTAATAGGCGATGGAGAACTGGTAGCAGCTAAGCTTAACAGTTTAGCTCACCGCCGAAAAGTTGCTAGCCTATCGGTCTTTTACAGATTGTACGTTGGTGAGTGTGCTCAAGAACTGCATGAACTCATTCCACCTTCTCCTTCTACCGTCGGACATCCAGACGCACTGCAGGTTACCACCCGTTCTTAGTTGATATACCTTTTCTGCGTACCAAACGCTACTCATCATCGTTCATAATGCGCACAGCTATGGAATGGAATTCCCTGCCGGCGTCTGTGTTTCCGAGCGCATACAACCTGACTCTATTCAAGGCCAGAGTGAATAAGCACCTTCTGGGCAAGCTCGCTCCATCGTAGACCCTGTCTTTGCTTTTGGGCAAGACTGGGGTCAAGAGCAAACCCATTAAATATAAAAAAAAAAAAAATATGACACTCAAATGACATGAAAAAAATATAGGTATTACATGCAACGCTTATTAAATCTATAAAAATAAAAATGAATCGCCGAAACGTATGTAAGCGCATGAACTACTGCACCAAATTAGATAATTCTTTTATTGTTATATTTGTTATTATCAGGAAAAGGTTTGTATAAAAGAAAATTTTCAAAAAATTATATGGAAAGATGTAAAAAAATATTTTTTCTTTTCTGTCATTTTAAATCGCAATATAACTATAATTTCGCGAACCGTGCGAAGCCCGGGCGGGCCAGCTAGTTATTTATGAATAAGGAGATTAGTAATTTTACCAATAAAATGTAATTATTATTTTTGAGAGAAGGCAATACTTAATTAACCCCAACTATACAAGTAAACAAAAAAAACAGTAAACTTTATCATCGGCGACAAGCATCGCATCTCATACCGTGAAAAATCGGTGAATAAAATATGAGGAAAGTTTAGGGGGAAAACCCGAAAACGTTTTTCGTATTTGAATAATCACTTTAACAAACAAAACTCGGCCGATCCCACTTCATTACTTATTAACCTGCTCGAACGAGACAAACAGGAAATAGGAGGCTGATTGAATTTACAGATTTGCAAATCCAGTCTTGAGTTAGAATTTTGACGTATGCTGATGCTGGCGTGCGCAAAATAGGTAGGTATCTAAAACTATTTTATTTCATTGCGCATTTAAACATTGTAAATGTTAGAAATCCTTAGCGTAAATTTTGTTATAATATGTCAGTGTTAAGTGAAGTGTTATTGTAACGCGCAGTGAAATAAAATAGTTTGAGATATCTAGAAATATAATTTCTGATTTACTTTTTTACACTGCTTTTTTATTGTCATTGATTCATGTAGAATAGAATGTAAGGATGGGTGATGTAGACAACATGATAGAAGTAAATTAAATCATTATTCTTTATTATTGTTTTAATCCGACGGAGTCAAGTAAAATACGTGAGGAAAGAATGTTGTGTTAAGACGACCAAGTCATACAAAGTGATTTATGAAAAGTTTCTGCAGTAAATTGTTTATTGTTTCTACAGTAGGTATATATACAGTATCCCAAAGTATCCGCCTGTCAATAAATAAACAGAATCTTAAATAGAAGGGTAAATAAAAAATGTAACCAACAATATTTTTCGTAAGGTATAGCAAGACTAAATACATTTATTTTTCGTAGCAATCGTAGCACCGTAGCAAACGAGCGTAGACGTTACGACAGCGCGTAGCTGTTAGCACGAGCCACTGACGATTATATTTCAACACACATTTCTAGCCTGAATCGAAATACGGTATAAAAACAATAAGAGTAAATAATAATCCTGCTTTTTCTGTTATTCTCGTGATAAACAATTTGAAACATGAATTAAATATTTGTTTTGTTCATACTTTAGATCGCAACGAACGGCTATTAATATTTAAAAGTTTAATAGAAATTGTTTCGAAAAGAGTTTAATAATTTAAATAATCTATGACATTTATCATTATTTTATTGTAAGGTGATTGTTAAATTAATTGAATGTATTAAAACCCCAAAATCTATGTTCATCGCAATTAATAGCCTTGCCTAATAAATATTGCAATTCAATTAACTTATTTTATAAAGATATCGAAACAAGACGATGATACTCTCAAAAAGTTGGTCATTGAACGAAACTTTTTAATTATATGCCTTATCCGATCGGCAGCGAACAAAAACGGAGCAACTCTCGATTTTTAATTATTGAGGGCATTCTCGAAACTTCTGAACGCTTCGAAAAGTAGACCTGGTTGTGTTAATTACCAACTTTTAAAAACTGCAGCTCATAACGGACAGCTTGGTGAAAGATGAATGATGTTTTCGGTAAAGACTTTATATTTTTTTGCCGAAAATTTCGCCAACAAAACCGCAGACCGACATTGTAACTCCGAACACGTTTCAAAATTAATATGGGTAAACTGAATTTGGGTATGAGTTTTAATCTGTTTTAAATAGTTCATAACATTTTTGTGATATACATTCTTTTAGCAATGGAAATTATCTGTAATCAGTTTTTAAATTGAACTGCTTTACAAATCAGTCCGTTTATGTAGAGATTAAAAATAAATGGAGAGCTGAGACCCTCTTCCCTTTATGCATCAGTTTCATAAACTACTATTATTCCAAAAGCTAACGTTTATTCTAATAGCAATGTTCTGCACCAGGGGGGTTATTCACGATTGCCGGAAAGCAACTTTCCGTATCGAATCGGAAAGTCTCCCGAAACACGCGATTCACGATTGTCGGATCGAATATTTTTGACATTACTTTGTCGATTGAATTCGATTTAGTATCCGAGAGCATATTTCTATCGGAAAGAGATCCGAACAATATAAGAAGGTAAGAATGAATGTAAAAAAAACATTACAGATGATAAATAAAGGTAAAAATACTTGAAATTTAACAACATTCGAGACCCTAAACATCGTAAGTAAATAATATTTCAATTTTTGTGCTGTACCTATAGTTTCTAGGTTATATTCTATGAAAATGAAATGTATGAAAGTGAGACTAATTAAACGCTGGTCGTAGGAGACTCTAGGGTTCTAAAAAATATTAGGTATTATTTTTGAGTCCATTGTGGTCAAATATAAAAACTAAGCATTTTTCATCACTCACTGATTATTACATTACACTTTTTTTTCCAAATCAAACAAAACACTTTGAAATTTCAACTAAGTAAACACAAGTATTGCTTTCTTTCTCTGTGAGTGAGTAAACAAACACAAAAAGTCAAAAACATAACCTCTACGTTTGTTTACGTTACGTTTACAAAGAATGTTACCATGTAAAATGTAATATATTATAATATATTAAATATCGCAGATTTATGATGACTGTTAGTTTTTTTTTAGATAAATAGGATAAATCTTGTGAAATTTCAATGTTAATTTTAGTAATTAATTACGTAAAACTTTAAAAATATCAATGTAATGTTATCGAACTTATTTTTTATCATTTCTACCAAAAGCTACAAACTTTGTAAATGCATTTCACAATGACTAAAAAGTCAACGTCGGAAAGCGAGTCGAATGCTAGTCGAATGTATTTGTGAATAGCAGTTTTCGAATCTATCGGAACGGAGACTGATTCGAATCGAATGCTTTCGGGTAGATTTCCGACAATCGTGAATAGCCCCGCAGATCTCAATTTCCACAATAACGAAGTTGTGTTTCAATGACAGAATGGATCTGCCGGAATCAAATTGTGTCCTTCTTGTGTGCAATCTCTGTAACATATCCTGTAAAGTGCGACTCGCAATCCTATCCTCATTGTAGCTCTCGTGTACCCTAAGGAATTTCGACCTCAACTTGATCATGTTACAAAGCTGGTAAGGTCTATCAAGTTGAAGGAACAGGTTCCGACCGAGCAGATCTTGCAGACCCTTCTGGCTGAGGCCGAATATATGGTGAACAGTCGACCACTGACCCAAGGTCATCTTGATCATAAGGATTCAACCTTATTGACCCCAAACATCTTTTTTAAATCAATAAAATGTAATCAAACTACTATCAATAAAAGATAATTATTTTAATAGAAAAAATACTAGAAAAAATCGACTCATCCGTAGCAGCTCAGACGGGAGCGTCCCGTACCTATCTATCTTATATAAAAAACCTATCTTACTATAAAAATAGCATTGTGAATGCCTAAAATCTAAAAATACTATCAATAAACTCTAAATAATATGATAGGTATTCAATTATTGCTAAATCTTAACCAAGAACAACAAACAAATTATTTTTACCAAACTGAAAGCGCTGTTCTGCGCCGTCGTCGTCGTCGGAAATGATCACAAGTACTAGTGGAGAATCAATTTAGTCGCGGTTTTTTTGTTTACAAAGGCAAATTAGTCGTCGTCGATAGTCGATAGACCCTTTTTCCTAGGTCCGTCAATGTCAGTCATGCTGGCAGCGATCGCGCTGGCCAGCGTCTTTAAAAGTCCATAAGCCTTAACTCTAGTCATGGTATTCGTAAAAAATATATTTAAAACCATCATCGTATTTGAGTGTGATCAAATTAGCTGTTTTTTATTTGCTTTTAAACGAGTATAAAATTTTAACACATTCAAATTATTATACTTCCTTGTTTCCTGTTACTTCTACACGGTAAATTTTTAAGTATATCAAAAAATTAAATGAGTGTACCTCTTCCCTATTCTAATCGAGTATGTACGTACAGTTAAAAGTTTCAATATTTTATAACTATTCAAGATATTAAGGTTTGTTTCTGTCCCTTGCTATTTTTGTGAGTTTGCCGATTAATCAAGATTTTTTTACGATATTTTCAAACTATTATTTTTTTACTTTTAACTGCACATTCATATTAAAAAACGTGGTCTGATTTCCTTATTGAATTTTTTTATATACTTAAAAATTAACGGTGTATACAGGGTTATTTGTAACCAACAACCTTGCAGGAGTAGATTACCAACATCATAAACAACAACATTTGTTCTACGACTTTTGATAATTCGTTAGATTTCAGTTTCATACAAATAAAAAATATAATTTTAATTTACCGTTCGTATGTTCAAAACTACGCGCGGCGTGCGGAGCGCCTGGTGCGCGCGAGTCCGCCTGCCCCGCCCTCGCCTCGCCGCCATCCATAGACGTAAAAAAGTCGAACAGTACAATAAAAACTTTAAAATTCATTTTTGGTGAATGTATTGAGCTATGATAAAAGTCGTAGAACAAAATGTTGTTATTTATGATGTTGGTAATATACTCCTGCGAGGTTGTTGGTGTTTTACAAATAACCCTGTATATAGTCGATAAAAGAGATAGTGAAAAAAGAAAGTGTATTCGTACGCACTTTCTTTTATTAATACATATCTTACGATGATGACGATGAGCTGATACGCAACAGCATGATTAAGAATGACTGTTTACACAGAGACTTAAAAAAACACTATTAAGTACTCGTATAAGACTTGTATAAGTGTACTCGCACAAGGTGAATTTATGTGTATTAAAAGTAAAATATTTGTTAGTATTTTTATATTGGTCGCCTTTAGAAAAAACGCCATTTTGTAATCGTTAAAGCACCCCATTTTAACACGTGCAGAAATAAATCGGTCTAGCTTACATTCAGTATAGTACAGTACAATCAATATCGATTGCAATGGTCTCATTGGCCATCAGGTAGCAGCACTACGTTGATAAAGTAAAGCTAATTCCTGAATAAACAGCTTAAATGGAACCGAAACTTGCGCTGGAACGCTTAATTGATTTACTATGTCGGCCGATATCGGATAGCATAAATACTACTCAGATTATTCGCCCGGTGAAAAATGACTATCGAACGAGTATTCGACGGCGTGCAAGCAATCGCGAATTCTATAATGATAGGGAAGTTTGCTACACTCACGAACCTCTAGTCATTAGTTTGCCGAGATTTCAAACTGTAGCTTCCATTTTCCAAATTATACGCGGTTTACACGGAACTTCCTAACTGACGTGAATACGTGTCTAAACATAAAGACGCAAACTCCTCTTTGCTCCGAAGAAAGGCTTCAACTACAAAGTAATGAGACCCAAATCGTATTGTTAAGCTTCTCGACAGTACTCCACATCAAATTCATGATATCTGATTTTCTGAATTATGCCACTGATGTTCTTTATCTTGGATACTTATCATGAATAGAGTTGACATCCATTGTAATATTTTATTATTACTCTGTGAAACGTAACGAGGCGAGAGAAATTGTTAAATCTTACAATGGAGGTTCTGTCTTCGTCGGGTCGAGTGCGCAAAAGTTGAACGAGCTCTCGGTTCCGACGGGAATGTAAAGGGAAGGGATTAATTGTATAATCTTCGAGCGGGATAAAGTTGAAGATTGCGGTTGTATTAGTGGGATTATTTATGTTGGACGCAGCCGAGGCGGCCACGTCACGAGCGAGCCGCGGCGGCATGACGTCACCCACTCGCCACTTCAACCCCAATCTGCATATAAATCGGATATCGATAATGACGTCGCCATCGGAAGCATCCCGAAATTCGTTCGAAATCCGATAAGCCTTGCCCGTGAAAGCCCTAATCCAGAGAAGTTTGAATGACCCCGATAGTGGGTAGACCTACCGTCTTCTATTATGTAAATTATCAGCCACATGAAACTTTCGGCCGGCCACAGCGGCTACTAAGTTTTCGGGGGAAGTTTATGATATTGACTTTAAGTCTTATCTGTGTAAAGATCAAAGCCTTTAGATAATAATAACGGTTGGGAGATGATTAATTAATAACTTGGTTAAAAAAAAATTGGGTACAATGGGTAAGTTGAAAAATAAAATAGAGCATGAGGTTGTAAAATTTGCTGTGAAAATGAAGAGATCGTTGTTCGTGCGCCTGGTGTGGATAACGACGGGGCAAATGACCCGCGCAGGAACACGGCCGTGGCTGCCCGCGCCACCACTGGCCCACTTTTCCCACTTCAACCTCCGTGCTTGCCAATATTACAAAACAACAATCTGCTCTATAGGCAATTTAGCCACTTTGCATTTGGTTCGATAATTAATAGGATAATTATACATAATTATATATATATATATATATAAACAAACATGTTTTCTAGAGGTTACTGGTAATAACCATTTTCTAACAACTTTTTAATTTAAATCATTGTTTATTTTAGTTGATCTAAATAGATTAGAAGTAACGATATAGATTTCCGAATAATAACAAATCTATAAATAGACCTTTAATCTAACGTCACAAAAGCCTCCATCCACCCTCTTATATTATTAGTATGTCGATAATTACTCAAATACGCAATTACGGAGGTTCGATCCGATAAATTGATTTAAAATATTTCAATTAATTTTCTAACAGATCCGAAGTTTAGCGTCGCAAAATGGAGAGCTCTTTAATTATACAAAAAGCATGACCCTTCTGAAACTTCCTAATGAGACTCAAAATAAGAATTTAAATTTCAATAATTATTCATTTGCCGGGACAATTCGTTGATATTGCGAAGTTCGCTTTTTTTGTTCATTGACGTTATCGGAACTTTTTAAGCGACCTTCCATTGAGTGCATGCAACTTTCCTTTTAAGACGTAAGTACAGCTCAAAGTAATAGAAAGTTAGTGCTATTGGTCGTTCCATTCAGTTGCTAATAAACCTAAAAGTGTCTTCTGAATAAAACAAGCGAGTACAAAGAGAATTTACCCTAGCAACGGATACGTGTCGTCCTTATTGAATGAAGACCCGAACTCTGATATTTTCATAAGGCACGGGCCTTGCCCTGACCCAGTTCCTTTTAATCCATCGCTTACCTATAAGGTTTTATTGGCAATGGCCCATTACGACCTACATTATCAACATCATCATCCGATTTTACTATTTCCAGTCACGTAATCTTGAACGACGAATATAAACCATACGGCTATAGATCTACAACTTCGGATGATTCCTACGCGGAATGCGTGAAGATATTACGGGGTAGATGACCAATGGTGGCGCAGGCATAATAGAAAACTGGGCTGCCATTGGCCGGTGATCACGTGATACACACATGCACGTCGGCTTTGTTAAACTCTACCTCTAACTCCAACTTTAGAGTAGTGTATCCAATTTGTATGAATGGCAAAGTGAGAGTAATACATTTTGGCAAACTTTTTCAATAACAGGCTGTTCCGTAAAACATTTTCATTTTATTCCGTTGCGTGGTCCTTTCGGTTTTTTCGTGAGACTCGACTCCTAAGACAAATATGAATAGGGAAATGAATTATATGGAAAGCTCCTTCTCTGTGACGTGTGAGAGATTGCGTCGCTTTGCGTCGACCTCAGAATTTAACCAGTCGTTTGTGCGGCGTACAAAACTTGCTTCGAGGTTACATTAAGCCGATTGCCCGCGTCAATCAAAACACGCCTTTTTCCGAGATACTATAATGTATGTAACCACACTTTGGGTAATGGTTCGGTTTTTGCTTCGACGTTTTTGTAATGAGACATTATTTTGAGTAGGACTTTCATATATTTTACTTTAATGTGTGTGAAATAATAAAAAGTATGATTTACTTTAAGTACCCCAACTTATTTGTAATAATAGCTCTTCGTCCTTATATCCATTTTAATACCAACGTTGAATGCCTATTCACCTTTGAATTTGCATGATAAAATTCGTGTTTTTATTACATCCAACCAA
The DNA here is from genome assembly GCA_950108535.1 of Agriphila straminella. Classification (NCBI taxonomy): domain Eukaryota; kingdom Metazoa; phylum Arthropoda; class Insecta; order Lepidoptera; family Crambidae; genus Agriphila; species Agriphila straminella. Next base: position 13,533,456 of record OX467309.1, on the reverse strand, counting down.
AATTCGTAAGCTCCTACACTGCGTGGTCTCAATATAACCCAAGTTTCATTCAGAATTATCTTAAAGATCTTTAGAATAAAGGCGGCCATTTTCCGGGTGACCGAGTGGATTCCTCGTCGGCCTACCGGACCCGAGACCCATACTGATAAATTACAAGTCTTAAAACCAGTGGCAGGTAATTCTGCAGAAATTCCAGGCTTGCCCTTCGCCCTGTCTTAGGAAACTTTCAACGATTACTTTCTCTTGTAATTTATGTCTTGGGGCACCGATAAAACGATACCCGGTCACAGGTGAGACCTCAATGAAAATTTCCTACCTTTAGTCTACTTAAAGGTCCCTTTAATAGTGTCAAATAGATTTCACTAAAACCTTTAATAATAGTCTTGGAAAGAAAATGAATATTAAACTCAGTAAAAATTCAATAAACTACTTGAAGGAAGTAGGTACGCTTCCAAATAAGATGCGATTTCAAATGAGCATTAAAATATGCAAAGTGTTGTTTTACATTTAAACAAAATGTATGTATGCAAGAACTTTGAATAAAAGTAAAGCCCGATTTGATGAAGTTTATCGAGTCAACGCGTTTTGTTAAAAACAAAAAAACCGACTTCAAAAAACCTGTCTCTAAAAAGCAAGAAATAATATACAAATCATTAGATACGCACTATCATTGTTATAATAAAACACGTCTATAATATTGAAGTCGAGTGGGGCTGGAGTACAACTTCCTTTTTAAATTCTACTTTTAGAATTTGTGGGGCTTTCCCCACCCGACTTCAATAGACGTGTTTTATTATAACATTGATAGTGCGTATCGTGCGTATCTAATGATTTGTATATTATTTCTTACTTTTTGGAGGCAGGTTTTTTGAAGTCGGTTTTTTGTTTTTTAAACTATTTTTTTATTTTTAGTGTAAGTACCTTCTGTATTAGGTAGTGTAGGTATATTATTTAGGTTGAAAAATCGGTTTAGCCAAACGTGAGATAATCGAGGAGAAACATACATACATGCAAACTGAATACCTCCTTGTTTAAGTCTGTTAAAAAGACTGCACAAAGGCATCCATTTCCCAAAAAAATCATCTAATTCGGTTCATAAATAACAAAGTCGTCAAAGTAGTTGATGTAAAATCATAGTATTTTCAGGATTACTCGAAAACTACTGAACCAATTTGAAAAAAAATGGAACCATCTCGCAAGAAAACTCAATAGAAGAAAAAAAGAATCATCAAAATCCGTCCATAAATGTCAAAGATACGCGCGAACTACGATAAAAAAAGTATACAATCGAATTGAGAACCTCCTCCTTTTGATGAAGTCGGTTAAAAATACTGTTAATAAGTAAGAAAAAAAATCCTATCCTGAAATTTATATACCTAACAAAAGACCCAATAAGCATTTGTACTGTTAGCTTAAAGATTTCGTTGCCACTCGTGGACATGTTTTGTTGTCGGTACGTGCGTACGCATTCGTCGGCGTATGCCTGATGGATGCGCATCGATTCATCAGCGGTGAGCTAGCTGCCTCATCTCACAAGTATTAATCAGCTTCAGTCACTGTATAAGCAAGATCTTCATTTTGAGATTGCTCGTGTAATAACTAAATTATATTAAGAAATATATTGATAAGATAACTTTGTATGATTTTGGTCACAAAGTTTGTCTTTTGGAATATTTTTTTCTGCTGTTTATAACACGTAAAATGTTACAAGTTCTATTTATTTATGTCTCAGATTTTTCCATTATTTAGTAAGTGATAAAAGTTATAAGTAATGTAACAAAAACACGGCTGTTTTTACAATAAAAAATTTACGGTAACAAGCTTAACATAAAACAAAAGAACGAGACAATCGATGATGGAGCCAAATAAAATCGGCAATAACACAACAAGGTTTGTGATACGTACCTAATCCATTTATAGTGAATGAAATAAAAATGGCGAGATTGGCTGGATCACAACGCACTTACACAAATTTCGTTGCCGTGTCTTCAAAGATGAATAATAGATGTTGGCCGCAAGTTCATTCCGACCTTTCGTGCACGCATAGGGTTACCAGAAAACAGGAGTTTTCCTGACATGTCAGGAATTTTAGCCATCTTTATAGATAAATAAAAACTAGAAAAAATCGACTCGCCCGTAGATCACCTCCGACGGGACTTGAACCCGCACCCTTGGGATTCTGGCCAAATTCACTGACCAATTATTATGACTACCGTGTCGGGAGTGGGATCGGGGTAATTTTCTAGTACTTTTTTATTTTATTTCATCATACATTATTATCATCAGAGGAAATATCTTCGACATTCGAATGAAACATCGTTGCAGATGTTTAATAATCAATAAAGATGAAATAGCTGCTGCTTTAAAAGTAATTATTAAATTTTAGAAATTGCATTGTGAAATGCAAAAAATCTAAAATTTTAGCTATCTGGCAGAAGCAAAGGGAAAACTGTAGTTGACAGAGATTTTTGAAATCTTAAGAAAGTGAAAGTGAAATAAGCTTTATTTAAATAAACTTATTTATTAAGTACTTTTGAATCGTCTATATTTTCCTACCACCCGTTCCAGACTTTTTTAGCTGACAAGAAGAACGGGCGCAAGAAACTTATCAGCTTAAGAAAAAAGTAAAAGTGATAAAAACACATATTTTGTGAATTATTATTGTTGAGAAAAAATAATTAATCAAAAGTCAACAAAATGAGGAATGGTAGGTAGGTACTACGTATACAAAATTTCAGGACATTTTATGAAAAGTCACGGAAAATTTCAGGTTACAAATCTCATTATAGATCTGGTAACCCTATGCACGCACACACCCGTGGCACATACTATTGTACCAATACGAAAGGTAAGAAAAGAAGAAATTTTCGTCTGTCAATCGGTGAAGATACGGGTTGAATCAATGTTTTTTTTTTGTAAATAACAATTTCCATACACAATGCGGTTGAAATATCTTTGTTAGGGAAAATCTTTTTACGGGTTTTAATGCTTTCTTGATTGTTGAATTGGCTGTGATTGTGAATAAAATTATATCTAATGTTTTTGTGTTTTTTTCTTTTATCCTATCCAGTTGGCCAGTGCATAACGCTTTTATTTTATTCGAATAAAAAAAACCAAAGGCAAATATTATAGGGCATGAAAAATATAAAAAGAGATTGCTTTTAGTCATCCTGAGATAAAAAGATTTTTCTTGTTTCAGTTAAATACCGGGAAACGTGAAAAATTGATCTTGTTGATCGCTGTGACCCAGGCTATTTTACGACTGAGAGAATATCACACGCACAATCACCGCTCCGGAATGTATTTGTTCCTTTCATATTGATTGATCCGCACGTGTACTTTTCGAAGCTTATTCCTGGCAAAAAGCGTTTTTGTACTGAACACGATAAATAAAAAAGAGCGGCACATTTCGTAGAGTTACTTTATAAGCGAAGCACATCGGCCTGAGCGCGGCAACTGCAAATGGCGCGAAACGACAATTTTAAAGCACAACATTGAATATACTTATGTAGGTATCTGGCGCTCGCACGTGCGCGGCGATTACCCGCTTCCCGCCCGCACTGAGCAACTTGTATACCGGCTTTTAACGCATTACCATGAATAATATATACTCAAATTGAAATGTCGCATTCGTGTCGCTCCCGCGCCTGTCTGCTCTGCATGCCTCCTTCTGTATTCTGCCCCTCTCGTTCTGCCAATAGGCTTTACCTTTTATCGAAGGCTCCCAATGCGATTCAGACTTTTAGGATTGCAAACGGATGGTACCGAGAATACTATCCAAATGGCGTTTGATTGATTTCAGTTATTTTTTGTGCAGTTCACAGCATTGTCTACGCGCGCAAAGAAAATTGATGGAGTAAAAACAAGAGAATCATACCTCACATCACAAAGACTCGGCTTTTCACAGTTGTAATAGCAAAATAAATTAACGCGTAACGTTTGACTCCTCACTGAGACAATTTTAACATAAAGCTGGGCTTAATTTCCTTGCCAAATTAAACGCTTGTTAAAGCAGACCAGAGATAATTATTACAGGATCCAAAGGCGAAGTAACAATATAATTTTGAAAATTACTTTCGCAAAATACTCTCTTCTTTATACCGCCCTGTGTAAAGCGGAAGCGGTACAAATTGCCGCCTTAAATATTTAATTTCAGAAGAAAACGGATTAGCGGGTAATTGTCGAGGAATTAATACACACGAAAAGTAAAGTTTTCGAACGAAATCTCACTAATGGAGTCACCGCAACGTAAACTACGGAATCCGCGCACAGAATTAAGTACACGGATTAAAACGTTGATTACGCGCGTTAGCTAAGATTTTCCTTGGAACTATTAAGAGGGATCTGCGACCCGCGACCCGAAGAGCACAAAGTCACCTTCAGAAATCAAAGCCGGGCCTTATTTATGACCTGGACTGGTGTCCCATTCGGCTAAGATAAGTCCCTGTATTACATAACAAAGTTTGTACTGTTAAGGAAGGCCACCTTACTCTATCTTGGGGTGGAGATAAGATCTCCATTAGTCTCAGGATTCATTCATAGTGTGCGTGGTGCGACCAAAGTGGGCCAGCCTACGTAATTACGATTGTGCCGGGCCACTAACATACATCCCGCCGGAATCAGATAAAGCTTGAGCTTTAGTGATATTTTATTACGGATAATTACCCCTTTTTCTATTCAGGCTTCAATTACCCTTTTAATGTGGATTTATTAAGGACTGCGTAAGGACGGAACGACGAAATTTTTCAATGCACTAGAGGAAATAATGAATATTATTGCAGGGCTGTGCCACTGAAGTTACGTTGCTAAATAAAACATTTAATCTAGTAAAATGAAATTTTAAAATTGGGCTTAGTGTGGCGGTATAAAGAAAATTAGTTCTGCTCCAAAAATTTACCTTTTATACTCTTAATTACAAAAGAGCGACGCTCTGTAATTTTATGTAATGTTATAGCGTTTTAAATGTGTAAAAAAAGGATCAGTGTCATTTATTTTTAAGTAATCTCTAGGCGAAGAAAAAAAGTAGACAAATAAGTTCATTTAATACTCAGAAGCAAGCATTAACGCTGAGTGTTATGGGTCTGTGTAACGAGATTAATTAAATGATTTTGCGGGCATTATTAAAAGCTTAGCCGGCTAAAAGAGAGCTCGGTTCCCTCCAAGATAGTGGGCTTATGCCCCACGTCTACACACTACTAAGCAGATATTATACGTGTGCCGCGAATGCTCTTTAATGTTTCAGTATTTTCGACTGAGGTTGCGAACTCCGAGCCGTTTTGTTTGTGCGCCATAGTGGGCGGCCGGAATAATTCACTTAAGCTTAACTGGGAAAGATAATTAGGATTCTACGTCGGTTGATGCAAAATGAACGCGAAAAACAAGGTGGAAGATTTTTTGCGCTCATTCAGAAATTGAATTTTATATTTGCAGACGAAAGTTTTAACGAGATGAACATATATTTTATTCTACGTTTAGGCACGAATCGGAAACTACGCTTTCATTTTGATTATTAGACGACGCGGATAAAGAGGGAAGCTTGGAAAGGGTTCTGATCGAACTGTGGTGCAATGGGGTTGTAATATTATGTTGTGGGTGGAAGGTGGGCGCAGGAGTCTCTTAGCGGCCCATCACGCTTCGGTTGGCATGAGCCGCGCGACCGGGCAACGCCCGTGTGCTGTCAATCATAAAACAAAAAAACCAGCTGAAATTCCACCGGATAACCTCTTGTTTAGTACAGACTGGCACACGCGAACATTTTAACACAAAGCCACACTGCAACTGAAGTTACACAAAGCGGTTACAATATAAATATCAAACGTTACGCCGCCGCCGTATAGTTCGGTGTATTTTGTTTTTTATTTTTCGGTGGATTCCATTGGACGTTTTCGATTAGGTGCGTTAGCGTCTTTTATGCTTTTTAAAAGGTATGGTGTACGTTTAACGAAACGTTTCGAGTGAGCAGTCAGAGTTGAATGTATCGGCGATTTTTTTGCTTTGTAACTCGCTTGTTATAAAGGCCGGCGACGCACGTATGTTCCGGCGAGCTCGATAATGTGCCGTGCGGCGATTCGTCGACTCCATTCTTTTGTTATTTCCTCTTTGTTCCCTTAAAGGTGGCTGTATTGTTTTCTCGTCGGAATCGCTGGAGATTGCGCTAAGAGTCAAGATTAGTGACAACGTGACGTGAGTGTGTAACAGCCCTAATTTAGTTTCGATAATGCTTTAACCGCTACCAGTTTCGGATTGCAGTTTGTGTTACGCTTTAATTTATTAGATAAGTTCGTGATCAATTTAAAAGTTGGGCGGTTCTTTGGGTAAGAGCAACACTAGATATTCATGGTATTTTATGGCCCCTTTAGTTTTGTGATGTTTTGGAAAGTGATTTGATTTCAACTTGATAACCGAAGTTTGATTTCGAAATTTTTTCATCCGCCAATATTTGCATAATTGCAAAGACATTTTACCGAAATAACTTTTATTATACAGTAGTAAATAATTATTATTGTACATAATTATAGTACATTGATTGTATTAACTACTTCATTAAAGGAGTTAAGTATACTTAACTCTCATCACTGTAACTCCTAGCGTAAACGTTAGGAAAAACAGTGATTACGTAAACTTAATTTTCATCAGTTTATTGTGAAGTACCAAAACTTTGTTATCACAACGTACTTACTAATAACAACATCGTACATGTCAATGTACACGCAAATGCAAATTATGCACACCTTCAATTCGATTACGGCGTTCCTTGCCGCTGGGCATGTATTGAATTCTATTTGGTGATGACGTAATATTCAGCTCAGCTGATTATCATGATATGGTTCACAGTATCCATTAGTCATTAAGCTGCCATAGATTTGTATTAAGTATTGCTTCAGGGATGTATATCGAAGTACATATCTGGAGGTCTGTAGCTGGACTAGATACCCTAACGGGTGTAACAAGACCCTCAACGAAGCCGACATCCACGCATTCCGCCCATTATCAGGATAATTTTTGTCTTTTAGACTATACCTGGGAAACCAATAGCTACGAAGTTATTGAAGGTCAAAGTCAATTTTTTTTTTCAAAATTTTTATGAAATCTTATACGTTATTTCCTAATATTTGTCTACAGAAACATAATCAAAATTTTATGTATTTCGTAAAAAACAATGGCTTCAAAACGTCATCACTCAATGTATTTCATGACCACGCACATAAACTTTGTCTTTCAACTCGGCCTCACGCAGCTGTGTAGCATTCATTCGCAGGCGCGGTCTTTTGTACGCGTTACATTGCGTTGTAATGTATGCAATGCTTTTTTAACACCAAAAATTAAAATCGTTTCCCAGCAATAATTTTGAACAGAAATGGTCCTGATGATGGGCAGAATACGTAGACCTCGGCTTCGTTGAAGGTATTGTTACACCCGGTATAAGTAAAGTAAAAAAAAGCTTTAGTAACTTTTTAGTGAGAAATGTTATGTATTATGGTTCCTTCTAATAACTTTGATTATAATTGCTTCTAGAAAAAAAAAACTAATAGAAATCCTGTCAACATTTTCTAATCTTTTTTATCGCTTTTAGATACAAGAATAAAGGCTTTCGTAACATAAATCAAAACTTATCATCATAAATAAATCACAAGTTATCATCATTAACTGAAAAAACTATTCGTCGTTAATAAGATAAAGTAAATACGTCACCGAGCTTCAAACAAAAAGTTAACTGCTCAAAAAGAAACAAACAGTGTGAACGGTTAATTAAATTCCTATCTAAGCGGTCCAAAAAATACAAAGGGCCCGAACATACGTATAATGACTTACTTAACGTGGGCACAACACGGAATTATCGGCCGAAATGGACATCCCGGCCCTTGAGGAAGGCAAAGGGTTGTTTCCAGGCACTCAATAATTGAAGTCATTGAAATTCCAACCGGATTGTTGTGGCGCCGCGGGGCGGGGGGTTTAACGGAAAACAATAACGCTAATGTTTATTATAATGGCGGATTTATTGGCGATTCTCATTTACGGGCCACGTTTCGAGTTAAATTCGCTAAGGTTATTAACACCGTATGCGCCGCGTCGATTTTACTGCGCGGTCCAGCATACCGGACGGCGTAGCTTAATTAAAACTAAAATGACTCTGTAAATACATTGATCAGCCTAACACCCTTTGTATTTATTGCTGTTAATCAACCGAAGCTTTTGCGGTGCAACGCAGATGGCTATTGGAAAAGTCCAGACGGTATGATTAATAATAATGAAATGCACGATTAAATGATTGAGGGTGGTACGGTAATAGCAAGCGTACCCCGCTAAGCTCGCAATTATCAAAGTTCATTAGTAGGGGCGCCATAATTTTTCCCTTATTAAAGTTTTAGTGGAGTGTTCGTTGTTAACGGTTAATCTTCTGAAATAGCACCGTCGCTTACGAGTTAATTAAGTTTGTTTGATTGATAAGAGTCGGTTTTAAAATGTTCGTTTTATAGCACTATGTAATTGATGAAGTAAAACCGAGAGAGTATAGTTAATAATATTGAAAAAAATGGTCATGCCAACCAAAAATAAATTGAATAATAAAAATTAATGAGAGACTTCAAAATTTCTATTTCAATTATTACCACGACGTTTTATCTGAGGGAACAAGAAGAAAATCTTTAAATCACCATCATTATAAATTATTCAGTAATTAATTACAGACGGGCAAAAAAACTCATTAAGCATCGTGAATTATTACTTACAGCACATTAAATTCATTCGGGTAGGTACCGTTTACCTTCCCGCGAAGGGGAATTATAAAAGGCGAGCACATTTCCAACTGTCGACATGTCAAAAAAACAAAGGACGATCGGCCCTGCTTCAAGGGATTCACACGTATAGCGCCTCCTCGGTGAGGGTAAGCGAATTTATGTGCAAATACACCCGGGGCTGGCCAATGTGCTAATGAAAGGTAATACATTATTCAATCCGTGAATTATACAGTGGCATGTAAATCGATATTTGCACCGCATAACCACAATTACGACGGAATTATTGACAGGATGGACATTTTGGACCTCCGTCGTGATAAGTATTCGAGGTACTAATAGAATTTCATTTCGGGTCTCTCTTGAATTTTGAAAACGTGGGCGATGCTAAAAGCCGGTCAGCGACTGAATAGGATGATGAATTGTAAGTAAGTAGTTAAAATATAAATAAATAAAATAAATAATAGTTTTATCATCAAAATCCCGGTAAAGGGGACATGTGAAAAACTACCCATCATAATAATTATATTGCGCTAATGTATACGAAATGTTTATAAAAAATAAATAAAAATAACATATACACAATCAAATTTCCGATATTTTTATGTTTTACAGATTTTCGTATATAAGTACGAGTACAACCTTTCAGGCAAGATTTACATAAACTTCTTATAATTTTCATCCTCCATATTCAGCAGAAGTATGTCGAGATATTTTATTCGAAGGACACAAATGGAAAAACCTAGTCGGATGGCCATGTTCGGGCGTTGATTAGTCTGACAAAAACAAAAACTATTCCCAAACCGGGCGAACCAAACGAAGTGGAAAAAGTCGATATGAGAGGTACGGCAATACTGATTGTACGCCGTAAGCGGCAATCGCCGAGATGTGATTCACACTGAATGAGCAGCGTTTTTTAAATTATTAATATCCCAGTGCATAGTGGTTGAGTTATAATGAAACCTTTGTGGTGGTATTGTTTTTTTAACGTTATTCAATATTTCTGAAGATGACACATTTTTTTGTGATTCCAATACAATCCAGGTTTTCATTGCTCCTTATATCATTTCATCTATTGCTACTGACTACAATGTTTTTTATCTTTAATGAAAATTTACGCAGCACATTATATAATTCAAAAATAAATGAACCATTTGCATAATAAACATACAAATTATAGAAATAAGAAAACTTAGATATTTGGACCCACAGAACATTCCGTTCTGAAATTCCCGTTAAGTTATACGAAAGGGATAATAAAACTTGCGAATGACAGACCTATTGTGTTTTGCCGTGGCTCCACGAAAAAAGCCTGCCCTACGATTTCCGTCAAAACTTTCCGGTTGAATAATAATGTTTTTCTCTTACGAGCCAACATTGTAAACAAAAAGCTGCCTTAATGGAATGTATTTTGAACAAAGGATTTAAATTTTATGTAAGTTTGTTTACTGTTAGGTCAATTTAAAACAATCAAGTTTTAAATTTACTGCAGCCGTTTCTATTTTAGGAATAATTAAGGTCGAAAAAATCTATAGCGTCTGATGTCATAGTGTTTTCAATAATACAGGGATTTTTTTCCTGGTTGCGCTTACCTTTGATTATTTTCATATTTCCCTCTAACAAAGGTTCGAGTGTACGCACTACCACCATCACAAAGGACGGTGGACCAATTACAAAAAAAAGGTACGCGACATCGAAGATTTTCATTATCTCGTCGGAGCGAACCGTTCCCTTTTTGTTTCTGACGCTCTACAACGTGCCGGGATTGGTCCTGAACTAATCAAAGATCATAACTGCAGCTTCCAATAAAACTATTGCGTTCATATTTTCCGTTCCATTCATTTTACTAACCATTAGGAAAATTCCCGTTTGACATGACTTGACTACTGACCCATGAAGCTGATCAAACACGAGGCCCAAAACAATTGAATTTTACAAAGACAGCATACCAGAACATAAACAAAAACGAATCACATAACTGAATAAAATGAAAAACCGTCAGTTGCGAGAGCGTATTCATTCGTCGGATATGTAAAATGTTAAAGCATTCATCTATCCACAGTTCCACACACCGGAATTCATGGCGTATGTGGAGCACACAATCCTGCCACGACAGCGCCCTCGCATCAAAACAACGACCGGCACATTTGATTAAAATAAATAAAAGGAATCATATGATTCTAGTGGCATGTGTCCACAGTCACCAACTGGCAAATATTCAAAACGTAACAGTGTAGATCTAACTATATAAAACACTTTCGATTGAATCATATCCGACAGAAAATTGATAGAAATACAGTTAGAGCCAATAAAAAGTTGAACCGCTGAGTAGTTTCGACATTAAAAAAGAAAGGTTAAGCAACCGTCGCAAGGGTCGGTCATGGGATGGGTGACCAAAAATGTATTATCTCGAGTTCCTCCGTGCTTCGGAAGGCACGTTAAACCGTTGGTCTCGCTGCATTCGTAGTCGTTAACACCCACTAATCCGCATTGGTGGGTTACGGCCCATCCTCCTTATCCACCCATAAGGAAGGCCTGTGCCCCAGCAGTGGGGACATTAAAAATGACTGATGTCGAAGCAATATATAGGCAATCGTATTCTGTATGATGATGTTAAAGATTATGATAACAATTACGTAGTCCACGTAGATACGCCACACAAACACATGAAGTGCATACCGTCATAAATATCTCGGAACGCATATCGAATACTCGACAGACGCAACACTCTAAAATGGCACATCTATTCTAAACGGAAGCTCGAGCAGTATCGAGTTACAAATCGTACAGAAAATCTAGACATTGTTGGCTGAGCTCCAATCGAGAAGTGATCATATCTGTCAATATTCCTTGAGCATACGATGCGTTTAAAACCATTTTATTATTCTACGTGTAAAAATCACAAAAATCTAGTTTCCTGTCCGATTAGAAATCCCTGTTCAAAATCCTGAGACAGTCTAATCTAATTATGACAATTCACTGAGTTACCACTTCCCGAGGCCTCAGCAATTTCTTTTAATAACTTGGAATTTTAGGGAAGTCTAAAACAACTTTTAATTAAAGATAATCAGACTGAAACGTCAGCAATAACGCGGTGTCACGGAGCGAACGCTAACTTTATAATTCGGATGCGGCCTCGTTGATGTGCCATCAGCTAGAACACGTTTTATTGGTAATTATGGCAAGTGGCAAATCTGAAGTTAGCGGCGCGCCACGCTCTACAAAATGCACATTCCTGGAGTTTGTACTCACGAAATGGATTCTAGTTTAAAACAGTAGGGGTGCTTCTGTTGAACGTAGTTAGGTGATATTGCTCTCGTTAGGGTGTTGCGGGAGCACACAGCACGTTATATTAACAAGCTATACGAATTCCCGACTCCTTAGTTGTATTGCACGCGGTCGCCACCTTTACATAGACGAGTACGGTACGTAGACGACAATCTAAACAATTTATTCAAACAGTCGGTCGTAAACTAGAAACTCGCATGTTTTGGTATAGTCAGTGCAACGTCACCCGTATATTTACAGCCGCGCGGAGTTGTCAAGTTGCGCGGCAACATTTGGTCGACATTTACATACAATTTCATATTCATATCAGAATTAGGCGGTGGCGGTCGGGAAGTATTAGATCTCGAGTTGTTCTACTTTGAAAGTTACCGATTCACTGACTGATCACATATTGCCTCTACACCGACCGCTGTTGGAAGCGGTCGCCTTGCAACTTTGAACTTCATCGCAGAAATGTATTTCAGCAAAATTAACAAAACAAAGTAATATTTAATGTTACAATAAACTCGTGCATTGCTGATGCGAAAAAGACAAACGGAAGATAAAACAGTGCAAGTTATATTGAATAGAAACTTTACTCTTGCATACTAATGCTAAAATTTGTATTCGACTGAGTTTGCTTGACTTTTCATTAAGTTTCTCGTTTCGTCGAGCGAGAGATGAAAATCAAAGTAATCATTAAGTCTGATTAAGCGTCTCACAAATCGCAGTTGCGATGTTTTCTTTGTTTCAACTAATTAGGGATAATTTCGCTTCGTCCATAAGCGAAATATTTCATTAATCTTTATTACGTAATTCAAAGTATCTTTTTTGTATTACAAACAATCATACTTTATAAGTTGAATATTTTATTAGCTGACACAAACGATTAACCGTGGCCGTTTACGTTACATTTACAATTCTGCTTGTGTTTGACGCGATGTAAAAAGGATTAATATGAAGAAGTGACACGATACAAAAACGACGAGCTTCAAAAGTTTGCGCCAAGAAAAATGGAGCGTGTTCTAGACGCAGCTAAAACAAACTGCTAACAATGCAGCAGTCGATGTGACAGAACACAGTGTGCGCTGCGCGTCGTAAGAGTGCACTTTAGGGGAAAAGACAGGTACTCGGTGCATTAGGCGAATTAAAAAGTTTCCCTCGTAGGGCTCTTCATTTGTTTCTGGATAGAAAGCGGATGGAACGCGACGCTGAGTCACGATAGAGTTGGAATCAAACGTTTCAGGTTCAAAGGGCGCGAAATGAACATTGAACACGCTCAAAGTGGGACGCATTCGCAAGCAAACGGACGAGCCGTGGGTAATCGCGGTGATCGGGGCAGAATTAAGTTTCACCTGGTGGGCATCGAACTGTGGCCGCACACTGCATTTGAATAGCGGAACTATTCATCGATAAACAATAATGGTATTGTATTAATGTGTTGCATGAAGCAGCCTTGGGCCTTTGCCCAACTTCTAAAAATAAAACTAACTCGAATTTCTTACTAAAGAACAAAATGTAAAATTAATTATGTGAAAACGTCGCACAACTCAAATTCGTATATGAAAACGCATCCAAAGTGCGTGCAGCCTGCAAGCGTAAAAAAAATTGAAACTCATGACAATAACTCTTAACGGGATTCAACTCCGCAAAAATAAGTAAGCATCATTATTGATGCTCAAGGGATTATTCCCTTTATAATAATAACTTTCTTAAGTACAGTATTTATTTTGTTATTATCTTACAACACCGCATAAAATATTATACCTATTCAATCTTTGTGATTTCTGTGAATACAAGGAAAACACTGATGAACCTGAAAGGTCTCTCGCCGAATCTTCGGTGATCAGATACGGATCACTACCATCTGCAATAAATAATTCAGCGGAGGAAATATTAAATGACGGTTTTCCTCAAAACACCAAACATATCCCTCGGCACCAAAATCGATCTAATACCCGTAAATACTTCACGGATGGGATCAAACCAAAACTTTGTTAGGGCCGATACTTTTATACAACTATTTTGTAACTAATAAAATATTTAGTTCCGTATAAAACCGCAGCGGTCGGCCGCAAGGCGTACCTTCGGAGGCCGGTATAAGCGAGCGCTATAGAAAACATTCGGCAAGAATTACTAAGGTCAAACGTAATAAATTTAGTTTTAGCCCACAAACTGTGCGGTCAGAGATTTTCGGGGGAGCCCAGGACTTTTGTTTTGTCGATGTCTACTTTATTCCATGTAATCCATTAAGATACATAACGAATAGTCCGAGAAGGGAGGGATTTCATTGACAGCGCTCTTAACCGACGCGGCGCGGTAAAGATTTGTAATGTGTTTACAGACCCCTTTTTGTACGACAGTTCGGCTTTGGATGTGGTTTTCTAAAAGGCTATTTGTTATGATTTCAAACAAGGTCTTGTCAGATGGAATGGCTTTTGTGTTTTATTCTCTGAACCGGATCTTGGTAAGACCTTCCACGCGAGAGAAATGTGTACAGTTTTATTGAAGTCATTTTGACGTTTCTTATCTCTTCAAAACAACCTTCAGATTCTTTTTAGATTTATTTTGTCAAAACACATATAATTTTCTTTATTTTTCAGCATCAATCTAGAAGAATAAACGAAATCTTAACTTTTTATAACTAGTTAACAAGGAATATCATTACATTGAAAATCTAATAATATAAGACATTTTAAAAACTTTTTCTTGCTTAATAAAATTTAGTGCTTATTTTTTTTGCAACGTGTAACTTATTATGTCTGCAAATGTGTATGCAAATTTTACAAAAAAAACCACGACAAAATCTTTTCCATACACCGTGAGCCTCGAGGTTTTAAGGGATATAACTTTTTGAGTGTTCTTCATCAAACCAAAATGTAATAAATAATAAAACAGGAAGACCCACAAAACTCTCGTCGTTGTTTTTAAGTTCGAAAAAGATGTTTCTCCTTATAAAAATAAATCACTCTCGAGGAACTCGCACAATTGCTTTATGTTTTTCTCAGAAAGAAACAGAAAAGTAATAACTTCTCAACCAATTACAACACTCTAGTTACATTAATCCACTGAACCCGGCCATTTCTTCGGAAAAGGAAAGTTTCAAAACAACTTACCCTCTGAAAGAATCCCGAAAAAAGCATAAATATCAATGGTGAGGAGGGCTTTAAGCGGGAAGGGGACAAACACGGAGCCAAATGCGTTTTACGACACATGATATTGGGGTTCGGAAATAATCAATATGACCCGAATAAAAAAAAGTTCTACAAAACACACTGGAATGAATGAGATATTCGCTTCACTAATGCACTTAACAACTGCTGACAAATGATTGTGAAAACATTCGAGTGGCGAGTGTTTTCCCCATGTGTACTGTAACACGATTTCATTAATAACGCTTATTCGCACGCACACGAAATCCGCTAAATAAAGATTACATTTTGATATGATAATAAATTAAATAAGCGTCATAAATACCGCACCGAAATTAAATTAAAGGATTATTTGCGTACGCAAATGTAAAGTAAGTGATTAAGCGTTTCCAACACGTGCCAGCTCCCAAAAGACTAATACGTTATGTGCCATAATTACTTTAGGTAAAGCGGCGTGCCAGTTTAGGGTAAGATGAAGAAGAATCGCAGGTGTAAATAGCCACCTATTGCGCTTTCCATCACGCGCTTTCCCGGGCCCGGTCTCACCAGGAATCTCGAACTAAGGCATAAGAGCATGCGGTCTATTTTGGCATGTAATTCAGTGAGGTTCGGACTATTACAGCGAGGCGCGTTTGTGGCGTAGCTGCCTCCCGGACAGCGGAACATTTAGAGCCAATTCCCCACTGGCTTGTTGTATGAACAATTAAGTGTGCCAACCTGCCCTGTGCGGGAAGAAACGTAATTAATGTTTACTGCCTCTAAGTGGTATGTCTTATCGCACAACTCTAGAAATAGTTATACTTCCCGCGCAGACGCAGCTCCATGCTCGAGGACTATAATATTTCCACTTCCATAGAGAAATATAATAAGGTTCGCTTTTAAGATGCGCCCGGCATTGTCGTTAAATACCAGCGGCGTTCAAAGAAAAATGCTCACCACAGCCATTACACTCGCTTCAGGAACTTACCTGTAATGATAAAAATAAACATATAAAGAAACAGCCTGCTCCATCGGGTGTAACAATGTGTTGTCTAAGTCTGAACAAAGCCCGTTCGCCGTAATGAGCGTTGCGTGCGGCGCGTCAAACATGTAAGCAAACAATTTAGGTACGCCTGAGTAAATACGACTGCGAAATATCTTTGCTTGGGCCTTGTCTGAGTGGGGCTTACTCGAATTTGCTCGACGGCTGTACCTCGAGTTAGCGCCGCGCGTCATCTTTTCAACAAAGCTTTTGTTGATAATGAAATACAAATACTCTTCGGGAGGATTCTTGGTGCAGCGAGTTGTTTTACAGAAATCCGACGGTGCCATTTATGTTACTCCGTAGTATAATAAGAAAACCTTTCATTCGGATTCAAGCTTACGAATCGCTAGTGGGTTAATGTAACACATTTTCGCTTGAAATAAGACAATGAAGTTTTGCGTAGGTACCAGGAAGAGCAGGGAATAAATTAATTTAAATTAACTAAGCGAAAAGGGCCGAAGAAATGGCCTCAGCAGCTAGGAACCGGAACCTCGCCTGTATTTTAATAGCACCGAGACAAAGGTGTAGACACAAAGGGATTAACTGTATTATTGTTCTATATGGTTCTGCGTTGAAAACAATGACTTACATTAGACGCAATAAAAATACTGGCTCATTTTATGAAAAGACATTTGGCAAGTTTTAGTTCGAATGAAGTGAAAATAACGTGTATTTCTTTTTAGTGTCTTGACAACATTCACTTTGCCACTGTTTTCTTTTTGTTGGTGACTGAAAATAAGCTAAGTGGATTGGAATGTTTTTCAAATATTTGAAAGGAAGACGTATCTCGCTTGACCATTTTACAAATGGAAATGGGAAGTTGGTTACGATAGTTTCAGTATGCATACATTTGCGTATATATGCAGGATGTCATTCCAATTTCATTGAGTGTTGTGCAGCACAATTGTTTGGGCTTTTTTACACAACGTACGATAGCGTTATATTTTTTGGTCCATAAAAGTTATCTGTGTTTTCAGATTTGTTTGCATGTGCATCGTACATATTTTAATAACTGAGTTAGAAAACATTAGCTCTATTAGTATTTTACTTAAACGAGAATCGAGTAATTAAAAATGAAAATTTCGAATATTGTAAGCATTTTTCTACACTTTGAAAAATTTGTATTTGTTACATGATATGAGACTAACAACGGCATTAAGGTTAACACAAAAACTTTTCAGCCAAAATGTCCCAAGAAACAATTTCTAAAACCTACACTACAACTACACTTGTTAATGACCAAAATTCAGTACAACAGGAACAGTAGAGGAACTTGGTGCATTAGACCACAATACGTGATGCCGGCCTGCATACATTACCATCTTGTCCTTTAGCCAGACACCGCGAGAAGTTTGTCGTGGCCACGATTTACACCGCTTCCGAAATACTGGCCACTACGAACCAGTGGTCGAGGAATGTACCGAACTATTTGGAACAAAGAATTAACTGTTTAGGTTTAGGAATCTTATAAGGAAAAGAGGGAATGAAAGCTGTATTAGCTGGTATTCTGGAATGACACTTGCTTACACTCGCTTCGTCATCTAGTTTTACCATAGAAATAGAATGTCAAAGAACAACAATGTCAATAAACAGGTGATCCGAAAAACGAATGTATACATTTTATATGAGATACGTAAAATATGACTTACATACGTAAAATATGACTATATTATGGCAAGGAAATTAATATACTATGTTCCATACTGTTTTCTTCGTCGACAAACGAATAAATGTAGCGAAATTTGGTTTTAGAGAAAAGCGTGGCAATATCTTATTTACCTGTGAAAAGTGTGATTACTTGGATTGTTTCTTTTTGTCACATCACAATCACTAACAGAACAAGACACCATGGCTCCACGATACCCTTATTTAAAATTCTAATCAAGATTACCAAATATTTGAAAGAAATTGTGATTGCTCTTTTGCTAGGCGGGACGCTAGGGGCTCTTACTGTAAAAAAAGTTAGCACATTGTCACTGGATCCTTTGTCTCTTATTTTTCATAGACAGTGTCCGTATAATGTTAACTTCTGTTTTCCACGCTTTGTTGGTCTTCTTGAGCGCAGCGAAAATTTTTCTAAGTCTATGAGTTCTACTATCTAATGACATTGACAGCTGTCATACAGCTTCTAATTAGCATAGATTACATAAATAATTTTTTAGCGTTCCCGCCGACGAGTTAGCCAGCGACAAAAAAGCGCCGCAATTATCGCCGCGATTAACGTCGCGTTTATAGCAGCTACAAAAAGTAGCACGCGGGCGTTTACGTATAAACTCTGTATGTTCTATCCTCAGCGACAAAAAAATCGCTCAGCGATTAATAGCTCGTGGGCGTTATCCTTAAATGTTTCCAATATACTCCTAAACAACACCTTTTTTGTATGGTTCTAAGTAAAAAAAATAATAGCCAAAAATTATTAATGCAGATGCTTATGATCATGACCGTATCATAAGCCGGCGCATAGGATTCAATCCCACTGCCATAAGTTGGGCAGCATCTCGACTGCATCAATCAATCACTCGTGATTGCTCGTGGATATTCGTTACTAAGCTTTTCCGAACGCACAAAAACAGACGTATAACTGATGTTCCGCTATGCAAGGCAGAGGTTAACAAAGCCATTCTCATTAGTCTAACGAGGTTGAAGCACTATCTAATCACAGCTCAGTTGCCAAATTACGCGGTTGGCTGTATAAATGTGGGATTACTTCGCTAGATATTGTACAGACGAAGTAGGTACGCAATACTTCGGTATGAGATTAGGTTTTAAGTTGTAATAAAACTTCAAGTGCTGGTTGCTTATTTGAATTTGTCCTCGGTTACGACTGTATTCGTATTGATTAATTAATTAATTTAAAAATCTTTATAGTACGAGTATTACCATACATTGAGTGTCGAACAAAGGGCTATCAATTCTAATGTTTAATTTAATCATCAAGTTAATCAGATATTTTCACTTTTATATTTATATTTTATATTAAAGCAAAAAGAAAATAATTTCCTATGATAATTCTGGGTCGCTTAACTATACCATAAGATCGCTTTTAAGCCAAACTTCAACAGAAACAGAAATAAGTTCTTATCAGGATTGAATAGATCTAGGTGAATAATGACGAAACCCTTGCATATACAAACCAGCCGCAACTGTAGTGAGATAAGAACGGCTCTAGTTCCAGTGAAAAGGTATTAGAAAGTGGAAGCGTGCAGTTATCGACGCAGATACGTTTAATGTTGCAATAAAACACCACGATAAGTCAGTAACATGGGCTTTGAACTATAGAAGGTATTAACCAACCAACAGCATTGTACCTACTGCTATTTAGAAGCTAGAAGAAATTAAATTGTTCTCTCACACACTGAGCTTTGGAGTCACTATTGTTCGCAACAGACGCGAAGCACTCCAATACAACTCATTAATTTAATTTAAAACACGTCTCTCAAAGATTATCTTTATTGCTCAAAGAAATGTCCTTCGAGTTGTGTACGTAAACTTTTAGATGGAAAAAACAAATAGCTCACGATTTTGGATATAATTTCTTATTTACAGGCCGACGTCGTAAGTTTCGATCCACGCGCTGTCTGCTAACTTATCACTTAGCCACGAGCAAATTAATCCAAAAAGATTACCGTCTTAATACTATGACCCGTCCCGATAACTCAAGAGCGTAGCTCGTCCTTTATCGTTCTGGGCTCGATATTGCCGTAATTTATTCTGCGGAGAGCCAAATTAAATATAAAACGTCGTTGCGGTGTATCACTGTTAGTGACTGTGATAAATGAAGCCATTAGTAACGCGAGCTGTACTTTTTTCGGTTCATCCGTTGTGTCGGCGGGCCGGGGGTAGCGGCGTGCGGGAGTTTGTGGACAATTTCATTAGAAAACGTTATAAGTGTGTTGGCGGGTGACGGGGTGACGCGGGTGTCACCGGGGTGGCGTTCGCGGGGCGGAATTACAAGCGACGCGATAAATTTCGTCGCCTCTCGACGAGGCCCGCGGCGATGGCGGTTGCCGCTCGCACACAGGCCGCGACCGAACGGGAAACGCGTTGATCCTTGCGAAATTAAAACAAGGAGCGTCCGTGGTGAACTATAAAAACGTCCTATAAATCTTAGCCGTGCTCTCGATGTGTGGACTGCAGAGCTTTATCAGGGCCGCGTTATTTGTGTTCCACGCTTTGAAGGTGCTCTCCCAAGGTGATATTGATCGCCAGCACCACTTTTTCTTTCTTTGTAAATTTATTTTTTACGAAGCAGTACACGCGTGTTTTAGGGTAAGGATTTATGGGGATACTTGCTTTTTGCGATACGTAACATGTACGCATGCCTATTGTGTTTTAATACCGGCCATAACTTTGATATTTGTTGTACTACTTTCCGCGCTTACTTGTACTCTCGTGGAAAGCTCAAGTTTGAAATTTATTTTCAGTTGTGTCTGGAGTTGTAATCTTTATATTCTCGTGATGTTTACTCTCGAATCATTTGATATTCGCTTTGTTTTATTTAGTCTACTTAAATCAAGTCGTTTTTAAAACTATAGTCGTAACAAAATCAGAAAACCTTTTAATCTTATGCACTTTAGAATGTAAGGTTGATAAATATATAGAAATGCAAATTATAAATCCATCTACATTTATAACTATATTGTAGTTAAGATTATGTATTTTGTATTACCCTAACGCTTTAACTCAAGTGAAAAATGGTAGAGTTAATAAAGAGTGAAAGTGTATTTTCCTTTAAAAGTTACTTGAAAGGAAATAACAAAGTCTTGTTTATCATCAGCACTTCTGTTTATCTTATATCGTAGCTTGCATTATTCCTCATCACTTGAAGTATAAAACATAATTTTATTCCTTAAAATCTAATATAGGTAGAGTGAGTTGGGGTAGATAGAACGGATTTTTGATGAGGTGAGCAGTGTTGTATTTAAAGTAGAGCAAAGAGTATATGTTTCTATCATATCAATAAAATTCTGTTAAATTTGTTACAAAGCAGTTTTTTTTTCTGTTTTAGATGAGTGGGAAGGTGAAAAGGGTGACGGGGAAAGATCGAAATAGTTTCTAAAACTGATAATATAAAAAGTTTTTAATTCTAAACAGGACATGTGGTAAGATATAAGCACTCTGAAAACTTACGAAAATATCGCACCGTAGAATTTGCTTATTCACAGAACCATTCGCTCAAGTGGTTGTGTTGGCAAACGCTGACTGATGGTGTAGGACGTTACGAAATGGCAGTATTGGGAATGTTTCCATCACTGTAAAAACTACACTAAATCGGAAGATATGGATGGTTTTTTGTCATACCCTGTTTTTCATCTTGCCCAATTCACCATCCTTAGTTCTAGATAATGTATTCTCTACCTTATTTCCTGAGCAAAAAAAAGGTGGTATCAATTTATATTTTTATCCTTAGTTTTAATATAACATGTTACCTAGTATTCTTATAAACTTTAATATACAAAACCAAAACTATCATTTTAATATTGGTCGGAATACAAGTTTTTTTACTTTATTTCAAAGAAGAGTGTTATTTTTACATGTGATTCTGTTTTGTTTTTATCAGAAATAAAAATTCTAGTTTATTTTTTTATTAATATGGCATTACAAAAAATATGAAATACAGTTCTTTAAGTTCAAATCTGATAAATACTTATATTGATTTACGATTCGAAGATAAATAAATATAAAGAGAAAAGTCAGAATGGACGACGCCGTGATCTTTATATTAGTCCCAAGCTATAAGAAAATGGCGTAAAAAAACTAAGTAGAAGCGAATAAACATTAAGCGAGGGCACTTCAGAGAGTTTTCATTAAGTCTGTAGGTACTACGTTGTCTACGTTGCATGTCTGTGTCGAGGAAATTATTACACTAGACAAACTACATAATAACGGTTGTCATCAAATCTTATTATAACATAATTTTATTATGATTTAGAAAGTGTTAGGGTACTGCATGAGAGTGTTCTAACCTTTTCTTTTGTAATTATACTATAACAAAACAGGAAAAAACCACCACTTACTGATTGTCTTGCCTTGCTGCTTGCTGGTTCTTTTTGCCTAACCTATTCCATTAAAAGTAGTTATAGGTATTGCTATGCCTAATCTATATTTTTGACATTGAAAGCAATTTTTGTTAGTAGCAGTGCGTGCTACACAACTATCTAGTTTTAAATGTATGAATGTTTGTATTTTTTATGGCATAATATCCCCCAGTTACTGTGCGAGAGAATACTGCCTCTAGTAGGCGGTCTATGTCAATATATCAAACTTGTTAATCTAAATGACCGAAACAAAACACAACATAACTTTCGAAAAAAGATTTGATTAAAAATTCTGGAACATTTTTTTTATATTCAGTTTTTATTAGATTAGGTAATAGGTGCATTCCAGCAGAATTATCGCTAAATCATCGATCACCATAAAGTTTTAACCAAAGAAATTAATTAAATGAGGGCTTTTCAAAGTGACATTTAAAAACAAAAGTAGTAACTATTTACCTCATTAGATGGCGTTGATGGACAAGTGAACTGTCAAAATTTGCTTTGAAAAATAAACGGCCTGTGCTTGAAAAAGTCATTTTCATTTCTTGGCGTTTGTTGGTTGTTAGCGTTGTTTTCATGTGAATTGTGTTTTCTTTTTCCTACGTTTTCTACAGTTGACACTTGCCTGTTTATCAACGCCATCTACCGAGACTACAGTTTTTGTCATTTTAAAAAAGCCCTCATTACTTTCCATGGTTAAAATTTATGATATGGTGATCGATGACTTAGGTAGCGATAAGTCTGCTGGAATGCATCCACTGTCAAGGTCGTACAGACAGACGCAAACAAACATCTTGCAAGCCCAAAAAGTCAGTATCAAAGAGTATGTAACCACTCCGCTGTCAGTATGTCTCAACATCATCATATCATCTGCACGACACCTACAGCTGGGTATAGGCCTCCCCTAAGGATCTCCACGACAGCCGTGTATGCGCCGGCCTAGAATAGCACATCCCGTGGGTTTCGTAAAAGGCGACTAAGGAAGCACAGCCATATCAGGAGACGGGCAGCAGCATCTCCAAAAACACACAGACAGTTTGTCTAGTCGTACCTAAATACATAATAAGTAAAGGCAAGTTTAATAGGTAAGTAATAAAAATAACAAAATATTTTAAGTATGTACTTCTTCTATTCACTGTCCAGAAAACTACGTTATTTGATTTAAGTTTTAAAAAGACTCTGTAATTAGTTATGAGTATATTTCAGTAATTCTTTGGATAGGCAGGCCTATAATTATTTTTTCTTTGTTATTGTCGTCAGTTTTGTTAACCATGTGTACTAACTCCCATAATCTTGGAGTAGGTATGTAATTTAGTTTTAAATTAAGTAAATATGTTATGCTATGATGGACGACCAATTGTTTACTACTTCAAAAGATTTTGCAACATTTTTATAGTAAGTTTATTATGCCTTTAATTTTGGAACACTTATTTTTTTAATTGAAATTGAAACTATTAATTTGCCATAAAACACGCTATGCAACTTTTGCTGATATAGTTATTCAGGCATATAGTTAACTTTAGAAAAGGAAATTTATTTTACATACAAAAGTAAGGTTATTATTTCTATTAATAAATACAAATATAGCACATAGAAACTTAGGCTAGTAATTCTAAGCGAAATTGTATCTATTCATGCTATTGGACATTAAAAATCTGTAAGAAAAAGAGGCACTTAGAAGTGTCCGTTACCTAACGGTGTTATTTTGCCTGTGACAAAGTTTTAATTTGATACTTTTATTATAGGTGAAATAAGAAACTATAAAAACGTTACAACGCAATAACTCTTATTTTGGTTGGTTGGTTTGTTTAACATAATTTTCTTAAGTGTAAGTACTATTTTTTTAATATTGTATAGTCAGGTGGGGTAAGTGAAACATACTTTATTTTTATTTAACAAGGTTTAGTAAAGCTGTAAAACTCGCAATTAAAGTAGCTGTGTAGGCAATGTACTCCTCATTAAATCAGCCTTTAACGGTATGAATATAAATATCTAATGACTTGCATTAAGCAACAAAATCACGAAAAGAATATAAAGGCTAAGAAGTGTTTCACTTACCCCTGACAAGAGGGAAGTGAAACAGTGGCCAAAATAGCTTTAAATATTGAGTCAATTTAATTAAAAACAGGACAAAAGGATCATTTTAAACCGTTAACATCCAAAATGTATCAAATTCTAATAAAATAGGGTCCAGTTTCAAAGATTTATCAAAAAAACGAAATTTTCATTTTATAACATAACTTAATTTTCTTTTTGGTTTACTAGCTAGTTTAATGATCGCAGCGATATCTGTGTTGTATTGAGGGCAGTAATTCGTCATTCCTGATTTATCGACACATCGCTATGAGAATAAACTACGATAGTTTCTTAGATATGGTTGGGTGTTTCACTTACCCCGGTGTTTCACTTACCCCACCTGACTATATATGAATATATATGAAATTTATTTATAAGCATTTTAGACTAACCAATTTCAGAATTAAAAACTAACTCTTTTTTATAAATAATGTGTACTGTAATAAATTGATAACGTTGCCAAATGACGCAATCATTTCTAAAGAAAAATATAACTGTAAACTTCCTATATTTTAATGGAGTCTTGAAACAACAAAAATGTTTTGATATTCATATTTCCTACGAGAAAACATACTGATAGTTTGATATATGTAATATATATAGAGTGCAGTTTAAGTTCATACGCTTTGCACAACAATACTTAACTTCGGACGAGTGCAATCCATGAAAGAGATGTAAAATGTATATCAATTACATGTTCTAAATCTTTACAATATCGATTTAAATATAAAAAAAAAAACACACCAATAATTTTAGTAGAAACTAAGCAGAGCTTGTTATAAAATGACTAACTAACTAACAAACAATATTATCACATGAATAAAAATATAAACATCCATGAACAAATAAATACAATGTTTATTATTCCCCTAACAAAATTTGACACACATATTATGCCCCTGTCAGATTATGAACCCTCTGCATCAGCGAAGAAACCAGGATCACTACCACTGCAAAAAAAGTTATTGAAATCCACTGTTTTAATCAGTCAGATTATATCCTGCTTGTTATTTACTACGTGAATACGTAAAGGGATTGCGTTATTACTAGAACCCAAGTATGATGACAAGAATTGGCATCGACGGATCCTTCGGCAATTGTAAGGGTCTTATTGGCATGCATTACGGAACCCTGCCCTATCAACATTCAGAGCGACACAGCTATCCAGCAGCAAATATTTATTGCATAGCAATTAGATTTTTACGGCTTTAAAGTAACAAAAGCGAACTTGTTACAAAGATACATTATCTAATTCGACTGCCGCGGATACCATTAAAGCCAGGTTTTATTACTTCGGCGTTGATGAAAGTAGGCATTTTATTGATTTTAAGTACGCATTTGAAAGTATTTAAGGCTTTGTGTTCGACATAAAAAGTTTAGGGCCCGTAGTTAATAGATACAATTTTTAAGGGGCGGAAATTGTTACTCTATAAAACGGTAATTCGTGTTGAATCCC
Source organism: Agriphila straminella (assembly GCA_950108535.1). Taxonomy (NCBI): domain Eukaryota; kingdom Metazoa; phylum Arthropoda; class Insecta; order Lepidoptera; family Crambidae; genus Agriphila; species Agriphila straminella. The sequence goes on along the minus strand of OX467309.1, from coordinate 13,507,708 downwards.
TTCGATTAAGGGCGCTGGCTCATTTTCTGATGATGCGCATGTTAAGTTTAGTAGAAGTTTAAATAAATTGCTTTTGTTTTCAAATTAGATTACAGTACGACTAGAAAATAAATGATGTGGCAACAAAACTTTTCTTTGAAACATCTTACGAATGGAGAACAAGCGAAACAATTTCGAATAAAATAGGCCCATATAGAAAGAAAACACATTCTGAAGAAACTATTAACAGAGATGGGGTTGCATTTGAATAAAATTTTATATCCGTGGCATATAAGCCCATAAAAACTTTACATACGAGCTGCATTCGATTCGGAATCTTATTATTACTTTTCAACATGTATGAATGCAACTCAGTCTCCCATTCCCGTTCCTTTACTATTATATTGAATCCTTTAGACGTAGTTTCTCCGTTTTCAATCTGGTATACACTTTCGTAGTTTGATGTTATGAAATACAGTTGAGATGAGATGATATGAAACACATGTTGCGCACAGTATGAGATCTCCGGGACGTCCAATAATTCAAAAATGAGCTAAGCCCCCCTTAATGGGATAGTTTATTGCAGCTTATTCTATTGACAGTGTAGATTTATGAGAATTACTAGGAAATCTGACGCTTCCTATGTTTATGTGTCATTAAATCACGGGATATAATATTAAGACGCTAGAGAGTTTACAGAGAAACTGTATGGAAATTTTACTGCTTTTGTTTGCATTCAAATATCTGAATACAGATTTTAGCAAAATGCCGCCAAGAAAACCTCTTCATGATGTTTTTCATCAATAGAATAGGATCAACAGAATAATTAAAAAATAACGAAATATTGTTTTTCAATTTTACTCATTATAATACATCTATTTTAGGTTCAATTTAATAAAGTCAACATAGCTATACATAAATATTTATTACCCTCAACACATTGTTTTGAACACAACATAAAATGAAGAAAAAAAAGAACAACCAAACTCAAAATTCGCAAACATTATATTTTCGAAGTACATCAAAGGTAATATTATTATAATGGACTGAATTTTAGTTCACTCTTGCGCGTCTAACTGGAGGTAATCTCATTTTATCTTAAGCATTAACGTAGTAGGATGGCGTTTGATCTGACCACGGCTTACTTATACCGTTCCATATTAATGTTACTAATGAATTATTACGTATTCTAACGTGAAAGTGAAAGAAAAATTTGTGGAAAAAATAATGAATACAAATTCTTAAAAAGTATGATTTACTTTTAATGTTTTTTTCTGTGACAAAAACGTACCAGCCTGCCTAGCATGACCGATTTATATCGCGTGATATAGCATTTTATCGACACTGAACTGTCAAATTCCTTTGTCTTTTTTTTTGACAGTTAAACGTGATAAAACGCTATATCACGCGATATAAATCGGTCATGCTAGGCAGGCTAAAGTAACAAATATTATTATTAATGAAAAAAATCACAACGGCTATCAATATGACACCAAATACACCAAGAGCCATACTAAAATTTTGAGTTCTCTAAAAATACGACGACGTCTGAAGTAGTTAAGTGGGACTTTTAAGTGGTGCTTCAGTGTACAAGGTCAAAAAACAGTGATAAGATTAAAATAACTGAAAATATCTTCAATAAGTAACCAAAATGTTCAGAATTTGGACATTATTGACAAGAGAATAAGGTAGCTTTTCAGAACTCTTTTAAAGCTCGTCCTTTTTTATATAGTCCAGGACACTTTGGCCAGTGGGCTCACACCTCTATCTATAACCGAACCATCCCAAATAATCCACTGAGGGCCATTCTACGTTCTCGTTTGTTGAAACGCCAAATCGCAGAGCATTATTCTAATTCGCCTTCGCGATAGCTTTCGAAGGAGCTATTTATTCGAGCCGTAAGCCCGAGCCGACTTGAGGCTACGCAGTCTAAATTATGGTTTTGTGAGAAATAATATTTCGGACGCTACGTTTCTAGTTTGTGGTTTTATATGAGACTAGCGGCCGCCCACGACTTCTTCTGCGTGGAAAGTTTTTTTGCTATCCATCGGGAACAATACTTTTTTTATAGAAATATTATAGAATCTAGAGATGAAAGGTACCCTATATCCTTCTCTGTACCCTTGACGTGTATGTAATATTTCATGATGATCGGTTCATTAGTTAATACAGTAGTTAATGCGTAACAAACGAACGAACAAACAAACGGACTTTCTCATTTATAATATTGGTAAGGATTATTGTGTATCTACAGATAAAACAGTGACGTTTTAATTTGGAATATTGAATTTTGCGTGATAAAACTATTGTTAAATGAATAACATTAATCAATAGATGGCAGCTTTTTTTCTCAAGTAACTCCACCCACTTCTCTAATTCACTAAAAAGTTATATTTTTACAAATATTAGAAATGAATTCAATTTTTAAGTATTGTTTTTGAAATTTGTAATAAAAAATACCCTTTCAAGATTTTTAAATAACGAAATCGAATAAAAGGTGAATAATTTAACTTTAAGACTTTGATTCGAAAAAGTTTTTTAGATATTTTTACAAGAAAAATGTATTTTTCTGTGTTTAGAGAAAAACAACAAAAACAAAATTGGCTAAGTTAATTTTGTCACTAGTAATGTAATAACATTATTTACTTTCACTAATCCATGACCATTAACTAGCAGAAAAGGTTAAACATTTTTACGACCAATACAGGTACCATTCACACACGCAAATAAAATCAGAGTTAATTTCCAAGGTTCAACACCGGCCGTACTTACAATAAATTATAAGAATGAAAAGTAATATCTTTCCCTATATATCATTGTACAATACGGTAGCACATGTGGCAATCTTTATTCCGCAGAAGTGCCACTGAAGTGAAAGATATTTCAGATATAAAAACACGTGCCCATGCTAATAAAGTAAGGCAATATCGGAAAGGTATTTTGTATGAACGGTTTCCCAGAGAGGCCAGAAAAAAGGGACATAAAACGAGAAGAAACGAAAGTGGAAATATGGCCGAGTCATATTTTATTTACTGCATACAATCGGTTTTATCACGGTTACAGTGTTTTGAGTATGTGCCGTTTAAGGCTATGACCGGCAGGGTCCGTATCACTTTTTGCATATTCGTGTGTTCCACATTATTTCGGAGTTCTAAAGAAAAACAAAAGATATATCTTTTCATGGTCGGTAGGTTTTGCGATTCGGTGATATATTGTGGCGATGTGATAATTGTAACTTCATATTGTTTTGGATTTCTTTTCATAGTTTATAGCTTGCTGTAAATACTGATATAGCTTGTACTTTGTACTCCGTTTCTCAACTATACAGTTTTAAGGTTACTTTTTAAAGAGAAAGATATACAAAAGTAAAACAGCTACCCACCCACGCAGCAGTTTCAATTACATCTTCTAGCTAACGGCGTAAGAACCAAAATATAAAATTTAATTTCACAAGCGCATACAATAACCAAAGCTATATAGGCCCACGCTATTGTTTGATGCTTGCACAACAAACCAATTTAGTCAGCCTCAGCTGAGCGAAATTGCACATCCCATTGTACCAAACGTACGGTAAAATAAAATTAGAGAATGCCGAAAACATGTTTGCATCGGGAATATTGCTGTTGCGGCCCTTCCGACCGCGGCGGGACGATATTCAGCTAGTTCCTCCGCGCGTCTTTTTGATATTCGAAAGAATGAAACAAACGTTGAATGCATAAAGACGTACGTGAGTGAGCAACGCAGTCACTGCGGCTCAGACAAGGGTTAAATATAAACCCGGAGCTAGTCGAGTGAAACAAGGAAATAAAGCACTCCCAGACCAGATTGAAGACTACCTACAACCTTCTACGGCAACTCTCAATAATTGGATTCGAACGAAAGGAATTTTAGTAAAAAAACGTTCGACAATTTGTCAGTCAGCTAGGGGTTCGCGGAGACATGATCGTGCTTCATCATCGTTTTTTCGTCAAAGTGCCGGCGCCCGCCCGGGCCCCGCTTGCCGCGGAATTCTTATTACCCGCTTTGGATACGTTCTGCGTATACAAAAGTGAACTTTCTCTTCAAAAGATCTTTAATTTTCTCAGTCTTAAATACCAAAAATTGAGCGGCTTTATTACTTTGGGCACACTTGCTTTTGTTTTCTTTTACGATACTAAAAACACGATGCGATGTTACGACATTATGCCGTAAGTGAGGGATATAGATGTAGCATAGTCTCAGCCTCGGCGATATGATTCTATGAAAATAATAAAGCCGACCGTATGATAAGGCTACTTTTGCTTAATATCACTTTTCCATACTCATGAAATTGGTTAATTTTAATTAAACCCTTAAAGCTCAGGATTAATTTTTTTTTGATACGTAGTTACTGTGTGAGAACACTGTTCATTTGTTTAAATTTATTTTGAGAAAATTGTGAAGTATATACAATCCACCTTGTCATTTAAGAAATATAAGTATCGAAGTGGGAAAGCATTCTCTAAGAATACAGCTGAGCCAGTTCGGGATACGGGGTATTGACGCGGCTGACTCCACGAATGAAATATACCTTTTCATCTTGGGAATTCGTGCAGATATGCCGAACTTATATTTAGGAGGAAAGAGGAGTTAACCAACCGAACGGATAGAAAAAAAGTAATGCCATTGATCTCGTTGATTGCAACAAACGTTCTGAAGGTACGTTGAATTATTTGACTGTCGGTATTGTCGTCGTTATTTCTCGGCGTTTCCCCGCAAGGCAGTGGATAATGCGTGCGTAATAAAACAAACTGGAACTTGTAACAGCACCGCGCAATTGTTAGCAGCACCCGGGATGGCAACAATATAATTCATAAGGTTATATTCCCCGTAGGTTTGAGAGGCGCGAACCGTTTTTACAGTCGAGTTCTCTGAAAGCGTTGAGAAAATTGTAAAGAAAAATTATAAATAACTTTTAGCCAAAATTTTAAGCTTCTCGCTAAAAGTTTTGAACAAAAAGTTATTATAATATCCATTTCGTTTGTTCAGGAGTATGTAGGAATTTTTCTATGAATTGATTTAAAATATCAATTGTGTTTGTGTTTAAGAAAATAAGAAAAAAAAAATGTAACAAAATTAATAAAGCCAATTATAAAGTTGTTCTTAATCGCATAATGTTTGGAGTATAAACTTATCGGTGTAAAAAATATTGTACAATACAAAATTCGCCTGGTTTCCCTACACCGAACGAACAGGGAAAACAAGTGTTTGTAGAAACTTTGACAATATTTACATGCGTTGCTCAATAATGACTTCGAATAACGTATCGTAACTGGTAAATATTTTGCGAAAAAGTGAGCAGATATCGTGGGTTGGATTGATAAATTGCATTTATGTGGGTGCTTTTGTCACAGCGGGGTAGATATAGAATCTCTGACGGTTATACGGATATACTTCGAGGAAGGCCACGCACAATCCATTAATTACCGCCGCAGCGGCGTGAGACGTCAACCTTGCTATCAAACACCCCCCTCCATCCATACCCACACAGCGCATACGCCGAGCCCCCCTCCCAAATCCCAACACCGATCTTTTCTCAGCAATTTTTTCACAAAGCCGTCATAAAATAAATGAATTAGCATACCTAATTGTCCCTCGAAACGAGAATGAAAAAAATGAAGAGACCCTCCGCAGAATCCGGACGGATTTCTACGAGGCAATCAAAATTTAGGAATAATTTAACGGCTTGATCCACATGCAAAGCCTGGTTTTTAAAAAGGAAAGTTGACGTGGGAACAAAGAATTATATAAGGCGCGAAAAGGTAGGGAGTTAGAAGAATTAGAATATTTTAATTAATGTCAGACACAAGGAAACAAGGGGATGATTTAACCACAAATCAGCTTTGTGAGTTAGGGGCGTGGAAGCGACTGATTAAATATGCAATTCGATTGCAACAAACTTGTGACGAGCTATCTGAATTACAAGAACACCGAGGTTGGTATTGTCCTCTTCGAGATACAAGGTTCGAGTTCTATACTTGTCAAATGAAAACAATGCAATCTACCTAAGGTTTTTTAATCAATGAAGAGACCGAAATTATTGCCTAAATGCACTACTTAATTATGCTAATTCTTTCTATTTTTAAAGTATAAAACTGAATTTAATTAATTTAAACTAATTTATTGTTATTTTTTTTAAATAACATCAGTTTTTTATTATTATTAAGTAAAATTATCACTACACCAAATAAATGATGGGCCATTCAACGTAGACATTTGTGAAAAATCCACAATATTACCTTCATCACACTTCTCTATGGCTATTTTCGTCCCTCTTTTTTCGTTTGAAATTGTTTTTCATTTCGCAAATGATCGGCTTATACCGCCCCATCGGCTCGAACATTGTAACAGGATCAATCAGCTGACGCGTGAATCGCACTCATAGCATATCAATTGAGTTTATAGAGCACCAAAAATTCGACCGCGCCGCCGGTAAAATTATTATGATACAAAATAATTATACAATTTTCTACGTCATTTAACACAGAGCCGTCGGAATATTGAAACGAGCCGGGAACAAAAGACGGGGAGATAATAAAAAAAGGAATTTAGGAACGCTATCGATTGAAAGTCTCTCATTACTTTTTCGGATTTGCCCCTCTTACGTGTTTGAGTGCGCGATCGTAGCCCGGAGCGTCGACAATTACGCGAACAGTACTAGACGGCTAATACAAATCGTTCACCCGGGGGGTACGTTTATCCGAAGCTACCTTGCCCCTCCTACAACTCTTACGCCGAGAAAACTATTACATCATTGTCCCGATTTTATTTCTCTCATACAAAAATATACCGAGTGCCAACTAAAATAGAGCGTAAGTTTGTTTCCATTCGCATTAAAAATACTCGAGAGTCCTTCTCTGCAGACAACAGAGGGTGGTTTGTGATATTGTTTTGAGTTCGCGCGTTCTTTGTCAAATGAGTTAAACGATCCTTCTTTCGTTCTTGGAGATATTTCTTGAAAATTATGTAAGCTCGAGTTAATGTTGTAGCCGGTATTTGAATAAATTTACCTAATGTTGTTTTGTAGTACACACTTCGGGAAAGATTTCCTTCAGGGGTAATTATGTGGTCCTCTGAACCGTTCAAGAGCGTAATTAGTTCTCCATTAGTCTAATATATTGGCACTCTGCTGCTGGCCGTTTCACTTCAGTCTGAACAAAAAAAAGCAAACACTCAATTCGGGAAATTCGTGTTCCTAATTTTATAAACGTGCAGTTTGTGTTCCGTGCTTCGGAAGTGAATTTCAACTTGTGCATTATTTTTGCAACCGGAAGACATATTCGGAAATAAGTTGAAACCATTTTTAAATAAGCAAGTTAGTAGAATTTACTGCTATCTCCTCTACAAGTTTGTTTTAGCTTTTAGACTCTATTTATAATGACGGCCGACTCTTTTAATACTCTTCAAAGAATGAAGTTTTTAATACAATACGTTGTTGAACGTATTGTATTCATTTATTTAAATATCTATAATTATTGTTACTAATAACAGAAAACTTATTACTTTTTAATAATGTTTGACTAAAATTATTTTATAGGCATGCTCCTAATATTCGCACAAAAAAGAAAACAGGAATAACGTAAGCCTTTCTGAACTATCCCAATGTGAAGCGAGAGCTACAAAACCGAAAGTGCCGTCGAAAACCAACACAAATTACAGGCCACAAATGAATGTCGCTAGCGCTCCGGGCTTTAGCAGCCTTCGATCACCCGTCCGTCAGCGCATAACCAAATTAGAGCAATTTAAGTCAGGAAATTGGAAACGCTATCGGGCGCTCGATGCGCCGTTGCAACGGGAACGCGACTACCCACTGGCATTCCAGACATCCACCGTTTCGGCAGCCGAAGCTAATGTCGGAACAATGCACGAATCTGGACAGACAGATCCGAACGGCCCCGAAGATAAACGACAAGCGTGGAGCTTTGTAACAACTGATTGATATACGGCCAACGATGATATCGTACCTACCGATTAGGTTGAGCCGAATTCCGCAACCGCCTCAGTTTGAGCTCGAGAGCTGTTGACTGTTACCGATGTTTAGATAGCTGCCAAACTCGCAAGAACTGACTGCCTACGTTTGTTTAGCTGAGCCGAGGGTTGCCGCCACGAGAGTTACTCTTGATCATAAGTCTACGCCTCAACCTACTTTTGTAGCATAGTGTAGATATACAGTGTTTATATGGAAGCAGAAAGTTAAAATACTGTACAGAATTCACTAGGACGATAAGTTAACAATCGAATGCCCGAGTAGAAATTCCGCATTAGGGGTATCAACTGCTCCCTAGATTGTTTAGTCATTTGCAACTGAAACGGAATGCAAGTTTGAAGTCACAGAACAGTCGATTGTCGATACAAAGTTAAGAGCGTATGTTTAGATAACAGCAAGTAATCGTGCAAGTAACAGTTGCAGGAGGCAACACACTTGCGTACTGTGCCAATAGTTATCGGCAAGCGACGGTCAGAGTTTGGGCTTGCTCGACAGCTAAAACAATAGCGAATCAAGCATGCAACGGAACTTTCTCAAAGACACCCTCTTGTGCGTGCGACGCTTGTGAAAGCCAACTCACTAACTTTATATTGGTAAGGAAACTTCTACTTAAGTTCGGAAGCTGCGAGTAATTTAGAAGCCAAATCTCAAGAAAGCAACATCTACCTATCACTAATTTAACCGAAAGCCTTGCAGATTGAAAGTCGATTACACAAAGCAAGTAGGAATTAGGAACTTTGCGCTAGTTTGCTACCAAAGAGATGTAGTTTACGTGTTCAGGCATAGTTTTTTCTTTATTATGTGGGTAAACCGCGAAATCCGCGACCCTGCGGTGAAGACCAGCCGCCCGCCTCACTCACCTCTCGGTCGGCGGCGTGAAGTGTTCGGACAATAGGGATGTTGACTATTTTTTTATTTTAATGTTACATAAATTACCTCTCAAAAAAAGGAAACATTGACAATTGGAGTTGTGATAGTGCGGTGGACGTTAAAAGCGGAGCACATGGTGACATCTGGATTTGGTTGCTGTTTCAACCCTGTCAAAGCTGTCGGCGTCAAGGGTAAGTGGTTCACCCCTTAATGAGGAATTACTATGCCTGAGCTGTACCGTTAGAAACAATGGATCGGTGACCTTTTTTGTTGCTCGGGCTATCGAAGGCGTTCTCGCGAACATAATTATTTTGGTCCCTCTCGTCGGATCATTGTTTCGTATTCATTTCGGTAAGCTTTATAATATAAAATATCGGTAATTTCTTTTGTTTCGGGTTAATCGGTTGTTATTTTAATTCGTAAAGTTCACGTTGCGTTCTGTATCACTATTTCAAAATGGCGTCTAAGGTCGTAGAAAATAAATTTAAAATACAGTGCGATTGGTTCGTAAATACTAACGAAATCGTCATCAATAAAACTCAAACAACGGGGGTAATATCGGCTCGGTTGCGTAAAATTGAAGAAAGGTATAAGTTGTTGAGCGAGGCATACGAAGCAATATTGAACTCGGTAACGGATGAAAAACAAATTATTTTATTTGATACTCAATTTAAAAACGCGGAAGAAATGTATTATCAGTTGGAGGCAATTTCATCTGCCTACCCGAACTTGGACGGCACACACCAACCCACCGAAAGCGCGCAAAACGCTCGCTTGCCAACAATCACCCTGTCTGTGTATGATGGAGACATATTCGGTTGGACTAGTTTCATTAGTTTGTTCAATTCGTTGGTGATGTGTAGGAAAGATATCTCTAAAACGGAAAAGTTTCATTATTTATTTTCTAATGTTCAAAATGTTTATCGGCCGTAGTACAGTCGCGCATACTGCAGTACTTTGGCCATGTCTCTAGGCGGGGTAGCGACTCCATAGAGCGGCTGGTCGTACAGGGCAAAGTAGAGGGAACCAGATCGCGTGGCAGGTCACCGATGCGCTGGACTGACCAAGTTAAATCCGCAGTGGGACACCCTGTATCTGACTGCGCCAGACAGTCTACCAACCGAGAGAGATGGCGGGAGATCGTGCGGAAAGCTATGTCCGCCTCTACCACCGACGTGGACGCCTCAACATGACCACGACCGCTCTGCCAAGAGTGAAACGACGAAGAAGAAGAAGAAGAATGTTCAAAAGGAACCTCGCGATTTGATAAAACATTTACCAATGGTTGATGAGTCATTGGACACGGCTATGGATATTCTTAAAAGTAGATACGAAAATAAAAGATTATTGTCGGATTCTCATATTTCGCGTATTTTAAACTTGCCATGTTTAAATAATATTTCGGGTCTTAGGACAAAAATACTTAACCCTTTATTAGAATCTACACGCGCATTGAATAATCTCGGTTTTCCTATAAATGAGTGGAATTATTTATTATTTTTTATTAGTCTCACGAAACTTCCTTTAGATATGAAGTCACGGTTTGAACATAAATACGGCGGAAATACGGCTACCTTACCTAGCTTCAATCAATTAATAGATTTCTTGCAAAATGAATGTCGATTATTAGACACGGCAGCTTCGGATTCATTAAATAGAAATAACAATAACAGCTACTCGGATCGCGGGCATCGCGTACCACGTACTGGGTTAGTCACCCATGGTAATAACGTCGTGGCAACGAAGCGTTGTTTATATTGTCAGTTCACGGGGCACACTATACTTGAGTGTTTTAAATTTAACAAATTAACTAATATCGGTCGTAAAGATTTCATTAAGGATTCACGTTTATGTTTTAAATGCCTCGGACAACATAATGCTGGGTCTTGTATTAGTAAAGTCCCATGCAATAAATGCGGTAATATCGGTCACAACAAGTTAATCTGCATGATGCATATTTCGCGTGAATCTCCTGCGCGTTATCATTCTCAAACATCAAACCGGTTTTCTAATTTCACGGCGGCGGCGGCGGGCCGCGGCCGGCGCGTGCGGAGCGCCAGTCCTCCCGAAGTGCAGGAACAATTAAGTCGTATGCATGCGCGTCCTACTTACGATTCATTTTCTTCGCGTTATCAACGGCCGGAGCGCATTGATAATAACAATGGCGGTAATAATAATTTATCGACGGATGCCGGAAGGTCACGGTACGGGCAGCAGGACATACGGAGTGCGAGCCCTAGGGACACACAACATCAGCGAAATCAGCGTACTACTTCGGAATAGCAATTACAGTTATGTAATGTCGCTTCACAACCTAAATTAATCGATAATGTAATTTTGCCAACGGTTATAATTGAAGTTAAATCATCTCAAAATACTTTCCTACAGATTCGGGCTTTACTCGATCTCGGTTCTCAAATATCTATAGTTAAAAGTGATTTGGTGACAAATTTGGGATTAAAGCGACATTACTCGAATGTTCCTATTGTAGGTATAGGCGGTGTTCACACTAGTGAAAGTAATAATATTGTTAAAATTCATTTTCGGCCAATTAATTCTAAAAATATTTTGTTATCGGTTACGGCGGTTGTTTTAAAGAAACCTACTTCTTATTTAGTTCAGAAATTAAATATTTCGGATAAAAATGTAAACATTTCGGATGACGGTTCTTCTCACATGAGACATATAGATATTATTTTCGGATGCGATATTTTAGGACAAATCTTGAACGGCGAGAAACTTGACTTAGGCGCAGGTGGGCCTTATGCCTTAAGTACTATTTTTGATTTTGCGGTTTTCGGGCCAAGTCAAGAAATTAATTCGGATACTATGAACTTTGCTTGTAATGTCTCGGCTATCCAGTTATTGGAAGCGGTTGAAAAGTTTTGGCGTTATGAACAACCACCGCAATGTAAATTTATTAGTCCGGCGGACATAGAATGCGAGCGTTTGTTCAGTTCTAGTACTGCACGCGGCGCAGACGGGAAATATACTGTGCGCCTGCCGCTGATACCGGATCACCAGCGGTTGGGTGATTCTAGGCAGACTGCTTTAAAACGATTTTTGTCGATTGAAAGACGTATGCAACGTGACTCGGAGTTTAGATTGAAATATATAGAATTCATGGCGGAATACATAAAATTCCGGCATATGGCGGTTTCAAAATTTAATTCGGATGAAGAACATTATTTTTTGGCTCATCATGGGGTATTTAAAAAATCGGGTGATGTAAGTAAAATTCGGGTTGTTTTTGATGGTAGTGTTTCCAGTAGTACGGGCGTGTGTTTAAATGATTGTTTATATTCGGGTGAAAAATTACAAAAGGATATATCGGAGATATTATTAAATTTTCGGTGGCCACGCATAGTTTTTACTACTGACGTACGAATGATGTTTAGACAAACTTGGATACATCCGGATGATCGTAAATATCAGCTCATTTTCTGGCGATCGTCGCCTTCGGAACCCTTACAAATATTCGAGTTGACGACTAACACTTACGGTTTAAAGTCTAGTCCTTTCGTGGCTATTCGGTGTTTGCATCAGCTTGCTCAGGACGAAAAAGCGAATTTCCCATCGGCGGCGAATTTATTATTAAAGCAAAGTTACGTGGATGATCTCAATGGCGGTGCGGATACACTCTCCGATGCAATTGCACTTCGCGATGAGTTAATAAAACTTATGGATACGGCCGGTTATGAATTGCGGAAGTGGTCTTCCAATGTACCGGAGCTTTTGGACGGTTTGCCATCTACTCATTTAGAGATACCTAAAAGCTTCGACGGCTCAAGCGACTCGGAACTTATAAAAGTTTTAGGTATTTTATGGGATCCAATTTCGGATAGTTTTACTTATCATGTTAATTTGACTGCGGAGTCAACGGTGACGCGTCGTACTATATTATCGTTATCGGCTCGTCTATACGATCCCGAAGGATGGATCTGTCCGGTCATTTTCAAAGTTAAAATTCTTTTACAACAATTGCTCGGTACTAGTGACAATTCTAATAAAATTGATTGGGACGCACCTGTTTCGGACGATATTAAACGGCAATGGCATATTATTGTTTCGGACTTACCTAATTTACGTAACATACGGATCCCTCGGTGTTTGAAGCCTGACGGAAACGGACCTGCTCGATATAGTCTACACGGTTTTTGTGACGGTAGCTCGCTGGGCTACGCCGCAGCGGTTTATATTCGGTCGGAGTTATCGGACGGAAATGTTCTCGTGCGACTACTTATTTCTAAATCGCGAGTAGCCTCACTGAGAAAAAAATTAACGATCCCAAAGGTGGAGTTGGAAGGTGCCCTGCTCCTCACCAAACTTATCAATCATGTCGTCTCCTCTATGAGAGACCACATTGTATTTGATCATGTCGTTGGTTGGTGCGACAGCACTATTGTTTTGGCATGGCTCAGGCGACCAGTACATACCCTTCAGGTATATGAAGCTAATCGGGTGTCACAAATAACATCGCAGCCTGTTGTAATTCGGTGGAGACATGTCCCAAGTGACATGAATTGCGCGGATGTAGCGTCACGCGGTACTTTGGCGTCGGACTTGCTGCAGCATCATCTTTGGTGGCAGCCACAGTGGTTGAGTGAATCACCATCTACCTGGCCATGGGATTACTTAGAGTTCCCCGAAGAAATGTTACCCGGAATTAAGGCAAAGGTAGCTAATGTAGGCACTTTAAATTCGGAATTTGAGTTAATCGAAAAATATAGTTCATTTCAAAAATTAATTAATGTTACGGCTTATATTAGAAGGTTCATTCATAATTGTAAGAATAAATCTTCACGTTTTAGCGGAAATATTTCTATCGGTGAGCGTAGAAATGCAATTTCATTTTTAATTCGGACTGTTCAACATAAATATTTTAGTGATGAAATTGAGGCCTTGGCAAATCAAAAACAAATTAAATCATCATTGGTTAGACTAAATTTATTTATTGATAAAGATCGGATTTTACGTGTCGGCGGTCGGATCGGAGCTGCGGATTTGTCTTTTAATGCAAGACATCAGATTTTATTACCTGGTCATGGACATTTTACGGAATTGTTAGTTACTCACTTCCATAAAATTCACTGTCATGTCGGAGCTAACACTTTAGCAGCTATTCTCTATCAAAACTACTGGATAATTTCGGCACGAAGAGTTACTAGAAGCATCACATTTCGGTGTATTCAATGTTATCGGTCTAAGGTTCGGTGTACACAACCATTTATGGCAGATTTACCTCGGGATAGAGTTAATAGCGTGCGAGTTTTTGCCGGAGCCGGAACCGATTTCGCGGGACCATATTTTATCAAATCTAATTCATTACGGAATGCTAAAATTCAAAAATGTTACTTGTGCATTTTTGTATGCTTATCTACGAAAGCGGTTCATTTAGAAATTGTTTCGGATTTGTCGGTTGAAGCTTTCATTGCGGCTTTGACAAGATTTGTTTCTCGGCGCGGACTTCCTTCATTAATCAGATCGGACTGCGGTACTAACTACACCGGTGCAAATAGATATCTTAAGGAATTATACACATTTTTACGGGATAATAGTTCGGAATTGGAACGGAAATTGGTTCAACAAAATATTAAATGGTTATTTAACCCTCCATCTAGTCCAAATCAGGGCGGTTTATTTGAGGCAGCGGTAAAATCGGCAAAAAATCATGCTCGGCGCGTGTTGGGCGAGACTAAGTTGACGTTCGAAGAACTGGCAACTTTCTTTCATAAAGTAGAGGCAGTCATGAATTCACGACCTTTGTGCCCTCTAAGTACGGATCCGGCGGACCTTGAAGTGTTAACACCCGGTCATTTTTTAATCGGCCAACCTCTGGTTGCTCTACCCGAATATCCTTATGAGGAAGTTAAGTTGTATCGGTTGTCTCGCTATCAACAGATTCAAAAAATGTCTCAACATTTCTGGTCTCGGTGGAAAACTGAATATTTACACACTTTGCAACAGCGGTATAAGTGGAATACGGTTACGGAACCTCCTAAATTAGACGAATTAGTTTTGATCAAAGAAGACAATACTAATCCTCTTCAATGGAAACGAGGTCGGCTAGTTAAACTTCTTCCCGGTAAAGATGGAATCGTTAGGGTCGCGGAGGTTCGAACGCAAAACGGTACTTTGCTTCGGCCTATTTCTAAATTATGTCGGTTGCCTGTCGCTGATCCTTAGGAACCAAGGCGGACCTTGGTTAGGGGGGGGGATGTTCAGGCATAGTTTTTTCTTTATTATGTGGGTAAACCGCGAAATCCGCGACCCTGCGGTGAAGACCAGCCGCCCGCCTCACTCACCTCTCGGTCGGCGGCGTGAAGTGTTCGGACAATAGGGATGTTGACTATTTTTTTATTTTAATGTTACATAAATTACCTCTCAAAAAAAGGAAACATTGACAATTGGAGTTGTGATAGTGCGGTGGACGTTAAAAGCGGAGCACATGGTGACATCTGGATTTGGTTGCTGTTTCAACCCTGTCAAAGCTGTCGGCGTCAAGGGTAAGTGGTTCACCCCATAATGAGGAATTACTATGCCTGAGCTGTACCGTTAGAAACAATGGATCGGTGACCTTTTTTGTTGCTCGGGCTATCGAAGGCGTTCTCGCGAACATTACGAATATAAAATAATACCACGAAAAACAGCGATAATCTGCCTCTGATCCTCGAAATCGAAAAATAATATTCGCTGAGAGAAGATATTTTTTACGCAGCTACACAAGCCAAATTCTTGCTAGTAGGTTGCCCACTTATAACATTAAATATAAGATCGCTTTAGCAATCCAGATAGACAAATAAGGGACGTTTATTTTCACGAGGGAAAAGAAAAGAGTAACATGAGAAATTCGCGACGAAACTTAAGGACTACGTGGACGTTACCAAAGTGAGAAAAGGATTGGCAGACAGATGCAGGAAAAAATAAAAGAGTGCTGTATCTAAACGAGTACCCAGTATCACTGGAAAAGGCACTTTAAATCAAGAAATTCACAGTCCAAATTACGTAAGCAACAAGCCTTCTAGATAACACTTAATCGGCGTAGGCTCCAGCGATTACACCGGTCGTTCGGCTAATTAATTTTTAAGTCAGTATCTCGGTGCCGGCAGCTTCGAATTTCAAGTGAATTCCACTGCGATCTACATATTATATAAGGGTTGTTTCCTTGATTTCAAATCTCGATTTGAATTTTGTTGTTGTTTAAGGGACGCCGGTTTGAAACTAATTTGTTTATTATAAGCGTTTCATTTCGTGAGCGTTCATTTTCCGCGATTTGATTAGAATACAAATATTACGATGAATTGAAACAGTAATTACTTTTTGAAGAGCTTCCCGAGTTTAAACATGAATACTAAGCTTTTAAATACGAATATTACCATCAATGTTTACATGTTAAATCACAAAAGCTCACACTTCATATCCAACTGGATTTGGCAAATTACCTTTGCCTTAAAACCTTTTCTGAAAATGTATGCCCGGAAGTAATTTCACGTACGTGTTTGTTAAAGCTTAAACGTCCCGCGCTATAAAATTAACTTGCTGCAATTTGTATCTTTTTTTTTTAATACGCCACAGCTGTGCAGATTAAACTAGAAAGCACGTTATCTCCATAACTCTTTAGCCCCACTTAAAACTTCCTAAAGAATGCTCAGACGAAAATTCTCGCGAATATTATGCATGCGATAGAAAAAGCAGTGTCGTGACGTAAAAAATTTGCGCAGGCCGTTTAGCCCATAAATCCGTCGGTTCCTAAATCCTTGAAAGGCACTGTTGAACAGCTTTCATCAGAAAATTCTCCATTATCTGGAGGAAATCGTTACCGGGGTCGAAACTCGCCCACCCTTCGGCCCCTTTCATTTACGGCGTTGCGTGCACGCGTCCCCGTGGCCTTAGCGCCAGGTGGGTGTAGTCATTGTATTCGGTATTTAAGTGGCTCATTTGATATTCTGAGACAGTTTGCATTTGGAAAGCTCGCACGTAGGGAGTCGAGCGGTATCGAGGCATCGGAGTCACGGATCGTACGCACACAGCGGACAGATAGGTCACGTGACGGTGACGCGCTGGCGACGACCGCAAACTCGCGCACACAACCACGCACACGCTTTGCGGATCGCGTACAGTTTGCGCAATGTTTATCCGCAAATACACTAATGAAGGCACCTACAAAAGCGACTAGATTGTTAATTAAACTTGCTCAAAATGTGACACCCTTACGAAATGACGCCGTGCCGGAGCACAGTGCACGGCTTCTATGTTATTGAATTAATTTGTAATCAGAATTCTCGGTGTGCGTTCTTGGATGATATCACGGAATTTATTCACTAGCTTTTCAATAAAGATACTTCGAATGTTAAAGATAATATTGAAGTATCTATAGAAATAAAAATAAAACCTATATTTTCAACTTCCTATGGAATGATAATAATTATGTAGTTAATGCGAAAAAATAAGAACCGATAAAAAAGTCACGAGCCATGACTCCTTGTACCGAAAAATATTTTGTTTATTCAAAAGATACTCAGAAATCATCTAAACGGCGCCAGTATTTAATTAATCTAATTGCGGTTACACATTATTACATAGACACCAAAGCGATTCAAAAGGCTCCATCATTAGGCCGCGGACCAAAAGGAATAACCATTCCCTTAATCATTATTCTTAAAGACTCTTCATTAAATTCCTTTTATCTCTCCCGGGATATTTCCTTCTCTCGGCATCAATCACATTCAGTCCGAAAAACTCGTTGGCTTTATTCTTAACTCTCATAATAGGTAATGAAGGTTTTGATCGTCGTGGGCTGGCGGGTGCCGATTACTTTGAAAGCCAGCACAATGACTCCCCGGCTGTAGCCAATGTTGAATTCTGAAAAGTTCCTTAGTCCACATCTAGTAGATAGGAGGCTAATTACGAGGAAACTTTTGTAGATAGACACCTGCGCTGACTCGCGACCAGACAAAGACCAACTTATCGCAGACTTACAGGCCCCGACGCCGCGCTGCCTTAAATTAAACTTTAACCTCTCACGCGAGAGCATTTTATAGCATGGCACCACTTCTAAAGACGATTGCTACTTAATACAGGAGTAAGGTCTTCTTCAATATCGACTTGTTACATTAATAGGACTAGGTATTGATTGAGACGGCTCCTTCAATGAAATGTTTAGATTAACATGAATTAGCTCCAAGTAGCAACACCATTTCCGACGTCACTTTGGCAACTTTATCTCCAGCGAAGAACATGCGCGCAAAATGATCATAATACAGTTTGCAAGTTTGGCCGTACCGCAAAATTCAGTGGTAATGTGTTTAATATTATGTGCACGGAGTGATTTGGCTGTTGGGAAAATTAGCGCTGCCTAATAACAAATGGGACATGACAGCGCAAATTCAGCATACACTTTTCCAAAAAGTTTGTCTAAATTAAATTTAGCGCGCGAAGTTGGTGTAACTTCGCGCTCTTCAGGCTCTCAACGCTGACATGTTGCGTGGAACATGACGATGAAACATTCCAAATTCGTTTTGCTAACGAATGCTGTGTAGACAAATGCGAATGTATAATTGCTTGTAGATATTAAGAGCTACGTACCGGTCCAAACTGTTCGAAATAATTCTTTACATCTTCAAGCGTTGTGGGTGCTGATAGCCCTCCTACGAAGATTTTCTTTGTCCTGGTAACCATCTGCAACAAAATTAAAGCGCTTTAGTACAAAAACACAAGGAACATGAAAACAGGGGACGGCAAAGGATTGAGTAGTTCGTAACGTAAATACAATTAGTGATCATGAGGGAACGCATATCGGACGAGCAAAATGTGAAAATAATTACAGTTAATATATTATGCAATACTCCTGGAGAGTGGTCGAGGGTTATTTCTAAAGGAGGCATAATACATTACAGTCTAGTACTCGCATAATAATACTCGTAGAGAGACCACATTAAGTTCAGTCACTGAACTCTACAAAATAAACTAAATGTTCAGACTGGCTAAGGAATATTTTTTTTGCTTAATCTTCAAAGCTCTATCCCAAAAGACTGATTAAACTGAAATCCAGTTTATGAACTCAACGAACATAACCGACGGCGAGTTACAGGTAATATTTATTCAATGCATATTTTAAGAATCAAAGCGTAAACGTTTAAGGGAATTTCATTATAATGTCAACACAGCAGTGTTTCATCTGAAAGGCGTGCCTGTTTTCTCTTTGAATATTTATGCAGGGTAATAACGAGGTAAAAAGTATGCAACGACAACTTCACAATAGCTGTCGAGATTTTAAAGGAGTACATCTGATCAAAATGGAGGTTGCATCGTCTATCTATACCGTAATTACGTAACGACAATGCTGCAGATGTCGACTATAACAGACGAAAGGGTCCAACAAACCCAACGTTTATGTATCACCTGACTGGCAGAGTTGGCGACAAAACTCAAACAATTAACCCTCCACTAAACCTTTTTAGAATGCGGCGTTGGACTCAATCCCCATGAACATAGAGAGCGGCTTTCAATAACGACGGAGAAAAGTTTCCCCAGACTAAGATTAAACACTGGTTCATCTAATGCTGTATAAACTTACAAATAAAAAGTAAATTATGAAATCGGGTTTATTAAAACTGTTGTTTTAAATAAAATTGAGTTTTTATTTTAGTTTTGTCGTTTAATATTTATGATGTTAACTTTACTTTTATAAATAACTAGCTTCCGCCCGCGACTTCGTCCGCGTGGACATTTGGAAAATCCCTAGGGAACCTTTGACCGGGATATAAAGTAACCTATGTTTTAATCCAGGCTATAAACTATCTGTCTGTCAAATTTCATCAAAATCTGTTCAGACGTTTTTGTGTGATTGAGGAACAAACATCCAAACATCTAAACATCCAAACCCACAAACTTTCACATTTATAATATTAGAAGGATAATAATGAACATTGATGTGAGTTATACTAAAATATTTTTGATTAAAATTATTTTTAGTCTTTAAACGTTAATTCGAATCGATACCGACCTAAATACACCTGAAAACGATGAAATATAGCAGTTAAACCTTTCAGGCGCTAGAACGATAAATATTATTACATTTCAGAAAGGGAATCCCCATTACTACGAGTGGCGAAAGATAATAGCTCAGTGGAAATTGAATAAAACAAGATTCGGTAACATCTAATGTAAGTAATGTAACAGAGTAATAGGCACGGACTTCTGGGGCGATCCCGAACGAAATCACACTCAAATATACGTAAATGATGAATAAGTGGCGAGGGGGGAGGGTCGGACGTGTCCAAGTAGTGCACCCACCGGAGGCTCCTGCCTTTTCCCTGTAAATCTTGAGTGTGACAACATTCCAGAATCCCCTGCCACGTTGTCTCGTTGAATCAAGGCCCTTTTTCCTGCCTTTAATTTTCTCGCGACCTGTCAAGATTCATTATCACCTACACTCGTCTTTAAGGTCAATTACATTTACAGGACCTACAAAAAAGCGAGAGCGCGTAATAAATTACAAAAACGTTTACGTCTCTACAAAAACGCAAAAAAACTTCAGATGTGTGCTGAAACTAATCTGAGTTAATTCAATGTACATATAAAATTCAGCAGGAATATTTTCTGGGACCCGTATGATGGCGTGGGAAGTGGCTATAAAAGAAGGTGTAAAAGTGTATTATTCAAACTGTTTGTACATTTGACAAGTAGGACAAACGTTATTAAACCAGGAAAATAGACTTGTGTTGTGTGCGACGCAAATTGGAATCATGATGTTTACCTGTCAGATCTTCATTGTTATTCGTTCATCATTTTTAGGGTTCCGTACCCAAAAGGTAAAAACGGGACCCTATTACTAAGACTCCGCTGTCCGTCTGTCTGTCTGTCTGTCACCAGGCTGTATCTCATGAACCGTGATAGTAAGACAGTTGAAATTTTCACAGATGCCGCCATAACAACAAATACTAAAAACAGAACAAAATAAATATTTATGGGGGCTCCCATACAACAAACGTATTTTTTTGCCTTTCTTTGCTCCATATTAATAACGGCAACAGGTAGACGCTTGAATTATTCACAGAATATTTAGTTGTATATTCACTAAGAAGATTATCGGTAATTCAATTAAAATAAAATCAATATTTAAGGGGGGTTTCCATACATCAAACGTGATTTGACGACCTAAGTGGTGCACAGCAGTGGTCAACATGCCGCCTACCACGCAAGAGGTCCCGGTTTCGATTCCCGGCTGGGCAGAAATTGAAATGATGAATTTTAATTTCTGTGACGGGTCTGGGTGTTACTTTGTATAATAAGTATATTATATATAAAAAGTATATAAGTAGTATATCAGTTGTCTATCACCCATATTACAAGATTTGCTTAGTTTGGGGCTAGATGGCGTTGTGTGAAATTGTCCAAGCATTTTTTTTACGGAACTCTTCGTGCGCGAGTCGGACTCGCACTTGGCCGGTTTTTTATTATAAGTACCTTCACAATCAAGTAAAGGCACAAAACAAAAGAATAGGTACTGCCATCTTGTTTACTGATCTCTTTTATTGGCATTGTTATCCATCGAAACGAATTATCAGTGATGGTCATAACACAAATACGCAGGGAGCGATAAATAAAAATTTGATTAAGCGGCATTTATAAATGGGAATGTAAAGGGTGTCCCTCTGGGAGTGAGTGTCAGGTTTACCGTTGGCCACGTCAGCTGAAACTGTTGGCAATTACCTTAAATGTGGACAACGCAGCCCACTCCACCGGGAAAATTATTATTCACCGCATATCCAATTTTTGGCCCGCTCTAAATTGGTACACGCTACCTGTGATTGCCTGAATTAATCGCTGCCACGAATGAGTTTGCCTAGCCAAATTGTTTGAACACTCTGCTTAAGTAATTTTATTCTTGATCAGAATACTTATCATCATTATACAAGTTTGGCGCATAATGTTTAATCTTGCGATAAAAATATTGTTACTTATCTTCACTTTTAGTTGCATTCGATTGTCTTATATCCGCAAGTTCATTCATTGCTATTTAGATAATGTTTAAATAGTATAATGATTTATTTTATAGTGATAACTAAATTTCATATATCTAATGAAACGTTTTTTCCTAACGCGTACACAGACAAACGACATTAAGCGGACCCTCGTTAACGGGCATGGTTACTCGCAGTCATTTCGTCGTGAAAAATACAACAATTTAATTTAGTCCAACTTGACCGCGGTCGACGGCAAACAACGAGCTTGGACAAAAGCTACATACATCAATTACGGCAACGAACGGTATCCCTTTACGTGTTGGCTCACGAGTTGCTCTAACTCAATTCATAATGTCACCGCAAGTTGCAGCGAAAATTTTTACGTTAGGTGCCATTCCGTCAAAGCTGCGTAGAAACGGGGTCTTAAAATTATGACGCTCCATGTACAATGTAGCTGTGTATTGCACGGACAACTTGTATTTTTCTGACAGAAATATATTGTTTTGCTGGTTTCTTGGCTAAAAGCAGACGCGCCGTAATGCAATCATTTTTTTACGTTAATGTATCATTTTATAATACTTTCTTGTAATATTTCTTCACGTGGCTTTTCAATTTAAAAGATCAAGGCAATAGTAAAAAAGCATTATTTTATTTTATAATTGTTGGGAAAACCGAACTATCGAACCAAATTATTAAAATGTACAATTTAACTATACAAACTAGATATTTAAAAAAATCTATTAACCAGGTATTTTCGACCTTAAATAACGGATATCTATGCACATACGATGCTTTAGAACTAAATATTTTTTATTGCTTCAAGTCCACTCAACGCTGCACACCTTTTTCCTGCGAAAAAAGAAATTACAGCTTGCGAAATCCAGCTGAAAACATTTTCTTTCTCCAGTTTCCCGTAACGTAAAAGAGTGAACATGCCATTTATTGCGGTACTAACGCTTGGGACAATATTAATCAATTTTTACACAGAGGGAATTTCGGAGGATCGCCCACACAAAGGTTGGTGCCCTCTGACGCTGACAGTGCATTTCATTTTTGTTTGCCTACAGCCTCTGCGCCACTAGTCTACTTTTTATCTTCTCAAATAAATGCGTATTTCGAAACACCTATTTCTCATTACTTTACAGTCACAAGAAAAATTCGACCCAACCCAATTCGTCTTCCTTTTTTGTGCACGAGGAAGTGTGTCATGTAAAAGCTTTTAAGTGATTCGGGTTAAAATTAAAACTGCTAAACGAGCTTAAATTTCCTTGGATTTAATTTTTAGCTAAAGTGTAATGTGACTGGGGTTTGTATTGAACAATGGGTGTTCAGTATAGATAGGGGATGATCCTGGCGTCTTGTGCACACCTTATCTGCTTCACAGCTCATTAGTTCGCGCACGGGGTGCTGCAAATAGATCTGTGCCATTTGTAACAATACAGAGCTCGCGCGGTTGGCAAATGGGGATTCAAAAGCTTAAGATGCCTGTCTTGGTCGTCTTCAAATATTTTATGGCACGAATTCTTTTTTATTATTCTACCACACTTGATTAATTGCACTTTTTCACACTAAATACTATTTTAGTGCTATATTTTTTTAATCGTGAATCAACTCCTGTTGTCTAGTGTATTGTAGTGAAAATAATTGCACTATCAGTATTGTATCGAGCTCCGAAGGTATCTAATTACATGTAAATCTGGTATAACTACTTGGCCAAAGAAAAATATTTCAGCGTAAGCGTTGACGCAGACAGTGGTCGCCTATATACTAAATGGGTGGCATTAACAAACCGTTATTGCTTCTTAGC
Source organism: Agriphila straminella (assembly GCA_950108535.1). Lineage (NCBI taxonomy): Eukaryota > Metazoa > Arthropoda > Insecta > Lepidoptera > Crambidae > Agriphila > Agriphila straminella. The sequence goes on along the minus strand of OX467309.1, from coordinate 13,484,079 downwards.
GTCAAGCACTTGTAGAATATTTATCTCTATCTGGTACTGATGTTGGCTGTCTGCTCCATACTGCTCTGAGAATAACTATTGGCGCACGATTGTTCAACTAGTTGTGTGTTCATTTTGAGATATGATGATTAGTTCAGATAAATTATAGTATACGATTTTATTTGAGTAACTTGTTAAATATTTCAAAGAATTGAATTAAACTTGTACCTCAAATGAACAATATCGTAATTAATAATTTATTAATATTAACATAAGGTGACTTGTGTGGTCTGTGTTTTTAATTACTTAAAAATGCATTTAAAAAAAGTGTTTGACTCTAAAAAAAGTCACATAAAATACCCCGTATCTAATATAAAACTAAAACACAATAAACTAAAAATCTTATCCTATATTCTCAGATAAAGGGGTTGGTTTCCATTCTAAATCAGTTACGGGCGCAAACAAGTGAATGCTAAAATGCCAAATGCATGTAAATGAATATCTCAGGATTACGGCGTGATCTGAATAAGTAAAGTCTGATTGATGTGTTGATAAGCCCATGAAAAATTTAAAGACGATCCGCACAATAGCAGAAACATACGAATGAAGTACGTATGAAGTGGCTCCTATATTGCTCCTTTCACTCTATTACTCGCACGAGCCTCTCCATCCCGAACAAAGGACCACTCCTTCCAATACGAATGTATATACCTACTGGAATAGCTTGTAATCTTATTATTTTCGCCTTTTGAATTCTTATTACTTGGATACTGTTTTCATCTATCGATGAATATGTTCATTTCTTACATCATTTTAACAATAACATTTTTAATTATTTTAAAGCCTTACTTCTTTTTTGTATGCTATCGTGTTGCTTTTAATAAGACTTTAATTGATTAACAAGGTAATTTAAGTTCTCAACAGGTGTTCAAGAAGTTTCCGTGCAACAATACGAACGAAATGTTCAACTATAATCAGCGCATGTAAAGTTGAAAAATTGAAATATGTTAGAGCTCGCGAACATTCCAAAGAAAATTATTCCGCCCCCGCAAAAAATATGCCCAGATGCGAGAACTACTCCAGAAACGCTCCAGCCGAAACAATAGGCGCATTTTAGCCGTCAAAAAGTAAAACGTTTCGGCGCACTTGTCATCGAAAGCTATTCGAAGCATACTAGTGACTCCATAATGTGCAAGAGTTCAAATTTACGTGCATATGTGTGCCCTTTTATGCAGAGAGTGGATGAAAGCAAGCCGTCGGGACGCCTTACGCTTTCTTCCCCTCCGTGCTAACTACGCCTATACCCAACCCTAGGCTATTGTAAGATTGAAGACTGCTTTGTCTGAAATACTGACAGATGTATGTATAAGAAATGAGACCGCTCTAGGGGCTTATTTGAAGGAGTATGTACCGACTTAAAACACCCCAAAACAACCTACTTTCAAAATTTTTCTAATCGAAGCCGAAGATGAAAGATGCTTTGATTTTGATAAACACAAAATAGATTTGTAAATCATTAGGGTAAAGATTCCTCTCTATTAAAACTGAATGATACAAGATATTCAGAGTCTTTCCTTTTGCTACGTATAATCAAATAAAACTCGATTTTATGTTTCGAGTCAAATTATAAGCCGGAGGGGGAGGATGAAATAAAAAGTGAATAATGAATGCGGAGGCCGAGTTTGGAACCGCGCGACCGTACCAATTATTTTGTTTTGAGTGCCATCAACATGGTTGGTTCTTTCAAATTTTCATACATTAGGCAAATGTCGAGAATGCGTAATAAGGACCTAAATGTTGTAAGCCGTCACCGGTTCACTGAAAGCAGTTATTAAAACGCCGAGAGGCTGGACACTGAAAACCCTTCGGACAAAATAGCTTCCTAAAAATTACATTGATCTCACTGACAATTGACTCAATAAAGATTTTTTTAAATTTTCCTACTTCATTTAATAGAGATGCTTGGTATTCAGATTTTTATTTTTAAAACCCAAGACCTGATTTTTTACTTTTTCAAATTATTTTAAAATAGAAAAGAATACTAAAACAGCTCAATAGAATAGAATCATAATAAATTCCTAAAGTCAAAACTATCTAAATTAATTGACATCACCTCTTATTTTTTTCTATTTTAATGTTAAACTGCATAGTTTCAACCCTAGACCGTAATTGTGTATAGATTTTTTTCAATTTAATGGAATTTATTATAAAAACAATAGTCTATTTACGTTTAGGGTTATCACTTTGCAGTTTTCCATACAATAAAAAAAATGCAGTCATGTGATAGTTTTCAGAGTTTATTACAATTTTCCAAGAATGGGTGGTATCCTATCATTCTCAGAAAAATGAGTCTTAGTGCGTTCACATTCAGTGTCTCAAACTGTCGTTCAATATAGTTGATGAACATAATAAACCCCACTGAAAAGCGGTGTCAAGAGGCTATAGGATTAAAGTTAAACTAGGTTTGCCCCGAGTTTAATTATACAAAAGGCATGTACCCGCGGAACACTTGCTAAAATGTACTCTGCGGCACATACGTTAGAAATTAGTTAATTATATCCTTTATACCGAGTTGAATACTAAAAGGAATAGAAAATTAGACGTTTCAGTATCAGAGGATGATAAAATAAAACATTCAACCGAATTTCCCGAGGTAGACAAAACACTTGTTGCCTAAAAGGATCATTTAATTATTGAGAGAAAGGCTTACTTTTTCATGATATTGCTATTTACATGCTTATAAAGTCACTGACAACTTATAAGGATGTACACTTTTAAACTCTGCCAACTATCACAATCTCTGCAGAAAAATTCACCTCCTACCACTAAAAATTAGACGTGATATCTCGGACTGTATCTTTCTGACAAAAGTTCTCAATAATGAAATCGACTGCCCCGATCTTTTATGTAAATTTTCACTTAGAATACCACCAGCGTCTCTAAGGTTTAATCCTCCAATATCTATACCTTCCGCATCGACAAATTATAGGCAGAATTCGTATGTATTGCGAGCGAGTAGACTGGCGAATGAGGCGTGCAAGGAACATAACTTGGATCTATTTACAAGTGGCCCGTCTAAGACTAAGCAGTGTCTAACCCGTAAGTATTTCGAATAGTTTTTTTTTGTGTTACCAACTCCATAATTACGCTGTAACATACATATTGTTCACACCCCTATTGTATTAATTAATTGCTATAAGTGAAAACCTGTAATTGGCTTTCTGTTTAACATATTGTAGCTCATAGTTATATTGTTGCTGTTGGTTTTCCAATAAAATAAACAAATAAACAAACAAACTTTCTCGTCGCATTTTATTAGAATATAAAAACAGGTATTAAACGTGTCTAAACTAAAACATACCTTTTCCCGACGTTTCGACCGAGTTACATCGGTCGGTGGTAGTTTAATCGCGTTTAATACCTGTGTTTTTTAATTTAACATATAGGTAAGGTCATTGTGTATAATTAAATTTCAACGCATTTAACAATTATGGTATTTGTTGAGTTTCTCTGTTTTGGTTAGCATATTGCTGAATTAAGCTTTGAAGAATTTTATAGAAGACCGACGTCGTAAATAAAAGATGTTCAAACGAGCGTGGTTGAAAATAGAATGAAGGTTATATTTCAAGATTACGGGATCATAATCCCCTTTGAAATTTAATAATGTAGATCATACGAGGAGAAATTTCTATTATATTAAATAACGGTCAAGAGCAGCTGTGTGGTTTTGATCGTGGAATAATTCAATTTTAAATATTGTTTTAATTCTTAAATAAGAAATAATAAAAGATTATCATCGATCTCATAGTTAATAACTATAAATAAAGTCTAATTGCGAGAAAATGATCAAGTAATAGAAATAATTATTTTTCTGTTTTGTATACTTAAATGAATTAGTTAGATTGAATAGGAAGTATATCACTATATATTATAAAACAAAGTCTTCCACCGCGACTGTCTGTCTGTTCATAAACTCAAAAACTACTGCACGGATTTTCATGCGGTTTTCACCAGTAAATAGAGTGATTCATGAGGAAGGTTTAGGAATACAATTTATCAAGGTTTTGTGTAAATTGGTTCAAATATTACGTTAATATAATAAAAAGTAATTTTACTCATGATTCTAAATATTTTAAAATTGTCTGAAGTTTTTTAATATCCGCCATGGCGGTAATCACAAATATTTTATCTTTGTGTTAAACGCGCCAAAAAGTATTTTTAAAGTAACAATATTTATTATTATTAATATAACAGATACTTTTAAATATTGTTATACTTAATTACTTCTTAAAATATTTAAAAAGGAATAAATTTCACTCTACTTATTTCCGCAGCATGGCGGTAGTGTCATGCCGCGTGACAGTCGCGCACATCAATAGGTACATTCCAGCAGACCAATCGCTCACCGATCACCACAAAGTAATATGTAACCATTTGGCAAAAAGGAAGGAACCGAAGCGAAGCGAGGGTGGATCGCTAGTTATCAAATAAAATAGTATTCTCAGGTGTTATTTACATGTTGTTATAAAAAACTCTTAATAAAACTGACGCCATAGCGACAATTTACACCCATTTTATCCTTTTAAATCAAGAAGCTTTTATATAGGTACTCATGTTAAAGTAAAGCAATGTTTACTCAATATTTGACAAAAATACCTATTTCTTCATAATAAAACTCAGACGGATTTCAACTACATATAGTTAGTGTATAACTTCGGATCAGTAACGCTAGCAAAATTCAGTTACTAAACTATAAAATAATACCGGCCTCTCGATAGGGCTTGTGTACTTTATATCCCTCACTTGTAGCTCCATAATCATAACTGAATTGTGTTGTTATTTTAGATTCGAACCTTAACCGACTCTTATTGACTTTCAATTTGAATTAAAGCTGTGACGTAATTGACCGAGCGAGCACGAAGCGTCTCAGTTTCAGCTTGGACAAAAATGCTTTCGTATGTCTGTCGCGCTGTCCGGCTATCCGTCTCTCCTCTACAGATCGTTTTTCTCAACCGATTTTAGTGAAATTTTGTGCGTAGGTTGGATAATTTAATAGATTTTGTTCGTTGATTCAGTTTTTTGAAATATAATAAAAATACTTTTAGCCATTTCAAAAATGTCACAAACACGAGGTCTTGAGCTCACAGAGTCACTAGTATCTTATTACAGTAGGTTTAAGTGCAATTGCAGACTTTCTCAGAACACCACTCAGAAAATAATATTCAGACTTCCAGTAAGATGGTAAAGGTATTTTCTTTGTACAAGTAGAGAATATGAGATCACAATAATAAAATGTCAGTTTAAATTCAAGCCTGTAAGGAAATCATGTTTAAGTTAAATTTGCTTATTAAAATTATACCTACTTTGGAAAATGTAGGAATTAAATTTAAGCTTCCGCTGGGAGAATAAAAATTGCATCACTATTAGTACCTAACAATAGTACAGTGGGTTAATTCTGCTAATGTTAACGTCGAAATCGTGGTTTAATGGTGTTTGAATGGTAATGATTTTTGACACAGTTCTTGTTTCGTAAACCCAAAAACCGAAACAAATTGTTTTCTTAAACCTAAGACGGAAACACAATCATTGTCATTGAGTCTCGATTTTGGGTTTAAGAAACAAGAAATGTGTCAAAAATCATTACCATTCAAACACCATTGAACAACAATTTTCACGTTAACATTAGCAGACTTGACCCCCTGTTCTGATGATGTTATCATTTTTAAAGTAGGACATTGTGTTTGCGATAATAATTTACCTTACAAGTTTTATTTAAATAGCGATAAGTTAAGTTGTAAGCGATAATTTTGGTTGTTTAATTTCTTATTTTTTTACAATTTAGTGGAATAGCAGCCACGCTTTGCGAATTAACTATCATATCAACTGAAAGCAGAAAGAGACGGAGTAACGTACGAAGTTTTATGAGTGGCAAGATACTAGTTAAATGCTCGTCTCGTACTTGCGACGGTGACTTAGCTTCCGGCTTCCAGCTGACACGCCGCAATATGGCGGACTTCCGGTCCACGCGACCATATAACGGCTGACTTTGGCAACTTTGAATATTTTTCGTCGGTTGACATAACCTTACTGTAATAAAACTTTTTTGGTACTAATAAAACACTTTAATAGATAAACCTATCATAATTTACTATCCTGTCTAAGATTTTTAACCGACTTCATCAAAAGGAGGAGGTTCTCAATTCGATTGTATACTTTTTTATCGTTGTTCGCGCGTATCTTCGACATTTATGGACCAATTTTGATGATTAATTTTTTGTTCGATTGAGTTTTCTTGCGAGTTTTCTTTTCTTTATTTTTTTTTCAAATCTTTTCAGTAGTTTTCAAGTAATTCTGAAAATATTATTATTTATTATTTATTATTATGATTTTACATCAACTACCTTGACGACTTTGTTATTTATGAACCGAATTAGATGATTTTTTTGGAAAAGGGATACCTTTGTGTAGTCTTTTTAACCGACTTCAAAAAAGGAGGTATTCAATTTGTATGTATGTATGTTTCTCCGCGATTATCTCACGTTTGGCTGAGCCAATTTTTGTACGTTTTAACGTTTTCTATGGGACTAACTTAATCAGATAAAAAAAAAATCTGCTGTTCCATACATTTTGGTCGTGTAGATATTGACATTTTCTATGGAACAGCTGATTATTTTTTTGCTCTGATTGAGTTGGTCCCTTAGACAAAGTTTTTCAGTTTGACAATCTAAGCCACACAACAAAATTTGTCGAGTGTTCAAAAAATACCCTGTAGATTTACTTAGCTTCCGTCCGCGATTTCATCTGATTGGACTACTTTGGGACTGTGTATGTACTTATGGTGAAAGAAGTTTTGAAAACTGATAAGTCTTCAAGATTACCATAACATTCAAAATTAGAAACTTCCAAATTATACTTTTGTATAGTAGATTCTATAATTTTAACGCGAACTTTGCATATTCATTGCTAACTAGTAAAAACTTTATTATTAATATGGTATAAAAAGCAAAAATGAAGAACATATTTTCCGTAAGCCTCTTGATACCTCACAGAAGCAAGCGTTCCGTGTCGTCCGCATTAAATTGAGGCACAACTCAGGGCTGCAGTTAATTGTAATAACCCTGCGAGGGTGTGGGAAGGGGTGGGGTTGCGCACGCGCACAGCCCCGGACACTCAAGCACGCGTCGCCACTCGAGCGCCCTCCACCGGCCACTCATCGCTACCCGCCTTCAATGAAAAGATACCTACCGACACCGCACTGAATATTCGCTCAACGTATCAAAACCGTAAAATGCAAATCTATGCACTGCGCTCCTACTACTCAGACTCAGTGCGGCGTTCCATCAAATGCAATATGACTCGAATTATCATACGCAAGTAGTTTATCAACCGCGTGGCTTTGTCGATGGCTGAACCCGAGTTTTCGTATTCCAAATATGAATTTTCAGTTCCTAGGAATCAGAGGATGCGAAACTAAATTACGACATCCATTATCTAGCCACGCTAATAGTGGTCGGGACACGTTAATAGAAAACACAAACGATTGCGGTGCGACATGAGATGGAAGCGCGCTCGCAGGACCGAGGAAGCCCCACACAAACAAACTGCCACACGTTCGTACTGATACGAATACTCCAATTTATAATGCGGACAAGCCACACTGAAATGGATTTACAGCAGCAAACCTGCTTGTCTTTGATGAGGGTCTATTTTCAGATGCGGGCCGAGCGCACCGAAACATTCCAATATTTCGTGTCGATATATTATTATTACATTCGAATTCGGATCGATGCCGTGTTATAAAATTTATTACGCACTCGTCTCTTCGACGTTTCTTATTTGTAAACAGCCGCTTGAGCAACTCGTGGGGCCCTCGATAATGTTTGATGTCTCGTTAAAAATAAAATCGCCCGCCGATTGACACGAATAAATCTGCTACTAATTCGTCGAGTGACAAGACGAGGGACAACCTAGAAATAATTTTCACTGACGTTCGACGGCAAGAAATTTATGATTAAAATTTTAATGAGATTAGCCAGACGAGGTGAGCGTCGTGCGTTAAGATGTGTCAAAAATCGATAGTTATGTTTAAAATTAGCTTGTGTCTGCAAATATATCTGAGTGTTTGAAAGTGTCTGTAGGTGAAAACTGGCAACAATTTAGTTCAGCAAACGGATAAAGGCTTGGGGGTGGTTTGGTTTGCGGCAGATTTAGGTAGCATGTTTAAGTTTCGTTTAATCCGCTGTAGGTAAACTATACCGCAGTGTCTTTTAGGCACGCCTACTCAGTATGCAAGCGTTTTCCAGCACATCCGTTGTACGCGGTCGCGGAAGGACTTCCGTACACAAAATACTATGTTTGTGTTCAAGTTCTTTTAGAATTCCTCGTCGCAGTGACTCTTCGTGCCGACATGTCGCAACAGTGAATAGAGAATATAGTAACATACTTTAAAATTCTGGACTGGAATTATATCCAGATACATTTATTTTCTAGGAGAGTATATTTACCCATTTTTTAACGTGATTAGGACTATTAAAATTTCTCCTTTGATGGACTCTGTAGATTATGTTAAATAAACCTTTTGATGCCATTATTTACAATTTATATTTTTGTAGGTATTATGATAATTAAAAAAAAAATACTTAAAAAGCCCACTTGTTGACATGTTCATGATAATCAATTGCAATATGACGTCACCAAACCAAAACAAATGAAAAATGATGAAAAGAAATTGTATTATTGCAATAAACTACATTGCCGAGTAGCAACCCTACCGAGTCGTACTAACCGTTTTTACTCAACATTGTAGTGGCTTTATGAGCGGATGGCGTAGTTCGAGATATTTGCCGTACTAATCTCCATTTTAAGAACGGTCGTGCGATCCTAGAGCCTAGGATTAAGGAACTTGCGTGACACTAATTAAAGCGGAATTAAGGGCGAGCCTATATCAAGAACCGCAGAGAGAGTTATAAATGAAGCGGAATTAGGCGTATTTACTATTACAACTTATGTGAATTGCCGACTGGCGAAATATTTTCATATCAGATTTTGGGGCACCTGTTTGTTTGTGATTTATGTGGGTTTTCGTGTTAATTGTGACATGGTGTGAAATATGTTTGTTTTGGATTGTTACAGTTTGTAGCAAGTTAAATTCAATATTATTTATTATTATTTATTTATTTTTTATTCTTTGGAAAACCAACAGCAAGACAAACAAAATAATATCTAAAATATATAAACAGTCAGCCAATTAAAGGTCTTCACATATATATTTTTTAAATAAAGACAGAGCTACAAATTTAGCGGTGTTTAGGGTATTTACGAGTACTATTACAGGGTAAACAACAACAACAAAACGGACTGGCAAAATATTTTCATATCAGATTTTGTTATTGTGTTTTGTTTGTTGGTGATTTATGTAGGTTTTCGTGTTAATGGTGATCCATTAACACTAAAACCCACAAAACGGTGTGAAAATATTTGTCTTAGAGTGGGGAAAGATAGTTTGTTGCAAGTTAAATATTTGACAATTATTTGGACTTATTAAAACCATAAATAACGTTTCATTTTATTTACGTAAGTCATCTTTAATTACTGTTGTCTGTCAGTGCTATATTCTCGTAATCCCTTTGAGGAAATATGAGTCTAACATAAATCCTACTTAGTTGTAACTTTTGGTGAAGTAGGCAGTTACTCGATGGCCCTCAATATTGACAGGCCATGAGGAGTTTATTCAAAGTTTTCTACTTATTAACTTGCCTATTAAAGGCTTATTTACGCCAACATTTATGACGACATTTATAGATGGGCTGTCAAACTATCATACTTCAATATTGACGAGGAAAGTAACGGCTAACAGCTTTTATTTGACTTTTTGCTAGCTTTGTGGACAGCGTTATAAGTATTATTAAAATTTAAAAGCAAAGCTGGTGAATTGATAAAGGTTTTAATTTTTCATTTTTATATCCCAACATAAATACTAAAGGAAATTATAAAAACTAAATATTATAATAAGGTGCCTAGCAGATCAAAGTTTTGTATGTTTTTTATAATTTAAGTAATGTAGATAATATTTTCTAAATAAATCTAATCGCGGAAAGCACTGTAACGGTTTTTTATTCAGTTATAGCAAAATGAAAAAGCGATTCAACCCTCCATAAGCTTTTAGCCTCATGCAAAATAATATCAATCTCTTCTAAATATAAATCAGCAAATACTTTAGCTAAGTAAAATGGTATAATATTGTTTGCGTTCGCATTAATCTAAATACGTCTTTATTTATGTTTCGTAAGCAAAAATGGAATAGGCATGGGTTCTGTTGAGCGTTAGCCTACTAAGCAGAGCTGAGGGTCTATTACAAAACAGAATTACGATAGTCGGACGCAATTCGTCGGTTAATTTAATTGATATTGAACCTTATTCGTGAGGTAATAGTGCCACGGATTGGGACGAACATCGTACGCTTATCGCGATTCTTTTTTGTAATAGGCCCTCTGTTCTAATCCGGGTAGCGGCATTTAGGCTTTTGTAAATTTGTGTAATTTGGTATCTAGGTCAAGTGCTTTGGGATGGAAAGCCAATGGTGATTGATAAGCAACGTAAAATAAATGTACCTGGTGTCATTTGGAACTTATATTGGAATTTTATGTTCTGATTTCAAACGCTTTTTCGAATCTGTTTTGTAACTAAACATTTGGCAAGACTTACTTATTTTGTCTTTGTTAGACCGTTTTCACATTATCCGATCCGATATCGGTGTCGAGCGCCGCACGATATCGGAGCAAGTAAAATGTATGAAAAATGTGGCTTTGATATCCGATATCGGGCCGGACAATATGAAAGACAGATACATATTTCATACATTTTACTTCCTCCGATATCGTATCGGCGCCCGACATCGATATTGGATCGGATAATGTGAAAAAACGCTCTTATACCTGAAGAAAGTTAAGGAGTATTTTGATTACTCGTATTCTTGAGTCCTAACTACATTTTCTTAGTGTAAGTATTACTTTTAAGACGTTCAGAATATCCCAAAATCTTAATATACGAGTAATACAGAAATATGTAAAACTAGTAGTAAGTAGAAAGAAAATTGATATCTGCCTCCTTCTAAAGGGAAAGGTTTGACCTTATGATTGTAAGTTTGAAGCCATAGCAACTCCGAGCTATATATCAGTGTATCAGAGCAGTTAATACTGAACCAGTTGTCAGTTCTCAGCCACGGAGTAAGTTAGGTTCAGTACATAAACTCCGGATAATTTCGTAACGGGAACAGGTATCGGGGGACGGATATAGTGATTGATATGACGTTGCAGCAAGTCAGATTCTGTAGTTTGGACAGACAGAGGGCTGCATTCGTAATTTGCTTCGAGAATGTTTCTCGCGATTTTGGTATACATGTATGGAGTTTAGTCCAAAAACTTTGCGAGTGTGTATGTGTGTGTGTGTGTTAGTTATAGTAACTGTTTTGGTAGGTAGTGAAAAGTATCGGTCTTCGCGAAATGAGGTTTTAAACTATACGAAATAACACGTTCAATTATATTTGCAAAAATAAAGTTACTTATTTATAAAAAAACCTTCCTTATAAGTTATAATACATCAGAAGTATTATAAAAGTACAGCTAAAAATATTTAAGAATATAACTTGCTTTTTGTGCTAAAAATAAAAAAATAAACAAAAAGTTAACACCACACAATCATGTCGAAATTTCATTTCTGTTCAAAGATGAAACAAAAAATGCCACTGCAGTTTTTACAATTCATCTTATAAACACATAAAAATGAATTATTGTTCCTTAGTCTGACTACAACTCAAACACTATTGGAATAATGATTATTTTGTTTTGTTTGTATAATACCGGGTTGGCTTAGAAACAAAAAAGATAATAAGAAAAACCTAAAAGAATAGCTAAATAATTGAAAATTCAACATTGGCAATTTTGTATGGGAATCGCCATGCTAACCTTTGATAAAGAGGTGTCAAATAGAGGTTTAGTCTGAACTAAAGTAGGTATATGATAAAAAGTACTCTGTTATTAACTAAATAAATTAATTCTTCCATATTAGGCGCTGGTTTTCAATATTTGAAAATGCTCAAGTTAAATTTATTATTATGCATTGTAGGTAATGCGACGTTCGCAGGGTCCACTAGTACCAAATAAACATCGAAATGTTACTATTTCAACGAGCCATTGAGTGACAGCTCTTGACAAACGGATTACGTTGCTATACATATACACGAAAAACGTTTTTAATTGCTCTATCAGTCCCGTAAAATACTGTACGATTCAAATTTACAAGAAATGTTAAGTAGTATATAGGTATTTAAATAAAATTAGAGAACAATTTAAGTGGGATTTTTCTCTAATTTTATTTGATAAAATTGTATGATTTTTCTCGATAGAGAAAGGTAAAATCAGAAGAAAAGTGGTGTGATAAAGATTCAGTTTTTATGTCTGTATTTAACTGTCTCGATGCTTTAAAATTCTGGTTCCCGCAACGCGTTTAAAGCGATCCATCTCCTTGGTTTTCTATAGAGAAATTTATAAAGGGTGGTCTACACAGTCGATCGCTCTTTGGAACCTTCTCGGCGCGCCGTTAGGAACTGAATTTTGAATACGCAAAATCCTGCGGTCGCTTCCAGAGCGCTCGCTCTTCAATTTATGCCATTAGTAGCCTTCCGCTACTAGTAAAATGTATAATGTTTGCTACCTTTTACTATATACTAAATAACAAGCCTAGACGTTGGGCATGGGGAATACAGTAATTTATTACGTAAGTAGCTCAAGAGCGGAGGGGGAAAATATAAAACTTTTTATTTAGAAGATTATGAAAAGAGTAGACGGCAAAGTTGAATTCTTTATTTCCATCCTCGGTTTAATTTATTGTTGAAAAAGTTTTCTAAATATTTTATGTGACAGCGTGTTGATAAAAGAATCTGTGAAAGGGCGAATTTTTCGTTGTCTCAAGTTTGGAAGAACTAATATCAAAGTTTCAATATCATGCGTCACAATATGAAATAAATATTTCTTTCACCTTTTCCATACACGTGGATTAATCATACTAAAATGCAAACTCTCTTTAGCTGACATCAGACTTTACTCAACGAAAGTATCAAAGTTAATTGAATAAGTGCCTACTTTGTAAGCTCACTCACTAGTCATTTGTTTGTATTCCAACAACCCTAATCCGAGCCTTTCGACCCTAAAAACGGAGCAACAAAACAAACGTTCCCCAGAATGATAGCAACAAAACCTCTGTCAGTTTTGTAAATTACAATAAACCTTAGAGTGGATCGTGGGCAGAATTCATGATGGCTTCTCTTCCGAACGACAATGGGCTTAAGCTCGGGCGGCGTACTGCAGATGTGAGCTCTCCGCACCTATTAACTGAACCATTTCGCTGATATAGAGATATTATCGGCTCTCCTACATATAGGAGCTAAACTACAAGCGGCCAATCGATACACGCACGTACTTGAACTTAGTAGAAAACGATTGACTAAACACGACACAGTATTATCATAAAGCACAAAAGATCGGCCACGATTGTTGCCGAATAGATCGGGCCGCGATATCGGGCACCGCACGGCTTGAGAAGGACGACCTCGTTATTATTTGATGGGTCCCATGATGGAAATCCTCACGACACGCAACTTTCTTGGCGTTCACTCGTCAGAATAAAACCTACATTGTATGGCCGCTTTGTTATCCACGCCATGAATATGAATAGAGTCTGGAGCCCAAAAAGAGACAATCCTGACAACCGTTGAAAGATTGGTTTTCATCACGCACAAATTTCCTGGGAGTACCGCGCACACGCATGCCGTGTAGTCGACTAAGCGCTAATAAAAATCGAATTTCTACGTTTAACCCGTGAACGGTGGTGCGACACGCCTAAGATTTACCTATAACGCCATCCTATTTACAGACTGGGAAATTCTATTTGCCTAAAGGTCGAATAGAGGCAATATCGTGGACGCCGCGTCGGTCGTTGCGGGCGGGATGCAATAAGAGGAGCGGCCAGCGAAGCCGTCGCCAATTTAAAGAAAGCCCATTGAACCGAAAGACAAGCGCATTGGCGGCTCACGATCCACCCGCACCCGCTCTCGAAGGCTTCTCATATAATTTTCAATCCAGCGAGCTTTAAAATCGATTGCTCTTTGTAAGTGCTACGAAACAAGGGCCTGTCTAACCGTACACCTCGGCTAAATTAACGTTTTAATCTGTCAATTTTCTGGTGATTATAAAATGCATAATATTCCTTTGATGCAATCCTTTGGCATAAATTGTTACAATGTTTTTTCATTATATTCTATACCTACCTAATAATAAGCTGACAAAACAATAACACTGTGTGTCTATGTACTTCAATTAGCCAAAAACTAAGTTTCCTAATTGCAAAAGCAACATTCATGAATATTCGTAATTAAAACATAAATCTTAACGCGACTGTTTCAAAACTGCTCACTTGTCTAAAACTAACTGTAAATTAGCGTTATTTCCTATAATATACAGCGTGATTTCACCCTCCCAGATGCCATTGAAAGTTTCAAAGCCCCACCTACATATAAATTAAACCGCAACGCTTACACACATATTAGGATGAATGTATTGGGTCAGGCGTTTGTCTAAATCCTCCATGCTCTCAGCCAGAGCGGCCTGAACAAGTGCGTAACGCCAAGTGATATCAGTCTATTTAATACCTGTTTAATGAAAGGGTTGTCGTAAATCTACATAGCTAAAGTTAACGCGTTCTGGGCTTTAACTCTATAGTAATTAATGTGCTAACATCACCGACCAAGTTTTACAACTATGAGTATTGAAACTACATACCTAAGTGTGAAAGTTTGAATCGAACTAAGAGGTGTTTGCTTTCAACTTTAATTTATAAACTATAAGTTTTATTCGAGTTAAAACATGTTGGATAATTGCGTATGTTTTCACCCGTGAAATATGATCGTTTAGTTTAATAAATAAAAATAAATACGGAGTCCCGCAGGGGAGTATATTAGGACCAATTCTATTTATTTTATATCTTAATGACATAACTCAAATAACTAATCATAAATTAATATTATTTGCGGATGACATTTCGATAATTGTGACTTCTGATAAAAAATACAATTCAAATAATGACCATGAAATTGACATAAATAATAATATTGACAAAATAATAAAATGGCTGGAATTACACAATTTAAAAATTAATCTTGACAAATGTAATTTTATTCAATTCAATAAAACAAAACAATCTAAATATAGTATTAAACTTAACGTAGACAAAATAAAGGAAGCGACACAAACTAAGTTTCTTGGTTTAACTATAGACCCGGATTTAAATTGGAAATTACATGTGGACAACCTATGCAAGAGAATCAATAAATTTGTATTCGCTCTAAGGAAAGTCAGAAACGTGACAAATTTAAAAACAGCCATCATGACCTATCGTGCTTATATAGAGTCGATCATTCGTTACGGTATAGTAATATGGGGCAATAGTACGGAAAAAAATAGGATATTTGTTGCACAGAAAAAATGTATTAGGGCAATATGTGGTATTGCACCTGACGTATCTTGTCAACCATATTTTAAAAGTCTTGGTTTGCTGCCGTTACCATCACTTTATATATTCGAAATTTCTATTTTTGTGAGAAAACACAGTAATCATTTTAAAAGAGCATTTGACGTAAATACTAGACTTAAAAGAGATCCCAACAGACTTGTATATACCGATATTCCCAGATCGGCTAAATATAGAAATAGCTGTTTGGCAATGTGTATTAAAATATATAATAAATTACCTGTCAATATTAAAGAGATTAGTTCCAATACTGCATTTAAAAACAAGTTGTTTAAATGGTTAAATGAAAATAACTTTTATGATGTGCGAGAATTGTTTGACTTAAAGACGTAATTAATATAAAATAAGTATCTTTTCAATAGTATATGTTTAGTGTGCTTGATGACATTGTACGCCTTTAATAGGTTAATTGTGAGGGACTCCACTAAATTTAGTTTAATAAGACCGTTATGTAACCACAATTAGAACAATAAAGAGATTATTTGATTTGAATAAATTATTATACCTAGCATTTCGCACACGAGGTAATTTGCTTGATTAATTTTTGTAACATTGGAATTTGGGTTTAGTAATGATGTTTTAGTGCTTCCATGTTGCAATTTCGAACAATGTTTTGTTTATATTTTTTGACAAATTAACGAGAAAGTTAATAGTGCAATAACATTCCCTATTTTTTCAGTAATTAATTCCGATATAAAGTTTTTGTGACTAAAATAACATCAACAAACTTTTACGATAAAAGAACGATTTCCTTAAAATGTTTACCCAAACAATTGTTGCGGATTGCCAAATATTTCGGCCTTATCTAGACACGAATATCGAACTAAATCAGAATTGCTATCAAGAAATATGAATTGACTGCGCATTCGCACGCAGCAAACAGTAACGCAGATACTATTTCTGGAACCTTCTAAGACAACAACCGGCAAAGGACGTATCGAACTAAAATTGTGTGAACAAAATTAGATTCGATGTCATTATAATATCAAGTAGGAATGTTTCAATTTCAATGTGACTGGAATTAACATAGTGGTTCTGATAATCTACAAGTTATCAGAACTCGCCAAGGCGCATGGTAGATTTCAGGACATTACATGATTTTGGGACTGCTCCTTTGGTGTTTTGGCTGTTTTTCGCAGCAACTGTAAGAAATGTCGCTTCAAAATTAGAATTATTTTTAAAGGTTTTTGAAATTGGTAATTGTTATCGTATGAAACGTCACTTTACAGGATGGCACTTAACAACATGTTGATTTGGACCAATGACAACAACGTCCAATAACAACGCAGATTTCGAGCTACGGTGTTGCCAGTTGTATGTCACGTTCTTCTTTCTACATGACACCATTTTTGAGGTTATGGGCAAACATCTTTTTATAACTGAAGCGTCGTTTGACAGTTCCTTGTGTTTTTGTCTAATTGTTTATGTTCTGGAAATCCTCAGACATATTTAATTTCAGTTGGTTAAATTTTGTTGGCAAAATTATTTGTTTATTTTTTATTAAAATTGATATTGATGATATTTTATGATATTTCATGGTTCGTTAAGAATTTTGTAAAACGGAACGTTTTGGAAGAAATATGTAAGCGCAGAAAGGGCAACCCCGACCCAAGCTAGCAGCTCCTCCAGGAAAGAACTGTCAGTTTGACATTTGGGATTTCTTCCAAATTTTAAACATTTTTGATATGGCACTTTGTTGTTATACTGTTGCTACTTTTTAATGTCATGACTTTATAGACAGACTGTATTTTGTGATGTAAGCCCGAGACCGATTGGTTTCTTACAGCATTTCGTGAATTATGTGAGTTTTTTATATGATTTTGATATATTTTTTTTCGTCAGGCACTGAGACCTAAGTAAGAGAAAGAGATAGCTGATATTAATGCAAATCAGAAACTTTACTGAACATTTGGGTACCTGGTGAGTAAGTGTTTTGACTTCCGCCGCCATGCACAACATGATCAATCCTCTTGCTAGGTTTTCAAAATATTAATTTCGAGGTTGCTAATCATACACGTTTTGTTTCAGCAACGGGATTTATTTATTTAATTTCAACAGATTTCTTTTAAAATCTTTTGTCCGATCGACTGGATTTACCACGGGCCACGTCACCTGTTCTGACTGGTTGCTGACTCCATCTACTTTTCTGCAACCAAAGAATCTCAGGGAGCACGGAATATTTACCCCCAAGTACGAGTTCCTATGACATAGTAAGGCACACGAGGTCGGTGCATCTTCCCACTTTATTTTTTGTTACTGCGAACTGTGGTATTTCCAAGTTTTGATTTAGTACAGTAACTTTTAACTTTGCAACCCAACGCACACACCAACCAAACAGAATCCATATAACGAACCCTATTGCTAGCTAGTTTTGTATCTTTCTTTGTTTTAAGGTGTAAACCTGGTTAATTATTAGTAATATATATAGACCGTTCAATCCATAACATCTTCAATTTACCACCCATTAGTTTATTTTATTTTGCCCCGTGGCTCACTCGGGCAATATTCAAAGAGGACTACGTGGCACAGTAATAACTATAGTACCTATAGTTAGTTTGACATAGCTTTCGGTATTTACACATTCACTACCTATAATAATACACATCACTACAATACAAACATTGCGTCTTTATTATAATTTAATTTTTGGCTTAGTTAATTTCTTAATTGTATTTCGTAACTGACTCTTGAAAAAAAAAATAAGTGGTTATTTATTTTATTCCAAGAAAATTTATCTAACGAGTGGCAATTTTGCGGTTCCAATAAATTATTATTGTTTTTTTTATGTAAGATTAAAAGTTAATAATAGTGAAGTGAATAATAGTATAGCTTAGCTACAGTTTACAATATTAGAAAGGACTATTATTAAATAGGTTCGTTTACTGATATTATCATGTTTGAATAATTAATTCAATGACAACTTGATAAGCAATTTAAAACACTCAAAGCGTACTACTGGCTTTGTATCTTTGAGGGACTTCTAATATTTTTCTTTATGTTGCCAACTGAAATATTCTGACAAGTCATGATTAAAAGGCCTACAAACAATCGAATTATGAATAAAACATTGTAGTACAAATTTAAATTGTTGATATGTCAGACTTTGATAACCACAATTGTGTATCAACAAATAAAACAGTATAAACACTAAGTAAATACATTTACGTCTTCAAATATTAACACGTGTAGTAATAAGATTTGGATCCAATTTGTGTCTAAAAACGTGAAGATATCGAAGCTTAGCCACCATAAACACGGAAATCGCGTGAATTAATAACGAACAAACCACATCCCTTAACGCCCTAGGGAGCCACTGGGCATATTATAAGCTTTCTAACAAACTACAAGTAATTACAACAAGAACAACCTCCATTACTACCTCAAACAGCTTAAGGCTGTGTCGGTTGTTTTATATTCAACTAGGGCCAATTAGAAAGCAAACATTTGTTAAAACGACAATTTGTTGGTCTTGCGTGTTAGCCTTATGATCCTACACTTATACGAATGACTTTAAAATGAATGTACTAAAGTTTTTACAGGTTAAATGTGAATGAGTTGTACATTTTGTTTTGAATTATTAATGGCATTGTTTCAATTTTTATGTGGTTTAAAATTGACTTCTAAATTAAAGGAGATAATGTTGAATCCAATAAGTGTTCTAATATACACTGGCCTGCAAAAGTAAGTATCACACTTTTCAATTTGTTTTTTCTTAACTATAGAAGTTTTGACGCACAAACCCGTCATAAAATATATAAATATTTTGGACAACATCATCATCAAACTCCGATTCCAAAATAGTGTACTTGTGTTATGGAAATACTAGACTAGACACTTAGACTGTGTCTATATAGGTGTTTGTGGTAGGAGTGTTGTCGGGATCATACTCGGCACCTCAGAGATGACGACATCATGAAAACCAATGTACAAGCCCCACTCGACCACGGAGTTTATCATTTTAAAAGTGATTTCTATGTGAAAGGAGATAAGTTGAAATCCAATAAGCCAGCTAATGTACATTGCGAAGTTTCGACGCACAAAGCCGTCAATGAGAGCCGATATATCATACCACGTAGCGACAGAGTTAGGTGTGCGTAAGACATTTAACTTTCATCTATCATCGTTCACTCAGTTCGATCATTAGCCATGTTTGCTCTCTGCTAAGACAGGAACACCAAATTGCTGTTAGTGGAGTAGGATTTCCCAGTTGATGTCACTACTCTCGTTTGTGACAATTTATATGTTACTGGGCCTGTATTAATCTTTATACATACAAATAGCTATTGATTTTAAAAAGTTATCAGGGGTCAATTGCATAACAAAATACAAGCTAATATTATTAGTGATTTTCCATAGAAATTCTCTAATAATATTAGCTTGTAATTTGTTATGCAATATGCCCCAGGTAACTTTTTGCGACTTTTTGCTAACTTTGGCGACCACGCACCGGACGGCGCTCCGTGGGTAGGCCCCCGACAAGGTGGACCGACGATCTGGTGAAGGTCGCGGGAAGCCGCTGGATGCGGGCAGCGCAGGACCGATCGTGCAAGTGCATTTTCATTTAAATAGGTATATTTAAAATATTATTTGAAAATTTCCATCAAAAATGTAAAAATATCAACATAAAATCAGAATGGTGCTTAGCCATTTTCGACCTTATTTGTTTGCGTTACAATATTCAGGACCGCACGTGGAATAAATATTATCAGACAATGCAGAAATGCAAGTAAAAATGAAAAATAAATTATTCTAATGATTTCTTTGTAGTTATTCCTTTTGAATATCTTTTAAGTTTAGTAATCCACAAATAATTAGGTAAAATGTATTTACCCACTTGTTGTTATCAAATATCAATTAGTCGATTTTTAAGCATTTTTTTCTCTCTTAAAATCGGGTGAATTATTTGCTGGCCTGGCTGTGGTTGTAAAAATCTTATAGGTATGCGGGTAAAAATATCAAATCCAAAAGATTTTTTTTCAACGGAGAGATGAATAATCGCTCCGTTGAATAAATTGCAAAAGTTTTAAATATTTATATCGAGTTATGGCTGGGTATTAACAAATTTGAAATAACGAAAATCGATATACACTACTTGTACATAAATTATCAATCAATCATAAATGATCATAAAACATATCGGTATTCAAAATTTGAACAAAACAATACTTTGATTATCAAGTACAACCACAGAATAAAAAAAACTAGTTCTATGTTCTGTTAGTACAACAATAAGCAACAGGATTAACATATTTTGCAGGATGTCAGTCAAGGTCAAGGTCTTTTGTTAGGCAGTTTTTATATTTTTATTGTTATTGTTTTATTTTATTAATATTAAGCACTTAATTAAAAGAAATTTGCAATTATTAATATTTTATTAACATTATATGGCAAATGTATAGTAAATTTTGTGCAAGATTTTTTTTATTAAAAATACAACAAGTGGTAATTGAAGTTAAAGGTACCTATAGAAAATGATTAAAATATTATTATGAAAGAAAACTAATGATTTTACTTTAAAAATATAATACTCGTATTAATAAATCTATAGAATGAATCATGTTTCATTTATAAAAAATATGGTCTTGTCACACTCAGTATCTGTCAAAAGCAATAAACAAGTATCACAGATCAATCTTACTGCAACGCCATATATTTTCGAAGTCATATCAGTCACCGGAGAGCAAACAAACATTATATAAAATACGTCCTGTTATGAATGCCATCAATTTTTCGTATATTGAGTTCTAGTCTGAAGGCTTATTTATTTTTTTCTCTTGCCTCCATAAGAAAGGCGGCGTGACACGATTTCAATCCGGACGCATTCGTGCGTTAAAATTTTCGTACAACGCTGTGGCTAGAACGTACAGTCAGCCTCAGAAATAGGTGAACAACTTACTTAGTACTTTGTCCAACCAGCTATATCGCTTGTTCAAAGAGTTACGACCGATAAGATTGAATAATTAGCGCAACATTAAATACTAAAATGTTCACCTAAATATTTGTGAGACTGACTGTACATTCTCGGTCTCAGCCGTACCATCAAAAATTCTATTCATTGGTAGTGTTTTTAATGACAGGTAAACTTGTTTTGGACTGTGATTAGTTATATTAAATAGACGTTAACTAACTTTTTTACATTCAAAAAATATACTTGTAGTCTTGTAATTGGAATCGTATTTTCATTTACATTTAGACAATGTATCTTATACATAAAACATTGTTTTGAAAACCTCTATGTATAATCTATGTATTATAAAAATGAGTTGTTTTTTAAAATCTTACAATTTCCACCTAAACATTATGTATTATAAATAACTTATATTTTAATAAACAAACACAAAAACAACAATTCCGTTATCACATTAGGTACCTATTCATAGTGCTGTCGCTGCCAGATGTGACGAACTATAAAAACCAACAATCTTACAAAACCTATTTCGTTATCATGAGAGTCCATACTCATAACCCTGTTTTACTGCAGATGTGACGTACTATACCTAACAATCGGTCTAAACTTGGCACTATCCTCCTATGCAGGTGGATGGCCAACCCCCCTTGATTGTATGCCAATTTCGGGGACTAAATAACAATGTTACAGGTAAACACTGGAATGTAAATCTTTGGAATGCATTCAATAAGGATAACAGCTTTGGCAATAGTCAAAAATGCACAAATCTTTTTCGTTTTCTTTACTTTGTTGCAAAGTGGAAAAGTAATGTATTTCTATTATTCGTATTATATGAACAGAACATTGTGTTGTTTCAGAATAACTTTGTTTTTTTTAATTTAAAGGAAAAGGAAAAATGTAAATGCTTTTAAATCGTTAAAAAGGAAGTAAATTATATTTTATGATAATAATATTATAATATGAGACACAAGTGTGAGACATTTATTATTACTTTTGAAATAAATTAAACAAAATATTCGGGTTTGTCCCTAGACCCTTCGATCGTTTTTTTTGCATTCCATGAAAGTTCAATTTATTTGTTTACTGCAATAAAAAATACAAAAACAGTATACAGACCCCTTTGCCGTAGTTTTCCATTAAATAGCTACTGGCGTAATTTAAGAAAAAGTAGGTAAACT
Source organism: Agriphila straminella (assembly GCA_950108535.1). Taxonomy (NCBI): domain Eukaryota; kingdom Metazoa; phylum Arthropoda; class Insecta; order Lepidoptera; family Crambidae; genus Agriphila; species Agriphila straminella. Next base: position 13,461,432 of record OX467309.1, on the reverse strand, counting down.
TGAACCATTCACAGTTAATATCACCGTTACATGCGATTCCACAATTTTATTTCTAGCTATTAGTGTTGTGAGTCTTATCTTATCGCAATATTTAGGCATAAAAACAAAATTTGTGGTTGTTTTTCGTCTATTTATCGTCCGGAGTGCAATAACGGTGGATCCGTCATTAGTGTCTTTATGAATATAACAGGTCGATTGATCTGTTTGTTGTTTTTAGTGAGGGAGGGAGCGACACGACGGCGCCGCCCAGCGATAGGAACCACTTGCGGCTGGGGCAATGTGCAACGGACGCGCGCACTCTTAACTTTACCAAACTTCCCGAAATAAACTTTTTAGAACACGCGTCACAGGCGGCGCGGCGTCGTTTTGCTGTACTAACCCTGAGAGGTGTGCAGGTCGGTTCCGTTTGAGTCGGCTGCGGGATCACTCTCGCGGTCGCGATCGGAAGCACTGACTTGATCACTTTGGACATGTACGGAGACACTGTTTGGTCGCGCGGCGCGGGCCGGCGTGTGCGCGAGAGGTGGCGCGGTAGTGCGGTGCGACGCGGGTGACGAGCGACGATGCCGCTGCGAGTGTGCCCGCGGCGCCGCGCGCCCGCCGGCCGCCGCCTCCGCGCACGCGCCGCCCGCCCAACGCCCGCCCCCCGCATCGACCGCCACCACCCACCCCCCACCACACTTCACCCGACTGTTTTTCTCTCCCGACCGGGGGACGCACCTGATTTTTTCCGTGATATTTTTTCCCTCCCTTCTCTTCGCGACGCGATCCGTTCGCTTTCATTACGGTTTCGAGTTTGATTTATCACCGCGGCGGGTCTGAAATATTCTTACTATGGTGGTGTCGAACGCTCACCTAACAATTAGCATCGATTGATCTAAATTAGTGGACTGCCAAAAAATAAACTTGAATTTATCTGAATTTTATATCTTGATATATTTTCTCTTAAGATTTTATTTGAAGTAAATAGGTATTTAAAACACTTTTATCTTTCTTCGTACCTAATAAACTAGTAATACAAAAATCTAATAATTTTGTTAGTAATCCAAGGTCTGAGTATACGAACCTTCAATAGGCCCACAAAGTCTATTGTAACGTCAATCAGGTGATAAATCGATCAGCCATATCGTGTATCTTGGGCTTAAGTTTACAATCGTAGCACCGTGCCTCCGTAGTCGGCTACGGCGTAGTTCGCATCTGACCGCAAGTGACGAACGCTCCGATTGCTATTCACGGCCACGATTTCCTGCATTCCCTTCAACTTAACGTATTTGGCGGCGATTCAATTTTAATGTTTTATATTTGTGTCGTAACTTTCGGCAAAAGGGAAAACTGAAATTACCGCGGAGAGAAGTTATTTGTAAACGGTTGACGTCTTGGTATTTTTATGCAAAGTATGAGCGCTTATTACGTTTCGGAAATGTTTGGTTGGCCGCCGCTCGGTTGTTTTATAGTTTGTGAACAAGAGCAGTGACGAAGCGGAGATTTCGTTGGCCAGTATATCTATCATATTCGCTGCAATAAAACTTGTAGGACACTGACAAATGTAATATGGAGTGGAGACACGCGAGATTCTATAAAACTTTGTCTATGGAACTTCCTATTGTTTTGCTATAACTTTCAAGTTTACATCATCCGCATAAAATTTGTTTTACAGAGCTGCAATATCATCATGGGTATTTCAACTTCACATACAAAGATGTTGCTGGTTTTTATACATATAAACAGGAAATAATATTAAATGAAATTATTTCGTTGTAACTTCTCCATGCTCATGTTTTGCTAGAAAAAATATTTTTACTGTTTTAATCTCTTAATAAACTTCAGTCACAATTTTGAAGTAATTATTGAAACTATTGACAACAATTCAATCATCACACAGCCATTTTACCATCACAAACATTTTTCAAATAACCCCTTTCTAAACCACACTACAATTAAAACTAGTGTAATCCAATCATCCGTTATCTTCTATTAAAGTAATATATTCAAGCTTTCAATAAGCACTTAATTACCACGAACGCATAACAGAGCTGTCGTGTCAACTAACACACACGTCAAAGTCACGAGTCGGCGTTCATTAAAAAAGCTCACAACAGTTTGTAGAACATGCTTTTTAACAACGAAAAGGCTGAAATTAAAAGTAATCACCTGCACGGAACGCCGGTAGAGATATGAAAAATAATAGGTGTGTCTACCCGGCAGGATATGCGGGCGCGATTAAAGTCGGCACGGCTAAATTCTTAACATTTTTTATGTAGCGACTTTTAAGTAGAGTCTGCGTTTTCGTAGTCAACAGGGAGTTTTGATTTTGATTATCTAAAGATAGTGGGTTCTAAGAAATGAAATTGAATGACATTTTGAGATTAGTTTTTTTTTATAATGACCGATTACCGATTTATATCGCGTGATATAGCATTTTATCGACACTCAACTGTCAAACTCTTTTGTCTTTTTGACAGTTAAAAGTGATAAAACGCTATATCACGCGATATAAATCGGTCATGCTAGGCAGGCTGGTCCTTAGATTGGGTCTAGATCTGGAAAATGCACCTGTTTGCGACAAGTTTGTGAACTGCATGCCTGCATTATGTAGTGCGGTCAGCGCACGCGCCGCTCTTTTTCGACCTATGCGCCACGCGTGACGTGTGCTAGCGCTGCTCGCTTGCCCATCTTCCGACAGCATCAAATAGTTATTTAATGTAGCCTCCATCCTCATTTCATACTCGTTACGACAAGCTCAACGTTTGTAATGGCAATAGAGCATGTGACGTAATATTATTATCATTTAAATGCCTGTTTATTTGCTTACTAATAAAGCTTCAAGCAGCTTGATTCCGGGGCTTTACTTCTAACACTTGATTAACAATACTATATTACACAGCACGTTGCAGTCTTTGCTGAGTATTACATCAATAACCGCCTGCTGAGCACTGATTAGCGATTCATATAGCTTGATTACTGTTGTTTACCTGTTTTGTTTAATAACGACGTCTTCATTAAGATAGGTACTAAATAATATTTCTATTATTTGTTATAATTATTCATTAAGGAAACTATAGGTCTTGTGTAATTTGTAATTTTTGTAAATGTATGTGTACGACCGTTTGTTTCTAAATAAACAAAATAAATAAAATAATTTTAATTTTTTTACTACATTACACATTTTATAGACACACTCATGTTTTTTTTATAAAAGGAAAACAAAGAGTTAAGTTTCTAAAAAGGATTTAAGTAGTTCCTCTATAGTTTTACGAGTAACAAGTGAGTTAAGGTCGTCATAAACTTTCTCACGTGAACCACCGAGTCAGCTAGTGCAAACTCTTCAATTAGACCAGCAGTCACTACATTTGGTGCCCAATGAAACATTTTTACTACCATTTACAAACCTGTTAAATGTTAAAAGTAATACTTATTTCCTGTCAACTGTTGAATTACGCCAAATAAAAAAAAATTGTGTGGTTTAGAATTCTCCACAGTTCTTAAATAGCTAATTTTAAAGAATGAACTTAAATAATTTAATGGAATGCAAAATCGTAATTAGTCACAAAAAACAGGTATCAGGTGGTTGTCAGTATTAATATAAAAATAGTTGTTGATTATTTTACAAACTAATTTAATACTGAGTTATAAAATTCAATTTTTTATATTTAGGCTATAGAAAATTAGAAACATAGATAATGAGCGATAAGAAAAAATATTGTCTCTTTAGTAACTAAGCCAAAGTATACTATCCAAAATTTATGAGTGCCTCACTTCCTAATATTATTTAATTTTAGATCACGTTTATTTTGAGAATTACGGCAAACTAGAATCAGAAATGATAGCTTCTTATGTTTGTTAGAAATTTTAGAATGTTGCTGACACTGTTGTGTTTCTGAGCGAACTAAATGCAAACTCTTGCATTAGACATTTTCGGAAACTGTCATAACTTTGTATCAGAGCTGATTCTAGGCAAACTATCTAACGGTAATCTGAGTATATTCGTCCTTAAGATTCCTTACATAAACACTTACCTTGATTTTGGAAATATAAGTAAGGTCTTATTTTGAATAAATCCTCTGTTGATTTTATCGTAATTTATGTATCGGACGAGTCTTTTATTTAAGTCTCTTCCAGGGCACCACTACCTACCATAAACCGTCCAAAACATAAACGTCATCGACAAGTTTTTTAAACCAATGGTTTCCAAAAATATTGTTCTGCGTAGACCATACTCTTATTGCAGATTAATTAAAAGCAATATCCACTTATATACAGTTGAAATAACTGACATACTAAACTCGATAAAATCGCTCCAAGAACTATCAAACCAGATAAAAATCGTTAACCGTAGACCCGTAGTCCCGAGGAACGAATAAAGATCACTTTAGGAATTAGTAGGTATGTAGATAATATATACAGCTACTCAACAAACGCAAATAATATAATATTTCTTATATTTTTACCAACTTCCAAAAAAGGAGGAGGTTCACAACTCCCAAGTTAGTCCCATTTTTTAAATTTGGAAATCGGTTCAGTACTTTTCAAGTAATCTTGAAAAAAGCACGAAAATAGTATGATTTTGTATGAATTACCACGTTGACATGATCGTATAACTTCTTTGTTTATGAACTAAGATAATGATAATGCGTATCTAGTGATTTGAATATTATTTCTTGCTTTTTAGAGGTAGTTTTTTTGAAGTCGGTTTTTGTTTTTTTAACCAATTTTTTTTTTAGTGTTGGTACCTTCTGTATTAGGTAGTGTAGGTATATTATTTAGGTAGAAAAATCGGCTCAGCCAAACGTGAGATAATCGCGGAGAAACATATACATACATACATACCGGTCAAACTGAGAACCTTCCTTTTTTAGGTCGGTTAAAGAACTACACTTAAGATATCCTTTTTCCAACAAAAAAAATCTTATTTTGTTCATAAATAAAGAAGTTATACGATCATGTCAACGAGGTAATTCATACAAAATCATACTATTTGCGTGGTTTTTTTAAGATTACTTGAAAAGTACTTGTTTCATGTTACTACCATCTAATGGTATAAAAGCAACAGCTGCACAAGTAAGGGACGTGACAGGCTTTATTGCAAAACACGATGGCGGATGTTAATTAAGTAGGCATCAATGCAGTATCGAAGGTTTTCTTTCATAATATTATAGTTTGTAGAAATAGAAAAAATCTTTATTCAATAAGCTCACATAATAAGCATTTTGACGTCTTATAGTTGACAAGAAAAATGGGCGCAAAAAACTTGTCAGCTTTATCAGATGGATCGATATTTACAAAAATATATGTATATAATAATATTATCGTTTCCAAACATTATGTTAACATAGATTAACAAAAAAAACATTATTTAATTAGCACATTTCTTAATGAATCAATTTACAGGGTTTACGCTAAGTTCAAAATTTAAAGTTAATATTCAGTCTAGGCTGTTACAAAAAAAAACAATCCATACAATTCATAGAATCAGACCCATTCGTACTGGCAGCACCAGTTCACGAGCAAGACGTCTGAACCAGCCATCGCTTCGCTCAACCATTTTTTTAATTTATTTAATGACAACAAACAGTCATGTACATCGACATAAATATATAAACTAGTCATTATTGAACTTATAGACCTAGAGTGCCTATTATTACTTTATGAAAATTATATGTAGGTATGTGACAAATCTTACCGAAAACGATTCGTAATAAACGAGATCAAGTGACTACTTATACAATGAAAAACTAACTAACTAACTTTGTGTAGCACAGCATCAACGTAAATAATAAATAATTATAATATAATCTTTCTAATATAATTTATTAAATTTTCATCTAAGGGTGATACAGCAATAGCCGAACATTAGTAAGGAACACGACAGGCCTTATTGTAATACATGATACGTAAAACAATGACGAACGTTTATTAAGAACTCATCAACGCAGGTGTTTTCTTATTATCTGTTTGTGGCACAGCGTCAACGTAAATAATAAAATAATCTTTCTTTTAATATTTATGCTATTTTCAGCCAAGGGTAATAACAGCGATACTGGACTACCAAGGAACACGACACGCCTTAATGTAAAACATCGCCGGACGTTAATTAAGCAGGTAGGCATCAACGCAGGATTGGAGCTAATCTTTCATAGTATCTGGGTTGTAGCACAGCGTGCTTCCGCGGGCTGCAATGGCTGTCGTTGTACGCAGCGAACAATTAATCACACCCACAATACGAAGTGTTTTCAAAGCGGAAGTACCGAACTCGGTAAGATCGATATGCGAGAGTGATGTTACAACTCGCCTGTTTTATTTATTCAACTGTTTCTTTTATTTTTTAACTTATAAAAGATTTTTGGTTGCTGGTCTATATTTTTCTTCTCATAATTAAAAAAACTTTATTGTAAACATACACTGAAACCACGAAAAAATATTACATCATGAGAGAGTCATTTATTACTCACCTTCATATTTTTTTGATATTGTAAAATAAAGTTGCTTCTATTAGTGTAATATTAGAGAGATTTCCATCATTATATTATGGTAGTAAAGTGTTCTTAATTTATATTTTCATTTACAAAACACCAAGCCTTGTTAATATTTGGTCACCTTCAACATAAAATGAATTTTAGATGTCTTATTTGCAGATGAGTTACAATCTCTTGCACAAACATTGAAGTTATTCTTACTAATATAATAAGTCCGTTTGTTTGTTTATTACGCCTTCACCGTAACGTACGTTCGACGTTCTTCACGTCTTAACTACTGAACCGATCATCTTAAAATTTTACACACACGTTATCAGGAGTACAGAAAAAAAGTATTGTTCCCGAGGGATAGCTAAAAAACTTTTCACGCAGACGAAGTCGCGAGCGGCTGCTAGTTACACCATAAAGAAATCAAACAACATCACTACCTTCTTCGTAAAGCAATGAACTTTGATAGCCACAATTTATAAATTACCGGTATATTTCCGTTATAGCCGTAAGGGATGCCAATTGCCAAGTCAGAACTAATTGGATTATACTGGTTGGTGACATCAAGTCTACTAAGATAGGTTTGCCGTTCATTTAAAAATTAAGGCCAAGAGGAATCATTTTTTTTTATTTCACACAGCGCCATCTAGCCCCAAACTAAGCAAAGCTTATAATATGGGTGCTAGACAACTGATATAATACTTATATACTTTTTTTTAAATATATACTTATTATACATAGTAACACCCAGACCCGTCACTTAAATTAAAATTCATCATTTAAATTTCTGCCCGGCCGGGAATCGAACCCGGGACCTCTTGCGTGGTAGGTGGCATGTTGACCACTGCACCACTTAGGTCGTGTGTTTTTTTATTAGGACGATACGCAGAAGGGCCAAAGTACAATAGAAAAATGCGTGATTTTATAATTATGTTTATTTAGTTCTACTATCGGTCAAGAGATGGCGCTGGCCTAAGAAAAAAAAATAGTTCCACTATCGGCCAAGAGATGGTGCTGACCTCATACAGCAAAAATAATTTTATTATTCTACAGCTCTGCAGTGTATTTATTATGATGCACAGTTACTTGTTGTATGGTCTGTTATGTATGATGGTACGGAAACCCTCGGTGCGCGAGTCCGACTCGCGGCTCTTGACCGTTTTTTTTAATGTTAGATAGGTATACGCTTGCCCGCTATGACGCCTGATGGTAAGCGATGATGCGATCTAAGATGGAACGCGCTTGCCTAGAAGATCGCGACTTAAAGGCGCCCGGATTGTACTTATCGGGAAACACAGACTCAGGCAAGGAGTTCACCTCTGTAGCAGTAAGGATGATAATAGTTATATTAATAGTTATAATTTTAGCAGTACGGATGATAATAGTTATATTAATAGTTATAATTTTAGGGCTGAAATTGAATTGGGATAAATTGTACACCTGACACAAATTCAAGGAAGTTTAATGAAAGTCAACAATTTTCACTTTGTTACAAAACACGCTGTGAAAATCAGCCAAGCCAGGTTCCTAAATGGCTGGCGACCAATTTAGTTATATGCGTTAGAGGAGGCGGAGTCAACAATAATTAATTACCATACAAAATTGCAGTTCCAGTTTTAAAAACAATTAAAAAAATCTCTTAATGAATATAAAAAATCTGTTTGCTTAATAAGCATAAAATCTAAAGCATTTAAAGCTAAAGCTTTACAGTTACGCCAATTCCTAAATGGCAGGTGTACCATTCAGTTAAATGCGTAAGAGATGGTACATTCAGCATTAAAATATCGTAATTAGTTTAGTCTTCAAATCAATGAATATAAAAAAAATGTTATTTGATATTCATTGTTGGCATTTAGAGCTAATCAAATCAGTGCACAAAATCACAAGTTGTACACACTGAGATATTTAGCTCGGCCAGTTTATACATGGCCCGTGTTTCATCAAGTTAAGAGCGTAATTCGATACACAGTCAGCAATTATTATTAGCAAAATGACGTAACATATCAATAGGGGTCAGTTTGTAAATCAATTGTTTGGTTTTCTAAAGTCATCAGATGTATGGTATTTAGAACTTATCAAATTAGCGCACAAATTCACAAGTTAGTTGTACACACTGAGAGATTCACCCCGGCCAGTTCCTAAATGGCCGGTGTTCCATCCAGTTAAGTGCGTAAGGGGATGCGCAGTCAGCACTAATTGGATCACAATCGGCCATGACGTCAGCCTGCCGAGATACGCCATTGATGTCTCCTTTGGGCTCTAGAGATGCTACGCTCTGATAAATTTAACCGATCCTTAGGAGATTTCATTGTATTCCTGATTTTGTTAAGATTAATTGTCCGACTTTTATTAAATTGGTGTGAAGGATTAAGATAATACAGTGTATCATTATCTATTAACAATGTTTCAAATAATTACATGAATGCTTTAGTTTAATGTCATTTCTAGATTAAAACCTTTCTTTGGTGTATGAAGGTACCTATTATATTAGTAATCTATAATATTAAGTTTTTTTGTATACTTGCATGCGGTGTCCGCCTTTAATTGGCTTGCACATTTAGCTTTATTTATACAATGTAACTAATTTACACCTAAAATAATGTAGCAGCCGTTGGCAGACCTTATTAAATAAAATAAAATAAAAAAAATAAAATGAAATGAAATGCATGAAATGCTTTAATAATAATGACCTTATAAAAATAACTTTAATAAATCTGAAATATGTATGTTTATTATTATATAACTTTCGTTGTTATAGGTAGATTCGATTAAGCACAAAATAAGTTTTATAAATAATAATCATTCCGTTCAACGTCAGCTATCTAAAGACGCTAGTTTGCAACTCAAATAACAAAAACAGTTAAACCTTGCCGTAACAAAGTTTCCGAGGCACAATCAACCAATTCCATAGAACAAAACAGATAAAACTCTCATCAAATACAATCAGTGGTTGTCTGGACAGAGCTTAAAGCACTAGGCCTCTGTAACCCCGCCATTTCCTCTCGGCGAATTTCATTACCACTAGCTTGTCGAATAATCCCAACCAGGCAAGTGCCTTAATCTGCCCACTGTCGGTTCAATTCCGACTCTTAAACGCACCACTTGCTTCATTTTTACTTATAATCCATTTTTGATTGCCTTCTCACTTCGCCATTATTAAAATCTCAAACAGAAATTAATTACAGAGACAGCCCCAAAGGCCGCCGATGTGACAATAGATCTTATCGGTGTTAATTTATTAAAGAAGGCTGACTTACTTTTGTTTCTGATTGATGTAATTCGGGGATTAAGATTTTTGATAAGCAAAACGATTCGACGCGATATAACAGCATTGGAGTTTCAATTCGTTTTAGATTTCATCTGTCCAATTTTGAAATTCCAATTAACTGAAATTCGTTGCGTTCATTTTCTCTACAAAATGCAAAGAATATTGTGCGAAGTTGCAAAACAAACTAATAAGCGTCGGTCACGGTGGGTAGTAGTGGAGTAATCTGAAAGATAATTGGCATAATCCCCTGATAATATTGTGTTAGATTACCAGCAGTTTTATCGTAGAAGCGGTGATATACACGGACGGATGGGTTGCGTCGCTGGGGAGCGGCGCGTCGCGGCGTTGTGTCTGCGAACGCGGGCTTTAATCGAAGACTGCAGTTACGATTAGTCGATGATTAATGCTCGCACGCCGCCATCTGCCGAATTAATTGCTTCATTTCCTCCCGACGGCACCAAATGGAATTTTGTATTTCGCTCCGTAAAGCGACCGTCGTTTTTATCCGTACCTACACTTGTTCAGGTGTTATGGACTCAGTGATTTATCGACACTTCACACTTGTATTTTTCATGTGCGCTGTTTTAACGTTCGCCTCCAACGACAAATTAAGCATTGTTGATCCTGATTTCAGTCCCATTATTGTATTTATAAAGGACGTTAAAACAAACAACAACATACGGGCACGGAATTTGGCGCCTTAAGAACGAGTTAAGCTCCTTTGTAAGCAACAAAACTTTCACAAAAGACGGCCCGCATGATTTGTGAATGCGTGTAATTTTTCAAACGTCATATTTTTTGTAACAGTTTTTCCGACCTTCCAAATAAAGTTCGCTATTGTGCCGAAACGACTTTTCGGTGTGTTTTTGCCTTTTTCTTAGTGCTTTGTTATAGAAAGTTCGATAGTGTTGGACGCGAGCACCGGTGGGTTCCGCTTTCGCTTAATAAAATTCAATGTTCCATAAGGATTATATTGGTCTTAGTTCGTACGAGTTTGTTCTTACATCAACGTTGCCCGATCTTGAAAGCTGTCTGCATTCCACACAATGTTGGACAGTTTTCTGTCCAAGACTTTTATTACTTTTGTTGTGTGATATATATATTTTTTTCATCTTGATTACAAGCAATAAATTCAGAATTTCCTCAACATCTTTGTTCATTTGAAAGTGAATGGATTTTGTATAAATCGTACAATCTTTAAAATATGATATCGTTTACAATATTTAATATTCTAAGTTTAGTTTCCTCAGCGCAAAATAAACCTTAGACAAATGAAGTAGTTTGACGAAACTCGTCAATTCCAGACAAAGGCGTGTCACGTTTGACACCATTAATATCCAAGAAGGTTGAGTAGCTCACTGTGAAAGGAGCGCTTTCACGCTTGGCGACGATGCACTCATATTTCCGGATTCATTCCCTTCGCTCTGTATTAACACATGGCAGATCCAAATGTTATCGTAACCCACCGTTCCGTGAAGATTGTACGGAGGAATGAGGTTGCATCTCGCTGCCTTAGATATATAAGTAGATATATGTATATAATATAGTTTTATTTACACAAAGTTTTGGCACAATCAGTAACAAAAGTCGCAGAATATTCAACTCTTTATTGAATTAACTTTTTGACTGATGATTCAAACTATGACATGTTGGGAAAGAAGTTGCAATGACATATTACCAAAATGTTCAGTGGCTTTCGTTGCTGACTGTACCTAAACATTAAAAAAAATAGCATAACCTTTGAAACAATCATAGCAAAAGAGAAATAAAGTAAATGACTTTCTATAAAACCAAGACGTTAGCCTGCAACCAAATTTTATAATGATGATTTATAGTAAACTAGCTGCCTGCACCGGCTGCATATAAGCAAAATCTAACTCCTGAGTTTTGATCTGATTGGTCAAAAAACTCGGTTTTGCGCGGCAAAATCTAACTAATGAGTTTTTTGACCAACCTGTATTTGAGTTCTTTGGTGTCTTTGAGGTAATAACTATGATTGAAGCGTACTTATTATATGTATTTCCTTTTATTTCATGCTTAGTTGACGAGTTCGAATAAAAAAGGACCCATTTTTTTATTAAATCATATTTTTACCTACACCACAGTTCTCCAAATTATTTAATTTGGCAGGAAACGTAACTTCTGCGTTCAGATCTGGGTTTTCTGGGTAGTAGCACAGAATACAAATAATAGTAGTTCACAAAAACTTGGATGATTTTCATTTTTACAACAATTAAAAACGTTACTTAGCACAAATTGATAACTGAATATTAAAGAGCCGTTATAGAAGATCGCGCCCTCAATAGTTAGAGTTTTTTTTATTTTTGGAAAAATTCAAATCTTCTAAGATTTTGTGACTACCACCCGGAAAAACCAAATCTGAACGCAGAAGTTACGTTTCCTGCCAAGTAGGTAAAAATATGGTTTAAAAAAATAATATATATTCGAACTCGTCAACTTATCATGAAATAAAAGGAAATAAATATAATAAGTACGCTTCAATAATAATAATTACTTCAAAGACACCAAAGAACTAAAATACAGGTTGGTCAAAAAGCTCGGTAGTTAGATTTTACGCGCAAAATCTAACTACCAAGTTTTTTGACCAATCAGAGATCACTATCAATACTCAGGAGATAGATTTTGCTTATATGCGCCCCGGCTTTGCACAGGTGGCGCCATCTATTTATATTGCGATTTAAAATGGCGGAAAAGAGAAAAAAACTTACAACTTACAACTTACATTTCCTTACAATTTTTTGAAAATTTACTTTTATATAAACCTGGTACTGATAATAACAAACACAACAAAAAATAACTATCTAATTTAGTGCAGTCATTCTGAAGTTAAGCTCAACATACATTTCGGCGATTCATTTATATATAATTAGATTATTAGGTGTTAGTTTTAAAACGTATTGTTAAAATAGTGAGATTAACAACAATCAGGGCATCAAAACAATGAAAAATCAATAAAATCCTATTAGTTGCACAGCCAATTGATATAATTAAACGATAGCAGAAGTTAACACAACGAAAACATTCAACCTTCCAATCGAATTGAACAATAACTTACGGACACTTCCAACTACACTTGATTTACACGTAATAACAGTTCGAGTGCCGACTCATTATCATATAAATGAGAGAGAAAAAGCAACGGTTCGTCATTAATCAGTAGAATGGGGCAACAACACAGGCTAATACACTTATCAAGTTAAATTCAATAATCCTGCGCTCGCCGGACCCAGGACTTTTCGTAACGTGAAAAATAAGCGGGTACTGAACGGGCGACCTCACACTCTAATCTCAATTAATTGCTCTACGGACTACGAGGTAACTTTGAATGTGGAAATAAAGTATTCGAAGTACTTTCATTATTTTACGTACCGACTAATAAGGTTACCAAACAAGAGTCAGTTAACGGTTAACGTTTGTGAATCATGAAATAGGTTTTTTATGACCGCTGGTTATGTAGCATGAAAACTTTTTACTGAAACAATTTTAGTGATTGACGGGCCAACTAACAAACGGTGGAAGGTTCGAATTCCTTTTTCAAGGGAATTAGTTGGCTATTTATGGTACTTCGAACCAGTTTTGGCAACGTAAAGACGGAGTTCTCGTTGCCAGGTACCATATTGGATTACGCGTAACCGCAAATTTCAAAGCCAAACGTAAAGTGTTAAGTTTGTATACAAAATACGCACAGTAAGGTACATGGGTAAATTTTCGACCTAAGATCGAGACGCTTCCGCTGCGATGCATGGTGTAGTATGAGGGCTACCTAAACAGTGTCTACTTTTACTTCGACAGCCAATATGAAAAAATACGATATATTGCAAAGAGCCCATAAAAGCCTAATAGCCTTTTAAATTTTGGTAGGTACTCTAATACATGGTTCTGTAGGTACACAGGAGGTACCAAATCCAGATAAAAATAATTACGATACACTTGTTCTCAAAATACACCTGCCATTCTGACGTCAGGATGGCGGATGTACCTATTTTTCCTAATATCTCTGTATACTCGGAGGTACAAAATTTTTCTTGGCAAGTACTCAAAGGTACACAAAAGGTACTAAATATCTGCATTAATTCTAAGCCATTCTGGAAAGTACAACCGAGATTTTGACGTTCACAAAAAATTACGTAATAATATAATAATATATTTTTATAAAAAGTATTAAAACATATTCGGAGACATGTAAAGTAAATGAAATAATATTATATTATTTTGAAATTACGAACGGCTTAGTAGTTCCACCGCGCATTACACATTAAACTATTATTTAAGAAACCTTGAAGAAATTCTTAACCCATAATGCGGTGAGTAATATAATTAAATAAAGTGTAAATTATTCATAAATAAATGCTAATATTAAGAGGGTTTATGCGCTACACTAGCGCCGCCAATGAAAAAAAAACATAGTGCTTAAATAAAGACAAAATTGTGAACCCTCTTAATTTCTGAAATATTTAGGTTTATAAATAATTTTAAACAAAACCATTTCTATGCAATTCAAATCTCCAGTAAAAGATTTAAAGCCAACTTAAACTTCTTCAAATATTCCTAAAGAGCGTAAAACTACCCGTATCCAACAGGTAAGTGATAAATCCAGCAACAAAAACTAAGCTAAATTATTGCGACGCATAAATAAGACAAGACCGTAGCATCGTAGCTTGCTACGAGATCTCGTAGCACGTAGTAGCATTCTAAACTACTCTTTAAAATATCTTTGCATAAGGTTTGTTAATGTTTATCACTGCACTTTGGATGGGTTGTGATGAACAAAGCACTCTACTTCGGCTAAGAAATAAAATGCAGAATAGGGATGTTGACTATTTTTTTTATTTTATGTTACATAAATTACCTCTCAAAAAAAGAAACATTGGTAAAAGAATTAATTCGCTAGCATGAAAACTGCCCGAGATATCACAGTGTGAAATGCACACAAATGGACTCGATCAAAAACGCTCCATACTAATGGCTTGCACGTTATGACGTCACGCCGTGCTAGTTTGTATGCAACGCATAGGAAATTTGTTCAGCAGCTATATTAAATATTGTGTTTATCAAAATGGTTTCTTCGACAAATTTGCTATACATTTTACGGACTAATTAAAGGTATCATTTATTTTAATAAATTGTATACTTTTTAAATGGACTTGTCCACCCAACTTTGAAGGGTCATAAAACAAATAATATGCAATATATAAAACCAAGAGGTATACAAGCTACTCTAAAAGTTTAATATGTTTACGATTTTTATTAGTATTTCGTTATTTTATTCATTAGTCAACATCCCTATTTGCTAAAGTAGTAATAGTTTATTTATAGTTTATTTGCGTAAATTGAATATGTTACATAAAAAGTTGATTCAGCGAACAGTGTTTTAATTATTTAAATTTTAGATTTTAGACATGGAATTTTTATATAAAGACTTTTTATATAAAGACTAATTAATATACTAAAAAAAGCTATGGGTGAGCCGATTTTTTCTAGTATTTTTCTAGTATATTAATTATCTTTATTGTTTTAATTAAATCAAAGCAGCTTTGTTACATTTTTATTTAATCTTTGATTTTTTTTCGTAAAAGGTTGGTAATCTCGAACCAATCAGGGCTTTTTACATGGGTCGATTTTAGTCACCTATGACGGTAGATTTGACTCACCTAGCAAGTCGCTTCTAAAATTGAGTCGCAGGAGACACATCGATGACAACAACGCTGTCATCTATTTTGTCAATGGGGCAACCTAAGATACAATTTAATTACATTTAGTTTTAGTTTTGGCCACTAGATCAGATAATTTGTTTAGTCAGCTGCGGCCCTAGGCTGAACTTCCATTTAATGAGTAAATTTTCGTCGTGTGGCAAAAGTCTTGTGGCTTTAGTCACCCGTGTAAATCCCACATTAGGCACATAGTCGACACTGTAACGACTCCCTTGCACAATAAAACAGATTATCCGCCATTTTGGTCGAATGTTTAAATTCGACCAGAATGGCACTTCACTCTTAGGGTTGCCATTTGTTTCCTTACTTCTGATTAATTGCAATAAAATGTTTAAATAAAATTCATACTCAAAATTAGAAAGAACACAACTTAAAGCGAGCGACTACATAATCACCATTCGCTCGCGACATCTTATGTTAAATTTCGAGGTTCTAAACTCCTTAAAACTATTATCATAATTCCATGCTCGCATTTTGTCAGGGCAGATTCCGGTCCGAGGAAAGTTTCTGCAGCCTGCATGTGTGAATCGTTCTTCAGTTATTAATATGTCGCCATCTTTGCTTCGCGACTGTACAAGATGCAGATAATGATATTGTTGATATAAAGCTTAAGTTTTAACTTAATAGGTACTTGGACTCTTTTGAAACTTGGAATTTTGTGCATCTGTGAACTACACTCGGTTACTATACTTTTTGAGATGTTGAATGACATATTTTAGGGGTTCATTAGTATGACAATATATTAAATAATACCAAAATTTGCAATTTCTTAAACTCCTTGACATTTTAAAGAATATACGTATTTAACACGATTTCCCTAATACATTTTACCTGCCTATATAGGTAGGGAATGTTGTTAGTAAGAAGCTGACTTACGACGTCTTCCAAAAATATTTTTTTTATTCAAAATCGTTATTATCGTATTTAAAATCGCAAAGGAATACAAGTGAAACACAAGAGATAATTAAACAACTTCAAAGTTCTGAAGAAAAATTATGTCGTCACCCAACCAATTTTCATTTTAAAAACAAAATTTCCACTGCTAAATCCCCACATGAGCGATTGCTTTTAATTTAAAAGAGAAGCTATACTTTGAAAATTCCAAAATCAGCTACGCCCCACTTCTAAGACTGTTCGCGATCCAATTTCATGCCTTCCTGAGCTCATGCGCCAATAGTCGACCACTAGAGAAATTTCACTAACATAAACTTATGATTAATTGAAGCAATAACATGAGGAGCGAGCTACATTGTCCTGCGCTGAAATCTCAGAAAGCATAACCTTAGTACGTTGGTGCCATATATCACACCTCGTGCAGTAAATCAGGCTTGATGGTGCAAGTTATCTTTGAAATAGAAATAAATAGATATAATTCTTTGGACGTATAAATTACTAAGACAATTTCTTTTAAGTGGCGATAGGCTTAAATCTTTCAGCGTACTTTTTAAGACAAATGAGTACTCAACTGAAGAATACATTAATTATAATAAAACTTATTTAAATATTCAATGAAAAACCGTACCATTATCAAACATATGAATTATTAAAAAGATAAAATATGTTATGATTAATATGTCACGCAAAATCAAAACTTTTCCAAAAAACAATATTTCTAACTGCAGCCTCAAATTATATAAAATTCTAAGAAATTTAGAGTAAAAACCGCGAATGAAAAAAACGTGATTCCACAGATAAAAAAATCTGAATAGAAGCACTGGAATTAAAATAAACAATTCAGTTAAGAATCATGAATATTTTTAAATAAAAGATGAAGTGTTCTAGGAATGTATTTAAGCTCGCGAATTATTAAAGTAGCTTTAAAGGTCAGCGATTCAAAGCTAGACCCGTGGATAGAAATACGAGCACAACTGTAAAATAAACTGCCATAAAATTTGCTCTGGTCTTTGCATTATTCTGTAATATTGTAAAATATAACGGCAAAGGGTACGCCAAGCACTCGTAATCTACGGTTTATTTGCTTTTAAACTACACATATTTGATGTAAAACTGCTCCGTAATTCGTTACGTTTTATGTGTGACCCAGCTTACCTGTTAACGGCAGAACGCAATAACAATAGCAGAAGACAATAGCTTTGTGTTTTGTAAGACTATTGTGTGTGTGTGACTTTTTCTGGACAGTATAATAGACAGACAATATTGTAACTTAGTACTATAGGAATAAGGTTTAAAATCGTTAAGTATAGCTTTGTTTACGAGTCGCAACGAGAGTCTCGGCCGCCCGCGAGTCAACGGGAAGGTTCTAGCGTCGATCTTTCGCGAATCTGTATTGTTCCGCGCCCCCAGCGAGTGGGTATAAAAGCCGCACGCGTTCGACGCAGAGTCAGTCTTGTTTTAGTCTTGTATCAGTTTAAAAGTATATCAGCTAGTTGCCTAAGTTGTGTAAGATTCTGAGTGTAAATATAGTTAGTTCAATTGTTCTACGAGTGTTTTCTTTCCGACCACACCGACGGATCCTGAACCCTGCCCCTGTCTTCTTCAATTTGGTCCTTCGAGCCGGATCGTCGGTGACTGAAGAAACGTCGGAATAAGAAGATTGAACTTTCTATCAACGGAGTACTGAAGAAAGGAAATGTCGTACTCTACGAGGAGCAAGCAACGCGGAGAAACTCACAGTGAAATGGAGGCTCAGCGGCTACGTGGGACAGCGATGACCCGAACCGAGCCCGCGACAACTGGCGTCGTAGATTCAGGCGTCGTGACGTCCATCCCCCCAGTAAGATCGCCATTAACGTCGACTCGCCGTGGTATAATGGATCAGAGCATACCACTGGTCAGCGATAGAGGAAGAATCGTGGATTTTACGACGGGAACGGAGGCCGAGAGTACCACTCCAGTGGCCAGCACTATGCGCGCGCCCTGTAAAGTGCCGAGTGTTGTGTCCTCGCGGTCAAGCCGTGCTCAACGAGAAGCAGCACGACGCCGCATCGAATATGAAACGGAGTTAGAGATCTGCGCAGCCCAGCAACGATTGGCCGAAAAGAAGAAGGCTATGCAACTAGCTGAATTGGAAGCGGAAGATGAGCTTGAAGAACAAGAGAACGTTGTTCATGAGCAAGATATAACACGTGTCGACGAGTGGATTGAGAAGTCGCCATTCCTCGCACCTGCAGACAAGACGCCACGTACTATGGAAGAAAAGCAACGTGAAACGTCTCGGGAACGCCGCATACCTGGGAAAGCAATAGAAGAATTAGCAACGGCGATACAGGAAATGGCGAGGCCGCGCCCTATGCCGCGCGCCTTTTACGAGCTGCCGCATTTTAATGGAGATCCTGCCGAGTGGCTGTTTTTTAAGAAGAGATATGAAGACTCTACGAAGACCTACGGATTCCGCGCCACTGAGAACATCACGAGACTGCAGATGGCCATTCAGGGAAAGGCTAAGCTAATGGTGGAAGATCTGCTACGTACCAGTTCTGACCCGGAAGAAATTATGAAGAGCTTAGAACGCACTTATGGGGACCCGAACCTACTGTTGAAGTGTGCCCTACAGAAGATACGAACGCTGCCGAAAATGACTGACAATGACAGCGATGGACTACGAATGTTCTGTGCTACAGTGCGATCGTGCATCTCGACGCTGAACAACATCAAAGCCGACGGGTACATCAACAATCCTCAACTGGTACGGGAGCTACTAGAAAAGCTTACGCCGTCACAGCGGACAGAATATAGCAAGTTCGCAAGACAGACAGCCATCATGGGGGGCACGGATCTACGCATATCGCCTACGCTGACAGTGTTAGTAGACTTCCTGGAGGAGTTGGCCGACACCGCTGCCTACCTGGTTCCAGCTGATATCTTCGGGAGTGGAGTCCAGCAGAAGCCAATTGCGAAGCCACAACCAACGAGTGTGCGCCTAGTGAGGAATGTGCACAAAGTTATGAAAGTGCACGAGGCCAGTGTAAATAAATGTAGCATGTGTGAAAATGAACACAGACTCTCGACATGTGACAAGTTCCGGGCGTTGGATGTGAACAACCGATGGGACCTTGTAAAAAATAAGAAGCTGTGCTTTAAATGTCTGGGAAGCAACCACAGCCGATTTACGTGCCGAGCCAAGCGTTGTGGAAGATGTGACTTTAATCATCACACGCTGCTGCACGCTGTGAAAGAAGAGAACAGCGAAACCGAGAGTAAAGCCATCAGTGACACTCAAACTGAGAGAGTGACGAACCTTGGAGATCGCCGTGTGAAATCGTTGTTGAAAGTAATTCCTGTGAAAGTACAAAACGGGGATGTTACGCATGATACGTACGCCTTGTTGGACGATGGTGCAACAGTGTCGCTTATTGACAGTACGGTAGCGACAAATCTACGAGGGCCGAAGTCACCGCTACAGATTATTAGTGCCGGTGGACATTCAATCATGGACGATACCTCACGATTTGTAACCGTGACGCTGTGTGGACCGAATGGTGAATCTCATAAGGTGAAAATGCGCACGATCGAGGACATTAAGCTACCTGCGCAAACAGTGCCACGTGAGATAGTGGACCAGTGTGATCATTTGAAGAGTTTAGATAGTGTGCACATGACAGATGCCGTGCCACTACTACTGATAGGCCAGGACAACTGGGAGTTGATCGTCGGCGGAGACATTAAACGTGGAAAATCAGGAAGACCAGTAGCCTCACTGACGAAGCTAGGCTGGGTGCTGCACGGTCCCGTGAGTGAAAGGTTCTGCGACTCCGCAACTGTGAATTGTATGATAGACCTCAACGACTTGGTAAAGAAACAGTTCGAGCTCGACAACATAGGAATAACAGCGCAGAAAAGAGTGAAATACGAAGAAGTGAGAGCAGAGGCGATATTGAACAATACCGCGCGTCTCACGGATGACGGATGGGAAGTCGGACTCCTGTGGAAAAAGGAAGACATACAACTACCGGACAACTATCGTGACGCCGAGAAGAGACTGCGAGGGATAGAAAGAAAGATGGATCGTGACCCTGGATACGCAACTGCCTATACTGCACAGATCAAGAGGCTGCTAGAGCGAGGGTATGCGCAGAAAGTGGAAAAGCCAATCCTGTCACCACACTCTTGGTATCTCCCTCACTTTGGCGTCACGAACGTAAACAAACCCGGAAAGCTCCGACTCGTCTTTGACGCCGCTGCTACGTACCGAGGCACATCACTTAATGACAATCTGCTAAGTGGGCCTGACCTCCTTAATTCACTTCTGGGAGTGCTATTCAAGTTTCGATCAAAGTCGATAGCACTGACAGCTGACATTGAAGACATGTTCTTGAGGGTGAAGATCGCCGAGAAAGATCAGGGCGCTCAGTTATTCCTGTGGAGAGGCGCTGATCGCGCCCGTGAACCTGATGTCTACGTGATGAAAACTATGATATTTGGAGCTGCTTCGTCACCTACTTCTGCGATATACGTTTTGAATAAGAACGCCGAACGCTTTAAAGACGATCATCCCGAAGCTGTCGCCGCCATACAGAAGAGGCACTATATGGATGACTATATTGACAGCATGGAAAATGTGGATACTGCTATCAAGATGATCGAAGAAATAACTAAAATCCATCGAAGTGGTCATTTTCATATCAGGGGGTGGGCAACGAATGATCCTGATGTACGAGAGAAACTGCCTTACGTTGCACCACAAAGCGTAAGCCTATCTAAGTTAGGCGGAGAGGTTGAACGCACCCTAGGCCTAATGTGGAATACCAATGAGGATACTTTGAGTTTTGACGTATCCTTCAAGAAAATAAGTGAAGATGTTGCGACTGGACATGAAGTCCCTACCAAGAGGGAATTCTTACGATTTATAATGAGCTTATTCGACCCTCTAGGACTCATATGCCCTGTCACTATCGGGTCAAGAATCCTGATGCAAAAAATATGGAAAACTGGAATAAAATGGGATGATAAGATCACGGAAGACTGCTATCAAGAGTGGAAAATATGGCTCCAGAGTCTCCGTATACTCACAGAAATGACGATACCACGATGGTATGGATTACGGTCAGCGATAGTAGATCTACATGTCTTCGGAGATGCCAGCGAACAGGCTTACTCAGCTGTCGCATATTTCGTGGATGAAAATCGTAACGTGGCATTAATATCTGCCAAAGCCAAAGTGACGCCGCTTAAAATAGTATCAATGCCACGCTTAGAGCTGCAAGCTGCTGTACTTGCATGCAGACTTGCAAAGACTGTGGAAGATGAACACTGCTTCGAGATAAGACGAAGAGTACTGTGGACGGACTCGAAGACGGTGCTACAGTGGATCAGATCAGACCCGCGAGACTACAAACCCTTCGTCGCACACCGACTGGCCGAGATCGACGAGAAGTCAGAGATCAGTCAATGGAAATGGATACCTACCAATGACAATCCAGCCGACGAAGCCACGAGAAAAGGATGGACTTTTGAGAAATCGATTTGGTTTTCTGGACCTGCCTTTCTTCGTGAAGATGAAGAACATTGGCCCAAGGAAGAACACTCAGCTGCTACTGAAGAAGCAGCTGGTGAACTACGCTCAGCCTTGGTACACGTCATCACCGAGGCCCAGCAACCTCTCATCGATACAAAGAGGTTTTCCACATGGATAAGAGCAGTAAGAACTACTGCTCGGGTGTTGGCATTCGTACGCCGCCTGAAAGACAAAGTCGCACCCGCCGTCACCGCAGACTTGATTAGAAGAGCAGAAGATATCCTGTTAAAGCAGTCACAAGAGACAGCTTTTTCAACTGAAATACGTAAATTAAAGACTGGAAGTGAACTACCTCGCCAGAGTCGCCTTCGTCATCTAGACCCGATGTTGATGGAAGATGGTCTACTCCGTGTACGAGGTCGGATACAAGTAGTTGACCGACCATTCGATGAACGACATCCCATCATACTCGATGACAAGGAGCACATCACTCAGCTATTGGTGCTACATTATCATCGAATGTCTCATCACGCCAACAACGAAGCCGTAGTAAATCTTCTGCGTGAGAAGTACTGGGTGACAAGACTGAGACCCGCAGTGAAGAAAGCCGCTAGGACGTGTCCATTATGCGTTGTGAGAAGGACACTCCCGACACCACCAAAGATGGGGGACTTACCACCAGCCCGGTTAGCCCACCACCGGCGAGCATTCACACATTGTGGAATCGACTACTTCGGACCGATGGAGGTGACAATAGGAAGACGACATGAAAAGCGCTGGGGAATAGTGCTCACATGTATGACCTCCAGAGCAATACACTTGGAAATGGCCGCATCATTAAATGCGGACTCGGCTATAATGGCCCTTAGAAGATTCATCGCACGCCGCGGACAGCCTTCTGTGATATACAGCGACAGAGGCACAAATTTCATTGGAGCCGACAAGGAAATGAGAGAAGCCTGGCAGAAAATGGACCTACATCGGCTAGAAGAGGCAGCCACCACACTTGGGATAAAGTGGATCTTCAACTCTCCTGTGACCCCACATATGGGAGGCTGCTGGGAAAGACTAGTTCGCTCCACGAAAACAGCGCTAAGGGTGACTTTGAAATCGAGAGCACCCAAGGAAGAGGTCCTACAGACGTTACTGGCCGAAGTTGAGTCGACCATTAACAGCCGACCACTGACACACGTATCGGTCGACCCCAATGATCCAGTCGCCTTGACACCCAATCATCTGTTACTGGGCACCGCATCGGCAACGACGCGCCTCGGGGACTTCACGAAGGACGATTTGTGCACGAAGAAGCAATGGCGTGTAGTACAAGCGCTAGCCAGCATGTTTTGGCGTCGGTGGGTGACTGAATATCTGCCCACACTGCAACGACGCGCGAAATGGACGCAAGAGGTCACTCCATTGAAGGTCGGCGATCTAGTGATCATCGCGGACTCCACCTTGCCCAGAAACGTGTGGCCACGAGGTGAAATAGTCCAAGTGTACCCTGGAGCCGATGGACAAGTACGTGTTGTAGATGTGCGAACTACTCGTGGAATTCTTCGCCGGCCTGCAGTGAAAGTGATCGTTCTGCCTACTAATGAGTGTTGAGTGATACCCTCAACAAGGGGGTGGAATGTTAACGGCAGAACGCAATAACAATAGCAGAAGACAATAGCTTTGTGTTTTGTAAGACTATTGTGTGTGTGTGACTTTTTCTGGACAGTATAATAGACAGACAATATTGTAACTTAGTACTATAGGAATAAGGTTTAAAATCGTTAAGTATAGCTTTGTTTACGAGTCGCAACGAGAGTCTCGGCCGCCCGCGAGTCAACGGGAAGGTTCTAGCGTCGATCTTTCGCGAATCTGTATTGTTCCGCGCCCCCAGCGAGTGGGTATAAAAGCCGCACGCGTTCGACGCAGAGTCAGTCTTGTTTTAGTCTTGTATCAGTTTAAAAGTATATCAGCTAGTTGCCTAAGTTGTGTAAGATTCTGAGTGTAAATATAGTTAGTTCAATTGTTCTACGAGTGTTTTCTTTCCGACCACACCGACGGATCCTGAACCCTGCCCCTGTCTTCTTCATTACCTTTTGCGAAAAGAGGTTGGAATTATTTGAAGAACGATCTTCGCCTGTTTATTTCACATGTCTTATTAATATTCAACAGCCCTCATTACTTAGCTGTGACACATGTTGCTCCATCAGTGTTAACAAAAGCGTGAGTTTAGATTTTTGTAGAAACAATGCCGGTACGAGACGGTACGAGAAGAGTATTCCTTACAACAGTTCTGACTTTCATAGCGAAGACAAAGGGACTTCCTACGTCCCAACAAAAACTCATCCACGCCAGATGATGTGTCTATGGCGAGAAATTGCGAAAAAAGTACCTACTACGTATGCGTGGAATTTTAAAACGGGCCGCATTTTTCCTCTTTCGCTGAAGAAAACTGTAGCGGATGCGAGAGGATAGACAAAAGAGACACTCTATACTTACTTTGTTAGGTACCTATCTGGTGTAAGTAAAAGCGAATGTAGATGAGTTCAGCCCCTCCCCTCACCCCCTTGCTTAACTACTCGTACAAACACAAAAGTCCTTACATAAATCTTGTCTTAGCCGAGCTCGAGCACCTTTCCTGTCGAGGTGTCTACGCACTCCCCCTTCCAATGTATTCGATAACACAACAAATTAGAATTTTGTTTCGCGCCTGCTCGTGTAATACATTTACAATGATAAAAATGTAAATTTATCACCATAGAGCTCTAAGTACACTTTATTAAGTAAGTACAGCGTAAAAGTAGCTTGTTCATTTTTAAGACACGTTTGGCCACGATTTATTAGAAATTACTTTGTGAAGATAAATTATACTTAGCAAGTGCGATACGAGGCCTGTGAAGTTTAATGAAAATTTATTTCTTATTGCTTTTCTACTTCAATGCCTGTTTTTCTGAAAGTCAATCGAATATTTTGTGAAGATTGTTTGCGAATTTGTGATTTTAAAAAGATTCATAGGATTTATTCTTTTTAGTTCAATATATATTTATTGCTAAAGTTATGAAGTGTCGCTCACTGTTTGAAGATTTATTCAATTTTTTATGTAATTAGATTTAAAATACCGCTCTATACTTACAGCGGCACCCGAAAACGTAGCAATACGCTAATTTATTATCACTGTGGTATCGATAACAGCACAACATGTTTTTGCATAACAATTTAACCTGAATATGCATAGATAATGAGATTATGACGTTATATCAACAAGCTACACAGATAAACCTCAGCAAGCCTAACAATAGCTACTGTTGTTATGTCATCACAAAATGAGATATACCTTAAATATCAATCTTCCTAACACAGAACTAATAATAACTGCTCCTTTTAAAGTATTTTTAACACTTATATGGGCTTTACATAGGTGACTAATGTCGCACGACTTTTGCCACACTGCGAAATTCGACTGTGTTAAGAGCCCGTTGCGATTTTGCCGCTGACTGCCGCTCTCTCGCTCGCATATTTCATGTTTTCTCAAGTTTTCTTAAATCTGAGTGCGTAATTGAAAAATGTGTCTCGGCCACTTTTCGCAATATAAGGTTACGGACATTTCAACAACTATTTCAGTTTCGAGTTGCTGAAGTACAAAAAGTAATCGTATTTGCCAGTTCAAATAAATGTTAGAAACGACAACTTTTTGTACTTTAGCAACAATAAACTGAAATGTATTTTAAAATGTCTGTAATCTTATACTGCGAAAAGTGGCCGAGACACATTTTTTAATTACGCACTCAGTTTTAAGTAATCTTGAGAAAACATGAAATGTGCGAGCGAGAGAGCTGCAGTCAGCGGCAAAATCGCTACGGGCTCTTAAATGGCAATTCGGCTTAAGCCGCAGGTAACTGAACAAACTTGTGTAATCCAATGGTCAAAACTGGAAGTAAGTGTTATGTTATTACATATATTGCACCCAGTAACTCAGAATTTTGGACCCAGTAACTGGGTATATGTAGACAGGATCGGCAGTAAGTCGTACTATGCCCGATAGAACGGGTGGCTAGTCAGCTGAACTGACTTGCGAGCGAGAAGCACTGGACTAGGTTGAAACTAGTGTCTATACGAGCCCAGTAGCAAGTCAGCGCTGGACTGGGTTACTGTACTGCCATGTTACTGACCCCTTATAAACCAGAGGCATCATGTATTATTAACAGACCTTAGTGCTATCTGACGCACAAGTAAAACTAGAATTATTTCCTGGCAAAATAACCTGAAAACTGGACTTACTTAACGGGGCGACTTGCTGGTTTTATTTAGTCAACTAGCACTTTTATGGGGTATTTACATTGGTGACTAAAGCCGCACAACTTTCGCCGCACGACGAAAATCGACCGTGTAAATGGCAATTCGGCCTAGGATGCAGGTGACTGAACAAAATTATCTGATCCGGTGGCCAAAACTGAAACTACGTCATTACATATTGTTACCTAGGTTACGCCATCAACTACATAAACGACAGCGACGCCATCACCTGCGATTCAATTTTGGAAGCAACTTGCTAGGTGACCAAAGTCGATCGTCACTGGTGACTAAAATCGACCCATGTAAATAGCCCATTATCGAGAATCGCTTATGAAATCGAACCATAATTTGAATTTATAATATTACGGTTACCAGTAGAAACTTTTTGTAGGCGCACGTATCAACAAGGAGTTCCGAATCTGTGATATTTAAATAAAGAAGGCGAGTTGTCAGCAATATTCGCGTTGATTAGCCGAGGGAGTCCGGAGATTGGGCTCGTTGACTCGTTCCGTCCCACGGCCGTGCATCAAATATTCTACAAGTTTATTCCTACTAAACGCTTTCAATGAAAATGAGACTATAAACTTTCCAAGCGACGCAGAATGATTCTATTACGAATATGAAATGTTATTACCTCGGACGGATTATAAGCAGTAGCAGGTTCTCACAAATGAAATTGCTTCCCTCCTTTGGAATCCATTTTCAGGATGAATGATATAATTCTTAGGAAGAGACTTTGTCAGGACGTGGTCTCAGAGACAGCCTCGTCATGTCTCGAATTTTGTGAGTGACTTTTTAGGATTTGATTGACGTAATTTAGAAACAAGATTGTTATTCGTCTACCTATTCAAGAACGTTTTCAAAAAGATTACCTTATGTCAGTTATTTTGATACTAAAGTGAGTATCAAAATAACTGACATAAGGTAATCTTTTTGAAATCCTTTAGGTGCTGATCATTGATTTCCTTATGTTCTTTTAACTGTTAATATCAATATTTGTGACAGTCAACTTAGTTCTCTAATAACTTTATTCATTATAATTATGCATGAAAATGCTAAATTCACTAATTCAAACTGAAATGTAAACTTATAATTTTGAGTTTTCAATGTTGATCAGCAAACAGATTTACCGACGAGCAAAATCTAAGCTAAAATATTCGTAAAGTTAGATAGAAATTGCGCACACTGATTGTTCAAACCCAAACGGGCTAGCTCTCGCAAGGTCTATATAATGAAACAAAACGTTTATCAAAATTGTACATCGCTTATCGGAGTTAAGAGCTTATCGGTGTAAAGGTAACTTGATCACTCCTCGATTATAATTGGGGGTATGAATGGAAATTTCGAAGTTCGTTTCGCCGAAACTATAACTGCCATTGTTGTCGTTTTAGGTTAAAGTAATATTGTATTATTATGAGTATCCAGTTCTGCGGTAGCTATTCTGTATTATTACGCAGAATCAATACCTATGAATTTTCCTGCAAAGCAATTTAAACTTAATGTAATGGAATGGCTTTATTAATATAATTTAATTCTGAACTATTTAAATTTCAGATTTGTGGTATGTGATCATTAAAACAACACTAGTATTTTTTCTTGTAGCATCTTAAAAAGCACATTTATTAGATTTAAGACAGCTACTTACAAAAGAAGCTTTCTAATCGAATGTAGATTAATATTATATCTAAAGTGATTATAACGATTAGCCGTTAACTGTTACGTTATTCTAAGAAATAAGAAATTATACATAAATCGATTCATTTTGAAAAATGCGAAGACCGAATATAGTTTAAGCATTGTGACTGGAATGGCACTATTCAAGTCATTTGATACTTACCTTCTTGCGATTAATTGAGTAGGTATTGCTTACGAAGCTCCAACTTACCTATAACAAAATATTTTATTTTTAGATCATATTTTTTTGATTAGCTGGTTAAAATTAAAGCATGTTATAGGGAGCTATATTATACTATGTTTGAGTAGGTACTGAAATGTGACTGACCAATATAGTGTAATAGTTAGAATCTGTGCTTACGCTACGGCCACGGAACGTTCTAAATATAATTCAAAGGAAGTAGTTAACAGCTTCCACCACCTACTTAACCCATTAGCAGTTACTTTAAGTTGCGTCTTTAGTGATGCAAATAATTTCTTAACTTAAAGGAGCAATTAGTTTTTAGCAAAAATACTGAGTCTGGGACTTTTCTCTGCATTTAAATGACTTTCTTTTATGCCCATTATAGCGGCATAAAAAAATAGT
Source organism: Agriphila straminella (assembly GCA_950108535.1). Lineage (NCBI taxonomy): Eukaryota > Metazoa > Arthropoda > Insecta > Lepidoptera > Crambidae > Agriphila > Agriphila straminella. Next base: position 13,433,012 of record OX467309.1, on the reverse strand, counting down.
AGTAGTAAATATTACTGCGTCTCGTTTACTTCCAAAACTTTATAATTTACTGAATTTTACCATGACCTTCTAAACCACGCTTTGTTTTAAATCTTTAAAGTGATATTTGTTACTTTATCATTCAATTATTAATTCAGAGAAAGCCAAAATCCATTAAGTATTAGTATGAACTACTCGAAAACAACCTCGTTTCCTGGCAAAGCAAGTAAAGTAGATTATTAATTTACGTAGATGTTTTATTAAAATAATTTTATCGATTTAAAATATGATAATATTGGTAGTATAGTAGTATAATTAAGTATAAGAAACATCATAAAGATATGTACGAGAACTTTTAGAAGTAGGTTTTAACACATAAAACATTAGAAGTAAAACATTACGGATTACAGCGCGTATATTGGCATTAATTCAGTTGTTATGTTAGAACTTTTTAGTTTTTATTAATTGGTTTTTGATTTCCCGACGTTTCGACACTTTTCCAGGGGCCATTGTCAGGGGATGACATGACATATGACATAGACGCGTTGTAATCCGTAAAAACATTTTTTATTTGTAATCAAATGTATGCGAGGGAGTCTTAGGCTCAGTTGCACCATCTTACTTTAACAATAACAAGCTTGTTAAAGTACCGGTGGTGGCGTTTTGGTGCCTCACCCTTAGTGTGAGTTGCACCAAAACGCTGTCAAAGTTAAAAATAGCGTCAAATGATAATGCTACCTATTTATCACGTCAAACTTGTCAAAGGACATCATGCTGGCTGGCAATCTCTTTTTTGGCTGACTTGTGCTTAACCGGTACTTTAACAAGCTTGTTAGTTAAAGTTAGATGATGCAACTCAGCCTTAGTGTGAGTTGCACCAAAACCCTGTCAAAGTTAAAGTTATCGTCAAATGATAATGCTACCGATTTGTCACGTCAAACTTGTCAAAAGACATCATGCTGGCTGGCAATCTCTTTTTTGGCTAACTTGTGCTTAACCGGTACTTTAACAAGCTTGTTATTGTCAAAGTTAGATGGTGCAACTCAGCCTAAAGAAGTTTATACATAAAAACATTCTAGTTTCCAAACGTAAAACCGTAAGATAATCGTCACTATCGGGCCATTACATAGTTCTAACTTTGGTAACCCAAATCCTAACATTTACCATCTGAAATCTTCGGTATGATAACTTTTTGTTTATAAAATAAAACTGAATATTTCTGTCTCACGTTTGTAATGTTATCAACCGTTGTAAAGTTCCAGCAACACTTTTCATCAACAGTCAAATTAATTGGTAACCTCTCAATCAAATCCGCTCGTGCATTAAGCGAGCGAGCGTAGCGATCCTTAATCGCTTCCGAACGCACAATGGTCGCGAGTCGAACCTTGTGCAACGATGCGTGAGGGCCTTAGGAGGCCCAGGCCTGCGTGTGACAGCCCTTAGTTACAAATCGCTAAGTACATAAGTATAGAACTAACCCTTTGTTTTTGTGGAAATCTCGAAATATTAATTTTATATACCTATTTAGAAGGTCATATCATAACTATGTTAGTCTATTATTAAAAACATTTCTTCATGAACGCGTGCGGTTACAAATTTTGGAGAAATGGTAACCTTTGTTAATTTTTTTAAGACACGTTTTTATACGTGTTCACTATCATCATATCTCACTATTTAACATGCGTTAAAAATGTTTTTATCAAGTAATAGTTAAATAGGATTTGTTTAGTAAAAGTTCAAAAGTTATTCTCAGTTTGCATTGCATGCATTTCTAACCTATCTTCAAAGTGTCTCAATACAAGGGCTGTTATGAAAAGCTTTAAAAACACAATCTCAAAATTCGCAGTGAAGGATTCCCTCTCTCCTATCTTTTCAAGCGCCAAAACGGCGACAAAACATTATTCTATCCAGCAATTTCAGTAGCCACAACGTACTCCTTGACAAATTAGATTTTTGCCGGGTATTCTTGGCTAAGACGAAATTACTGGTGACTTTGAGTCAAGTGCAGGCTTTTAAACGTGAATTAGAGTCTGTGTCACTCAAGCGTTAATGGCATATTATGACGAAGTGGGTGCCGCTAGCTAAAAATTATGTGGCCGTTTTTGACAATAGTCGGTAATACCGCGTTATTATTATTTCATTTGCCGAGTTATTAGTTCAACCATTCAAAATTATTCTTTGTTGATAAAGAATACAACGCCAAATAATAAAGGGTTTATTCGCAAACAGTCTCCTGTCAATATGATTTTTCGGACAATTGAACCTGAAAACAATGTTGTACCGAAGCTTCCACTTTGAAATCCGCTTAGCGATGTTTTAAATTTTTTGCACATATTGTTTCGTTGTTACATTGTGCTCATGGTGAGGCAAATACGAGGCACCCATCCGCCATATGTCGGAAGTTTTACAATGTTTATGAGCACAATCGGGAAGTGTACATAAATTCTGACGATTGTACACTGCAAACGATAACGATACAACGGTTTAACCCCATTAAGCTATAATTGCGAGGACATAGATTAAAATGGTTTTTGGTGATATTTTGCGAACTTCATGAGAGCTAGGTTGAATTTGCATTGAATTTCGTTATTTAAAATATCACTTTGCTACAATAATTGTAGTTTAATATTATCAAATAGAAATTTGTTTTTTTTAACTAATGCACCATGTTCAGTCTAGTCTAATTTTAAATTGTGATAGTGGAAAAGCTGTGCCAACAGTCTGTAAAATTTACAAACTAGAAATACTGGTTAATAGAGGTTTATAGTGTTTTTTGTACCAGGTTTCACTCGAAACATAATTTAAGATGAGAGCGCTTCAAAAACCTAAATAAACCGGTTAAGTCCAAAGTCACGAAACGAACCTACTTTGCGTCACGCGCACTACGCACAGTGCGGGCGGCAAATAATAAAAAAAACTAATAAAAGATGCTAAATGAAAGATCAAATTACATTGAGATAGTAGCACGTAGTCCCAGCGTAGTCTACCACTACGGTTTCAACTTTGCAGTGGCGAGCATCAAATCGGAAAGATAAGAAAAACCCTCTAACCCATAAGTGACAAAATATGTGAATCTAGGCTCAGGTGGTACGGTCACGTGATGAGAAGACCTGATGAATATGTCGTGAAAAAGTGCCTTTCTATGGCTACAAAAAAAGGGGAAAGGGATGACCCCAAACTACCTGGTTGACGAATGTCCAGATAGACATGAAGAGCCTCGGACTTAAAGAAGAAGATACCAGCAAGCGGATCATATGGCGTCGCATGATAAAGAAAGCCAACCCCGTGTAACGGGAAAAGGCGTGGACAAAGAAGAAGAAATCCCTCTATAAACAAGTTAATTGTATCAAAAAGCTTTTAATTTCACTCTTTTAGTAAACCGGTACTTTTAAGGTTAAGGTACAGCTATGAATCAAACGCTCCTTATATACGCGCTGATTTATGTTTGAAAATTAAATCTTAAATACAAACTGATTATATTTTAAGCCATGATTTTCCTTTTAATATCCAAATAGTGTTGTTTATTAGTTGTGATGAATAATAATGAAAAACTTACTAGAAAATTACCAAAAATTAAATGATTTACAGATTTAAGCACAAGCCTCCACGTAGGGGAGGCCGGGGTTCAAAGTGCCGATTTTTAAATAACACGTAAAAATAATGTCAAAAATGGGACTGGGGTTTAATACTTGGGCATAATTTGATGCAGAATTTATTGTAGTTTTAATTATGTAGACGTATTTATTAAATTATTAAAAACTTTTGGATCAGGATACTTTTTTTGAGAAAAGATCCTAAGGAACAACCCACCCCGTCATGGGGCTGGTTGTTCCAACGTTGGGGTTAAAAGTTCCAGTAGTATTTTCGATCATTACTGATACAGTAGTAGTTTATGGTTATGTATAGATCAGACACAAAAGTTCTTAACTAAAATATCCATGTATCATTTATTTAAAAATATGAGAATTTCAAGTCATATAAACTGATAAAAGATTATCAAGCCCTAATAGTACTGGAATTAACTTATTGACATAGATGTCGTAATATGGCATATTTTTTGAATTCCCGAGCATCTTTAATTCACTTGAAGTCATTCTAAATTCCATTTTTGTTTTATAGGTTCTTATCCTACAGCAAACTTTGTTTATATTAATCAGTTTCTGTATCATAGGGTATGTTTTACGCGGCACAACCAGCCCCATGTCAGGGGAACTTTGAGCCCCAAATTCCATTTTCTAGATTAAGTAAAATATTTAAAAATACGTATCATATAATCCAAAGTGATATTTAGAAAAACAATCTCTATAAATTTTCCAGTAAATGAATGCAAGTCACACATTAATAGATATAAAGTTAATCAAAATAGACCAAAAAGTGTCAATACAAAAATAGTTACAAATGTACCATTTATGTACCGCTGAGTGACTGCCACACTTTCTGGCCGTCATGGTGTCACTAAAACGGCTGCCGCAAGGGCGCTATGGCATGACGTTTTACAACGTGCTTCACACTTATTGCTATCACTTTTCTTGGCGAAGCTATTTGCATCGGAACAAGTTACCCCCGGCACTTTGAACCCCGGCCTCCCCTAACTAATTTTATATTGCTCACTCTGTTCTAAGAAATGCTTTCGATATCAAACACACAAACTAGCGAAGCACAGTGATATAGTTGGCCAACGATATGCACCAGTATCAAAGTTTACGGCCATCTACAATACAGTAAAGAGACCCAAAATCATTTTGAATTCAGTATTAATCCTCAAACTCGTCCGGGGCATCGCTCCTTCCATACTTTGTGGGATTTCCGAAAGAAAGCAGCTTGAAACTTCTGCTCCAACTTTTGTGTAATCTTACTTATAAAAATAAACTTTTGCATTAGCTGATTTCGAATTAAGGGTGAACTTCGGGAAGGTAGGCTAAACCGTTTCCAGTGAGGGACTCAATCAGGTGTAAAATAGAAACAAATGTACTGTGACGTAGTTTTGTATACTAGTAATGGACCGCCGGCCAAGAGGCTCATTTTCAATTTATCGCATATTGGGACCAGACCACATTTACAAGATAGCCATTAGTTTAGTGTTATCAAATATCAGGTCTGGGTTGCGAAGTAGGAAGCTTCTGGGAGATATGCCACCCTGAACATATGGCCTCCCTTACAATGATCTCCAATCGCAAAAAATAATCGGTCGCATATTGATGTAAATGGTGAACAGGGTCGTATGTGGCATCATTACAAACATGTTAGACATCGGCTTGGTTAATTTTCAGGAAGCATGCGCGTGGCCATGGTAGAAACATGGAGACTTTTTTCCAAAAAATAATCGACTACATATTGGCATGTTATTAGTTATTACATTCAGGGAGTGAGGCAGGTCCCAGGCGTATATAAAACCTTGTCTTGAAAAGTCTTGCGTCGCTTTCAGGAAGCGTCTGAGAGGTCAGGGCAGGTAAGTATGTTTCACACTTTTAAGTAATGATGCCACCCACGACCCTGTTCACCATTTATATAAATATACGATCGATATTTTTTTAGCGGTGGGTGACCATGTTCAGGGTGGCATATCTCCCAGAAGCTTCCTACGTCGCAACCCAAACGTTGATAATTGATAACAACAAGCTAATGGCTATCTTGCCGATTTGGTCTGGGACCAATATACGATAGATCGAAAATGACCGTGGTTGGCCGCTGGTCCATAAAGTTTAGGCCGGTATTTCTGGAAAAGTGTAGAAGATAATGTAAAAGTTGTTAGATAAGACGGGCTTGGCTAGGCTTTGGTGTGCTGTAGAGCAGAATATTACTTGGCTCAGGTGACTTAGTCGTAATGTTATTATGGTTCATGTGATGGTTGTTGACATTAAGTTAAGGTGCAATGGGGATCACGAGGCTGATTCTATTGTTTTCTCTTTATTCAATCAAACAGTGACAAAATAAATATATAACAAAAATAGTAGCTACTAATAACACACTATATAAAGAATTGATAGTAATCAATTACTTATTCCATTTATCGCCATATCCTATTTATTTGATACCATTATCATAAGTTACTTCATCTAAAATGGCTAATGGTGGCTAAGGAATCATCTCCATTCTGCTGTTAATCCAGTACTTTTTCGATGACGAAATTATTTTATTTTCTTAGTTTTTTTTCACGTAACCAAAAATTCCGAAACTTTTTCTACTAATAAAGGAGCTATATTCTCAATTTAAAAAAATATTTAGCCAATTTGTTTTTTTTCCAGACATTCCCTATTGTGTAAATAATTAAATTGAATGAACTGATACCAGTATATTATAAGCGAATTTATCTCTAAGGCGCAACTCCCAACAAATGAGAATATCCTTCATAATTATTCAATTACAGAGCTAATAAGGGTTTAACCTCTTACTCCCAGAGCTTGGGAGTCAACGGGATGAGGGTAATTTCAGATTCATTAAAAATATCCAAGTTACTTCTTTTAGTTACACAAAAAGTAAGTTTACTGTTACACAAAAAAAAATCTGAAACTATATAACGTAAATAATAAGCATTCAAGCAACAAGTCACAAGCCAATATAGTCTTATTTCAAACTTAGGTATGATAATGGTAGCTCTCAGAAGAGCTTAGAAAAAGCCTTAACATTAACCACACTGACCTCTTAAAGCAGATTTGTAGATTTGGCAAACCAAGCATCATTTCGTTCGTTTTTAAAATTAATTTCTCTACTAAATACTCGTACCTCATATAACGCAATCCGACTTAACACCTTGGTCACTTTTACTCCAATACCAAAAATATACTTACTTTGATATATGTATATTTAAGAGACTTTAACGATTCCATATTTTGGACTAATTTGTAAAGAAAGAGGCTGTATTAAAACGGCTGATGATGACTATGACGATTTTTATTTTCCAAACCCTCAGTTACAACAAATCCAAGAAAATATCAAGAACATTCTGCAAAAAAATATCGTTCGTTAACCTCTTAGAAAAAACCTGAAGCTCGAAAGGTGAAATATTTTTAAAGGTTATCCTGATCCTCAGATACTCATTTTCCCTTTCTTTCATTCCGGAAAATAAAGATACGTGTCGTACTTATACCTTAGGAGAGTGCAATTAAGGTGCAAAGATATCCGAAGTCTGAGAGAGGCTCGAGGGCCCTCTATTGGTCGCACTCCAGTATACAAGTGTTGCGTAGGCTGCCTTGCGATCAAAAGATTCAAAGCCAACTTAATTGGGTAAAAGTTTTTTCCTGCTTAGGATTTTCGGAATCACTGGCGTTATATAGAAAATCCTATGCTCGGTTTTCAAATGATGGAATTCGAAACTAAACTTTTTTTTCTATGTTTGTGTCCTATGTTCGGACAGTAAGTTAATGATATAAGTAATTCCAAATTGCATATATATGCTGTCTCATATGTTATGTTCTTTTCTTGCAGATTTCTTATCATATTATAATGTAGCAGTCATTTATTAGTCTATCAGACTTAATCATCATAACTAATATTGAGCTCAGGCCATCCCAATACATTTCTGCTAAACGAAGTCGCTGCTGAAACAGAGAAATACCGAACCCAATCTTATTACGATGCTCTAACTTATATTCCACATTACATTAATTTCTCCGGAGACGTCTCGAAAACTAAGCAATGGCAGCTGCCCGCTACGGTCGCATGTTTATTGAGAAATTGCCTAATCTTGAAGAGCTACACAACAAAACCACATTGGAAATGTTGAACTAAAGTATTTCTTCTCTCTGAGGATGTTAGTGGTGGTACCCTTGTCGGCGCTAACCGATCACACCCCTAAGGCTCCCGAATTACTGTCCGGGCTGATTACCCTCCCCCCAACGTCTTGCCGCGCCCCTCTCTCGTCCGCCTTCGCTTCCAACCCTGCGTCAACTATTATTTGTGTTTCCTACTTATAATTTGCGCCCAGCAAAAGTTCGACAAATACCAGTCACATTATTAAATATAAGAAAACTCGCCGTCAACTTCCCGACTCAACTTTTGTAGTGAGCTCCGCGATCTTTTATTATTGTATTAGTTCACTCAATATTCGCCGAGTAGAATTAGGCCCCTAATAATTGCCCGATCAAAGTTGCTTTCAATTTATAAAGACTAACTTTATAATATCAAGCTCGATAAATCTCGTTTGAATAACTCATACTCGTAAAACCTGCTTTAATGAATTGCTACCGACTTTAATAAGTAATAAATATTTATGTGCGTATGTATGCTCGTTCCACGAAGAAAATAAATTTCAATTTATCGCGTCCTCTGCTTATTCTCATTAGAGTAAGAGATGAGTGAAACATTTTATCGGGAAATGACAAGGACACATATTTTTAATGTTGGAAACATACAAAAAGGCAAGAGGTACTTTAATGCTCTTACTTGATCTGGAATGAAAAAAGTGTTCATTAAAGCGAAATTATACATCGGCAGCAACAAAAACGTGTTGGGTGCGAGTTTTTTTTTAGAATTCTGTATTATTCAGAGGACTCAGAGGAGTAGATATCATCTTAACTGGATAAATAGCAGTGGCTTGATGTGTGTGTGCTGCATGTAGGGTTGTCAACACTTTTGAGCTCTTCGTTCGACTCTAATCGATGCGGTAGTAGTTCAACAAAACATTAGATGATTAATAGGAATTTATTTATTTGCACGCTTAATTTTTGACACACATTCAGCCAGTGTTTTTTGCTGCCGGGGTAGAGAGATAAGGATACGGAAGTACCATATTTTTACTTTTTAATTAAATGTTGCCAGCAACAAACCCTACAATTTATCATAGTATCCTAATACATTAAGGGCTCGACTACCTTCTATATTTTTTCAAATCGAGTAATTAAACATTAATTTATCAATAATAGCCGCCAAAATATTAATAAAAAATATCCTTTAAAACCTACTGTATTTTTTTCACCATTAAATATATTTTTTAAGTAATCTCGGAGATGTTCGTGGATGTTCAAAAAGTTGGCAACCCAAGTTGCATGCGAGACGCGCGGCATCCGTACAATAGAGCGCGGATGTTAATTTGACACAGACAACGCATGTCATGCCTGCATCGCATATTATAGCAAACATTCAGCGCGTTTATCTAATTCCATGCGGAACTTGCATCTGGTTCTAAACCAGATTATATATATGAAATTTAAAATACGATTAAGCTTTTGAAATTATATACTTAAAACTTAAAAAAGCCAGTTAAAATGACAGGAATTAAACGCGTACAACTATGATAATACAAATATAACTAAGTACAATGCAACGCGAAAGTTTAAAAGTGTTTAAAAAAAGCCTTTTTTTACTAAACTCTTTTTTTAAATAATTTTTTAAACAATATTGTTTGGTCACTTATAACATAACTAGCTTCTGCCCGCGACTTCGTCCGCGTGGATATTATAGAAAATCCTTAGGGGACCTTCAACCACCAAGCGCGCTGACTCGCGAGGCAAGACGTTTGTCGCGTGTAACGGCGCTCGCACGAGGCTGCTCGCTTGGTGGTGACCCGCATAATCGCGTAAAAGCGGCTGGTCGGATCCTGGTTGAAGGTTCCCTAAGGATTTTCTCTAATATCCACGCGGACGAAGTCGCGGGCAGAAGCTAGTTTATTACAATAATCAGAATTGGGTCCAGAGATATTAGCATCCCGTTCCCGTTCTTATTCCCATTCCCGTTCCCGTCCCATGGGGCTGAATCATGTCCACCGTGTTGGACTTCAAAATAAATGTCATTTTCGCAATCGTCATCCCAGAAAACCATTTCTATTTTTAGGTTTATTTAACCCATTTCACCCCTATTTCATCCCCATAGGGGTTAAAATACTAACAATTACAATATGATTTGCGTTAAATTTCCATCCCTAAGCCTAAATTATAAATTTAGCGATATTTCGAAAATGAGGGATTTTCTTCTATACACAACTTCATCCCCCTTTTCGCTTCGGGGGTAGAATTTTGAAAAACGCTGAGACCCGTATTTATTAATTTTCAATCGTCAGCCTAAACACAAAATTTGAAGATCCTAGCTTCAAAACTGAGGGACTTTCATACAAACCTTCATCCCTTATTACACCCCCTTAGGGATGGAATTTTCAAAAATCCTTCCTTAATAGATGCCTACACTGTAAGAGGTATCTGTGTGCAAAATTTCAAGTCTCTAAGTTCAGTGGTTGGGGCTGAGCGACCTGTGCGTTGATAGATCACTCAGTCAGTTATTCAGTTTACGATTTTATATATTAAGATCACAGCATTAAAAAGCTTTTAAAACTTATCTTCTCGTGATAATATTTAAAATTTATAACAATAAATGTTAAACCTATATCTCTGTATCGTTCACTCCACGATAACAGTAAAAAACCGCTCAATAAACATTTTACCGTAGAAGCTGGTTTAATAAGCTAGCAATATCGGTAAGTAGTTCAAATTAAACTAACGCTAAGTTATTACGGGAGCACCTATCGACTAGAATAACTGGCAGGGTCGTTATCGTCTACCACGAGTTCGTTTGCATCGATAGTTTCACTCGCTTCTTGTTTTTGTTGAATAAAATTGGCGGTTTATATGGAATGGGATTAAAAAATGAAATTAATACATTTTAATTGTAGTGTTCATTATAACATAAATAATATCTATGTAAAATTAGTTTTTTAAAGACTCTTTGACTCGATTTAAACTGTAAAAAAGTGTATTAAATTAAAATATTTTTTATAATGAACTGAAGCAAAGTAAAATAGTAAAATTCAATTAATTTAAATGAATTAAAAAGCAAAATAGAATTAATATCTATTTGAAACTTGATGAAAACATTTATTTTTATTTTTGAGCATAACCAAATTACTGCCGAAGTATTAGCCATAAAGTAGATCTGAGGGCACAGCAGTGCCCTCGCCAAAGTCGAGCGCGAAGCAAACACTGCCGTACCATCCTTTACTGGAACCATTTCGCCGTATTTTCAGGCCCCTATTTGAGAACCTCTGGATAAGACCAGAACGCAGAAATTTTCGTCATCCAGTAAGCTATAATCACAATATTTAAAATCCAAAATTTTAAGTCTGTAGGTCATTTAGTTCCGAAGTTAAGCGAAAGCAAAGTTTTGCATTTATGACACTCACTCACATAAGTGAGTGTCATAAATGCAAAACTTACTGGGAAGTACTTGTTCTATTCTGATGATTATAAGATCATCAGAATAGAACTAGTACTTCCCATAAACTCAGAGAGCTGAAATTTGGTACAGATTTAGGGTTTAATGGCCACATAAAAGGAAAACTATAAAAACTAGGATAATCGAAGATCTGGAGTACCTGGTGACCCTGATTAGAAAACACAAGAGCCCAACCAAACTATTAGAGATTGACATAGCGTCTTTACAAAAAATATTCAACTTGGTGGGCCCTTTATTTGATATCAAAAAACGAAGGTCTGATTCTACAAAAAGAAGTGAAATCCCACCAATAACATTCTGTAAAAAACTAGCCAAGTCTCGATGGAGCTGCTTGTTTATCTCTAAAAAGTAATGAAATCTAGACAAAGTCGTGCCAAGTTAAAGGTTCCTTACTGCGATTTCTTTTTTATTATAGTTAATATTAAAACCAGGTACGGCCAAGTTGGTACTTGGCCGTACCTGGTTTTGTACCCTTGTGTACCCTTCAACGGCCAAGTTACACAACATTAACTATAATAATAAAGAATTTGCAGTAAGGAACCTTAGACTTGGCACGACTTTGTCTAGATTTCATTATTTTTTAGAGATAAACAAGCAGCTCCATCGAGACTTGGCTAGTTTTTTACAGAATGCTTTTGGTGGGTAACCTCTTTACATAAATGGTTTTTTTTTTTTTTTTTTTTTTTTTTTTTTTTTTTTTTTTTTTTTTACAACTGCTCCCCGAACATAGGGTCCAGGTCTTTTTTTTTGTAATATCTACTCTTCTCTTTCATTCCAGTTCTATCTTATTTGCCTCTCGTACTCGCATGCCACATACTTTTTCTTTCTGATATCCTTCCTCATTCATACTTTTAACGGGTGGGATACCCGCCTATTTCAATATATATATATTTAGCTTCAGAAGCAGGAATTCTTTAAAAAAACAAAATCCGCAGCTACAAAGAACTTATTCAATTTATTTATTAACAATCAAAAATCAACCTTTAACAAAACACCATTTGAACTGAAATTGAAACAAAAATTAACTCACCGAATATTAACACAATTATAATAAAACTTAAAAGAAAAACCTTCACTTCAAAATCTACACACAAGAACGCGTCGACACGATGTATTCAGTCCGAGCGCCAGCGAGCAAATGAGGTGCGGTGCGAGTGCGCTCGACTTAAATAGGCAAAGGGAGGGGAGGTGGCGTGATGGCGGCGTGACTAGCCGAGTGACGTCATCACTCGCAGCTAATTCGGCTTCTCCTGACGTGGAGTCGTCCTCGACGGGATCTTGGTCATCTTGGCGGGCTGCGAAAAGCCCGTGTTGGCCTGGGATTCCACCAGTCCGTTGTCATGGTGGTGCGGAAGATGGTCCAGCAACGGCTCCGTCTTCATCATGTTGCGCTGCAGATTGCCCTGCATCAGGGTCAGATCTTTCATTATCCGAAATAACAACATTCAGTTAAGTTACCTAAATAACTTCTAAACTTGACTAAAACTCTTTCATACGTCCCTCACATACTCATTAAAAGATAAACAAAAATAGACAAAGCAACGCGTTTGAAAGCTTTACCAACATCCATCGACGTTAGCCTCGATGGGTGTCTTTCGCCTGTTTCTGTGAACATTAAAGACATACATACAGAGGGCGTCCCCTCCTGATTACAACAAAAGTACAAAACAATCATGGGTGAGTGACGGAGGCATCACTGAATCGCACGTCACTAAGCCCATCGAGACGGAGGCATCACTGAATCGCACGTCTCTTAACTCACCGAGACGGAGGCATCACTGAATCGCACGTCTCTTAACTCACCGAGACGGAGGCATCACTGAATCGCACGTCTCTTAACTCACCGAGACGGAGGCATCACTGAATCGCACGTCTCTTAACTCACCGAGACGGAGGCATCACTGAATCGCACGTCTCTTAACTCACCGAGACGGAGGCATCACTGAATCGCACGTCTCTTAACTCACCGAGACGGAGGCATCACTGAATCGCACGTCTCTCATAAAACAAGTCAGCACATTGGATGGAAGCTGCAAGATAAAAACATTATCAGCAAGTAAAGACAGAGGCTTCGAGTCTGCATATCTGCTACACTACGCGATCGGCGCTTACAGCTAACAACAGTGTTAATGATTTAACTTGTCACGCCAGCTGTAGTTATGTAAGTGCAACTAACTATTGTAAGAAATAAGTTATACCTACCTACCTAACACCTAAGCAAAAACTTTGTTAATTATTTCTAATTATAATGTTCTGTTTGTTTTCGTTTTATTTCCCTAATGTGAATTCCAATTAGTTATTATTACTTCTTTTTTTTTTGTTACCTACTCGTACCTACTAGGTTTAAGATAATTCATGACAAGTCAAACCACCACTCTGCATTGTAACTGTCTGCAGTATAACTGCAGCAAGTTTGGGGTCTAAAATCGATAAAACAGGCTCATTAGTAAGCCGAGAAATTATGTTTTTGCGAACTTGTTCCTGTTCCGGTCCCCAGCAAAACTTAACATCTCTTTTCGTCAATCGTGATATGCAAGATGTTTCTGTTGCGTAATTTTGAATGTAGCGCCTAAAATAACCAGCCAATCCTACAAACTGCCTGACTTGTTTTACATTGCTTGGGACCGGTGCATTAACAAGTGCCTCAACCTTTCGTGGACTCGGTTTCTCCTGACCCCGACTGACAAGATGGCCTAGGTACTCTACTTCGGTTGCAAGAAAAGTACACTTGCGCAAATTAATAGAAAAACCTGCCCCTGTAAGTGTAAGTAACACTTCACGTAATAATTGGACACCTTCTAGTACCTCATCAGAAGTACATCGTCAACGTAAACAAGGACATTACCGCTGTCGATGTGTTTTCTAAGGGTGTTATTTATGATCCGTTGATACACAATCGGACTGTTCGTCAAACCGTAAGGCATTCGAACATATTCGAAATGGTCCTCTGGCGTGACGAACGCCGTCTTTTGTATGGACTGTTCATCAAGTGGTCAAACCAGTCGCCATGTCAAGGCTAGAGAAATACCTGAAGTTGCCTAATCGGTCTACATGATCATTGATCAGTGGCAATGGGTAGCGGTCTCGAACGGTGAGTCCGTTCAGAGCACGATAATCTACGCACATGCGATCACTGCCATCCTTCTTTTTAACAAGGATGATAGGGCTCGCATATTCAGAACTAGACTCACGTACCCATACACTCCACGTACTCCACGTACATACGTACGTCTTTGAGATCATTAACTATTTCTCTAACCTTGAGCTTTTTTTTGGTGCGACAGTTTGTACGGTCGGTAGGCCACCGGGGTGTTATCTAATACATTAATATGCATCTTACCTGTCTTGACCCCTGTGGATACAGTCCCAGAAATCAAATTTAGCCCTCTTTGGACATTGCATTAATTGTTTATGCCCAGTCTGTCCGCAACCGAAACACGTGTTTTTATTTAACACGAGGCGTCTTTTATGCAAATTCAAATTTAACCTTACATCTCGTTTGTTGCGAACAGGCTTGGCATAAATGGATAAAAACGATACTATGTCGTCCGTGGTCAAATTAGCATTTGCTGCTGCCGCCCGGACCTGAGGATCCGTGATACCCCTAAATGACAATACCATCAGCTCTGGGCTGCTGGGCTGACGCCCTTAACTATACGCAAACGTAACAGGGTGCGTCGCGCGTATTCGGCGTATGTGGTGTATTTATCCGAGTTGGTGTTCATAACCTCAAAAAGGATATTCGCGTAGTCCAATTTACATGGACACAATGACATAAAATTCACGCACGAAATTCGACCAGGTGCGATCGTTAGTCACCCACTCGTTCAGCCAAGTACGCGCGTCGCCCTTGAGACAGTGTGATACACGTGACAAACATTAAACTAACTAACCTATATAGCCCTATTAACTTCCTCGCACCACACATCGATGTCATGTATAGCGGGATCGAAGTACGAAACGTAATAGTTTTGTGATCATATTTTGCTAACATGCGAGTTGACTCAGGCACGCGTATCGTCCCTCCTTCGAGAATGACTAAGAGAACGAGACCTACTCATGCAGTCGCGTCGACGCGTTCTGCTTGAAGTGGCCCGTTGTTTATCGGACATGATAGTGAACAATTATGACAAATGTAACAAAGAAAAAGTAAAAATAACAGCAAAATGGTGTTTTGCAGATTATTTGAAATAGAAAAACAGAAATAGCTAAGCGTAAAATGATGGGCCTAGGTGCTTGAGCAATCCCACTTCTGAATTTAGCTTCAGAAGCAGGAATTCTTTAAAAAAACAAGATCCGCAGCTACAAAGAACTTATTCAATTTATTTATTAACAATCAAAAATCAACCTTTAACAAAACACCATTTGAACTGAAATTGAAACAAAAATTAACTCACCGAATATTAACACAATTATAATAAAACTTAAAAGAAAAACCTTCACTTCAAAATCTACACACAAGAACGCGTCGACACGATGTATTCAGTCCGAGCGCCAGCGAGCAAATGAGGTGCGGTGCGAGTGCGCTCGACTTAAATAGGCAAAGGGAGGGGAGGTGGCGTGATGGCGGCGTGACTAGCCGAGTGACGTCATCACTCGCAGCTAATTATATATATATATTTTTTTTTTCTCTGTAGGGTCAATAACTGTACACTTTTCTTTTTCTTTATTTCCTTTTTCAATTAGTATCTAAATTAATTTCGTTACAATTCTTTTTTACACTATACCATTCTTAATTTCTAGCTATTTCTATTATTTCCATTTATACTTACATTACAATACTCCTGTCTTACCCTATGTCTTGTTTCTTTCATTTACAATTCTTATAATTTTCTTCGCATACTCTATTAACTTATCTCTCTCTTTACTGTTTTTCATTATTTCTTTTAAGGTGTCTTTGCTAAGTGGTGTGTCTAGTGTCTGTGTTAATGTGTACCTATCAATGCAGTGCAGAGGGCAGTCCAGCATAATGTGGAAAATGTCCTCGCTCGCTGTCGGGTCACAAACACATGATGGGTTGTCCTTGCATTTGAACCATTACATAAATGGTTGGTCATTTGCTCGAGCTGAAACTGTTTTTTTTTTCATAAAATTAATTTATAACAAAGTAAACTCTGAAGCACTAGTCGTGTAGAGCTGTGTACATAAAGTTTTACATTTTTTGACGAGTTCGATAATTTTAAATTACATTACGCGGCAACATTTTCTGAGGTCGTACAACATCAAATACACATTTTTGAGCAATGATTTCACACAATATTACTTGATTTACCGGTCCCAAGAAATAGCATAGAAAGAAGATTATAGTACTCAGTTATATAATTGACAGAAATCTGATCGCTAAAACTTTTCTCCATTGAAAAAATCATTAAGTGACCTACAATTTCATAGTTTAAAATCAATGCCAACCAATAATTATTAACCTATAATCTTGAAATTTTATTAAAAAAAACCTCTAGCTCTTTTTGTCTAATCTCTAAATTTGATACTAAACGTTTTTCAAAATGAGAAAATAGTTTTTTAAGTTATTAATTTAAAGCCGGTACTTGCGCATGAAGGGTTACGTCAAAAAATCACGAGTCCCACTTAAATATTTATTTTGATCTGTTTTTAGTATTTGTTGCTATAGGAGCAACAGAAATACATCATCAGCTGTGAAAATTTCAACTGTCTAGTTATCACGGTTCATGAGATACAGCCTATTAACAGACAGACAGTCAGTGGAGTCTTGGAGTCCTTTTTTACCATTTGGGTACGGAACCCTAAAAACGATAATGTTGTCAATAATGATTTTCTAAATACCCCTTCATCATCCCCTCATTCATTCCATGCTTTAGTTATTATGAAGGGGACTTTTCCTAAAAAAAAATATTTCAGCATTGTACGCCCCTTTAACTAGCAAGCATATGACTTTCTCACTATTTATTACTCGACTAGTGCAAAAAGGCATAAGTTTCAACGTGGTTTCAACGAACCAAAGACGATGGGCGGACTGCGTCAGACGTATCAGAAGATGGATCGCGGTGGTAGTAATCAGTTAATTCATTATGCAGTTTCAACTGCACACTGCGCGTTACACGTAAATATTAATGCGAATTAAACGTTCAATGTTATTAGTTAGATTGCGGTGGGGTTACGACATAGTTTAGGTGTACTACGGATGCGGTTGTTAGGGCTGTAAAGTTTCAAATATACGTAATCCTATCACTGACTGATATGAAACGTGTTCAGTTGTGTTTAGAAAGTAATCTTACTTAGTAAGAGTCTTTAAATAGATGTGTTGGAAAACGAAAGGTAAACTTGTCTGTGTTTTTTTAGCAGTATAAAGTTTTCAAAATATATTTTTTTATTGTAGGAATTAGGTGTAAATAATTAAATCAATACCTACAAGTAGATAATTGCAACCAACACAGTCAAAATAACGACCCAAATAAACGCATTCGACGCGTACGAAAGTTCTATTCATTTTCTTTGAACAATAAAACGCTGTGTCGTCATATGACTGACGTCGGAAGTGCTCACGTTTCATCCGTAAAAAAATCACCGTGTAATAATATATGCGCGCATACAAACGCACCAAGCGTGATTATACTTTGACAATAACGTGGGCGCGGCCCAACAACGCACCACGGCCAAAAGTAAAGGTGCACATTTAAAAGATAGATGGCGTCATTCGGATAATTCTGTTATCAGCGACGAGAGGGCGCCCCTGCGCTCGTATACTTAGAAGGCCGTTTCCTGCGACGTTAAGTCCTTATAAAGGTAACTGTTCCACTGAAAAAGTCCTATTTCTGTGACAAAGCGCGCTTTTAACCACCCAAGTGAAAATTCTAAGATATGCCGTGTTTACTCCCAAAAATACCTGATTGTTGCCGTGAAAGAATTCGACCCTATTAATTCTCTTACTAGGACAGCAGAAAGTAAAAGTAGCAACAAAACAAATGGCACGATTATATCGCGACGCACAGTCAGCAAATTACGAAGTGTAGTTATCTCTTGGGACAGAACATCGCATAAGCATAGAAACAGAATTACTTTCTTCGGAAGTTTAGATTTATTGGTTATTGCGTTACTTCGCTCGGTAGCTTTTAGTTGTTCTTAATACTAAATCATATCTGCGATCACAGACTGCTGACGAATAGAAACGAGGTAAGGATTATGATAAAATATTATTTATACTTACTATGATTTTTTGTCTGCAACAATCACCATCGATAATCAATTTCTTATAAATTAAAATATTATAATATTTTAAAAATAATGCCTTATTATTTTTGACTCATATTTTATGTTCAGTTGTTCAGTTTAATTAAACGTCAACACAATATTGAAAAGAAAAATCTTGAACATTTTTATCGGAGTCCTTACACGAATTAAGGATTCAAGCTTGAATTTCAGCTGGAAATGACACATTCGTTACCAACAATGGGGCCCATTTTGTCGGTTCGATTCTCCCATTCATTCTGCCATGCAAAAAGTAATTCCAAATGTCTTGACGCATGAGCGCTTAGTATCTATTTTTAGAGAATAAACATAGCTAATGCAGTACTTATATCGTCAAAAAAGTTTTTTTTGTTGTTAACCCGTCGGAGCGATAGGGTTGACATTCTCAATGCGTGGGTGTGACACAGTACTGACCGACACAAGCCGCGACACGTCGACACTCGCGACGCTGGCTGCTGGGCTGCATCACAGTATATCGTGTCATTCTGAACTTACCATCTAAATTTCAAGGATGTGTCCAGTCCATGAAACTAAACAACTTTCTCTAAGAAACATGGTATTGTGTTGAATTTCGCCACATGGTCATCCCATACTAAATTGATTACGTGATCTCTTTGAAAAGTTGTTTAGTTTCATGGACTGGACACATCCTTGAAATTTGGATAGTAAGTTCAGAATAACCCGATATATTAGTTTTTTCAATATATACTCGTATATACTGTGGCTGCATTGCGAACCTAGCTTAGAGCTCTCGTAGCGATTTTTATTTGTGTAAGTTGATTAGGAAGATATAGTTGCGTTACTGCTTTAGCTATTTATTCTGAGTATTTTCGAATAACGCATCCCTTGATGCGTTAAATCAGAGTTGAAGTGAGCGGTGCTGACTTCCGCACATATGTGTACGCACCGCCTCACTACCATTGTGCTCTCGAAAACGTCTAGTGACTCCGGAATTTTAAATCTTTATTAAGAAAGTAGGTAAGTATATCCGATGCTATTTTAACGTTTGTTACGATCCTTAGCTTTAAAGGTACTATGTATGTTTTAGTTTTTAATAAATATAGTATTGTGTGCTCTTATTTTGATTTGTTTTGGTTATTATTTTCATTTTGTTTGTTTGTTTTTTTATTTGTTTCATTTTACTTATGTGGGATTTACACGGGTTGATTTTTCAGTTGGTAAAAATAAGTTGATTTACATTATAATTCACAAATGTTTAAACGTATAAGTGATATTAATGGAATCACTAAATATATATTTGGGTGCTATTAAATAAATCGTAACTTATCTCTGATTTTAATCTTTTGTTTTTGCTATAATACGGCCAAGAAAATTCTACTCGAAAAGTCTAAAACCCAAGCAATTTAAAAAGAAAACATTTCTAAAGTCGTTAATCCGATACAGCTCCATTACAACAACGAAATATATTACTCAAATTGATTAGTTGTCTTATCGCACGATTTATAAGTCTCACTAGCTTGAATAAATTTATGCGAAACACGTGGTTACAATGCGGCCTGACCTATTGAAGGGACAAGGTGGCTCCGCTCCTCGAGTGGCTAGTAACAATGACGACGCAGATAAAGGGGGTCGATAAAGTGAAATAGCAACGTGAAAATGTGGCGAGAAAATAGCATTATTAACCTCCAGGGCATAATACGCGCGCCAGAACGCCAGATATGGTAATGATTATGTAAATCCTCTCCTCACAGGTACATCTCGGGAACGTTATATACTTATTAAAACCAAGATTGCGAGACCGAGGGGATTGTCTCGCGTAAAAACTTTGTCCGAGCACGGAACGCTCGAGTGTTTATCGCCGCTCAATTTTTATGACATTAGTAATTCGAATCTCAGGTTTCCTGAAATCGGACGATCGGCATTGCAGTCTTACTTGCGACTCTCTTTTCAATTTTCTTAGTTTCTCGTTTCAAGTACGAAAGCATTGTATGGCTAGATTCTTATCTTCCTCAAAAGCTATTTAGCTAAATGGAATTTACAGAGCCCGCACTGCAGTTCGACGAAGTACATTGCAATATTTAAAATCTTGAAATTTGAGTCTAAATCCCGCCATTGTATTTATGTTTTTGAGATTTCTCAAGACTCCTTTTCCCGATTTAGTTCCTTTATTTCAGCACTTCGCAAATTGTTTGACGTTCTATGCCATCTCTTTGTGATCAAGTATAAAAGTTTGAGTTTCTGATCTTACAGTTTGCTGCTGTAACTGATAAACAGTAAACACACTCAACAATTACACAGAAGCGCTGTTGAAAATGTTTCAGTTAAGGCACCTAATTGAGCTCCGTTAATCAAGAGCACAAAGTTTTCACAAGTGCTTAAATTATTTACCTCAAACATAAAACATCGGCATTCAAAGCGTTTCTGGAATATTCTCGCTTACACAGACGTCGGAACACAAAGTGAATTATACGAATAGAAAATATTGAAAGCGAGCTGAGAGCATCAAAAATACTGACGTTGAATCTTGTTAATGAACTTAATGAGAGAAGAAACTGGGGGAAGTTCGCAGCAAACCTGCGAGTTTCAATTTCTGAATGCCACTATAACGACAGAGGAACACTTGTACAACTTTGCAACAATGAAATGCGTCATAAAATAAATATGAAACTTGTCCAATTTGTGAAATAATTATTTGGGAATTAATCTTTGCAAGCTGAATTTTGAATTAAGTTGTTTTTATTGTCTAATGTGTAAATAATTGCTTTTCAATTTTGATAAAAAAGGCTTATTACAAAAAAATATACAAAAAAGCATTTTATTATTTTGCTTAAGTTAATTTCTACAGAACAGTAATCGAAGAGAAATAGAAAATAAATATGTTTACGATATCAACAAATAAATCGAGCTAGTTTTCCCCGAACAAATAGCATATAATTTAAATAGCCGAAAAGTAGGGTTGCGAAATACAGGAATGAACGTTCAAAGAATTGAAATATACGAAAATGGAGTGTTATCCTACTAAGCCGACATATGACGCAAACAATAAGGGGAATCGAAAAAATTCAAACGCGGCATTGACGAGATAGCTCAATCGGTAAGCGGTGCCCGCGGCAAGAGTCTTAACATCAACATATTTCTTCGGCATGAATTTACGTCAATTCTTTTAGAACTTTTGTAACACATTAAGGGATGATGTATTGATTTCCAAAAAATATTTGGGCTTTTTATTTTAACAACCAGAATAAATGTTTAGAGCAAATGAAAAGCGCGAGTACACTACTACAAAATACTACACGCACGCGTTATTACACACTTTTTCTACTTAAATATCTAATATAAATAATGGATAAAACTCATTTTATACTTTCGATATTACTGATTTTTGTTTTTGGAAATATGCACAAAAATAAAAATAAAAGATCCAAGTAAAGCTAGTACGAGTATTATCCAAACACAAAAAGATTCGAATTTACAAAACAACATCCCAGTTTAATTCTGCTAGGTGAATGCGTAAAGTCAATCGTATTTATTTGACAGTTCATATTGTATCATAATATATGTCATCCCATACAAATTGCAGCCGATGGAATACGATATGAACTGTCAAATGAATACGATTACCTTACGCAATTCCACCCCTGGACATGATTAAGTTATTAATTAACATAATATCATTTTTGTAATATTACTTACATAAAAATAACAATCTATTTAACTAGACTAGGCATTAAAAAACAGCGTTCCACAAACAACATGCTTTGACAAAAACATCTTCTAAGATACAAAACGACAGAGAAAAATTGACACTAGATATAATAAAGAGATTGGAAAATAATTCAGACAAAAAGCAAGTCGCCAAAACTCAGGTCAAACACTCAGTAAAATGAAATACGTAGCGGGCACCGGCCTTCGGCAAATGGTTTAATATCGAAATGTGATCACTTAGCGCAATCTCTTACAAAAGAGAAAAAAAAAACACAGGGAAAACCGAATGTACTTAGCTTTTACCAGAAACCGAAATATGTTTCAATTTTTTATCAAACTCGCAAAAAGCGGAATAGGATTGATAGCCTTTCAATACACCCCTTATTTAGATAGATGAGAAAAATTGAGAAATTGCTAGTTCATTTTCCACTTTTCATTCCATTTTACCCAATTTTCCCTTTTATTTTTCTTTCTCACAAAGCCTTTAGGCGAGCGATTAGCTTGCTAAATTTTATAAGTGAAGGCGTATGAGATTAAAGCCACTTAATCAAATAAAATTCGTGTTTCGCTCCAATCCTTGGCATACAGTCTCGGAAAGCCATTAATTTGAGAATTAAATATAGTCAGTCCTATTAATTAACCGCCATTTTACTGCTAAGATCCAACCTTGGTCAGTGGTCAGTTGAATGTTTGCGATTCACGAAATTAATATTCTATTACAAACAAATTGGAGAGAGAGTAAACGAATGATTACTTATTTATAATTTATAGCGAATTTATATTTACATCGTCGAGTTTTGTTACGGTAGCAATTTAATAATTCAGAATGTTGAAGCGGCCATTGAATACTTCATCGTTGCAAAAGCACCCAAGAGGAAAATATTTACGCTTTTTCGAAATGCAGAAATCAAGTAACAAGGAATCGGTTTTAGCGAAGAGAACGAGCGTTAGGGACCGACTGTTGAATAAAACGGCGAGCATTGAGCGGTAATAATACTTACCTTACCAAAGTATGAGTAGGAAATTCGAGTATGCAGCATCGTCGACCATCATTTCAAATGGAGGTAATCACTTGGCCCATTTTCCTAAGAATATTTTTTGAGAGTAATCGTTTATTAGGACGTTAGGCAAATGGTGATTGTGTGTTTTAGTTCTTTTGTTTTTATCTAGTGCTCCAAATTAGACCTTTTCTTTGGCAGAGTTACAAATTGGTTGCATTTAAGTATACATCTACACGTTTTAGTGTTAACAATGCAGAATAGCTTAGCTGAAAAGTCGAGCGAAAAGAGGAATTACCTAAGTTTTAAACGTACAACTTAGTCTTTAAAAAAATAAAAAAGTGTTAAAAAGAATAAAAGATAACATTATATAAGTTGAAAAAGTTAGCCTAGGGCCCAATATGATATTTTATTAAAGAACAATATTTCTGAAAGACGATCATAGTTTTTTAGCCCACTGAAGTCCCAAACCCAATCAGGGGTGAGTCCCGCGTGCCATTAACTTGCCTTTTGACGCTTTGGGGCTTATATTTTATGCAACTTACAGGTAAGATAATACCTACTTGTAGATCCGAGAAGGTCTGATTTGAAGGTATATGTATAAAATGAAATAATAAAATCAGTAGGCACTTGACGATACCAAAGAAATGTTACATAGTCCGCCACGTAAAGAAGCGTAGCATAAAAATGTACCTACCTCAATAAAGCCAATGCAATAAACGATTTCAAATAATAATCACAAAGCAAATATAAGTACGAGAGAAATAATATAATTTTATCTTAGTCGGATCTGCGGCGGGGAAACTAATATTCTTATTTATTTCCGTTGGGTGTTCGGCCGCTAATTGCGACGGTACTCAGTGATTTTCCACGATCTCGCTTCTTATTGTAATTACTTGCAATATTTATGCCAAGTTCTTAGTGCTAATAGAGAACAGTCTTATTTGTGAAAGGATTAAACGATGCAACTCCTCGGCTCTTATATTTTCTCTTGTTACAATTTTGATATTAATTAATTTATAATTTATATCAAGTTATTGGATGTAATGACAATCAATGAACACAATGTAGAATTGAAATGGAATTTGAAAGCAAAAAGAAATCAATTAAAGTGACTATAATAAGCTTGTGTAAATATAAAATCCACAGACAACCTATAATAGTAGATTGTTATACAAGACGCTAAAATTACCCATTGCATACGAGGTATTTTTATTCCCGAGCTTTAGCGAGGGAATAAATAGAAACCGAGTTACAATGGGTTTTAGCGTCGTGTGTTACACTATACTTTTCACTACGATTGCGAGAAAATAAAATACAATATTAAATAGTTTATACATACTTCCGTAAACAAATCCACTCGTTTTTCTATCCTCAATCACTTCATAAACTTTTTGTACAATATTTAAATAAATGATTTGTGCTTGACGGCAAAAGCTTAAAATTATTTCTTTCCTATTACAGTCACACAATTCAATCAGTTTGTAATTATAGAAAAATTCTAAAGATTTCGCGCCATGGTACCTTTTTTTAAATTTATGCTGTAGCAGCTAAGCAACACAAACACGCATTCTACGATTCACTCTGTACACAGAGTATAAATAAGTCTATGATTTCACCAAAGAGATGCTTTTAGTTCCATTTTCAAAAATAAGAATGAGAAACTGGGGGCCTATTACGAAACTTGGTCACGATAGTCGTCCGCAGTTCGTTCGTCGGTTGTAGTTATTACAAATATTTTCAATGTAGCTATCGTAGTCCATAGTCTAATGAACGAATAATGACGGATCCACTAGAGAGAAACTGTCAAATTTACGCAATCACTTTGCAATATCGCAAAAGCAAGTGCTTTGTAATAGGAATCAATCAGAACGAAGCACGGACGCAGCTGCGTGTATCGTATTAAACTTTTCGTAATAGACCCCTAGGAGTCGCCTAGGGGGGGGTAAAACTCGCTCGACTTAATACTAGTATTAAGTCGAGCGAGTTTTTATTCGTGATTATGAATAAAGACTTTTTCGTTTTAGTAGGCTCATTGGTAATAGACAAACATTAAAAAAGAAAAAACTTTATCCCCTAGGGCTTATTATGCTATTTTATTTCGACTCTTGTACGTTACAATGACGCACTTTTTGAGCAAGAGGAGTGAAAAAATATTTTTATAACTTCTGTCCTTTTGCGTCGTCACGTATACCAACGCAATCAATACACCGAGGTTTTAAAAATACTATGCGATCCATAAAATGTTTACTTTATGAATAGTCAAAGATTGATGGATTGGTTTTATCCACAAATAATTTCATTGTCAGCCGGCGTTTTGGCGTGGCAGCGAAACGCCATAATAACCAACCACTACTGAAATGTAAATACGATTGATTGGCTTACTCATATTTTTGTTTGGTTTTTATTTCATTAAAAGACTAGCTAGCAACCAGTTTAGCAGTCCGCCAGAACGGTTGCGTGACTATCATGTGACTTGATCTCAAGTTTCTTTTATTATGCAGATGTATTTATACATACAGTAAATTTTTTTGAGCATTACACTTTATAGTAAAACAAAATGATCCGTGAATATTGCGTCAAAATTAAGGAATGGATTGACACGGTTCGATTTGAAAATCTACAACAATAGAAAAGCCAAGATAACATTTTTGAATACCCCGGTCGCCAAAACGGTTTCGAAACCGATTTCGCCGTCATTTCTGGTTGAGTAAATCCAAGAGTGATTACCATTGCAAACTTGCAATCCGACTTTCGCGTGCATTTTGTAATTGGAGTGCCATATGACCAATGCCGATTGAATTATTCGAAAACGCAGAGCGAAGTGGATTTCCGACTGCCAAATGAAATAGTTATTGCTACTGTCTACGGATATATGAGAATTTAAATTAGATTCATTGCGTTTGAATATTTAGTTTTTTGTAAGTGGCAGTACAATTTTTATTTTTAATTAACTCGAGATGATTTGTTAGTCGGTTTCTGAATTGAAAGTTGTGGTGGAAGTATTATTTTGTTAAGTACCTTCTTTCATTATTATTTCTTCCTAAAGTTTAGTTTTAGAAGCTATAGATAAAGACTAAATATTTTTAAGAAGTATACACAATTTAACCAGAGTACATATAAGTTTTGTAAAACTTATATAAGTACTGTGATTTAACTGTTTCCACAATCTGTGAAATAAGTTCGCGGAATCCTTTTAATGTTGTGCCATTTCAACCTATCTGTTACGTAAAGGGTTCGGAATTTCTAGCCTATCTATTATCGTTGGATATCTCGATAAAATTCTTGAAACCGATATCCGTCTAGAGACAAAGCCAAGCGTCGACAAACTGCGATATTGCATGTAGGTATTTCGAGTGAGCTTACCACTATAATGCGCGATGACAAAGCGCCTTGAGCTTCAGACAAACTTATTTGTTGCTAGTGGTGCGCCGGATATTTGTGTACACCAATGTTCACTTTGTCAGTGCAAGCCTCCAGAATTCGTCGGTTAAATCGGGTGATGTTATTGTAGATCGGGTGCATTCTCTATTTATTTATTAAGTTTCCTTTTGCTTTTGATTGAGTTTGCTACTTAACTATGATGCGCGGATGACAAAGCGCCTTGAGCTTTAGACAAACTTATTTGTTGCTAGTGGTGCGCCGGATATTTGTGTACACCAATGTTTACTTTGTCAGTGCAAGCTTTCAGAATTCGTCTGTTAAATTGGGTGCTATTACTGTAGATCGGGTGCATTATCTATTTATTTATTAAGTTTCCTTTTGCTTTTGAGTGAGTTTGCTACTTAACTATGATGCGCGGATGACAAAGCGCCTTGAGCTTTAGACAAACTTATTTGTTGCTAGTGGTGCGCCGGATATTTGTGTACACCAATGTTTACTTTGTCAGTGCAAGCTTTCAGAATTCGTCTGTTAAATTGGGTGCTGTTACTGTAGATCGGGTGCATTATCTATTTATTTATTAAGTTTCCTTTTGCTTTTGATTGAGTTTGCTAGTTTTCTGTTTAAATTTCGAGAGAGCTTATAACTATAATGCGCGATGACAAAGCGCCTTGAGCTTCTGACAAACTTATTTGTTGCTAGTGGTGCTCCGGATATTTGTATACGAGTACACCAATGTTCTTTTTCTCAGTACAAGCCTCCTGAATTGACAACATTTCAATTTTTTTTGTCCTGTGTTTTTATTTGTTATTTCGATTATATTACTGATGAAAACAAGAGACACGACTGCGACTGTCTGTCATTAAAAATCCTTCAAAAAACTTGATATTATATTTCAAGAGATGTTAAATTTAACTAAAATACTAATTCAAGTTAAAATAATATCATGAAAACATTCAAAACAAAACGAACAAAAGTGAAAAATATTTTGTTACTTGACACCGACTTTGACATAAATTGTAACCTTGACAGCGAGAGTTTTTATGATTACTTTTTAGTTAAGCAAAGTATAAATTACAACATTAATAAAATGAGTAATTTAAATAAACCCTCCCATAAAACACAGAACAATCCTAACAAAATTCATTATCAAATCTTTGTCGGTAACCCAGAAATTTGGAGGTTGAAACTTACAACAGGTGAAGCTTTGGTATCGCAAAATCTCATTTGATTGAATGATAACAGCCGCAAGATACGGCTCTGTTTATGTAAATTTGACTTGGTTATTAGACCCTCCTCAGACGATTAGCTGGCGCCGGGCAAATTTAGAACTTTATAGAGACTGTGCAACGTAGTCTTATCATTTTAATTCTATTGCATATTTTCTTCAACTGTAACTCAATGATGGTGCCGCTTCGTCGTTTAATCAAATAATTAATTTACTTACCACTAAAATCAATCTAGTTTAAAAAAATGGTATTTTAATTAAAACCTACCTAAAATTAATCAATTTCAATGAAGATAACTTAGAGATCTTTTACTTTAAAATAATCAACATTATAAGTAACAGAATAAAACAAGGGCTCTCAACATCGAATTTGTTTTTACCAAAATTACTCCGAAAGAAAGAACATCAACGCGAACCATTACATTCAGACACGATACGAAAACAATTTCAACACAATAGGGTTAAGCCAGTGTTTTTATCAGCCTCCCATTGAGACCTTATGAATTAACATACATAAAACATAATTTACCGTTGGAATATTGAAAACAAAACTCATAGATGTGCAATATTATTTTTGAGATTAAACTGTTTTTGAATCGTTTATATATATATAGATTATGGAAAATTTAATTAATCGAAGTAAATATTTTTTATGTAAAAAAATACTAAACTGTAAACATGTGCATGCGAAAGCACCCTGCCAATTTAATTTGAATCAACACCTTCAAATAACTGAAAATTAAAACTGTTAATGATTCGGTACCAATTTTTTTAATTTAGCAATATAAAACATAAAAAAAATTAACAAAGGAAATTAAATAAACAATCTCCTCAGTCGTTTTGTGGTCTGGATCTTCAGTCGTATATTCAGGTTTCATAGTAACCTTTTTAACTAAGTCTATCTAGATATCTATTACCACAAATCACATAAGTTTGACAACAAAATTGCATGTCAGTAGATAAGAGAGCTAAGTGTTAAGGATTCCAGTAAGCACATTGACACTTGGCCATATATTTTTATAGAAGGTCATAAAGTTTAGTACTTACTTATACTGTTTGTAAGAAGGTAACTCACTATTAAATTCTTACGAAGCTCCATAATAGGGGTTTAATTTTCAAAGAGCCGTATATTACACAGAGTGACCCTTAAGACAGCCTGGACATGTTTAATTAAAGTAAGTCATTATAAGATTAAAGGATAAGTGAGCATGATACTTATATTACGCTTTTGTGAACTCAAGCGAGTACAAAACCATTATGCTGTATAATAGGCACTTATCGAACCCGCAATGAGCCGAAGAGCTACCATCTTACGTAGATCGCACCCGAAGATTAAAGTGTATCCCTTCAAATATTATAAACAAAAGACAGTACCTATACTAGGTCTTTACCTATGACATTGGCGTTTTGTAGGAAGATGATTAAAAAAATATCCTTAAGAGTACCTAAAACATTTTGTTAATTTATTTAGAAACCCCGAACGCTAATGTTACAAAACTTGAACACAGAGTAGTCTACAATATTTCAATGCTATCTATCATCCCAATGTCAAACATCTGTTAACAAACATTCGCAATCTGTAACCCACATCTCAAAAGAGTACACAAATGTATGGATTGCGGTATCATAAACGGCGTACACAGCATTACGTGGTCTCAAATAGGCACTTATCGACGCCACAATGAGAGGAGTTTCCTAGCTAGATCGCGCGCAAGATTGTGCTATCACCGCCTATATGCGACTCGCTTTATGCCATAATTGAATTATTACTCACTCACCGAGGTGTTCCAGTCGATATTTATGGTCCGTAAACCGTTGATGTTGAAAATCTACGCAAATTGTGAGCTGATGGTACGTTAACGGCTGACTCCGACTTTTTAAGGGCTGAGTATGACAATTTTATGTTTGAGACACTTGCGAGTTTATACGCTTTAAGTTGATTCAATCATTGTTTTATGCTTCCGTTGTTTACTGGTAAAATTTAATATTAAATTGTAAGTTTATTTTATAACCACTTTATAAAACTACAGAATCCGTGAGCTATAGACTTCGCGTTAAAAAGTAGCTCAAATATGTTGTTTAAAAATAAATAATAAACGCAGTCCTAGGTTCTGTTATTTTTTAATTTCGAATATTTTGAAACTTTGGGTTTTCTAAAAATTAAAAACAAAATTTGCTTTGCACCGCTAACAAAAAAGTTTTGTAACATTTTTGATCGATTTTCGAAACGTCTGAATTAAATTTTTTTTACATAATTATCTTAGCCATTTTGAAATATTTCGAAAAACTGGGTCGACTAAAAAATTATATATAATTAATTTTACAACAATCGGTTGAGACAGACAGACAGACATTCGCCGGACGGATATGAAAGAATTTTTGCTTATGCTGAAGCAGGGACGCTTCGCTCGCGCTTCGCGCTCGCTCAGTCAATAAATTTACAATGAAATGATCCATTTTAGATTTAGTATGGTTATAGTAGAGTAACCAATAATTAGGTTTGTTAACGTCTAGTCTAAACCCTTGTGCATCATAACGACAGATAAACATTTTCACTTCAAAATCACTTTAGAGGGAGAAGCAATAACATTGAGCAGATTCAAAGCTGTTAGCATCAAATTCTATGCACATTGTAGGGAAGCAATTTTCACTCAATCCCTCTCGTCAACAAGTACAAACTTACGCAGCGCACGTGCGTCCCTATCAATAGTATAACAAATAGGCTGATATTTCGTCAGAAATAACCCGAATCAAGTTTCAGTGCGAAAGCTTTTGTGTGTGGCAGGTGAAAAAGTGAGCGGCTTGATTTATTCGTGCCGGCGCTGCCTATCGTAGGATGATTGAACGCGGAACGTGTTTATACAGAATCGGCCAAACCGTGAAATATGACAACCGAAATACGCTCCCAACTTCTCTATTTTTAATAGTACGCGGCGATCTCGAGACTCGGGCCCCGTCGTGACTCGCGTTTTTAATATAAGAAATAGAGTCGGTACGAATACAAAAATTTGATTTATGTCAGTATTGCACTTTGTATTGTTTCTTGCAACCCGTGCCGGTTATTCTGTTCCTGTCAAACGCCTCGCAACAATTCACGTTCTGACCAATTGTGTAGTTCAGTTCAGTTATTCGCTTTCAAACGCGTTTGTCACGTGTGTGTAGTGAATGATGAAAGCTCGTATTGTTACAAAAAGAAGTGTATTATATACCTATAGGTACTTGGAAAGAGTCATCGTAGTTTATTGAATGAATTGCGTAACGACAATCTTGCCTACGTTATTTTTGAGTAGCTTTAGCAAAAATTTTAGATCACTAAAATTAACTGAAATTGAACATTAAACTATTTAACTATATGACATACATTTAGACAATCTTCAAATATTTAGATGACTATTACAATGTAAAACAATTTTACTACCCCTTTTTAATGATAATACCAATATATTTAGTGAATGAAATTAAAGGCTTCAATAGGCAACAATTAATGATTTTTTTAATATTTCTTAAAAAAAAATTGCCCAAACAATTTGGCCAAAAAGAGAATGACACTGAAATCGCATCACAGTAAAAGAAAATCGAAAGTTATCGTTAACTTTAACGTAACCGAGGAAGCGTAAGTACACGAAAGTACGAGCCATAATGTGTGTGTCTGTACGTCGTCTGTCGATATTGACTTTGATAAACGAGGCAGTCAGTGTCACCCCAAGAAGCCACGTCACCTATTTTGGTGCATTGCGGTTAGGTACATCTCACCATCGCAAGTTCGCAACCCTTGTTTACTCGTCCTCGTAGTTTTTATGGCTGCTAACGCTGTGTTACGTCCAGCAATGGTAGTTGTGGTGGCCTTTTATTCGTTTGATACTGTTTATTGCGGAATATTATAGGCAACTCTGGATTCGTCACGTGGTATATTTTTGTGTGGGCTTTCAAGAATCACATACACCAAGAAAATTATGTTTTCATTAACATGTAAAGATAGGTCGTTCAAGTAAAGCTATTGGACAACATTTATTTCAAATAATATTTATTGCTATTTTCATATATTATATTTTATAAATAAATTTGTTGCAGTAAAAAATCTTAATATTAAGGTTAAGATTTTTTTTACTGCAACAAAATCATATAAACTATTTTCGCAGTACATTGGCATCGCATGTACAGCGAAATTTTAAAAAAAAATCTCAGTAAAATACTCAATCGATATAATTAATCGTTTTAGAAAACAAGAGACTTCCTGCCTAAAAGATCTTTACGAGAAGAATAGACTTACATTTGCATAATATGGGTTCGATCTACCTAGAGCTCATTATCCTGCCGATCTTCGGTCGATGGTGTAATTTTGTTTTAGCTTCGTATTTATATATTGAGATTTTACAACCGTTAGGTTACATTTTATTATCATAGATATAAAAATATAGGGTACTTCATCTTCATAACTTTTTTTTATCATAAAGTTTATAGAGATAATAATATCCGCAGAGAAAAAGTCTTAATGAGAATTCCGTTTTACCACTTTCATTTTTGACCGAGTTCTGGTGCTGTAAAATGTTCAGTAAAGTTTACAGTTCAATTAAATGTTTGATACGGCAGAGTGTGTCGATTTTAAACATAGAAGATCTCTCTATTTAAATTAAGTTATTCTGCAAAGAGTTTTCATTTTTTTCGTTTTTTCGCTTCCGTACCCAAAGTTTTTCAACTCATAAGTTGATAGAATAATTACTCGTCAACTTGTAAAGCTTACGAAGCAGTGATAGTTTTCCTTTTAACGTTATTATATGTAGGTACTATTGTCCTGATTTTTATCACGTATCTAAAAGCAACCGTTTATTTGGTAGGTAGGGGGGGGGGGACTGTTGACTCTAACAAAATTTTGCACTTTAAAGCTTAATATTTCACAAATAGATTCTTGAATCGAAAAAGTTTTCAGTTTTTACAAACCTACAATATGATAATTTTTATATTATAAAAAATACAAGAACCGTTGTCGACTCACCCGTAGCAACTGTCGATTTTTTCTAATAATTATCTTAAACAGCATTGTGAATGCTTGAAATCTAAAAATTAAATAAACCTACAATATTTTTAAAATACCTATCTAACGATACCCCACACTATCACAGAATACATAATAGTACAAGTACACTATGAGATTCATGAGAAAGCATCCCCACTTAACATGTAGGGGAGGTGCACTAAAAAAAATATTTTTTCAAGATTTCCATCTACCACATTTTCGGTGTAATTAATATACACATTCATGCTAAATTACAGCTTTTAGTTCTTAGGGCCTCTGAGCTAAGCCGGCTAAACGGCTCCCGCCCACGAGCCACTTTTGTAGCTGCGATAATCGCGGTGTTAATCGCGGCGATAATCGCCCGCGAAATGACACGACATAGGTTTTACTTAGCCAGCGACAAAAAAACGCCGCGATTATCGCAGCTACAAAAACTCGCTCGTTGTCCGTTTACGTATTAAACTCCATCCGTGTTATTACAAAATAATTTTAAACACTTTTTAACTAAACACCTGTTTAAATGTGATGCTATCACTTTTTTGACAATATTGTTTGACAGAGACAGCATCACATTTAAACAGGTGTTTAGTTAAAGAGTGTTTAAAATTATTTTGTAATAACACGGATGGAGTTTAATACGTAAACGGACAACGAGCGAGTTTTTATAGCTGCACACGGCATATGTTTTAATGTCGGCGACAAAAAATCGCTCAGCGATTAATCGCTCGAGGGCGTAGCCTAGGGTGCCTTGTCGACTTGGCTACGGAAAAAAGGAATAAAAACAAATGTCGTTTACTTGAATGTGACTTTTAAATCTTTTAATAAGTATAAGACGTGGTATGCAAAGTTGACTCTCAGAGGTACTCACCAAACAGTTAATGAACAAGCTAGAAGTCACTCAGAGCTAGGACCATGGTATGCTAGGAATTTATTTAATGAAGCGAGTCGCAGGCTCGAGCCTTTAAGGAGAAAGCTAGTAACTTGGGTGCTACAGTATTTGATAGAAATAATTTAAAATTTTTAACCTAACTCTTTCGGTGTTAAATCTTACCATCATGTGACAAGCACAAATCATTATTGAATCAATTAAAATTTTCTATTAATTTGATGATGCTATTTTCAAAGAGATAAAAAATATTCAAGGTTTTTAAAAAAAAAATTAAGTATTCATCCAGCTAGTATGTCGGACTTTGTAGTATTTTTCATAAGTTTGTCGCTTTGAAGTCGAACTAACAAAAAACCATCGATACCAGTGTTTCTATGTTGCTGCAGGAAATGTTCCTCTAGCACTCCGTAATAAGATCCAGTTCAGATTTATAAAACTATTTGTAAACAAAAAAAAACACAAAGTTTATTAAAATAGAATATTCTTTTGCTGTTACGTCGCATGCAGATACCTAGTATTTTTATTTTTATATAAACAAGTAAAGACAAGTACAAATATGTGTTTACATAACTATTATACCTATGCATATTTTGCATTGTAATAACATAAAAATATAGAAAGAAGTAAACGCAAACAGATTTTAACAAATGGATCATTAAGTTATAGATTTAAACACAAGTCATTTTAAATTTCAATTTTTTTGATAACGATTTTCAATACCCACATTGACATTATTACATAAAAACCTAATACTTTATTGAACCAGTAGTCTACAATCGAATTTAAAATGTATTAACTAAACCTTAAAGTCTAAAATATCGAACTCTACATGAGCCAGGCTGATTCGAATATTTTGTCAGATATTTTTTCACCATATCTGGATTCCCGATCAGTATGGTGATACTCGTTAAAACGAAAATATCACAGTAATGAATACGCAATAGGCCCTCAAAAAGCTAAGAGCTGAATTAAAAAAAAGTCACTTATAAGTAATTAGTAAAATAGAATTAACCTAATGTTTGCCAAAGAAACATGGGCCGAAAAACGAAAAAAAAATACTTTCCTTATGTTTGAGCTGGGGTGGAGTGCTGGTTCGTGCAATTGAAAGTACTACTTCTTCAGTTGAAATTATATATTACAAAATTAGTACATTGGGTTTGATTCTGTCGTTATTTATAGTATTTCGAACGGTATGGTAGACGAGAGGGGAAGAGACGCGCGCGCGCGCTCTGGTTTCTTGACAATGACGTTGACGTTTATGAAGTTGACAGGTAACGTTTCGATGGCAGTATTGCCAGGCATTAACACCTAAATAAACCTAATGTTTTAGCTGTCTAGTTAGAATGGGAGGACCAAATTTTTTTTGTCCTTTTGCGAGCCTAGTTTCTTTGGCATTGTGTGTTTGGCGAAAGGCAAAATGTTTAATTGCATTGGTAGCTCCCTAATGTTAAATTAAATTAACTAGAAAAT
Source organism: Agriphila straminella (assembly GCA_950108535.1). NCBI lineage: Eukaryota > Metazoa > Arthropoda > Insecta > Lepidoptera > Crambidae > Agriphila > Agriphila straminella. The sequence goes on along the minus strand of OX467309.1, from coordinate 13,398,006 downwards.
GAAGGAATTATTATGCCAAGAATTTAAATCAGGATAAACATTTTGCAACTCATCTGGTTATCTTATAATGCAAAACAAAAAAATATCCGTATAATACTACGTTATTCTAAACACAAAACTGTGTTGAAACATAAAAAGTAAATTTCAAAGCATAGTAATTTCATACCTTTAAAACTCACGCCTTGAGTACCTACATAATGTTTAACAAAGGCCTATGAAGGTTATTAAAAGTGATCACTGTGGTCGCCCGTAATCACTGTAGCTGCAAAGGTGCCAAAACGTAGGAAAACCAAAAAAAACTTAATAAAAAAACTAAACACCAAAAAACCATTAAGATAACCTCGCTAATACCCATGAAAAGTGTTTTATAAAAATAAAATAAAAACAGGGTTTTCTATCGATGCATCGGTTGCGCCCTTAGGGAATCGTCCAATATCGCTCAGCAAATAACGTAAGCATTTGCATAATATACGAACGTCAGCATTATAGATCCTGGGAGCTAATTAACGTAATTGATCGGGTTGCCGCTCTCCCGAATCAATCGAACGACACCATTGATTCACATTAATTACCGAAGTGAGTGTCACATATCATACGTTCATAAAGCGAATGATTATTTTGATGGACCCCCCCACGCTTATGAAAATGCTCGTGCAAGACTTTTCAAGCACATGCCTAATTGAACCCGTTTGCAATAATTTGTTGCGGCCTATTTAAATTTTGTGTACTTTGCTGCTTGATTAGTTGAAGGTATGATTCCTGTTTTGATATTGGAACTATCATTACTATTTCGCTATATATTTCAACATTATTTAATACTGGCCTTTCAGCATTGTAAATAATAAGGTTCAAAATTAATTTAAATGTTGTAAATAATCCTGTTTCTTTACTATATCAGTAGTCAGTAGTACAATTGATAATTTACTATTCATCTTTTTAAAGGTATTTACTTATCGTACCTATTTTACAAAAGGATATCTACAGTACCAACAATAACCCCCGAGTTCTAAATCGGATAGTGTACAAGTACTAATACCTTCCATCTCGAAACACCGCAAACAACAGAGAGGCTCCGTTTCAAAACATACAACTTTGACATCTGCCAAACCAAAACAAACACAATCCAACGGAAGGCGGTGGCACACACCCGACTTAAATCAAATAACTGTATTGCTTTTAGCTTTGTAAACCTTCAAGTGCAATAGCGTCAGCGGCGGATGTTCGCCCCGTCCCAGGCTGTAGTCTATGATATTGGCCCCCGCCCTTTACATGTTCGCGGGGGCTAAAGACGGCACGCGAGCGGCGTGACACGCTCTCCGAGATATCACGGCCGTGACGAGCCACCTAACTGCTCCGGTTTATCCCTTTAATTGCCTTTTTTCTGGAGACTGGCTTTAAGCGAGCCCGCCATATCTCCTCACGTCGCAATTACGGAGACGTCTTATGATAAATCTCCCGTAATTTGCATGAGATAGCATACGCTCTCAACTTTCACGCGAAGCTCCTACTCTTGTCGTTTATTACGTTAAGGAACGTTTCTGAGACTGAGAATGAGCTATTTAACTGCTAACTAGATAACGTTAACTATGGGGGTGCGGGGATTCTTTATTAATTCGACGTTTACTACTTCTCTGTTTTTACTTTAGACAGTATTGGGAGCGACTTGCAAAATAACAATTTTAAGTCGCATGGCCGTTCATACAATTTCTCCGTGCGCAAATAAGACGGTAAGAGGCAAACAAAACAGACGGCACAATCTCAGTGCTGCAACGTGGCGAATCGGCCGACACCCCAAGGCTCTCCGCCAATCTCGACATTTTTTCCTAGTTGCCGGTGCTCGGCGCGCGGCAGAAATTGCGGCGTCAGCACACCGCCCTGCGGACTGCGACGCGGCTATTTGTCGAACGATGCGCCAAAACATCGCATCGCAATCGCACGGAAAAATTATTCCCCGCTACATTGCTACTCTGAAGGCGCATTTACTTTTTCACATTGAGTTTCATATTTTACCTTAGGAATATGAACTAGTGGAGATTGTATTATCTTGTTGGCAAGCTTTTCAATGCAGTTTCTCATTTCATTTCAATGCGAACAAGTGAAACGAGTATTTTAACGAGTTTGGTGGAAATAAGCCTAATTGGAAAGAATGGAACCTCAAAGCGGAGTTGCATAGTTCTTATCATTCACTCTAGAGTAAAAGCAAAGTGATTTTTTTTACTTTGAGAAAGTAGTTGCTTCTATTATCTTCTCTTTACAATATATTTTTATTTAAAAGTCATTATTAAAATTTATATCAATATATAAGTAGTCTGACACACAATAAACTTAACATATTTTTTAATTAAGAACAAATGAAGAAACCGTCCAATTAAAGGCTGGTCTGATCTTTTTGATATTTTTTCTTATGCTTGATGCCTGTCGTAATAGGTAAGTACTAAACTTTAAACTTTTGTAATATTAGGTTTTGCAACAGTTCAGAAACGGAGAATGAGTTATTTTCGTAGAAGGACTGGTTAATAAATTAAGAGTACTAAAAAAGGGCCAGATTTAATATAAAACCCTTGCAGTCCAGAAAGCTAGACCGCAGGGTATTTTCCATAACTTGGTAGTCGATAAATACTTAATGAGCTCAACAAAATCAATTTGTAAAATAGCTCTCACTGAAGTAATAAAAAGTTACAGATTTAATTTAAGATCCTTTACAGTCCAGGAAGCAAGACCGTACTTTATAGTGGCGCTAAATTATTTTCTAAGAAGAAGGTAGTAAAAAAATATGATTAAACAAAGGCTTCGTCATAGAAAAATAAATTATATTTCTAAAAAGTACTTATAGTAAAATTATCTTCACATTGTAGTTTTAAAATGGTGCATGTAAGATTCTTTGCATCTCTGTATTTTAATATATTAAATACTTTCCGAGAGTTTATTTTCGATTCGTTTAGTTAAATATCCACGCATTGCTATGCATTACTATAACGGTAGATACTGATTTAAGATCTTTTACAGTCCAGTGCCCTGTTTATCAAAACTTATAAGTCTACAAGTACAAAAGAAAAAATTTACAAGTTCATGTAAATTATGTCTTTTTTACAAATAATTTATGCAAGACACTTGTAAAAATTGTCAGACGAAATGGAGAGTCGCCGGACACCCTCAGTAATTTTTCATTGAGTTTTTACAAGTTGTAAGTTTTTTTCAAGTTTTGATTTTTTTATTAACGAAATTACTAATATAAGGGTGAAAACATATTAGTTAAATACAGAAAAACATAGTATATAGTATAGTGTTTTGATAAACGGATTTGTGGAATAATTATTTTCGTAAGGAAAATGCATGTTTTCAAAAAGTACAAGACTTGTTATTTTTGATAAACAGGGCACAGGAAGCAAGACCGTACTTTAGAGGCGTTAGATATTTTCCAAGAAGTAGTGGTCGATAAACTTATTACCTGTAGAAATGATCGGTGGAGAGGGCGGGCTCTACCGACATGTCATTAGGACATAAAGCTTCGCACACGTTGGGAAACTCTACTGGGAATATAATTAAACGACTTCTAACGTTATACTGAACATTAAATTGAGAGGCGTTAAAAAGCTATACAAACTAAAACTTAACAATTCATTCGTAAATATAGCGATAAGATAGAGCCACAATTTTTTACTTATTACCATATAAACGCTTAATTGCAGATTTTTTAATGAGAGATTCAATGTAACTCAGTGAAAACTAGGCCTTATTGTTTGGGAAACTACACGTGTTGGTCAACAGTGGTCTATATCCGATACTGAAAGACTGGAATCGTGCACTCTCGTCGTGTAATGTGTAATTTTAATACATTGTGTAAATACATACATACACTCACGCCTGATTCCCATGGGGGTAGGCAGAGACTATGGATCGCCACCTGCTACGATCCTTACTGTGTAAATACTAATATATGATTAGTAGGGTACGTATCAGAATGTCTAAAGTTAGAATGTCTAAACTTAAAATGGCAAAGTTCAAAATGTCAAAAATCAAAATGCAAATTGTTTAAAATGTCAAAAATCATTATGTATAACATCATAATAGCAAAATTCAAAATGTCAAACGGTTCAAATATCAAACTAGTTAAAATATCAATGGTCCATAAGTCTAAGGTTTACAATGATTTGAAAACAACAATTCGCCTTTTTTTTTCATTTATCGCCTTGCAACATTTTGTGAGCAATTCTTTGTAGTTTAAATATTTAATAACCCCTCCCTAAAGTTTGAAAGTTAGGAGATGGATACTTTTTTTTTAAATGGTTAAAAGAACAAAAAATTTGGAAATTAAGCAGGGGAAGCTAAAAATGGTGGGGAGAGGGGAGGGGACGTACGTACAAAATTTCGCACGTAAAAAAAGTCGTTTCTGGCGCTTCGCCGGCCGCTACCGCGGCACGCTCGCTTCGCTCGCTCGGCTCGCGCGCTGGGTTCATGTACACCTAACATGCTCGTCGCTACGCTCCTCGCACCTATCATGTGACCTGCGGTCCTTTAGTAGTGCTACCAACCTAGTGCGCCGCTATTAAACGTCAAAAATTACGACACAAATCTAAAATTGACATTTTTCTTAGAAAATCATAATTTTCAGATTTTTTTTCTCGCGTATTATTTGATTCCTAAACATAAAATTTCGTATGCGTGTTCCAAATCATGAGTTCTTTTCATAAAAAAATATGAATTCGAAACTCGTGGTCTGATAATGGAAAGGTGAGCCCTGCAAAATCATAAAGCGTCTACAAGTACCGATATTGCGATCTATTTACCTACAAAAGATTCGATGCGACAGGTGATAAATCGCGAGAAAAAAAAGCATTAGGAAAAACTAGGTAAGGAACCAACCGAGTTTGATTTTTATATTGATGAACAACTGACAACTTACAATAACAAAAACTTTGTCATAAAAGAAAGGACTTTTGTACAGTGTAAAAGAGTGATTCTGTTTAGCACGAAAGAACTCATGCTATTGTTGAGTCAAGCTACTTTTTGGATTATGGATGGAACCTTCAAAATCGTTCCTCAGATATTCGTTCATAGCCCCACATACAACTGTGAAAAAACGTTTCCTTTACTATTTGCGCTTTGTACACACAAAGAAAAGCATCATAATATGATGTTATGTTTGATTTGATTCCTGAATATTGTACAAAAAAGAAATTTCATTAAATCCATTATTTGTCGTCATGGATTTTGAAAAAGCTCCAGCTTTATGTTTACGCCAAAATTTCTTAACTTATTTAAATCACGCTTTCTCAACTTCAATTTTGGTGGACTGCTACAACCATAACATCATCAAAAAATGTAATTGGCATTTATTATGAATTGGTAATTTAAATATTAGACATTTTAAGTTTTGATCATTTGAATTTAGACATTTTTATTTAGGACTATCTGACCGTTTGACATTTTCGTTTTTGACATTTTGAACTTTCGACATTTTAATCGTTAGACATTCAAATTTTTGACATTTTGAACTTTGCCATTTTAAGTTTAGACATTCTAACTTTAGACATTCTGATACGTACCCGGTTAGTAATATACTTTCAAATATAGTTATTAGTTATAATGCAATATTATTTTACGGAATCGGAACTAAAGTTTAAATCCTATGTTGTGACTTGTGGGTGAAATTTTTCACTTTTTTTAGTTTATTCAAAAAATATTTCTATTAGCATTGTTTTTCATTGAAAGTTAGAAAGATTTATACATTTTTGTTCTCTAAATCCAAATTTGGGAATAACAGTCTGTTTTACAAAATAAAGTAAAATAAAAAGTTACTGTTTTGACAAGCCAACAATAATTTGGTTAATTTAATAATAATAATTAACTGTTGTTGCTTGCTTTTCTCCACTTGGCCATGCAAGCAACTGCAATTCATACATCCTTTTTGAGAGGCCGTGTCCGCTTTTAATGAAAATGCTACATTAACTCCCTAGAGGTATGTCCCCTAGCTATATTTCATTGTAAAACGGGTGCCAATATTAGGGTGCGGGCGGTGTCCCACTAGCGTCTCAACTCATCGTATTTGATGACACTCTATTAAGTTAGGTCCACGATGAGAAACCCACTTTTCTGTAATATTTCCTATATAATAAGTGGAAAGGTTTTTTTTGACTGTAAAAAGTAGACGTTAAAGAACTGATTATGTAGAATGCATATTGGTTTGAAACAGATTTGAAAATACTGGATTCATTATTTGGAAACCCGAATATGAAAAATTTTTGGTAAAAAAGTATTTACCATTTGCATTTATAAATAGTCACTAGATAGAGATTTAATGTAAAAACTAACACGGCATTCTCAAAACTTTTGAAAACCTAACCAAATAAGTAAGTAAAATGGCAGTCAATTATAATCATCCTGAATAAGTTACTACACAATCTTTTTTACCTAACAAAGATCCATAGTTTCAGTCGCAACGGTTTTGGTTTTAAATAATTGTATTTTGTACTTTAGCTAGGTAAATATCTGGTCGAAAGGGCGAGAGGTTAAAAATTCACATGATAAATGTTTCATATGGCAAAGGTTTTTTTATCCAGAACGGGATAGTGCTTGGCCTTCATACTCGATATTAAGTGACGATAAGGCCCAAAGTGTAATCGCACTACACCCGGAATCCTCACCACTAAAGAACTGGCTATTTTACCTCTAACTGTCAAAACACAATTTATAAACTGTTGTTATGGCGTCAGACTTAGGTAAGAGTGGTAGCTAGCCAGGTGGACTTGAAATAAGTCCTACCACCAACCAAACAGAGTACCTACAAACTGTACCCTCCTCGGAATCTAATCCGGGACCCCTTCGTCTTACACGTATGGTTGAACCACTTAACCACAGTGGCGGCAGTTTTTCCTATTAACACAAGGCCACATTTTTATATCGCAGTTTAAAACAACACAAATTCTTTCACATTTTCGCACCAACACCAGCAAAGAGGAGATTAAACTAATATTGTCCAGTATTTCGTTGCGTCACTGCTGACCAATTTATGTATTAATAAAATGACAAAATGTGACCCAACCGAGGGCCATCATCTATCACAACCGCCCGTCAAATGGTCAAGCGATTAAAAAACTGAGGGCCTATTACATAAAAAGAATCGCTATAGTAGGACGATCTTCGTACCAACATGAAACTTTTAACGCATAAGGTTATAAATCGATCGACGAAAATCATTCGATTATCGCGATTTTTCTTCGTAATAGGCTCTCTGTACCCATCCGAAGTAAAACTGCCTCCAAAATAGGGAGAGTATTTTGGGCACACCAAAACCCTTAAATGTTCTAGACAAGGGTGGGATTAAATATTAAAATGGCGGTTAGGAATTTCAGGTTGAAAAGTGACTGTGAGCATAACGTATACCTCATTCCTGGCCCTTTCAAAATACGTTAAACGTTGTTAGCTAAAAATAAAAGGCTGTAATTTTTTTATTACTTGTGTAATTAAAGAGTGAGGCCGTGGCTTTCGTCTAATTAGTACACTTCAATATTTATGTACAGTAATCATGAAAACGTATGATGTTCAGGGCAAAATTTTATTTTTCCTTTTCTTGAATAAGTTTTTATTATGACCGATTTTAAGTCAATATGTATTGTGTATTAAGTATTATGTTTGAGACCAAATATCATTTCATTCGTTTCCAAGTAAAATATAATTAATAAAGTCTTAATTAAAAAAACGTTTCCTAAGTCTTAAACACTGCTGTAACCTAGTCTCTAAGCATTCATCTAAGCAGTCATCTAAGCAGTCATCTAAGCATTTACACATTTTTACAGAGAATGTCGTGTGCAAACGTCATCCCTTCGTGATCCGTCCATGTGATAGGTTGTGTAAAATTGTGCAAGCAATTTTGAGCCTTATATCTCTTTTATGTAATTCTTAAACAGAAAAAATAATGTCACAATTTGCAGGTAAAACATTATATTATTGGTTTTATCAAAAAAATACCAAATGGAATAAAATTATTATCACAAAATGTTTCATGTAAACATTTAAACTAACATGTTACTTAAATGAATACGCTATTTTTTGTAATGGCAGGCACATTTCAGCTTCCAACGGAATTACACGTACCTACAACTGAAAGTTTATACTGTGTTGCCAGCTGTAACATATTTTTCTCCATAATTTAATGGTAATGCGTGCAAACGTGGTATTGGTGTATCCGATTTAATGTGAAGACCTTGAAAACTTTATTTAATTTCAATCATTAAAATTGTTAAATATTATATTCAAACTTTTATATTAACATTTTTCGTATAAGTTAATGTTACGGACACGGACAATTTGTTAAAAAATGGATACGTGAAACTGTTATGTTGTTATCTTGCAATCATTTTGTATAAATCATACACAATACCAAAACCAATCTTAACAGCAAAAGTAGCGAGCAATCCAAGTGGTATAACAATCGGTGTTAAATTAAAACAAGCTAAGTACGTACTTAATCTGTGGTGTTTGGCAGAAATGTACCCTATCACGTTAAAATAAGTTACAAATTCGTAAAGCTTAGCTTCACATTGTCGTGCCACCGTGATAAGAGCAACTAATGATTGATTCGCTCGCACGTCTCAAATGACAGGGTGAGCCTGTTGACTTCGGAATTATTAATTAATATTATTATTATTTAGGCGACGTGATTGCCATGTTGTGTTAATGACAAGTAAAACTTTGTAATTACGCGGTTGGGATTAAGACGTTTCCTTGTTAAAATATTACTGTAAGATTTTTAGTTTTTAAAAACCAAAATGCAAGGAATATAATCAATTTTTTTTTTATTACAATTACTTACTATGCCAGAAATTCCATTTAGTTTTCAATAAACATGCATTTGTGACGTTAACACAACACACAAAATGAGATACAAAGTATTGTCCAAAATATATTCTTTCAATAAATAAAGTTAAAATAAATTTCTGATATTCAGTCATTTGAATCACAATGCTTGAACACACCATAGGTCATGTGGGTCAACGACTGTTCCTACAACCACGTTGTAAAAAACGGAGAAACTACCCAAATGCTCTATAACCACTGCACCAATGAGCTCTACACTTTCAGTACTTATCGATAAAGTTCAAAGAAAGGAACAGAACGCTATGCCAATGTTATGATACGTGAGGGTGTAATTTCTACCGCGAAACGATTTTCTTCAATTCTGATTCTGTGAACTGAGTATTAACTGCAAGCTTAAGAGAGAGATTAAGAGCTTTAGATGCAAATTCGAATCGCTCTCTTTCAACCACAACTTTTGTTTGAACAACGCGACTACTTCTTAATCTCGCTACTACCCTAGTACTTTTTGCTTCAGATTGTACGAATTACCTTCGTCATAAGCTTTCACTTCATGTGTGTAATCGACATTTTATTTATTTTTAACATGTATGCAATTTTATCGGTTATTCGCTTACCGCAAAAAAAGCAAATAAGTTTAAAAAGTCTGTTACCGCGTGCATGACACACTGAGTCTGTCACTGTCTTTTCTAAGCATCATATTTGTCGCCAATCGTTCTACATAAACCGCAGAATAAAATCTTTATAAAAAAGAACCATGCATAAAACATGAACGGCCATTTTTTCATGCATTTAGATTTGTAAACTAAATAATGCACTTTAGTGATGCAAGCCAAAGTAATGAAATGTCGCTTTGCATGCGCAGCGTGGGTTGTGATATAATGGCTTCACGCTTATTAGCTGAAATTTAAACATGTTTTTATATTAAACGATTCCAACATTAGAAACTACTAATGAAGGAGATCTGAATAAAATATACTTAAACATTTTCTCAATTACAATCTTTTGCCATTCAAGAAAATAATTTAAATGAAAAGTTTTCAATTTTCATGATTGACTCCGAAATCTAAGAAAGCATTGAAATGAAAAGAATTACGTGAATTGTTCGGCTGCTTCTAAAGGTGGCAAAGTGCTTTAGAATTTTTCAGGTGACAATGGGATTAAACTTAAAGTACCTAACTTAGGTGGTATTCTACTATCGCAACTTGTTCCACTTGCTATGTTATCTGAATCACATTTTTTACACAGATGTAATTAAAATTGTGCAGTGCTGTAAAAACTCGGAAGGTTCAATTTTACGTATGCGCCAACATTATCGCAACTTGAAAAGTTGAAAACATATTCCGTTGAATAAATCGGAACATAAGCAGATATGAAAAATGAAACTTGGTATACTGCCAATTTCATCAATTAGAGCTAATTTTATTGAGCCTCTCTTTTTCATGCGTCCTGGAGAAAAAAGTTTTGAAATTATGTATGTGTTACGAAAATGCATCTATTTATGGGCCACTCGTTTCTAAGTATCGGGACTTTTTCATATTTAAGTTGTCTGAGTTCTAACTGTATACCAAATAACAGTTACTTGAATAGTAACAACTATTAAAGAGTATTATGTAATAAATAACTTTCTACGTAATAATTATAATTTATTTTAAACAAATATTTTTGCTGTGCGATATATAATAATAATAATAATTTCATTTATTTTAGACATAGTCCATATCATTTGTTAGTAACAATCATGACTTATAACTAGTGTTAGTAACATTATTTCATAAATGGTGCACGGTACAATATATAGTAGTTAAATCAATTCATATTACTAGTGTAGTTTTAAAACTACTAATCAAGTGGGACTTACCAAACTGCATTGGGTCTACGTGGCGGGTTATGGCCTATCCTCCTAAAAGAAGGATCTATAAGAAGGCCTATACCTCGATAGTGGGGACATTAAAACTGGTTAACGATGATGATAAATCAACTGGAATAAGGTCATTATGAATTATGAACTTGAAATTTCATTAGGGGACAAAGTGCCACCAAAGTCCGAAGTCGTTTGGGATGTTGGGTGAAGTCGGGCGGCGTTGGGCGATGTGGACCGAGACCTTTTTCGTCCAGAATCAGTAACTCGATCCAACTGTGTTGCTCTAAAAAGTATTATACCTAATTTATTTTACTATAAACTTTCAACTTTTGATGATTACATAATGATGTTTAACGTTTCGTCGAGAGAAAAAAGTAAGGCTGTAATGCTATTGTTTGATTTCTTCTTTTTCTGTGATACCGATGTTATACGCTTGTGATATCTCCAAATTAGACCAGCTTGGAGAAGACTGGCTGCCCTCAAACCTCTGTATAATGTTATTTATTACACTAAGGCTAATCATCACGCTTAAGGTCCTTTCGAACTAGTGTGAACATAGCGTTGTTTTTTTATCATAATTAAAACAAAAAATACGTTTTTTTATTATTTATAACGTTGTATTAAATACAAATATGTGTCAATTAAGCAGTAACAAGAAACAAAACGAACTTTCCGTGTTAATGTTAAAAACACCTTTACCATCACCCGCCGTATCGTACGAGAACTGTTTCTTAGTGAATAGGCGTAAATTAAGCATACCTGATGTGGTATTTACACACGAGTGACTAAAGCCACACGACTTTTTCCGCACAGCGAAAATCGACTGTTTATATGGCGATTCGGTCTAGGCCGCAGGTGACTGAACAAACTTATCTGATCCGGTGCGTGACCAAAACTAGAACTACCTACGTTATTACATATTGTTACCTAGGTTACGCCATCAACGCCACGTGTTAACTGCGATTCAAGTAACTAAAGGTGACTAAAATCGACCCATGTAAATAGCCCATAAGCCTTCGGCATAAGGTCGAATCAAACCATAATTCTAATCACAATCCCAACAGATAAATACTAGAATACCATTGACTTACTGACAGTGGAGCTCATAACTATCTCGGGGCAGCGCATAAGTTTAGCGACCGCAGGCTGAGCTGCAACCGAGGTTTATATCATTCGCAGCTCTGTGGTGTATGCAACCTTGCTTTCATTCATACCATTTGCATTTTATCTAATATTCACTTTGAAGTCATTCGAGTAAATACTTCGCTGGTTACCTCTTTTGTGAAGAAGAATTTTGTTAACATATTGCGACGATGCAATGCAAGTAGTCTAATGTGTGAAGAAAATAGTGACGTGACGGTAGGTCTGTAAAACGAGTAGATTACTCTAGCTTAAATCAGATTTATAACATTGATTCGCAATACTAATTATAATTATTGAATAGATGATCTGGCAAAGATAAATTAGAATAAATAAGTTTATTTTATTTGTCCTAGTTAACCAAACAATCCATTTTTTGGATAGATTTCTCAAACACTAATTATAAAAGCGTAGCGTGATCGCATTTAAACGAAATTTAGCGCCTTGAACAAGTCTTCATTTTCATTACATCCACCCCAAATAGTTATAAGGAACTTTGTTATTTGACTGTCAGTCAGGTTTTAAAAGCCGTACAACAAAGTTAAAACGAAGTAATTAAAAAAGAAAACACAAAATACTTAGAAAGTCGGAAACTCCGCTCTCTTCACTTAAATTACTTGCGATTACACCGACAAAACGTTTAATGAAACACGTTGAATCGCGCCAAGTGCCTTATCCGAAGCGCCGATGCCACGCCACCGTTCGCCACGCCACTCGCCATACCCCGCCACAGTTTGGCAACTTCGCCACTTACCGTGGGTGGTAGTTTTTCCTCAAATATCCTTAACCTTAAGGAGAGTTGGAACTACTTCCACAAAGTCCATTAAAGAGTATAAACCCACGCCGCGTGATTACAAAATGCCACCGATTTTGGCCGTTTCGCCACCCATTAAAGGTTTTAAATTGATGTTGTGACAAGTGATATTTTTACTACTCGAAGATTCTTGTATTACTTTGTAACGATTTCATACTTATCGATGCAAAAATAACCAATATAGCTGGTACCTACCCATAATTTTAGACAGATGCTGATCTTTGTGCTAGTAGCTTTAGGTCGAACTAAAGTATTCACTTAACACGATTGGGTTTTTTTTAATTAACAGATCTGTCTACAAATTATGAAGTAATCAGTGCACGCGAAACAATAAACAAATAAATTAATACCGCATCTTTTTATTTATTACTTACCTCTTAGTTTATTGCATTATTTTTATTAAAAAAATATTCTCTTATTCTGACTTATCAAATGAATAAAACTTAAATAAAATAAGTTAAATAACAAAGCAAAACAGTTTATGTGTGTTCCCCAAACGTCTACGTTTGTGCGGAAGCAAGCGGAAGCGGAAGCTGCGTCATTTAACTTACCTGGCTGAAATGACATATCGCCTTATAGTTCTGCACCGGTACATAAGGAATTCAGCTTGCACCTTAAATTCAAATTTAAAATTATAGCAAGAACTATTATTTAAAAAAGTACTTGTTTTGTTGTTTAACTAATTGCGTGTCCATGTTACTTATATTTGGATAACATATTAAAGCTGTTGTTAACAAATATTTTTTTTCCGTAGATACACCCTTTTGAAAGAAGTTCTTAAGATAACTTAAGAACTTCTTTTTAGAAATCTTCATTAAGAGTATCTAGACCAATAGAAAGTAATAACTCAAGAGTAGAAATTGTATACTTTTCCTTTTTTACTGAACAACAGATGACACAGTGACCGTTCTCGACGAGTCTGTGGCGCGGAATATTTTAATGAGTCATGTAGTTAAGTACTGCAACAAATTATATTATCTTCAAAACTACTACAAACAAACTGTAGGAAAAGGTTTAGCTGTACGATTATAAATGTACGCAAAGGAAACGTAGCGGCGACGTATGAGTTCCGCCGCGTCTATGCGGAAACCACAATTAACTCGGCTGAGATGACATATTATTAGTTAAAGCTTTTGTTCTCATTCGCAATATAAGGACTAGGTAGAACATTTTAAAGATATTTTTCCTTGTTTTCTCTGTGGACCAACAATTAAATTCCGAATCAATGATAAATTAAATAGATCAACTACGAGAAAACAAAGTTTAGTGACTGTCAATGTCAAACAAAGAAGATGAAAAAAGTTTCCCTTCCAATTCCATTTTCTTTCACGATTCTTCTTTTACTGTCTCTAAAAGTTTTCAAAATAAGAGGTTTTCGCGAGAGTCTCAATTATCGATAAAGACGATATTAAAAATTCGTTTGTTTTGTTCTTAGCTTGCGCCTGGAGAGCGGTGTCCCCTTTTTTCATTGTTTGCGTAAGAAGGGAAAGCAGAAGCGTCGACAAACGATAATCAGAAATTTGAATTTTGCTTCCGCAAGTACTGACAAAATCATCCGATTTTGTGCGTCGTTTATCATCGCAATTAATTAAACGAACGAAAAACTTATTATCTTTGTTCTTAAAGAAATTGTTTATGTCACCGAGCAGTTCTGCGGAGTTAATGTAAACTTCGTCTTTTTCGGAATTTCTTTTGGAATTAATTTCTAAGACACCTTTATCTTTCGGTGGCGAAGTTTGGGGGGGACGATTGTTATCGTTGTTGGATCTATACGGGCTGTCAAAATTTACATACATAGTTGCCGTTTGGTGGTGCTATGATTAAGGAGCATGGTCTAAATTTATTCGTGAGCATTACAGTGTAACATGTACGAGGCAGTGCTCCCTTAATGTATTCATGTAATTCGCATAGCCGGCATCCCCTTTGACCGGCCACGCAACACCGCACTGCCCGCCCGGATAGAGTAATATAACGTGATGTTTTAAAACCATCCATCACATTTAATGTCCATATAAAAGAAGGAGTTAGCGTACTGGTCTCTCTTTGCTAAAATTTCCGGGTTGTGCAAACGAAATAACTAGTAATTTCAAATGCTAATCACACAATATGTTTTAGTTGAATATATTAAGAAGCAATTCAATTGTTATTCCTAATTATTGATAATACATAAAAAACAGTTGCACTCAAATATTCTATTAATTTGATGAGTTTTGTACATGAAAATGAGAATCGGGTAAGCATTTATCTCCTGTAGATTGCCATTAAAAATAACAATTCAAACATAATTATTGGTTATACGACATTTTTCAAGAGCCAACGCAATATTTAACGAGGCATCGTGACAGATGTAGTCAAAGGATTGAATAAAACCTTTTCTGATAATTATTGGATGCAGGCTAGAACGTGTGTATCCACTCAGAGACATGCTCAACAAGCAAGTTTTATCCGAATATTTGAAGCCTACATTTATATTCGATCTTGCAATGGAGCTTTCAAACAAGTCTTTGAAAGGTCCACTCGTTCGAACTTACTCGATTGAATCGTAAAAAACATCGAGCATGTGCGTACGTGGGAACGCGTTCTTGCCAAATACCATGAAATTAGATTTCAGATGCAATGGCGGTTGGGAAACATTCGTTCGTTATTTAAGAGAAACATATAACATATTCATCAACTTTAACTAGCACTGCCATACTTCATAACCAATAACCTCTTTTGCAATGGTAATACAATTTGTCTGTTTTATACTCTTCATTATTCAACGATTCAAATACAAAAGGGAGTGCTTCCTAACTACCCGTGGTGGGTTAAGTAAAACCTCAAGTATCAGCTACTTGAATGCAAAAACGGTATGATGCGGCCGCCTCTGGAGTCGGACTGATGCCAATTTACATTAAACGCGGCAGCCCACTAGTGATAACTTACACATACCGAGAACACAGTAAAATTGGGAACAGTGCACAATAGGAGTGGAAAAATGCTGAATAAAATCCACACCATTTTAACGTCAGATGCAATTCAGATGGTACAATGAGCGGGAAATTGTAAATTTTATTTAGAGTTATAAATAAAAAGGTGGTTTGCTTTTATTTTATTTTAACAGTCCGTAACATCTATACTTATTTATGGCAGTAAAAAATATATTTTTAATTAACAAAAATTGTTTAAAAAACAAAAAACCGACTTCAAAAAACCTGCCTCTAAAAAAAGGAATAAATAATATACAAATCATTAGATACGCATTATCATTGTTATAATAAAACACGTCTATTAAAGTCGGGTGGGGCTGGAGAACATCTTCCTTTTTTTATTCTAAAAGCCCCACCCGACTTCAATTGACGTGTTTTATTATAACAATGATAATGCGTATCTAATGATTTGTATATTATTTATTCCTTTTTTTAGAGGCAGGTTTTTTGAAGTCGGTTTTTTGTTTTTTAAACAATTTTTTTATTTTTTTATTTTTAGTGTAAGTACCTTCTGCATTAGGTACTGTAGGTATATTATTTAGGTAGAAAAATCGGCTCAGCCAAACGTGAGATAATCGCGGAGAAACATACAAACTGAAAACTTACCTCCTTTTTTTGAAGTCGGTTAAAAAGACTACACAACGGTATCCCTTCCCCAACAAAAAAAAAAATCTAATTCGGTTCATAAATAACAAAGTTGTCAAGTTAGTTGATTTAATATCATAGTATTTTCAGGATTACTTGTAAACTACTGAACCGATTTGAAAAAAAATTAAATGGGACCATCTCGCAAGAAAACTCAATCGAGCAAAAAAAAAATTATCGAAATCGGTCCATAAATGTCGAAGATACGCGCGAACAACGATAAAAAAAAAAAAAAAAAAAAAAAAAAAAACATACAATCGAATGGAGAACCTCCTCCTTTTGATGAAGTCGGTTAAAAATATAACTAACCAATATTTTGTACTTAATTAAATAAAAAAATTTCGATATTTGCATATTGACAATCGTTCTAAGACAATAACAAAAACTTAATGAAAACTCATTAACTTAATAAAAATTCTATTCATTTTAAACTGAAAAATACATTACAGTTTTTCATTTCACTAAATATACCGTCCTTATCATGACTGTACCATAGCTGAAAGCAATTTCTGGGATAAAAGAGTTTCGTGTATGACAAATATGCGGTTTCCACTTTTGTCCCGTAATGCAGTTTGCGTTGTTTCTCAGTCACCACAGCGAACTAACATTTATGGCGTGCGTGGGAAGCTAGAATTTGTAATAATATTTTAGTGTCATATCTGAATGTTATTATTTACCCACTCTACTCAATAAAGGTTACCGTAGTAGTCTTGAAAGGCTATAACGTAGTAGGTTCAACATTCACATGTGCTACAACCGTAGCAATCAGTGCTACACAATGCTACGAGCCTGAACGGTCAATGTTTTTGAATAGATACTTATTAATAAATTGACAATGTTTATTTGTTATTAAAGTTGTAACAACGTCGTTAAATTGTTTGAGAATTATATAATCGACGTGTTTTCAATTAAAATTAAAATTACCCGCTATTTAGAACAGTCGTGCAGTTGAGTTAGTTTCTGCAGAGACGTAGAGAATCTGCCCGCTTCAATACGTCAGCCACCAACTAAATAATTCTCAGGGAGTCGTCATAATGGAGTGTGTAGCTGATTGTCCAACTTGCGAGCTTTATGCGGTGAAACCCCATATTTCGTGGACGACTACGAAAATTATTATCTACGAATATTTTGTGAGGTTTTTGAAGGGGTTGGATTTGAAACTATGCTATGAGCAATGGCTGCTCTTTATTATCTATTTTCTCTAAATACAGCCGTTTTTTGCACTATCTAGCTAGGCAAACCACATAAATGAACATTTTGCATATTTTATTTGATAGTTTTTAATTAGAGTATTTAAATTATTTTTGCAAGTTATGACAGAGTTAGGTTCCTAATACTGACGCTTTACTAGCTATCCGTTTTTTTTTATATAAAATAAATTGACAAGTAAGAATCCCATTTTTAATATTATTGAATCATCTATAATTATCACATAAATTCAAGTATGAAAATGCTATAAAAAATTTATGTAGGTAAAATTATTATAAAGAGCTTGCAAATAAACAATATATTTAAGTAACAATGTACACATAAACTTTGTCCATTGATGTTTACTGAAACAGTCACTCTATACAAAGTCACCAATGGCATAGCATTCGCTCCGTAATTTCCTTTCAAATAAAAAGGAATCTTGTTCGAAATCAGATACTCGTTTAATGTTCTCTATATTAAATAAACTTACAGAATTCGAGAAAGAGGAGATCGACTAAATAGGTCGTAATCCAATTCAATCACGGGAAGATCTAGGATAGGAATGAGCGGGGATCGTAGGCCGCATACTAAATTATCATCCCTCAGTTATTTATGCATCATGACCCAACATCTTACTAGGAGAGTTATGTCTAACCTAAAATAATATTTTGCGTAAATGTTTGAAAATAAACAAGTGGTGTTGGAGCGGCACTTTACCGTCACGATGTGTTGTAACTTCGCTGCGCGCCCGTTTGTGGCAATTTAAATGTTGAAATGAGTTATTAAAAGGGTTTCTCATCCAATTTATTTGTAACTGTTATGGAGCTCTTACCTTTGGATGTGCTCTTCTAGGAAAGGCCACTTTAGGGTCAATCTGTAACAATAAGTAAATTAAATTAGTTATTATGGTACTTCTTCCAATTTAGTGAATATTATAATAGTTAAAACTATTTGATATTTCTTGACTATTTAATCAAACTTTAACCCTTTGAATCAACGATGTTATTATTGAGCTAAAAAATTTTGACTTCTGCTTTTGGTGTAGTGATTCACTTTGATTCTCTGTCTAATGTCGTAGCCAAATATGACGTCAATGGTATGACAAATTTTATGAGTTAGGCTGCGTTCAAATGATAACACACGACCCGACCCCATACCGAACTCATCTCAAACACACCTCAACCGCAGCGCACCTTGAAATACATCGCTTACAATTTTGAGTCTTGTGACACATTAGTAAGCTCCTGTGTAATGTTTAGGTGAGTGTGAGGTGAGTTCGGGTTGAATTCGGGTTGAGTTTGAGTTGAATTCGGGTTGAGTTTGAGTTGAGTTCGGGTTGTGTTCTGGTTGAGTTGGCATTGAGGTCGGGTTGAGCGTGGGGCGTGTGAAGTTGCATTGACAAAATATAACTGACCTTATTTAAGTGTCATCAAACTCAAAATTGTAAGCGCTGTATTTCAAGGAGTGGGCTCCGGTTAAGTTGAGTTCGAGTTGAATTTGAGTTGTGTTCGTGTTGAGGTCGTGTCGTACATTATCGTCTGAACGCAGCCTTAGACAAGCATAGCATTTAAATTGATTGGACGGGAGTTGCAATAGTTATCTCTGCTTGTATTTTAGAACATAAGCGCACATACTCTTAGAAAAATCGCTCAGTCGAATCCTACCCAACTAATCATGGACCGCACGTCCACTATGGAAACGGGCACTATAAATTCGTATCGCCCGGGCTGCAACGTCCATTCCTAAACCCGCCTGCAAAAAAGCATCCGACTGAAAATCCTACTCCTGGTCCTGTCGCTCGATTTCGCCTCCCGTCTTTTTCATGTAACCGAGCACCACTATTTCATACGTGGCACTGTTTAAGCCCTCAGATTTTCTCCCGGCACGGCAGCTAGCTAGTCTTTTTGTTCGTATCTCGAGCGCTGACCGCTATAAACGCAAAATATAAACCTAAAGAAGCTTTGACATTTTAAAGGTACAACGTTTCATTTCCGCTCGCGCTGGACGTTTCTCGATTTCTGGATTTAAACCTTTTTTTGTTGCGGTGAAGTGCACCGCTTAAACTCTTTGTTAATGGCCAGTGTCTTGTTGACTCTTCACGAAACAAAGCTAGTGATCACTTTCTTTGACTAAATTCAGTATTGTTGGTGCATTTAAATCGGGAGACATTTTGTTTCATCGGAGTAATAAAATCGGATAATTATATATTTTCGAGTATTTCTATTCTAATGTGCTATATGAAATTGTTTTATTCACAACCTAGCTTGGACATTGACTCAATACAAGTACATGCATTATTATTTTCTTTGTTTTTAACAATCAGTCATTTTTGAAAACAAAATATCAACCAGCATCGAGTATAAGCTATAATTAATGATACAATGTCATAATTATAAAATAGCTGTCATAACGACGACGCAGGTACTTACTATGATTTTTAAATACCACATGAAAAATGTTAACTCTCTTCATCATTAATTAATTACTTTAACGGCCTTCAAATGACTCGTAATTTTCCATGGATTTTTTTTGGTTTAAAAAGTTTAGTTACGAATTTTCCAAAAGTTCCTTTCATATAAAATACAACACAATGGATGCGGGAGTAGGCATCCACGTCGCGTAATTACGAAGGAAAACCGTGAGAGAATAATTTAAAAGATTTTGCCCAAGAGGACTGCATTATTACAATATCAGGGAAACGGCTTTACAGCGTCATTCATACATTCTTAATTATTTAATTATCTTCTGAGTGCGCCACGGAATATCGCGGCTGCAGAAAATCCAGCATAATTTGATTAAATTGGATTTTCTACGACAGCAAAATTCATTTTTATATTAAAGTAATGATGTCGTAATTAGATGGTTTGATCATTAACACGAAGTTAACGTTTGAAAAAATTACTCGCCAGATAATGGACGCGGAAAGTATTTCGGAAAGCTTTTAACCGGTTCACGCAAGCAATTTTGTAAACGTTGTAAAATGACCACGAAAGTATACAGAGCAAGCAGAAAAATCATAAAATCGCAGATGGTGGCGCTAAAGCGATTAAGCGGGTCGATGATAAATTTTAACGAGTTATTTTAATGGGGCGATCGCAGTCAGTGGCTGGCAGGCTGCGCCGATAGAAAAATAAAACGAAACTCGCCAAAACTCTGTTTAAATACGTGACTCCGTGATTTTTTTTATTGCCGAATGTTTCGTGAAGTTTTAATGATAATGACTTTTACAAACAGTCTTTGTGAAGTCAAATTCATTTATGTCTAGTTCGGCTTATGTTAGATTTCCTTTTAAGCTGCATTTTTTATTATTATTACGACAAAGCTTTTTTATTATATTGGCCTTACTTTGAATATAAGTATACTTACTTTGAAAACTTTTTCTAAAAAGTTGTAGGTTAGGTAATTGTAAAGTAATTTTCATTTTCTATCTTAACATCACGAATAAGCGTTTGTTATAGTTTCTAGACTTTAGTTTTTTTTATATACCTAGTAGTGATTTTATATTGTTAAATAAAATCATCTTGTTAATTTACAAAAAATAAAATGTTAATACCATACATAAATTTTAAAAGAATAAGTACTACACAGATTATTCACAAAATTAAGTAACAAGAACTTAAGATATCAGAAACAGCTGCACTAGTATAATAAATAGTAGGTATTTACACAAACTATTGCAGATGTTTCTTGCGCAAAAATGACAATGAAACATCGATAGCAATGTGACATTTTGGTATCGAGCCATTTGCGTGATTACAATCGACGTGGCGCCGCACCCTCAGCTGACTAAGTCCTCCCCTACAACTTCCCTTACGATAAAGATTGACATCACTGCTTTTAAATTTCAAATTATCCTAAGTCAAACACCCACGAACAAACAAAAGTACACCTCATCACTTACAGAATACGAGCCTATTTCACTTTACACGCGGCATAAATTTCACCATGTCATCGCAAGAAAAGATTGTAGGCGAAAGCACATTAGTGGGATATCACTACTGGTTGGAAAGAGCATGTTCGCTTTATGTATTCGCTGTGATGGCATCGACGTAAAGTCGATTACGTTAAATTTTGTATTAAGCAAACTGTGGATAGGTATCGGTGCGCGAACGTATTCAAGGAGTGCCTTGACATTTACTGAAGTTATGGTGTATTGTAAGAATAACTGCATTTTTAAATAGTATCAAATCTCAAAAATAGATCAATTAACTAGGAACCAATATTATTCCATGTTATGACAATGTTTAAACATCAATACTTATAATATAAGGTACCAATTGGATAACTTTCTTAAAATAATTACAATCTTACAGGATTAAACTCGAGCACGAAGTTTAACAAAACCGCAACTATATTACGCAATAAGTTCACATGACGAGTGCAGTGACGTACTGCATCATGACAGAGCGGAACATTCATAATGTGAAAGTTTCAAGCAAAGTTAGTAGTACCTATACTATAATAATATTGACGCAATCTTGAGCCACCACGCTCCACAAATTAAATTCAATGCAATTTCAATTGTACCTAAAGACCAATATGTAACAAACGTAAAGTTAATACGGAGGTGAAAAGACTAATGACGCGCACTCACTGCAAGGGGTAACTGAATTTATTTACGAGTAGATGAAACGTAAGTGTCGTCGGGCGTTAAGTGGGGACCGCATCATTTGCTGTTCACTCGGCGACGCGCACTCTAACTCCTTCTAATTGGAACGAATTTGGCTGCAGGTGCAACACTCGAGTTGGCTCAAGATTAGGGGCGAGCTATTGCGAGCATATTCCGAGCCGTTCCCCTTGAAATATTCGATGCTACGCGACTGCGGCCGCTCCCGCCATCACCCACGTGCGCTCCCACTAACTCGAATTAAATTAAGAACAATATTTACCCGCGCTACTGAGATAAATGATATTGCACACTAACGCTACAGTTAATACTATGTGACGACTTATGTGCCCACATTCTTAGCTTAGCTACAAAGAGACGAGATGACTATAGAAGGGCTTACTGAACAGAAAGAGACGAGCGTTTCACAAGAAGACTTAACGACGAGATAAGATATTGTCGCCCGAATTTCAGGTGTCTCTTAATTGATACAGCTTTTAGGAGAAAAATGCAAACAAGTTGCGATCGGGAAACGCTTGACACAGATTGTTTGTAGAGCCTTTGCTTTAACGCGGAGACGAACAGTAATGAAACCCGCAAGGGAGGCACGACAAACGTCATTACCGGGGCACGCATAAATATGCAAGGCAGGTAACGCACATTTTCATGCGACGTCGCAAGAATTTTATCGCTCGTTTAATTCTGTGAGAAAAAAAATGGGATTCTTTTCGGGTGTAACATGAGATAGGCGGCCGCGTGGGAACCGGCACACTGCCCTCCTTTGAGGTTCGTCCGCACCTAAGTGCAGCCGAAATATATTTTATCCACTTTGTCAGATATTACTTTCTCTTAAATACCGACGTCGTAAACGGCGGAAGAGACGTAATCCTATACATCAGGCGCCTTATTCGTTTGCCGCTAATGTGGGTGCTTTGTGTAGTTAGACGGGTGCCTATTAACGTGTGTTTTATTCATCGGCCTTTTCCTTCAGAGTGTTACACGTTAGCTACAATTGCCGGGGACCTTAACGACATAGTTCTCTTTTCTTAATGCCCTTGTTAATTTCGTTAACATTTGTTTAAGTGTTCTGCTTGTTTATTTACTTTGTTCGGGGACAACTGTTGCTATGTTGGCTTTATCTCCTAAGTACTATTTAGACGACATTACTGACTTGTCACAATATGAAGAACATACTTCATGTTATTTATCTTAGCTTAGAGCTTTCTCAAAGTCACACACATCATTCATTATTAATGAATAAATTAACATGTATACGATAAACTTCTGAGCTATTTTGCCACATGAAATATTACTAACTATTGTAATTATGAACTATTTTTGAGGACATAATTTTTTCAACATTTGTAACTTTTTTTTAATTAGAATTTGAAAACTTTAAATTGACATCGACAAATCCCCATACTACCCCACATCGACCAGTTTTGTATTACTTACTCCCATTTTAGTAGAATACGTGTTCTGAATTGTATTCTTCATTTGAATATACATTGCTTCTCTAAATATCTATCTTAGACCACAAACAATAAGTAGTATCAACGTATAGTTTCGGTATACATCCCTTAGAGTTTGCTTAAAGGCCACCGGCTATTCGGGCCAGTTAACAATTGACAGGAAAGATTAGGGAGGTGCAAAGTTTAAGCTTATCTGGCGATTCAGGGCACAAAGCAGCCATAGGACAATGTGGCCGGTATCCCGCGTACCAAAGATTAGAGAAAGAGTTAAAAAATAGAGGAGGAATTGGATGGGACATTTTAAGTCAATGCTTAGAT
Organism: Agriphila straminella; assembly: GCA_950108535.1. Taxonomy (NCBI): domain Eukaryota; kingdom Metazoa; phylum Arthropoda; class Insecta; order Lepidoptera; family Crambidae; genus Agriphila; species Agriphila straminella. Next base: position 13,374,173 of record OX467309.1, on the reverse strand, counting down.
TTTATCATTTGAAATTGGAACTAAGTTAGTTTGTGCTTTATAGGTTTCTTTCAAGTGGTTTTTTATGTGTGAATTTTCAATTTACTAGTGTATAATTTAAGGTTATCTGGCGATTGTACTGAGAAGACCTATCAACACGTGTCTGAGCTGAGCACTTATTATACCATGTTCTTATAACGGTTGCTAAGTAAAGGAAAGCTACAGCCTTTACATTTTATCACAGTAGGTATATGAAAGTATACTGTGAATTTATATTACACGCGTTGACAGCAGCAAGTCCATCCGAACAACGGAATTTTAAATGGATTTTCTTTGAAAAGTCTCTTAAGCAAAATCACATTCAACCTTTATCTAAATTAATGTCCAATGCTATTGACCGTTAGAACAATACTTCAGATTACAGTATGCCAACGGAGTATCGACCAGCTCTGATTACTCAAAGGCTCATCCAGCAGATACTGCAGAACATCCGAGGCACATTTGCAGTCAAAACAGACTTACGACGCTTCGTGCACTCTGCGCATGTCATTCTACTTCTGTATTATTTATTAACTCCAACGAGCTTCCGATGTTACTTTATTCCATTGTGAAACTGTACCCCGCTTCCCGATGTCCGAACGAAGTTTGCCGCGGACTGACACGCTGGGAAACTTTTCGTGCATGTACTGAATGCCTGTCAGCCGAACGTAAACATGGAGATGTACTTGGTATTATTTAGTCCGCGGATTGCGGACGCGCCTGACGTACGGGAATTTAAAAATATTTAAATTTTATCCCGTTTCTATCAACCAACGGCGACTGAGAAGTTTCCGTAACGTAACTTGCATGGAATAAGAATTTTATTGGGATTTGTTGCGGTGTGCAATGGACCGGACTGATTTTATTTCCTATAATATAATCAGCTGACTAAATTACCGTTTCAACTATTACTTTTGAATATTTTTTTAAATAAACCCGTTTTTATTAGACACCTTTTCACAATAAAATTAATATCAAAAAATTTAACAACTTTTTTAATGCATTTGTAGGAAATTTAAGATAAAAAAATCATAAAGCAATGTTAACGTTAGAAAAATAGTACTTAAGTGCTATGATTTTTACGGGAAAGTACCTAGACAACTGTATCGTTTCGTCCAAATCGAATTACCAATAGCCAAACAAACGATATAATATCAACAGAAATCACTCAGAAATTGAACGCCGTTCGGGTACAATAGGCAATGTTATTCAGACTGCGGTGCAAGTATGGGAGTCTATATTAAGCATTCCTGAGGGCCTACTACGAAAAAGAAAAGCGATATTCGGACGATTTTCGTCCTCCGATTTACTTAATTTTGGACCTTATTCCTGAGCATTATAATGTAACGGAGAAAACGAACTTCAACCAACTAAACGTAGCTTGGTTATCAGAGTAGACCCACTATACCCAATCTCAGGTGAACTCGGCCCATGAACTCTGCTCCAACTTATTATTTCGGGACCGCTCCGGCTGCCTGTTTTTCTACCTACGTCTAAACTTATACATATGTAACATATTTAATCCTTTTATTAAATTCCTCCTGCTTTTTTGTCTTGAAAAATATCCAATTTATTCAACCTTTCTGAGTCCTTCTGCTGAATTAAATGGAGAAGTGATTAAATTTACACGTTCTATTTACCGTGCGTAATCGTTTACATTAATTAAGAGATTTTATTATACATCTAATTTAAGGCAGTTCTTTTGAAATAAAAGAACTACCTTAAAATAAAACATGGATACTAATTGTTCTCATTGCAAATCAGTTTAAACTAAAGTACCGATTTTCTGTTTAAGACAATGATTTAATTGTTCGCATGATTTTCATATTAATTAAAATCATTGTCTGTAAATTAATTAATATATTAAATTATTAATAGCTACTTTTAAATAATTGATCGATCAAATAACTGTGTACTGCAAGAAAATAATAGATTTATTTCAAATATTCTAAAACTAGTAGCTCTGTATATAGACCAAGCGTTAGGATTTTTTGTTTTTTTTCGAAATGGCTAAAATATGATATTTTTTGAAAAATTTCGAAAAACTGAATCTACAAAACAACTGTATTATCAAAATTTCAAGAGTTTTTTTTGACAATTTCACACAGCGCCATCTAGCCCCAAACTAATCAAAGCTTGTAAATGCGACCTGTAGATGAGAACAGCCGGACAGACAGAGACATACGAAAGCATTTTTGCCTATATAAGCTGAACCGGAGATGTTTCTCTCGCGCTCCACACTCACTCTGTCAATAATTAAATATTTGGATTCTGAGGTAGTACCTATGTCCAATTATTAATAAGAAAAATATTGAAATGAGATTTAAATACATTGTACCTACCTATATAAATTTAATTTCAAATATTTATTTGATACAGGTTTCTGTAGTACCTAATAGCAAACATACCAAACATCTAACCCCCTCCAAGCCACTGAATTCCAATTACTACCAACGACCCCAGCTTCACGTATTCGTAGTCGAATAATTTTTGCCGCGACAAAAGCGCGTCCCACAGCGTAAATCATTAATGAACTCGTTATAACGTTAATTGTCGCCACAATCGGACCGAGGCGTGACATTAAAGCGGCATCAAATATGCATGTACACTATTTAAAGATTCCCATTTTGCGGAATCGTGCGCCCGATTTACGAAAGCTACTGGACCCGTGCCCATTAAAACAGATTACGGCCACAAAAAATCTACGTCATACGCGTTATGAGTTAATTTCGGAAGAATAACGCTGGCCTGGAGTTGGTCGGTTTGCCTTTATTTGGCGTTTCGGCCGGTTTGTTTAAACGGGTAATCCGAAAAACACGCTGCCCCGCATTATGTAGTGGCAAGTGGCAACACGAATGTGTGTTTGCTGTGTTGGAGCGTAATCGTTGGGCGATAAAAATCACTTAGCACTCGACCACTTAGATGTTATCCTAACCGCTAACTACGGTATAACGCAACGAGATCCTAGACGAGATTTAATAAGTGGCAAGCTTCCCTCTTTTGTAGCAAGTTTAGAGTTTTTGTTTTACTTTTCAGAAAATCGTAGATTTGTAAAATATTAAAATATTTGTATTTTTAAATTTGAGATTTTAGCATTCACAATGCTATTTGTCATTTTAATCTTTAAGTACATCTTTTTCATTATTGAAAATAAAGAACCACTCGAATAAAAAAAACAGCTTTTAGTGTATTTTTAATAACAATTGAACAATCCTGACAAATGAAATGTATTTATTGTACCTATCCACTATAACATTAAATTTTAACATAGGTACAAAAATTCAAATAGCATACAGCAAATTTATGCTTGCGCATGGTAACACACTTGAACGGTTGCATTGGGATAGCATTTTATATCCAGGGACGATTCGGCCATGGCTCCATATTTTCGAATTCAGCTGGAGACCGGCGAACGTGTTAGGCGATATGAATTTATGATCACGCCGTATTAAACACATAAGTCCAACGATTCGGTTGCGCGAAATCTAATTAAGCTTTTTACGCTTCACTGGCGTACGTATCCAAATAGGTACGTGAACTAAGTTTTACTGCGGGGTATTTGAGTTGCTTTTGTTTTCCAAGATATTATTAACTTTATTTTAATTAAACGTTCAATCTACTGCTATCTTAACATTTAGAATAGAGCATAGCAGGACAGGAACAGGAGCTAGATAGCCAGAAGAAAGTATCTCAAGGAGTTTTTTTTTCAAGATAGGTATTATGAGAATGCCCCATCATAGTCCACGTCACCATTTAACACCAGGTGTGATCGTGGTAAAATGCTCACGTATAGTCAATAAAATAATCGTTATTAAAATTGGAGTACGAAAAAAGTGTGAGTGAAAAATTGTAAATTTTATCACCGCTCTTAATTAAAATAAAAATAATAAAAGAGGCATTCAGATTACTATAAAAACTTCTTTGGAGAAAAAAAATTAAACCTAACATAAGTATTTTCCAAGAGTAAACGCGTTTGTTTCCCAGCTCAATAGAATTATTGTATTCGCAAAACCAACAAATCTTATCAAACACAGCCCTGGAGTCACGTGAAATATCATTGTGCTAAAACATTTTGCAATTCCAAAGAATATCTCACAACGAATAGCGGTGCGAGCGAATTTTCTGTTGTTATTTACGCAGGCTTTTATTTGGAGGCCAATTAAAAAATTCCTTTCTTTTCAGCCGGGTCCCCCTGTGTCCTCTTTGCTGGATCTGCGTAGGGCCCGAATGACTCTTAAATTTCATGTAGTATACCCTAACGAGACAACGCGCTACTTAGCTGAAGTAGTAGGTAGCAAATTAAATGTAACTTAAATCTTAGTGCGGGATTTTATGGTAAACGTTTTGCGGCATATAAAATTCAATGGTACAAAAATAGCCCCCAAATTGATAATGTACAATATTAATTTTATGATTCTGCATAAAAATATTGTTTATATTTAAGTGACACCAATACGAATTTTCGTACAAAAAGCTGTCGCTTGCCGTCGAAGTGATTTTTTTTCCAAAAAATCTGACGCTATTTATTTTAAGAGGCGTCATGATTTATTAATGCTCGCTCGCATGTCATAAGTATGAAATGAGGGGGAATATTTTGCATCCATTGTGTCACGTTCGGGAAATGTCAATGATATTATCATTAACGCATAATTTCAATCATTGACGGTACTTAATATAAATACTAGTGGCTCTGTAGAGCTGTTGACCTCGCGTTTGTGACATTTTTTATCATGTTTCGAAATGGCTGAAATGGCTGATTTTCCACATTTTCTCCGCCATTCTGAAAATTTTCGAAAAACTGAATTGACAAAAAGTATATACAGGATGTCCCAAAATTTTTCCATACAGAGGGAAAGTACGGTTGGAAATTTTGCTGAAAGATAACTTTATTTTGATTTTAAAAATAATCGGAACTGCATTCAAAGATTTTTGAAAAATCGCCTGCCTTAACCAGGAATCGAACCTACTAAATATGAAACAAACAATATTCTTTTTTTTCGATATCGATCGAAAGTATTACCTACTCATTAGAATTAATTTTGAAAATGAAATTAACATTTTTTAAATTATTACGCACTAGCGACCCGCCCTCTTTTCGCTTCGGTTCCTTCCTTTTTTTGCCAATTTCGACCTTCCAAAAACACCCCAAAAGAAAACAAATACTTTCAGTTTCAAGTCGTCACCTACATTCACTTCAAAGATCTCCTGTAATTGTTCGAGTCCCGTCATCGGTGTGAGAAACGCGCTGATGGTTAAAATTTACTCTGTGGTATTCGATTATATTTTAGCTATTGGTCAGCTGGAATGCACTGTTGTACTCTTTGACCTTCTGTCACGCGGAATGACAATACCGCCATTATGCGGAAATATTTAGAGCCAAATTTATTTCCTTTTTAATTATTTTAAGAAGTAATTAACTACAACAATATTTAAAAGAAATAGAACTAATGTGACGGATGCTCTATTATTCGCTAAAGGTCTGAAATGGAGATGGGCGGGGCATGTTGCTAGATACACCGATGACAGATGGACGTCAAGACTTCTCGAATGGACAGGACCACACGGGACAAGAAGTGTTGGCAGACCAAATTGTAGATGGCAAGACGAGCTGATAACAGTAGCGGGGAAAAAATGGACAGAGATAGCCAAGGACAGACAAAACTGGGATTCTTTGGAGGAGGCTTTTACCCGTAAGGGGTCCACATAACATAAAATCAAATCACTATTAATCTTTATGTACCTAAATTTAATTTAATATAATCGATTTAATACCTTATATAATTTTCAATATCAAGTTTGCATGAATTTATTTTATTAATATCTAAATGAATCATTTTTTATATCTTTTACTTTAAATACTTGTTTTTTATAGTATGATATGATTTAATGAAACTAATTTGTGATTGTAAATTGATGTTATTATTATGAATGTGGAATCAATAAAGCTATTTTATTATTATTATTATTTTATATTTAAAAGAATCTGATAAATTAATAATAATAAGTATTGAAATTTTAAAATAATTATTGGCGCAATTATCACAAAGATAAATATTTCTGATTAGCAGCATGGCAGATTTAAAGAACTTCAGACAATATTATGGACTCATGACCAAAATAACTTTTAATTGTAATAACTCGTTTGGTAAATTAAATAATAATGAGTTCACTATGGAAAATAATTAAAGTGATTTATACAGTAACCTAACAATTTGTTTTGTTATATCTCAAAGGGATAAGACAGGACAGCGTTTTCAATGAAAGCCTCCAGGTAAGGCGGCTTGAATTTTTCCGACACTTCTAACAAATATCGTTATATTTCTACCAATTTATATAAAACCTCAACTTATTATACACCTATAACCTTCCTCAGGAATCACTCTATCATTAAGTGAAAACCGCATGAAAATCCGTTCAGTAGTTTTTTAGTTTATCGCGAACAGACAGACAGACAGATAGACAGACAGACGCGGCGAGGGACTTTGTTTTATAATATGTAGTGATAGTGATTGTATCAATTTCTATCGCATCGTATGCGTTTTTTTTTTAATCTTTGAGTTCCAATAATTAAAAAAAAGATTTATTTATTTAGTTTATCACTTAGGGATACAAGTGCAATAAGCAAGAGCTCACGAGTTTCATACGACGTTTTTCAACACATTTGCGAGGAAAAAACAAAGTAATTTACCACACTGCAACAAATACGACAAAAACAAAAATGATACCTAATTATGGAAAAAGGCGCGCAGGTTTTTTTTTGTTTTTTTCACACGCCAAACGCAAGAATATTTTGCGAACAAAGGGGTGAGTGATACAGCCTACTTCAAAATTATAATTTTAAGTGATAAAATGCAAATATTTTAATATTTTATAACAAAATATTGTGAATTATGAATAATTTGATAATAATAAATATTTGTTTGACTTAATTAAGGAGTTACACATTTATTAATTCCAAAAATGTATGTGAATTTTCAACAGCATTTTTGTTACTAAAAAAATAACTGTTTTACCCGGCTAAATTGGGAATGCTCTGTTTACTCGCATAGACTTGCAGTAAGGTACTAATTTAACTCTGTAGGGTTAATTCTATTACGTACTAGTGTTTTATATATTATTGCACGCGTTTGTTATAGCTCGGTTTGTGGCCCTAAAAGCTATGTATTAGGGCTCACTTTACGAGCAAGTGTGTTGAAAAATCTATTTCCGGATACGTAGCAATCAAAAATTAATATGAAAATTAACTGATTCATTCTACATTTTCCCGTCGAGGGTGACACAATTGAAATTAGAGCTTTAATAAATTATATGAAGGTGCACGCCTGACGACCTATTTATTGTTATCAGGTTTAAGTGTCATTTTTGGGTCAAACACTAATACATGATGGATTGTCACCAAAATATTGATGATAATCATAAGCTTTTGTGTCTGTTTAAAAAACAAAGTATTAAGTATACATACATTATTATGAGAAGTCTTACCAGTTAATGTAAATAAAAAGTGATTTATTTACCAAAAATCCCTACCTACTTACGTGAAGTTAGCAGAGTTGGCAGAAAGAAGGAAGGAAGGCCTTTATCAACCACTAGCTTCTGCCCGCGACTTCGTCCGCGTGGATATTAGAGAAAATCCTTAGGGAACCTTCAAAATCCTTAGGGAACCTTCAACCAGGATCTGACCAGCCATTTTTACGCATTACGGCTTCCCGTTCCCTTTCCCGTTCCCGTTCAAGTTCCCGTTCCTGTTCCCGTTCCCGTTCCCGTTCCCGTTCCCGTTCCCGTCCCCGTCCCCGTCCCTGTCCCCGTCCCCTGGATGTGCATGTCCAGGTCCAATCATGGCCACCGTGTTGGACTTCAAAATAAATGTCATTTTCGCAACCACCATCCCATGAAACCTCAAGAACGACATCCACATCGATTTTCATGTCACCCAGCGGTTTGGGCTGTGCGTTGATAGATCAGTCAGTCAGTCAGTCATTCAGTTTACGATTTTATAAATATAGATAGCGAGGTTGGACACTGTTTTCCTTATTTTTATTTATTTTTAACCGACTTCCAAAAAACGAGGAGATTCTCTGGTCGTCTGTATATTTGTTTTTTTTGTGTGTATCCGATTATTCAAAGATGGCTGGACCGATTGAAATGATTCAAACACAAATGATTTTACCTAAGTAAACTAAAAATTTGGAAATCGGTTCAGGACTTTTCATATAATCTTGAAAAAAGCACGAAAATAGTATGATTTTGTGTGAATTACCTCGATGAAAAGGTCGAGCGCACAACTCCCTGAATCCTCATCACTGACCAACTGTTACTGGCTATCTTATCTCTAAATACCGGAACACAACCATTTTTAAATCGTTGTTATGACGTCAGACATAGGTAAGGTAGTAGTAGCAACTATTATATATTCTGTGGTAGTAGCTAGCCAGCCGGACTTGAAATAAGCCCTACCACCAACCAAACCGAGTACAAATTGTACCCCCCTGGGAATCGAACCTGGGACCCCTGCTGGAACCACACTAAACCACAGAGGCGGTTAAATTCATGTAAAGATCCCGATATTTTTTTCTCATAAATACAAGCTACTAGTTTGAAGTGTTTTCAAATCGATAAGCCTTCGAACAAAGTTGAGCGAAGAACTAAATAAGTTTCAATATTTCCTCTTAATAAAATATAAATGAGGAAAGTTCACTTGCGGCTGAGGGACGAAGATAGAGTAGGTATATATTGAGAAGCGATCTCGGGTTTGTATTGATTTTATTTTGTTTCGATAATTTATTAAACTGACCCTGTCTTTTTAGGGTTCCGTAGCCTAAATGGATTCGTCATGTCTGTCTGTCTGTCCGTCCGTATGTCACAGCCATTTTATTCCGAAAGTATTACTACACAGTAGTAGTAGTAGTACACAGTTGAAACATGGCAGGAAGATGTATTCTGTAAACCGCTTTACGATTTTTAACCAAAGATGAAAAAAATAAAAGATTAAGGGGGCTAATACATGGAACTGAAACAGTTTTTTTTATCAACCAATACGTGCGTGGTGTCAATAGATAGGTCTTCAAAAATGACATCGAGGTTTCTAAGACATTTTTTTCTCAAAGTCATCCGTTTGAAAGATAAACACTGCCAAAGTGGTAAAATGTGTGTCCCCCCCCCCTCTAACTTTTGAAATAAGAGAGTGAAAATCTTAAAAATATGCAATAGATCTTAATGAACAGTTTCAAAGAAAATTAGTTTGAACGAGATTATAGTTATCAGTTTTCGAGATATAGTACATTATCCAAAACCGAAAATATAACTTTGTCATTCAAACAAACACTGTGAAAAACAAAGTTATTTTTGCAGACGAAAAATTATAGTGGTATTAAATATGGTATGGTTGGTAAATGGTAACTACCTAACTACGGAACTCTACTGCGCGTGGCCCGACACGCACTTGACCGGTTTTTTCATTCGAACTTGTACTACTACAAAACAATTTTAAAGATTCGTTGTTCAGAACTAACTTATAAAGGTTTTATTTTTTTAAGGTTGTTTTACGTTTCAATCACTGTCGTATGACAAAATGTTATGGATTGAAAAAAATGTTATTAGTATTGCTTCTATTTTGTTTTGACTTTGTAGAAGTTTTGTTTTTATGGAAGTTAACCTTAGAAAATTCCATTTGTTGTGGCTTGCGAAAAGCTATAGTAACTACATACCTTTAGGAGTAGGAGTATAACAAAAATCATAACATTTTTACAACCAAACGATCAACAATGAATTAGGTATAACCCAATATTGATCTTCGGCAACAAAAAGGAAACAGCACGTGCGCTCTTAGTAGTCCAATCGTAAACATCTCTATAAATATTGATGACGCAGAAAGCTATTATGTTCAGGCGTACTCCCGAAAAATGCGCACAATTTATGACGTAAAGACATGCGATTAACTTTTCCGCTTAGAGCCGTTGTGCTACATACTGTCGTATTTGCTGTTACGTTTGTTAAGCTTTTGGGTTATAGCTGGATGATTTGTCTTTTAACTTTTCCGCAAGCTATCATACATACAGTCGTTATCTAAGCTGTTGGATAGTATTGTCAATTTTTTGGGTCAATTCTGTTTTTAAAAACTTATTAAGCAATTATAAAACGTTATTACCAAACCTTAAGGAAAAATTTACTTAAAATCATAAAATAAATGATGGTTAACCCTGTATTCACTTCTTGAGTCCAAGAGACTGACATCAATACTTTAATCATTCATATTTCGTACGTTTTGAGGCTAGTTTTCCCTCTGTCAGTACCTTCCTGAAGTGACACGACAACGTAGAACCGGGAAGACCATGTGTGTGCGTCTCGTACTATAGTGAGATATTAGGCCAAGTGAGTCGCAGGAAATCCAAGTGAATTTGATATTTATAATGATTTTTGTTACGTATGTGACTATTATTGTCCAATATTCATTAAATAATAAATACTTATTAGACGACATCACAAACATTGAATCCAAAGTAAGTAGCTAAAGCATTTGTGTAATGAAAATCAGATACAACGGTAGAACTACAATCACCTATACCTGAGCCAATATAGAAAATTTCGTTTTCTAAATTGACCCAGCCGGGGATCGAACCTGGAAACTCAGAGATGGCGACACCTATTATAAAATGGCGCATGATAGACGTAAATTTATTTCTATTTATATTATATAAAAAATATGATGCAGGATAAATTTGGGTTCATGGCTCCAGCCAGTATTCCGTGAAGATGTGGTTGGAGACTGTAGGTATAATTTATTAACTTACAAAAAAAAATTCAATATTATTGACTTGCTTAATGTAGATAATGAATAGATAGTGGTTTGGGTTTTTTATTCTTATATAAAAGTATGTATTTTATTATTGTTTTCTAATTTTTGATATCAATATAATAACAGTATTAAAGTATTAGTATTAGTAAATAAAATAAAAAAATAGTGAATTTATTTACGATATTGTTTTAGATATTTTTTATTGCTTTGGAGGAATTCATTTGTAATTTAATGTTTTGAGGGTAATATTTTTAACATCCTAAGGAATTTCTGAACTTTTTAGTTATTGTTATTTTCATCTTAGTATAAACTAAATAATTAAAGAAATTACAATAAACAACAATAAAACGTCAGTCCGTGGGACTCAAAGAAGTTAATTACGTTAGTTTATTTCACCTAATGAATTTTCAGAGTTAAAAGTGTTATGTAAATTTCAGTAGGCAAGTATTGAAATATGGGTGATATTATTTGATTATGATATATCACATTTGTTATATGAATATAAATGCCCAGATGATGCTATAAATGCAGCAAAATTGTAACAAAAACCTTATACGTATTTGCAAACTAACCAAACAAAAATGAAGAGAATAATTGATACGTACTCTCTGAACTCTCAGAAATAAAACCAATATTACGCCACATCGTACTCCAACACAAAAATTACTGTCGCAAAGAGCAATAGGATAAAACCATAGAGCAGTGAATGTAAACACTATCGCGATTTTCCGCGTTCATTTTATGTAAATTGTGAAAATGCTCTCTCTTCAAGCTCGATTTGCGAAGCATCGGCTAATCTTCCGCCAGTAGACTACAATTTAATCAGAGTAAACAAGGACCGAGTTGTAATTTATCAGGATTATTTCGTGGCGAGCAATAGTAATCGACTTTTTTCTCCGCAAAGATAGGAACGAGAACTCGGAATATGTCTCGAATTACTAAGATATAAAAATGATTATTATCTACATAAATGGTCAGACGTTGTATAAATAAGCACTTATATCTTTGGGGGCTTAAGTAGAACGTTTTATCGATGTTTGTCCTATTTTCGCTACGATATAACATTCGCAACAGATGACCCATTCGTCTGTTATACACTTTGGAAGCCATGGCGAATGGACAATGAACATAATAAATCCGCGTCCCTAAATAAAAAAGTTTTTGTTCAGCAGAAATTGTTTTCGTCGGAAATTAATAGCGGTGAGTTTGCTCCCCGGTCCGTCAAAATAGTAAACAAACTTAAATAAAATAAATCGGAATGGTGCTATTTTGAAGAGTAATATCATTTGAATTATCTGTGTTTGTATCGGGGATGCCAGTAGGTAGGTACTAGGTATATAGCCTAGGTGTATTCCACTTAGAGCAACTGAGCGAATCAAGCAACAAAAACGTAAGTCGCTGTTTGAGGAACAAACATCCAAACATCCAAACCCACAAACTTTCACATTTACAATATTAGTAGGATTAATATCATAAATTCATAGCAACTAATCTGGATTAGGCCTATCCCAAACTGTGGATTGATTATCAATTCTGGCTGTAAGTGGACTACCTACTTCAAATAAGAAACTATTGATACTCGTATGGTATTGCGATACTTACAAGGCAATGATAGCATTGCATGCATAACTTAGCTTAATGATTTACTAAGTCATACAACATTATTGCTAGTCATACAAGTATGTGATACAAAATAAAATCGAATATTACAAATTAACTTCCGTATCAAAATGTCATCTAAACTAATTTCATCCTAACCCATTACACCCGCGGAACAAACAAACGCCGAGTCGTAACCAGAACTATCTAACCATAATTTAAAAATTCAGATAGTGTTGTTCACATAAACAAAAATTACGTGGTGAAATATTAAAAGCGACCGTGATTTAACACTTTATGGCGTTGTAAAGGCCATTCGGCCGGAGGAGGGTTGAATTTATGTCACTCGGGATGTGTCAATAAACCGGCAAGGAACGGATTCGAATCCGGTGTTGATGTAAAGATTATGTATGCAACATGCTGGTTCATGTCGTAAACGATAGGAATCTCTGTGTTTAACAAGATTTCGTTTTATTTGTAATGAAATTGTATAATAAACTATGGTGACATTAAAGGAGTTGCCAGTCGGCTGCTCAAAGATAAATAAATAATTCAACTCATTTTAGTAAAAATGTGTTCACACACACAGTTGCTTACCTTTTTTCCATCTAATTCGTGAGTTCCTTGGGCTAATACTTTGTCTACGCTAGCTGGGTCGCCGAATGTGATAAATCCAAAGCCCCTGGAACAAATAAAAAAAATTGAGTCACTTTTTTAAACCGGAAGATAATTTTCGTCTTGACCCTCAGCCATTTTTAATGTCCCCACTGCTGGGGCACAGGCCTTCCTTATGGGTGGATAAGGAGGATGGTTCATAACCCATTACGCGGGCCCAATGCGGATTGGTGGGTGTTACGACTGCAAATCCACCCGGGATCAACGGCTTAACGTGCCTTCCGAAGCACGGAGGAGCTCGATATAGTAAATTATTGATCACCCATCCTACGACCGACCCTTGCGAAAGTTGCTTAACCTCCGCAATCGCTGGGCCAGGCGCTGAACCACTGCGCCGTCGAGCTACTCGATTTTCGTCTTAAACTAAGTTATTAAGATGTCAAAATCCTTAAAAAAAATACTGATCCATATATTTTACAATCAAAGTGTAATTCAAACTACGTTAATTTGCAAGCCTAACAATACCTGAAAATGCATTAACCAATAGCTCAACTTTAATATCTTTAGTTATATCAGTACCAAGAAAATTACCATAGTTGAACCAATCGGTACAAGACTAAATTCAAAACGTTGAATTTAAATCGAAAGCTTAATTTTGAAAAGCAAACAGCTATCTTGAAAAAAAAATAAAGAGGTCTGGTTGTGTACACTGGAGCCAATAGACGGTGTCTCACTGATTGCGTCGAAGCAGACCCAGTGGCACTGTTATTTATTCTGAACAAACTTCTAAAAGTTTACTTAGAAACGCCAGGAACGAGCGAACGAGATTCATAGAGTTTATAAAATGGGAGACGAACAAAATACGTAGTGACTTGCATAAATTATGAATATTTTTCGGGGCACAATACAGCCTTATATTTAAACGTATATTGAAAATAATAATTATTACTTTACCAGATGCTTTGTATTGAAGAGGGTGAGATTTTTTAAGATTTCTTTAATATTTTGCCTCCATAGCACTAAATACATTCAAGAGACGTTAGCCACTTTGCCATCACCGCACCTAGGCACATGCCACAGGTATGCAATATGTTAAGTTTTGAATGTAATCTTTATATCAAAACCAAGGACGTCTTCCTTGATATTCTCTTATATAAGTAATTGCAATAAATGTTATTTTAGCATTATATTTTATAATCGCAATAAATGTTATTTTAAAATCTTAAAACCTCCACCAAATGTTGCTAGAACCGAAAACAAACCAAAACAAAACAAAAAATATATTAGGCTAAAAAGGTAATCTGAGGTATTTCCACGCAAATGTTAATATATCAAACAAGTAAATTGAATAATAACAGCGATTCCCAGCAAGCGAGCACTGGCCATCGGTTGGCGGGCAATAAATAATAAAAAGCCTTCTCCACTTTAGGACTTGCAAAAATCACAATTTATAGAGCATTTTAATTTCACTTAGCCGATCCATATTTTACATGTGGTGGCGCGCCCGACCGTACTCCGGACTCGAATTAATACTAAATTGAAATTGTAAAAATGGAAATACAATTTTCCCCTTGTACACCGACGCTCGCTACCTACAGGTGTTGCCAGAAATGTGTTATTATAATATCTTCCTTAATATTTTTGAATGGCCCTCCTTGAGATAAAACGGTCAAGAGTGTGGAAAGGACTTTTATCTTAGAATGTTTATTTTGACAGTTTAATTTTTTGTTGGTGTTGGACAACAAAAAATCTGTTGAGGCTTTGAACTTATTGTAGATTTAGAAATTATTTGTGTTAATTAAAAGTCTAAAATATTTTTTTCCTGCCTCTGTCTTCTAAAAATTCAAGAAGGCTCACTAAACATTTGTTAACCTTATCAAACTTAACACTCCCCCGACAAAATTGTTACCGAGCGACTCTATAAACAATCGTAAATGCTTACCCCGGCAACGTATTAAATCAGCTCAGGCCTCTACAAGATTCATAGCTTAATACACTCGCATCTCATACTTGTACACGAAAACGTGAAGCGAGAAGGGCGCTCGTGTATGGAAATTGAAAATAACGAGGGCCTCCGTTCACACCGCACAAGCCGACTATGTGGGACTTGCCCATTTACAATCGAGCTACCGACGATCATCCGATAACCCCTATCTGCCCAGATAACCTCGCGATACAAGAGGTGGGGGAGCTCTCACCAAATTGGATGCGTTGCATCTACGACTGGAGAGGCCCTTTACAGAATGGAGTTACGTCCTACTTATCTTTAAGGGGACGTGCCTTATTTTCTTCCTCTTGCTAGAGAACAACTCAATTCTCCTTTGCAAAATGTGGTAATAAGCTTATGAGTGTTTTTTTGTTATTTAGATTTCAATTGGTGTGATAACGTTTTGTTTTCTCAAATGGTTACTGGCGCTGCGTGGTAAAATTCTTTGGAAGATAGAATTGCCCTTTCTTATTCTATACAAAATTTTGCTGTATTATTCCAGACATTATTAATAAATGGTTGACGATATAGGTAATTTAGTGAGACAGTGTTGTGGTTTCCCTCTTTGGTTATGCACAATGGGGCTTAAGCGGCTGAACCGGTAGCGAGCACCACCGTGCGCACTTAATTTATGGATGACGAGATTTTGATAATGCGTTGGTGTTACGTAGTTGTCCAGTAACAACTAAACGACTCGCGTATGCATCCAACTAAAGTAGTCACGATAAAATCAATGAATTGTTAAAAAAAAAAAAAAAACATTTCCTATGAACCTTTCCTATGTAGCTTAAAAAAGTATTAATTTGTTAGTGTGTGCTAGTTTGATGTTTTGAATGTGGTTATTTAATTTAAATCAAAACGCTTTAATATACATTTGGTAAAAAGCAAAGTATCAGTTCAGTGAAAATCGTACCTCATCTATGTATAATGTTAAAATTACATTTATCTAACTATTAAGCTAACTATGGAGCAAAATAACATTGGATTAAAAAGAAGAGAGAGATGTGAAAGAAGTGATAGGTTAGTTGGAAATACGGCGTATATAAATAGTCGACGTGACTTTTACTGCAGAACTTTCTGTAAAACTAAATTCACTCCGAACAGTTGGTCTAAGTGATCAGTGATCTTTATCTCACAGTATATGCGCTAATTTGTTCTTATAGAATTCTACTCCAGACTTACAAAAATATTTAATAGAAAGCCAATGAAGGACTGAAAAATTAAAAGAGAGATTGTAATATCCTACTTTTGACTCTTAAGACAAATTGGTGAAGACTTAGTCACTTTTGATTTATTGTAAGGTGGCCTCATGTTTTACCAATTTTAATATGGCAATTATGCACATAATTTTATTTCTGATATATTGAAATAATAATAATAAAAATAAAACTTAGTAAAAAAGTAAGGTTACATAAACCCATCGCCATTAGCAAAATAACCTCACCACTATATACGGTAATTTGTCTATTTCCTACAAAAGGAGATAAATCGCAGAAGGTTTACCGCGGATTTACTCTATATATACAGGGCGTTGTTTATTTCTGCGATGTTAATTGCATGTAACACACAATAGTGCTATTTGAAATAAGCCTATTGTTTTCCGGGGCGTTAGGCCAAACTATCGGAATGAGCCCGATAATCCACTCCGCCATTGTGTTTGGACAAAACTCGAAGAAAATAAATACACGAGTGGGGCGGAGGTAAAACCCTAAACCGCAGTGTCAGGAACAAATAGCGGTAACTCCGCATTCATGGCTCATGGATGCAGCCCCGGCTGGAAACCGATAGCAATTACTGCCGGAATTAATATCACGCCCCAAATGTTGCTCGCATTTATACGTATCGAGTGCAATATTGTCTCCTTTATTAGTTGCCGGGACAAATGCCGCCGCCGTAATTCCACCCTTATTTCTTCGATTATCGACTTTCTTATTTAATCTTGACGTTAATTAATGATCGGCAGTAAACCTCACAACATAGCGACGCGAACTGCAAATCATTCTAAATTGGATCAGCTAAAATTCTAGTTAATAGAGCGTTATCCATTGTGTACGAGATAAATCATGGCGAATATAAGTAGGTACAGCGTAAATCCGCTGCGAAATTAAGTAATCCAATAATTAATCTAAATGGACCGTACAGCCGAATGGTTCAAAACAATCAGCTCTGCCGCAAAATACGCGCATTAAATGAAGTGAATGGCCGCCTCCGGGGATCCCTGATAAATTAAATTGATTAGAATCCCGTTCGATGCGAGCCGTCGATGTAGCCCCGCGTAAAAATAAAGCCGGATGAAAAATAATGCGACTACTAGTCCAGTGTTAGCGCCCTAAGATTACGGCAGCTAAGCAACTTTCACAAGGATCGGTCATACGATGGGTGACCAACAATTTTATGAATATATAATGTGAAAAAAAAATATATTCAAATAAGCTCACAAAATAAGCATTTTAAATCGTCGATTCTTTTACCCTACCCATTATGACGTGAAAGCTGAAAAAAACTTAACAGCTTTATCAAATAGAGCGATATTTACAAATATTCATATCGTTTCCAGACATTAAATTAACATGGATTAACAAATAAGTAACATTATTTAATAAATCAAATCAAATCAAATCAAATCAATTGTTTATTTGCGAACATGTGGTGAAACAAAGGTCTTAAGCATAAAATGTGCCATTACATGCTGCCGTATGTATACAGCGTGCAAATATTTGAACATTAAATATTATTAATAGCTATTTGATAGCAAATAAAAACAGCATAGGGCAAGTATCATTCATTACAAATTGCAGCTATGTCATAATTATAATTATATAATGTCAAAGTAAAATAATTTAGTCATAAAAAAAAACACTCTCATGCATCACAAATATTGAATTAATGGAATACAGAACATAATTATTTACTTAATTGATTTGTCACTTAAAAAATCAGAAACACAGTAATAATTTTTCGTCAATAATAATTTCTTTAATTTATCTTTAAATTTAAATAGCGTTAAACTTGTCAATTCAGATGGGAGTTTATTGTACATACGAATGGCCATGCAATATGAATTTTTAGAATATAATTTCAGCCTTTGGTATGGAATACGTAATTTATCACCTATTCTCCCTCTATGGCCATAGTCATCATTTGTTTTAAATAGGTACAGATGCTTCTTAACAAATAGGCAAGTTTCTAAAATGTACAGACAGGGGAGTGGCAGAATTCCTAGTTCCCTGAATAAAGGTTTGCAACTATCTAAGTAACCCGCACCACATATCGCTCTTATGCATTTTTTTTGGAGTCTAAATAAACGAACAATATCCGTACAATTACCCCACAGTATAATGCCATACCGTAATAAGGAGGAAACGTAGCCATGATATGCCATGAGAGCAGCTTCTCTAGATACACTTTGCTTTATTCTTTTTAAGGCATATACAAATCTATCTAATTTGCTAACTAGGGTCTGAATCTGACATTTCCAATTACATAATTTATCCACTGTCAATCCTAAAAATTTAATACTGTCAACTTCTTCAATGTATTTATTATTATACTCTAAGTTCAATTTTATGTCATTATTATTTCTAGCCTGAAAAGTCATAAGTTTAGTTTTGTCAACATTTATGCGAAGGTTGTTGGCTTGTAGCCATTTGTCAACTTTTTCCAGATTGTCCTTAGCCAGAGCAGCAAGTTCGTCTCTGTTTCTGCTCTTGATTATCAATGTAGTATCGTCAGCGAATAGAATGCTTAGCGCACTACATGCTGATGGTAGGTCGTTTATGTAGATAAGGAATAGGAGTGGACCCAGTACGCTTCCTTGCGGTACTCCACACCTATTCGGACGGCTATTAGACCTGAAGATAGTCTTTGTTTTTCCAGAAATTTTGGAAATTTCTACATATTGTTCCCGATTACTCAAGTATGATTCCAACCAAGAGTGAGCATTACCCCTGATTCCATATTTGTCAAGTTTGCTTAGCAAAATTCTGTGAGAGACGAAATCAAAGGCCTTGCTCATGTCCAGAAAAATCGCCGCAGTTTTACTGCCTAAGTTTAAATTACTTGTTATGTGATGAAGTAAGTGAAAACATGCTAGACTCGTGGATTTACCTTTTCTAAAACCAAATTGTGCGCAAGTTAATAAGTTATGTGATTCTATGAAACTTAGTATTTTGTCATACATAACTTTCTCAAACAATTTCGACAATATAGGAATGAGTGTAATGGGTCTATAGTTATTAATATCGTCGTAAGGACCTTTCTTGTGAAGAGGTTTAACCACCGATTGTTTTAGACGAGACGGGAAATGTCCTTCTAAAAAAGAGAGATTCAGGATATGAGTTAAAGCTGTTACTAAGTACTTAGCACTTTCAACAATCACTTTAACGTTAATATCGTCATATCCAGTTGAGTTAGTCTTTTTCATTTTTTTAATAATTTTTAATATGTCAGATTCATTCACTGCTGTCAAAAAGATACTACTTGGATTATTATCAATATTATATGTCAAATTAGTAAAATTAGAATTTATTTGTTTATTTGTCATGTCAATAAAATGGTTATTAAATGTTTCGGAAATATCTTGAGGATCTTTTATTGTTTTACCACTATTAAGTTTTAGTTCATGTATATTACTGTCAAAATGCTTGTGATTTATATTATTCTTAATTACATTCCAGGAAGCTTTGCAAACATTCTTAGAATTTTTTATATATTTTGTGTTCACAGATCGCTGAGCCTGTGATATGCATTTATGTAATAGGGTAGAATAGTCGCTATATCTTTTTTTATTGCGGGCTTTGTTTGCGGCAGACATTCGATATTTTAGATAAAGTCGCCTCTTATTAATGCAGCTTCGTTTTAATCCTCTACTTAGCCACCTGTTACTCTTCTGTTTGGCCACCATTTTGACTGTAACTATTGGAAAACATAAGTTATAAAAAAGTGATACTAAATCGTGAAAAGTATTAAAAGCTTTTTCTGTACTTGTTTCCTTTAGGACTTCACCAAATGATAATGAAGACATGCAGTTTAAAAATTTTTTGCGGTTCTCTTTACACATGTCTCTCTTTTTTTCAAACCAGAACGCAGGCTTTTTAATAAAATTATGCACTTTTATTTGCATTTTAACGCTTTGACCGGTTTCGTGGTCTGATAAACAAAGGCAATGTAATTTAGGAACAACTTCCGTAAGGTTACTAGCTATAATGTCAAGACATGCCTTTTTCCTAGTTGCTTGGGTGATATGACTCGTAATATTGTGATTAGATAAAATACTAATTAATTCTCTTGAGTGCTGGTTGTCTAGCAACAAGTCAATATTCCAGTCTCCGCAGAGGATAATATTCTTTTTGTGTTTTTTTACTATTCTGTTTAGCAAAGCTTGCATTTGATTAAGGAATATTTCGACTTTAGATGTAGGCGTACGATATATACAAAAAATTAATAAGTTATGCTGTGGTATCTCTACAGCACAACATTCAAATGAGTGAAGTAAAGACTCGTGTACAATGACGTGTTTATATTCTATGTTATTATTCACCAGAATGCAAGTACCGCCTCTTCGGTTTTCCCTACAAAAAGCTGATGCTAACTTATAATTGCTGATATTTAAGTTCTTTTCAGAGCCCGATTTCATAAATGTTTCTGACAAGCATATCACATCAACATTACCTAACTCTCGGTTTAATTCGTCAATAGTTACTTCAAGCAAGTCGCGTTTCTTCTGTACGCTGGCAATATTTTGATGAAATAGGACTAATTGTTTCTTATTCTCGAAAAAATGTATTTTCACTTTCTTCCTTAGGTATAGGTAATGGCTTAACACTGGCAAAGTAAAACGGAATTGTTTGTTGTTTCAAAACCCTTTTTGTTGGTGTTTGCTTATGTTTACTGTTAACAACATTACCACTAGAACGTGAGATGAAAGACTTTATCACATGTGGTGCAAGGTACTTTTTTTGATAAATTAAATAATCTAATTCAATATTAATTTTGTTGCATAATTCTTTTATAAATAATTTAGAGAGACTATAGTTTAAATGGGCACTGTTTTTACTGGTAAATATTTCTATAAAACGGCAATAAGAATAATTACTCAATAACATTTTCATATTATAGTTCAGAGCATTTACATTAAGATATGGGTTATATTGTACATTTACAATGTATACTTGAAAGTCCCTTAATTTGTATAGTGCTGTCCCCAGTTCAGAGAATATTAAATAAGGATTAGAGTCGTTTGACCCCAGTGCCAATATAACAATATCATTCTTGTTTAGTCTACTTTGAATGTAGTCACAACTATTTAATATTTGCGAACACGAAGCTCCCGGCTTACATATAGTTGTGATCGAGTATGGTTCTTCTGAGTATTGACTTCGACTGTAGTGAAGATAAGGTGATAGTTTATTAATCTGCTCATCCCCTAAAATGTAAACCTGTTTCTTATTTTTGATGCTTCTCTTCAACGGCGATGATGCTGATGGCATAGTTGGTTGAGTATCCAATCTGCATGATTCCGTATCCGTATTACCTTTGATTAACTGTGTGTTCCCATTGCACGTGACGCCCTCTAGTGACATACCACGTAATTTATTAGGGCTTGGATCGGAACGATTGTCGGGTTCTGCTTCAGGCAACTTGTTTTGACGAGGTGTATAATTTATCGATACGGGTGTGTGAAGGTGTATTGGAGACGATCTCGCCATTGTATTTATTTGCAGATTTTTTCGTCTTATTGGGGTAATAGGTTTGTTTTTGTTTCCAATGTCTGTAGCAATTTTCTTCAGCATTTCTATTTGTCTTTCTTGATTTTCAATTATTTTATTTAATTTGCTATTTTCACTATTTAAATTTTCAATTTCTTGTTCTGCGCTTTCTAGTGTATTTTTTATTATATAAGCTCATTTCATAATTAATCAAAATATAAGTCATTATTCAGTCTATTAAAAAAATCATACAATTAAATATGCGTTAAGATAGGCAGTCAGAAGCAGACCCATTCCCACTGGCAGCACCCGTTCACGGGCATGACGCATGATGAACCAGCCATCGCTTCGCTTCACTTAGGCATATCGCCATACTTACTCTTCACGTTAAGGCACCGAATGGAAAACTGATATCCAAAAGCTTTTCATAGGCCTTAATGTTTTAAGTAAGAAGTATACATACAGATAATAAACAGAAAAAAATCATATACAAGCAGACAGAAGGAGATTCAACATATTTAAGCACAATCTCATCTTTTTAGTCGACTACGGCGAAAAAAGAGGGATGATTTTGAACAGTATATATGTATGTAGGTACGTTCATCTGTTCCTTCATACCTTCTAAACTACTTATCATAATTTGACAAATTAGGTATCGTTAGAAGTGTGTTAATTGTCCGCTATTTATAGGCTATGTGATATCACATTAAATGAATATAGCGCCCTCTAGAGGACATAAAGTCATGAACTAAAAATTAAATTATTTCTTAATGATGACGTGTTGGATATCAAATAAAAGGGCTTAATCAGCACATTTCAAAACTATATATTTGTAACTGTTGCGAGCGGCTATGTTTGCATTCACCCGATAATTGGGAATAAAAACCCCAAAATAATTTAAATAAAAAAAAAGTTTAAAAACTAAACCCAACTACGGAAATATAGTGGTCTAAAAAGTGCGAACAAGAAAATATTCGAGTCCGAAATTCAAAAAGGATAACCGTAGTCGTATGCCACCTCCATCCAGTATAGTCATTCGTGTCTGACTAGAACAAAGTGGCATCCGACTACGGTTATTCTTTTTGAATTTCAGACTCGAACATTTTCTTGTTTCGTGCTTTTTAGAGCGCGATTTTTTTCCGTAGAGGGGTTTCATTGGTTTTAGTTTTAAACTCCTTTTTCTTCACTTGTGCTTGATTACTAAAAAGCAACATAAACGATGTTATAGAAGCCCTAACTTTTACTTAAATGACCAAAAGAAAATATTCTATCTTTTTATGAATTTAAACAGTCTATCAACATAGGACGATGCTTGCTAAAAGATAAAAACTTCGGTATCAGCTCGATTTATTTTTTGTAAAAATAAGTCTCCACTGATTTACGATAAAGACGTAAACGTAGATGGATATTTCCTTTTCATTTTAATTTTGATTTTGATAATGAATCTCAGAGAAGAATTGGGCACGTGGGCGAATGTCACAAAGAGACCGCCCACGTTTAAACGGAGTATGGCAAGCTCAATCAGTAACGTTACTACATTTGACGCGAAAATGAAAACGGATTTTCTATCTAAGTAATACTGTTACATAAACTATATGTGAATCTATCACATACCGAGAAGTTATTAAAAAATAATCGTAAACAAGCTTTTATTAAAATGCACTATAAACAAGAAAACAAATTTTGAAGTAAATTAATCCTATAATTTTATTACATGTACAGATAACCATAAATTGATATTTTATGGCAAGAACTAAAAATCTACAATATCATGTCACAAACTGCTTGTTGCCAAAATTAATTACAAATAATTATATTTAAATAACCATGAAACATGCACTCATTCAGAATATTACAGTGGCTGCACCATATCACTGAGCAAGTAATCACTACGTTATACACCATATGTAGAGAGACCTAAAAAAAGTACCTACTAGTCGTTGTAATAAGTTTTTATGAGTCCTATGAGCTTCTATGAGTCCTACGATGGAGCTCACGTTTTATTTGAGACTCACTTGGCCAAACAATTAATTTACTATAATTATAAGACGCATGCGCACACCTGACCGGCTCTACCTGAATTGCGCATGTCTTTTCAAGAAGGTAAGCCGAAACGGTACGAAATATGGATGGATAAATAAAGATTTGAGATATGCGAGTCCCTGGGACTCGGGTTGTGAAAAATTTAAAGTTTTACATCCTATTCTACTAATCCTCTATCCTTACTGTGTATATAATAATATATCTATAAATGCGTATGTGTGTGTGTGTGTTTGTGACCTCTTCACGACTTAACAGCTAGACCGATTTGGATGAAATTTGACTGGTAGAGAGCTTAGGGCCTCGATAAACATAAAGGCTATTTTTTATCCTGGTTAAGGGTTCTCTAAGGTCCACGTGGACGAAGTTGCGAACGGCTGCTAGTAATTTATAAAAAAATCCATCAGCATAACGAAAGTACGGGCCACTGATCTAAAGCGGAAGCCCACGCCATTGCTCAATATGCGGAATTCCCGGAGACTTAGCCCAGGAAGCTTGATAGGGGGATTAAAATTTAAGCCCGAATTTAAACTGCCTAATCTCGTCGTTGCGTCGCCCGATTGCATTTTGCGAGCTGACGCGAATATTTTTAAAATAAAAATTGCGTCTCATCTTCAGAAAGCTTGAGATTGGTTGAATCGTTTTTTATTTATTTTTATTTATTTATTATCAGACACAGTGTAATACATTTTTTATTTTACAAAAAAGTACTATTTAAACCTCTAGAGTTTGAGTATAGTACCTGAGAGATTCGTACACGTAGACAATAAGTGATACCTAAGTGATTGTTAATTTACATATTATGTTAATTAATCTATTATCGGTTTTAACAAAGCTGGTTAGTTTTTTACAATATCTAGATACGAACCATAAAAATAGTCTTTTAAATCATTTTTTTTGTATAACCTCTAATTTAGTTCTAAAGCTAAACAGCACATATACTTAGTTTAAAACTACAGATCAAAAATCATTTGGGTGTAGGTTATATATAAGGCGAGTTAGCCTAAAACTATTCCGCAACAAAGCATGCAAAATCAAAAGACGAAAGGTCGAAATTTTCTATAATGTCACAAGTAGGTACGTATCGTGCCAAGATGTGGTTAGGAAGGGGGTTGTCGGTGTTAGAGGCTTATCGGTTGCAGCACAGGCCCTGTTTATTTATCACCAACCTACTAGCCTACTGTGTATAGCTTGCAACTTGAATTTGTGTTAGCTCCAACTTGCTATGTTTGAAGCAATATACGCCACTGTATTGCTCCCCAACTCTTGATAAGCAGGTTGTATTTACTCGCGACGATGTGACATATTGTAATGAGCAATCAAGTAATATACGCTGCAGGTATGCTGGTTTGGTTGGGACCTTTAGAAGTGTATAATGCCAACTATAATTTCAGGGAAAGAAGAAGAAATCTGGAGTATTGTTTTTTCTGAGGTAATTTTTTTTTCGTTAAGGTATTTTTACCAAGATGCATTTATTTATACACCTTAAACCCATTGAGCAAATCTTCAATTTTAAATATTTTGTATATGTTAGACTCAAAGATCGAAATCGATCGATGATAAAAAAAACACACTTTCATTCTACAATTCATACAATTTTCATATTAAAAAGCTGCATTAAATTTCGCTAATAATGGTTGCGTTTAGATATTTCCAACAAGATGTTAGAGTAGATACTTATTTCAGAGTTTAGAGAGTAAATAAGCTGACCATAATCCATTTGTATGGTCTGATTATTTTTTAATCTCTAAAATTTTATTATATGCCTTTGTCTAATTTTATGATTTATAAAATAACTGTCAGGGCGAGAGAAAATAATATCTAGAAGTAAAAATATGTTTAAATAAGATTTTATATAGGAAAATACGTAAGTAGCAGACAAGAGAATGACAACTAATATTAGGAAAACAAATAAAAGAAAAAAATCCTAAGAAGTATCCACTCGGCCTAACAAATTCAGCGAACACTTTAAAAAAGGTTTACTAAACAAAACTTGGGCATTATATTGACTAAAATCTACAAAAATTAATCCGTATAATATATTAAACATCTAAAAAAGCTTATCAAATAAAATCCTCTTTATGCTAATATAGAAAAATCCCTTTCTAGTGGCACCGCTAACATAATGGATGGCGCGGCGTACAGGTAAAACATTTTTCAACACACTTGCTCGTAAAGTGAGCCTTATTACATCGCTTTTAGGGCCATAAACCGAGCTATAACAAACGCGTGCAATAATATATAAAACACTAGTTCGTAATAGAATTAACCCTTAGTACCTTACTGCAAGTTCTATGCGAGTAAACAGAGCATTCCTAATTTAGCCGGGTAATACAGTTATTTTTTTTGACAACAAAAGAGGTTTTATGCTGCTGAAAATTCATATAATTTTTTGGAATAAATAAATGTGTAAGTCCTTAATTAAGTCAAATAAATATATAATTATTATCAAATTATTCATAATTCACAATATTTTGTTATAAAATATTAAAATATTTGCATTTTGTCACTTAAAATTATAATTTTGAAGTATTAGTAGTAGGCTGTATGCTCCTCACCCCTTTGATCGCAAAATATTCTTGCGTTGGGCGTGTGAAAAAAAAACAAAAAAAAACATGCGCGCCTTTTCCCATAATTGTCATATTTTGCTTTTGCCATATTTGCTGCTGTGTGATAAATTACTTTATTTTTTCCTCGCAAATGTGTTGAAAGAGGTCATATGAAACTCGTGAGCTCTTGCTTATTGCACACTCGGCTGAGTTACGCCCTCGCCTGCGGCTCGGGCTGCAACCCACAGCCTTGTGTGCAATGAGCAACCTAAGCTAACTTGTCTTTTAATGTACTATTAATTATGCGTCCGTGTAGTTTTTGCGCGACCATTCAATAGTTTATGCGAAAACGAACCGAATGGCGGACGGCCAACATTAGTGCAACAAGCCAATAATTCATGGTATACTATTTGTTTACTGTACCAGCACTGTTTACCGAATGAGTACAAGGATACCGCGGCAGAGGCCAATGTGTACTTAGTTAATAATTACATAAGCCACGTTCATATTCTGGCCTATTGATTATGCATTCAGCTATTTGCGAATGTTCGATGTCGTATCATATCAAAAATGAACAGTGTTTGCGAAATCCTCGAAACTTATGAATACGAAAACTAGTCGAAATATCCTGACCGCTGTTGTTACGTTAGTATGAATGAAACTGGCAAATGTACAGTTGAATTCACTGCCTAGACTCTTTATAAATCAATAATGCCCGAAACTCTGGAGGACATCTAAACCGTCTTCTGTTCACATAATCGTCCCGCCTGCACCACACCACCACAGTGCAGGACGTGGTAGAGTACATCAAGAAGAAAGCTAACTTTTGTTTGAGAGTTCAGCCTTTGGAGTCGCGCCATAATACCAATTTTAAGGAGTTTGTGGTGCGCATCCCGACAGCAAAGCTGGACCTCTTCATGAAGGAGGACTTCTGGCCGCAGGGCGAGGTGTACAGGCGCTTCAGAGGAACGCTGCCTTGTGCCATCGATCCGACGCAGAGGGTGAAATAATTTTTACTAACATATTATTTAAGTTATTTACTAACAATATTGTTCTATAAATTATATTATATGTTTAGTTTTAGGGTATATATCTATGGGCCATCGTTGCCTGAGCATAAATAAATAATAATAATAATTTAAGATCTTACCTCTTTGGTCCTTATCCTCTACAATACAATTATAGTAATTCTCCTTTTATTACCTATGACCGTCTGGCAGACCGAAGTTTTCCAAAAGGTGCGCTTACGCAGAAAGAAAGTATTAAGAATTCTAAGAAAAAACCGGCCAAGTGCGAATCGGGCTTGCGCATGAAGGGTTCGGTACCAAAAAACAGCAAAAAATCACGTTTGTTGTATGGGAGCCTCTTCTTAAATATTTATTTTATTCTATTTTTATTATTTGTTGTTATTGCGGCAATAGAAATACATAACCTGTGAAAATTTCAACTGTCTAGCTATCACGGTTCATGAGATACAGCCTGGTGACAGACAGACAGACAGACGGACAGCATAGTCTTACTAATAGGGTCCTGTTTTTACCCTTTGGTTACGGAACCCTAAAAAACCAAGGCTTCTTTTATGAGTACTGAATAGAGTGCCAGAAGCATGTAAGTGTAGTTCCGTAAAACAGGAAATGCAAGCCACAAAGGAAAATACAAAAACCAACTTTGACTCCACAGCAAACAATAACGACCAGATAATATTTTAATAAAATGTGATAATGTCGCATTGCTGTTAAGGGGCCGTTCAACGTCAAATACACATTTTTGAACAAAGATTTCACACAGTATTTACTTTACTTATCGGTCCCAAAAAAATAATGTAGAAATAGATTTTTCAACACACTTGCTCGTAAAGTGAGCCCTAATACATCACTTTTAGGGCCATAAACCGAGCTATAACAAACGCGTGCAATAATATATAAAACACTAGTTCGTAATAGAATTATCCCTACAAAGTTAAATTAGTACCTTACTGCAAGTTCTATGCGAGTTAACAGAGCATTCCCGATTTAACCGGGTTATACAGATATTTTTTTAGTAACAACAAACTTCAACAAAGAGGTTTTATGCCGCTGAAAATTCATATACATTTTTGGAATAAATAAATGTGTAAGTCCTTAATAAAGTCAAACAAATATTTATTCTTAAAAAATTAATTATAATTCACAATATTTTGTTATAAAATATTAAAATATTTCATTTTTACTTAAAATTATAATTTTGAAGTAGGCTGTATGCTCCTCACCCCTTTGTTTGCAAAATATTCTTGCATTGAACGTGTGAAAAAAAACAAAAAAAAACCTGCGCGCCTTTTCCCATAATTATCATATTTTGTTTTTGTCATATTTGTTGCTGTGTGGTAAATTACTTTGTTTTTTCCTCGCAAATGTGTTGAAAAACGTCGTATGAAACTCGTGAGCTATTGCTTATCGCACACTCGGCTGAGTTACGCCCTCGCCTGCGGCTCGGGCTGCAACCCACAGCCTTGTGTGCAATGAGCAACCTAAGCTAACTTGTCTCATAATGTACTATTAGTACCTACTCAGTTATGTGATTGACAGAAACGTAATAGCTAAAACTTTTCTCAATAGAAAAAATCTTAATGTGACCTATAATTTTGTAGTTTAACACTGATGTACCAACTATAATAGTAAACCAGTAAAAAAAATCTCTCTAGTTTTGTGATTGAAAACGATAATTTCATCAATAATGTCAAAAAAAAATACTATGAAAATGGCTTCAAATGTTGTACGCCCTCTTAACGTGTTTGTTTATCCTCTACCTATTTATTTGAAGCAGTGCGGCGAATATTTCCCGCAAAAGCAATTACACACATCAGAAATTATGAAAATTGGTCAGAAGCAAATAACGAGTTAAAATTGTGCTACGAAACTTTCTTCTCCAATGACATAGTTTGTACATATTATTAGGAACTATGTTTTCCAAGAAAAAAAAATAAGAATGAATACTCAATGTATTTGATATGAGTTCTACGAGACATTTTTATGCCTTTTTTGTTTTGATTGCATATTTTGTAAGTATTAAACTTTTGTTAAATTACCTGTACTTTGAAACAAAAAAAGTTGTTTTTTGTTTACAATTTAAATAGATGCAGCATATGCAGCATATCAAACCTCACAACCATTTTCAATTGCCATAAGTTTGCAGCTGTGTGTGTGTGATTAGTAGGGTTGCCAACGACGATACGTGCCACAGTCGTCCAAACGCGAGACTAATAGATTTAATAAAAAGTTGAGTTTTCTAGCAATCTTTTTCCATTCAAGCTATTCTGGAAACCTGCATAATCTCACTATGGAGGTCATCGAAAGGGGAAATAATAGAATAATATGGTATTTTGGTGACCCGACACGCATGATAGAATTACAGAAAATGATACATATAATGAAAATAAAGCGTTTGTAATAATTCAAGCACTCGCATAATCTAGGCAGTGTGTGACGTAATTAATTTGTGGCATGTTACGGAAAGCTCGGCCCTAGATTAATGGATTGTAATTATTGCAATCGCAACACAATTGGATTGTTTGCTATTCTTTGCGTTTGAAATTAATTAAGTTTGCGGATTACATTAATATTGTATCCGCATTAATACTGTCATAATGGGAATTGATTGTGGGGATAAGTACTTAGTTTCGTTATCCTGTTATTAATTTTGAGAATTGTAATTAATGTTAATATCACAATGATGATTGAATTAACTCAACTTAAACAAAACATTTAATTCAGGTTCGGGTTGATTTAGAGTTTATTTTATAAGTACTTACTGGAATATTATTTTCATTATATTAGGTAATCAAATACACGGTTAATGTTTAAGTATATCTAAAAAGTTTTTGCTGAGGAGCTCGGTGGCGCAGTGGTTTAGCGTCTGGCCCAGCGATTGCGGAAGTTAAGCAACGTTCGCAAGGGTCGGTCATGGGATGGGTGACCAAAAATTTATTATCTCGAGCTCCTCCGTGCTTCGGAAGGTACGTTAAGCCGTTGGTCCCGGCTGCATTTGCAGTCGTTAACACCCACCAATCCGCATTGAGCCCGCGTGGTGGGTTATGGCCCATCCTCCTTACCACCCATAAGGAAGGCCTGTGCCCCAGCAGTGGTGACATCAAAAATGGCTGATGGACAAAAAGTATCTCTTTCCTTTACTTATCAAGTATGTGTAGTTAAGTTTAAATTTTTCATAGTAAAATTTTACTCATTTGTGGATTTAGAGCTTATTCATATATAGATTTACAAGCGTGTAATGAAAAAAGACCGTCTAATTACGCCTAGGCATGCGTTATACTATCTTTGTGAGTTTGCCAATTTATATTTCAGACTACCTATTGGTTTTTAACTTTAAACTGCACATACATATTCAGTAAAGTGGTCTGATACCTATCCTCATTTAATTTTTAATTGACTTTAAAATTAAGGGTATTTAATACAATATCACAAGTCCGATATCTTTCGATCAGGGATATCTGTCAATTTCTGCCCTGAGGCAGAATTTGGATACAAACGCAATATTTCATTTAGGAAACCATAATCACCAAATTTTACATTCGTAATTAGGTAGAGAAATTGCCCATCCTCTTTATTAGATGCAAATAGAAAGCCTGTGCCCCAGTTTAAAAAACCTGTAATAATTATGATGGGATTCTCAATAAACCAACCGTAAAAGATAAAAAATTAAGAAATAACATAAACACCTTATTCAAATCAATGCTACAAAAAAACAATAGGACAAATTATGGAATATTCAAACAAAGATAATTAGGTACTTAATAGCCTAAAAACTTTCTCCCCCATAGGTCAAAGACCTATATTTCAAAGACCTAAAAAATATTGAACGTTTCCATATACCCAAAAAGAAGATAAATTATCCAGTAACAAGTTTCCTTATAGATCCACGTGAAAGTTTTGGGAATAATAAATGCTGCAGCCGCCCCCGCTACAAATAAAATAACAAAACGCCGTTTTGTCAGTTCTCCACACTCACTCTTGATGTTGATGAATAGAGCTAATATTGCTTCTAGCTCGAAAAAATAGTCCACAGCCTTTTTCTTCACATTTATTAGCCATTATGGCGAACACTGCGCTTGATGGAGGCGGAATTACTCAGATCTCAGATCTCTATATTTTCTAACATCCATTTTGCTCTAACTAGAACAGTTCTGTTTTAGTACGTAGATTCTGTATTTTTAGGAAGGTTGATTAGTTAGTATTTTATGAGTGTAACGTCCTTTTTGACATCAGTAGGTAAAATATAGGTAACAATGTACGATGAAGAAGTCTACGATAACATTAACATTAATTATTGTGATTATTAAAAAAAATGCAGTCATTATCAGAATTTTGTCCCTGAAATTAATTTCTAATGTGTCTATATTATTATAATGATAGAAACTAAATGTTTTCATAATACGTCATACTTTTTAAAAAGTAGATACCTAATTATTTCTATAAAAACTGGCTTTTTCCAGCCTTTAAGAAAATCATAAAACATATCTGTGAAAACTGCCCTAAAACTTCACCTCGAGCAAGTCAGCAATTAAATTCAGGAGAGTATACCTGAATCTTGCATCATTTACAATAATATTCTGCCTGTTTATTCCTCGCCAGTGCTAGAAACATAATCCAGTGCAATGTAATAAGATATTTTAATAAACCCAGAATTGAATGCAGCCGGACCATTTCCGAGTCTGTACAAAGACTATCTAAATCGCAACGCTAAGGACACCGACGCCAGCATTATTCCATTTCGCCAAAATACATTAGGCAATAGTTAGCCATTAGGAGGGTATTATTTGACCAGCCAGAGATGGCGTGCCGGACGGCAGTTTTGCTTCTGCGAAATTTACACTGGAAGATACACACCGTGCTACCAGACGGGCCGATATTAAAACGTCTGCAGCTTTTGTGCAGGAAACGAACTGGGGCCGTTTAGACCAGGAGCCGTTGGCAGCAAGATAAAAGTTTATGAGTTATACATAAAACGATTTTCAAATCATATTTATGAGTGTCGTCCGAACATCTGCAACGGCTAGTTCGCGAAGAAATTGAAACTGTGGACTACATAACGTGCTCACGAACAATTTAAGTCGGTATTGTGTTCAGGACACCGCGAAAGATGCGCTTTTTACAATGGTCAGCGTATCTGGCAAACTTTACTGTATTTCGTAGTAGCGTATATTATTATGTTTGTGCACTCGTATTGCTGAAGTTTGCACGGTTTTGATAAAGTGGAAGATATGCGGAGATAAAGTTAATAAATACAGTAGTAAGAACTGAGTTATAGTTGCAACATTGCAGTGGCCGAGTCAGCGAAACTTGAGTGTAATGTAATTTGCATCCGAGGCCAAAATAAAGGCGTCAGCGGTTAGCGAGGCAGGCGTAATGACACGGGCGGACGCCTGCATAAGTCAGCATTGCGACTACGCGACAGAATAGGCAATTAAAAGCAGTTTATTCGGAGGGTGCTCGAGAGCAATTAAAACACGATAACAAGTACAACTAACGAAATGATGCAAACTTTATTTCTGAACGATTTTCAACGCAAAAAGATGAATTTACATTTTTGACAATCAATTTAGTAGTTATTGTTTTGTAAGTGGTGAGTGAAAATCTAAATTGTTACCCGCAACACTTTAGTTCATGATATAATCCGCATCGTATTCATCCGTCACGCTCTGTAAGTCAAAGTTTTCTGTTGCAACTAAAACGTTTCTTAAAATGCATTAATCTTACTACAAAGAGCGTGTGTATGAGGTTTTCATCTCTATCAAGAATCAGAAATATCATAAAGTTTATAATGGCATGCATTGAATTTTGCGTGCTCGGACATACCAAACAGTAGGTAAGTTTATCACATTTATATGCTTTTAACTTTCGTGTTGTATATTATCATTTCATCGGTAGATGAAGACTCCACCGCAGAGGAGGAGACGTAACAACTAACACCGCCTCTCCAGTCAGCCCGTGACCACGGCCGATGCAACTCGGTCGAAACGTTGGGAAAATGTAGTTGTTTAAACACGTATGTTTTAGTTTATACGCGTTTAATACCTGTGATTTTAATCTAATACTTAGAATATCACATCCCGCAGTCTCATCATCGTAGTCACATGTTTTCTCATTCACTCACGTAACTTTAATTTTAAGACGACAAATAAACTGTGTAAGCAGGTGGCCTTGCGTCGATAAGAGCTTTCTTAATTAAAAATAAACTTAAAGCTTAAGTATGTAAGCTTGAGCATCCACAATCATACTAATATTGGCTATGAAGAGCCATCTTTGAAAATGGGACGCTCCTTTAATTTTCTCGAAATCACCGGAGCTCGATCTCGGTTTTAATTCGACAAGGAAAAGAGCCAGCAATCAAAAGAACTAACGGCTCCAACGAGGCATTTCCATACGCGAGGGGGGGCTGCGCAAACGGCACGGTATTAGTTCCCAACTGATTACACTCCCGCCGCTTCGTTGCAAACGACTCATAATGAAGTAGCGACGAATAAACTTCATTACGTCGAGTTAAGAATGGGAAATTATATGAAGGAATTATCTTCGAATGATGTCGGCACGTACATGGCAGTCGCGATTAAGGCCTAAGGCTCGGGTATGTCTCCCGCTCTCGAGTTAATAGGTGGGTCCAGGGGTTCTCGGGCGTGCTTTAATTGTCACTTTGACTGCGATATTGCTGAGCCTACTGAACGCTGCCAAATATATTAAACGCTTCCTTACGTTGCACATAATTATAATGCAATTTACAATTACACCTTAACTTCTAAGTGTGATCTAAATTGATTAGTATTTTCACTGTATTCTCCGACATGCTGTCTTTAGAAATATCAGCTATCTTTTATTTGGAAAATACTAATCTATCAATTTTAGTTTTGTTTTTTACAGTTATTAATGTTGTAAAAAGTTCCTAAAAATACAACACTAACAACTATTACAAAAACAAAAACTCCGAATATCAGTCAGTACGTTTTATGAAGTTCATTTCATAGACAATTAAAAGACTTCCCCGCGTCCAGTTCATTAGAAATAAATCCCTTTTTATGGATTACAGCACAGTGCAAATATTATTCAGTTGTTATTTACATTCCCGACGTTTCGACACCTTTCCGGGGCCGTCGTCATGGGATGACTATAGCAAAAGGCTGCACATATTTTTATAAAATTACCCGCTCTCAACTTTATAAAAATAAAATGTATAAAAAACCAATAATTCAAAACTTAAAAATTCTAATATAACAACTGAATTACGCTGTAATTCATAAAAAGTGTTTTATTTCTGATTTCGTAGCTTGTAAAAAATCTAAAGCATCGAATTTTGATGGTTGCTCTGTCGATTTCGTTTGATCCCACGTGGATGGTAAATAGTGGTTTGCAGAGGGCTCAGCGATCGGAATCAGTCTTTGTCTCACTCAGTGTGCTAAACGCTATCCTTTTGTGAGCTCTCACCATCTTACAGACGCTCTCTGCGGATTGTATTGGTGGAATCAAAGGCATTCTTTAAATTCAGTGTGCACCGATTTTTGCCCATTCCTTTTTCAAACAATATAAAATACTGACAGTGCAATTCAAAGTAATTTAAAATTGTATTTTTAAGGTTTAGCTTTCATGCAGTGTGAGAATTGAATGGTCACATAAAAGTTACATAACCATTATGTGTACAACATCTTTAACTAATCTCCATTTTGAGATAAATATTTACATGGCAACATCGTGTATGACTCATGCTCAATAGTTGGCGAAGGCTTTTTGTATACAATTCCCAAATTAAACCGTAAAAAAATCAAATGGGCAAATAGATAAAAAAACAACCTAATGAAGTCAAACACGTATCCAAATAACTGTCGCACCAACATTCTACGAAAAATACATACATTACAACAAAAATATAAATTCCTCCTCCAGATAATTAATTACATTAACTCGTGACATGACATACGAATCTTTCCTCCCTTCTCTCAGAATAACACCTCCAAAATAAATCAATTTTATCTCCCATTAATCAATCCTACTTAATCAAGATAATCTTTTGTCTAATTGTGCTCTTTATACGTTTCGAGAGTTAAAGTTACTCGGGATTAGGCCCACAGCTTTTGGTTTATTTCCGTTTGGCACGAATTCAGTTGAACCGGTAAAATTTAATACGCGGAATTCATTTAATCCTCTTTATTATTTTGTGATCAGCAACAAACAGACCAGGAAATAATAACGAAATTGTTTTTTTTATTTATTTGAAATATCATTAATTTCTGAAGTACCAGTTTTGAAATTCATCAAAAAAAAAACAAAATCAAAAAAATTTATTTACTTTCAAATATCATATTAACAACAGCAAGTGGCCAGAGTCTCCTTTTAAGCATAGAATACTTGTGTCAAAAGGCTCTGCTCTTCATATAACATAATATGTGACATTCATATTGTTTATAAAATCATATTTTATAGCATTAGTACCTTTACATTATAAAAATCATAAAGTCAATCTAAAATAATTTCATCCAGTTTAAATTCTTTATTCTGCAAACTTTAACATTCGGAATATAAGGCGACATACAAGCACACAAAAAGTTCTCAATTAAATTCACCCAATAAACCAATAGATGTAGTAACGAAACGGTAAAGACCCTACGGTTACTGATTGTGTTTGTACAAAATAAGTTTTAATTAATGGATGGGCACTTGGAGACACAACCGCCAATAGGGACGGCATTCAGTTACAAACATGTCAAATGGACAACGCTGACCTTGTAGCCCTTAGAACATTAGCAGAGGACAACAGCGACATACAATTCACAACCGTATTAATATTAAACAGAGGGTCCAATAAAGGCGTCAATTACAAACGCGTTGTTATCTTTGATATATTACGTTTCACTCGTTTTTATTCTGAAGTTAATAAAACTGTAACGTTTGAAAATGTAATATTCATAAGATATCCAAGATACTTGAACAAAATTACCACCTATGTCAAGTCATATCAGCCATCCAATGTCTTAGCAAAAGTGAGCGTAAATATCCAACGGCCCAAATCCGATAACATAAATTGGAATGAGCACAAAAGCACGAGAAAAACAATTTACTCACATAACTAATAACAGGAACTCACCTCGTTACTCACAAGCGAGTGTTCGTCGACGATCTCGCGAAGTCCCCCCACTTCGCATCTTAATGAATGAAAATAATTTTGCCAAAATACTTCGGAGAGACGGGACACACGCCCCGGGAATTTTTCAATTTGCAACTGACATAATGTAATAAGAGTTACACCGTGAAGATGCCGGCGTAACGTAATTAATAACTTTTGAAATATTACCTGTTACAATGAATTTAGAGGATAAAAGTTGAGTGATAAATTTAAATAACAAGGCTGGCGCCACCCCGGTCCCCGAAATACTTGCGAATAGTTCTCGGTGATAAGTATGTGTCAGAATCTCAAGTTTGTATTCACGTGGCTAATGAACGCGTGAACGCGGAATAACTCCCCGAAAGCCTGAATAATGTATGGTTTAACGAGATGTTTTTCTTGAGCGAATCTCATTAACCCACTTTCTGATTGTGTGAATGTAAACTTTGGGAAGTTCTTATTCTTAGTGAGTGGAATCTTTTATGAGTTCCCTAAATTAAATCACCTTAAGAACTGCGCGTCTTTTTTGTCATAATAAATTGCTGTTTTTGTGTACCTAATCTGGTCCCTGGCGGACATTTTGCTTAAACCGAATATACTTGTATCTGAAATCGGGGATTTCATAATCGCATACAGATGACTGGTCTAAAATCGAATTCCCTTTATTACAAACCATAAAATTTACCGATATTATCTCAAGCGGACCAACGCGGTCATAAAAGTAATCCTCCTATTTTAATGGTCCTCCAACCTGTGGGATGCAACAATGTGTCCCAATTTGCCACAGGGAGGTTCCTTTATTATATTACTACTATAAATATTTCTTCACCTTTATTATAATGGCTGGAATTAAACAACCTTTTTCCTACAAAGGATGCAATACATTACTGATTTAACAGAGGCAGATAATTACAAATTAAACTTTTAAGATACTTTACGAACAATGAAGTTGTTTCTCTGCGAAACTACAACCAATATAGCATTTTAAATATTCACATAAAATCCTTCGCTCGGCGTTATTTAATCGGCGCGTTAAATTCGAGAAAAGTCGAGAACACATCAAATATTAACGGAGCCCGAGCGTTGTTTCGGTGAATGGGATAATATCGCGTTCATGCATCTAAATCCAAACACACTTATTGCCAGAAAAAAGAGTGACTAAATTGCAAAAAGTAGCAATTTAGTCATTCAAACTCTTTATAAAGTCTGGTGACCTTTCATTATCTTAGATCGTCGAATCACTATTAATAAAGTGGAACTCTGAAGTTTCGCGCTACCTAGGAATCAATTTTTAAAAACAAAGAAAAACCAGTCTACCCATTCAATCAAAACTATTTAAAAAATCTATTTCGTTAGTTCGCACAGCAGTATCACAACAAAAAGTTATATCGGAATTATTGGGGACGGAATATTCCTGTCAGAAATAAAGGTTCAGAAAAATACAGTGACAGGTCGAGAGTGGACAGTGGTCGGCGAGGAAAAGTTTCAAATAAAATATACCTACCTTCGAGCAAATAACTACGTCAGCGTCACGTGCTGCCTCGCAGAAAAGAGCGCCTGCTTTATATGACACATTTGTGACAGAAGTCCAGTTTCTGTTATTGTTAATTTTGAAGTTATGTTCACCCTTATCTTCGAGTAGACCGTTTATTGCCGTTCCCCAATATGGCGCACTACAGTTTTTGAAGATTAATTCTGCGAATGCGAATATTGAAGTGTCTCTTGAATGTCATTGAAAATCTTTATCAGATAGTTTTCGTGGGGAGTGTAATTCGGCTATATTTCTACAAGTTATACAGATAAACCAAAGGCAGTGATGTCAAAAGATACGAGAGCTCGCGGGGCATTGTATAATATGATACAATTTTTTTTGGAAATCGGTTTGTAACTTTTTTGAAAAATTTAAAATGGTGGAAAATCCTAAAAAAATCCCATTTTTTGGACAAAAAGTAGATTATTCTAATATTACTTTTTGTTTCTGATATTAACTTCAGTGTCCTCCGAAAGTTGCGAGAAGCGCGAAATCTGTACTATTTTTAAACGTACAGCTTTTAATTTTTAAATTCGAGATTTTAACATTCAAAATGCTATTTTTTATATAATACTAAATAATAAACTATAAAAAAACTCGTCTCGTCACCAGGTCATTTTCTCAGGTAGGTAAGTTTAACATATATTTTTTTTCATCATTATGTATAGCAGTGTTTTGTTTCGCTATCGTAAAACCCGAACCATGAGCGTATTTGTATTTTTACCTTTAATTTTTTTGCTTCAAAATAAAACAGCCTGTGAGAGGAAATACAGAGGGGTTTTCTTTCACATTTCCATCGCATTTGACTAGACAAACATATCACGGGCACTATCTTCTACTGAAGACTTCATTGACTCGTACTGCGAAAAAAGCAATTTTGGCTTTCAAACGAATGCCAAGTTGGCTACAGAAGCAATATAATGCAAATCTTACAATTTCCCGTATTAGTGAACTTAAGCATTCAAGACAAGGGCTAATCTTACTTTAAATTCAGGAAAGGTACATTAACGGCGATTTAATGAACAAGCAAACAAAAAAAGATACTTAGCTACTTACTTTTTTGTCAATGTCTTAAAATCAGCTTTGGCTGATTACAAGATTGTATTAAATCAATTTTACCGATTTTTATCTTAAGAATTTTGCTGAGTGCGATTCTTAATCCATCATCCATTACCGTCAAAACTGTATCACATGAATAGTTCTAATTAACTTCTGATTTGCCGAATAGACACAAACAATTTGGAGTA
Source organism: Agriphila straminella (assembly GCA_950108535.1). NCBI lineage: Eukaryota > Metazoa > Arthropoda > Insecta > Lepidoptera > Crambidae > Agriphila > Agriphila straminella. The sequence goes on along the minus strand of OX467309.1, from coordinate 13,334,948 downwards.
GTATAGTCACGTTTTACTGAATTTTATATATTTGCTACACTAAGAGTTCAAAAATATCAAGGATACCAAGTAATACGCAAACTGCAGTGCGAGCCGATTCCATAAAATACAATTTCACTTTCAATCTTCTCCTATGCTAGTGACTGATGTCATATTCCATTTCTGAGTTACTAGGCAATATGACAGAATAATCAGAATGGATATTATGACACCTGCCTGCCAAACAGCGCTGCTGCAGCGATGAATTCGCCGCTTCGACATTGAAGTCATTTGATGCATCGCAGTTGCATTCACATATTGCAGATTTCAGACAAAATAAGCTAAATTATGCTTTCTTTTAATTATCTTTTTGATCAAGGCATTAAGCATCTTTTTGCGGAAGGTCATAAAGATCAAAAAACTTTTTTTTTTAAATACCTTCCTCTACCTTCTATAAGTTTCAAGTACTTGACACCGACGCCTTTTCACGTTTTTGCTGAAAAAATGTCCCGTTTTGTTGTCTAGCCCTACAGAAGAATGTTAAGGAAGCAATATTATGCAAATCCAGAGTAGAACCGCAAATATAAAAAGCCCTCGTTCGCCCAGCACTTTGCATCTCAAGGCTATGCATCTGAGTGATACTGAATGCCCCCAGAGAAAAAATGAAAAGGGCATTTGAAATTCTATGCGTTTAACAGGCACCTGCGTGAGCGCCAAAAAGGGGAATAAGTTTAATTTTTAAGGAAATTTGAGAATATTTTGTATAAAAAAATCTCTCTCTACTCATGAAATGGTTTGATTAGACTGTTCATAGTTTTAGTACTTATTCAATAATAAAATAAGGTGTGAAACATAATACGTTTTTTTTTATTAAATACATATTTATTTTATTTTAACATTACTTACGGCCAAATACTCAAAAGAATCTCAAAGTTATGGCCACCTTAAATTCTAAAAAGTTGTCAGATTTGACAGAATATCTATGAAACTGACAACTTCCTTAAATTTAAGGAGACCTTAACTTAAGATTTTAGTTAACAAGCCTTTGAGTATTCGGCCGTTAGGTACTTGTACTGAAAATTTATTGAAAAAAAATACCCTTACTACTTTATTGAATCAATGACCTTTTTCTTTACAATTTTAACAACAACAACTCGAAATAATTAACAATAAGTCTGTCGACCAACTAAGGTCTTCATGATGTCCACATCAAATCCCCGCTAGAAGGGATCTCTTAACAAGCTTTCTAAATCTGACATCGTAACTGGACGTGTAATCTGTAACCGCTATCACAATAGCCTCGTCTATCTCGCTCCCTCTTAGCACACCAAAGAGGGTGGAAGTCATATAGCTGAGAACACGGGATAGTTGAGTGGATCCATAGGATGTTGAGCTGATAGCAACAGCCGATGTCGGTCGTCAATGTCGCTTTGTCTTGTACACTGACGCTAGCAAACCGAACCGACGGTATTTGCATAACAATACTACCAAGTACGAACCCGATGCGTGCTCGTACGAGACGAGCAGTCCTCCGCATAATCTGAGTGGAGATTACATGAAAGGTGCCGAGAAAAATTCCGCAGCGGAAAAGTCGAGATGATAACACGAAATCGGTGTAAAGTAGACAGAATTTCTGGTTCAAATTTTTCTATAATACGATCGGTTGTAATATCGGTATTGCTTTGTAATCAGATCCCCAACATTTTATATGAAATTTCCCTAATAAAAATATTTTTGCAAGTTATTATGCTATATGAAGTTCATTTGATTGTAATAGTTAATATAGATGTTTTGTAATAAGGCTGATCTTAAAAGTACAATTCGCATAATTTGATAGGAAGCTAAAATTATCTAAAAAATTCCGTTATCAGATAGGTATATTAAATCGATAAAAGCTTTACGGTCTTCATTGCAAATTCTGAAACCTAAACAGACAAAGCGCAAGAGCATTGATCACATTGCGCAAACATTGATTTCGATCAAGATCAAACTGGGTAACATTTCAATGCAAGTTTGGATTTACGAGATCGTACACGGCTGGTACCTTCTCATACATCGAGCAAAGTGGATCTGTTCACATAATACCTCTATTGTTGGACCGGAGATATTATCTTAACCAACTCTAGCTGTCAGTGACGTTAATTGATTCAGATTTGGGTGCTTATGGCAATTTTGTCGCATCGATATATTATTATGATGAGCTTGTTAGTTGCAAACTAGTAGTTGACATACATGCAAGCATGCCATTATTTAAGCACTTGGTTGTATGGTTTTGTCGCTCGATATGCGTGCATAATAATAATATATTTATTTTCTTTCTTTAACGGATGATTCTGTATAGATCGTGGTTGTATAACTGCTCGAACACCGCCAGTATTTAGATTAGTAATAAAAAACCAGCTGTTTTACTAATTTTAGATAACGCTGAATTTTTTCAATGTTCTCTGTTTTTACATTGTACCAAGATGCATGTCACTTATTCAGAGATACCAAGTTTTTAAACATACAACTTTTATAATTTCTTGTACAGATTTAAATCACAAAAATATTACTAGAGTCATAACATAGGTTATAATTTACCATAAAATATTGATTGTTTGATTCCCCACGCAACACGAAGAGGTCAAACGAAGCCTTCAATTTGCGTAACTGATTTTCAAGAAACATGGCCTATGTAGATGATTTCCTCATTACTTACAAGGTCAATACAACCCTTTACAATTGGGTCAGTATTATGATACGTTGTTTGTAACATTTCCTATTTGAATAATAAGTTCGTTGACCTCTGATCCACCCAGCTGACCACGAAAAGGTTACAACCTCACTTTAACAATTCATTTTCTATTATACAAAACTTTCAGAAAGCAACAGTCCCCACGTAAAGAGTAACATGATATTTTCACTTAAGTCGCCTTAAAACTTTTTTAAACAACACACAAAAAGTTAAGCCACAAAAATGAATTCTGCCTGAGAGTTACATTTTTCTCCGAGATACCGCCATCGCCAGTAATCTGCTAGACCAGCAGGAAATCTTCAGCCTCCACTCCTTCCTTAATTAGCAGAATATTTCAGGAAAAAAGCAACAGGAAGCTTGCAAAGAGTAATAAAAGGAAGCGGATCGTGACCGTTATGGTTGCCTAATGGAGTCACGTTAACTGGTAGTGAAAGGTGAACGAGAATTTGAAATACAACCAATATTGTTTCATACCTACTACTATTTTATTGAATTAGACTTTTTCTACATATCCCGTGGTCGCTAACTATAGTTCCAAGTGAGTTCGATCTGTGACTGGTGGCTGGGTTAATTTTGAAAAATCTTTTTACTGTAAAAGCGGGTTTTTTTGTACTGTTTGGTTTTTATTTAATTTTCATTTTCTATACGTTTTGGCACTTTTAAAACATGGTTATATTTTTTTTCTTCATACCAATACGTGCGGGGTGTCTATAGATAGGTCTTCAAAAGTGACATTGAGGTTCCTAAGACAATTTTTTCTCAAAGTCAACCGTTTGAAAGATAAACACTGCCAAAGTAGTAAAATGTGTGTCCCCCCTCCCTCTAACTTTTGAAATAGGTGAGTGAAAAATCCAAAAAAATATAACGAGATATAGTAATTAGTTTTCGAGATATATTATATTTGCAAACCTTGCAAACCTTGCAAATTTTGCAATATTTGTAAACCGCAAATATAACTTTGTCAGTCATACCAACACTGTGAAAAACAAAGTTATTTTTACAGACGAAAAATGATAGTTGTATTAAATATGGTATAGTATATAAGGTAACTACGAAACCCTACGGCGCGTGGCCCGACACGCACTTGGCCGGTTTTTTTGAATGGGTTTTGCTAACGTTAGTGTCTCTTTTTTGTAAGCAAACATGTAGAGTGCAGTAAACAGAAATAAAAAAGCAAGTAAAATGTTAGTTAAAAAATAAAACGTTGACAATACCCGTGACTGTACCAAAACATTAACGGAAATAGAATACAAGCAGTAGTTGTGTTGTGCAAAATATAAGGTTTTATAAACGTTTCATTAAGAGTAGCAAAAAAAACTATAAATCTTTAATTTAGTTAGATACAAGAATATTACATCCATTTAAAACACGCTAATAAAACAGAAATCTTTTTACAATCTCAACTGAAAACGAAAAAGAACTTGATTTGCGACTTAACTTCCATGCTTTGGCATTTAAGTCAACCGTAAAAGCATCGAATAAATTGTAGGTCAGAAGGGACAGATAAAACGAGGAACGTATTTTCTACAGTTTTTTCTCTCCCAAGTTATTTCGTTGAATATTGACTGGTAGTATTAACTTTCTTTATTCTGTTTTAGTAAGATTTTCGTTTTTATTTGTCTTTATTTGGGATCAAATTTGTCTCTCTTTCTTCTGAATAAGATACTCATGAGTTGCAAATTTGGAGCTATTATTTTGTATATTATTATAAACTAGCGGCCGCCGCAACTTCGTCTGCGTTGATAGTATTTGGTCTATCTCTCGGGTATAATTCCTTTTTTCGGGATAAATAATTGTCCTTTTATGTACTCCTGACAACGTTTGTGCAAAATTTCATGATGATCGGTTGAGTAGGTAAGAGGTAAAGGAGTAACAAACAAATAAATAAACAAACAATAGGACTTTCGCATTTATAATATTAGTAAAGATTTACGTAGGTATACTCGACCACATCAGTGCTTAGACCACTTTAGAGGTGGTGAAGCGCCAGTGCTGTTGATCTTCTTAGCATCTTTTCTAAACCAATCTAAAGAAAATATAATATTGTCAAAAAACATGATTTAAGTGCAATTTTAATTAAAAAAGCTTATAGAAAATGGGCCACAAAGAAAAAAAAGACACTTAATTGGCTTTGCATTGTAAATGAACCATATTTTATCATGACGGTAAAAAAATGAACCTGTGAACATACATTTACTTGTATAGCAGCTTTGCCCTCTTAGTATTTACATAGGGTACGCACATATTAGCCGTAATGCTAGCATAGTAACCTCTTGTTATTTTAATACGTCCACAATATAACGTAATGTAGTACTTATTATAATGCAATCTCCCTGAGTGTTATCAGCAACAGCGAAAACTATTGCCATTTAAATGAGCTCTGCTACGGAGGAAATATGCAACAAAAGAAAATCGCCACATTAAAGCGAGCCCTAATCGCACAATAAAGACATAACACTTAAACCATTTAACCTCACGAAACTTTAATTCTGAAGAACCCCGACTTAGACATCTGAACTTGATCCTTAAAATGAGTATCGGAAATTTACATCAGCCCGTAATACCGTCCCGCCTCAGCCTTCATTGTAAACGGAGTAATTTGAATTTCGTCTTTGATATTTAAATGAACCTCTACTTGAGACACTGCCTTAGTTATTTGAGTTTTTGTAAAGCAATCAAGTTTGTTTATAGGCGCTCGTGTAATTGTAAATCTCGCTCTGTGGTCTTAATTAATGCATGAAATCACTTTTGTGCCTTTGACGAACCGCCCCTCTGTGAACCTGTGCACAATAAACAAAGTAGAAATCGGTTCTCGCTAATTTATTTTGCTATGTTAAAAAGGTGCAGTGAAATTGCCAGGGGTTTTATAATTTACCAGCGTTAGCCGGCACAAAACTAGCTTCTGTCCCATGAGACATTTTGAACGAGGCAAAAAGTTATGTTCTAAGCTGCGGTTTTAGAAATCTCTGAGGGAAATATCAGTTCGAATTCGTAGTTAACAAGCTCGAGTAGCGCTAGAAACTTCTTTAAAATTTATGAACCCACATACTGACCTTCAGTTTAACTATGGAGATTAATATTTAGCAATTAATACTGGATAAGTACAAACTAACGTGAACTGTTTAAAGTTAAATTACTTTTAGTCCATATTTAAACGTGGAAAAGGTTTATATGTTACTAATGAAAATGCTTAATCATAAAACACACTAAATTAAAATAAAAAATTAACACAATCACCCCGTGTGCCCTCAAATACTGCGCGTGTGGCTCGGCAGCGCTGTGCCTGCAGTAGGAGCACAATTTTGTGGGTAATTGTGATACTTGTTTACATTGCTTGACTACATTTTTTTTTTTTTTTTTTTTTTTTTTTTTTTCTTTCTTGTTTATTTATTCGTTTATTTATAATCATGCACCTTAAAAACTAAACACATATTGGGATATAAAGCGATTGCGTTAGTTAGTAACTTAATAGTAATGTTAGTAAATTGCTGATTTTTATAAAATGTATGCCTATGTGAGCGTAAAGAGGCGAGTGTCAGTGTGCGGACAAACCAATACTGGTTTTTGTCACATTGGTAGCGTAAACGTCTTACTTTAAAGACCTTTGTAATTTCTTAATAAAAAAAAAAAAAAAAATAATAGTTGACTGATCAAAACCATAAAACTGATAATAGTACATTATGAGACTAGTTAGCTTAAGTTGCTCATTCCACACGAGGCGAGGGCGTAACTCAGCCAAGTGTGCAATAAGCAAGAACTCACGAGTTTCATACGACGTTTTTTAACAAATTTGTGAGGAAATAACAAAGTAATTTACCACAGAAACAAAATACGAAAATTATGAGATTTTTTTTAGTTACAACAAAGAGGTTTTATGCTGCTGAAAATTCATATACATTTTTAGAATAAATAAATGTGTAAGTCCTTAATTAAGTCAAACAAATATTTATTATTATCAAATTATTCATAATTCACAATATCTTGTTATAAAATATTAAAATATTTGCATTTTATCACTTAAAATTATAATTTTGAAGTAGGCTGTATGCTCACACACCCCTTTGTTCGCAAAATATTCTTGCGTTGGACGTGTAAAAAAACAAAAAAAAACCTGCGCGCCTTTTCCCATAATTATCATATTTTGTTTTTATAGTAAGTATTTGTTGCTGTGTGTACATTACTTTGTTTTTTCCTCGCAAGTGCCTTGAAAAAGTCATATGAAACTCGTGAGCTCTTGCTTATTGCACACTCGGCTGAGTTACGCCTGCGGCTCGGGCTGCAACCCACAGCCTTGTGTGCAATGAGCAACCTAAGCTAACTTGTCTCATAATGTACTATTATGCTTACGATCATGCTAAACCATTATGCCTGTTCCTTACTGTAACATTTACAATAATAAAGCTACTAATTTCCATGCGGGTAACGGTTTTCGTGCGTGCCCGAAAACTTTTCAGCCAGTCCGTCTCGAGATCGAATCGATACCGTAGCGGTATCGATAAGTCACGATCACGATTTCGCATTGATGTGGCAGTTGTGGCACGCGCTTCCTTGAAAAGTTGAGGTCGTTCACACCGGTTCACATCGGTGATGTTTACATACGGACTAAATTGTGTTATGATAGCTGCCGTTGCGATGTTATCCGTGACGTCACGTTTGTTTATAAACCTGTTGGATACGATTTACGGTCTTTGCTGACCGTTGCAATAACTTGTCGTGGCGTATTGAAGGCTTTCGTCAATAAAGATGGAGTGTTATCCTTGTTAGTGATACGAATAGAAAATATTTCCTTGACAAATCTATAATACAACGTGTAACAGAATTAATAGATAAACCAGAATATGGTAGATGGTAGGACCATCGAACTGAACAACTTTTACTACGGCACCAACTCTGAAATCGCGAAAAAATCTGCTGCGTCATACATTTTCATATTTTCGCTATTAATTTTTGTATGAAACAGTTAATTTTTTTTAGATAGTAAACACATATTTAGATTTTTTTCTAAAATCAACGCCTTATGTGGTAAATGGGGTAAAACAACGGCATTTATAATAAAGTCTAACACGGCGGACATGATTCGACCCTTAAAAGGTTGAAATAGGGGTTAAAATTTTGTATGGAAAAATAATGTAAAAAAGACATTCTGACTTGAAACTTTGGGCACTTTTAAAACGGTCGGGGACGGGGACGGGATAGTAATATCTCTGGATCCAACTCTTAGTATTATTTTAAAGTAGCTTCCACCCGCGACTTCCCCACCAAGCCCGCTGCCTCGCGAGGCAGAACATTCGCCGAGTGCGACGACGGGCCTCGCACGAGGCTGCTCACTTGGTGCCCTTGGTGGGGACTCGCCTAATCATGTAAAAACAGCTGATCGGATTTTTAATTAAATTAAAACATAGAATACTGTTATCCTGGTTAAATGTTCCCAAGGATTTTCTGAAATGTCCACGCGGACGAAGTCGCGGGTGGAAGCTAGTAAATATTTTTTTTTTCACATTACGGAATTAGTATCGTTATTATTATTCTACTAAGACAACAATATGCTAAGCTAACGACTTTAAAAATTCCTGCAATTTGAAATACTCATAAATAAGTCTAAAATACACATGCTGAATTAAGAATTTATAATTTATATGTGTAGGAAACATAATTATTCTACTTTGCCCCAGCAAGTGTCCCCCACTGGAGAAAGTAAGTATCAATAAAGAGTGAAAATATAGAAGTAACATTCTCTATCGACATACCTTTATGCCTTTCCATGAAAAATATGAAAAATATAAATATACATCAGTGTAATCCTGTAACATAAAATGCGAGCGTGCGATCATTAGTGGCGTTATAACGTTTTAAAATTTCAAAATAACGTAGCACTAATTACGAGTGTATCCGAGCGCAAAATATCGCAGGCACGACAATGTGTCGACAGCGCGTCGTGTTCGCGCGTTAGCGTGCATTCTTTCGCTGCGTTCATTAGTATAACAAGTAGTTTCGTTAATCAAATGTACGAAATTAATGGCGCAGTTTAACCGACGTTCCACTCGGCAATCACATCGCAGGTACAAATTGCCAGCAATTACTGCGACGCCCTCCCCTCACCTTACTGAATTTTAGAGTACCGTGAACCTGGTGGGAGAAAACCATGTCTCACTGCACTTCGTAGAATGGGTTTTTTAAATTGATCTGTCTCTTTTTAGGGTCCCGTACCAAAATGGTAAAATGGACCCCTTATGGTGCGACTCAGTCTGTCTGTCTGTCACAGTTGGACATCTCAAGAACTACTAAAGCTATCAACTTGAAATTTAAAATAAGAAGTTTTAGATGACGATTGCCTAACTATTTTGAAAATAAGAAATGTTTTTTTTGCAACAGGAACTGCGATGAGAGGGGGTAAAAATTTGAAGTGGGGCTACTAGGGCATGTGGTATCATAACGGGTGTAACAAGACACTCAACGAAGCCGAAGTCCACGCATTCCGCCCATCATCAGGATAATTTTGTCTTTTAGACTATACCTGGGAAACCAATAGCTAAGAAGTTATTGAAGGTCAAGTCAAAAATTTTTTTCGACATTTTTATGAGATCTTATTTTATTCGTTATTTCCTCATTTTTGTCTACAGAAACATTTTCAAAATTTTATGTATTTAGTAACAAACAATGACTTCAAAACGTCATCACTCAATGTATTTCATGAGCACGCACATAAACGTTGCCTTTCAACTCGGCAGCACGCAGCTGTGTAGCATTCACTCGCAGGCGCGGTCTTTTGAACGCGTTACATAGCTTATAATGTATGCAATGCTTTTTAACACCAAAAATTAAAATCGTTTCCCAGCAATAATTTTGAACAGAAATGGTCCTGATGATGTTCAGAATACATAGACCTCGGCTTCGTTGAGTGTCTTGTTACACCCGGTATGAAAGAGCGCTGTTTGCACATTCTCAAATATTTTTCGTTTTTTTAGACCGCATAGTTTTCGACAATTAAACCACATTGCTCAACTAGACTGCTCAAGCTCAACTACTCAACTGACTGCTCAACTGAGTTGTGCAGGTTATATTCCCCACTGCCCAACTACAAACTGCTCTACTTGTATTTGACAAGTGGCCTGGCCGTCTATAATTATTATTATTTTCATTTGGTTCTAAACAATTTGTTGCAAAATATTTTTCGCAATGAAAAATGTAAAAAGAGTACTGCGTATAATACAATTTAGTCAGATGAATTTATAAAGAACCCTTTCCTTAACGGTTGATTCGATAAAGTGCAATTTTTCATGCTCTCGCACGGTAAATATTTCATTATAGTTTACGTATGCAAGTCGTTATTAATGTGGTGCGACGCCATTTTTTGCCGAGCCGTGGAAAATTAACGGAGTTGCAACCACCGTCCTGTTTTACTCGAGAAATTATGCGTTTTTAATCCTTATTGAATTATCTCTACGACGTCAGTCGACTTATTTTAAAAAGTGCATTTAATATCAAACTATTCTTGACTTTGATTGATATCTGTATTTAAGGCTAAATGAAATGTTGAGCAATTTTACGAAAATAACACCAACATTTGTAAACGTTACCTTAAGGCGCTGTAGGTAGTGAAACGAGCTTATTAACTTATTACTCGTAAACCAAGTAAATTTTTTAAAAAAAGCTTATGTAATAATTTCTTAAAAATTGTCTCTAATATTTATTGAATAACTCTTCAACAGTTTTTATTCTTTCTGTAAGTTTTAAAATCCATTTTAGCTCAAAGTGGCCACTTTTGGCAATTATGGATTTTAAAACATACAGAATGAATGATAACTATTGATGAGTTATTCAAAAAATATTAGACACAATTTAAAAAAATATTACATGAGCTTTTTTTAAATATTGACTTGGTTTACGAGTAATAAAAATAAATGTAGTGGCGCCGCTAGTTTCACTACCATTTCTGTTTTTTTTCTCTTTTACTCCAAGATCACTTACAAGTTCTTTTTGTAGATAATTGTGATGTGCTAAGCTTGCTTAAAAAAACAGTCGACGATTGCCTACATTTTTATGTAAGTAACTACATTTTCGTATACCATCTATTATTCATACTACAGTCGCATCAGCTCTACTGCAATGAAATACCGGCCTGCCTTAGAACGGTACAGTCGAACCCCCCCCACCTTAATTCGATAAGTAAACACAAGATTGAACCCCACGTACCCCCATTACACCGCACTTTGCCAAACGTTTTCCATCGCCCAAACTAAAACAGAGTATGAGGATTCCCAGATATTTATATTTCTACCCAGTCAAAGGTGTATAAAGCTCTCCATTCCTCATCCTTTGAATGATGTTATCGCGATTTCCCAAATGTTTCGCTCTTTTTGATCTAAATTCTTTATATTTGGCTTTGCCGTTTCCTACCACACATCACAATTCTTTTGTGGTACGATAAGGCCGAGTAAAAAATCGAATGTTTATACGTAGCACGGTGCAATGCTAATGCTGAGGATTCTTTTAAAGTAACTCGTTTGTTGGTTGTGCACTGTTTTGTTTTTAATCTAAGTATAGGGTGAAACCGATGTTGAAATTTGGGATGTGGCTAGACAGTTAAACTGAACGACTTTTTCTATGGGACACACTTTAATAAGAGCAAAAAAATTATCAACTGTTCTATATATTTTTTTGATAAAAAAAAACTGTTTTGTTAAAATCTGTTTGCGTTTACCTCTTTCTATATTTTTATGTTAATACAATGCAAAATATTCATACAATAGTTATGTAAACACATAATTGTATTATATTTGTTTAATGATTGATTGATGATTGGAGCTCGGTGGCGCAGTAGTTTAGCGCCTGGCCCAGCGATTGCGGAAGTTAAGCAACGTTCGCAAGGGTCGGTCATGGGATGGGTGACCAAAAATTTATTATCTCGAGCTCCTCCGTGCTTCGGAAGGCACGTTAAGCCGTTGGTCCCGGCTGCATTTGCAGTCGTTAACACCCACCAATCCGCATTGGGCCCGCGTGGTGGGTTAAGGCCCATCCTCCTTACCACCCATAAGGAAGGCCTGTGCCCCAGCAGTGGGGACATCAAAAATGGCTGATGGACTATATATTTTGGTTGAGTAGATATTGACGTTTTCTGTAGAACAGCTGATTATTTTTTGCTCTAAATGAGTTGTTCCCGTAGACAAAATTGTTCAGTTTGATCTATCTGACTTCTGAGTTTGACGGTTTAAGCCACACCACACTGTTAAAAAAATCACCTTGTGGAATAGTTGTTTACATTTCGGTGTTATCTATAATTACTCGGTATTTATTAACCGCTCTCAACGTTGAGAGCTATCTTGAGATCATACCCAAGATGCTTATTATAAATAGCATCTCAAATATGATCTCAAGATAGCTCTCAACGTTGAGAGCGGTTTATAAATACGGGCCTAAGTGCCAGACAAAATATACCTAAATGATTAGAAGTGTATGTTATCTTGTTAAACATTTATTTGTCTCCTCGTTTAAAAGCTTTTAGAAATGTGAACCATAGGGTAAAAATCTTCTCGCATTATTTTGTTTGTTAGGGCTAAATATTACATTAGGAGTTTCGAAAAAAAAACAATTGAACTAATGCTTAACACTTTCATTTTTTCGCTTGAATCATGATAACAAAAGAATATTTTTTTATGCCACTTTGAATTAATTTAAAATGAACTTGTTGAAACAATTAAAATAAATTGTGTTTATTTTTATGACTGCGAAGTTTTAACGGCAGTTTTGTTCATTATTCATATCAAGCGAAATGTCTACGAGCGTTCGCGTTTTAGAAGATTCCCTTCAGTTGCCGTAATCTGCGTCAAATTGACTTTTCCGCCAGAGAGCTGACGAGTCTCTACGTAATATGCCATAAACGACCCGAACGTATTGGACCCAATGCTCAAAGGTTGACAAATTTCCGTGATATTTGAATGCGTTATATTCCTTTTGGGACACCCGTCCCTTTAATAAACACTCGGATGACACTTTAATCCAATTCACATTTGCAATAGCTGCATTATTCTATAATGCCTCACCAAATAAACCCGTCGAGCTTAGATTTAATAAAAAAAGTTGGCAACGCGTAAAAAGTTAATATTATATTCCAATTGGCAAAAAAAAAACAATTTTCTACAAAGTTATAAACCTGAACAGATTTCCATTTTGCGTGGAGTTGGTACAAAGTAATTCCTCCGGTTTCGAGATAAAATTTATGTCATTTCCTGTCTGCTGGAAACTCGCTAAAAATTATCAGGAATCGGCGCGGCTGTAGCGCCATTTTAAATTAATGAATAATGTTATCTAATAACGATTCGGGAAAGTTTAATTAAAGTTTTCTTTTTGTCCGCTTTCCTCACTTCTTAATCGCATGAGTATCTTCGTTATTTTTGCTGGAGGACGAGCGTCTTCTTTAAAAGTTTGACCATGAATAAATTTGATGATAAGCCGCCCTTAATGATATTAGGACTTATCTGAAAATTGTTTTATACGTTCCGTTTTGGAAGTTAAACTTGTGGAAGTATTGGAACTTCATATTTTCTTGAGCTACGATACAATATTTTGAAGCATACTTAAAACTAATACTTAAAACTACTACACCAGTGGCTCTGTGAGCCGTAGACCTCGCGTTTGTGACATTTTTGATATTTTTTTAATTACGTTCTGCAATGTGATTTTTTCCAAAAATTCCTAAAAAATGGCGTGACAATAAAAACTATATAATTATCGAACCTACTCATAAAATATCATGAGAATTGGTAGAGAAATGCGACCTGAAGTGGAGAAAAAACCGACAGATATACGAGAGCATTTTTGCCTAAGCTGAAGCAGAGAAGCTACGCCTTCGCTTCGCGCTGGGTCGGTAAAATAATAACGGTGTATATTTTCTTTGGTTAATGTTTCTTTTTATGAAATATATATGGAAGAGTAACGCCACCATTTCAAATCCTATGTCAATTATTAAATTGTAATTTTTTTTTATACTTTAACTATTATAAGAGGTTATATGTTTATTTTTTATTTTGATTTGATGTAATTTTAAATGTGAAAGTGATTTTGATTGTTTTACGCTTTTTCGATTTCGTCGAGTCGTGGGCGGCCTTGTACCAAGTTAAATAAAAATAACTGCAGAGATCCACCTACCTATATAATAATATACAATCCGCCTATATTACACAACCCTAGTAGTTACACGCAGAATTCAAAAATATGTAGATTAGTTGAAAACTGAAAACCGTCGATACGTTAAGCTTAAAAAATCTCAAACTAGCCTAGCGTGACAGATAGGCTTACAGTGCCAATCGACGAGGGAAATGTCAAACCGAAATCGAACCAAAAACACGAACTCCTTCAAAAGCTTAATTTATTACAATTGCGTGTCATAATATCGTTTGACAACCTGCAGAAATTCTGCACACTTGTAATAAATAAGACTAAGGTTATCGTATAACGTGTGGGTTTCGCTCAACAGCGTGGCCACGGGAAGGAGCGAACGGCGATGTAGCGAGCGATTTCTCTCTTCGTTGCGCTGACGGAACGCGCTCACCAAAATGCAGTTAATGAGGATCAGTAATGATTTTTGTTAAGTGGCTTATCAGAAAGTTATGCCACCACATGATTAACTGTGTTTTTTTTTATGAGAAGCTATACGAGATAAAACGAGCTAAAACACTGTTATTTTTGGGGGTCATTATGACGTCATCGAGACGTACGCGAACCTTATGTCGTACGTGATAAAGCACATATTGCATTGAGCTTGGCATTTCCTTCAAAACCCTTATAACTCAACCATTTATTTGGATTTCAAAAAATCTTTCACTAAGTTTCATACCTATGAATATGTTTTTGTTTTATACCAATAAAACTATAGGATTCAAACCTGTTACTGAATCTCACTGCACGCAAAGGCATTACACACCATTTGTTACTGAATTCGCTCGCCACACCGACGCGACGACCGACGCCCGCCCGGTCGCTCCTTCACGTGGCCAGGCTTCGTGGGTAAAGAAATTATCAAAGTGTCATTTAGGAACATGCCACATAATTTCACTTGTGACGCTTCCGATCTTTCTAGCGGGTTAGTATTTTATTTTGTATCTGGCAGTATTGATAACAAAATAACTAAAACATCATTCGAGTTAAGACTTGCTATGACACCAATTTTGAAGAAATTATGTGCGCAAAGCAGGCTTCGGTGTAGGTACGAGTACGTTAATCTTTCACCTATGTTGGGAATTAATTATACATAATACCTAATATATATGCAAGGAGCTCGGTGGCGCAGTGGTTTAGCGCCTAGCCCAGCGATTGCGGAGGTTAAGCAACTTTCGCAAGGGTCGGTCATGGGATGGGTGACCAAAAATTTATTATCTCGAGCTCCTCCGTGCTTCGGAAGGCAC
Source organism: Agriphila straminella (assembly GCA_950108535.1). Lineage (NCBI taxonomy): Eukaryota > Metazoa > Arthropoda > Insecta > Lepidoptera > Crambidae > Agriphila > Agriphila straminella. Next base: position 13,319,834 of record OX467309.1, on the reverse strand, counting down.
GTTAAGCCGTTGGTCCCGGCTGCCTTTGCAGTCGTTTACATCCACCAATTCGCATTGGGCCCGCGTGGTGGGTTATGACCCGTCTTTCTTATCCACCCATAAAAAAGGGCTGTGCCCCAGCAGTGTAAACCTAACCGTTTACATTAATATTATAAGTCATTACTTAGGCTCAGTCGCACCATCTAACTTTAACAATAACAAGCTTGTTAGCCAAAAAAAGAGGTTGCCAGCCAGCTTGATGTCCTTTGACAAGTTTGACGTGACAAATAGGTAGCATTATCATTTAACTTTAACTTTGACAGCGTTTTGGTGCAACAGAATCCAATAAAAGACCTAGTTAAACTGTTAACATACAATCAGATACAATAATTGGATTGATATTTCCAACAAACGACTACAACATACGCAATGTGGACACGGCTTATAAGCGTTGAGTGGGTAGTGTAACTCCATGGGCGCTTTTCGCGACGATGTTCTATTACAAAAGGGAATTGGATCTTGATTCATTGGTTCGGAAAATCGGCAGCGTACCTTGATAATTTCATTTCTGTACAATTTGACCGCTCCCGTGGCCAGTCGATTCTTCGGCCCTCTGCGGACCCGAACACAATGCACGGACTCCCCTACGGCTCTCACACACAATACTAAGCTTTTATTGCCTCCTTTTACAATCTCCCATTACCTCCAAGGCTCCGCTACTGGGAATCAGTTTCGTTACAGTTTTTTTATCTTTCCCTTTGAGCGGTTTTCGTGTCGATCAAGTTTCTGACGAATGTTATTTCATTTTCCCCATGGAGTGATTTAAGCACTTGTAGGTGGCGTAATCAAATTTTCAACATGAAATTTTTTCCCGGGATTCTGTAGGATAGCTTTCATTATTGGAATTTTCTTGAATCTTAAACTTTTTTATTTAATTTTAATAATAATGCACCCCTATACCACTATACACAGTATGTCCCAACACTTTGCCACACGGAGGGAAAGTACCTTAAATATCGAAGATAGAAAATTTTACTCAAAGTAGACTTCATTTTGTTTTTAAAAAGAAATGGAACTGCATTCAAAGATTTTTTTTAAAAATCGCATACGATTCGATACAAATTAGCAGCACTCTACTAAAGACTAAGATACCTAATGTAAACCAGTCTTTATGAAAAGTGCCTGTGGCAATAGGTGGACTTCCATTTCATCGACGGTTCGGAGCAGTGTGTGGACGTCGACAACTTGTCCCGGCTTTCACACAAATTGTATTTGGAATACGTGCAATAATGTAAATATACCTTGCTGGCGGCGCAAATTGAAAAATTTGTAAAATTCATGAATATGAATAAGTGTTCCGTTGCCGTGAATGGGACATCAATTATGCAAAATGTACTGGTACAGCATTGATCGACGCGATGTTTGGTGCCGATTCGATCCGGTGCGATGCGTATACAATCGATATCTCGCTTTTTATTATGTCAAGTTAAAGTATCTTGATTTTGGAGTTTCGTTGCTATCAATTGAAAATAAGTAAAGTCACCTTTATAAATTCATTAGATTTTTAACAGTGGTTTAATTTGTATTTATTGAAAATTTAAGTTTATTAATTTATACATGGAAAATAAAGAGCATTAATATAGGTAGTAGTTTAAGTTAACTTAAAGGAGTGTTCTACCAATGATAATAATCATTTTTGTCAAAGAAACACGAGTCGAAAAATGAGAAAAAGAATTGGTCCTACCATACTAATTAGTCGGCTTTGCATTGGTATGGGAAAGTGTAACGTTTTTTTACGTTTTTAGGAAAAAAGATTATTTACCTATAGAATATACTATTTTTTTATAGAAATGGAAATTATAATTACTTGCCATTTCCAGTAGCACCCTCAGCATTTTTACACTTCAAGTTACAATACAAAATTTTTTGTGCTATTTTAAAAATATATTTTATTTTATACCGTCACTGAATAAAAATTCCATAAATCTATTTCTATCTCAACAAATAGTGCATTGCACCCAAACAGAAAAGCTCTATTTTAACCACCTTTATCCTTTTAACGTAAGGGTCTCCGCACACGGGCCACTAACCACTAACCACGCCGCCACTAGAAGCTAGAAGCGGCTACAGATGTAGCTGAAGCGCGCGACAGCCACAAGTGGTCAGTGGCCGACACAAATGGCCGGCGGCTGCTACATTTTTTAACAACCATTGTTAGCAGTATCATGATATAATCTGACGAAGAAGCTTTAATTACGCTGCTTCTGATAAAAAAAAAACGTTGATTAACTCAAACGAAGGGAGAGATAGGGGTGGGATATCACGCGAGTGGAGTGTATCGGCGTTTAGTGGCCGCTGACAGCCACAAAAAGCAAGCAGCGACGATTTGTAGCATGTAGTGACTACCGGCGTCAACCGTGTTCGTCGATGTATGAAAACTACAGGAATTCAAAAATTCAAAATTCAATATAATTTATTCAGTCTAGGCTGTTACAAGCACTTGTTAATGTCAAAGAAGCTACGCCATCGGTTCGCAAACCCTGAGCGGGAGACCTTGTAACGAGAAGAACCGGCAAGAAACTCGTCAAGGGCTGCTTTTTTCTTTCTGTATATTTCATACAGAGTCGTCAACAGAAGGTCAAAGAATAGGTCAGTGGTGGCGTTTTGTGGTTGTGGTCAGTGGCCCGTGTGCGGGAATCCTATGTCACAACCGCGAATTACTTGTTTTCATGTGATTTGGCCCATTTGGTAAAATTTTGCATGTTAAGCGCAAAAATAGCAGCACAAAGCTCTGAGTGGGTGCACCGATTCGGCTGCACTGTAATTTGGACCCGGCGCGGCGTCGAATGCGTCAGGAATCGTGATTCTTGCAGCACCAGGTGACATATTTGAATAGTTTTGTATCGGCGGAAATATGTTCCTTGTAAAATATAAACTTTACTCTTTGAATATGTGAAAACACACAAATTTTCTAATCTTCTAGAAGTTTTTTAACAATCTCACAAAATTGAAAAAATTGAAAAAAATGATAATTAGTGCTGTCGATGTCAATACTTTTGTATGTGCTAAAACAGACATCAATATTCTGAATTGAAACGTTTGCTCATTTCGTCAAGTTAATGATATTTTTTTTCTAAAAACTTCAAAAATATGGACAGAACTCCGATATTTTTATATATCATATAGACCATTATATATCTAACAGAATAAATAACAGCATATAAATTTGAGAACTTCATTCAAATTTTTTGCACTTTAGAGTTGTATTTTATGAAACACAAACGTATACAAACTAACCGGTAGCCGTGCGTTCGCGTAATAAAACCTACGTACACAGAAAATAATTTAACTCCAAGTAACGTGCATTAACATAATTATGTAGGCAAACATAAACTTAATACACGATAAAGAAGAATTTATTCACACTCAAACTGGAGGGATTTGAAGAAAAAGTGCAAAAATCCGTTTCAAACACGTATACGAGCTTATCTACATATTTTATAAATTATATTTATGGAATAAAAACGTTTTACTTGCTTTCACTTTTATATGGCAAGATGAAAATAATAATTTAAAATGAAATTGTAGCGAAATTTGATTGCGTCATGTTGCTTTTTCCAATTCAAAAGGTTATTTATCTGAGTAAGTATATTTATAACTAGTGGCTCTGTGAGCTGCAGTCCTCATGTTAGTGACATTTTTGAACATTTTTCGAAAAGGCTGAAATATTTGTTTTTTTTTCTTTTCGAAAAATTTCGCTAAACTGGATCCTTAAAAATCTGTATTAACTATTATGATTATCGAACCTGCTCACGAAATTTTGAGAATCGGTTCGAGAAATGCGACCTCAAGAAGAGAACAGATGGACAGCCATACGAAAGCATTTTGCCCAAGCTGAAACGGAGACGCTTCGCGCTCGCTCGTTCAATTTACTGTTGTACGTATAGAGCGATATGTAATACAGTGTTTTATTTTGTCTTTTTCTTTCTAATTCCAAACTAAAGCAGTTTGAAAGTGAACAATTATTATGGAAGCGAGAATTTATTCCAACACCCAATAATGCTCTTTAACAGCTTTGATATTTCTTATCTACCTTTTGATTTAATATTCAACCATTAACTCAATCCGATTTCCAAAATCAAAAAAGCTAATTAGCTTACAAGAAAATCCCATTCAGTTAAATGGGGCTAAATTTGATTTTTAATTCGTTTGTGCACAAACTTCATTCAGTCCAAAGCATATCGGATTCATTAGCTTACAACGCAAAGGTACAAAAGCTTGCGAATCCATTAAATTGAATTTACATGTAGGAATGTTCTCAGCTCTGAAATTTTTTAGAGAGTGTAAAAGTTAATACGTTTATCTGAGGGAGCTCATTTCTTCACTGGAATTTTAATTCGCTTAACGCTTGTGCCATTTAAAGTTGTCATCATCATTGCTTGTAGCAACGATATATTTTTTACGGTCCTTTAAATATCTTCTAAAAATACAGTCTTGAGACGAGAACCGTATCAGATCAAACCTTCGAGTAGCATTAAAAGCAATCTGTTCGTAACGGAACATTTCAAGGCTGTGCCGGTCGTCCTTCAATCTCCCAGAAAGCAAGCCTATTCAGGCACGTTCCGTCAATAATTTTCTTTGAACATCACAGATCTCGCCCGAGAACAAATCGAGGTGCAGTATAAACATCGAATAAAGCGAGTTGTCTATAAAATATCATTTCTAGCTCTTATGTTTTTCCATCGACTCCCGTTCCACAAGTGGGCAATAATTGAAAACGAAACTGTTTTGCGCGGGGGCGAGATCGCGAGACACAGCATAACGGCGCTCAGAATAGATTGAACGTATAAAATTTTCAGTCAAAATTCGCCCGAACCGCCGCCGCGGGAGGTGCTCTGTATCTTTTTACTTTGTAACCTTACTTTTTATTCCATTAGCGCGTGTGAGGCCCCTCTAGCCAAATATCGTGGAATAATAAAAGCTGTTTAGTAATGATAATGCGGAACGCAGCTCCACGTATACTAGCGTAACTGAATTAAATTCACCGAGTAAATTCGTGTTTACTCTTGTTACTGGAGCCAATTATTTCTGTGCCTTAGTGTTTTGTATTACGCACCATTACACGTAATTATGAATGCATCAGGGATGTCAAAATGAAATTAAAAGAACTCTGCGCTAGTTCATCGGTGGAAAGAAGTAAGTTTTACAATAGCGACTGGTGTAAAAAGTTAGTCACAATTTAAGTCTGGAAAATCCGTGAGCGTTTCAAATTGTGATCCTCTTTGGAGCTTTTTCTCTTTCCTTTATATGCGCAATGTACAACGGTATTGCTCTAACACAAAACTTTTTATTTCCGTTTATACTGAGTCAATCGTCCGCGAACATTTTTCAGGCAAACTTTAACAGTGGAGGCAATCGCTCCTGAAATTCGAAAATGAAATCGTTCCGAGCGTCGCCAAGATTTATCGATGGATGTTCGAATTTACTTTGAAACTTTCGGGGCTTAAAACTTATGACACGTAATCGTATATTCCAGTCAAGCTATCGGCTAGGGGATCTTCTAATAAATTAATCTTGTCTTTCATTGCTTACGCGGTTTATTTCGTCTGTGAACACGATAATAATGATCGACAATATCTTTCTTATTTTATTACTTCACGTCAATTCATAGCTATAAGAATCCTAAACTATTTTTATTATTCTACCATATTTTGGTGTATGACACGTGAAAAATCAGTGAAATTATAACTCTAAGAATATCAACATAATTCTGTTTTATACCTAAAACATACTTTAATTTAATAAGTTTGTGCCCACATACATAGCCTCAAAAGGAAGATAAGATTTCATTTAAAAAAGTTTACAAAACATTACAAAAGTTGCCACCGTGACATGCACTTGTTAACTGCACACATGATAGTGGTATGACGTAACACGTGAAATATGAGCTGTTTGTAGACTTTTTACGATACGAGTAAGGTGGGCAGCCACGTACCGCCACGGTGACAACCGTGATAAATTTACGACAATCTGCCGCGAGCGAAGAAAAATCCTATCTTGGACCGATGCGAGCGTTTGTTTCGTGATAGCGAGTTCTAGCGTCTTTGTATTTGGAAATATGTGCGCTGATTGCGATCTTATGAGACGTGCATTGGATAATGCGGAATGGGATGTTTGGTTGGAAACTGGGTTTAATCTTGGATGGGAAAGGGAATAAATGGGTATGTTTCCCTCTTGAATTGTTGTGGTGTATGCACGTAGATGGATGGAAAGTAGTTCCATCTTCTGTAAAACTTTGTGATACTTTTAGAATTTTCCTGTTATTTAACTTGTTTAAAATATAGTGATTTAGGTAACTGTACAATAAAATAAGCTTTTAAATTATTTACATAATATTCTGATTGTGAAATCACAAAATCATCACAAAATTATTAACTGTTTCCTTTTTACTTTCAGCAGCAAAGTCCATTTTGCTTCCTATAACATTTTCACGTTCGCACCATCCTTCGTACAATGTTGGCCCGTCTCATTCAAGGGACGAATCCAGCAGGCCATTAACTGGACTTCCGGCGGCGACCCTTCCTTCAACATCCATCTTGTACCATCCATCGCTTGTAAACATGCGCTACACACCTACGGACGAAATAACTACACTCGAGACTCTCCATAAAACCAGCCCCACACCTTTCGATCCAATCAGATTTATCGGATGATAACATAAATTTATAGTCCAAAATTGACTTTTGGTTTAGTCGGACTATTGGGTTTACGTTACGTACGAGTTTTTGATACTCATCTTCTTCTTCTGTATATATAAAAGGCTAAGAGACTGACTGATCTATCAACGCACAGCTCAAACTACTGGACGGATCGAACTGAAATTTAGTACACTGATAGTCCTTAGGACGTAGACCTCCGTTAAGAAATTTTTTTTGAAAATTCAACCCCTAAGGGGATAAAATAGGTGATGAAAGTTTGTATGAAAATCCGTCAGTTTCCAAGCTAGCATCTTAAAATTTTGTGTTTAGGCTGACAATTGAAAATTAATATATACACGTCTCAGCGTTTATGAAAATTCTGTTCATAAGGGGATGAAGTTGTGTATAGAAAATCCTTCATTTACGAGCTAAAAATCGCTAAATTTATAATTAAGGCTTATGGATGAAAATCTAACGCAACGAATATCGTTATTGTTAGTATATCAACCCCTATGAGGTTGTACTGGGAGTGAAATGGGGTATGTACACCTAAAAATCGATATGAATGTCGTTATTGGGGTTTTCTGGGATGACGGTTGCAAAAAAATCAATTATTTTGAAGTCCAACACGGTGGACATGAAAATTTCAAATTTTAATAATAAAGAGGTAAATGGGGTAAGTAAACTTAAAAATCGATATGGATGTCGTTTTTGATGTTTTATGGGATGGTGATTGCGAAAATGACATTTATATTGAAGTCCAACACGGTGGACATGATTTAAACGGTTGAAAATGGGGTTAAAATTTTGTATGGAAAAAGAATATAATAGAAAATTACAACTTTAAAACTCGTAGGCTGCTATGTAAGTATGTTTATTTCTATCCTCCCTTTAATTTATAATATAATTCGTAGGTACTTGTCCATTAATACCACCCATTTACCCCACCGAACCCTTATTTCAGTTTGATTTTTGTCATAGTAACATTACTAGTATTGCCCTCATCAAATTATTTGATATGTGTCTACAAACTTTTAGTCGTCATAAATTGGCTTTTTCAACTTTTATGAAGTAATTATTTATTATTATCACTCTTGTCCGGTTTTATTTACTATTTTTTGGTCATTTTCAATCGCACCTTTGTTTTATTTTTGTACATTTTTTTACAAAATTAAAGACAATCAAGTAATTAACAATAAAATAAGCCAGAATAAATACTTTTTTTAATATCAAATAGTATACAAATATTTTCGACTAGAAAAAAATGCTAACCTTTTTCTATCGAAGCGGGAACATAGGTAATATATTTTTGCTCCCAAAAACTTTTAAATCCGCTTCACGTATTGTTCAAACTTTTTGAATTAAAAGAGTGCTTGTTGCTTTTTGCACTCATACATTTACAGCGCGCAATTCATAAAAGGGTATTCAGAGATATTGCTCACGAATACCATGTTGGTATCCCATTCGCTATTGATATTTTGTTCATGCCGATACTGGTGTGCCAAGGATTAAGCACTGGAAAACCCGACATGAACAAATAGATACCATTACATAACAACCGGTGATAGATTTTGGTGTCAAAACGACGTGTGGTAACCGTGTCCGTGCTTTTGTCGTATTAGATGCTTTAGTTTGGCTGGTGTCGTTGTTGGAAACGAAGCTTTTTTCTAATAAAAATTTTGAAGATACTGTAAAACATTGTTTCGTTGTACCTATCTTAGAAATAAATCATTTTTTACGGACTACAGCGAATATAAAATTAATTCAGATTTCAGGTGCTATTTTAGAATTATTTAGTTAATCTGAATTCATCTATAGTTTTATAATAATCATAAATATATTTTTATAATATGCAACGCCTATTTAAATTATTCATATTTTATAAAGAATTTGTATAAGGAAAATATAAGTTCAAAAAATAAAACACATATTAGCCTCTTGAAAACACATTTTCAGCGTCATACAGCTAATCTTTTCGTTTTCTATCGCATTCTGTCAGCCATTCTTACAACTACATGATGATATATTATTATCGTCGATGCAAACAGAATTTAAAGCGTAAGTAACGAAGTTCGTTGCTAAGCTCAACCTAATAGGCAATAGCAGTGAGTGGCTAGGAATGCAACTCTCTCGAAGCGGTCTTGTTACATCTACCCAGGTTGCTCCAGAGCTTTAAAGTTAGTAGCACACAGCTGAATTTCAGTTTGAGTAAGCTCTGAAGTACTGTCAAGTTGCTGATTATTAGTATGCAATAATATTTGTATTAGGTACTTATTTTTTATAGACGTTTATTTAATAGCGTTTTAACAGTCGTAAACTCCTCATAATAAACAAGCGCACCGTGATAAAAACACTTTTGAATCTCAAAATTGTCAAAATACTAAAAGACGAAAACACAGGTTTCAATATTAATTTGGTCAAAACCAATTAAAATTTTAATTATTAGCATTAAAACTTCTTAAGCTTCTTCTACTCATAAAATATTTTACGCATTATAATATCGAATTAATTTAATACGCTAATCATTTAAGCGATAACGAAAATTAACTCAATTTATTTTAGAAACTATACGGGCCTCCGGTATCCGGTATCGCAGAAAATTGTAAAGATATAGGCGCTCGCATTAGAGTATGCGGGCGGCTAGGCCTAAATAAATTATATTCGATGTACTCTAGAAACATCTAGATGAATGAGAAGCGCTGCGGGCTCGGACCGCAGCAACACGGTCGGCCAATCAGCCAACATCACAGCCTACACATCTGCATTAATCAATCTGTGAAGTGTTCTAGTTGCCAAGGCTGCTTTAGCTTAAAAAAATAATCTGTAATTGATTTTTTTATTTGCAGGTTTTTCGTGCGTCTTGTTTTTAAAGGTGAAAAGAAACTGTTAGGTAATTGCGGAGTATTTAAAAATTGCAATTCCTTATTGTCTAGAATATCATTCAGATACTGCTCTAAAGAATACCATTAATTAGTAATGGTCTTTCTAATGGTAATGGTCTCTAAATACCTTCTCTAATTCAATTTGGAAAGCCGTGTGCCTCTTTTAGTTTAATTTCTACTGATAAACATGTACAACCTGAAGCATGGTTAAGTTAAACATTACACAATTCTCTTTTTCTTCCAGATCAACAAGGATGCAAGTCATATTATGAACCAAAGCTACCTACGCTACCTACCGTCGCTATTTCAAAACCTTGCCAAGTTTAACAAGCTCAACACTATTTACAAATCCAGCTTAGCAGATATTTTGACAGTCCCGTTGGCAGTGGCAGTTCCCGTCGGCTAGTTAGATATCCATTATCTAAGCAGCGGCTCGTAACACGTTAGCCTGCCCGTCATATCATAACGGTGCCGGATAGCTTCATACGATGGTCGATTAATGAAGCCAACGTAGTGCTAGTAGAACGTTCGTGTAATAGTTTTATGAGTAACCCTTCCCCCCCACACACCCCAGAGCCGTCTACTTGATTATGCATCCATGCTACTTCAGACCGATTATCGAACTAGTAATTAACGTTACCGAAGCAAATTTTGTTACCACTTTTCAAGTTAAGTTAAGATCGGTGTTGAGGAAAGTTTTAGTTTTGCATACAGTTTGGCATTTGAACCTTCTGGTGAAATTCGACAACGGTTAGCTGGTTTGTGTCCATCAGCCATTTTTGATGTCCCCACTGCGGGGGCACAGGCCTTCCTTATGGGTGGTAAGGAGGACGGGCCATTTCCTACCACGCGGGCCCAACGCGGATTGGTGGGTGTTTACGACGCAAATGCAGCCGGGACCAACGGCTTAACGTGCCTTCCGAAGCACGGAGGAGCTCGAGATAATACATTTTTGGTCACCCATCCCATGACCGAACGTTGCTTAACTTCCGCAATCGCTGAGCCAGGCGCTAAACCACTGCGCCACCGAGCTCCAGTTAGCTGGTTTACTAAGGTGGTATGAATGCGAAACGCCTCCATGATTCTTAAAGAATTTTCTTAAAGATATGAGATCATTTTGGTGGCCAATGAAAGTCTTCAGCAAATATATGAAAATCAATTTTAATGCCAGATTATAATCTGCAATGCAACAATCTTATAACATTTTTTTTTTATTAAATTTCATTCAGTTCTGTTTAGTTGTGCTTAAGAATAACATTGTTTTTTTTAAGCCGTGACTGTTTTTTTGAGCATCATCTAACCGGAATTCAATTTTGTCGCCAAAATATTTAATAAGTTGCAAGCAGTTAGTCACCCTTTTATTTGTTTGTCAACGGGAAAATAATAAGCCTTTTTTATGAAATCTCCAAATGACTTCTAATACGAGTATGACGTTTATTTGAAGTAGCCATAATCGCTACCAGAATATGGATAATCCCATAGTCCCGCTTATCAAATTATTGGCAATAGAATCTATTGCAGCGTAATCAATTTTGGTATGAGCCTGTGTACGTTCAGTTCACTATCTCGTCGTTTGGTGCAATACATATGTGCAATCGGTCAGAATAATGTGATGGTGAGCCCCCGCATTGTTATTACGTTAGTCTGCTCGGAGGAGATTTGAACCGAACCAGCCTATTAATGCTGCCATTTTGATAGTTTTAGTTGGTTCTGACGTTATACTGTAGAACTAACGCAACAATTTAGTTGAGAGTAAAACTCGAGTATGAACTCTATCTCGGAAAACTATCGAGTGCAATTCAAATTCGATTCGAACACGAATTTTTGTAGTATAATTAATTCATAGTTTCCTATAGAAAGATAGTGTTGAAAACTAAAATATTGAATTTGACATTTTACCGATACTTATTCCAATGATTTTCGTTCTACAGCGAGACTGTCACACGAGATGATCATGACTTTTACTTTTAACCGACTTCAAAAAAAGAAGGAGGTTCTCAAGTCGACGGATTTTTTTGTTTTTATGTATGTTTTAACATAACTTCGTCAGTTGTTAACCGATTTATAAAATTCTTTTTTCATAGTTCGTGTGTGGTCCCATAAAAAAATTACACAGATCTGGCTAGTAGTTTTTTCATAATCCTGAAAAATATCAACTATTTAGCTTGCCATCGCACGAGTTTTTACGGAATTTCGGGCCTAACATCTTTGTTTATGAACCGATATAGATGATGATCTGGTGCGAGTCGTATTTTTTCTAGTATATTATTTAGTATTGTATAAAAATAGCATTGTGAATGCAAAAATCTGAAAATTAAAAATTATATGGCTAATATTTCATCTTTATCAGTTGTCAAAATATCTGGAAAGATATTTCAATTGAATGTCGAGGAATTCCTCACATTGATGGAATAACGCTGGCTTGCAGCGTAAGAGTTGGATATACTAGAAGAAATTCGGCGATGTCACTAGTGACTCGGTAGCTCAGCGGTCAGAGCATTGGACCGGATATCCAAAGGTCGCGGGTTCGATTCCCGTCTGAGTATTGATCTGGTGCGAGTCGTATTTTTTCTAGTATATTATTTAGTATTGTATAAAAATAGCATTGTGAATGCAAAAATCTGAAAATTAAAAATTAGATGATTCTTTTTTTGTTTGAAAGAGTATATTCTTCATGCTAAATATAGTCAGTAGCCTAGTAATGCTATTAAAAGTCACATAGTATTTGTATAAAATCATCATTTATCATTTATTTCCAATTTAATACCAACGGTATGAATGATAATATGATGCTAAAGTCAAAATCATAATATTTTCCACGTTATATATTATTATACCTAGGTTTTTATTACTCACATACAACACATCTACATTACATACGAGTAAGGAATCGAGAACATGCAATAAACACTTTTATTCATCATAAAAGCTTTTTAAACGGCCAATAAAATATTTTATCCATTTGCACATCTGATACTAAATATGACGTCTCTTAAGCAGACTAGATGACGTCGAGAGGGGCGCGGGGGGTGGTCGCAATCCCTCTCATTTAACACCGCTCATTCCTCTGTAGGTGTTTGCCGAAGCGATTCCAACCAAGGATCCTCCTTTTATGGTCCTACTTACAGACTCTCATAGTGATACGCGGTTTTATTTCGGAACGGCTCATGTTGCCTCACATTTTTCACGCTGCGAGAAAAGCGAACACAGTAATCTTTGCATTTATGCCATGATCCTTTATTGATTTTAGATTTTTAGTGGAAACGAATGAAACGCGCGTGAATGGAGACGCGGCCGCCCAAATCCGGTGTAAGCCGCCGATGATATAAACTGCCATTCAGCCGAGGCACATATCAGAAAACCCTAAAGTTATTCACAAATACAAGTGAGCGTTGCTCAAATTTCGTTCACAGTTACAAATTTCGAGCGTTTGATAGCACATTTGAAATCTCACCGCCCCGCTTAATCACATCATCTGCTTCCCAACAGGAAATGGGCGCCCTAACTTTAAAACTTAGCCCGTAAAATTATGATAAAAGGTTTTGTTTTTATGGCTAAAATAATTTACCGAAATTTTAACGACTGCGAATCAAAAGTAATTTCCCGTTTCATAGAGATACAGAAAAAAAGAATCAAGCTTCTAATTTAATATTATTTTGGATAGTCAAAAGAATCCAATTTGTTTCACTTACACCTCGTTATAAATAAATTCAGACATTTATAACGATACGTAAATTTAACATATTTTTTGCGGGAGGCCCTTTTCTTCTTATGCTCTCTTTATAAAAGAAAAAAAAAACAAAAGGAGACCTACCATTAAAATAAATAAAGCGTCGACCGCAAATTATTTCACTTACCTACTTCTTTTTATAAAAATGCGAACGACGCATTAAATTTTGGGGAGAAAGGAAACTCCCTTGTAAGCAATATCGAGGAGGCAAATTTTTCAGATATTGCCTTCAGGTAGCGCACATTTATTATGTACCCGAATATATTACTCTTGATTCATTGACTTTCGATATTGATTTAGTTTGCTTGCATAAGCTGTAGTTGGAGTAAGTCGTGTACGGGGAACTAAGCGGCCTTTGATCTTAAGAATTAAGTCTCAAGTTGGTTTCGAACACTTTGCGATAGTGCGACACTTTGTAGAAATGCATATTCTAGGCTGCGAGTTGAGCAGCCCCTAGCGATCGGTAGGAACCAATACGAGTATAACGTAATCGTATACCGTTTCATACGACCATAATGGGCGCTTGCTATGTTTAATCCAAGTTGGAAGATCTTTTATTAAATGTTTGACCCAAGAAATGTATACGGTTAATCAGTTGACATCTTAATTTATTCTTCCTTCGCCTTATAAGACTTTCAAATTAATATAAAGCAAGTATTTAATTATTAGTCTAACTAAAAAACTATAGTATTGTTCATAAATCCGTTCATACTTTTCACGGTACGACCTCAACATCCGAACTTCCTAATAACATTGTTTACGGAAAGTCCCCGACTGTTATCACTTTCAGGCACCTCAGTACATCTCCCGTCGCTTGTCCACCTGATTTACGTCCCAGATAACGTGTCCACAAACTTTGCCCGCTCCCGGCAATGTCACGAAAGATTTAAAACCAAAAAACCCACCATCTTTTCTATTACACCGACATGTTACCTTTAAATACATTACAGTGGTGCTGTTTCGTAGAATAAACGTGTTATAAATATTTTAGGGTCCTAGATACTTTTAAAAACGGTACGCGATATTTTTTTGCTGCAAGCATTTCTGATTAACTGCGCTCGACGTGAAAGAATAGAATTTTACGTACAGAGTGTTTTTATTTGCATTGTTTAAAATTAAATAAAAATATTCCGTTTGTTTTAAAAGAAAACTATTTATGTTAAGCAACTTTTTGAAGCGTAAAACTCAAATTAGTTCTAACGGATTGGGATGTCAAGTAGAAAACATGTTACACTAAATCTCACTGTATTTTCTACCCGAATAACCTCAATTCTCCTTAATCACTGTGACGTTGGTAGTATCCCAGGGCCCTGGACCAATAGGCATAAACAAAAGACGTTTACATTACATTTGGCTGAGGCGTACAGCGTAACGGTTGGCAGACTGCATTCAGATTCCCAGCTGAGCCTTAATATCGGTTCTAGGCATATTATTTCAGGGAGGGGCGCGGGACAATATTGAGTTGTGAAGCCAACTATACACCTAACAGCAGAGACAGCAACGGAGCAACTTTAGCCCGACACTTTGACAACTTATTTCTTGTCTCGGCAGTTACTAAGCCACTCAGTTTGTGTACGTCTTGATTGTTCTTCGATGTAATAGCAATTGTAATGTAACGGTTACTTAGCACTTTTATAAACAACTCAAAATTTACTTTTAAATTGTCTATGTATTATAAATAACTGATAATATACTGTGTCGAAACAAACATTGCTACGAGGGTCAGTGGAGAACACGCAACGAAATATCCGAGCTATGTCCAAAGCAATACGACTATTAAAGGAATTTAGTTTAGCAGTCTGCTAAAGTGAATACCGAAATCCTCACTCATTCAACACGTCCAAATGCCTAATTCAGTTGGAATAATTCGAGTTCTATTGTTAAGTTCGTAAATTTGTAGTCCACCATTTTAACTGCTTACAATTCAAAGGTAACCGCAAATTTTGGAACGAGTATAATGTGTCTATAGGGCAAACTTATTTGCAAACGATAACTTTTACCTTGTTCGGTGAAGCCACTGACCGCTACCAACTATGCTGCAGCAGCATTCTTTGATGATGGGCCATTTTGAGGGTTAGGTGGCGAATCGACCCCATCCAAGTTCTGACCGAACTTAAAACGGACTTTTTTTTCTAGTATGGAATTTAACATAAAGGAACTTTATAATTTTCACTGGGACGAGGTACCACGAACCGAGCTTTCCAATTGACAAAATTGCATGAATTCCCATAAAAATGCTATCTTGATTAAATGTAGTCATCGATACTATATAATAACTTTAATTCATCAAATTCCACGCGCTAATTTTTTTATTTTATTTTGTTTATTTAGAAACAAACACATACATTTACAAAAATTACAAATTACAAGTTACATAAGACCTATAGTTTCCTTAATGAAACAATAGAGTGCAAATCATTAACATAATATTGATGTTTAAAGGTACTTAGAAAACAAAACATGCGATTTTATATAATATAGGTAAGTCATGGGTAAGTATTAAATTATGTATTACATAACAGAGAAAAACCATTTCCCATAGAAGCATTGACCTGGCAAATAACTTCATTAAAGTTGATGTATAATTTTTAATTTTGAGATTTTTGCATTCACAATGCTATTTTTATACAATACTAAATAATATACCGAGTGACTCGGTAGCTCAGCGGTCAGAGCATTGGACCGGATATCCAAAGGTCGCGGGTTCGATTCCCGTCTGAGTATTGATCTGGTGCGAGTCGTATTTTTTCTAGTATATTATTTAGTATTGATGTATAATGATAATAAAATCATGACCGAAAAACACTAGTGTAGCAGGAAGTCCGGTAGGGGGCGCCGCGGTAGCGAATAATACTATAGTCGTGACTTGTAATAACTATATATTGTCGATACTAATACGTTACACTATGGGATATCGAGTAGACATGAGGCGTATTTATCGTAACAGATAAAAACAACAGATAATTAAATGTAACTGTTTCGTCCTGTTACGAGCGCTATGAAATAACAGTTACTCAAAGGAACAGGCGAAACAGTCTGTTCTTACCGTCTTCACTGTTCCAAATACTCCACTGTACCCTGTACCGAACTGTTATGCCTGTTATCAGAGTAACAACCTGTTTGCATTGTTCCGCCTGTTACTTGGAACAAGCGCTACCTCACTCTAACATATGGAAAGAAAAGAGACAAAGCTTGTTATTTTTACCTGTTATATAAACCGACCATATCAAAAATACATTTTAGTCCATTGAAAACCTTAGTAAATTCGACTTTGTAAATTGGTCGTGCTATACTGTTCCTGTGTGAGTGTTTGTTTATGACCTTCTTTTTTTTTGTGGCAACAGAGTTTGACTGTTTTGCCATTTGCCAATGCCAAGTTAAACGGTGGGAAACAGGGATATCGGGTGTTATGAAAATTATAATTTCATTTTTTGAGATTATTAAAGGATATTAAATCGCGTATTATTTGTGTAGGCATGCAGGGCCGATATTGTAGATTAAAATATTTTTATCTAATTTATAGTATCGGCCCACACAAAGCCCTGCTTTGTGGCAAGGGCTTACTACTAGTTCAGCTCTTAGATTACGTAAGTCTGTTCCTAACAATTCTCGATTAAAAGTGCAGTTACATTGCCGCTTTAAGTAACGTCACATGTCACATTGGTTCTTACTAAAGCAGCAATGTAACTGCGATTTCTGTCAGAGTTGCAACAAAATTACGTAATCAGCCTCCGGGCTTGCTAGATCGCTTAAGGCTCGTTCACACAAGCGACCTTTTCGCATTGAACATCAAGAGCGGTAAAAAAAAAGCGCGTCGAAAAAAACGCTCGCGTGTGTACGATCACATAGGCAAAGCAAGACATGCGGGCGGGTGTAGGAAAATGGAATGTCTAGTGCTGCCAGTTGTTAGGGAAAAGAAAAGAAGTATTGCAATCTAAATGATTGACATGAAAATTCTTGGAAAAATGCCTGATCGTCTAGCAGTGAAAGGGATGGCGCTGTATGCGATTAATAGCACCATCCATTTCTAATAAGGTTGAAAATCGGTTGCACCAGTTTTTTTTAAATATAATGTACATTTTCTAACTTTATTTTTAAAAATTGGTAATTATTTTTGTTTTAATTACTGCCATCTATCGCAATTTAAGTAAACTGCTTAATGAAGGCAAGCAAGCAACTTCATTAGGTGACATGATGGTTCACCGAATAAAAACGCTAGATGACGCGGGTGCGCCGTAACTGCTGTATTGGAAAAATGATTTTGTAATATTAGATTTTACTTCTTTGTAACAAAGCTTAGTCTTGTTTAACGTAAAAAGTTCAGTTCATGATCATAAAAGCTAAAAATAGCAAGCTTTTTCTCTTTTCTTCATATAAAGTAGCCAATAAGTTAGACAAAACAAGCGCTTGTTCCACGGAACAGGCGGAACAATGTAGGCAAATTGTTACGACATGGCTGTTATTTTCTGTAACAGGTTGTTGGCACTGTTATTTTAGTGTATTAGGAACAGTTGTAACAGGTAGGCAATTTACCCTGTTACAACCCATGTCTAATATCGAGAGACCCGCGGTTTTACTACCAGTCTCAGGGCCGTGAGCGTCCGCTGAAGCTGGTTTTAAACCCGAAGGTTGTGGTCGAGGGGTCAGAAGTGCCGGGAGCGTCAGCTTCTGAATTCCTCAGTCCCTACTTGCTTACTTTAAACATTGACTTCGGCAGGTATATTAAGAAATGTGCAAAAATCTTAACACCGCAATGTAGAAAGGAGCGGTCAGTAGCGCAGCGCCATCTATTGACGGGGGGGGGGGACGGAAGTAGTATCTTCGTTACACTAGTATATTATAGAATTTTGGTTTGACAATCAGAAAACATGTGGCCGGACAACAATGAAATGTCTATTGTGTATCATTTTACTGTACCTGAAAAGTTAAAAAAATTAAAAAGCTAGCATAAAATAAATAATAGACTCTTTGACTTTCCATAAGCATGTAAAAATTCACATATTTTACAATCCCCGCAAGAATCGGAGCATTGAAAATGAACCCAAAAATTTACGAAAAACCAAAATCAAAACAAATGCAAAATCCTATTATATTTTTAAAGTTACCTAGGTAGTACCTATTTATTTTTACGATTGTGATACTCGGCTTAGAAGCTACATCACTTTTCATGTACGGAAACACCCGTTTTTCTACAATTCCAAATCTAAAGGGACCACAGGTCACAATTATTAACCGATTTTCAAAAGTTTTTAGCCATTTTGTAGCCAAACTAATATCCTAGGACCCATTTTTTATTTTTTTCAACCCTCTACATCATGCACTGATAACACCATCAATACAATCCATATATCTGATGACATAGTAAATAAACACCTTAAAAGTTGTAACCCTCATAAAGGGCCCGGTAGTGATGGCATTCATCCTATCTTTATCATAAAATGTGCTGACTCCTTGACCCGACCACTGCGAATTATATTTGACAGATCTATTAACGAGAGTGTTTTTCCAACAAAATGGAAGGAAGCTATGATTATACCAATTCATAAAAAGGGAAGTAAAAGTAATGTACGGTCTTACACCGCACATTTTTACCACCGATGTTACTGACCGAGTGAGCATCGGTACGTCTAATTTAGGTCGCGCGTCAGCACTTTAAGTTTACCTTTTTGATGTAATTATTTAATTTACGAGATTATTATCGGCTACGGTCGAGATAAGACCCATCTACTTTAAACTACAACTTAACTAGCAACTAACTAACTTTAACGCAATAAAGGTGTAAAGTGACGGATTTCTTTCCTTTATCTTCACATCTGAAACAACTTCAAGCCAGCAACTAACTAAGAAACTTTACAACTACAACTTTCAACATCATTCTGTACGGAGTCCGTGGTCAACTAAGCGGACCTCCTACATTTTTGGTCCTTCGAGAAACAAAGGGTACGTTTTATTTTTCTTTATCTTTGCACGGTAGCGAATCGGTTTGCCTGGCCTCCCACCAGCGGGTCTCACCAGGTGAATTGAGACGAGAGCGCACATATCGTGTGAGGAGAGAGAGAATATAGCGTACCGAACTAGCGACCACTCCAGGATACTGCATCACTCCGCCGTCAACTACGCTGAGCTGCAAGTCTTGGATGTAGGAGGTCCGCTTAGTTGACCACGGACTCCGTACAGAATGATGTTGAAAGTTGTAGTTGTAAAGTTTCTTAGTTAGTTGCTGGCTTGAAGTTGTTTCAGATGTGAAGATAAAGGAAAGAAATCCGTCACTTTACACCTTTATTGCGTTAAAGTTAGTTAGTTGCTAGTTAAGTTGTAGTTTAAAGTAGATGGGTCTTATCTCGACCGTAGCCGATAATAATCTCGTAAATTAAATAATTACATCAAAAAGGTAAAGGTGTACGGTCTTACACCGCACATTTTTACCACCGATGTTACTGACCGAGTGAGCATCGGTACGTCTAATTTAGGTCGCGCGTCA
This sequence comes from Agriphila straminella, assembly GCA_950108535.1. Classification (NCBI taxonomy): domain Eukaryota; kingdom Metazoa; phylum Arthropoda; class Insecta; order Lepidoptera; family Crambidae; genus Agriphila; species Agriphila straminella. The sequence goes on along the minus strand of OX467309.1, from coordinate 13,300,064 downwards.
GCACTTTAAGTTTACCTTTTTGATGTAATTATTTAATTTACGAGATTATTATCGGCTACGGTCGAGATAAGACCCATCTACTTTAAACTACAACTTAACTAGCAACTAACTAACTTTAACGCAATAAAGGTGTAAAGTGACGGATTTCTTTCCTTTATCTTCACATCTGAAACAACTTCAAGCCAGCAACTAACTAAGAAACTTTACAACTACAACTTTCAACATCATTCTGTACGGAGTCCGTGGTCAACTAAGCGGACCTCCTACAGTAATGTTGAAAATTATCGTGGAATATCTATACTTAACATATTTAGTAAAATTTTAGAAAAAATTGTCTACAATAGTATATACTCATTAATACATAACAGTGTCCCTAACAATCAGCATGGCTTTTTGAGAGGTCGTTCGACTTTGACTAACTTAGCTTGTTTTACTGCGGACATCCTGACTGGTATAGAGAAGGGCGGCCAGATTGACGTGATCTACACCGATTTTGAGAAAGCTTTCGATCGGGTGGATCACGTCATTCTGTTGCACAAACTTCAGACACTTGGTATTCGTGGTGACTTGTTTCGGTGGTTAAAATCTTATCTTGAAAATAGGTCTCAGGTTGTGGTTTTGGGTGGTTACAGGTCTGACTTCACTAGTGTCCTATCCGGAGTGCCTCAGGGCTCTCATCTGGGACCACTGCTTTACGTGGCTTTTCTCCATGACATTGGTGTTTGCTTCCATCATTCCAAGTTTTTGATGTATGCCGATGACAAAAAGGTGTATATGAAAATAAATAATATCTCAGACTGTCTAAATCTCCAAGATGATCTCAACCGCTTAAGCGAATTTTATAGCTCGAACAGAATATCCATAAACACCGATAAGTGTCAACAAATAACATTTACTAGGAAGCACAAACCAGTAATCTTTCACTATAAGTTTGAAGGGAAAGCCTTGGAGCGCGTTAGCGCTATACGTGATCTAGGAATAATTCTTGATACTAAAATGTCGTTTAATGAACATTTTGACTGCATAGTTAACAAAGCATATAAAACACTGGGCTTTGTTCTACGTACTTGTCAACCTTTACAAGATATAAACAGTGTCATGGCAGTCTATTGCGCTTACGTACGCAGTATACTTGAGTACGGCAGCTGTATTTGGTCACCTTTATATGAATGTCATAAGTCACGCATTGAAAACATTCAGAAGATCTTAATCCGACATTTAAATTATCGAACTAAAGGTAGATATGGAGATTATAGTGCTAGCTGCCGGCGATATAAACTTATGTCACTTGAGGAGCGTCGTTTGCTGCTCGATATGTCTTTCCTGTACGACATTGTTAACAGTAAGATAGATTGCCCCGACCTGGTCTCAACCGTTTGTTACAGTGCTCCTCGTCGTCGAACCCGACATACGAAAATGCTATGCGCTCCTGCCTATCATACAAAATATGCTCGTAATCATTTCCTTGCTCGTGCAATGAACAGTTATAACAATCAATTTGATAGTATAGATCCCTTTAAAATGTCGAAGTGTAGTTTTAAAAACGCAGTAAAAAAGAAAATAATAGAAATTTAAAATTTATTGTATCTTTAGATTTATGTATTTACAATAATTGTAGTCACAGCTGCCTAACTAATTGAACTATTTGAAATGCCTATGATCCATTTTTATTGATTTTTGTTTCTGTAATTGTTGCCAAGCAACAATTTCTGTCAATTTACTTAACGAATGCAATTAATTGAATCTTACAAGAAAATAATGTTCTGGTATTTGTAACGATATCTGTAACATCCATTTTGTAATAATGATATAAATTTGTTATAGCTATGGAAACCTATAATTGGCTTATTTAAGACTTATATGTAATTACTCAATCTGTACCTAATATAGCTGTTGGTTTTCTGAATAAATCATAAATAAAAATAAAGTCAGTTTTTTTCCGAAATATTTACAATTTAGTAAACAAACACCCCCCAAAAACCCTAATTTACCCGAATTTTGCATAATTCTAAAAATAGTTACCAGTAGATTTTCAAAACTCAAACGTTGACACGTGTCTCGATAAATTCCTCAACTTTTGGTACTATTCCCATCTCGATTCTCCCAAAATCCTCGGAGATATGGCCAAAAATACGTTTTAGACGATTTGCATCTGATAACCATTTTCAATGGTAAAAAATGCTAAACAGGCTACCTACCTCGTATTCTATTTTACAACTAGCAACAACAAATCTTTGTTCTATCATTAATCATAAGAGTGGCAAATAGTAGCCTCATTTTACAGTAATTTACTAATTTAATAATCAATCAATCTTACTCAATGTAGTCAGATGCCAGCCTTCGGGCGGTTGTATTGTTAGCATTTCACAGCTTATCTGTGTTCCATTTTGAGGTTATCAATCTATATAGGGCTTGGCCAACCTAGTTCATGAATCTAGTAAATCCACAAATGTTATCTAGGTAAATTTATCATCGTATAACATAATGTCAAGATTTTAACAATTTTCAATATCAAATCAAGGTATGGTACGGAGATATAGTGTCATGTAGTACCTACCGATTTTGTTTGTATTTTAGGTGGAGTAGGTATGTAGAAAAGAAGGGATTATATTCTAAGTAAGGTAATTAACTACATACTACAAGGCAAATTAACTACGGCTTTATAGAAGTCGTTGAAACGACTTGTTGTTGAAACAAAGATATCAAAAACCACAAGAGTCGCGCCGAAATTTTAAAACAGTAATTTATAGAAATTTATGTTCTTACGGGTACAGTAATATAATAATATAAGAATTTATAAATATGAAAATTTTTGAGAGAAATGCATTTGGTTAAGATTATTGACCCGCATGGCTCTTTTATTCCATAACTCTACCTATCTCTTTCCATCGTACAGCAAAGAAGCTTGTAAAAACCACTTCGATTGGTAAGTACATTTTCCATTAGTAACATACCCACTAATATTATATTATATTAAGGCTCCGTAGCGGTTATGCCGCTGACTGCCGCTCTCTCGCTCGCACATTTCATGTGTTCTCAAGATTTTTTAAATCTGAGTGCGTAAATAAAAAAATCTCGGCCACTTTTCGCAATATAAGATTGCGGTCATTTTAACACATATTTCAGTTTCGAGTTGCTGAACTACAAAAAGTTATCGTGTTTGCCAGTTTAAATAACTGTTAGAAACGATAACTTTTTGTACTACGGGTTCTTAATGTCATTTATTTATATTTAACAACTTACCTCGACCGCCTCGTTGTTGGATCTTTCATAACCATTACTTCTGTGATTTCGCCGAATTTACTAAAATAGTCTCGAAGGCTTTCTGAAAAGAAAAGAAAGCTTTCATTAGTTTCATTGTCAAGTAAAAAATAATAACGCTCATTATAACAGAATAAATTAAATTTGGCATTTACATTGACGCGCAATAGCTCGCACAAAATACCGAATGTTGAAATTGATTTTTTTTCCTGTCTTATTTGTGTTTTCCAGGCTGGCAGTATGTTACTATTTTGGTACATAATAGCACTATCTTATAAATCAAAGAAATAATTGGTCAAGAAATTGAATGGAACATAACTGGAAACCTGTAAAACTGACTCAGTTGATCAAATTTCTTCATGCAAGACAATTTAGTGATAGTTACTCTAATGTCGTAAATGTACGTGTAACCATTTAAAAAGCGAGAATGATATATATTCTTTATTGCACTTGTAACATAATTACACAGGTAAATATAAAAGTTGTTTACAAAGGTGGGCTTATCTCTAAAAGAGATCTCTTCCAGCCAACCCAGCATTGTTTGAGATTTTTAAGTAAGCAGGTAATAGAAAGTGCATAGTAAGATGGAGATAAGTGAAATCCTAAATAAAACTTAATCTAGATCATTTTATACACATACATATACTTATAAATACACTTTATAGTAGGTATAAACTTAACATAATTAAATAAATATAAATATGAATAAATACATACATACATACATAACATAATACATATACATAAAAGAATATATATACCTATGTAATATAAATATATAAAACTGGTTGTATAAACTATCTCGTGAATCATGAATGAGACAATTGTGATAGAAAGTGAGCTTTGACTTTTGATTTGAAAGTTATGATGTTCTGGCAATTCTGGTCCCAATGTGGTGGCAATGATACTCAATATTCAATACTCAATACTCAATTCTTTATTTGCAACCATAATGTTACAGAGGATGGTACATTTTTATAATTAAGAGCATTATGGACCCTGTCGGGCACGCAAAAGTGTAATAAGAGAGAGGAAACGCTTAATATAAAAGAAAGCTACATAATTATACAAAATTAAATCAAATTAACAAAATAAAGTTGTGTAGATTAAAATGTTAGACAAGACGTTTTGAATTATTATTGTATGTATTTATTAATTATTTGCTGGTGTTATCAGTCAAATATTCATTTATGCTATAATAACATTTAGATAGTAAATATTTTTTCAATATGTTAATGAATATGGGGTATTTATTTTCGTTAATTATTGATTCTGGCAATTTATTATATATTTTTATTGAAGAGTGAAATGTACTTTTAGATGTTAGTTTAAGCCTGGAACTGGGAATTATTAATTTGTTTTTGTACCGTGTTGGATATTTAGAAGGTATGTCTTGACGTTTAATATAAAATTCCATATGTTTGCGTACAAACTTACAAACTTCCAAAATATATAAGCATGGCAAGGGAAGTATCTGATATTTTTGAAAATATGGTTTACAGCTCTCTGTCTCTTCGATGTTGGCTATGATACGATACGATGATAGGAATGTAATAATATGTGTATCATTAAAACTTTTTCGAATGGTAAGTCAAACCGTATCCCAAAAGCAATTTTAAAGTTTCACTAACTGTAATAATTATAATAGTTTACTAGGTACCACAAAATTACATAAACAAAATGACTGTACATTATTTGAATACAATAACCATTATTGTGTCCAAATAATAATGAAACCTTAATTTGTTGCACGTTCGAAGTAATAAATGCAATTCTTATCGAATTTATTACTACAAACTGTGCGAAGGGTGATATTTTTCTAAGCTACATAAGACGTTACGTATCGACAAAGAGGCAAAAGAACGTTAGTGGTACGCTCAACACTTCCGCACAATAGAAGGGTCTCGTTGCCGAAGCCTTTTTCGATTCGCAGTTCATAAAAGCAAGGCGATAAGACTCGTTCGACCAAATTACTGAAGTCGCCTTCGTTCGAATTTTGAACTTCGTTTGAGTATTGAACCTCCGGCCCTCTAGCATATCAGTCGTCAATCGTCATTAATTTAAAAGAATTTCTTAAAAATGACGTGTAGAATACATACATATTTTTTTCAACATTGTTTATTATATTGTATACAAGTGTTACGAAGCATGCTCTAAATGTTACGAAGGTGTGGAGTTTATATTTATTGTGCCTAATATGTGTATTTAATAGTGTTTAAAAGTGCTTTAATGAAACACAGTTATCAGTCTTTATCACAGGAAGTGCCATATAAATATACAACGTGTTACAAAATAACCCCTAATGTCGAATATGGTAGATAGGGACCATCAACCTGAACAACTTTTACTAAGGGACCAACTCTGAAATCGCGAAAAAAAATCTGCTGTTTGATACATTTTGATATTTTCGCTATTAATTTTTGTATGAAACAGCTGTATTTTTTCGCGATTTCAGAGATGGTCCCGTAGTAAAAATTATTCAGTTTGATGGTCCCTATCTACCATATTCGACATTAGGGGTTATTTTGTAATACGATGTATATTTTTTTCAATTTAATAGTCGCTAAGTAAAATCCTTCTCATATCTTATTTTATGTCTGAAATATATGCAAGGAGCATCGGATTTGTTTGGCATGCCGCAGAATGACTCACTAATGGATAGGGTGGCTCCCTCTATAATGAACGCGCCGGTTCGAGTCCGTGTTTTTAGGCTTGTTTTACATAATTTCCGGTCACTGACCGCTGCCTTATTTTCATTAATTTTAATGATATCCAAATAAATTAACGCAATCAATTTAGGTTAATATTTTGATGGGTATCATTGTGAAGCTTGTTCCTGATTCTGTTTTTAATATCCTGTCGAAACGAGTATCTATTATTTTATATTTCATTTAATAAATAATAAACTATTTAGGAGGACAAGACACACTTTGCGTTGCTTAGCCATCAGAGTAAGTAAAATAAGTTAAAAACTATTTCAATAATGGCAACGTTGATAACATCTTTACGACCAATGAAGTTTTAATTAAATTTTCACACAGTAATCGAACATAATATATAGAATAACAGGAGCTTCACTTTTTTAATAGTGTAGCTGAGAAGAATGAAGAGAGTCCCTACTAAATGGTCCTACTAATTATTTTTTAAAAACTTCATAATGAAAGCATAACCGTACCTTTATAAAAACATAAAACATGCTTACATAAACTCATGTTAAGATTGAAATGAGAATCTTAAGTTAAAAACAGCAGTTTACCTACAGAATTAAAGTGATATTTTACAATACGGCAAGTTGCTCACCCCATAAACTTGCGATTAATACTAATTAAGAACAAACAGGCCAATCTCGAGAGGCTTATAGAGGGATACATTCCAATTTAAACTTGCCTTCAATCTACAGTAGGGCGGTTCTAAAACCAAATGTTGGTACATGCTTTTAAAGTCGGTTTTCGACTTGTTACTGCGAACTTTTCTAATCTGACCGCGAGCCGGCCTGCCTGCACTTCGAACCGGTAATGAAAAGTAACGATTGCATTCTGAATTCACCATTAATCAGCCCCAACAGCCTTTGGATCTTTAAGGTTTTATGGACTTGTGGAATAGAGTGTCATTTGGAAGTTAATCAGTCAATTCTTTACCAATCCATTCTTTAGAGAATTAATTTAGTTATAGATTTATAATTTGTCACAATTATGGTAAGACTATTATACCTAGCTGTTCATTCATACTGGCATGCACAAATAGTTATCAAAGCATGCCTTCATTATCAATAACTAAGTGTTACAAAAGTGTAGAGTTTATATTTATTGTGCAAATGTATTTAATAATGTTTTTAAAAAAATGTGCTTTAAGGAAACACCGTTATCAGTCTTTATTGCAGGAAGTGTCATTTAAATATACAACGTTTAAATATACAATTTAAACTACAAAATTAAAACTACAAAATAAAAAATTAAAACATATGCGTCGAATCGAGAACCCCCTTCTTAATATTAGTTGATCATAAAATTAAAAACATTGCAATACAAAAATCAATCCAAACTTATTATGGTATAAATAATAACATAACAACACAGAATAGATAATAATGATAACAAAACAGGATACATGTGGGAAAATAATTAAAGAGCAATCACAGCCAAAGACAATTTGCTAAACTAGCAAAAACAACCCTTGTTATTTCGCTCCTACAGGATGTATATTTTATTTAGATGACGCCTACGAGGCAATACTGCGAAGGACACCGCGGGTGTATTCGGCACAGTTGTTCAACCACCATAAAATTAGCATTTGGCTGCCGAGTAGCATTTTCATCCGGACACAAGTTGTGGAGCCGCACTGAGGTACAGCCGCACTGATAGACACTCCCGTCCACCCGATTCTGACCCCTAAAACTAAGGCAGTAAGACCACACTACTTAACCGCGAAGTGTGGCTGTTTGTACCTGATTTATTCGGCCGCACTTTTCAAGGAATGAGGATTGAAGATTTTGTTCGTCTAAAGTGAACGCCGAGGATTTTGTGCCTTAGTCAGAAATTTAATTTTCTTAGGTCCCTTGTTGTTCACTGAACCAAAACAACAAAGATATATTTGGTCGTATATTTTCTTTTAATATTCATAAAATAGACTTCAAAGTTAATTTTTTTTTCAATGCAAAACCGACGTCAGAAACAATATTGAGTCGCATAGAATTAATTATGTCATATTATTATAACGCTGCAAAAATATAAGGTCTCGTCTCTGCATTAATTTAATGACGGGTTACGTATGTTGCAATAATAATTATAATATTGTGTTGGGGGGTGGGAGGGAAGCCGACGCAGCACTGCTCAACCACCATTAAATTGGAACTTGCCACACTTCCTGAACTAGCTACCATCTACTGAATTATACTTGCCGTCATTACACACGAAGCTTAATTTTAATCAAAATGTCCTCAGGTGCACGTGTTCCTAGATAGTTACACTAAAGTGGATTTATCGATCGCTAACGTCTTCGTATGATTGTTTTACATTGAAAATATCAAAATATTCTCGAATACCATTTGATTTTCATGTATAACTAAACAAATAAAAGATCTCGGTTTTGTCAATAACACAATGTACTTTTGTGACTTAAAAATCATTCCGTCATTATGACAAAAAAGATGGAATTATTTTAAATGAAATAAAATACAAAGTATTACTTACTATCATCATGTCACTTCCACTGCACCCATAACTCCCAAAATCAATTTAGTAAATAAAGCGCCAAAATCATTAATATCTTTCTGGTCCTTCCAGTAATTGTTCTTCCAACAATAATTACGGGAATTCTAAAACAACTTGGAATTCAAATACTCCCTAATTGGCAGTTTTAATCTACTAACTTTCGTACGGAATTCGACAGGAGTGAGCCAACAACTTGTCGTGGTTTGGTGCCGAAACGAATCAAAACCGTCTAACTGGAAATTTATAAATTTATTTCACGGAATTATAATGATTGGAGTGTATAATTTTGTTGGTTCTCTTGGGTGTCTTATTGTTTTAATTGAACAGCTAAATGGAGTTTATTGTAGAATAAATTGAAAACATAAACATCTAACGGTAAAGTTTTGACGACGCTCGTGGTCGAGTGACTATCAAGTCAAGTCAGCCTGCCTAGCATGACCGATTTATATCGCATGATATAGCATTTTATCGACACTCAACTGTCAAACTCCTTTGTTTTTGACAGTTAAACGTGATAAAACGCTATATCACGAGATATAAATCTGTCATGTTAGGCAGGCTGGTATTGTTATAATATTGTCCTTGGTATGAATTAAGGCCAGTATATTAAAAAACTCTGTCTCTGTCTTTTGCTTTACGTGTGAAGAGTAATGAAAATAACCTCACTTTTTAGTTTTTCAATGTTTTTGTTGTTATTTTGAGCATAAAGACACTTTTTGAAAAAGTTACCGTTGAATATTCTTCTATATGTCATCACCTATTTTTCTATATCATCATCATCATATCAGCCGCACGACACCCACTGCTGGGTATAGGCCTCCCCTAAGGATCTCCACGACGATCGGTCCTGCGCTGCCCGCATCCAGCGGCTTCCCGCGACCTTCACCAGATCGTTGGCCCACCTTGTCGGGGGCCTACCCACGGAGCACCGTCCTGTGCGGCGCTCCGTTTTCTATATATTTTTCGTGAACAAGAGATTGATAAACTTTAAGTATTATCCAAAAATATAAAAATAATGAAAATTTTCTTTGTCTTTGCATATTTTTTTAGTCGAGTGAAGATAAGAATATCGTATTTTTAACCGTAAAATAATCAAGATCGTTAATGAAACTTCAACATATATTTTTATATGCTCAAAATAAAGAATATTGATTGTTTATCGTTGAATCAAACATAAGCCAAATTTGATAATTTGGAATATACTGGCCTTAAATGATTTCATTTATTTTCGGCTCTAAGTGGTTACGATTTAATAGTGCATGTTTGTGTAAATATTACGAATAAATGCTTTTCTTCTTTTTTTAACACCATTGGGCATCGAACCCCTGCTTGAGGTAGGGCGCCCGGTATCAAGGTCTCTACCTTCTAAAAGACTACAGGATTTGACACGACTAAAGACCAAGAAGAAAACCTGTTTTAAATAGAAAACTACTGTTGAGATTGTTAAAAGTTTATGATCTATAATATTTTAGCTTTACAGCTGTTGCGCGAGTTACGGTAAACGTTAGTGCTCCTTCAAGCATTTCTTATTTTGATAAGGTAAACAGGACCTTATTTTGTGCATATAAGTGAAACTTTATCTTATTACGCGCTTCATTTGTTTCGCTTTAGGTACCTTTATAGAGGTTGGTAACATATGGACTAGGCCACAGCGATCAACCACCATAAAATTGGAAACTGGTCGGATGCCGGCCAGAATTTGCTCGAATTGTAAGAACTTAAGAGCTAATTAGATCATCCTAAATATCGGACCCGATATGAAGTCGCTCCTAAATTCAGAGCAGTGTAATTGCATTCAGGAAGCTAGGATCCGATCTAGGATCCTAGTTAGGATAGAAATTGTCTCCGACATAACGGATGCTAAATCGGAAGCACTTAGGACGGTGTAATCGCATTCAGGACGCTCGGCTCCGACACAGTAGTACCACAGCATAAAGAGTACAGTCAGTCAACGCCTTTTATGTTGGCGAAAAAAAATCCGCCGCGCCGTTCGTCTAGATAGACAGTTGGCGCAACGACTAAAAGTATATAAGGGTTGTCACTCTGTGATTTGCTTTTTTTTTACCTACATCAATGTGAGTGCTGTGGGCAGATCACATTCGGCTATGAGCGAAATGAGGTGGGATGAGCTAAGAGAGGGACTTACTTGGATGGAACATGAGCTGGCAGCGTGACGAAGCCACGATACAGATCGCGGCTGGAGTTGAGCTGATGAAAATCCCTGGTTTCTTCTGACCAAGGTCTCGTTAGGTTTTGAGCAGACACACACTTTTCACCCACTGAACTTAATGTCTGAGCTGAATACACTTAATAACTGTTTAATTACCGGCCGGTTAACTATCAAATGAGAAGATTCTAGCTGGTTTTGAGCACGACGCAGTGTTCACGTTTTAAGTGCAACTCGCTACTCTGACTTGCTACTTTGCAAGTTCAATTCGCTACTGCTGTACCGCTACGTTGCAACTGCGCGCGGGCCGTTCGTTCGCGAGCCCGAGCGAACGAGTGAGTGAGTAAGAGACATCGTCGCGACGTTGGCGCGAACATCCTGGGGGGCCCGAGGTAGACCCTCTTCTTGAGCTGAATCCAAAGGCAACCTGGCTATCTTGAGCACAGGTCTGCGCAGATGTCCATGGGCTGTGTCCAGATCCACAACTCGGATCATTCCATCCTTGCCAGGTATTGTGCGGGTAATTCGACCCAGTTTCCATTGAAGCGGTGGCAGGTCATCTTCTTTGATGAGTACGAGTTCGCCGACTTGAGGAGGTGAGGAGGGAGAGAGCCATTTGGAGCGGGTTTGAAGGGTATGGAGGTAGGACTTGGTCCACAGTGTCCAAAAGCGTTGAGAAAGAGCTTGTATGAGCTGAAAACGTTTATGAGCGGATAATGGCCTGTCGTCAAAGGACGGCTCAGGCAGAGCAGTGAGCGGACGGCCAATAATAAAATGACCGGCAGTTAAGGGTTCAAAGTCCGAGGGGTCGGACGAAAGTGGGCAGAGGGGTCGAGAGTTGAGTACAGCTTCGATACGTGCCAAAAGTGTGCTGAATTCTTCAAAGGTGAAGTGTTGCTCACCAACTACGCGATAAAGCAACTGTTTCGTAGATTTGACATTAATTTCATGTAAAGCACCGAACCAGGGCCCCTTGGGCGGGTTCAGCAACCAGGTTATGTGCTGATTGGCAAGTCTGTGTGTGATTGCATCATTATTCGCAGCGAGGAAGTTCTGAACTTCAATGAGATGATTTCTAGCGCCTACATAATTTGTGCCGCAATCTGATCTAATTAAAACCGGAGTACCGCGCCGCGAGATAAACCGTTGTAACGCCGCAAGAAAGGCTTCCGTTGTAAGAGCAGAAACGGCCTCCAAATGAACGGCCTTCGTTGAGAGACAAACAAATATACAAAAGTACGCCTTCAAAAGCTTAGCGTTCCGTAACGTGCTAGATTTTACGAGAAATGGGCCGGCAAAATCAGTCGTGACTTGGCTAAATATCGGTTGTGGGTTGACCCTGTCGGCTGGAAGGTCACCCATGTACGGGGCTGTAGGTTGAGCGCGGCATCGGAAACACCTAATACACTTAAACACACGGTGCCGGACCACACGGCGAGCGGATAGTATCCAGAATTGCTGGCGTAAAATAGCGTGTAAAGTGTCTGCGCCAGGATGGCAGTGTATTTTGTGATAGTGGTCAATGATAAGGTCTACGAGTGGGCTAGAGCTGGGCAGAATGAGTGGATGTTGAGCATCGTACCTAATTGACGCATGCGAGAGGCGACCACCGACTCTCAAGAGACCGTCTTTCAAGAATGGTGAGAGACGCTGGAGTCGGTTGGTACAAAGCTTATTAGTTCGAAGACGATTGAGGTCCTCTGAAAACTCGTTCTGCTGAACGGAGCGGACCCAAAATAACAGAGCGTCCCTACGCTCACTAGCTGTCAAGGGACCAGAGCGGCGTACGTCTGGAGTGTGTTGAGAATTAAATATAAAGCGCTTGATGCAAGCCGTCACTCCGACGAGCTTGTCAAGAGAGCTGAAGCGAGTAAGCAGCTCATGATCCAAATCAGGGACCGCTATATGAGCAGGCACCTTTTGTGGCTTGAGGCCTGGTAAAGCGTGATGACCTAAAGCGATTGGCATCTTGGGCCAGGTGTGAGGAGGCTCCTTGAGCCAGGTGGGAGACCACCAGAGGTCATGAGTTGAAAGAGCGTGGGCTGACATTCCCCTGCTTGCGCAGTCTGCAGGGTTGAGGTTCGTGGGAACATGTCTCCACGTGGAGCTGGTCGGACTGGATTTTATTTTAGCCACTCGATTGGCCTCGAATGTCTGGAGCCGATGAGGGGGCGTGTTGAGCCACGCTAAAACTATTGTGCTGTCTGACCAACAGGTATGTTGGTTTATAGTGATGTGAGCTGACAATTCAGCTGACACTCGAGTCATGAGCTGTGATAAAAGAGCTGCAGCTGATAGCTCCAGTTTTGGGATTGTGAGTTTATTTTTGATAGGAGCGACCTTTGACTTGGCAATGACCAGATGTACATTGACCTGTCCATTGGCATTGAGCTCATGAAGGTAAATGACAGCGCCAAAACCGGCTTCTGATGCGTCCGCGAACCCGTGAAGCGAGTAAGTGGACGTGGGTTTATATTTGCAAATGAGCCGAGGTAAGCGTAGACTTGAGAGTTGAGGAAGATCTTGTGAGATGTGCTGCCACTCTGTTTGAACTTCATCAGGGGTAGGCTCGTCCCATCCCAGTTTCATAAGCCATAACTTCTGCAATAGAAGCTTTGCGCGGAAGATGACTGGGGTAACCCAGCCATTAGGGTCATAAAGCGATGCTACTGTGCTGAGAATGGAGCGCTTGGTAACTTGGGTGAGTGAGGGGAGAGAGATGCGATACGTGAACTCATCTATTTTAGGAATCCATTGTATACCTAAAACTTTAATGGAATTCGATTCTGGGCTGAGGTCAAAGTCTTTAGGCATGTCGCATTGGTCATCCGGGAACCGTTCAAGGAGCTGGGGAGAGTTTGAGGTCCATTTACTGAGCTGAAAGCCATCTAGGGCCAGTAAGTTTATCAACTCGGTTTGGAGTGCCTGAGCAGACTCCACAGAGTCATGACCACAGAGTATATCATCGACGAAAATTGAACGTCGTATAATGTGAGCAGCTTGCGGGTAGCGATGACCTTCGTCATCAGCTAATTGCAGCAGAGTGCGAATGGCATGGTACGGGCTAGACCGTAAACCATACGTGACCGTATTTAGCGCATATGTGAGCAGGGGCTGGTCAGGTGACGACCGCCAGAGAATGAGTTGATACTGTCTTTGATCTGGGTGGACGAGTATGTTTCTGAACATCATCCTGATGTCAGTACTGAAGACTACGGGATGTGTCCTGAAAGACATGATAATGTCAACAATATCTTGTTGGAGAGCTGGACCTGTGTGAAGGCAATCATTTAGGCTGACGCCATTTGAGCTTTTACTACTACCATCAAATACAGTGCGTAGTTTATCTGATCCCGCTTTGAAAATGCCATGATGGGGAATATAGAAGTGGGGCTTATTCGCAAAGGTACTTGGGTGACATGGTGACATGTGTCCCATGTTCAAATAATCATTCATGAAGTCTACATATTTTGAGCGGAGGGGTGGATTTGCCTGAAGCTTCCTTTCAAGATTGAGGAACCTACGTAATGCAATAGCATGAGTGTTGCCTAATGACGGCGCATCCGGTAGAAAGGGCAAAGTTACCATATAACGACCTGATGGGTCGCGAGTGGTTGTGGTGCGGAAAATTTCCTCGCATTGCTCTTGTAATGGGCTGGTTTGTATATGAGGTTGGGGTTCTTCTGACTCCCAAAACCTCTCAAGGCTCCTGCAAATTTCATTTGCAGAAACGTCGGATTCTGGCTGTGAGCTGATAATGTGAGCTGAGTTAGACTGGTTCGCCGGTGTTGTACATAGGTCCTGAATGGGCCCTATCAATGTGAAGTCAAAAATCGTGCCGAAGGCTATGGGCTTCCCCCGGCCCAACGAGACCTTAGTCCCGTCCAAAACTTGGCCGAGAACGTCGCAACCTAACAAGAGGTCAATCGGAGCTGGTGTATCGTATTCCTTATCTGCTAAAGGAATCGGTGGTTGCCCTTTCACCCTTGCAATGTGTGGGACCTTTTGCAATGGTAAATAGCCGGTAACGCTTTCCAAAATATGCGCTGTAGCTGTAATCGTAGGTGTGTCATGGTGTATAGGACGACATACTATTGTGATTGATGCTTTTGATTCCTGTGTGTGGTGGTTGCCCACTCCTGCGATTTTTAGTGATGTTGAGTTGAGCGGTAAATTTAAAATCCGAGCCATGCGCTGAGTTATAAGCGTTAGCATGCTACCACAATCTAACAAGGCTCGCGCTGTATGAAACTGGCCATGTACGTCTGCTATTTTTAGCGAGACGGTAGGCAATAAAATGGGCTGATTAGTGACGTGCTCGTCACATTGAGCAGAATTACAGTAATTATGATTTGCTATTGGAGCTGATATCGCAGAGTGGGCTTGTGATGTCTGTGTATGGGCTGAGTGTGTATGTACTTTGTGTGAGTGTGAGTGTGAGAGCTGATTTTCGTCGTCCTCGTTGTGTTCGGTTATTGCAGATAGTCATTGTTGACCACCTACACGTGACCTACTGGGCGAGCGTGAGTGACTAGATGGATTGTTAGGAGGTGGTGGTGCCACCTGTGAGGCGTGTGCCGATGAATGCTGGTACTCATGAGCTGGGCGCTGTCTGGGCTGATCTCTCAGATGTGGAGGTAGAAGATGCGCGGATGAATTGACTGGAGAAGGAGCACCGGGACGATGAAGGGATGTGTGGTGCCTATCGCTTCCACACTCTTTGCAAGCCCGCGTTGACCTGCATTCGTTTTCATAGTGGGGGCCTAGGCAGCGTCGGCAGCGGTTGCGAGCTTCAATGAAGTCCCAACGGCCTTGGATCGGTTGGTCGTTGTACCGTGGGCAGGCGATGAGCTTGTGCCCTCTTTCTCCGCAGAATGGGCAGGGCATATTATTGGAGGCAGGTTGGGCTGAAGGCTGAGCTGAATAAACAGGCCTGGGATGTGCTGAGTAAACGGGCCTGGGCTGAGCTGGGGCTGGGCTGCGGTAAAATGGCTGACTATCAACCGGGCCGGGCCGGGCCGGGCCAGGGCGGCCCGGGCCGGGTCGGGCCGGGCCAACAGGCCGAAACTGTTGGTACATGGGCTGTCGAGGCGGCCCTCGTGGAAAAGCAACGGGAGACTGCCTGCGATATGGGCCAGGCTGTGGCGAGGGCTGATTAACTTGTGAGGGACCTGGGCTGGACCACTCGGTCTCAACACAACGCGCGTGTTCTTCTAAAAATGCGATTAAATTTTTGAGAGTGGGCAGAGTCTGGCGCGATCCGTATTTGCGCTCGAAAAGGGTTCGGAGCTCACCCTTAAGTTTTCGCACCACTATTGACACGAAAACATAATCGCAGTCTTTCATGGGCAGATCTAGGTTGTTGAGCGCCGATTGAGCTGAAATGAGCGGAGTGAGAAATAACGTGCGGATATCTGAGCGGGCATGAATTTGTGGTAACCCCATAATGATGTCTACGAAGCGGTCGATGAGGACGCGGCGGTTCTCGTAGCGCCTGGTCAAGATCTCCATGGCTACGGCGAAGTTGTCACCAGTGAGCTGAAGGTGTGCGATCATACTGCGTGCCTCGCCTGATAGGCACGAGAGCAGGTAATGGAGCTTTACAGCATCCGAAATGTGAGTCATGTCATCTGTGAGGCTCCTGAAAATGGCGATAAATGACGGCCAGTCTTCAACCTTTGAGCTGAATTTGGGCAGCGCAATTTTGGGCAGAACGTTGGGAGTTGATGGCGTAGAACAAGCCTCTGAGGGAGCTGAGGTCACACTCACTTGTTTGAATGCGACGAGGATTTGGTCGTAGTCAATGAGCGCGTTTTCGTAATTTTTAGTGTACGTTGCCTCGGTTTCATCTGAGAGATCGTCATCGTCCAAGATCTCTAGGTAGATATTTTCGAGCTTGGACTTATGTTCTTCCAGCTTTGAGTAGCGAGCAGTGAAATCTGTAAAAGTGTATTTCTTGGTATCCTTGGCGAGCACTGCCGCGGCAATTTCCTTAAGCAAGGTAATTGCTTTAACTGCCTGACGGAAGATGGCAGCTTGGGATTTGGTAGGCATTGTTGTATTTTTTCTTAAAAAATAAAAATATATAAATATGTATATACTGAGCGGATGTAATTGAGCGGTCGGCAGCTTAGTGGCAGCAAACTTGCAACAAGTTGAAAGTGATGAGCAAAAAAAAAAAAAAATTTTTTTTTTTTTTAAAGAAAAAATATTTTTATGACACCCTGTATAATCTCTAATGTGCTGAAACTAGTTTATAATTACTATGTGTGAGACACCAAAACGAAATTAAAAAAAAAATGAGAAAAAATATTTGCCACACTGTATATCAGTTATACGATTGCCACCCTGTATTTAAATTAGTTAAGTATGCTAATTAACACCAATAATAAACAATGGAGAAGAAATAAAAAAAACAATAATAATGTGATCGAAATTACTAAAAAAAAAATATTTGGTGAACCCTTTTTCACGGCACTAAGTATACTTTAATTACGCAACTACTAAGTAAGTACGCTAAGCCTTCGAAATCTAATAAATAAACTACAATAATAATGTATGTGTTTACGTTGAATAAAAAACTAATGAGCTGAAATAGCAAACAACGTTAGCCGATGAGCGGAATATATACTTATAGTTAGGAAGGCCGGGCCGGGGCGGGCCGTACCGAACGAGTCGCGCGACACGGGAAGGCACTTGACTACAATACAATTACAATACAATACAAGAAGTGAATACAATACAATGTTGCGGTTGAAAATAATGCAATCACCACGTCTTTGCTTTGGACGAAATGAAAAATAGCTTTGTAAACAATTCCACACACTTAAAGAACGTTCGCTTTGTTACATATATTCAAGTTATAATTTTAAAATTACGAGCTGATAAATAATTGGGAATAAAGGGTTTTTGTTTTGTTTACAAATGCAATGAGTGCAATGAATGAATGAGAATTAACTTTGTCGCTAGACGTGACCTTGTAGGTAGGTATGTACGTTGGGGAACGATCTGGAATGTTCGAGAATGGGCCGAGTAGGTAGGTACTATCTACCTGCTTTATTTTACAAACAAATCATGTGTGATGATATGATTTTAAATGAGTAATGAGCTGAGTTTGTACTTCAATTTAAGTACGAAATGGGCATATAATTTGATACGAGACGAGAAGATTTTTTTTTTGAAGTGGGTAGTTTTTTGGAAAAAACTGGGTGTGGTTTTGGGTTTTGGGCTAGCGGACTGTAATTAATGAGAAAGGACTGGTTCAATTGATCGAATGATCAATAATTTAACGGCTCGAAGGAACAGAAAATGTGAGTGCTGTGGGCAGATCACATTCGGCTATGAGCGAAATGAGGTGGGATGAGCTAAGAGAGGGACTTACTTGGATGGAACATGAGCTGGCAGCGTGACGAAGCCACGATACAGATCGCGGCTGGAGTTGAGCTGATGAAAATCCCTGGTTTCTTCTGACCAAGGTCTCGTTAGGTTTTGAGCAGACACACACTTTTCACCCACTGAACTTAATGTCTGAGCTGAATACACTTAATAACTGTTTAATTACCGGCCGGTTAACTATCAAATGAGAAGATTCTAGCTGGTTTTGAGCACGACGCAGTGTTCACGTTTTAAGTGCAACTCGCTACTCTGACTTGCTACTTTGCAAGTTCAATTCGCTACTGCTGTACCGCTACGTTGCAACTGCGCGCGGGCCGTTCGTTCGCGAGCCCGAGCGAACGAGTGAGTGAGTAAGAGACATCGTCGCGACGTTGGCGCGAACAATCAATATAAAAAAACAAAAAAACCGACTTCAAAAAACCTGCCTCTAAAAAATAATATATAAATCATTAGCTATGCATTATCATTGTTATAATAAAACACGTCTATTAAAGTCGGGTGGGGCTGGAGTACCTACAACTTCCTTTTTTTATTCTAAAAGCCCCACCCGACTTCAATAGACGTGTTTTATTATAACAATGATATGATAATGCGTATCTAATGATTTATATATTATTTCTTGCTTTTTAGACGCAGGTTTTTTGAAGTCGGTTTTTTTGTTTTTTAAACAATTTTTATTTTTTTTATTTTTAGTGTAAGTACCTTCTGTATTAGGTAGTGTAGGTATATTATTTAGGTAGTAAAATCGGCTCAGCCAAACGTGAGATAATCGCGGAGAAACATACATACATATACAAACTGAATACCTCCTTTTTTTGAAGTCGGTTAAAAAGACTACACAAAGGTATCCCTTTCCCAACAAAAACAATCATCTAATTAGGTTCATAAATAACAAAGTCGTCAAGGTAGTTGATGTAAAGTCATAGTATTTTCGGGTTTACTTAAAAACTACTGAACCGATTTGAAAAAAAAATAAATGGGACCATCTCGCAAGAAAACTCAATCGAACAAAAAAAGAATCATCAAAATCAGTCCATAAATGTCGAAGATACGCGCGAATAACGATAAAGAAAAGTATACAATCGAATTGAGAACCTCCTCCTTTTGATGAAGTCGGTTAAAAACTAGTTCAGATTAGCGTTGAAAATGACACGTACCTACTACCTACCTAGTAGGTATATGTACCTCCTATTTACCTAGCTATGTATTTTTACGGCTACAAGAACATTCGTTTAACAACTGTATGATAGTAAAGCTGTGATATCGGATCCGACATTCAGGACGGTCTAATTGGCGACTGAATTTCTCGTCCTAAATCGGACACTAAATTCCGGATCCGAAATTCAGGAAGGTGTAATAAGCGCTTTACAATAATAATCCCGAAATAGACATCTACATTATCAGCTAGAAGTCAGAAGAGGTGTTTTTAAAAAGTATAAATGTTTTCAACGTTAAACCATTGTATATCTCATCAATAATAATCGTTATCTAACTAAAGTTAGAGAGAAGACAAAAATAATTTCATTTTCTATCTTTAATTTATAATAAAATACAAACAGATTACAGGCACCGATACAATAGCCATTTCGACTTTAACTGTGGTCATGGGGTTGAGTTTATAATTTTAGCAATTAAAAAAACTTAAGCACCGGCTGACAGTTCTGTGTTCATTTAAAAAAAAGCCATGTTGAATTTCCAGTAAAGGTAGAACAAAAACAATTGCAATAAGTAATTAAATTCAAATTTAAACGAGGAGCCTTTTAAGTTAGTACCACAAATCCCGTCCATTAATTGCACACCAATAAAGTGTTCTTAACTCAATCAATTCGGTACGTTAATGAATCAGTCAATCAAAATGTAAACGAAAACAGTCTGCAACGCATATTTTATCTTTAACAATCCTTGCCGTACCAATTAGCGTAAAACCTTCCGCACAAACTACAATCCAGTACTATAAATTTGGCACTTATACTGACGCAAATTTTCAGTTCTGTCAGCAAATAAAACCTGGCACGGTAATAGATTTGCGACCGACGACGACGGCACTAAATTGACATAGTGTAGAATTTTTCATTTTTGTAAAGTATTCAATTATGAGTTGTTCTGTTTTTGTTTGTGGCAGCGGAATCGTGTTCGCTTGAGTGCTGACGTTTTTTATATAAATTTTGCTGTAAAAATAATATGTTAAAAAAAACTTGATGAATGAAGAAATAATGTTTTAAAGTAAGGTACTTACCTAGGTAAGTACTAATTTGATAGTGCACCAGATACATTTTTATCAAAAATTAGCTTCCGCTGGCGACTTCGTCCACGTGGACATTCGAGAAAATCTATATAAGCTTTAACCAGGATAAAAATAAGTTTATTTTTTAATTTCATCAAAATCCGTTCAGCCGTTTTTACGTAATTACTTAGCTGCCTCGCGCGAGGCAGGACGTTTGCCGCACGCGACGGATCTCGCACGAGGCTGCTCGCTCGCAAAACTTAAGGGGCCATAATAGGAAAACATGTTTGCGCGGGCCATATCTTTATAGAGAAAACATAAAATTGTAACCACCAAAAACATACAACAAGCTAAAGAGATTATCTAGTAGTTACAAGTATTAAATTGCGGTTAAATCTCATAGATGATTGTAAAAAAAACAGAATATCATCAAAAGCGCTTGTCGCGGGTCATATTATTGGCGTAAATAATAGCGGAAACGTATTGAATTCTACATCAAAATACACTTTAACGTACTGTGCAGTTGCTCCAATAACTTTTTTTCAAGAAAGATAATTGTGCTAAAGATAATGATGAAAAAACAACGAAAAACATCGAAAAAGTGCAGAAGTGAGGTTATTTTCCATACTCTTTACACGTATAGAAAAAGACAGAGACAAATGATTTTGCATAACGGAGCCTTAACCTTTTATTTTCATGATACCGATATCTAAACGGTTACTATAGGATATTTTTTTCGTAAATAACACAGCATCTTTAACAAAAGGAAGACCATGAATTGACATTTTAATTTTAACTTTTCCGTATTGTATCGTGTCGTATGTGTTTTTTTTAAATCTCGAAAGATGCCCTGTTTAAAGATGTTTGTATAGATAAAAACCAGACCAGACAAAGTCCTGATGATTTGAAAAAAAAAACTAGAACTAAAACTAGACAAAAAGAGTTAAATATTTACATATTATATATTTTTTAACTCACTGAATGTTTATTTTTCAGCATACATACGTATTACCTCAATCGATACCTTTTCAGCTTTCAGCTTGAACTGAAATAATAAGCTAAATTATTCCGAATACAAAGTTGATAAAAGCAAAAAAAGGCTGCAATGATAAAGTGCTTCGGTTACTTAATGTGACGTTTAACGTTTATAGACTACTTTAAAATTGTGTCGTGCGTATAAAATCGCGCCGTAAATGTGTATTGCGGTTGGAACCCTGCCAACCACGTAGTGGAGGAGGAATCCGTGAATCTCTCACTCGTCCGAGATGATTTTACAATCGACACGTAAATACTGAATAATCAAATACTAGAGCCCAATACTCGCGAGCTTCGAGAGTTTGACGACCGTACTCGCGAATTCGTTTGCCAGGTATGGTATGCTTAAAGATTGTACATTGCCCTGCCAATTTCTTAATGGTATAGTACTTTGTTTTGAACGTTTTAGAAAACGTTAACATTATTCATAAAATCTTGATTCAAAATAAATTTAGTGTGAACTTACGTGGATAATTCAACAATGGGGTTGGTAAACTTTTCCAAAACTGTTGTGAATTATATGTTTTCTGGTAGCTTTTGGCTTTGGAGTCAGGAATAACAAATTGCGGAATTATATAATGCTTCATTTTAATTTAAATAAAAAAAAATATTTTTAATTTACAGCATAGTACAATAAATCACAATTACGGCTGTATGCATAGGTTATGCCTTTGCTCCAAAGACTTTCTATGTTGCTTATATTTTGCTTAAAACAAAAAAAAAACAAAGGTATGATTACTCTTTGTCACTGTCTGTCAAATCTGTCAATCAGATTTTTAAATCAGTAAATGCAAAAGAACTTCGTGCTCAGCCGTATGTTTGATATTTTATCGCGTAATAATATAAAAAAAATATATTTAGTTAACAAGGTAAAATAAAAAAATCATAATATTATTTTCTTTATTCTTCAAACTTGTGCTATCAAAAAAAAATATAAAACAATTCTCTTCGAAAAAGTTTACCAACCCCATTCATTATATAGGTTTTAAACTGATTAAGTAATGCAAACTTATACTTACGCATTTTTATTTTCAAGTTTCTAGATACAAGGAGTAACCGCTCTCCAAATTTTAAGGATGTGTTCAGTCCATGAAACTGAACAACTTTCTCCATGGAACATGTGTCGAAATACGCCAAAAAATTTTGGTCATCCCATACAAAACTGGTCACGCGATCTCTTTGTTTTGTATGAAAAGTATTTTTTTTTACGTATTTGACCCTATGTTTCTTAGAGAAAGTTGTTCAGTTTCATGGACTGAACACATTCTTAAAATTTGGAGAGTGGTTACACATACACCTTGTATATCTACTCATATTTGATGGTAAAATTGCTGCCTTTCTTTCGTTATTAAGATAATCTGGAAGTGATTTTTCCACGACGTTATGTAATCATATATTTTATTTTTTTTAACAGATTTACCTGCAGCTCTGAGTACGGACGTATTCATAGTGCCTACCCAAATGATCTCATTATTCGTCAACTCGAAACACTTATTAATCCAGACTCGCACTCGAAACAGTCGCAAAGAACCGCACATCAAAGTGATTACGAGCGAAAAACGCCACAAAACGTTGAGTGGAAACGTTGTAAAAATCACGACGTGTGAAGTATCATCGGGGACGTCTCGGTGGAGTGGCGATCGCTTGTTTTTCCCACTTCCCAAGAGCGGGCAGAGCTTTCGAGGGCCCTCCGATTTCAGCCCTGCAACCGGCTCTGTGTTTTATGAGGTCAAGTGGGTACCTCCACAAAAAAACACGCTCCGCGATAAATTACGCACTGACACATTCAGATTCGGCCATAATATACACGATCGCTGTATATTGTTTTGTGGGGTCATGCGGGTCGGTTGTGTTGTTTATATCCCCATAGCTTAGAGTAATTTATTATTTGGCTTTTATACGTATAGCTAGGAAATCATATCACACAGAGCTTTCAAGCCTTTAAATCTTTTATAATATTCATATTCCTAAACTATTAAATATTCAGGACAAAATAAAAAATGAACAGAACCGCTGACATTTCAAAAAGAAGTATAAAAACTGAGTAAAAGTTAACAGCAGCTGGTGTAATAAAGTGTAACAAAATAAAACAAAAATTGAACAAGTCTTTCAATGTTATACCTATTTAAATTCTCTTTTATAATCATCAAATACGAGTATCACTGACCCTTTTAATGCAAATAAACCCTTGTCTAAAATACAAACTATGAATACGAACCATAAAAAGCTATGAATATTTAAACATGAAACACAAACATGTGACACTTGACGCGAGTATACCACGAGTACCACGACAGAAGCATTATGCAAATATGGACTTAGCCTCAAAGTAATTAGTTGTACGTTAAGTCCTGGACGTGTCATCTGTGCTAACTCAATATCTGAACTAAGTAACAAGTTTCGATCAAAGATTGGACGTCGGAGTGACCCGTGACTGCATCGAACAACCCCAGATGGTGCTTTGGAGTATCAGACAAGTCTGAAGACAATTACCACTCTGCGAAGTTTGAAGGACTATTATTAAAACAGGAATCGAAATATATTTGCTGATACAGACACTTCTTTTTTTTGTTTTAAATCTTCCATGCTAATTTACACAAAATATGTCAAGTCTGAAGACATAACCACTCTGCGAAGTTTGGAGGACTATTATTGTTGAAACAGGAATCGAAATATATTTGCTGATACAGTCACTTCTTTTTTTTTGTTTTAAATCTTCCATGCTAATTTACACAAAATACTTATGACAAGTCTGAAGACATTACCACTCTGCGAAGTTTGGAGGACTACACCTTGTTGAAACAGGAATGGAAACATATTTGCTGGACAATGGCTCCTTTTTTTTAAGTCTTTCATGTTAATGTACTTATACAACTTAATGGCAATTGGCATATTAAATATTTTTGAGTCCTTTTTTCTCTTTCTAGGAGGGAATGTGCCTGTGCCCCAGTAATGGGGAAATGGCTGATGGTGATTATGCCGTTCTGTCACTTTGAAATTTTCTTAACACCCAGCTTAAGCTCTAAGTATGTAAAGAGATTTAGATTTCATTGTGTTCTAAACATAGTCAACTTTAAATATTTTGCATAAAAAAATTAGAAAGATTTTTTTTATTCAGTTTGTTTAGTATGTAGCAATAACTAACAGGTTTTAATTTTATTTTTTTAAGGCAGGCAAGCATTTGACCGAAGTAACCTTTCACTCGCGACTTGAAGGCCCCAGATTACCTATCGGGAAACATTTCTAGTACAACAAACTAAACAAACGAAACATCACATTCCTAAAACCATCCTAACCCTTCAAAACAGACATTATCACCGCAACCGCTAATATATCTACGTAACGCTACCACGTAAACATGTACATAACTCAGTAGGGAGGCGCATTATAAGCCGTCCCAACTTAATATTAGACCACAATGGCACAGTTCATTCATGTCACCAGGTGTAGAAGGCCTAAAGCTTCGAACACAAAATATAAAGTAAGCAGAAGATCCGTTTGGGACAAATCACAGCTTTCCGTGCACACACACAGACATTTCGTACAGGCAATCTTAGGTCATGTCAAGCTATATTCAGAAGCCTGAGTGTAAATGTTTAACTGTCCTAACGTTACTATCGCGTTTGAGTCAGGATTTTAATTCAAGAACATAATTACTAATTATTGTCATAGCATTAAGATCTATCACTTAAATTTTACCTCAACTCAAAGACGGGCCTCCATTTATAATAATTATGATGGTAGCGGCCATGGCAGAATAAAACCTTTCCAGTCCACATGACTGGCTCACGTCTACATCACGACCAATCAAATGTTGCGATGTGGTCCAACCACCAATCATGTAACACTTTATCGTGAAGAAGTCGTGAGCCATCCGTGGGAAGAGAATACCTGCTATCTATATAAATAAACGAAGAATAAGGCTGAGTTGCACCAGCTTACTTTAACGATAACAAGCTTGTTAAAGTACCGGTTAAGCACAAGTTAGCCAAAAAAGGAGCCAGCCAGCATGATGTCCTTTGACAAGTTTGACGTGACAAATAGGTAGCATTGTCATTTGACGATAACTTTAACTTTGCACAGCGTTTTGGTGCAACTTACCCTAAGTTTATACTTAGAATAACCAAAAAGTTTGTTTAGGATTATGATGCTTTGAGACGTTAAACGTAAGGAGTAATATTGCTAAGCAATATTTTTGGTTAGACTAGGTATAAACTTATTCTTCGTTTATTTGTATGCCAGATTATATTTATAACACCATGGTAACGGCTACCAAGGAGTTCCAAAACAAATGACGTTTAGTGTTTGCGAATACGGTGAGAGCACACAGATACTGTTTTGTACAGAGAAGCCCTTCTGTCTAGAACACACTTAATATTTTGTGCTTCGAGCTTCCATAATATTGCTAATGCGATATTCTGACGCGTTACACTCAACTTTATGACTCCAACTGAGGTGAAAGCTTACGTTTATGAATCTTTGAGCATCCTTTAAAATCCGTTATGCGGTGTTTTATTTTTATGTCGGGTGTTATTGCTGTGTCATCAGTGAACTTCTGTACCAAAGTCAGTATATATATCAAAGTGAGTGGTGATATTAAAAACTTAGTCCAGTAGACATTATTAATTAAAATGCGATTATCAAGCAGTTTCTACATTATTTAATTAGGATTATATTGTTTACCTGAGTGCTACTTCAATTTTGATTTACTATATACATACAAGAAGTGCCAAAACATTTTACGTGGTATGTGACAAAAGATTAATTTTAAAGTTTTCATACCGTGACTAAGAAATACGAAAACTGAAAGTAACAGATGACATAGTTCCTCTAAATACGAATAGCTTTCGAAACTTTGTCAAGGAGACAAAAAGAATTAACAAGATTAAAATTACTGTCAGTTTTCTTTAGCTTAATTAATGAAACAATGTAGTCAAAGCAAAATGCTTGAAAAGATTACACGCTTCAAAAATCACAAGGAGATAAAACAAAAACTGAAAGATACAAATTAGGACCGCCATTTATATCTGTTCTATTTCCAAATTGTAATTTATACCTACAACAATAATTTATACCACGCGTCGTTGTTGGTACTGATAATTTCGTGTACGCTAATATAGGCAATGTCGTTAATGTGTTAAAGACGAAAGTGGCTTGCGTCTGTAAGATAGATGCGGGCTATATGCATTTCATTCTGTACTTCCTGTAACCGATGCTGTCTGATCCCATTCATACGGGATCGCCAAATGAATGGATGTCATGAAATTAGCAACATATCGCGTGCCAGCTCATATCTCATATGCACGTAAGACAGCCGGTATAGATGACAGGGCTTA
Source organism: Agriphila straminella (assembly GCA_950108535.1). Classification (NCBI taxonomy): domain Eukaryota; kingdom Metazoa; phylum Arthropoda; class Insecta; order Lepidoptera; family Crambidae; genus Agriphila; species Agriphila straminella. Next base: position 13,273,436 of record OX467309.1, on the reverse strand, counting down.
CGATCATTACACAACATTACCTGACAATATATTATGCGATTCAACTATCGCCCACTCGATTATTGTTTACCTTGACATGTGATGATTTAGGCCATTTGATTAGAGGACAAAGCAAACGCTTGTATTTACGGCAAATAGACACATTGTATGTCCATTGATCTCACTGGTGCATTTCCGGTCGTCTCCAACTAAGTTTACTTAATTATTTTAAATTAATTTTATATTAGAGATAAACTAACGAGGTATATCATTATGTCTGTTTTTAAGAGTCAATATTACTTTAAAAAAAAGTCTAAATGGGTTATTTCACGACACATAGTGTGTTGCAGTTCTAATTAAAAAAAAATTTAAGAAATCTTTTAATCTTTTATCGTTAAATCACTTTCGACATCATACAACGATAAATGTTTAATAGTTAAAACTAATTCGAAGCTAAAACAGTAGAACTACCTATCTCTGTTATTTCAAACAACCAAAATGAAAATAAAAATATTTTTGTAAGCGGCAACACTTCCTCCGTCTTTATCTATTGTGGCTAACAGTTTCTTCGTCGCAATATCTGGAAACATCGTACATTGCGGCGGTGTTGCCAAATAAACAAAAAAAACTGTCGCCAACTGGAAATATTTCCGAGTGTTGTGAGCGCTATCTACCTCTATTTAAATTGTAAATTTGTTGAAATACTATTGCGGTTATTATTCCCACCCTGCTGGTTACGAGATTAGTTCGAAACGTCACAAACTTAACGAAGCCAGTGCTCTGCGAAAACTATTGTCGAATATCTTACGCATAGTGTGGCGCTTGTGAAATTTCGAAGTAGGTAATTTAATATTTTCGCATTATATTTAGATAGCGCAGTACATAACGCAGTTTGAATAATAATTTTAGTAGGTTGAATTTCGGATGGGTATAACCTTTTTTTTCTGTTCGTCTAATTTAGGTTTTGAGATCACTTGTATCGTCAGGAATTCTGCTTACACTGAGCCAAAGATCACAGTTTTAAATCCTGGTATTTATACGAACTCAATATAATTATTTTACTTGATAATCCAGCAAACTACTTCGAAGGCACCGTACTCGATGTCTTTTCAGAATATTCTAAAAATGATACCTACCAGATAATAATAATGTTACAAATAAATTATTTTTAGTTTGAAATAAATGCGACATCCTTCTATATATTTGTCACTAAATATATTTCATAATTCTACCACTCTAACATTTATTTTTCAAGATAAATTTAAAAACTCGCTTGGTTTAATCCCCAGAGTACAATCCCGTAGAGCTCATCCACTCTTATTTAAAACGTACATAAGTTGAAACACAACAGTATTGCGGTTATTACTCGCTCCCTGCTGGCGGCTAGGAGATTAGTTGACAATGTCACAAACTTGCCGAAGTTCATCCCGGCAACTTAGCCCGCTGCGCCCTTAAATTGAAACAGTACAACATCTGCACTCGCTCGATAGTTATTGGAAATAAATTAGTCTGTGGCGTCTTTGGCCTATTTAAGATGAGGGATTCTGTGATGAGAGTGATGAGTTTAGCCGATATAGGTTTTATTATTGTTACAGGTTTGATAGAAGATTAGATTTAAGTATGACATTTTATGGGCAGCGCAGGACCGATCGTCGTGGAGATCCTTAGGGGAGGCCTATACCCAGCAGTGGGTGTCGTGCGGCTGATATGATGATGATGATGACATTTTTAAAGTGGTTCTAAATGATTGTCGTGTATATTAGTCGAATAATTTAAAGCAAATATTTTCTTACAACCAAAGTCATAATTACAACGTTTTAGTCTAGGTATTATCGTTTTAAACTATCGTAATTGCGATTTGGAGGCTGACTGGTGAAATTGTAAAGATTTTTTCATTGTACGTCAAACGGCAGTTTACTATCCATCCGATTATACTCGAGTCACTGTATGTTTTCCATCTACTACTTATATCGGGGGCCTACCCACGGAGCGTCGTCCGATGCGCGGTCGAAATTCCAGAACCTTTCCGCCCCAACGGCCATCAGTTCTTTTCGCTATGTGTCCAGCCCACTGCCACTTCAGCTGAACAATGTGAGCTGAACGATGTCGGTTACTTTAGTTCTCCTGCGGATCTCCTCATTTCTATCAGCATATCAGTCATTAATCGTTTTGTTACTTTTACTCTGATACAATGAAATTATATAACAATGTTAATAACTGTACATGAATGAATAAGAGGGAAAATTTACTCACTCACGCAACAAAACAAGCTGCGTAATGCCAAACATTAATAAATTGTACAACAGTGGAAATATCTCAGTTACTCCAACTCCAAGTGTATCTTGTAGATTTAATAGACAATGGCTGGGGGTAGAGTTTCGTAAACTTCATTCTAGAGTTAGTTAAGTTTCTGCGAGCCCTGTCCTTAAATTGAAATGCGAACCAAAATACCTAGTTGTTTCGCTAAACTATCGAACAAAGCCGTTATTGCAACAATCGCAATGCGTACTAAGTTCTTTTTCTAGCCATTCCAAAATGAGCAAGCAGTCAATATACCCTCTAAAATAATGTTTTTTTTAACATGCAATTGGAAAAATTCACCTGAACAAAATGATAAACAGGATCTGATTGACGACTTTACGACAAAAACGAGAAAAATCTTTGGATGTAAAAATACTGCGGCATCGGTTCTAAAAACAACAGAAAGAGCACATAGTACATTAAGAACTGAACAAATGCACTATTTTTTTCTCTTTAATCTTTAATTTTTGATGCAAGTGCTATTGATATTATGTTTAAGATTATAATACATTTGTTCATGTGGATTAGAGTTACAACTACTTATATGAAAACCAGTAATACACTATACCACACTACAGTGTTGACCTTTTTTGGTGACGCAGGATAAAGGCATTTCTTCCACTCTAGATACGTCAGCATTTTTTATTAATAACGCACTAAATAGTGTTTTGCCCAAAAAAACTAGTAATGACAAATTTTCCTCGACAGTTACTAAGTTCAATATATTTGCTCACTACATAATTCCTGGTTGTTCATACGACTAACTTTGCTCAGACTCCATGGGGACGCCGCCTAATGTCTTCAATAATTGGCAGACGAACTTCTGATGCATCCGAATACCACCGATTCTATGATGATAACTTGGGGCAATCGCTTTACATTTAAAGTCATTTCTATCTACATGTTTAATTCACTATGACTTAGTAAATCTACAACAAGATTGAATACAGTCATGTTTCAACACCTTATAATGTTATTATGTATTTAATAGTAGGTGTTGCATTTCAAAGCCTTCCCTGTAACCTATATGTCTAAGAAATTAAAGATACACAACCGGAATGAAAATCATTATGAACTACGTTGGTAAGATTTTTTATGTTCTTTGTAAAAACAAATTGATTTAAAATAGTTAAGCCAAACTTAGAGGAGCTCGGTGGCGCAGTAGTTTAGCGCCTGTCCCTGCGATTGCGGAGGTTGAGTATCATGGGATGGGTGACCAAAATGTATTATCTCGAGTTTCTCCGTGCTTCGGAAGGCACGCTAAGCCATCGGTCCCGGCTGCATTTGCAGTTGTTAACACCCACGTATCTGCATTGGCCCATAAGGAAGGCCTGTGCCCTAGCACTCGCTAGAAGCGGGGACATTAAAAAAGGCTGATGTCAAAACCTCACTCATGAATAAAATTCGCAAACATATAGTTTTGTTTATACGTATACTTTATTTGTAAATTTTTGTAATTTTTGTGATTTTTTGTATTTATTTTACATTTTGTAATTTTGTGTTAAAACGAAATAACGTTTGTTTACGCAAAACGCAAATATTGTCAGCGTCGAAGGTATGGTAGGAATGAGTAAGATGAGGATTTTTACCATTTTAAAAAAGTCTTACGATAAAAATCGTTCAAATAAAATGGCAGAGTAGTCAGATTTTTTACGTTTGTGAAATTGATGCGCATTCTTTGCATTGTGTACACTTCAACCTGTGCAGCACAGGCTGTGCTGTACCACAGCCTAAAGAGTATTGAACTAAATACTCTTTAGGCTGAGGCTGTAATGCTAAAAAAATGCTAATTCCGAATACAGCAATAGTATTTTTGTATGGTCGGTGGTTCCCAATGTAAATAACTCAAAATTCATTTTTTTTTTAAAAACTACGAGTACTATGTTGATTTTAATATTTGACGATCGTATTTACAAAAAGGAAACTATTATTTGTAAATACGTTGCATACTTGTCTGCGTTGCTTTGACTTTGAACACCACGTTCGACACATGTAAAAAATGTTTCCGAATACGACGAAAGAATAACAAATACAGTTGGCCACTCTTTCTACAGGCGTGAGGCATGGCGGCCCGGCACGCGAAGTAACGAGTGAAGCTTAAACACAATAATATATTATTAAAAAAAATGTTTAGCACTTTTAAAAGCTTTTATGAAAATGTACTGCATTGTTTTTTACAGCCATAGTGTGGATTTGATTGCTCAAGTGTTCTCAGAAGTAATTGTTACTACAACTATTTAATAAATACAATTTTTAAATGTGAAATGACATTAATAGTTATATTAATTGGCGTAAAACCGTTTATTTTTTCTCTATTTCGAAGGAACAATTTATTTTATAAATTAAGTTTAGTAATATATTTAGCATTAAGCGTTCTATAAGTGTTATTTTACGCAAAAGTTCGAGTAAACAAGATAGAAGCAATTTAATATCTTAAATCTCGTAAAGCAGGTAAACTTTTGCTTGATAAAATATGAGGTGCCCTGAGCTTCTTTCACTTACGAGTTTTGACTCGTTTGCCAAAAAACAATTATGAAGCACTTCGGACGGCGTCCACTTTCGACTCGCACCGAGATCCTATTTAAATATGCAAGAGATTTACATTCTGATGTTTTATATTTAATACTCTGAATATAATTTCATGAAAGAGATGAACATTTCACTTATTTTTGGCTAGATTTCAGGACGCTCTAGTTTAACAGTTAAACGAAGGGATGCAAAAAATGTTGAGTTATATTTGTAATTGACTACCATAAAGATTGTTTTTGTTTGAAATAAGATACAATTAAGCTTTGTATTTTTTTCTGTTTTCTTTTCGATTCTGCTTCTAAGTTACTTACGATCATGATCAGACTCATCTGAATTAGAACACAAATTAACAAATTTGTTAAGATTACGTCTAAGAACCCTTTCTTAGACGTCGAAACGACAAATTTGTCTCAAACCTATAATAATAACACACATCTTTACAATAATATTTGTGCAATCCAATTTTATGCTAGATCGAAAATAAAATATACCCTTAATCTTCAGTTCAACCTAATATCGAAATCTTCATCCCTGCCATTTCAATACAAACTTCAAAATTACGAGCTATGCCGTATTGAAGCAGCCGGTAATACTGCAAGCAATCTTGTCCACCTCCAAATGTACCTCGGAATATAATTCCGATCGGACGGCAATCAGGGTCCGTTGAAGGAGACGCGTGAGCAGACTCTGCAAGTCCGGGTATGGACGGCCGATCTATCGGCCAAGTGGTCCGAAAGTGTTTTCGAAAGTGATTGGCGCAATTGTTGAGGAAATCAGTGTGAACGGGGCTTTATAGAATGAATTTGATGTAGCACAATAATTTTTACAGTTAATAAAATATTGTTGCTAATCACATTACTATTAAGAGGATTGTCAAGCAAACGGTCTCCATACAAACGGCGATAACGTTTCCCACCCTCTAAACCTTAATCTACAGCAATGAATTTTTAGTATGTTTTTGAAATGCCTAAAAACTAGGGCGGTACGTTTTTATTTTTTTAATATCTATAATAGATTTTGAAATATTTGAATTTTAGTGATTTCATACAAAACAAAAAAGTGCCAATATTTTCAAATCTATTATAGATATTAAAAAAATAAAAACGTACCGCCCTACGTTTTAGGCATTTCAAAAACATACTAAAAAATCATTGCTGTAGGTTAAGGTTTAGAGGGTGGGAAACGTTATCGCCGTTTGTATGGAGACCGTTTGCTTGACAATCCCCTCTTAATTAACTGCGTGAAAACATTGCTTCATACTTTTTATCATTGAAGAGATAGGGTTATACATACATGGAATCCCATGGCCTATACCCAGCAGTGGGTGTCGTGCGACTGATATGATGATACATGGAATCAACTTTTTATATTAAGCTCAAAAAAGATTACAAGATCAGACTTTGTTTTAGTTATTCAATAATTACCTAATTTAACCAATATTATACTGACTACTTAGTTTAAAAAAATAGATTTAAAGTTATATATTTCTGCGTATGCCTGGGTGAAACGCATCAAAAATGCATAGAAGTGTCATGAGAATTTACTTCACTGTATTTCATGCTACTCGTGACTATCTTTCTCAACGTTTCTTTTCATACTCCAATTTTCCTGTCAATGTTGCCTTACATTGAAGGTCCGTTGGTCAATTAAAAGGAACAAGTCAGATGTTCAAATCCAAAAAAGTGTTAAAAATTCTAATTACATTATGACTACAAGAATAATTGCAAGACTAATTTGAATAAGGAGTAAAAACTATTTTCAGTGGCTTCATTAGTCAATGGAACCACGGTTAAATTATTTTTTCCGTTGTCCCATCAATGGGACGTCCAATGGAGCTACGGGAAAGAAGGGAAATAGAATCTTACCAACTTTAGTCAATTAAGTTACTTAATATAATTGAAAAAATACTAGAAAAAATCGACTCACTCGTAGCAGCTCAGACGGGACTCGAACCCGCACCCTTAGGATTCCGGCCCAATGCACTAACCACCTTCTTTACATTTATTTATTTATTTGAAAAAGCAACACTAATATTACGTTTATAGAACATTTTCTGAGATAAGTATTAGGAAAAGTTATATATCTGTAAACACAACAATTATAAGTGTCGACAGCATTCGAGTTGTAAATAACAATTCACATTGATGAAATAACGCTGGCTTACAGCGAAAACGTAAAAAAGTACTAGTACTGGTGCGGGTTCGAGTCCCGGCTGAGCTGCTACGGGTGAGTCGTTTTTTTTTAGTATTTTTTCAAATATGTTAAGTAACTTAATATTTAAAAATTGCATTGTGAATGCTAAAATCTAAAAATTCAATATTTTAGTCAATTACTTTCAAAACCGACCATTACAGCTTTGATACTTAACAACCAAATAGCCTCCAAGAAAATTATCTACTCCAATAAAGATTACCGAAAACCAGATAAAATAATACAGCAATTTAAATTTACCTTACCATTTCGATGCTATTACCATGCACCTTGTAAAATATTCTAAGGCGCCACGATGTCTGTAGTTCAGGTACTTGCATGTACGTAAATTGACCACTATACTATGATCGTCTTCAAAGTAAATTGTCCGTCTATAAATGTCAGGAAATCGATAAGGATTCAACTTCACTACCTATGTGACTGACATTTAGTAAATATTGTTATAAGTAACTAATAATGGTGTTCGTTGATTTTCATTTAGTGTTGTTAGATTTTGCTTTTATATAAATACCAACTATTGATAAATTCATGCCATTTATAGGTACCAATCGATTTGAATTTTAACATCACAGAAATGGGATGTTCAACTTAGTTCGTTATATTTTGGATTTTATGAAATTATAACTGTTTTCCATCATAATAACAGTGATATTTTCATAATGACTTTGCATAACATCAAAAAAGTTTTCAGGATTATATTTATGAAACTTCCTTTAACATAAGTTTTATTTTAAATAAAAGAAGTTTATGAATTAAAGTTACTTGTAAATGTTTTTGTTATTTTCAAGAGGCTTAAACTAAATCTTACGACGAAAATCACGTCATATTGCTGGCTTTAGAGTGGCTGCAGAAGATATTTTTACCTGAAAAAAAGAAAAATAAATGTTACCCAACTACAACAATCATAACCCAACTTATCTTTAAGATAAAATTTAAATTGCGAGAAACATTGTCTCAATAATATCATATTAGACTTTCGATTGTTTATTATGAAAAGAAACTTTTTTATATACGCTCTTAATAACATCAGCTCTTGAGCACAATATAAAATTGAAATTACAATGGGTAGAGAAACTTGAAGCTAGCTAACAATAACAACATTCATTGAAAAAGTTCTAGAAGGGATTACACTTTTAAAAGTAACGTCGTCCATCCGGCGCATTGTAGCGAATTTCAACGTCGAAACTTATCCTTGGGTGAAAAATCCTTGGAAGTGAAGCTGTATCATGGTGGGAGCAGAATAGATCACTCCCTGTAGGAAGGCGTCAATCGCTAGCTGATTTATAGAGGGCGCTAGCGGCGCCGACTAAACTGTCCCGTTTTGCTCGTGTTGCAAGCAGCGGCAAACAAGTCACTCACCTGCCTTCTCCCTCATCGAAAATGCGAACCCTAGTAAATGCCTTTATAAACGAATCCATTTTAAATTCCGAATAGTCTACCGAAAACACGAACGGAACTTCGAGACATGACATGCGTGTTAACGAAATGCTGTTGCTCGGTCAATTTGGGCGGAAATTTTACCGAGTTTACATTTTGTTATAAATTAAAACGTTGATATTTAAACAAGTTTAAACTCGCTAATATTTTTAGCCTTCTTTTAATAACGAATATTGAAACTTTTGCACAGAGTGCAAAAAAAGAAAATACATAACAAGGAAATTGTTAATTTTTAAGGGTACTTTTATGCAAACTTCCAGCGCAAACTTGACCTAAGAATTCAATCAGGACTCGGTTGGCAATAATTGCACAATCCGAGAGCGTACTATTGCGAAACTTTACATCCCGTTGTTGGCCTTCTATTGAAAACATCTTAACGCTATTCCGAGTTCTACACGCCAGGGTAATAAATTGTTACCAAGCAAACTACTTACAATCGGGTAAACTTAAAATTTAATCTCCAAATGCAGACAGAAATTTCAAATTACGAGTAGAGTTGGTTTTGATTTAGGGAGGTAATCTAAAGAAGGTTTTTGCTAAAGATGTCATTGGAACAATCTGTTGAAAGATAAGTTTTATGCAGACGCGATATCGGAAGATAACGAAAGATTAATGCGTGATGAGTTCTCAGATTTCTGTGGATATAATAATTGGAGCGTTTTAGAGGCATTGAATAACTTTTTAGTTCAATTTAGCGGCAATCAGGAGGGCTGTTGAAGATGGCGCGTGAGCCGAATGGTTGAAATATTAAACGCGGCGGGATGACGGGCTCGATGGGGCGGCCGCTGGTCACAAATTTGATATTTGCGTTATAACCACGTCAAAATTTATGAAATTTTTCGTCGAATACGCAAGCACTCTCTACATTTTTTATGTGCGAGAATTGGAGATTGTTTAAAAAAAATATTTATTGGATCTCCATCCTACTGTTGTATGATTTTTTTTCTTCGATAAATTGTTTACATCGTTACAACGTTAGGTATCGTTGAATCGTCGACTTTTAAATTTTTCTTCAAAGAGACACTATAAATCTTAGAAAAAACAAATCTTAAGTAAAAATAAACAAAATTGTGACAGCAAAAGGAAACGAACCCAGCGGAGCGTATCTCACGAATGCAACTGCTCGTTTTGGTTTTAAATCAAGAATTTAAAATTTTCTCATTCCCTAAGGTTTTTCCTTTTAAACAAAGTATTTAGTGTCAGATAAGATTTCACTCTCCAGTTACATATATAATGTTTTTAGTTCTTTTGAGGTAAGAAACCCTAAATCGATAAAGTAATAACGTTTGTCAACATAACGCGCTAGTAGCGTCACTACATTTTTTTTAATAGAAAATTAGTAGGTTTATGAAAAATACATGTTTTAAAATAACATAACAAGGCAATCGTTTTCATAGTCCATATCGATCTATCTACATTGGCAACCATTCACCAGAATGCAGCAAACATCATCAATTCATCAATATGTGAAATCTCATTCGAACCTTTTAAACATTGGATAGCTATCGTGAAACATTCATAGTGGAAATACTGAAAATAAACCAAACAATTTTACGAATGAATGTCCAATGTTGAGCCCACTACAATATCTCTTTCTCACTAATAGATAAAAATTAACGTTTATTTTTATAAAGCAAAAGCATTTTTTTAAGGTAAAAATTTATGAATTTTCACAATGAGTAATCGAATTTTTAATGTGTAATAACAAACTTAAAGATGTGACTGGCGCTCGATTTACTAAACTTCGAAAAATGCAAAGACAGACTTGCGAGTTCTACTAACAGCATACAGAGACTTAAATTATATAAATAACAAATTAATAGTGTAAGTTTGTAATGCAACTGATTAATTGATGAAAAATAATAACTGAGAACCAATTTATTTATTTTTTTGTTATAAAAAATTTGTGAACGAAAGTAGGTAGGTTAAAGAGCAAATGAAAACACGTCCAACTTCTGTTACATTAAACATTCTTTCTTCGGCTACCTATCTAGATCGAGATACGTAGTTTTAGAATATTTGTTAGTCTTTACATTTAAAAGGTAACTTTTTGAATTTGCCGGTACGGTAGGCCGACGCAACCGTGGCCCTCGGCTAACGTACCGTCTTACTTTATTTGCTTCATTTTCAACAGGACTCAGATTGCCAAGAAGTTTTGCGTTCAATTTATATAATATTGCCTTCTTTCCCAATGCACGTCTCGTTCCTGTAAACGATTTTTCAGCTTAGTCAATTTGACGAACGCTTTCATCGTGAGACTAAATGAGATTTTATGATTTCCTTATTTGACTGTGGCCGTATCAGTTTCTTTGTCTTATGGTCTTTTCCATAAATCATGTAAAAGGCTTCGATACCTAAAAAAAGAAACACTTATTTTTTTATATTAAATCAAATCAAAAAAATATTTAATCAAATAAACTTAGAAAATAAGTGCTCATGAAATTGTCTATATTTTCCTACCGCCGCGCTGCCCATTCGAGACTTTTTTTAACCACCGACGCAAAAAGATAGGAGTGTTATAAGTTTAACGTGTCTGTGTATCTGTTTGTGGTATCGTAGCTCCTAAACGGATGAACCGATTTTCGTTTAGTTTTTTTGTATCGTAGATAATTTTATCCGGAGTGTTCTTAGCCATGTTTCATGAAAATCTGTTCAGCCGTTTGAAGGTCATCAGCTCTTTTCTAGTTGATGAGGGGATCTGACTCAATGATATTGGAAGTATATGGTAGGGTAACCATGACCTGGTCAGCCGTTTGAAGATCATCAGCTCTTTAATAGTTGATGAGGGGATCTGTCTACCTTTTATATGTCCCATCGATTCGAAATTTGGTACCGCGTTACTTCAATGAGATTGGAAGTATTTATATGGTAAGGTAACCATGACCTGATCAGCCGTTTGTCGGGGGGTTTCTAAAATTTTTAATTTTTGTTTTTTTGCTGACTAGGGAATGGGCACAAAACTAAAACCAGAAGTAAAATAAGAATACGTCATGTCAAATTACACTCCTTTTTGGGCAGTCGTGTAATAAGGGAAAGCAGGAAATGGCGAGTTCCATCGTTCCCAATCCCGCCTTCAATACAATGTTATTTTGACCCAATATCACCCAACATTCAGTGAATGCGCTAAGTGTTCGGTAACCTCGACAGGGAATCATGCAACCACGCAAAATCTAGTTTCGGTATCAATCAAACAATCCCTTGAAAGCTTGGACTCTAGAATCCTGTCACAGTTCACTTCCGATAAACCCAAAATCGATGAAATAATATAAATCCATTGTCTAAGTTTGCACAGCCAGTACTCTGGACCCAGAAGATTAATTTTCTTAGTTTGGATTGTTTCGTGACCCATTGTGCAAGCGATAATTGGATTTTCTCAACTATCTCTGATTTAGTTACCTCTTGAACTAACTTCTATGTAAAATTCACATTTGGCACTATGCGTACATTTGCATTGTAATGAGGATTAACAAATGGATTCAACCACAGCGTAACTAAACAATCTGTTTTATTCAATGCTTTATTCCGAAAACACATTAATTTTATGTATTTATTTAGACAATGCCTAAACTCAAACTTAATTAAATACAAATGTTTTTACAAATAAAAATTACACTAATGTGTTAAAATATAATATTAGCGCTTTTTTTAAATTTACGGATATCCTTAAAAATGATTTTCATTTCAATGACTCCATTTTCATAGTTTTACTGCAGACTTATTTATTTATTTATTAGTTCTGTACACTTTACTGTACACTGTAGACTTTTTAGCTGATCTTTTATATTTTATTTATTATTGTAGTAGCAAAGTTCAATATGAAATGAAAACATTTAATTATATTAAGCTCATTCACTCTAGTTTGACCGTCAAGCTGTGATTGGTCAAGGTGTTGTTTGTTTTTAAGTTAGGTATTAATGGCGTGCCGGCAACGACTTAACTTTATGGAGTGTATACCCAAAAACTAATAACCGCAGGCTATAATATTCTACCTAAGATCTCAAATACACAGGGTGCGTTCCAGTCACAATCCGATCGCAGGTCGCTGCGATATTTGTTATGTGATCTTATAAATTCTCAGGATAGATTCTTATTTTTTTTTCAATTAATCATGATAGCTGCATCTTCTCCAACTGATCTGACCAGCATTCTAAAAGATTAATGGACCTGTTTAAAAAACCGCGAAAATAGCATGAAAATGTATGGAAATCCTGAAACTGAGAACACTGACCCATCAATCTTTTAGAATACTGATCAAATCAGTTGGGTGTGTATAGCGATCTGAATCTCCTCCATTGACTCCCTGGATAACCATCATCAGATCACAGCACGATACATCCCTAGCAGAAAACCAAGGCTTCAAAGTTACCTCGTTTGTATGAAAATAACACCTGTATCCCTAGACAAAGTTGATGAGTATATGTACGATATTGTACGACACTTAAAATTTCAGTACCTACAATATTTTACATGCACTTATTTCATATTGCATTATCATTAAATTCTAACTAACATCATGTCCTGCTGGACACACAACACTAGGTACTTTGTGTTCAAAGTAGCTGCTACTTTTGAATAATTAAAACGACAGCTATCGATTTCTTTATAATTGTGTTACAGCTACAAATGCCGACGATCAGTTCGTCATCAAATATTAGTGAAAACAGTTCATAAGTAACTCAGGTACTCGTTGCTAGGAATAGCCTTATTGGTGTTCTTTACACCTAGTAGAATTCAATATTAGTCGATGCTTGGTATAAAAGCATGAAGCTACTATCTATAATTTTTACATGACCAATTCTTCCACTAGATAGTTGCATCTATATAAAGATAGGTAGTTAAAACAGTCGAAAAAGAATAATGTCAGTTTGTATAATCAAATATTTAAATTATGTTGAACAAAAGTTCTAAACACTACCATCAATATGTTTTAAGTTTGCCTTTAATCTAAACACTACCATCAATATTTTTTAAGTTTGCCTTTAACCTAAACACTACCATCAATATTTTTTAAGTTTGCCTTTATATATTATCTTGTTTCCATCTTTTCAGTTGAGTTGTTTTTTAATGCATGTGGGTTTTTTAGTTTTTCTATTTTATTTTTCTGTTGACTTGTCTGTTTTTAGGCAGGCGGGTTTTATTTTTTTTAAATTTAGTTGTTTTTTATTTACGTCTTTTTAGTTATATTCTCCTTACAAATTACGTAGACGGTCTAATTCTTTAATAGAATTTTCATCGTGTGGTTTAAATAAGAATTTTTTAGGGTCAAGACAACTGACAGCAAGCCCTGCGAGAGATCGAACTCTGCTTAAAGCCACGTAAGCTTGACCTTTAGCAAATAGGTGACTGCTCAAATCGACAACTGCCCGGTCTAAAGTTGTACCTTGCAATTTATGCACAGTCACCGCCCAGCATAAAATTAGAGGTAGCATTACGTCGCTCGATCTTGCCTTTACCGCGTAAACCATCAAACTCAGACGCAGAAGGTTCAATCCGAACACCAATACAAGAAGCTACCAATTTTCTAAATAATATTTTATCGATATCAAAGAGAATGTAATTAATCACTAATTCAGTAATAAGATATTCCTAAACACCCTATTCCTTAGTCCTAACTAAACTAGGTATGCTTCCTACAAAACCTAACAAAATCTACTTCTTTAATATTTTTTTCAATATTAATGCAAGATGCAAGTAAAGTAAGGCAACACGCGTTCCAATTCCAATTAGATAGATGGAATCTAGTATAATAAATAATGAATGTACTCTAGCTAGCTAGATGGAATCGTATTAAAATAATTATCAATTAAAAAAGTTGTTAATTGTTATAAAGACCATAAACGAGAATCGTTTCTTCTTATTTCTCGTTATCGTTTCTTCGATTCTTGTATTATTATCTTTTTATTTTCAGTATAAACACAAAAGACCTTATATAATCTACAGAGAGCTAAACCATACCGAGATGTATTTGGCTACAACGCCATCTATTGATATGGTCTATGCAACTAGAAATCTATTGATGATGAATACAAAACCATACCGCGATGTACTCGGCTACAGCGCCATCTATTGATTAACTTAGCCGTGCCTTGCGGCATAGCCTGAGAGGCTTCGATCCCGAGGGATTTTGGGATGATATAGCCTATTTTTTCATCATGAATGTGGCTAACATACACAAACAAAATATAAATTTCTCATTGACATGTTTATAGCGGCCGCTCGCATTTGCGTAATATAATTTACTTTTTTTATTTTATTGTTTTTTTTATAATTATATTATGGTCATGATATACCTTTTTGAAATCCTTATAATAAGCCCTTTAATTTGACACCCATATTGCAGTATTCTAAAAAAAAAAATTTTTTTTCACTACGTATAATAGCACCGTACAGCCGCCATGTTGGTTTTTTTATAACGCCACCTTCTTAAGAACACTTGGGCTGAAAAGACCAATCTATCGATATCTTAATCATAGAAATCCGTTCAGCCGTTTGAAAGATATGAGGTAATAAAGAATATTACATACAAACATACATACATACAAACATACAAACATACATACATACAAACATACAAACATACATACATACAAACATACAAACATACTTACAAGATACGCGCGAAACACATAACCCTTTCTTTGCAGTCGGGTAAAAATCGAACTAATAAAATTTAAATACAACATTACAGTAGTAGTTATAATTTTCTTATAATAAAAAATCAGAACTTAGTTTTTCTTGTTTATGTATTTGTATAAGTATAAGCCATATTCACCTCGTAAGCTATTTTCTATTTCAAACGTCCTAGTAAAAGTATAAGAAATTAAATGAAAAAAGACAACCGAAGTGTGGTAAAAAATATTTATTACTATCTTACGCCCGCGACTTCGTCCGCGTGGATATTCGGAAAATCCCTAGGGACCTTTGACCGGGATAAAAAGTATCCTTTGCTTTAATCCAGGTTATAAACTATCGGTGTGTCAAATTTCATCCAAATCTGTTCAACCGTTTTTGCGTGATTGGGGAACAAACATACAAACATCCAAACCCACAAGCATTCACATTTATAATATTAGCAGCCGCCCGCGGTTCCTGTTCCCGTGGGAATATCGGGATAAAAAGTATTCTATGTTTTTATCTAGGCTATCTACTATCTGTGTGCCAAATTGCAACCAAATCCGTTTAGTAGTTTTGGGGTGATTGTGGAACAAACATCCAAACATTTAAACATCCAAACCCACAAACGTTCACATTTGTAATATTAGTAGGATATTCGTTCATTAGTGTAGTTACTATCTATTCTTGTATCATAATGAAAACACAGAAGAACTGCTGTTTATTATTATCACGTTACAGTGACAGTGTGGCGTTGATTAGACAATATCGCATCCATCGACTAACTCGTCGGTGTCTTAGCACTGATCTCTTAACATATACCAGAAAGAATTAGCGAATGAGGTAATTAACGACTGAACCGCAAAGAGACTATGGATTTTATATAAGTACATGAAGTAGGTATTAACGAATTTGACTTGCTACATTTCTAAACAATTTGCGCCAGTACTTAAAATTAACTAAAACTTTGAATTCGAAAAAAGAGTAAGAGTTTTCTTTGTTCTGTGAGTAATACTGTAAAAATATCAGAGAAAGCTGAATAAATTCCGGATTTTAGCAACAGTCCATCAGCAATGACAATCTCTCAGTATATCTTAGTAAAAGATTTCTAGGATTTCTACAATCTTTTTCTCATTTTTGCTACGCAAGAAAGACTAATAAAAATTCCAAGTCGAAGAATTGCAAACGAATATCAAGTTTAAGTTTCAAAAGGCGGGCTCTTTGGAACAATACAGTGAAATAAAATAATTTATACAGGAAAGCTTAACTTCAAAAGAGTCTTTCACTCAAAAATAAAGCGTGTTGTAGTACCTAAACAAGGTGGAACATTGTTTTGCATAACAAAGGGGAAAAAACACCTAAAGGAAAACATAAAGCCACACTTTATTCGCAGAATACTTATTCAAATGAGGCTGTCCCTTCTAAGTTTGTTTTCAATCAAAAACTCTCGCAGCTTTGTCCCGCTAAACTTTATAAATGAGGCGATTATCCGCGGCGCGGCGCGGCCGTCGCCGGCCACGATAGGTGTGCCCGGCCGCGCCGGCCCGCCGCCGCCGCCCGCCCGCCCTGCCGCCGCGCCGTCGTTCGCCGTCCCGCCGCCCGCCGCCGCCGCCTGCGACGCGCTGATAAACCGCTGGTCACCTGCGCTGCATGAATTGCAGCGCTTTTTAACTTTCATCCAGCTAAGTCCTTTAAACTTCATCCGCTTTAAACGCTCGCATTTTATTTATGATTTAGACGCGGACAACTACACAGACGACTCCGTGAAGTTTTCGCAATATCCGCCGAGGAAAAAATCTTTGTTCTGTATTTTTAAGTCACAATGTCATTATGTAAACTAGGTACCCGACTTTACATTTAATGAAAGTTAACCTAGTACTGTTGTTGGGAAGATATCTCTAACATTAGAGTACTCTGTAGATGAATGTGGATTTTAATACAGAATCGTGGAAAGAGTACAATAACAGGAACAAGCAACGTCTAGGAATAGTACATCAAGATTAGCTCGAGGCTGCAGTCTGATTACGCTCCTACGTAAGAGGCGCTTCGCCGCAGCCTCCGCCGATTCTAAGATGAAGATTTATGTTGGTACTCTTTTGGGAACCGCAATTTTGTCATGTTCATGTAAATCTTAGATCACATTTGTCGCTTAAATAAGATAAATCACGTTCAACATTTCCTAGCCAATAGCAATCTAAAAAGATAATAACGTTTTTCAAAACAATACAGTAAATAGGAACTTGTATAAATGAGCTTTTATTGAGTCGCACAGATCGCTGAAGAACAAGGTGTATTTATTCCAACAGAAAATAAAGACAAGTGTCATTATTGACGCTCTGGCAAAGAAGCCCGGACAAGGTGCGCTCCCATTTGTTCTATCCCAAGTATTATATTGTGCCCAAGGCACTTCCCCTCGCTTTGCACAACTTTCGACGCGATTTCCCGGCGAAGATTTTCCATTCAATTAAATTATACGAATTGAATTCCATAGTTTTTCTTCTCTACTATTATACTGGCGTAAAATATTAAGTTAGTAAAAATGTGAATGGAATAAAAGTGGCCAATCGCTTGTCGAAAATGAATTGCAAACAATATTACATTTTGGAAACAATCTACGTTAAACCAAAAGGGAATGATGTGGCAGCTCTTTATATTGCAATTTTTGTGTCCAAACAAAACGAATTTGCCGCGCAATCAAAGCGGGAATCCGATTGATGACATGGCGGAATAATTGTTTCGTGAAATTGAAAATATAGGGGCTTGTATATCGTGTAATAATCATCATAAAACGTGTTTTGCACCGTTCATGCGCCCATTTACTCTTTAAAGCCTTGAATAAAACATCACAACATAGGCAACGATTAAATGAGCAACCACTTGTCGTATCGACGTGATCGAACATGTTCATGCATACCAATCGGGATAAAAAAGTAGCAAAAATGTTGTATTACAGCGTTGTATGTACTATTAAACGCGTACTTCGTTCTTTCTAGTAGACCTACCTCAGATTATAACTTATAACTAACTTATAATTTTATTGTTGCTTATAATATTTTCTTAAAATCTTAATTCATTTAATCTATTCAACCAACCATGTATATCAATTATTCAACCATGAATCCTGGAAGGGCATTCTAAATCTACTGTTCTTGTTTTGGTTAAAAACACACAGAAGAGTATCATAGACCATACTGCATAATATTATTTTATAAAGGTATGTATTCTGCAAATTATTAAATGCTACAAAATTATATCAACTTGTTCACGTAAAGTTTATTATTTATTGATATCAGACCCACAATTTTATACGTGTTAATGCAAAATAATATTTTATTCCCAGCAAAACAATCTAAACCTACAAACACCGTTCCAGCGAAATAGAGTTAACTTTTTCGAGGCTATTACTCAACCGACACAGTTATCGCAGTAAAGTAAAACCCGAATCTCATCGCACCTGCGACAAGTACAATAAAACTTTACCAATACGCCATAATTCAAAGTCGACTTCAATCTCAAATACCAATATATTATGGGGTAGTGTTGCCTGAAAAGTATCTAGGTATGGCTAGTATCGATAGCCTATCGAAGAGATTATTTTGATAGTCCATCGATAGTATTGACTTACAGCCGTGGTTCAGTCGTTATACTTGTACTATTTATTATGTATTCTGTGTCGATACTACGTTAGTATTGTTGAGTATTTTAATGAGGGATTTTCAAAGTGTCATTTAAAAACAAAAAATAGACACTACTTATTTGCCTCACTAGATGGCACTTATAGACAAGTGAAGTTTTAAATAAAAAAAAAAAGTGAATTGTGTTTTCTTTTTCTTACGTTTTCTACAGTTGACACTTGCCTGTTTATCAACGCCATCTACTGAGCCTACAGTTTTTTTCATTTTGAAAATCCCTGATTGCAATATTGTCGATTGTATTGATGTAGTTATTGCTTTCGATAAGTATCAATTGTATCGTCAAAATACGATGATTCTATCAAAACGAATGATAGTATCGATACTATCGATAGGATGACTGAATCGATAGTCGATTTCTCTGCAACACTATATGGCACGATTTTCTACATAGAGCTACATAAGTCAGAGAATTGGAGATAAGTTTATCGGCTGAACTGTGCATATTCATTCTTCCTATTGGATCGCTTCGAATGGGTAGTTTTTGATTTGACATGTGCTGTCTCAATAAGCTAAAGTGTGACGAAAGAAATTGGTTCAAGTTATATTTTTAAGCGGATTATTTTTTTTAAGAAATTCTAATGTTGCTCCATTCAAATCCAACTGCGTGTTGAGTGCTTTTTGCTGTCACTAGTTCAGTGCCAGTGTAAAAATAATACAAACATAAAAAAGATACAATACGTAATAAAACATAAATGGCTAACTTATGCGATGTTTTCAAATAATATTTAAAAAAAATATTTCATAGTTCATAAATATATTACATCTTGTGTTTAGCAATAACATCAATCATGATCATTCACAATCACAAAGGTCACCATTCAATATTAACGAAAGCCGCTTGGTGGGTTATGGCCCATCCTCCATCCTCATAAGGAAGGCCTGTGCCCCAGCAGTGGGGACATCAAAAAATTACTGATGGACATATTTGAATACTACTATTTTGTGCTATGTGTAAGTTTATAATAATTCGTGTTACTGCTGAACCTTCAGAACGATATTGAGATGGAATTGATTTAAAATACAGTAGAAATGACCATTTTCACTTTGACCTTAATTTCCTCTTGCGAAGGGAGGTGGTACCGTACAAAATTATTAGATCGATTTTTATAGTTGATTTCTGAACGTATAATGAGTACATTTTAAAACAAAGAAATCTAAAAGGTACCTTGAAATGTGTCATTTTGGTTTTAATCTACCGTTTCTTGACGTTTCGGCTTCCTTTAAGAGCCGTAGTCACAAGAAGTCAGTTTTAGTATAAAAATAGCAGAAAAGATTAAAAATCCTTGTCTAATAAGCATCAACTGTGCTTTAAGGCGCGCGAAAATCTAAAATGTTGAAATGGTGACTGTTTCCTTTTTGTTAGAAGAATAAGTTCTTTTATAACAAACTTACTCATTTAACAAAGACTTTTAGTTTGTCTGGAAATAACGGCGTCATTTGAACTCTATCGAACGCCATCCGAACTATTACTATGCGGAGACACGAATGCGGTGCTCCTTTAAACTCTAAGTTGCAAACTGTTCTAATGTTCATGTTAAATTATTTGTGTGTACTTTAGAGAAAAACAAACAATATATTTGAAAATCGATTGATGATTTATAATTTTTCTGGGCTTTGATATTGGTTGGCGCAGGATTCGGTTTATTAAAAGGGTTATCCATCAGCCATTTTTGATGTCCCCACTGCTGGGGCACAGGCCTACCTTATTGGGTGGTAAGGAGGATGGGCCATAACCCACCACGCGGAATTAATGCGGATTGGTGGGTGTTAACGACTGCAAATGCAGCCGGGACCAACGGCTTAACGTGCCTTCCGAAGCACGGAGGAGCTCGTGATAATACATTTTTGGTCACCCATCCCATGACCGACCCTAGCAAACGTTGCTTAACTTCCGCAATCGCTGGGCCAGGCGCTAAACTACTGCGCCACCGAGCTCCACAAAAAAGGGTTGAATCATATTCATTTATTTACAACCTAAGAAAAAAGGAAGAAAAAATCATATGAAATAAGCTGTGCCCTTGTACTACTCTTCTGTCAATTATTTTTCATGTAAAAATTGTGTGTGTACTAAAATTTTTATAGTTTCCTGGTAAATTAACAAAATAAAGGCAAAAACTTTTTTTTCTTACTTTCGGCTCATAAAATATCTTACTTTTAGAGAACGAGTTTCCTTATTTCAGAAGAAATCAGAAAAACTATGAAAAGAAGTATTTCAGAGAAAAAAAAGAACCAATCTCCACGGATTTACAAGTATGCACGTGCCTTTTCAGTGCCTTTATTATGAGTTTGCACATTACTATAACTACTCGATAGCGACAGTAGTAAGCAATTTTGTATGCAATTTGGCACAGCGCCTCTGGTGGTAGCTATACTAAACTAGAAGTTATCATACAAACAAATGGCAACTACAGTCGCTATCGAGAGTAATTAAACTCATCACCTACACAGTCACATAAAATAGTACCTCCTTAGTCCAATATCGTAGCTGATAATCACGTGTTTAAAAAATATTTTACTCTTAGCTTTGAAGTTTAACAAAATAAGCATTTAAAATTCTACTCCAACGTAAATTGAAACGGCTAAAGTTGATTTTATTATAACACTGTAAGATTAATAAATAAAAAGAAAAGCTTGAGGAGAAAGTCTTAAGCTCCGTGTAGCCGTACTGTTTATTATAATAACACTTGTACTTCCAGTCTAGACGGATTAAAAATTAGAGAAAACTTAAGTATACCCTGTGAGCTGAGAAGCTTTATACAAAGTCAAAATTGATAAGCCTATTATCGTCCACTGCTGACCATAGATATTTATATAATTGATAAATAGTGATTAAAAAACAAAAACTATCGTGCGAGTTATAAAACAAGTAGGTACTTCAATTAATTCCAAATTGTTATAAAATAATGCAAATTATACCGATTGCACTCATAAACCCAGCGCATTAAAATTTACTTCCCAAAATACGGTATTAAACATTAACAATTATCAACCGCATGCAATGAAAAGTTGAAACTTTTGAGTTAATTATACAAAACGCGATAGCAATGAATAAAAGTGATCACTATTCAAATAGATATGAAGAGACCACACAGTCATAATCGAACCATTTAGCCGCTTATTCAACTCATCAATATGAATGCCTAATGAAAATACGTATTTGAATATTGTGCAACAAAATTTGACGGGAATTATCGAGGAAATTATAGAGGCACGAATCAGGCCATAGAGTAATAATTGAATGATAAAATATTATCATACTCGTTGGACACTCACTTTATCTTTCGCATCTAAATTGAGCCACAATGCAGAAGAGACTGTTTTCATAAGCCATATTGTGAATTTTAAAAATTTGTGTATTTCCATAGATGTTCGAGTGGATTGCAAATAAAACCCTTCATCATAAGTATCTTCTAGTTGTAGATCCATCAAGGACTGTTTAATTAAAGCTCAACTTTGATAAGATAAGTATTGACAATCATAAAAACGCATTCAACTTTTATCAATGTCTGATAACATTTAGATTTAATCAAGGATGTCTCAGCTAACTCTAACATATCGTTCTGAGCTATAAGGATTGTGGTCGACAATTGTTATCATTGACAGTCATAAAAATCATTATCACCGTCACCACATTATCCGTATGACACCCACTACTGTACGTATAGGGCTCCTCCAAGGATCTTCGCAACAACGATTGGTCTTGCGCTGCCTGCATCCAGCAGCTTCCCGCAACCTTTACCAGATCGTCAGTTCGCCTTGTACGGTGTCTATATACCCTATCAATATACGGAGTCAGTGTATGTGTATGTCTATAATACGGAGCGTGTCGTCCTGTGCGTAGTCATAAAGAGCTATTGCTGTTGTTGTTGTCATAAAACAATATTAACTATTATCAAATTACGAACAGTAAAATTCGGGTTCGGTCAAAGTTGCCTCAGCAAACTCCAACAGTATCGTTTTAAGCTTCTAGGAGTATTAATGAGGTCGCCACTTGTAAGGTCACGGATGACAAACAAATGAATTTTCCTGTAGTCCACCGTCTGCATCGACCATCTCGATTAATGACGTAAATCGTGGGAAGTTCAGTACCTTTATTGCCATTTTTGATCGATAAAATTATAAAAAGTTAATTTTATACAATACTTATACAGTCTTTCCGGGGCAAGTAGGCAATCAAACTTTAAGGGCGTGATCTATGGACAATTTTTGATGAAAATACCTTTAATCGGGGGTCTGGCCCACCCCTCGTTCAGCTACAAGAAATCTTTTATCCTTTAATTTTATTTACTTATTTTATTTATTTAGACTTTATTGCATAAGAAAATATAATTGGCGGACTTAATGCCTTAAGGCATTCTCTAAGAGTCGACCGGAAAGGGTGTTAAAGAAAGAAATCGTGTCACTTATTTTTGAAAGAAAAGGTAAAAACTAAAACCTTAGAAATAAAAAAAAAATTAAGGATTACATCGCGTATATTATTATTAATTCAGGTGTTATTTTAGATTATTTAGTTTGGATTTATTGTTGTTTTTTTCCTGACGTTTCGACACCTTTCCAGGGGCCGTATCCACGGGATGAGTTATTCCATGACCACGGCCCCTGGGAAAATGTCGAAACGTCGGGAAATCAAAAAACCAATAAATCCAAACTATATAATTCTAAAAAAAACACCTGAATTATTAATAAAATACGCGCTGTAATCAGTAAAAATTGGTTTTATTACTAATGAACTGTACGCGCGAAAGTCTTAGAAGTGTATAACAGACACTTTTTGATAACAGCTTTTCAATTTTACGTTATTGTTGACTTTTCTTGACTGCGCCATCACAATTAAGTTTACACTAAACATAGAACAAAATTAATGTAGTAATAGTTAAATCAGATTTGTGATTGTCTTACGACAATACCACTCAGAAGTTTGTCACTAAATGATTTTATGAAAATTAAAAAAAACTAGATACTTAGAGCATATTTTTGAAAATTGGGTAGCTATCATACAAATACAAAAATGTTTATTTCATTGACTTAGTCATCTGTCTAAATCAATAATAAGTGGTTCTATCATGTAGCAACACTATGAAAAAATCAAATATTTTCGTTTGATAATCGTCAGTAACATAATTCTACAACTATATTATAGGCATAGGCAGTAGGCAGCTCTTATTACCAAGTAGCAAGTGCCACAATAACAATTAATAGCCTCTATACGAAATTCCAGTTGTCAAATTGGACTAAGTATAGAACGGACAGGATAATATGCGAAGGAAATCGAGTTTGCCTGCTAATCGAGCGATTGGGCTTTTGTTGGACGGTCCATCGAAATATTGTCGAGTCTAACTTAGAAATAGCCGAACATTTCCCGTTTGATTTTGGATTTCAAACGTTCTGCTATAATATTATGTGATACTAATTCAGGTGGTGGTACTAAAAATTAATACGTAATCCATCGAAGACCCACAACCAAGACGTACGTATCCATAAGTACTTTTCCTTTACACTAAGAAAATATCGGTTTATTTATACTTAATCTCAACATTTGTCTATACTTTCTACCTTATTTCCTGTTCCTAATTTTGTTCTTTGTTGTTTCGTTTTGCAGTCTTATAGCAAAATATAAATATTATTTTATTGAACACATTTTTGTTTTATGCTACTGCTTCAATACTAGCTACCTATAAAACCAACACTATAATTGACCGGACGAGCGCTAAGCACGAGCGGTGCGTCTCTGCTTCTGCTTGGGCAAAAATTATTTCGTATGTCCTTCCGGCTTTCCGTTTGTTCTCCTCTACAGGTCGTATTTCTTAACCGATTCGCGTGAAATTTGTGAGCAGGTTCGATAATTATACAGGATTTTTTATTTGAGCCAGTTTTTCGAAATTTATCCAAAAAAATTTAAACATTTCAAAAACCTACAAAATTAGAAGCGCCATCCAGCTGCGAATATGGCAAATACTTAATATACCAAACATCACGTACTCTACTTTAAAAACCTCGTGGCGAAGGCGACATCTATAATTTTTTAAACAGCTTACAATTTGAGTTACTTTGTAACGCGAGGACGAGGACTACAGCTCACGGAGCCACTAGTACCTAAACGACTGACAAACAAAAATGTCGAGACAAGATAATGCGTTCACCGTTGTTCTCAGCCAACAGACATTATAAGTACTTGTTGTATGGTCTGTGTTCCCAACAAAAACCTATTTAGAAAAAAACAAAAGAATACTCTGTGATTTCTAATTCTAATTTCGAATCTGTAGTCCCGATTGGCGCGGCGCGTGCGAGCGTCGGCGTCGTCAATAATTCATGCGGTAGGCACGCGGTGGCCGCCTGCCGCTCCTAATTGATTCCTGATGCGGAGAGCTGATCGCATCAATGCTTCCTTTGCCTTAGGACCAGTGCGCTTCATTACCAACAGCGGATGGACAGCAAAACTGTACCTTTCATCTAATAATATAATCTAAGTGTAATGCAAAGAATCCGCACTAAGGCAGTTTATCGATCAACGAATTACATTTTATTGTCGAAAACCAGTCCTCGAAAATGGTTTCACGAGGTAGGTAGTCACCAACTCCTAAGATGGATCTCACACTGCCGCGCATTACGCTGCGCTAAGCGTCACCGCAGATTTGAAAGCTGTTTGTAAAGTGCCAAGGAACAGAAATCACGTTTGGTGTTTATGGAGATGAAAAATAAATAAATACTTAGGAAGATAGCTGTCTTAAAAATTTAGAATGTTTCCATCAGGAGTTTTCTCTCTTAAGTATGGATAAGTTTTCTCTTTAAAGATAATATTCCACTACATACTACAGAATAAATATATTTTAACAAACAGATGACAAGATTGACTTACCTACTATCGGAAGTACACTTGTACATTTTGTCACTTGATCTTTATAACCGATCGTTTCACTTTTTTCCATAAAATGACAGTTGGACATTTTAACACTTACACGAATTTTACCCTAAAAGATTTTAACTTAAATACAACATGCACAGTAGTACAGCTGAATCTGCATATGAAATCGGTAAAGCGTCCTATTTGTCCCAAGTAGTTTAACTAGTGCAGTGTTTGTTCAGAACTAATTGTCATGCTGCAGACATACATAATCCCGTTGGAGAGGCCGTGATCTTGAACGGGAGTGACAACGGGTCGGCCGGCCACCTATTCTGGAAATTCCGGAGAATGTGCCTGTAGAATACTTGAAGAAGTTTACCCTACAAACTTCAAGGAGATTTTGTAGTCAACTTTTTTTCTTTTATTTGGATACCTAGGTATATCAATTCTTACCTTGAACTTTTTTGCTGTGTGTCAATACGATTGTTGTTGCAACTAATGTTGATATTTCTATAATCTTACACTAACAAAATACCGTAAAGCATAAAAAGAATACGGAATAAACGCAATTATTTAAAAAATATCTGGACCTGTAAAGTATTACAACAGGTGGTGCAATCGTAAAATAGTTTTTAAACATGAAAAGACTTTACACTTAGTCAGGACCTAACCTAACAACAATTTGACCATTGATTAATCGTGGAATAATTTAAAAAAAATCGGAAGCCTGCTAATTCTTAGATTAATATTTTTCTCTTTTCAATTATGATTATGGCCGAATTTCGTCCACTAATAATTATTATAAAAATCATTGGAAGACAAATACAGAATAACCCGTCCCTGCCAGTAATGACACCAGTACGTGACTTATGGAAATAACGGCTTGTGACAGAGATCATCAGCCATTATAATAACATACAGCTCTAATTGCAGACTAGAGTAAGTCCCCCTTATGTTAACTCCACAGGAAATCACGCAAATCTTTCCATTATTACATTTGTAAAATAATAATGCTAATATTGCACTTTATAAATTATTGAAATTGATTTGCAGTGAATTTGAAGACCTAGTATTAGAACTGGGAATACTCAAAGAGCAATTATTGTCATTTCGTCTTTTGAATGAAGCTTCAAAAAAAAAAGATTTTTACTTTGATAACTTTGAATTAATAAAATAAAAACAACAGTACCTACTACCTACATGTTGCATCCCGAAGTTAAGGTACCTGTCTCAAATTTTCTTCAATTGTTTTAATTGACTGCGAAAGAGACGAACACAGTGAACCTAGTACACTTTGTGTGATCAACAAGTACAACCTTGCTGACATAAAACTAGAAACTTTTAAAGTCCGTCTCGCCAGTGTTTAAAAACATATTTTAAACCTTGCAAAGTTTAAAAGATAACCTGAGGACTAAAAGTTCTACTTGGCGACAAGCAATAAAAACAGTGTCCCCGACGGTCGCTGAGTGACGCTAATGAGAAGAGCGACAATTTGTTTATGTGGCGTCGCTTACGAATACAATACATGTTAAGTATTGGGAAAACTAGAAACTATTAGAGTACTTATGCTTCTTCTATAAAAACGTAAAGAAAGATATGGAATATCAGCTGAGATTTTGCATGAGTTTAAGACATTTGAGCTTGAAATTTTAGCAATGCAAAAAAGGCTAAAAATATAGAGAAGATTTTTGTATCTGTATTATTGTATCGTTGTCCGTTTTTTAAGCGATGAAGTCAGAGATAGGTAGCCTGTTTATCTGGTGAAAAAAACTTCTTAAAACCGTATTAAAAAAAAATACGTAAAAAGCCTCACATTTTTTATCAAATAAAGAATTGCAACTGAACATTACACATGCATGTAGCAGCGTCACATTTTTAACATGACAATATAACAAAGATAGGTATGTCCATCAGCCATTTTTGATGTCCCCACAGCTGGGGCACAGGCCTTCCTTATGGGTGGTAAGGAGGATGGGCCATAACCCACCACGCGGGCCCAATGCAGATTGGTGGGTGTTAACGACTGCAAATGCAGCCGGGACCAACGGCTTAACGTGCCTTCCGAAGCACGGAGGAGCTCGAGATAATACATTTTTGGTCACCCATCCCATGACCGACCCTTGCGAACGTTGCTTAACTTCCGCAATCGCTGGGCCAGGCGCTAAACCATTGCGCCACCGAGCTCCACAGATAGGTATAGTTCATAACTATCATAAAATTTTAAAATACCTTTCAAAATGTTACCTGGCACCAAGCAACAAGCAACAAAACATCGCTGCCGAGTTGTCCTCTGAGTGACGCTAATGAGATGAACGGGCGACAATTTGTTTATGCGACGTCGCGCGTACAAATACGATACGTGCAACGTAGTTGGGAAACTTTCAGCACTGCTGAAGTAGCGTTTAGTTTTATCCATGAAAATATTAGGGGTTAAAGTATGAAATTGCCTTTTTGTATGGATAATTTTAAAGGATTCGCATTTTCTTGATTTATTTAACAAACTTGTACTCATTCGTTGTTATTCAATAGTGCAAAAAACATCTTAACTCTTTAGTACGTACTTAGTGAATTCAATGTAAATTATTATAAGTGGAAACTTTTTTGGCAAATGAGTTAGTATAAGGCTGTTTGTTTCCCAATAAAAGATAAATAAATAAAATAAAATAATATTTTAACAAGAACACTAATATTTTTAAACTTTTAAGTACAAATGTTTAAACACGCCAACTAATACCACACGTGTTAAGTGAAAAAATAAGTATCGGCTAAGTTGCAACGAATTAAGTGGTCATTTCTGCTAACGAAAAAAGGACTCGCTTTTAAGATACTTTTTATAGCGCACATGAAAAAAAACGAATGGGTCATTATAATCGCAATACTCTTGGTATTTGAGAAATGTTTTAGAAAAATAATTTGATTTGCCTTTCGCTCAATTTTCTATTTAATTATGAATTTAAAAATAATTGGACAAAGAAAACCTCAATGACTTAGAAATATTATTTATAGCTATGTTTAAAAGGGTCTTATAAAATCACCCAAATTGTATTATCCTCCATAATCTCACTTAGAATGTATTACTTTATCAGTTCTTATGGCACTTAAAGGAACTTAACTCCTGTAACATGACTGTGAGAAAAAATACCAAAAGTCAAATACTTGTAAAAATAAAAAAATACATACAAAACGCGTCATTTCCACTATACCACAGAATTGTTACACGGGCTGCGAGGTTGGGTCAAATTTACCTTTTTGAACTTTGATCAACTGTAGCACCTAGCGCAATTACTGATCAACTGATATCTTGTCAGAATGGTGTAAAAAAAAATTTAACAACTCCAGCTACTGAGAAGAACGGCAATTGTTTAGTTTTCAAGCTTTACACAAACCAAAAAATGGCGAGAAATTTTGACCCAACTACAAAGACTGGGTTAACCCAGATCTTCGACTATCTGTGATATTACGTAAAAAACAATTCAACTAAATTATACTTCTGAAAGTGATTATTTTTAAATGCCTACTTAACATTTTCAAAAGTGTTTTTTGCAATTGCAACGAAATATTTTTTAAATAATTATCATAAATTAATAATTGTTAGTTTTGTTGTAGTGTTGTTTGCATTATTATACAACGTGTTTCAAAAACACCCCTAATGCTGAATATGGTAGATAGGGATTATCAAACTGAACAACTTTTACTATGGGACCAACTCTGAAATCGCGAAAAAATTAGCTGTTTCATACATATTGATATTTTCGTTGTTAATTTTTGTATGAAACAGCTGATTTTCGTCGCGATTTCAGAGTTGGTCCCATAGTAAACGTTGTTCAGTTTGGATATCTACCATATTATCTAATGATATTCAGTATTAGGGTTTCTTTGTAACACGTTGAATTATGGGGTGGTAACCTCCACTACACGAGTGGTGTGTGTTGTTTCATATTAATAAAATATCCTTATTTATTTCAATAGATATTAATTTCCCCCTTTTTTTAAATGTATTACAACATAGCACTGCGTAGTCCAGCACAAAATTCACTAGCAAAGCAAAAGCTACAAAATCTAATCCGCCTCATTTTATCCAATCTCCTTTTGAGGCGCGTTGGCACTTTAGTAAGCTAGAATAAAAATATATAGTTGGTTTATGAACACCACACCTGCTGCCTGTAGAAATCGCAGACTTACATCTTTATTGCTTACATAACTTATACTATTGGTTCCCTTCCATTTTTGTAAGAATGTTGCTAAGTTTCTTGAATATCTTGTACTTATAGGATTTTTTTACAAAACTTGAATGTTTTTCTTGGAAAAATAATACCATCGTAGTGAAGAGGGAAAAAGACGCATGAATAGATATTAATTGTCATGTGCCAAAACAAATGAACATCAAAAACGCAATTCATGATTCGTTTCTCATGGGGAAATTTAACTTCTCAAAAGACTTCATAGCAGCTAGCTTACAAAAAATCTTTTATTCAATGTGATTTAGTTATAGTTTCTAAAAGCCTGGAATAGTCAAAACTAGTCATGAAAAGCTACGGGTTAGGCATTGTCGCTTCTGTGGGTACCTAAGGAATCGAGAAATGATATAAAAAAATATAAAATGGTAGGTAGGTACTTAATAATACTATAACAAATTACTATAAACATATAAACTGTACCAACAGAAATAGAAACTTCAAATGCTGTCCACGTAACTTTTCAGCTCACTTTTTCCTTATTTTTTATATAGAACTAAACTTAACAAACCACATTGAAAGATTTCTACATAAAGTGTACGTGATGGGCAATACACGACAAGCAATAGGGTCCTCCTTTTATTTCATACTAGCTTTCCGCCCGCAGCTTCGCCCGCATGGACTACAGCCCCCCTAGCCAAAGTAACATTTGCACATTTTCGTTATCGCTTCGCTTCGAAACATGTATGGATTTGACGTTTTAAAATTCGATAGTTAACGAAACCTTATGTCAATCCCATACATGTTTCGAAAGCGAAGCGATAACGACGATTTGCAAATGTTACTTTGGCTAGACCCTCTGCCTGCCTAGCATGACCGATTTATATCGCGTGATATAGCATTTTATCGACACTCAACTGTCAAACTCCTTTGTCTTTTTGACAGTTAAACGTGATAAAAAGCTATATCACGCGATATAAATCGGTCATGCTAGGCAGGCTGGAGCCCAATCGCGGTAATTCTGAACGATAAACACAAAAACGTTACGTTGTCATTTAGGTTATATTTACCTGCGGACTAGGCGTGAAAACGTAACAGACAGGCATTTATAATATTAATATTATATACTATCGACTACTTACGACTGCACACTAGCGTAGTTAGGACGTGACGTAACAAACAAACAAACGTACTTTCTCATTTATAATATTAGTAAGGAAGTAAGGATAGTATGGATTTATCGATGTCCGTGATATAAAAGTCGCGATCTTGTATGTAGCACACAATAAATGCCCCTCGCGAAATCCAGTTACGTCGAGCGAGCCTCGACAATTGATAGAGAAACTGTGTGCAACGATGAAATTTAAAAAGTCATTTATTTCGAAATGCTTTTTCTCGGAGCGCCCGCGGCGGAGCGGTATCAATTTTATTTTCCGTTGCGGCTTCCAACGAGTACATAGTCTAAACAGAATCAGTCTAATCATTGCAAATATACAGCGTGAAATTTTAATCATTTGGTACCCGCCGTGGTGTGGTTCCACTCATGATTACAAGCAACTTTTACTATGGGGCCAACTCTCCTACTAGCAAAAAAAGGCGTGTAAAACATACTTTAAAATGTAATGTCGATATGAAAATGCCTTGTAATTTCAATCCTTGTAATTTCACTATGAAAAGTAAGCACTTTTCATAGTGAAGAAGTACAAGCTTAATGGGTAACGTTTTGTAATGACGATGACGTGACCGTTTGTCACGTCATTATTACTTAAAAAGAATTGCGAATAATCGGCCGCAATTCGTTGTTCAATTTACCTGATATTAACATGTATTGTATGTAATAGGCCTGCTGATTCTACCTGACGTGAAATTTATAGAAATTTTAATATAAAAAATAGTATTCTGATCTCATTCGTATTATCTTACGAGAATGAAGTGAGTCAACAAGAATGTTATATACGAATCTACTTTATAGATTTTATATTGCTACAATATTTCAGGCGTACTGGTCAATAAATAAGTTTTCTAAGAAACAGAAAAAACAATTCACGTTTTTCACTTAACTCAATAAAAAGTTATTTTAGTTTCTAATACTCATTATTTTTTGAGACAATACTTATAATTAATGGATAATTTTTCAAATCAGTTTAACTAGTCTGTGGCACAGTCAGTCTGCGAGGAGAGGTGATATGCGAACGCTGTCGCTTGTGTTTCAGACACACGATTTTCGTATGTCAGAAAACGATTGCCTTGTTTCGATAATATTCCCTTTTACGTGAATTCTGCAAAACATATCCATAAAATCGCTTGAATGTGAGACGAGTGAACTATTTGTTTCCGAGATTCAATACGATTTTTACTTGTGTCAAGTGTATGTTTTAACGTAACTATATGCAAACCACGCTTTAAATAGGTACGTTTAGTTCGTTGTCAAAACAGTTTTTACTATCCTTATAGCAAAATCAAGTGCTTAAATCAAACATTTCGTGACATGTAAGCATGATTGTATTTTAGATACCTAATGTTGTTTTTTCACTACTTAAGGTACTTCTACTTCAAAACAGTATCAACACTGTCTTTTAACTCTACACTAAACTTTAAAACCTTTTATCCATTGCAAAAAATAAATCCTCCAAACCAGCAAGGTAAGGTACCTACCCTGTATTTTTATTTTAATCCATTTTCTTTGTCGTCCGAGATCACCGGACTTCCGGAAGCGGTCAATGCAATTAAGCTTTGATCATATAACGACACATCGCTGGACGCTCCCATCGGTACACAATGACATGACATTCTTTAAAGAAATTTAATTGAATTTTACTGTCATATTTTCAGCTGCATTCAAAAGACTGGTTATTGTTGCATTCGTAAACTTACACAATTCTTCTATAGTTCTTGGGTTTGGTATATTATAGATATTTTGCTTTAACTTTTAATTGGCACTACAACATACAAATTTTTGATACCTACCTACGTAAATTATCACAGTGCTACGATGTGTTCTTTTGTTATTTGCAACAAAAAAGAATATTTATCATGTTAATTTTTGCATTCACTATGATATTTGCATAGTTCTTTTTCTACTGTAAATATACTTAAAACATTTTAGAAAGCCCACATCATCTAAATCCCACATTTTGCCATTAGTAAATTATATTCAGTTACAAATTATGTAAACAATCGAATATAATAAATTCAAATTAATTATTGATATTCGTGTAATTTCACCTATTTCAAATACGTTTATCTAATTGTTACAACAAATTCTATTTCAATTAGGTGCCAGCACCTCTCTCAAATGTAAACCCATCTTTATTCAGAATACGACATTTTGATTTCAAACTTTTAAATGTGGTGATTTAGTTACAGTTTGCACCGAAAAAAATCTGCCTATTTGATCTTACGTCAAAGGTGACAAAGTTGTTCCCATTTAAATAGGTGCCAAGGTGTCACAAGGTCAACTTGTTTACTCCATCCGCCACTGAAATACTTAATTTTGAATTTCAAAACTATGATAATGTTACCAGCTGTACATAAGTAGATGCAGTGACAGATTAAAATACTCTCAACAATAGTGTCAGCTGCGTTGTCACGGGTAAAATATGCAGAAACATGGCATGTTTGATCCGTTTAAAAGCTGCCAAAAATATTTTTTTTTAGGTTTTATTTTTGATATGGCAGACTAAAGTGAGTGAGCTAATGTTTCAAGATAAACGTTTGTGCTTAATTGATTTACATAGCACATTTGTCATTAATATGAGTATTACCTATATGATTTATAGGGGGAAAATGCAATCTTTTTGATAATCGTTTGTGTCTGGCCATTAAAAGCATAAAAAATAATATACCTAGTAACACTGAGTTTATCAATGACTGTACTGAATTTCTAAAATTGTGAACATACCTATTTTAAACAACAGTGTTGTGAACGAATAAATTAGTATAATATTTGAACTCCATTTTAATAAAACCTACCTACATATTTGTAATATGTTATTTTTTGGACACCGGAAATGCTAAATAACCTTTATAACATCAAAACAAAAATATTATTTGAATCGAAAGCTCGGATACGCAAAAGACTTTGACATATTACCGAAAATTTACGTAATACTAACACCTTTCGAGAGACTGGGCGTTTCGAGATACGTGCAGTAACGCGTTTATAATACGGGCGGGAATGAAGTATGGGTGGTGTGGTGGAGTTAGAAAGAGAAAAGATAAGAAAATAATGCGCCGTCATATATCATCACAATCGCCAGAATCCTTGGTCAGACCCTCTTCAGTGAGAATTCGTTGGAAATATTTAACTAAGCAGTTACGTTGCCGTGGCAACGTGTACATTGACCTTTTAATTCGAGGGAAAAAACGATGAAAACGGACGAGTGCTATTGGAAATAATAGGAGAAACTATAGCCGCGTGGACAAAACTTTGTTAAAATATTTCAAGTTGAAAGCAATTCTATGGTTTTAATTAAGTAGGTACCTATTAAAGTCTTATCAAGGGCGCCTTTTAACTCTGAATTTATAGATTTTATGAAATAAAATCTTACAATTTATGTTAATCACAGCATTTACATTGTCGTCATATGTAAATTACTGACATCAAAAACAAGGATTTATTCTTCTCAATTCGTCGCGAACTTTTATATTTTATGTGTGTTCTTGTCAAAATAAATTTATTTTATCTTTACAACTTATAAACCCTTGTTCTAGGTAAGATGGTCAATTAGTTATTATTATGCAGAATCAGATTGAAGTATTTATTTATATTTGGTCATAAAGTAAAGTATACATTTTAAACTATTCTATCTTAGCTCTTCAACAGGTTAAGGCCTAAGCGGTTAATTTTCATACGTTTACTTTTTTAAGCTAACGATATTTTTTTATTTATTAAAAGGTTATTATTTACATCTTTTAAGACAGCCATGTGGAACTGAAAATCATTGTTGGCCTTAATGCGTATTGAACGTAGAATCAGTGGGCCGCAAAACCTAATTTTAAATAAAATTAAAACAATATTATGAAGTTTCAGTTTGGGTATAACAGAACCAAGAAAACATACAAATGCCAAACTGGCGAAATTCTTGTCAATTCTTAGCGTCAGCGACAGAAGTTCGTTAACGAGTTCCGGTGGAATACTTGAGCCGGTTCATTTGCGTACGCACCTCCAGAACTACAAATTACACTACAAAGTACGCCGTCACGCATACTTGGGATTAGTTCTAGCAGAGGGCCGGTGGAGGACATCGTTCATTAGGATTGTTTACAATACACGACTCGGGAACGTCGAAGAAAATAGGTACTTTGGTTGGATCATGGAAGCTATATGCTGTGTCTATCGCCAACATCGTTTTGAACACTTCCTGTCTTTTAGAGCTATAAGAATACCTATACATAAGTAAATTGTTTAGAAATTAAATCAATGTTAATTTACATATAAGGAATCTGGGCCCTTCCCAATACCATTTTGAGAAAAAGATTGTGTTTATGATTGATTTGTATGAAATAATGTTCCCTATTATATTCACTCTATGGTTTCCGTAACTTTTGATAGTTCGTTTCGAGCGGATTTATTTCCGATAGCTATTTGGTGACTGGAGAGTTTTATCCGTCAGGAAGAAAATTTATATTTTGAATTCGGCAACTAAAGAGTAAATATAATGGAAAGCATAGCATCGGATGTGTAGTATACAAACATATAAGTCTTTGCATTGGATATGAAAGTTTCGGACGTTTGTGAATAAAGACCTTGAAACTCTTTGCAATAATATCTTTTTCATTTTTGCGTTCAAGTAAAATTGGCTTTTAGAAATCTGAAAATTTCAAACCATGTGCACATATAACTTTACATCAACAACTATGTGAAGTAAATAAACTTAATCTTAAGTCGTAAACTTAAACTTAGTCGTCCGTCCATCCACGGCTCCTGGAAAGGTGTCGAAACCAACAAAAACCAACAAATCAAAACTAAAATCAAAATATAGACGATTCAAAAGTGCTTAATTATTAAGTTTATTTGACTATAGAGACTTTGACTTTAAATAATTCTAAAATAACATCTGAATTAACCAATATACGCGCTGTAATCCGTAAAAAGTGTTTTATTTCTAATAAACTAAGTATCTTGTTGATTTTTTTATTTTTATTAGAGGAGCTACCAACTGTGGTGGAATTATATTATTATTGCAGTCGCATCGCAATCGTATCGGCAACTATAAAGGCGTTCATCCACTGGACAACCCAATTCTCGTTAACGTCGAACGGGTTGTCAATTACGTGTCAGGACGCGGCCTGTTTAGGACGGAAATGAGGCAACGTTTCACATGTTGCGTTTTCTTGCGGTCTAGAAAATTTCATAGCGATCCTTGTGTCACTACGCGGAGTTTCAGTATTTTGAGTAGTGCGGCTATAAAGCAACAGCATGCTACAGACTATAATGCTATTAATTTCTAGTGCGCTATTAAATATGCTATGCAATAGCACGCTATTTATGCGGTTGGCAGGCGCGTTAAAACTTGCAGCACGGTAGATCTCGTAACATACGTCGAGTATTTCTATGTTAGATTCTTAAATTAAAAATCATTATGTTATCTGAAGGATTTTCTGTTATTTATTAATGATAAAGTACCTACTTAGTAAACGTATATTTTTAATAAATTATAATCTTACAGCTTTGTGATCAGAAATCTATTAGAAACTTTACAAACCTTTTTTTCGCCTATGACGTTTTATGCATGAATTAAATAGAAATAATTGAGGACATTGTCATTTTAAAGAAAAAAAAATTTTAAGACCTAAAAGCGGTCAAGAATCAAGTTATTTTGCGTTATCATAACTTCTATATACTGCTGATGATAACAGCCTTAGTTCGTGGTAATATATGAGTATTATAGATAAACTATTTTAGCAGTGTGATTGAAGGCATTAATTATTCTGGCGTCACAATGACAAAGAATATTTAGCGTTACTTTGAACCTAAGAATACATTATTGTGTAAACTGTTTTTTAACCCTATAAATTGAAGAAAAAAATAAGAGAGTACACTGATGAAACGCTATACAACAAAAAGGCCATTTTAACTCCCCCAAAGTAGGTCTTCAGAAAAGTAAACCAAAACAGCGGATATTATTAAAAGGTGCTTCAGTGACTAGCAGGAAATTATTGAGTAATAATAGAGAACTAAAGAGGCCACTAAGTGAAATTGCATGAGTCGATGACAGTGCGCTTTTGGCTGAGGGTAGATAAATAACGCAATTAGTAAAATGATGGATAGTGCTACTAGAAAAACGAAGGTTTCATAAAGTAAATGTTTTGAAACTGTTTCCGGTATTATTATTTGCTTTTATTAAACGCGAGAGTGTTATGACTGCTCAAATACATAAAAGTTTTCAATGTATTGTCACAGAATTCATAATAGTACAAGTTAATGTTGCGAAATTTCAGCCTTTGTCCAATCAATCAACGAATACATAAAAACTGAAATTTATCAAAAATCTGGACTGACACGTTAATAGGATATTTACGTAATACAACTTACAACTTCAGATTTATGTTTTTATTTTCTTGTTTTACTTTTTCATTACAAGAAAAAAACAGCACGCCACATAATCTGCCAAGGAACGATTTAAACCTGTATTTTTTTAACGCACTGAAACCCTTCAGTCGCAGAATGTACTGTAAATATAAATGTACTGTAATATACATAGAATGTACCGTCAGTCGTCAACAATTTACTCTAGAAACATACCAATTGCATTTTTTTTTAATAATCAATAAATAACAGAAGTTAAACTGAAAAGTCAAAATCGTCATTTCTTGAAATGAACTTACTTAAGTTGAAAAATATAATTTTACCAATTATTTTTATTACTCTTTTGAAATCAATTCCCATGAATATTATAGTAACAAGCCATCAAGTATCGCAATTTTTAATGCGATGCGATATGTCGTGGTGCTCCCATTCGATGCGGTCAATTTGGCGTAATGTAATCAATTGCCGAACCAATAAAATAAATCAGATGCGACAGTTTTAATTGATACCGTTCAGAATTAACAGCGGGGCTCCTACGGACTCTTGCTAGAGGAAAATTGTACATACGAAAACAAATGAAGATACAAAATGGAAATATATAGACGGCTTTTTCAACTCGTTTTTTGACGTAATGTAATCAATTATTGTCAAACCAAAACTTTTGATTGACAACTTTCAGTATTAAATTAAATTTTTGCTATTATAAAATTGTACTTGTAATTTTCCGATATTGAAATATGAAAAACAAATGAAGATCAAGATCAGCCCTTATTTAAATTAGTGTATTATGAATTTAATGACGTAATAAGAGACTGGCATGATTGATACCTAACCTACAAATCAGTAATTTACAAAAAAAACGTGAATGTTAATTTAATTAAAATCAGCCCTTTGTGTTAATTATCTGATACATGCCTACTTCAGAGTTTCAGACCATATCATCAATATTCATAAATAATGTACAATTAATTGTCCAGCTCACAAATTGAAATGGGAAAATGATGAATAAGCTAACCACCATTTGAACAAAATAATTTACTGTTTTGCAATGAACTTAATTGAAACATACCCTTTTTGTTTGATTTGAATAGGCAACTTTGATTTTAATAAAGAACTTGGAAACAATTATTCCTTCCTATTCCTACGTCCCACTTATTTATATGTTATTGCAGTGAAAATTAGTTTAACTTCAAATTATCTAACGTATGATAACCTTTTTCTGATAAACTAGCGCACAGTATGAAATTGTCCGTAACAGTTCTCTCCACGTGCTAGGAATAACTATAATTCGCAATACCTAGTGTTAATGTAACTATACCTACCAGGATTCGAATGCGGCAGAATCGCTGCCACTAAAAAAAATTACACTGATAATTTTAATTAAGTTTTAATACAATATACATTTGCAGGCAAATCTTAAAATTACAGATTGTGAGGCCCTAGTTACCCCCTTATTGGTAAGTTAGGTTGGAATTTGGATGTCCAACCTTTTGTATAGGAATTGATCTTTTAAAAAATACTTTTTCAATGTATTTTTAATTTGCATGGTATTTTTATCTTTGATTTTATCTACAAAAAATAATGTAGTTCATTTAATATTTTAGGAAGGTTACACATCCATACTCTTTAATGTGCCAAGCGTTCGTTTAATAACCGGATGCCATTAGAATCACAGAAAAAATAAATGGATATCGTCGGCGGGCTGTGAAAACCTCGCATGTGCGTTAAATTTTCGAATCCGAGTTTCTTCGACGTAGACATGATTACGAGGTTTTCTCACGAAAAACAACTAAAAGAGATTTTCACAAAATTTTGCGACTTACGAGCTTTTCACAGCCCGCCGACGATATCAGATGTTTACCTGTTCAAAGTGGACAAAATAAACCAGTTGGGTGTTTCTACTCGTGTTTTTATCATAATTTTCCCTCCATTTTTCCCCACCAGCGTGGGAGTTGTTCCAATGACAGGTGACCTTAAGGTGCGTTGACCGTTCCGCTGCAGCGGCAGATAATTATGTTGTCAACTGACTAAAGCAAACGTTCTATGGCTTACAAAGCGGATCGAGCGCTTTTTGAGCTACAAAGGCCATCACGCGTTCCGTTTCCCAGCGTAAAGTCAACACTGTTATGAAGTTTTCATCGAGTTTTCGCCGGAAAATCGGCTAACGTGGGAAAGCTGGGATTGCGATTTGAATGGATAATGAGCTCCTGTGTATTCGTTAATTGAGTTGATATTGTAAATAAACAGTTGCAACGCTGACCTCCACTCAATCATTGCAGCTCAATGGCTACTTTGATACTTTATTTTAACACAGCCGATTGTTTGCCGCCACTGAATGATAAGTAAACATTTTATTTCAGCGAATATTTTTTTAGTTGTTCACTTTGTTTTTTAAGGGAAATCAAATTATATTTTCTTTTGTTACATTGGATTGGTTGATTTATTGAGGTAGAGTGGCTCACACAACGGAAATGAATTCGATCCCTGGACGAGTCAATGCGAAATTCCCTCGTCTGTTCTAATTGGTATAAACAATCAAATCTTAAACCTTTATGTAACACGGTTATACCTATTTAAAAACTTGACACTGATAAGTACAGAGCGGAAGCCAAGCGTCACCGTTTCAGCTTTGGCAAAAATTCTTTCGTATGTCCGTTTGTTCTCCTCTACAGTACCCTTAGCACGAACAGCTATCGAGAAAAAAAAATTTGCGTAAAATTACTCGATAGACAATTCTCTATGGAAAATTTTATTTCGCTTATCGACGATAGATGGCGCTGTACAAATTTCCAATACAAAATTTATCTATCGAATGATTTTACTCGCGTTATTTTTTTCGATAGATGTTCGTGCTAAGGGTCGCATTTCTCAATCGAGTCTCGTGAAATTTGTTCGATATAGTTATATAGATTTTTTTCAATTAATTTTTTTTCGGAAATAAAACGTTTCAGCCATTTCAAAAATGTCACAAACGCAAGGTCTTAATGCCGAATATGGTAGATAGGGACCATCAAACTGAACAGTTTTTACTATGGGATCAACTCGCTGAAATCGCGAAAAAAATGAGCTGTTTCATACATTTTGATATTTTCGTTTTTAATTTTTGTATGAAACAGCAGTATTTTTTTTGAGATATCAGAGTTGGTCCCATAGTAAAAGTTGTTCAGTTTGATGGCCCCTATCTACCATATTCGGCATTAGGGATTTTTTTGTTACACGTTGTATAATACAAAGAAATAAAAATAATCATGTAGGTACCTAAACTCTCATTGCATCAAACATCTCCCAAATAAATGCTACAATGCAACGTAAAGCACTGCAGAAATCGGTCACAATGACTCCGCCTGTGTTCGGGAGATGGCGCTATTCCTGGATGCAGAAAGAAACAGGAATTCCCGTTTCCAGACACATAACGATAGAGGTCGTTTCTCACTGATTTCATGAAATAAACTTACTAAAACGTTTTCTTTTTTTATTAAATTCATATATTATATCACACACACATAATATCGTTTTATAGTACCTTCTAGTGAAATAGAAGACAATGAAATCGCAATTTCAATGCTATAAGTTCAAATAATAAAATAATACAATATTGGAGTGATGAACGTAGGTTTTTTACTAATACAAAACCTAAAACAATTAGCATTAAATTTTTTTCGCAATTTCAGGCTTGTTTTCTTACAAAAAGTTGTTCGTTACTAAGTTACGAACATCTTTTTGTTCGTAACTATGAGTTCTACAAATGGATTTTCAGGTTTTGTATTA
The DNA here is from genome assembly GCA_950108535.1 of Agriphila straminella. Lineage (NCBI taxonomy): Eukaryota > Metazoa > Arthropoda > Insecta > Lepidoptera > Crambidae > Agriphila > Agriphila straminella. Next base: position 13,232,357 of record OX467309.1, on the reverse strand, counting down.
ACAAAAAACGTTTTATAATATTTTCAATACAGTTGCTCGAAAATGTAAGTTTACGATGACAGTCGAGCGTGCGGAAAGTTGATTTTACCGCACGCCGTGTGTTTTTGTTTACGGATTAGTACAGTGTACGGAAAGTTGATTTTACCGCACGCCGGCGCCGTGCGTTTTTGTTTACTAACGTTTTTACTAGCCTCCGCCCGCGACTTCATCCGCGTGGACAGTAGAAAAATATTGCAACCAGTTTAAAATTACCCCTTTAGTGTATGAAAGCTAGTACTACGGATAGTTCAAGCTGTTTCCCTGGCACCACCCACCTGAATTTGATGAAACATAGCTTAGATTTTAAGTTGGACCTCAATCTACTAAATTGTGAAAAATCCATCAAAATTCGTTTAGCTGTTTTTGCGTAATTCGCGCACAAATATTTAGAATTTACAGTTTTATTATATGATTGTATAGATTACAATTTCAGTAGTACCTATAATGTTTTCTCGCAAATGTATTGAAAAACGTAGTATGGCACACGGTTGTTAAGGTTTTTTACCAATCTTGTATCATAAACTACTATTAGAAGTAGGTTTTGTTCCACATTACTTATAATAGGCACATTTTCGAGCTGCCCTCATGGCATTCATTACATATGTTATACACGTGCGAGACATTTCATTTTTTACAAACCCCTACTCATTCGTCATATTAATTAATTTTCTAACCTTTTGTTATTTCAATCAATAAAACTTTCAACATTTCACTCAATATTCTAAATAACTTTGCGTATTTTATACTTATTTCCTTTAATTGCTTTTTATGATCATTTAAATAATATTACAATTAGTTGTAGGTACAACTCCTTAAAATTAATAAAGAAATATACCATACCATACTTAGATAATTAAGCGTGTTTAAGGCGATTAGTGCCCTCACAGTGGCGCCCTCATCTTAATTAAAGTTATTGCTCGCTAAGTACATAATGTATCAAAAATTCACATGTACAGATTGAAGCTAATACAAACAATAACCGCAGTAAAATATAGTTCGTTGTAGTAGTAGGCAAAAGAGCAAAAAGTGCCACTTCAAGCACTTTTGCGTACTACTATTATTACAATCCTTATTCTTACTAATATTATAAATGCGAAAGTCCGTTTGTTTGTTTGTTGGAAAAAATCTTTCTACGCAGACAAAGTCGCGGGCGGTCGCCAGTGTACTATATTAAACCTCAGTAAACTGAGGTTATTTTTTGTAAATCTATATTAAACCATACTTATAACATTATAAATGCGAAATTAACTCTGTCTGTCTATCTGTTACGTTTTCACGCTTAGACGGCTCTGAGGGCCTAGCCAAAGTAACATACGCAAATCTTCGTTATGGCTTCGCTTTCGAAACATGTATGGGATTGACATAAGGTTTCGTTAACAATCGAATTTTAAAACGTCAAATCGTTTCGAAGCGAAGCGATAACGAAAATTTGCAAATGTTACTTTGGCTAGGGGGGCTGGACTGATATTTATTTATTAATTTCAAATAGCAACACTAACATATGTTTATCATGCATTATACAGAGATCTTATAGCAATTTAGTTTTTAACCTCCACAACAATTACAAGTGTCGACATCACTCTCAAAAATTACAACGACGATTCGATATTGACGAAGTGCAGACATAGATAGGAACTTGGGGAAGGACACAAGCTACTTTTTATCCCACTGCTGGGCACGGGCCCGCACTAATAACCTGAAATCAATGCGAGCAAAGCTACGGGTGGAAAGCTAGTAAACTATAGAATCTTAGCTTCAATCTGTATTAATTTTCGATACATTATGTACTCAGCTAGCAATAGATTTAATTAAGACGAGTACGCCACTTTGAGGGCTATAGGGCCCTTAATAAATATTAATTAAGAAGGTGTTCCGCATCCAACTATTTAGTTCATAATTCAAATAGCAGTTGGTAGCGACATACACGTTCTCATGAAATAAACGTTTTACGAAATGTATCTACTTACTAGTAAGTTGGTTAGTTTTTCTAGATTAATGGGTTATTAAATTTTAATTATTACATTTGGATTTAATAGTACATTATGAGACAAGTTAGCTTAGGTTGCTCATTGCGCACAAGGCTGTGGGTTGCAGCCCGAGCCGTAGGCGAGGGCGTAACTCAGCCGAGTGTGCAATAAGCAAAAGCTCACGAGTTTCATACGACGTTTTTCAACACATTTGCGAGGAAAAAAACAAAGTAATTTACCACACAGCAACAAATACGACAAAAACAAAATATGACAATTATGGGAAAAGGCGCGCAGGTTTTTTTTTGGTTTTTTTTACACGCCCAACGCAAGAATATATTTCGAACAAAGGGGTGAGGAGCATACTGCCTACTTCAAAATTATAATTTGAAGTGATAAAATGCAAATATTTTAATATTTTATAACAAAATATTGTGAATTATGAATAATTTAATAATAATGAACATTTGTTTGACTTAATTAGGAATTACACATTTATTTATTCCAAAAATCTATTTGAATTCTCAACAGCATAAATCCTCTTTGTTGTTACTAAAAAAAATAACTGTATTACCCGGCTAAATTGGGAATGCTCTGTTTACTCGCCTAGAACTTGCAGTAAGGTACTAATTTAACTTTGTAGGGTTAATTCTATTACGTACTAGTGTTTTATATATTATTGAACGCGTTTGTTATAGCTCGGTTTATGGCCCTAAAAGCGATGTATTAGATCTCACTTTACGAGCAAATGTGTTGAAAAATAACTTTTAGAATTATCTTTTTTTTATTGAAAAGTTTCAATTTAAGAACGGTACTTTAAAATTGGCGTTGGAAATACATTGACAATTCTTTAAAAACTAACGAAAGTACAATCAAGTTGATAAAGTGACTAGAATCATAGAAGACTAAAGAATTTTCAATTTAAAAAAAAAGTATTAAACAGATTTAAGTAAGTACCGAACAATGCTGAAAGTTGGCTAAAAAATCACTTTACACTTCTCGCGAACAATGTCTAAGTTCAAACTCATTCTGGTTTTAAAAAGGCTTTGCCGAAACACTTTTTAATCGTCACTCCTGCAACGGACAATCAAGTAAGTTCGCCTTTCCTTCTAATCTTAATTGAAAATTCAATCATTTATTCATCTGATCGAGGTCGTTATGCCCCTTAATGGTTAGCGTGCCTTTTACTTCATTTTTACTTCGCATCGAAATGGCTAATTTATCGAGAATTGAAAGTTACGAGCTATTGCTGTAAAGGCAAACTAAGTAGGTGGTAGGTAGGACAAAACAATACACTTGAATTGTTTTTTTTTCATATTACAATACAAACTGTAAAATTAGAATAATGCAAATGCGTTGAAATTGTATGTGAACTAATAAGATAACCTTTTACTATATTTATTATAATTGTTGTCATTTAATTCGTAACTTTATAAATATGCCTTTTTACTTTAAACTTATCTATCAACCATATTATTAATTATCAAAAAATTCAAGATAATGCTTTATTGAACTTAGATTTAAAACATTCACAATCTTATTTTTATATAAGATAATAATATATTTTGAAAAAATTCTACAAAAAATCGACTCACCCTTAGCAGCTCAGGCGGGATAATATTTTAGTTTTAATAATGATTACACAGATTTTATAATGGTACTCTTTAGGTTCGATTTGTTTCTTTTGTTTGTTCGGTTTCTAATTTTACAATCATAATGGAAACCTGTTATTAGCCTTAATTGTATAACTATTTAGCGTAAAAAAGATATATGTAACGCTGTTAGTTTCGTGAAATAAATAAAATAAAAATAAAATATGATAAATGTATTGATGCTATCTCATTTGTTAATCCCACCTGCTCATTTCGTGTGTGGTCTTGTCATAAAAACATAAAAATATTTAGCCGTCACTTTTAGGTCAAGACAAACAAATTAGCTCCCTCTAGAATTAACTTTCGTTCAAGCAAACAAATCAAGACCTTCTCTATTTAGATATACGGTCTACTGTACAGGGATGTCGTCAATTATTTCATGATTAGATACGAGCTAGACGTGGGAAATTCAAAGGAAATGATTGACGGTGGCTGATCATCTATCACTGACGATCGCAAACCTAGGGACTTGTTTGAAATATTTATGTGTTAAGCAAATACTTTGGAAGAAAAGACTAGGTTAGGTGGTAATATTATATTGAGTCTCTTGAGTATCCATACAAAAAAATCTCACATTAACATTATTATAGTTACGTCCGCCTCTTTTACTGTTGTATTCTTCAATATAGATAATTAAATATATCATAACTAATTAGTTTTATTAATTTGGTATTTGAGATAGAAAAAGCATTAACATATTTAAAAATAATCAAATAAATCTGTTAACTTCCTACGGTGATTTAACAATTTATAAATAAATAGGAGATGTTACTAACATTTATGTATACGTAAAAGACTTGAGCAACACCTGACCGGAAGTGGCTCCGCGGTGAATTTTATTTAATTTTGTAATTCTAATGCACAATTTGAATAAAACTTAGCCCTAAAAATTCCACGAAAAATCATTTTCTATTAACAATTTTTTTAATAATAAAAACCTCTAATTCACCACTTTCGGTCAGGGAATCGCCTTAAAAATTGGCATGCTTTTTTTTCTCTTTATTTTTAAAGGAGCTTTTGTAATAATGTTACATGTCAGCCCCATCGTAACTATAATTTTATGTGGGGATATGCAGATAAATTAAAATAATTATACTAATTAACATTAGGTATTCGACCTTAAACTGATGCTCTGTGCTGCGAATCTGTAAGTCAACACAGCTGCTTCAGACGTAGGGTCAGAAAGCGCACTCAGGAACACGCCAACATCAAGCTGATTGACTTTCAGTTTCGCGGCCAAGTCCTCACGTAAGCCTCGATTCCTGACACACTCCACCAACAAATGTTGAACATCTTCTATTTTTTCACACAGAGTGCAATTAGGAGAGCTAACTTTTTTCATCAGATGTCCAAACTTGTTCAGTGGGACGTATCCGGATCGCAGTCTATGAGCAATAACAATCAAAGTCCAACATAACTCAATATTGCTGAACCAAGGAATGTGTGGAGGCTCAGATTGCACCACTCTGTACCAGATACCAGAGGATTTAGATCTTTCATCGAAATCAGTTTTCCATTAATTATAACAGACTTTTTTGTATTTAGGTAGGAACTCTTCATAGCTTGGTGAAACCTGTAGCGGTTGTCCATGTGCAGCACCATGTTTGGCCAATCTATCAGCTTTGTCATTACCGGAAAGTCCGATGTGTGACGGTATCCACTGCAATATAAGCTCCCTGTTTCCCTGGTTCAGCAATTCGGTCTCTTGAAGAATAGCATACGCTGATGGAGTGCCTCTGTGGCCAGAAGCGCACCCAGCGATATGCTGTAACGCGCTCTTACTGTCAGTCAGGATTACAACATTTTGATATGACTGAGTTTTTATATAATGAAGTGCTTCCAAAATAGCTACAAGCTCCAAAACCATGATTGACATGCTAATTTAGTAAATTTTTGTAAATGACTAATATAAATGAAGAAATATTAGACAACTACACAAACCACAAACATTGCTTTGATACCAAAATAAGTAGCTAAATCACTTGTGTTATGGATATCAGAGACAACGGTGGAACTACAAACACCCAGACCTGAGCCAATACAGAAAAAGTTTAGTTTCTAAATTGACACAGCCGGGAATCAAACTTGGGACCTCAGAGATGTCGACACCGTAAAAAGCGGTTTACAAACCACTCGACTACGAAGGTCGTCAAAATGATATGGACAAAACAACTACATACACAATAGGCTAGTTGACAAAATTTCAATAACTACTTAATATTTTAGCTTTGGGCATTTTATCGATTCGGTTTATTTATTTTTAATCGAGCGTTTACATTATAAATTTCGCGTTTTAAAAAACCAATTTTAATTTGGTTCCAAAACGCACAAGACTGTCATGGCGTCTTGAATGACGTCACGCCGTGCGAAACAAACCAAAGAGCGATCGTGTCTTCGTACGTTATAGCTAGTTTTTATCGTGTTGCGTATATAATTCGCAACCGTGGTATTTTCACCATTGTAACATGGTGGTGTTGTACTTTAGGGTCAATTCGTAGGACTCGACGCAGGTCGTGTGCTGAAATTCTTTCAGTGACACCAAGAAATGGCCATGAAGTGTAACACCACAAATGTAATGGTTTCGAGTTATCTTTCAGTATTTTCTGATGTTGGTCACTCACCGTATCTCACATACATGTGCATTTGTTTTGCCTTTCATGATTGTAAGGGTATTTTCCGGCATTTATGCATATTTTTCACATTTTCTTTATTGTTTTTAATGTTTGTTATTACAACCTAAAAGGAAAGTGACTTTGACAGGTGACAAATGACATTGACGTTTCAATGACATATTCCAGCGGGCTAATCGCTCCGTTCCGTTGTCTTCATTTTTCTATATCCTTCAAAATTGTAACAATATAAAGTTTATTTACAGAATATCTTCAGTATTCGGTTGAAATGTTTGAATCAGTCAGGAAATTAATTTAATTAAATCGGCAGCGATCCATTCATTTCGAGAAGTTTCTAGAATGTGGTAGTAATTGTCTATGATCGCGTTCTCGTTTTGTCCATGGATGACACTTTGGCCACTTTCACTTTTTTGTTCGGAGAGGCGAACTGCTTTGCAGATTCTCCATGAAATAAGTTGGTTTTTTGTTTAAGAAGTAATGGTGTGAATATTTCTCTTCGGGGCAAAGCCCCCAAAATATATAAAATGCATTCTTTATTGTAAGAATCCAAAGAGCGGCCGGTAAGTTTTCATAATTTTGTGCCGTCTTGTAACCACGTTTTTGTGGGACTTTAGAAGTAATAATCGCGTGTTCTCTTGTTCCAGAGGGCCGTTCTTACCTTTTTTAGAACTTAATTCTTTATCTCCGTGTTGTCTTCATAAGAAATATGTGCCCATAACCTAACTTGAACCGCAACCGCGTGGCATCTTATCACCTTTTCCCACATAATAATTGAGGACCTTTCCTGGAGCATGTGAGGAAAGCAGGCAACATCTTGGAGGCTGGCTGAGTAAGCTAAGGAATCCACTCCGTATGTTTTTTTGTAACTTCTTACCTCAACATGTCGGCACATCTGTGAGTTCAGAATTTGTTTAGAATTAATTTAATTTAAGTTTAAATGCATGTATGTTAATACTTTTCTATAAAGAAAAGCTTCATGGGAGTACGCTTCCACTTATTCCTGAACCCAGGTCATGACCAGGAAACATTGTGATGTTAGGTACCTAGAATATTTAGTACTTACATTCAAGAACTAGGATATTTTCTAGATTTTATGTGCTTCACACAAAAGAATTTGTTGATTATAGTATTTGTATTCAACCAGAATTTATTTGTTTGATTTATCCCAACACTCTTGTGTTGGTGGCGCCCTTAGAAATAAGAACTTTAGAATAGCGACCTAATCTCAATCTTTTCTCCCGAGTGTAACAGCCATCCAAGGTAGAACCTACGATCCTCTCCCGAGTCTCATGACCATCTGAGCTGCCGAGTAGAATACACCTTGGGGACTGCGAGTGCATAAATACCACGGCCGTCCCCGGGTTGTAACATAAACTGGCGTACCCAACGTGTGGCCCGGTGATTGAGCGCATCGTTAGAAAGTGACTTCGTTCGTTGTTGTTCAACATTTGGTATCTCGGTTGTTGAGGTTAGTGTTGACTTGTATTTTTTTCTTTTTTGTCATTAGAATTTTCATTGTTAAAAATGGCTCCAATTAAAATGAATTTCTATCACTTACAAAGTGATGAGTTAAAATATGAACTCTTTATAAGAGGTCATAAGAATTTAAGAAAGGTTGATGAGATGAGAGCTAAGCTCGCCTCATTAACAAGAACCGGTCGTCTAGCAGTGACTTTAGATCCTGCAGATTTGAAATTAGAATTAGAATCAGAATTGATAATCTGTGAGAACAAGATCAGTGACATTTTACAGCTGACAACTGCTGAGCCACTGACTCCCACTTATCGTGACAGAATAATTTCCAGACTAATCCATGTCAGATTTAGGTTGTCTCGCCTGACATCCGAGGATGCTAAGGTTTTAGAAAGAATATCCCTGTTAATTAAGCAGTGTGAGAATGTCTTTAAAACTCTAAATGTTGATACCGCAGGAGAGGTGGGAGTTTGTTTCACCGAGGTTAGCAGTGTGTCCAGTGGTGATGAGCCGAGCCCCCAGCCTACGGTCACTGAGGTTCCGGCTGATCACACAGCAGCAGCAGCTACAGCTATCCAAACAGGTGAGCTGCAGATCACCATCGACCCAACCAGAAATGTCTCAAAATGGAACATTAGGTTTTCCGGTAGGGACAGCAAGTTAACCTTGCACGCTTTCTTAGAACGGCTAGAAGAACTTAGGCTAGCCAAGAACGTAACCATCAAAGAATTATTCCGAGGTGTCTCGCAACTGTTAGAGGGCGAAGCCCTAGAATGGTACCGTTTCTACGGTAAAGAATGTAGCGATTGGGACGAATTTGTAGAGCTCCTCAAGGAAGAGTTTTTGCCTTCCTCTTACCATAGAAAGACACTTAAAGAAATTTATAACAGAACTCAACACCCATCGGAGAGTGTTGTTTCTTACATTTATGTAATGAGAACTTATTTTAAGCGGCTTGACAATCCATTACCAGAAATAGAACAAGTAGGTATTATAAAAGATAACCTTGCTCCTTATTATAAGTCAAAAGTATTTTGTGACACTTTTGCGAGTGTGGCGGAGCTTCGCGCGCGATGCAAGCTCCTGGAGGACTTGAAGGCGGAGTGTTCTGCTCACGTTAACCCTTCAACTTCCGCGCCGAGCTCACTACACCCGGACTTGTGCTACAAAACAAAAAATTATTTCCCTACGAATAGGAAATCTATTTCAGAAGTTAGAAACAATATTTTAACGTGTAAGAAGTGCCATAAAAACGGCCACAATGAACAGAACTGCAAATTTAATAGAACGATACACTGCTATGGCTGTGGGAAGGTTGGGGTGACGCGACCTCAGTGCGACTCCTGTGGAGTACGCCCTAATTTAAACTGCAAGGAAGCCTCACCACCCGGAGAAACCTAGCCCGGAGCCAGAGCAGCGGTCCAGATAGAAATTTTAAATTTTTAGAAGCCAGGAAAGACAGAGTCAGGAATGTCCAGGCGGAGCCGGTGGCAACAAATACACCGAACATTAACGAGGTGTATTTCAACCCTATGCCCGGTGATGCCAGACCATACTTGACTGTGTCGATCCTCGGTAGAGAATGTAAGGGTCTTTTGGACTCTGGCGCAATGTGTAGTGTGATCAGCGGTTTTGCTTTTCGTACCTTAGCAGTGCATGGGGCTATGCTCGATACCTATGAGCCAGCACCCACGATTGTTACAGCGAACGGTTCGCGAAGCACAGCCGTTGGTTATGCCCGGTTGCTCGTGGAGTACAAAAACATAACCCATAGAATTAAATTTTTAGTAATTGAAGAAGTTAAAACACCTATTATATTTGGTATAGAATTTTGGAAAATTTTTAATATTGGAACAGAAATTTTAAAATTAATTCAAGTAAATAGTTTAACTAACCAGAATTTCGTAGAATCAGGTACTCTTCAGACTAGTGCAGACTTGAATTCTAAGCAGCTATCACAGCTCAATTTAAGAATAGAAAAATTTAAGAAGCTGACGTTAGGTAGCACTTTAGAAAAGACAGATCTCGTTCAACATGTGATCAATACAGGCGACCATCCACCTGTGAGACAGAAATGTCATCAGTTTTCACCTGCTATGCTTCAGGTAGTGCAGAAAGAGGTTGATCACATGCTGAAAATGGGTGTAATAGAACCTTCTAACTCACCGTGGAACAGCCCGCTAGTTATAGTGAAGAAAGCAAACGGAGAACCTAGAGTCTGTCTTGACAGTAGAAAATTAAACTCTGTTACTAAGTTTGATAGCTATCCCTTACCTAACATAGATTTTATTCTTAATAGTCTGCGAGGAGCTAAGTATATGACCTCCATAGACTTAAAATCTGCGTACTGGCAGATAGAACTTGATGAGTCATCAAAAGAAAAGACAGCCTTTAGTGTACCTGGACGTGGACTGTTCCAATTTAAGAGAATGTGTTTTGGTTTAAGTACAGCGGCTCAGACTTTACAAAGATTAATGGACCGACTGTTCACTGCAGAATTTCAGAACCCTGATTTAACTTTATCCGTTTTTACTTACTTAGACGACATAGTTCTGGTAAGCAGGGGCGACTTTTCCCAGCACCTGGAACTGCTGGATCGCGTATATAAGAAATTAGAAGATGCTAAATTAACGATTAATTTAGAGAAGTCCCATTTCTGCAGAAGTGAACTAGATTATCTCGGATACAAAGTTGACCGAGATGGTCTGAGAACTAACCCAGAAAAGACAAGGGCTATTGTTAATTTAGCAACTCCTACATCGACAAAAGAAGTCAAAAGTTTCTTAGGAATGGTAGGATGGTACCGCCGTTTCATCCCAAACTTCTCGACTGTAGCAGCTCCTTTGAACCGTTTAACGAGTAAAAAGCTGAAGAAGTTTGAGTGGAACGACGATGCCCAAGAAGCTTTTGAGAAACTCAAAGAATGTCTCGTTACGTCACCAGTGCTTTCTTGTCCCGACTTTAGTAAAGAATTCTACATCCAATGTGACGCTAGTGACAAGGGCATAGGCAGCGTGCTAACGCAAGAAGTTGACGGCGCAGAAAAGGTAATAGCATACGCTTCCAGAAGTCTGGTCGGAGCGGAGAAGAACTATTCTGTGACCGAGAAAGAATGCTTAGCCGCTCTATACAGTGTAGAGAAGTTTAGGTGCTACGTAGAAGGCCACCCTTTCACTATCATCACAGACCACGCATCATTGCAATGGGTATTAAGCCTTAAATCACCAAGTGGCAGGTTAGCCAGGTGGGCCATGCGACTGATGCAGTTTCAATTTCAAATTAAGCATAGAAAGGGACACTTGCATGTGGTACCAGATGCACTAAGTAGACTTAACGTAGACAACCTTTCAGAAATATATTACCCGTCTAAAGATCCGTGGTATGATAAGATATATGAAAGTTGCGTGAAGACCCCACAACGTTACCCAAAATTCAGAATTATAGAAGGTAGGCTTTATAAATTAATCAAAAGCAAATATGCCTTAGAACAAGACACTTCATGGAAACTGGTGGTGCCTTCATGCAACAGAACAGAAATTATTTCAGAAAACCACGACAAGCCCACCGCTGGTCATTTCGGTATCAATAAAACCGTTAAAAGAATAGCACTTAGGTATTATTGGCCTAAACTTTTAAAAGAAGTCAAGAATTATATTAAGAATTGTGACACCTGCTTGGCAAATAAGTCGACCAACCAGGCCAGGCCCGGGTTGATGGGGCAGCCTAAGAAAGTACATAGGCCGTTTGAGACTTTGTCCGTAGATCTACATGGGCCTTTGCCTCGTTCCAAGAAAGGCAACGTCTATGTCATGGTCGTGGCCGACTACTTTTCCAAGTATGTGTTCCTTTTCCCAATAAGAAAGGCAACTGCCTCTACAATCGTTCAGAAATTAGAAGATAATGTTTTCTTAGTACATGGTGTACCTAGGACTGTGATATGTGACAACGGTACAGTATTTACATCTAGGGAGTTTAGGGACCTCATTGATAAGTATAAGGTACCCCACCTATTTTACACCACTGTGTACACCCCTCAGGTGAACCCAGTAGAAAGGGTGAACAGGGTCTTAGGTGACGCGATTTCGTCCTTCCTAAAGGGCAATCACAAAGAATGGGATGTACACTTGCCACATATCCAGTCCGCCATGAACAACAGCGTACATGAAGCTACAAGTTTCACTCCGTACTTCCTCGTTCATGGTAGGGAAATTATCCTAGATACAGAACATTATAAACTTAGGTCTTTGGACATTCAAGAAGAAATTAATTTTCCAGAACGTAAAGAATATGCGGACTCTCTTAAGGAGCTGCAAACCATTTTTCTTAAGGTGAAAGAAAAATTAAGAATAGCCTATGAAAAAGGAAAAAGAATTTATGATAAGAGAAAAAGAAATGTTAGTCTAAAAGTAGGACAAATAGTTTGGAAAAGGGACTACGTTTTATCCAAAGCAAGCGAAGACTTTGCTAGTAAACTAGCCCCTAGAAATATTAAATGCGTAGTAGAAGAAAGAGTGAGTCCTCTTGTATATCGCTTACGCGCCCTTAATGGCAAAAAGTTGGGTTTAACCCACATTAAAGACATCATACATGTCAGCCCTTAATTAAGTTAGGTCTAGGTAAACAGGTTTAGGTAAACTAAGTTAGGAAAATATACTGTGCAGTGAGATGGGGGACGAGAGCATGCTGACTAGAATGAGCAAGGGTGATAGAGACTTCTGAAAGAGATGAATGTTATTTCATGTTTGGATGAGAATATGAATGTGTGTGTGTGTATGATTCAAAATTATTAGCTAGCTATGTACCATTTTTGGCAAATAAATAAAGTGTTTAGGGTTATGTTAGGTATTGATAGTCATTTTGTTCTCGGCCTGCATTCCGCTCCACACTTATTTTTAGTATAGGTAGGTAGGTTATAAACTTTTTCAACACTCATAAAGGGTTATGAACGTTACTCACGTTATGTATTCTAAAGCAGTATTGTTAAACAAACTGTAAATAAAAGAGAATTTACATTCAACACTCCTTAAGGGGTATAATGATGTTTATTAGCATCGTGTTGTTTTAAGTAAGTACACTATAATGTGCACTCATAAAATAGAATGTGTTTCAACACACTTTAAGAAACTAGGGTATTATCCCTATGTAATTAATTAGAAGTTAAGAAGTATACTTAACACTTAGGATTTTTAAGGAATTAGAAAGAAATAAGAACACTTAATAGCAAGTGATAGTTTATTGTTCCTTGGTAACAAAAATAGTTTTAAATAATAAGGTTAGGATTCCATTGAGACATCTTTGGTGGTCTGTTGCTCATTTGAGTTATTAGTGTGTAAGTTGTCGTTGCTGTTGTTGTTTTGTTGTCGTTGTACATTGTCAACCATTCGTCTTGTTTAGCGAATTGGCCTTTGTTTCACACACCCGTCTTCGCTTTTGTGAGGGGGGTATGTTGCGTATATAATTCGCAACCGTGGTATTTTCACCATTGTAACATGGTGGTGTTGTACTTTAGGGTCAATTCGTAGGACTCGACGCAGGTCGTGTGCTGAAATTCTTTCAGTGACACCAAGAAATGGCCATGAAGTGTAACACCACAAATGTAATGGTTTCGAGTTATCTTTCAGTATTTTCTGATGTTGGTCACTCACCGTATCTCACATACATGTGCATTTGTTTTGCCTTTCATGATTGTAAGGGTATTTTCCGGCATTTATGCATATTTTTCACATTTTCTTTATTGTTTTTAATGTTTGTTATTACAACCTAAAAGGAAAGTGACTTTGACAGGTGACAAATGACATTGACGTTTCAATGACATATTCCAGCGGGCTAATCGCTCCGTTCCGTTGTCTTCATTTTTCTATATCCTTCAAAATTGTAACAATATAAAGTTTATTTACAGAATATCTTCAGTATTCGGTTGAAATGTTTGAATCAGTCAGGAAATTAATTTAATTAAATCGGCAGCGATCCATTCATTTCGAGAAGTTTCTAGAATGTGGTAGTAATTGTCTATGATCGCGTTCTCGTTTTGTCCATGGATGACACTTTGGCCACTTTCACTTTTTTGTTCGGAGAGGCGAACTGCTTTGCAGATTCTCCATGAAATAAGTTGGTTTTTTGTTTAAGAAGTAATGGTGTGAATATTTCTCTTCGGGGCAAAGCCCCCAAAATATATAAAATGCATTCTTTATTGTAAGAATCCAAAGAGCGGCCGGTAAGTTTTCATAATTTTGTGCCGTCTTGTAACCACGTTTTTGTGGGACTTTAGAAGTAATAATCGCGTGTTCTCTTGTTCCAGAGGGCCGTTCTTACCTTTTTTAGAACTTAATTCTTTATCTCCGTGTTGTCTTCATAAGAAATATGTGCCCATAACCTAACTTGAACCGCAACCGCGTGGCATCTTATCACCTTTTCCCACATAATAATTGAGGACCTTTCCTGGAGCATGTGAGGAAAGCAGGCAACATCTTGGAGGCTGGCTGAGTAAGCTAAGGAATCCACTCCGTATGTTTTTTTGTAACTTCTTACCTCAACATGTCGGCACATCTGTGAGTTCAGAATTTGTTTAGAATTAATTTAATTTAAGTTTAAATGCATGTATGTTAATACTTTTCTATAAAGAAAAGCTTCATGGGAGTACGCTTCCACTTATTCCTGAACCCAGGTCATGACCAGGAAACATTGTGATGTTAGGTACCTAGAATATTTAGTACTTACATTCAAGAACTAGGATATTTTCTAGATTTTATGTGCTTCACACAAAAGAATTTGTTGATTATAGTATTTGTATTCAACCAGAATTTATTTGTTTGATTTATCCCAACACTCTTGTGTTGGTGGCGCCCTTAGAAATAAGAACTTTAGAATAGCGACCTAATCTCAATCTTTTCTCCCGAGTGTAACAGCCATCCAAGGTAGAACCTACGATCCTCTCCCGAGTCTCATGACCATCTGAGCTGCCGAGTAGAATACACCTTGGGGACTGCGAGTGCATAAATACCACGGCCGTCCCCGGGTTGTAACAATCGTTTAAAAATTAATTTCTCATATTATAAGTACTGTATAGTGCCCCAGTGTGATAGCACGACTATAAAAACGGCAAACCAGTTATTTATATATGTTCCAAACAATGGAGAAATACGGAAAAAGTGGCTAAAACTAGCGTTCGGTTGTGGTTAGGTTGCACTCGGAGTGTAGGTTTGGAACGCGCCTCCGGTAGTGATACTCGAAACGTCAATGACAAGATTGGAGTTTCGCACGGCGTGACGTAACGCTTTCTGATTGGTGTTCACTGTCACGTGACTAAAGGTTTCATTTTACGAAATTTATTTTTTTAAAAATATTATTAATCTTTAACGCTTTTAATAATTAAAATTGTTTGTTATTTTCTCCATAATATAATTAATCATTATAAACCCCTATCCATTATTTTTATTCTTAATGGAAACAAGCCTATTCCATTACAATTTTTCTAGTATATTATTTATTTATTGTACATAATTCCAGTTTAATATTATGTCGTTTTCACTACTTATTGTACTATATTGAAGTGGATAAAAAGTAAATATCGTACTAGCGCAAACAAATAAAAACATCTAATAAAATCTAGAAAGAAAATAAAGAAAAGTGCTTTATATTCCAAGCTTATTGAGTTTCCAATAACAAGTGGTAATGAATCGCTTGAGTAATAACGTGGCCACGAACACGACTGAAGCGCCATCTTATATTCATAACGTTATTTCTATCGACTTTAGTTACTGCTCACGTGCTCAAAGCAAAACTTATTTATTTATCGAATGATACCGTGTTTTAGTTCCTATCTAACGGCCCGGGTGTGTGATGTGATGATATGCTTTTTTTATTTATGGACAGTCTGTTTCATTCAAAAGTTCGTCCAGTAAAGTCAGCAGGTAGTCACAAAAGTATTCGCAGTGTTGAATCCTCTAATAATGGATTTTAATATTTTAATCTTGATTCAAGATAGTGAAAAGAAAAAGTGGTTCAAATTGTAAAAAAAGTTTCTTATATTTTATTATTTTTTAACTAAAATTGAAAATTTGGGTTCACACTTAGGGTCTTAAAAAGCTCTTTTATTTCCATAATCAAAACCATGAAGAATTTTGAGAGCATTTCGCGTCAAGGAATCTGACCGTAGCCCATAAACACCACCTTGGAAACATTTCCACATCGTCCTACAAACGAGCGACCGAATGAAGAATTTAGAAATAATTGCCACATGCAAAACACGTCCTAGAAAACATTTTCGCAAATGTGAAACAATAAGTGCTATCGCAAGCTTTCAAGCGAAGCCAAGAACTCAAACTTTGTGAGAATTTATTTCATTCTTATGGTACTATTATGCCGTTCTCAGCTACACAACATAAATAATAATGCTGGCCGTTATAGGGTCATTACAGTGAGAACGGGCCGAGTGACGAAGAAGTCTCCACCCTCCTCTCACGTAGGTTAACACATACAGACTCCATTGTACTTGTTTTGACTGAGCTACTAAAGAAAATGAATGTATGTGCCTATGTGTGCTATTTGATATTGTCTGCCGAATGACCTTCGAGGTAAGCACTGTTCTGTTATTAAAGGTAGACGAGTAACGTGAAAACTTTTTATTTCTTTCACCAATATAATAATACTTTATAGAGTAAAGATATTGAGCCTTTTGTGTTTAAGTTAAAGCAATTATTGTCTGTGATATATGAATATGGCTTTAATAATACTTTGAGGTAACAAAAAAAAATACTGCTAATAATAACCATATTTTATTTTATCTCACACGTTCGTTACTTATTTTCAATTCAAAAACATAATGTGCTAAAATTTAAGGCAATAGAAATTGCCAAAAGATTATAGTTAGATACTTACGTCCTAAGTAATATTCGTTTAATCTGAAGAGAAAAAAGCTAGTATGGAAAATGCAACTTCTTAAAATTCCTCATACTAATCGGCAATTTCATGTTTAAAACTTTATTATTGATGTTGGTAGCCTTAGGTATCCACTGCAGGTTTGCGATAGTGTAGAGTAGACCGGTTATCAGGTTGCTGACTACGATTGTATGCAAAGTTTTCTCGCAATGGAAAACGATCGTTTTATCTCATTCACTCGCATGAACTATGAGCAGTATATCCCGCAGTTTTCGATAGCGAAAACAGTTTGCATCAACTCGTACTAGACCCTCAGAACTCTTTGCTCGCGCCATTGAGCTCCAGATGAAAGCCGGGTCATTACCTGAAACAAAGAGTATTCCGCTCAAGCTTAAATCATACTGTGTTTACATACGTCGAAGCTTCCTTGGACGCCACACAAAATGCAGCCTAGTTTGAACTTTGAAATCTGAATAAAACCTTTTCTGGACTTTATTACATTTTTAACATTTTTTGTCACTTTCTCAGTTATATAAATTAAACCCACTTTAACTATAATATCTAATATACTTATGCTTGTCTTTAAGCTATTTATTTATCACTCTTTTATTTTTACCTTAGCCGTGTTTAGAAAATCTATTTAAAACTGTTTAAAAATACTGCTTGATAAAACACAAACTAAACAAACGTTTAATTGAAAATCTCCGATAAAACTACGCTAGACAATCGGCAAAGCTCGATTTAATACCCTTAGAATTAATCAAGGACTAAACTTTACTTCAAATTGACTAACACTTTATTACTGACAGCGAAATGGGCAAACTATCTATTTCGGATGGCATCTGTTGATGCAAGTCTGGCTAACAATTGAATATGGTTGTAAATCAGGGAGATAGCGAGCTGACCTCCCATGTAAATGGGGGTTTGCTTCTCGCCGTCTCCGAACCTAACTAGACACAAGCAACTTGTGTCTAGTTAGGCAGCGAGAGCTGCTACTCTAGATATTCAAATCAACTAATTTTCAATCACACCTTAGTTTGTCACTAAAGTTTGTATTGTAGCTTCAAATCCATTACACTTAGACGAGATATAAAAAAATTGTTTCGAAAATAATAACGTAGAAATAATGTTATTTTTTTACTTCGGAATAAAAAAATCTAGATGTAGTCTTATTTCTTTGAATAGTCTTCTTTAAATTACAATATAATATTAAGTATACTTCAAATCCATGATATATGATGTTCATATCCCATTTACTTATAAAGGACATTTTTGTACGGCTGTACTAAATCTTATAGTTCTCCTTTCCTGCTATTTCAGGCATCTCTAAGCACAATGTTTTTTGCGCTGTTTTGAACCTTATGTCGCCGTAGGAAGGGTGATTGGTAACTTTCTATTTGTACTAAGTCTATCGCACAAGTAAGGCGTTATTGAGACACATGCTCCGGACTTTCTCGGCGATTCTGATTTACTGCGTCTGAGGACCAATTGCGAGTTTGTAATGCTCATTGATTGCCTTGGAATGAAAAACGATCGCCTCCTCACAGTTTATGACGCCTTGGTACACTCTAACATGAATATAATGTTTACTTTTGCATTCCGAATTTCCGATTTTACGATGGAAATAGTACATTGACAAATACAAGAATAAATTATACTTCCTAAATCTAGTTGTCTTATTTAATCCTTATCGTAATATTTAAAATATGAATCGACTAACATTTAGATTCGCAGCCGCGAAATCCTATGAATATGGATTCACTTCACACCTGTTGTTTGTCCCGTTCGTCACCCGTTTACTATTTCGATGTTTTATCTTAAATATTAGTGGTCCTCTGGGTAAATATAACTGGTACGAAACAAGCCGCCTGTACAGTTAGTTGGGGCATCGCCAGCAGCCCTTGCTACACATCGATGTCTTTACCGTCTATCTGATTATTGGGTTCTTCCTGACAGCCACCGATTTTTTAGTAACATAACTTATATTCACTTTTGTAGTAAATCAATACACTTACATGGGAAGATACTTTTATCATCTCAAAATTGGGTGTTTGAAAAATTTCCCAAAAGAAGTCAATCAGAAACTATTATATTATGCAAAGTGATATAAATCACTACAATTAGTTAGTAGTAACCTACGCATTTACTGCTAAAGCTGTAGATACTATAGTATAATTTTTAGGCAAGAGAAATTATAATCTTATAAATTTTAATATTTGCTTTCTGTAGGTACTGTTAGCAAATAATTTAAAGTTTCTTTACAAAATGCAACTTGGCTTATTAATGACAAAAAGAGCAATAAAGGAGGTAAGTACATAAAAATAAATGTAATAAAATTGTAATCATCAAAATGGTATTTTTATACAAACTTTGGAATCTATAATAGAAAAATAAACAAAGGATTTTCTTTCTTTTAAATGTACGTAATTTGTGTTCAAACAATTGTATGGCCAGTAGTAATGAACCTGTGTATATGCAGGCAAGCATGCATCCTCTCCTAGAATGAGACACTGCATGCGTCGGCGGCGGCGGTACAACCACAAATCAGTAGCTACTTTGTTCTTTCAATGTCACTCTCTCCACCAAGGAAGCGGTATTGATCTATTTTTAAAGTGATTACTGTCTGTTTGTTAACCTTTTGTTCCTTTTTGCGCTTTGTTGCTAACATTTAAATTTAGACAGACGCTGTAAAGAAATACTTCACGCCTAATGTGAAACTAAGCGGCGGGGCTAATTGTATGGGCTTGTTCTTTTGTTGTGGCCGTCTTCTTTCGAAAGTATTTCAGTTGGTCCCACATTTTTTGACTTAACTATGTAATGTGTCTAGTAGCTTCAACAATTTGCACATTATAGACAAGTTTAACATAAAAATTCAAATCTTAAAACGTCCTTTTACTTCGTTTTAAATGACAGCCAAGTCTGATAGTCAAATAAGAAGATTAATGCAAAGGTGAAAATGTAGAAACGGTTCAAATTTAATTCGAAATCGTAAAAGTGCCTACACAATAGAGTTCTCACCGAGGCCTCAGACCCTCTGAATGCAGCCTACCTCGACTTTATAATGTCGATGCGACACACAATATACCTCATTTATAAGGCGTTTTCCTCTTCAGCTTAGGTTCAATTGAAATTCAGATTGAAGACTTAAAATTGCTGCTCTGACAACACTACGAGTGTCACGTATTTGATTTCCGATATGCCATTCCAATAGAATATCATTCTCTTTGATTACAATATCGAATCGAACAAAGTTCTTTGCTTAATCGTTTAAGTACTTACAAAATCTCCTGGATTTCGGATTATTTTGATTTAAAACTAAGTGAGTATTTATTGGTTTTTGAGTCCCAACTTTTATCTTAATACCTACCGTTGATAAAAATAAAACACTGAACCTCAAGAAGAAGCCGACGTTGGCATCAAATCTATACAAAATAATTAAGGTAGCTAGGTAGGTATATACGTATACTAATCTATTTATTTCGCTCGAGAACCGTTACATCCTAAGTTAGAACTTCAACTACACGAAAAGCTGGACATTTTAAAACTTGTAAAAGAACTGTCCAAAGGCTTAAAGTGTTCCATGCGGGAACTTGCACTATCTGAGGCGCAATAAGTGGACGATCAGTCTGTTGTGAGTGTCAGGAAAGAGCCGAATTCATTCCCATTGACATTCGACACACACATAGAAGTGACGTCACTCTGCTTAATTAACCTCAAGTACCTACCAACAAATGATTTTCATTTGTTTTTAAAAATTTGCACTATCTGAGGCGCAATAAATGGATCAGTTAAGAAAGAGCCGAATCTGTTCCTGTTCTGTTGTTTGACGCACACTCACACACATTAAGGTGTCTTCACTTTCTGGTCAAATTCCATCAACTTACAACTTACCATATTATTTTATAAATTATGTTAGCAAACTATTTTCATGTTTTTTTTTATTTCCAGTGAATCTTGCACTATCTGAGGCGCGATAAATGGGATGATCAGTTGTGAGCTTCAGGAAAGAGCCGAATTCATTCCTGTTCTATTGTTCGACATACGTAGTGGTGACGTTTATCTGTGCTCAAACTCCATCAAATTTCTTTATCAAATATTTATTATGATTTATCAGTGAACCTCAAGCTCAATATTGGCATTGGACCGGTAACCCAAAGTTTCTTGTTTCGAGACTTTTTTTCTATTATATTATTTAACATCACTTTAACCTAAACAAGCAAAAACTTACACCTTCTTAGTCGCAATAAATGAACGATCACACGCCTGCTCCAGGATAGGGCGGATTTCACTCCTCCTCCATTGTTCGACTCATACACAGCTGCGGTCACGTGCAGAGATTGCAATTACGCCGCCATATCTGCATAATTATTATGGGAGTGATGTTCATTCCTCCCTGGTTATTTACGTCATCTTCAACATCGAATTTAGACATGTCAGTTTCAGTTGGATTTTACATTAACTGATCTATTACATTATACAAATAATTAGGCAACCATTTTCAATTGTGCTAAAACCACTTGAAACTATTTAAAATCTTTGTCAGTGATCAACTAGTGTCCAACAAAGTGAATCATTTAAAACAGAATGATAACAATACAGAACTGTTGTGAAGAATTTTGTTTACATAGGCCTTTTTAAGTCGACTAAAGGAGACGAACTAACTAATAACTATTCTAAGCTTTACTTTGTTAATTTGGAAGACCTTTATTGTTTTCGGTCTTGTCAAAACCTCATGTTGACCAAAAAGTAAAAAAAAACCTTAATAAGTATACCATGACGTTAATAAATAACTTCTCGACCTATTCTATTATTTCATATCTTTAGTAAGTCAATGTTTTCTCTTACATTTTTTTCCAAGCGATATATCTGAAGCAAGTCGCAAGCCTCTGTAACCCAACCAAGTCTTACATCAATTTAGTATGCCGACCTGCATCTCCTCATGACAATGTAAATCAATATACGTCATCTGTCCACTTGGTTACGGAGATGCGACGCGTCAGCGTTAGTTTGCGTCACGCACAGTAAACCGTGCCCAGTGGCCGTCATGTCGTCGCACAATGACCGATCTGACATGCTTTGTCAGACTGCTGGGCTAAATTGTCTTAATGAGAAGCGTTCAACGTGACGGTATACCGGGTTATTTGTTAAACACCAACAACCTCGCAGGAGTAGATTACTTATATCATAAACTATCACGAATAAACGATCTACTCACCATTAACAGACTGTGTTTTGTTTCTCAAGTAGATTATTTTAGATAGGACCCGTCTGGGAGAAAAAGAATGCAGTCAAATCTTTGCCCACGATTCTCGCTAGTCTAATTTTATCGGTTTACTGTCGACTTCGAACTTCCCTATAAAAGAATGTTGCTATCTTTCTGATTCTGAAAAAAAAATCATATTTTATCTTCTATAACAATATCATACACAGCATTTGAACGACCGTGTTTGCACTTTAACAACATATTTTTTACATCAATCAATTCGATCTCGTTTTTTACATGGTGAGTTCATTAAGAATCCAGCGGCAACAAAGTTTCCTAACATTTGAATGCTGATGAATTTTTTTTTAAATTTTATGTCATATTAATCCCCAAGTATCCTCAAATTATCCAATAAGTAATATGCCGGATTTCTTCAATAAATCATGTGACAATAGTCATCTTTTGCACAGTGATCGCATTTGAATGCCGACCTTCACCAATTTCATCATAGGAGAGTCAAGAAAACGATTCAATCTGCATATCAATGCTGTACGAAACTCAAATAAAGTGTTTTCTTTTCTAAGAGCATTTAGAAGTGAAGCAGTGCAAATTCGCAGAGAAAGCGAATTTTCAAAATCATAAAAAATGTCACCCTGAAATCTTTTCGTGTTAATTTCATTTTTGCTACGGGCGACGACCTTCGCATTGTGATAAAGAACAAATGACTCGCAAGTTCCGGTCAATTTTTGTTTAATCTACTCCTGGGAGCGTTATTTGTAAAAACACCAACAACCTCGCAGGAGAAGATTACTATAACATCATAAACTGTTTTTTATTTGACTTTCTTTCGGAAAAGTCGTGTAACAACAAACTTTGTTGTTTATGATGTTAGTAATATACTCCTGCGAGGTTCTTTTATTTTTGAATGTGCAATGTGCATTCATCATCATCTGAAAGTGCCATTTTAATGTCTCCCCTGTATGGGTGATTTTACTTACGGATGTATGAGGAAAATATGCCATAACATAACCTAACACACGAACACGATGCAGATTTATGGGTGTTGTGTTACTGCAAAAATGAAGCCGAGATCAACAACTCGTCGGTCTTGTCACGCTTATTAAACCACGGCTGTATAGTAATAACATTATAGGTATGTTTGATAAAATCATCTACCTATTCATAATTTAAGCTCTATAATCGTATATAATTTCCCACATAACTAGTTTACGTAAATAATTTACTGCCTTAACGTATTCATTACATTTATCTCGTCAAGCCCCGATATCCATACAAAACAATGTTTATAGAGGCTACTTATAATTCAAAATTGGTACTAACTTATCATGTGGCCACACTTTATTATTACATTTCTTCCGAACTCGGCCAAAGTTTCGTGTTAAAGCGTTTTCAACAACATCCTACTGGATAATTAAAGCTGTTTTGTTGGCTGAAAATTAAATAGGCTTCAACAAATTGCTTCGGAACGAGGGTATGCCAAGCTTTGTGCCGATACTTTGTGGTGCTCACTTTGGCATGGTTACTGTTGTAACCTAGAGGTAATATTCTAGCGGTTTTCCAAATTAATTCTAAATAACGAACTTTTAATTAGCGCTTACTTACTTCAATTTAAAAGTTGCAGAACTTATCAGAATCGTTTTCAAAATTCTATTTGAAAGCTTTTTATTCCCCTAGTTATGGCTATAAAAATATATAACAAACTACCTGTTGTATTGAGAGACTTATACATATATGCTATTACACCATACAAGAGTATTTAAACGATAATTTAGATAAGTATTATGAAAATAAATAACTACCTATATCATATAAATTGGCAACAAGAGACCAAATAATTTAATTAAAAATAAATTAATAAACAATAATGATTTAACGTAGGTAATTATAATAATTTTGTAATAAGTAGGTATTTAATAAATAGTGCATGCAAACACATATAAATTAATATATTAAGTTACTTAATATAATTGAAAAAAGCATTGTGAATAAAAAAAAATTCAATATAAATTAATATGTCCTAATCTTGTGGCATATTATATTAAAATAAAAAAAACAATTTAATTAAAATAAATATTGTTAAAATAATTAACTGAAATTTTGTACTTCTAAAAAAAAATTAGATTATTCAATGAGATTTAAAATTTAAACATAAAATAAGTAATTAATATTATAATTAAAAATAAAAAAAATAATGAAACAATTATTTTAATAATATTACTTATTAAACTTGTATTTATTTCCTTGATAATAGATAAATATTTAAGTTAATATAAATCTTAAATAATAGAATTATGGTTGCATGAGTAAATAAAATTATGCCCTCCTCCCTTCTAATTTGCTGCGCCCGACAGGGCCCATAATGTACCATTTTGTTAAATCTAAGACCGAACAACCATTGTGGAATAGCAATAAAAAATTGAATTGAATTGAATTATTGGTTGATAAAAAGTAAGTCTAATGTTTTGGAAGCTAAAAAAATATTTGAACGTAAGATGATAAGTTCATTTATTTTTAGGGTCCGTCGTACCCAAAGGGTAAAAACGGGACCCTATTACTAAGACTCCACTGTCCGTCTGTCTGTCTGTCACCAGGCTGTATCTCATGAACCATGATAGATAGACAGTTGAAATTTTAACAGATGATGTATTTCTGTTGCCGCTATAACAACAAATACTAAAATCAGAATAAAATCAACATTAAAGTAGTAGGGCTCCCATAGAAAAAACGTTTTTTTTTTTTGCCGTTTTTTGGTACGGAACCCTTCGTGCGCAAGTGTGACTCTCACTTGGCCGGTTTTTCTTGAAATGCAGAGAGATGCTTTTGTAGCAAAATGTTTTGTTGAACGTAAACTGAGTATAGTTTCAATGCAAGAATTCTAACAATCTGATGATTATAAATAAAAATTTGCTCAAAATATAAGTGAACATTACACTCTAACAATTATTTAACTGTCAAATACGATTGGGTATCATACATTCAAAATAGCAACAGTGAAAAGCACTTTATTCTAACATCTGTACAGTTCCAGCTCCTTTAACGTTTCGTAATATGAGATATTATCTTCAGCATAGGACGTAGCGGTCGCCTCAGCTTAATTATCGAGAACATACAAATGACATCTGGAATGGAGTTGACGTACAGGTTCGCTCTGATTCCGTCGACTCGCACGCAACTTGCTGTAGATGACACAGAATAATAAATTATGTAACAGTATTTTGTTTGTGTCGTCCTGTCTCTTCAAAAATATCAATGGCCGCTCAGTATTTAAACACGCTTATACATCCCTACCATGAAAAATTCAGTTGATAACTTGATACCACAATTTGACGTCTCATACGCTGTCCCCATCATCATCATAATCAGTCGCACCACACCCACTGTAATAGTACTACCTCATCCGTATGTAAAGTTGTGGCAATCTATTTATTTATATTCATATGGCATACACAACAGATGACAGTCAACAATAGCACACAATAACAGCTAGACATGTCTTGAACCAAACTGACATCCAAACACGTGCACACACAGAAATACATGCGATGCGAAAACATTTAAATTATTACATTATTATAAATTGGTACTATAAAAGTTGCATCAATTAATATTGTTTAGTTTACATAATTATTATGGGAAAATATTGAATGAATTATTGAAATTATTACAGCGATCAGAGTTATTAATTTGACATAAATTATTGAATTATCGTGACTAATTGTCGCAAAATACCTAACTGTTGTGTTGTATATTGAGGAATACCGAGATCATATTATTATATCAGCGCACTTTCAACCGATTTGTATGAGTCGAAATTACTGGTATACTTATTTATACTGTGTCGACTTTAGACGTTGACAAATAACTGACGTCTTCGAATATGTCGCTCCGTTGTACTGTGGAGACGAATTTGCTTGTTTGTTTGTAGTTCAATTTCTGGCATGCTGATTTCTCTAGCACTTTACAATAGCATTTATTGTTAGTTAGCTATTTGGTACGCTAAAATAAGATATTCCGAATAAGTAAAATAAACAAATTGGTTATAATTATTTTGTTGTTATTCTGTACAATTTTGTGTTATAAAAAGTGAAATTCGAGTACAATGTATACATTAGACAGATGACAAATACTTCATCGGCTGACTGTCCAATTCACCAAATGCTGTGCGTTGCAGTAGAGAGTTGGCCATAAATTTGCGCGCGGCTCTCTTGCCATTGGCAGACAATAAATGTTATGAATGTTGCCCACTGCGAACTTTGGCCTAAGCGATATTATGTCACTGCTTTACGATAAGTAGAGCCGTTATCGATATTGTAAACTACGAGTATACCAACGAAAGTTAGCTTACGTTTGTTATAATGATCGTGGTGGGTGGTAATTATTAACACGTTCAATTTTATAGTTTAATGTTTTCTTCGGGTTTATTCATAGAATGACATCACCTTTTATTATTTTTTATGAAAGATGATAATTTATTAGTTGTTATCAGAAAAATGCAATTGAAAATCTAGTTAAGCTTTCAATATTATGAAATTATTATCTTTACCAGAATAAAAGACAATAATGTAACCTAATTTTTTTCAACTAGCAGCCGCCCGTAACTTCGCTCATGTGGATTCCCCCTTTACTCCTTGACGATTGAATCATCTAATAATAATTTATTCTTAGTGCTCGTCAACATTATAAAAGGGACTCTCGTATTATGTCTAATATTTATTCAATGCCCCTGTACTGTACACAAGTTCCTAACCCTAAAGTTTCCTGTGCGCTGATAGCTATACAATATCTGTCAGTTACTTTTTCCTTTTATATTCCTTAAATAATCTTAAACGTCGTGCTTTTATTTGAAATACTATTGTATTATATCACATAATTCATGGCACTGCACCTGTTGGAGATATATTATACGGAGTTATCTACTTTAAATATAAGCCACGTAGATTTGTCATTCGCTTTGAACTTTAGATGCAACGAGATGAATGAAATAAGTTCCACTTTGTCATTACACTAGCTCGTAATTTCATTAATGCATCAGTTTATACATTAATAGCTGGTTGTAAATTAATTACTGAAATAAGTCTTGAATCAAATATAGCAACGAAAACAGCACTTGTGACTTGTTTATAGAGTAGGTATGTTTCATAACAAACAATAATGTTCACTCACTCACTTATTTCATTGTATTTTTTTATCTATACCTAGTATTTTCTTTCTAAAATATAAAATATCTCATAATTGGCTTTGTTAACAGGGGGATACGATAGTAGGGACTAGTGCACCGGGTTATTAAAGCAAACAATACCTAGAGCATCGATCAACTATGCGTTGTTAAATTAATTAAACTCCTACAATATTTTCATGATCAACTTTGACTTTCACAGTATGTAAAAGTTTGTCTATATCGGGTCATTTTGAACTTACCATCCAAATTTCAAGGATGTGTCCAGTCCATGAAACTAAACAACTTTCTCTAAGAAACATGTGTGTCGAATTTCGCCACAAAATTTTGGTCATCCCATACTAAATTGATTACGTGATCTCTTTGATTTGTATGGATAGTCTTTTTTTACATAATCGGCCATGTATTCCTTAGAGAAAGTTGTTCAGTTTCATGGACTGAACACATCCTTTTTTTATGCCCGAGGAAAACAATGTTAATTTTATTATTAAAATACTTAAGTTTTTATTGAATTTTTAGATTTTAGCATTCACAATGCGATTTTTATATATTAAGTTACTTAATATAATTGAAAAAATACTAGAAAAAATCGACTCACCCGTAGCAGCTGAGACGGGACTTTTTCAATTTTTCAATTATATTAGGTAACCTAAGTTATAATTTATTTTTTCTTTTATTTGCGTTATAGAAAGATAAGTTATAAAAAAAATATTTTGTGGTTTGTAGATAATCATTTTTTGATTTATTCAAAGAGGATTTAACTAAACCCCTTTCTAGAAAATTTTCGATTACAAATGTTTTCACTTAGTTCGAATGAAAATGTCAGAAGTAAACAAATGAGATAGGTACTACTTAGTTAAATACTAACCGATAACTGTTTATTGACTGCGAAGCTCGATTTATAACTGAAGCAATACCTTCTATCTTATTTAATCGTTTCACTACTAACGAGCGAGAAGATATTTCCATTCACCGCATAAAACTTGTTTAGAATTGTATGTAATGAATTTATGTAGCACGTCAGCTTTAGTTGAAAATAATAATTTGATCTTTTCACCTGCAATATTTTCTTTCGAACTTGTTACCATCAGGATAGTAAACGTAATATTAAATCGATTCTCAATTTTATTTTATAAGTATGAGCTGGCCAGAAATACAACGATATGGTAGTAAGAGCGTTTTCAGATTTTCCGATCCGATATTGGTGTCGGCCGACGATCCGATATTGGAGGAAGTTAAATGTGTGAAATATGTGGCTCAGATATCCGATATCAGGCCGCCAGACAATATGAAAGACAGATACATATTTCATACATTTTACTTCCTCCGATATCGGATTGGCGGCCAACACTCGGATCGGATAGTCTGAAAACGCTCTAAAGGAGGGCATCAGAATTCCATTGGCTATTTCAGGCCTTATAATAGTCCAGTGGCTTTTTACATTTGAATAGAATAGAAATAAGTATGTAATTCACGCAAGATGTCGCTGACCATATACAATCACGGCGTTTTGAAATGTCAATTCCATACACCTAATGTGACTTCTATTCTATTCGAATAATCTAAAAGCCAATCATTTGCCACTTAACTAATACCTATTCCCTCTGATCTCTTATCATTTGCTTTAAGTGACCCAGATTGCAGCACTTTAAGAATAATTAGCTTTTGTAATATAACTTTTCGGTAAACCATAGCACTAATGTGATCTTTCGTGCAATAGTAAGTTGCACAAAAATTTCTTCACACATGCATCGCACAAATCTTCATCGCATAATTGTTATTTGGCACTTTGGTACATCGCACTTTCCTAGTTTGCACTTAAGTTAGGCACTTATCAACCATTTTGCAATAAAACTAACTTCATGATAAGGCCTCTGATGTAGATCTGTAGAGACTGCACCGACCGCGTTTCGATGACGAGCGAGACACGGAAATAATTAAAAATGCTTTATCCAACCAGATCGCATTCAGTGGCGCATAATGAACGAACCGTTACGCTGCACGCTGTGTCATGGCAAAGGTTATTCTTTGCCGTGACGTCACGATCTCGTGGCATCGCGCTACTGGCATAATTATTTAATATGACAGAAAAAATACAAACGAAAACCATGTTTTTGCCAGATCTAGTCAAAGAAGTAGCAATTTAACATATTCTTGACAACTAGCAGAAAGGTTATATAATTGGTACTTATTGTCTAATTTTCAAAATCTACCGCAATCGCTTTCATTTGACAGGTGTAATGTGACACGTTGCTACATTTCTTGTGTAAGTTTTTATGTTTCTCTCAATAAAAACGATTGCGATAGATTTTGATATTAGACAATTGGGCTTCAGTAACTGAAACCATGTTTTAAGCCAGTAAATAGTTTACATGCTACTAAACTTTCGGGTTGAGTCACCAAAATTTTAACAGCTATCTTGAGAAGACAAATGCTTATAAAAATATAGGTTAAATCACTATCTTCATCACCAGCAACAGTTCACTGCTGCTATACACAAATCTCTTCAAACAGTAAATTCTGATCATGACCTTAGCCACAAAGTTCTTGGTTGGTAATCAAACCTACTTTGATACTGTAATCGCTAATTTACAAACACCATTTGCAATTGATTAAATTCCAACTAAACGCAAAATAATTTGACGACTGCAACAAATACAACAAAAATATTTTTATGTCCAACACCTGCGACTGGAAACAGTGAGAGACGTTTTTTAGTCTTTATTTGTCTGTGTATGTATGGTGTCGTAGCAAATAAACTTTGTAATCTATATACTACCATTTTGAAAAAAGAAATATATGTAGCTTACTTCCGCAAACAAAGTATGCAAGATGCACCGCCCGCCCGCCCGCAAAAATGCACATGCACACCACAAAATATAAGTGCACACTACCTATATATAATATATATTTTGTGGTGTGCATGTGCATATTTTTGCGGGCGGGCGGGCAGTGCATCTTGCATATTTTGTTTGCGGAAGTAAGCTACATATATTTCTTTTTTCAAAATGGTTTGGGACTTCCGCCAAGACGCCTGATTCAATCAAATATCTACTATCAGTTCTAATTTAAAAAAGTTTACATACAACTATAGGATTTATCGCCAGTTATACAATATTGTTTCCTAATGATGTTTAATCACAATTTCAATCTTGTTAAATTACTGTTCGTTATGGCTACGGAAATTAAGATTGCAGCCCGATAATCGATTAGGTACGCCTTCGATTGCAGTCCTACACTATACGCGACTTGTTAATTGATAACAACTGGTATATTAACTTAAACTAGATAGATATTTATATAAACCGTTAATTTTTTAAGTATATCTAAAAATTAAATGGGGATTTCAGACCACGTGAATAAACAACTTTTACTATGGGGCCAACCAAAAAAATCAGCTGTGCTCGCGAAAAAAAAGTCAGCTGTTCCATAGAAAAGTACAACATCAACTCAACTGTAATGTATGGAACAGCTGATTTTTTTTCGTGATACCGTGGTTGGCCCCATAGTAAAAGTTGTTCATTCACGTGGTCTGAAATCCCCTTTTCAGTTTTAGATATACTTAAAAATTAACGGTGTATTTACGAGTTGAAACACTGATAATTTTTGTGACGATGAAACTATTTGTGCTTTTTAGGGTTCCGTATCCGAAGAGGCCAAACGGAGCCCTATTTCTGTCACTCATTGTGTCCGTCTGTCCGTCCGTCGTCTGGCACAAAGCTCTAGCAGCCAAACCGTTAAAGCTACAGTTTTCATGTTTGCACCAAAGATGTGCCTTGCCAACCTTAAGCCAGGTAAAGTATAAAAAATATTATAAAATATTTTAGAAGGGGACTCCCATACAAGTGAAGGGAGGCGTGAAAAAAAAATATTACCTATCATTTTTTTATTTGAGATTAAAGGATAAATTATAACTAAAATAATCCAATAACACTGTGCAGAAATCAAACGTTTTTAAACAAAAGCAAAACTAAGAAATTTTTCTTCTTCAATTGTGTCACTGGGGATTTGATTTCAGCGAAACCTACCTAAAAGCTAGCAAGTTTCATCTCAAATCTAAACTTGACAAAACAAAAAACAAACGCGAAAAAACATACCCAAACGTCATTGGATAGAATCGAATATGAAAAAATACATAAAAAATTTAAACCATCACAATCCAAGCTATCGGTATCAAAGCACGTCCAATCAAATGGAGACGTGACGACGAATGGAAACCTTTCCGATTCTGTGAATAAGCTAACTTATTGGCGTTCCTTTATTCTTTAATTGCTATTTGATACTATTCAAATTTTAAGTTATTTCTTAATGTAAAAAAATCGCTGGAAATTCTTCACCAACAAAATGTCTGAAGTCTGAACATAAAAAATGATACTGAATATTGAAAAAATCGTATTTGTCATAAAATATAAATTACTCGTTACTCAAATTGTCCCGCTAATGTGGTTATAATGATCTAATACTTTTTTCATAGAACAGGTTTTTGTTACTTTATTGCATCTACGACTAAAAGCTTCAACATGAAACAATCCGTATCATCACTAGAATAAGCTAAAACGATTTTCGTACTCAATAATAAAAAGTAAAATAATATATATCATCGGACTCGCGCATGGAGGGTTCCGTACCATCCTTACTAATTACTATTACTATTTACAAATTTTTACTAATAAATTCTATAAATGCGAAAGTCCGTTTGTTTGTTTGTTACGCCTTCACTTCACTACTGAATCGATCATCGTGAAATTTTACATACACGTTGTCAGGGGTACAGAGAAGGACATAGGGTACCTTTCATCCCGAAAAAAAGTATTGTTCCTGAGGGAAAGAGAAATAACTGACCACGCAGACGAAGTCGCGGGCGGCGTGGAGTGAAGCACAAGGGACACTACACAATGGCTCCTAATTTCGGCTACTGTTGGTTTCAATTTAACTTTTATGGCCGTTTTTTGTACTTCAGAATTCATTTTAATTAATTTTTATTACATACCATTATATTTATTTGGTTACTTAATTACCTCTTCGAAATACAATGGAAATTTAATAAAACGCTAAAAATGAAAATATGTTTTTTGTGCTTATAATTAAGTAACATTATGTAAGAGTTACAATGCTGTTTTTTTTTTTGCAGCATTAGAATAATTGAATAAAACTGCAGTGAACGGTTACAGGCAAAGTTGAATTCGCTCCCCTGAACTGCGCGGGAGATAAGAAGATAATAATTCTTGCTAAAATGTCACGAAAGTTCATAACTGATAAAAGTTTTGTCCCTTTTCAGAAATTTTAATAGAGATTTAATTTTAGCGAGTGCCCTAGCGGCCCCGATAACATAACTAGCTTTTTAACTCACCTCTAAAATTGACTGTAGAAATTAAAATTCATGTAAACGAAAGGCTTAATTTAATAAAAGTATACCTATACTGTAATAATAGTAGTCTCTATTAGTAGTAGTATAATTTAGAAATAATTTAACGACACTGTGAGTGGTAGCGATCCTGCCTCATCCTGGTAGGAGCATAATATGCGTGTATGAATATAACAATAAGCATTTGTTCCCGACTAACTAATACATATTTTTATTATTTTGTAATATTTATATTTCTACCCGATATTAAGACACAATCTTCAATGATTAGTAAGTAAGTAAGTAAATCGTTTATTGGCCACAAAGTAGGAAGCAAAACAGAAAAACGAAAACAAAGTGTGCGGCCAACTAGGCCCCAGCCTCAGCTAATGCTACTACGATACACGGCCGTCGCAGCGCTAGTATTCTGGTGGGGCCTAATCAGTGGCGACATTGGACGTACAAAATATTTAAATAATTACAAAAAACACAAATTAATATCTACACATACACAGCGAAACATTGGGTTGGCTGTACAGCCGTCAATTCCCTTGCTTCCATAGTAAAGGAAGGTTGTTTTAAAAATAAACTTATATTTTAGTCTAGTCTGTGATTGACTGAAAAAAGAAAAGAAGAAAAGTGACAAACATAAAAATTAATGATGCTGGCGGTGAAATTATTTTACAAAAAGGAAGTACCTACGTTTATTAGAAATATATAAAAGCCACGTTACGTGTGTTTGTTCGTTAGCGTGTTTGTTCAGAATTTATTTATTTAACAATTCCTGTGATAACAATTTCCATGTTTAATTTAAAAGATTTGTGCTTTTTGGATTCCGAGAGAGAGTGACAGTTATCACAGTAGGTACATATTATGTACTGTGCAGATATCTTCTGTCCTACGAGCAGTACATAAAGGTAAGGCAACCTAAAAATAAGTTGATAACCGCGCAATTTTTAAAGCACTTTCGCAAAGAGATCGCTTTCTGATCAGTGGGGTTGTGTTCCTAAAAAACACTGTTTTCTCGTTTCTAATTTATTTCCTTAAATTTTATTCGCCTACCTACACAAATATCTCACCATGTGACATGTCGTTTATGTTATGTAAATAATATTTTGTTCTTTCGGTCGACATGAATACGGTTCGCTCGATTTTTTCTTCATTGACGTCAATTGGTGAGAGTTTTAATAATTCATTGTCACTCGATTTTAAAAACATAAAGTATTTTTACTTGTGCAATATGACGTAACGTATATTAATAACTATATTTACGAAAATGTCATTCAATAAGACATGCAAATGAAAAGAATACTTGAAATTAATATAGAATTTGTGATATCACCATGACTTCGAGACACAAAATATCATAGCATGAGAACTTTGGCTAAAATATTGGTTTGATTTATAGGGCGTTTGGTAATAGCCTTATGAATATGGAAGATAAGGTACAATGTATATAACCCTGCAAAATTTATAAACACTGAAAACCACCACTTTTTTGAAAAAAAAAAGTCTTTTCTATGGACATAGTGCTACATAGTGGTAACCTAGACCAAAGCCGTGTTTTTCTTTTGCCCATTAATGGGATTGATTATGGAATACAATAGTCTATTTGTATCTAGGGTTGACATTTTGCATTTTTCCATAAAAAAATAAAAAATTACCATGACTGGTGGCTTTTAGGCTTTATAATAATTTTCCGGGGTTGTAGGCATAGTAATTTGGTAGGTAACCATATTCGGCTGTATAAGGCCGACCGCTACACCTGCAACATGGATGACCTGATCGAGGCAACGGCAACTTATTAATTAACCACAGATCACCCCCAATAGATACCGCATACAAGGCAACAGACGCGCACAACGGATACGTATCAGAATGTCTAAACTTAAAATGGCAAAGTTCAAAATGTCAAAAAATTTAATATCTAACGATTAAAATGTCGAAAGTTGAAAATGTCAAACGATCAGATAGTCCAAACTAAAAATGTCTAAGTTCAAATGATCAAAACTTAAAATGTCTAATAGTCCAAATACATATTATAATGACGTATAGAATTTACTTATGCCTTTCTTTCATTTAGGTACCTAATTAATTAGGTAAAATAATTGCGTGATAACCTCTGTGTCTCCGCTGCACATCACCATAGCCACGCCGCTCCCTGATTCCGTAGCCGGTGCCAGTCTCTGATTCAGTAGCCGCCGAACAAAATCCACCAATTGAGTTTGAAATAGATTTTTTTCTGGCGATCCGCCGGCCGCTGCCGCGGCACGCTTGCTTCGCTCGCTCGGCTCGCGCGGGGTTCATGTTAACCTAACTTCTAAGTCCCAGTAGACTAGTTTAGGCTCATTTTCGGCAGCTAAATTTGCTATAAAGCATTTCAGGCAAGGCCCAAAGACCTCCACAGACTCTATTAACCTCAAAGAAGGCGATTTTTTTAAGATCCAACCCAATTTAAATAAATCATTGTAAATTTAGATTTAATGACCATTGATATTTCAACTCGTCACGTATTTGATACGTTTGATAGTGCGTAATGAATTTTGCTATTTTGATTTATACGTCATAATGATTTTCGACATTTTAAACCATTTGAATTTTTGACATTTTGTACTATGCCATTTTAAGTTTAGACATTCTAACTTTAGACATTCTGATAACTACGTAGGTACCACGACTTCAGCCCTGACCAAATCTAACCCTAATGCACGTCCGAGTTCATTACAATTTCGAGAATTGTTTTGTAATCAAAAT
Organism: Agriphila straminella; assembly: GCA_950108535.1. Taxonomy (NCBI): domain Eukaryota; kingdom Metazoa; phylum Arthropoda; class Insecta; order Lepidoptera; family Crambidae; genus Agriphila; species Agriphila straminella. The sequence continues at coordinate 13,197,221 of OX467309.1, read as the reverse complement.
ATATTTTAAATGGCTGCTTGTGCAGTGAAATGGTGTGGAAAGTCTGGTAAAACGTCAAGTTATCTAAAACATGGCATAACATTTTACCGTTAAAAAAATCTGCACAGTAAGTTATGCTTGCTAAAGCAAGTACGCTCTGTGCGCGTCTGTTGCCTAGTATGCGGTATCTATGGGAGGTGGTGATCTGTGGCGGCAACGGACAACGCGATTCGTCTTGCCACACACTGGGCCAACCAAGTGTGATCTAATTTACTAGAATCATTCGTGTCGAAGAAGAAGATAGCTACTGTTTATGTTAGCTTTAAGCCATTCAAGTTGTAACTTACTAACTATTCAATCACAAGCTTACAACCGTAAGTATGTAAACATTTGCAACAGTATTCTCGAAATAATCATTCAATTAAACAACAATTAATATCGCGTTTACAACACGTTATTAAAGTGAGAAAAAGTTGGTTTTAAATTATAAATTTCCATGCGATGTTACCGGTAACACCATTGTGCCTCGCAAGTTACTGCTTTACCACACTGGGATAAAGTTGACACTCGAATGAGAGCGGGAACAGAAATATTTGACGTTTTTGAACTGAGCTCGGTGCATAATTGAGTCATTAGTAGAACGTAACACGAGAGGTGAGAATGCGTCAAAGGTGCAAGCGATAAGTAAATGCAATTTCCTTCAAGACCCTGATCTTAAATAACTGCATTTATTAACGCAGACGTTTGAAATACGCGATTACAGACGTTGAAGTGAGCGCAACTAAATTCAGAATATTTTCTCCCTAAGACTCCCCATTTATATTGTCCAGCAGCCATTTTTAATGTCCCCACTGCTGGGACACAGGCCTTCCTTATGGGTGGACAAAAAGGACGGGGCCATAACCCACCACGCGGGCCCAATGCGGATTGGTGGGTGTTAACGACTGCAAATGCAGCCGGGACCAACGGCTTAGCGTGCCTTCCGAAGCACGGAGGAGCTCGAGATAATAAATTTTTGGTCACCCATCTCATGGCCGACCCTTGCGAACGTTGCTTAGTTAGTTGCTTACGGGCGTAGTTCGGTGGTTAAGTAAGTAAGGTAAAATAGAGTAGTAAGTCGTTACTAAATTTGATTCTCAGAAAAGGAGACTCGGCCTTTAAGCTAAAGCAATTTTAAATTTAAATTAAAAATTATATATACTTTTTAAATTTAAATAAAATTAAAAATATTCATATTAAATAACTTTGTCTACATGCGCTAAAAATAGATAGAACTTTATCAATGTAGCAATTATTAATGGCTTTATTTTAAGACCAAATTCAATTGTATACAAGTTAAATAAACATTTTTTCTATGTGCCGCTTCTCCTTTGAACATTTTACTAGCTTTAATGGTTTCCAGAGTTAGAGATGAATTTATCTAATTCAAAATTTTCTGATGTAGCCGATATGCAATATAAGACCGATTAGCAGGTCTTTGTATCGTCTTTTTACACTACTGCCAAATTTTGCGTGTTATAGGTATTTCTGGAAATACTAAACTTAGGCGGGAATGTAATATTGTTTGACAGATGACTTTCTGGTGATAGCGATTAAATTGAAACAAATCAATATTATTTATTAGATACGTTTTGCATTTTTTTTCATTAAGGGTTCAAACCGTTAACGAAAAAAATTTAATGCTGCTAGTGCTCAAAGAAAAATTTGTAATATTTATGGAGAAGATGCTTTGTCTACAGCAAAAAAAAATTTGCAGATGCAGGTTGTAATTTTGATGATAAAGATATTCCTTATTTATTTTATTTATGAGAAAGGTTGCTGAAATTACTGGTCAAAACAATGCTGGGTTGGCTCGATCGAAGAGATCTCTTTTCGAGATAAGCCCATCAGCTTTGTAAATAACTTTCATATTTACCTGCATAATTATGTTACAAGTGCAATAAAGAATATAAAAAAGGCTTGTGAAAATACCCAAGTGCTGAGGACTGGGGTATTTTTACGCTTGATCAACCTTATTTTCAGCTAGATCTAGTAGCACAATTAAACACCGCAAACAAACACAGCCACAAGGTAATGAATAGTTTTACACAACTATCATATTGGTTTCTACAGTTACTTATTTCTATACCAGATAGGTACCTACCTACCTAGAAAATCACATTTTACTACAACAATACAACTAATCAGAAGTGGCACCTCAAATAGTTCACACCAATACCATTCCATCAAATTTCGCGCTTAGTTTGCCGCTGACACGCATGGAAATTCTGAACGAAGAAACCAAAACCGTTGTCATTAAGGTTATATTTACCTAAAAATATTTGGTTTAGCTTTAGAATTCTCATTTATATCGTCCAAATTTCCCTAGCTTTAATTTTTTTTCTGTAAACGTAATGGAAACGGTAACGATTTAGATTTGATTTTATCGTTGAAAATTAGCGCGATTGGGCCCTTAGTCGCCGCTCGATCTCAAACCTCAACTGTACGTCAGAGTCGAGTATGGCGTGAGCATAGGGCTTCCTTGTAACTCCGGAAGGTGTTATAAGCTCCGGAATTGGATAAGTGTCAATTGCATGCGAAGTATGATGACGAAGCAAGACTCGAAGCGACACTCGAAGTTAATCTGAAATATGCCGCGAGGCCGCGATTAAAATAAGGATTGCAATCCAATGAAAGGCTGTAAGGTTCTATAGACGTTCACGTAGCTCATAATATTGCACACTCAAAAATCTCTCATAATTACGTCCGATACTCACCTCACCAAGCGATAACGCGCAACGATGCGAATGACAGATCGCGGCGTACTAAAATAGACAAAACTACCCTCGCCCAAAGGATAATAAGTTCCTATTTGGGTATTAGAATTATTACATGTTAATCAACCGAATATCATTGTTTTAAAATACATTTTGTAGGGATAACTTCAAAATGCAAGGAATGCTGAATAAGAGAGCAATTATTGAACTTTTTGCTGTTTATTACATAATTACGCAAATAACATGTTTGTTTTACATTTGCATTTTCGTACGACCCGCTAATTAATGGCGGGATGTCAATTCAATATTTTAAATATCGATCTTCTTTTGTTTAAGAAAAATAAACTGATCGTATGAAATGCAAAGAATGTTAAATAATCTCTTTGCATTGAGATTTGTTGCAAAGAGGTTTCATATCTCTTTGCATCGAGGTTTGTACATTTTATAAAAGTGACTCGATACAAAACTAATTAAACGTACATACAATCATACTAAAATAATACATAATTCATTAACACTCAAGTAAATTATAATTAATACGAAATAAGGCTTAGTTAATATAATATAGGCTAACAATTTACTTAAGCTTTATGTGAGTGTTGAACAGAAATGTTCTTGGAAAAATCTTTTTTTTCATTATAGATTTTTTTATTTTATTCAGTACCTAGGTACTTACTTATTTGTAGGTTGTTTCTGTTCTTTGAAACTTTCCATAACTAACTAATACCATAGACCAAGAAGATCTTCTTGGTCTATGCTAATACTATAAATGTAAAAGTAACTCTTGTTTGTTACGTTTTCACGCCTAGACCGCTGGACCGATTTTGACGAAATTTAGTACGGATATAAATAGTACCATGGGAAAGGACATAGGCTTTTTATACCACTGCTGGGCACGGATCTCCGCCCGCAGGATATAACCTGTAGTCCACGCGGGCGAAGCTGTGGGCGGAAGGCTAGTATGAAATAAATAAACTACAAACAAAAGTTTCAGTGATTGAATTAACCACAAAATCAGAATATTCTTTAACATTATTCGTTCGGTTTTCCACGATTGGTGTCGCTGTAGTTGAAATAAACCTTAATTACATTTAACCACTTCGACTCTCAGTGAAAATCGATAGCTTCACATCTCCTCTTCACAGTTAGAATCATCTCGGCGAGAATCGATACTTCGATAGATTTACGATTTAATTAAACTTTAAAAGCGACGATGGTGACGTTATCAAAACAGGACTTAACTTCAAAAGGAATTTGTTAGAAGATTTTTGATACTTTGGATTTGTTTTGAATTTAGGTCAAAGATCACAGATTCTTTATTATCCTACTTCAACGTAATTTAAAAAGAGCATAACAGCAATTTGTATTTTTTTTACAAATGTCAGTAATTTATTTCGTTGTTTAACATTAGAGTTTTAGTTCTAAAAAGAAATTTGCTTAGCAAATCCGTCCTTCTAATGTCAAGAGAGACTCACAATAATTTAACTGACACTCCTAGCCAAACATGTTTTTTTGTGTAGTTGGGTATACTTAATTCACCCTGGGGGGATGAGTTTTTAGCTCGGGCGAATTAACGATGGGTTTTTTTAGTACAGGATTCAAATAAAGTTAAGAGTTTTATTGTTTGTTAACCATTTCTTACTACTTAAATTGAAGAGATATACCTGAAAGTACACCTACCTTTTTTGTTTCGTCAATTTCTGTACGCCACACACTAGTAAAGTTAGTTAAAGTGTCCTACAAGTTTGAGTCATGCCAAGTCTCCTTGAAAACTTATATAAAAGTTGTGTCCACCTTTACATACGTTTCCAATATCTTAAAGTGGACACTTGTGAAAGAAACAGCTGTGAATATCATGCGAGTTATTCAATAACCGGAGGAAGGTGAACTAGTCTGAAACATTGTCAGCGAATCAGGGAAACACGTCACAAAACGGCATTTATTAAAAAGATTTTTCGAGCTTTTGGCGTGTACTAAAAATCGCATTAAAATCGATTTTTGCTGCGTGTTTTACTTGCCAATAGCGACCTTGAGCTGGAGAGGTTGAAAAATAACTTTTTAACAATTCTTGTTGTAATTGTAACCCCATACTAATTGACTTTTGTAATTCTCTATTCATTTCAAAACGTATGGGTATTTCCAACTAAAACTTACAACGAAAACTCGCATTAATACGATAGAGAAGGTGGGTCAGCTAAAAGTTGGTCAGCAAAATCAAGGGGCCACATTGTCCCCGACAGAGCGGAACGCTCGCAAAATGGCATTCGTTTTGGTTCGTCCTGCGTGGTCGGCCGAACTTAATTGCTCCATTGTTAATTATGTAACATTTCAGCGTACACCGCATTCAATTGTTACCTATTTTCATCAAATCTGTATTTTATTTTAGTACATAGGTACAAAAATTTAAATATGTACTTACTGAAATAAAAATATAGGCCCTTAATCATAAAATCAATTTTGACAAATAAACATTAAAAATTTGCGACCTCTTTTACCCTTTTATATATGCTTACAAAAATACATACTTATGTGTTAATGTAATACCTATTAGAATATTGTTGCCTGATTATGAATATACTGCAATTCTTTTTTAAAGGTCCCAATATTATACATTTGTTTCTTCTTTAATATGATTTTAAAGATTGAAACATGTTCATTATAAAAAACGGTATTAACATTTAAGTCTCAGAACTACAATGGTCTTAATGTGTGTCTTATTAAAATTTCTTCATTATTAAGATAACTTAAACATCAGGTAATATGGTCGACATAGCTTCCAATTAAAACTTTTCTACTTCTTACAAAGGTTTAGCACGAGCCAGAATCTTGACTATAATTTTCTTACCTGTATTTTTTGGATCATCTTTTATCTAAGTTTTATTCCTTTGCATTTTCAGATTATATAAATGAACCTAGAGAATGAGCTACAAAATTGAGGCTGAAAGACTGATAATGTACTTATGATTAAAATAAAATATAATTAAAGAGGTAATTGAAATAGTTGTCTACTCAACTTACCCAAATCTAATGTTATATTTCATATTATAATAGAGTTCAGTGTGTAAATAATAAATGGATCTATAGGTAAGGAGGTAAATGTATCTTTATTTCTTCTTCTTTATAGAAAACTTGTGACTGCCTGCGGCTTCGTCTGCATAGACAGTTATTTTATATCCCTCGGGAATAGTACATTTTCTGGATGAAAAGTACCACATGTCCTTTTCTGTACCTACCCCTGACAACGTGTATGCAAAATTTCATGATGATCGGTTGAGTAGTTAGGACGTGAAGGCGAAACAAACAAACAAACATACTTTCGCATTTATAATATTAAAGTAAGGATGGCCGATGATGACTAACTGACACAAAACACAAACTTGTTTGTGTATGTAATGTACCAATGTATCATAAAGTTACCAAAATAAAGTCATATTGTTAAAAACACAAGAAGATCGCGCGCCAATATTTTTAATTTTCCCCTTGCTTAAACAAATGCTGGCTGATTCGCACCATTAATGAATAGAAAAGTATAAATATCGTTGTGGAGCATATCGAATGGCATTCGTCTCAGTCTCCAGTGAATTGAGAAATTAGAATTGGGACGATTAGTTTTAAGCGAAAGCCGGTCATCATTTATCTTCGTGAGACAATCGGATTGGTTCAGCTAGCATTTCGGTTTGACTAGGGTTGGCAAACGGAATTGTTTTACTGACTTACTGTTGATTCGAATCAGCATTATTTTTTTTTAATACATTCTGTGGTCCTTAGGAGAAACCTGTTAACTTAACTCTTAAGTTGGACTTGAGTCCAAAAGGAACATTTTACAGACAAGTTAACATGAAAAAAAGGAAATGGACGAATCCTGAACTACCATGTGATTACCAGCTCAGTTATATCACTTCTATCTACATAAGGTGGACTAATCAGTAATAGATAAGAAATATATATTTAAAAAATCAATAACTCAATAATCATAATCAATCAATAACACATTCTTAAATATGTGAAAATAATAATAATGGATCATTTTCTTAAGAGACAAATAAAGTTACCTTTAAGTATTTTTTATTGATTTCTGGTCGGTTTTAATTAGCACTATTAATTTTATATCTTTTTGTAATAATATTATTACTTACAAAGATTATATTTAAGACAAAAATTAAAAAAACACACATTTTAATGGTTGATCTTATTACTTATTTCTCATCCATAGATTGCTGTTCTATATTGGCCACGAGTAATCAGTCATTCCAAACATTTAAACTACCGCAAATCAGACACGTGGCGTTACTCGTTACACGGTATTTATAACTATAGGTAACGCACGTTAATTCGCGGCTGACCGTGCGTCACGATGACGTGCCGCTGCGTCAAACGTGTGTATTAGATTTATCGTGCTCCCTGTCTAATTAACTAAAACTCTATGATCCCGTGAGCACATACTGTCCGCGTTAACAGTAATTGAAACTTAAACCTATTGGAAACGTATAGTAGTTATGTTTGTAGAGAGATGATAAATAGTATGAAAACGTCTCGGAGTAGCGACTGTCGCTTAATTATTTCAAATAATTTTTGCATAACAGACATCGCTTTATCGCCTCGCGCTCTGAGTTTTGTGGTCCGAGTACGAGATTAGAAATCTAGATTTTTTTTTTATTACCAATTCTTTGCCAACAGATCATACGTTATTAGGATTTACATGCTTTGTTGATAATTCATGACCACAACACAATTTTACTAAAGAAATGTTTTGGACCGTGCGTCACGATGACGCGTTGCTGCGTCAAACGCGGGGATTAGATTTATCATGCCCCCTGTTTAATTAACTGTAACTATAATCCCGTGAGTCCATCCTGTTTGCGTTAACAGCATATTATTGAATTAACGTACATGATAGTTTTTGTGTAATATTGTTTTTTATTATTTTAACAAAGATATTAATTGAAACTTTGACTCTCCATTGCATTAACATGATGATTTGGTGAAGTATGCTTCCTGTCCTGTCTAATTAAAACTCTGTAATCCCGTGAGCCCATCCTATTCACAATAACAGTTATTTGAAACTGAAACCATAAGAATAAATAAAACTGATACCTAGATTTTTAATCCTTACTTACTTATTAATATAAATGCGAAGGTAAGTTTGTTTGTTGCGCTTTCATTCAATAACTGCTCTTCTGACCCTAAATAAATTTTGTACCTTTCATCCAAAATGACAAATGTACTGTTCCCGAGGTTATACCAGTCCGAATGTCATTCGTTTGTTCTATTTCTACTGTGAGCTATAGGTAACCCACGGATCATTATGATTGGAGACTTTAAACTCTTCCTATGTCTCTGCAAGAGTTGAGCTGTCAGTTCGCAACTTTGCTGCCGTATATGTTTCTAACAAGGGAGTCGAGTGTCTGAACTTCTTACAGGCGTCCTTATTGTGTTCTAATGGCGGCTTTTCAAACACTTAATGACAAGACCTATCTGTATTGCAAGTGCATGTGCAACTAATTTTTTATCTTTAGGTGACTGTATAGGGAATACATACCTTTATAACTCTCTAGGTATTTTTGCAGTGTATCTAAATCTATACAGTACTAATCAGGGTTTAACCTACAAATATAATAATACGTACTTAAAAAATAGTTAATAATAAATGCCTATGTCGTTATAATTGTATTTTTATACTATGCATGCGTATAGAAAAACCTTATACTATGAACTGTATGGATTACTTACAAATACTTATAAGTTAATCTACGCACGTCTATTAGACGTTTTTAATATTATCTAATATTGGTGTGAACTATAGTCTTTTTTAAAGCCTCTGTGAGAAAAACAATACCGATTATGGAAATTTCAATAATCTATGATGATATATTATTTTGTTATTATAAACAAAACACACCCTACAAATGGATTGTCTACAGAAGAATAACATTATGAGTAAACCTCGAAATTGGCCTAGAAACATGTTGAGTGTTGCCAGGACTCAATATTGCTCCAACGTGCCTGAGATGCAAAACCACAAACCAAAGACATACGTAACATCCACGACATGTCATCATCATAAATAATGTATTAAGCCCCGACCTCGCCTGAATTATTCAACGTTGACGGCCACTATATTAAATTTGTCTTTTTATGAAAATAAACTCCAGAATTAACCTGCGAAATTTCAAAGACCGCTCTCATAATTGATTGCAGCTGCATAAATAGGAGAATGAACGGAAATGTTAAGAACTTTTACACTGACAAAGCAATTATATTTTTAAATATTCATATTTGTCACCTACTTACTTTTACAGTACTCGCTATTATAGTTAGACAAAATGATTTAGGGAGTTTTTGGCGCCATTTTGTCTAGTTCAGTTATGTGGCTATTTTAATTATTTGCAAATTGATTCGCAGTGGTATTGTGTCTTAAAATTGGTGCAGTTTTGTGGTACAAGTGTCTACGCATCTGAACAATATATGGTGAAATAGGTGCGATCTTGGTTGTGTGAAGCAGAGACTTTTATTGTAGTGGTGGCTACCTCGGCATAACTTTTTACCGAGTAAACTGTATAGATATATTTGATGCCAAATGCTCCAAGCAGCATTGGGATGCGATGCACCCACATTCTAATGTAAACTGAAACAATACCACTGAATTATTTAACATTTGACACTGGCAAAAATTACTCCCTGAAGAGGAGTAGATTGCCATAGCAAAAATAAGAAGAAGAAGAAAATGATTTAGCCGCTTCTGTGGTCTAGTGGTTTGCCCACCCGTTTAGACGCAGGGATCCCGGGTTTGATTTCCAGGAGGGGGGTACATTAAATGTACAAATTTTGTGATTTGTTGCTTAGTGGTTTGGTCGGTGGTAGGGCTTATTTCATGTCCGCCTAGCTAGCTACACCACCTTACCTAAGTCTGAAGCCATAACAACAATTTAAAAAAATGTGTTCCGGCAGTTAGAGGTAAGATAGCCAGTTCCTCAATGATGAGGATTTCGGGTGTAGGGCGCTTCCACCTTCGACCTTATCGTCACTTAACATCAGTGAAGTGAAGGCAAAGCACTATCCCATTGTGCATAAAAAAAATTGCTTAGACTTACAGGCTCACCGATATTCTTAATTATTATTCTGCTTTAGATATATTGGACGGAAAAAATCTCGGAAAAATAAATATAAACATAAATATAGAAATAATATTACAAAGTATTTGAAATCCAGAGAGTTTCATGATGAGAGTGTTTATCTACATTAGGATTTTAAAATATATTTTAAATTTTCATCCATAATCGCTCATACTTCTTTCATACACATTGAAGAAAGCTGAGGACGGCCTATTAAAGTATCGCGATAAGAGTACGATGTTTGTCCCACCGTGACATTATTGACTCAAAATTAAGTAAATCGATCAACGAACATCGTCCGACTATCGTCTTTAGATACATTTTTTTTATAATTAAGTATAAGTTTAATTAATATTAAAAACCGCACTCTGTGAGTTGTATGTATAACATGGCAGTCTGATGAGAACAAATGTTTAGTATCTGATACAAACTTGCTCGCTCTAATTAATTGATTTAAGTGTTAAACACTTAAATTTTATTAAAGCATATTCAATATTTTGACGTGCTACTAAATCCTCCAAAGAGTAGTTTATAATAACATCTGCATTTCATCTGCTTGGCAAATAGTGGGATACAATGGCGTAATTTTAGCTTGGAATTAAGCAAGTTCCCCAACCACTAATGAATGCATCGAAAAGTTTCGTAGTGACTTGCAATTTTCGAATACCGCGGTTCCTAAGTAGAGGATGCATTAATATAAACAATCCAACAACAATGATAACAAGATTCAATGTAGATGTTACAGCTAATGCCCGAAGTGCGGCAAAACCTAGTTTTAGCCGGCAAAAACTAGGTGTAGCCGGTAGCTATTGATTAAACCTAGGTGTAGCCGATATGCTCGCGGTTAACTAATACTAGTGTAGCGTAACCAGCTAAAACTAGGTAATTTATAGGGTATTAAGAAAGTTATATTGTTGTCTGTTAAAAAAATAATCTCGAAATTTAAGGCTCACGCTCCGCTGCGCTTCGCGCTCGCCTTAAATTTCTAACCTAAATATATTCGGAACTTACAGGAGTTAAGCAGATCGGTTACACCTAGTTTTAACCAACAGCGATAGGCTACACCTAGTTTTAGCCGGCTAAAACTAGGTTTAGCCGCATTCCGGGTATTAGCCGTAACATAGACATCTTCAGACAATACCTCTGTTGTCTAGTGGTGCACCTACCCTTGTAAGACGCTCCTTGCTTCCCGGGTTCGATTCCCAGGAAGGGGCCACAACTTGTACTCGGTTTAGTTTGTGGTAGGGCTTAATTCAAGTATCTAAGTTATGAACTATTTTACCTAAGTCTGACGCCATAACAACAATTAAAAAATTGTTGCGTTCCAGTAGTTAGGGGCAAGATAGCCAGTTCCTCAGTTTAGTGCGCTTACAGTTTCGGAGGTGAGGCCCAAGCACTATCCTATTGCGAATTAAAATAAACACGACATATCTTATTACAGAAACTTTCGGGAACAATATAAATTTCATAACATATACCGATCAATTTAAAAAATAATAATAACCACAGACACTCAGAATCATGTATGGCTTTACTACAGCCTACAGCTATGTTTGTTGTGTATTTAAATAACACTGATTTTGATGAGAAAAACCCAAATAATAATAAGTACCTAGATTTACACGGTTACATTTTATAAGGTGTAACCCATAGGTACCTATCTCAATATCCTCCTAATCTTGCAAATTCTGTCAAGAAGCTTTTACAAATCAGAGTCAATCAAACAAATATCAAGTGTCATCGGAAATCAATTCTGCGAAAAATCCCGCATTTACGAAAGCAAAATCGCAATATTGCCCTATAACAGCGCACAATGATAAAAATGACACTATCATGATTGATACTCGGAGTCGTCAAATCTGGTGTTTTGATGTAAGCTGATGGTGGTGGATAGTGATTTATGGTTGGGAAGACACGCTGTCAAAATTTAACAAAATAAATGAAGACAAGTTTGGACATAAATAGATCTGGGGCCTAATCGCGGTAATTCTGAACGATAAAACCAAAAACATTACATTGTCATTTAGGTTATATTTACCTTAAAATCTTTGGTTTAGTTTTCACTTAAATTGTCTCAGATTGTAATCCTAGATTCCTTAGGCAAAGTATTTAACAATTATTTTAACAAAACTTAAGCGAGTACTTTTCTGTAAACGAAACTGAAACGGTAACGATTTAGCTTTGGTTTTATCGTTGAAAATTAGCGCGATTAGGCCCCAGAATAAATATTGTTGTAAATGTTTAGTTGCTTTTGTAAAAATGCGAACTACGAAGAATGCATAACAAGTTTATTCCTCAATATTCTCAAAGTATTTTTTCACAGAAACGTAGGCGATGCTTAGTTTTATAAAGTAAACAGGAAAAAATAAAAATAAAACTTTTTTCAGCCTTTTTACTAGAGCTGAATGTGAAAAGGCAATGCCAGATGGAGATCAAGTCACATGTGAGCCAAAAGAGGCAGACTATGGCGGCTTGTGAGCCAAAGACTGAGTGCCATCGAACAGTGAATGGCCGCGGCAGAGCCACTTGTGCACGGAACGGGTCTTGTAAAACAGCTGCCAAGTTACGTTGATCTTTTGATTATATTGTTCTGACCTGAAGCAGTTTTTTTAAGTTAAGTATTCATCTAAGTGCAGTTTCCATAAGAATTTGTAAAACTTTTAAAATAAAAATCTAAGTCTGTGTGTGTGTTTCCTAGGCGTTCCTATAAACTATTCATTTACCGTAGTTAAACGATTTAAATGAAGGATACCTATTTACATTGTTATCACTTGTTTTATGCCAAAATATATTTCTTAATGTAAATAATTAATGTGACTGACCTGTTTTCTAAGTATTTCGGTGATATTCAAAAAAAACTTTATCAAACATGTGTCGATGTTACCTAAATATGATAAAATCTTCGCAACCTTTGTAAAAATGTTATTTTATCTTATTATATAAAAATATATAGAAAGCCTGTCTACAAACTAGGTCGACACGGTCGGTGCGAGGGAGAAAATCGCTGTCTCAGTGAATCTCCACTCTAGATCAGGAGCTACTTGACATCTTTATTCCACTACAGGGTTTTATACTACTTACACTAGCGTCTGCTCGCGACTGCGTCTGCTTGCTTTTCAATCACAGGGGTAACGTACTATTTTCCGGATAAAAGATACCGTGCGTGTCCTTTTCTGTAACCTTGACAACGTGTAGGTACATAATTATGCAAAATTGTATGATGCTCGAAAGAGACATAAAACGTAGGTACATAGCATAAACAGGTACCTAACAAACAAAAACTTACGTTCGCATTTATAGTTAGTTAGTATTATGCTACGGCTCTACTTGCATATTAACGCCTAGCTAAAGCGTAGTCGGACATTACCACTAACGTTAACGTTAACGCAGGTGGAGCAGTAGCATTAGGATTAGTTAAGATTAGAATAATTTATGCCGTACATTTGAAAAATAAAATTAGTATTTCAATTCTAGCACTTTAACACTATCCAACGTGTTACAACTTAAAGCTGAATTATATGCTATTTACGGTTTATATAAATGCGAAAGTAAGTTTGTTTGTTTTTACGCCTTCACATTGTAACCCCCCCTTTCCTCTACAATAATACTATCAATATGCTAAACCGAAGCTATGCTATGATGAATGATGTATGTCAACTAGCTACCTATTTCCTAATACCTAAGTTACCTACCCAATGTTCTTTATGTATCAAATCTTATCCTTTGCCCCGATTAAATAATAATACTAACCTATCGTCTACTTTGTTATTCCTTGTTTAACCTATCCTACCTAGATATAAAACTACATTACTGACGTGCTTTTATGTGGTCTGAAAGGGCTCGTGATTTCTAGGGTGGTCCCTGATTGCGATTAGTAGCAACCTAGATTCTATTTCCCAACTATAACGCTATCATTCTTTCCTTATTAATTCTTAACTAATCCTGTGTTTTTTATGAGTAACTGCATAATCAAAGCAATGCCCATAAGTTCCTGAGAATAAGGTCAGTAACCTTCCTTTAGTATATTTCTTTTCTTTACAATTGAAGTAATATTTGAGATAAAAATAACATGTTCAGTTTTGAACTGTTACAACATCTTAACAACTCAACCGATCATCATGGTAATTTTTCATACACGTTGTCAGGGGTAAAGTCAAAGTCAAAATATCTTTATTCAAAAAAACTCAAAAATTAAGCACTTGAATCTATATTTTCCAGACTTTTTAGCTGACCAAAATATTTTATTTATTTAGGAAACAACAGCATATAATATACAAACTTAATGATAAGGTAGGACATAATACAATTTAGATATAGGATCTTACCTTTTATTCGGAAAAAAAATAATGGTCCCATGGAAAATAATAATAACTGTCCACGCAAACGCAGTCACGTTAGTCCTTTATAGATAAAATATTTTCTCAGATGTGGAGCCAAATGAAGTCAACTCCAATGTTATTTAATTACCTCTAGAACTTAAAATACCCACTACATTTCAACTACAAAACCTCGCACAATGGAGGCGTACACTGATTGATGAAGGTGTGCCACCAAAGCGGAAAAATGAAAAGTGCCACAACCCTTGCAACACTAAATGCAAAGGTACACAAACAATAATGGCCCCAATATAGCAATCTCCGATGGCAATTAAGACTGCGACCGTGCTAGCTGAAACGAATGGGCCTCTTCAATCAACGAATCAATCTACCATCGCGAATGGTCGACACTTGCTGGCGACAGCTCTACGAATTTATTGCTCCGAATGGCTGGTAATTTTCAAATTTCGACGCCTGTTGATCGGTACAGCACTAGCGAATTACCACATTACTTTGCCGATACTGGAACTACTTGACGCCTCGTAGCTAGGTACTAGTTAGTGGACGAAATGGCAACGACTAGGTACTATTCATTCAGATGTAATGATTGTGGTCGATATGTACTGTTTTTTTTGGAATCAATAATTGAATAAGTATACAGTAAAAAACTAGTAGCTCTGTGAGCTGTAGACCTCGCGTTTGTGACGTTTTTAAACATTTCTCAAAATAACTAAAATATATTTTTTTTTTTCGAAAAATTTTAAAAAACTTAATTGACAAAAAAAATCTATATAAGTAATTATCGAACCTGCTCACAAAATTTCACGAGAATCAGTTGAGAAATGCGATCTGTAGATGAGACAGACGGACAGCCGGACAGATATACGAAAGCATTTTTGTCCAAGCTGAAACGGAGACGCTACGCTCGCGCTTCGCGCTCGCTCGGTCAATAATAGTAGTTTATGATACTGCCACATAATGAGGGGTATTAAAACATGAGTGTGTGTTTAAAAACCGAGCCGTAGGCGAGGTTTTTAATAGTATCACACGAGTGTTTTAATACCTAGTTATGTGCAGTTTCATACACTACTTTATCTACACTCATAAATTTAGGATTGAACCTACTAAATAAAAGATCAACGTTAGAAAAGAGAGTGAGACATTGTTTGTATTAGCTAGGTATTACCTTGTAATAAGTCATTTCCTTGGCTGCATCTAAAATATCGAGCAGAGTCAAATTTTCTTCACATTTTAAGTCAAGAATTAAAAAAACCTACGAAATTCATTACAACAAAATGTTAAAATTGAAATCAAAACATTTTTGTAAAGCTCTAAAAATGGCGCGCATTCCATTAGAAAAAAATAATGAGATGAGTGCACTGGGTTGCGTTCAGAACCTACGCTCCGAGTGCAACCGAATGCTCTAACGGCGTTCCAAACATTAGAGCGTGACTTCCGGTTGTAAAAGCTTTCCCGTTTCAAACGTCAGAGCGTTGCAACTTTTTAACCATCAAAATCGGTGGTTGAAAAACGCTGACGTTTGTCTATAGTAAAATTGTCAATGCCATTTGACATTATTTTGTATTTTGATGTTTTTGTGTCTAATTTTTTTAAATATTCATGGTAGCTCCTCAGAAACAGATTTTATTTCATTTAGAATAAAGGAAAGTTTAAATTATTCGCATTCCAAATGGAAAACAAAGAATTTGTACTATTAATGTCATTTAAAGTTCTTGGTCGTTCCGAACCTTAAAGCCAAAAACCAAACAACCGCACTCTAAGCCTCTAAACGCAACCCTGCAAACTAATCGCACTAATGTCATCGATCACCATAGAGTGCATTTTAATCATGGAAAATGTATGGGAAAATATCGTTGTTTTTTTTAATATCAAGGCACTGCCTACTTCTTGGATTTGCCCTGTATCGTAATGAGAAAAAAAGTTATTTTATGATTCAGTTGACTGCATCGTAATGAGTTTTTTTTTTTTAATTTTTCGTGTCCACGAAAATAAAGTACGTATTTATATTACCTTTTTTGAATTCATATTTGGAACATTACGATGTGAGTGTAGATAATAGTAGATTATACAACAAGTGAAAAAAGAGAGAATTTAGTTCGAGGGACTAAGTTGGATCCCGAGAGCAGCGAAGGATTCAAAAGTAGAATCCTGAGCGAAGCGAGGGATACAAAGGACCGAGATGAAATTTTTTTTTCACGAGTTGTGTACTCTACTTTTTACCATTGACTGCGAGAAAAAAAAATAGCAGTAGATACCTATAGTATTTATAGTTGTCCATCAGCCATTTTTGATGTCCCCACTGTGGGGCACAGGCCTTCCTTATGGGTGGTAAGGAGGACGGTCCATAACCCACCACGCGGGCCCAATGCGGATTGGTGGGTGTTAACGACTGCAAATACAGCCGAGACCAACGGCTTAACGTGCCTTCTGAAGCACGGAGGAGCTCGAGATAATACATTTTTGGTCACCCATCCCATGACCGACCCCTGCGAACGTTGCTTAACTTCCGCAATCGCTGGGCCATACGCTAAACCACTGCGCCACCGAGCTAACTAAGAGGGAAACTACATGATCAGTCTGGCATGAGTCCACTTCATCAGTTTGTATAGACTTTGAATTTTTACAGACTGAAGATCGTACCAGACTGATGGAATAGACTGATGCAGGACTGAACAACTAATCTCCCTCAAATATATAAAAAGAACCCAAATATAAGACACTGAAAAGGACCTAATTGATTTAGCGGGATTATTTTTGTCATTTATTGTAGAACTATATCTTTATCTATGGAAAAGCTCCATACTTTCAGCTCCTTTTATTTTTTTGTACCTAATTCATACGATGCGCGCTTGTTCCAAATTCAAAATATTTTTATTCACTCGGTGAATAAAAACGCGTTTTATTCACTGTTATCAATGAATAAGACGCACTTTTTTGAGTGGCGATGGTAAAAAATACTTTATCTACACTCACAACGTAATGTTCCAAATATGAATTCAAAAAAGGTAATATAAAGACGTACTTTATTTTCGTAAATAGGTAAAATTAAAAAAAAAAACTCATTACGATGCAGTCAGCTGCATCATAAAATAACTTTTTTTCTCATTACGATACAGGGCGAATCCAAGAAGAAGGTAGTGCCGTGATATTAAAAAAAAATACGATATTTTCCCACATAATTTCCATGATTAAAATGCACTCTATGGTGATCGATGACTTATTGCGATTAGTTTGCAAGAATGCACTCATCTCAATTTTTTTTCTAATGGAATGCGCGCCATTTTTAGAGCATTACAAAAAAAGTTTTGAATTTTGATTTTAATTTTTACATTTTGTTATACTGAATTTCGTAGGTGTTTTTATTCAAGCTTAAAAATGTGAAAAAGATTGACTCTGCAAAATTATTTGAGATGCAGCTAAGGAAATGACTTATTACAAGGTAGGTACATAGCTAATTCAACCAAAGTCTCTCTCTCTTTTCTAACGTTGATCTTTTATTTAGTAGGTTCAATCCCAAATGTATGAGTGTAGATAAAGTAGTGTATGAAACTGCACATAACTAGGTATTAAAACACTCGTGTGATACTATTAAAAACCTCGCCTACGGCTCGGGTTTTAAACACACACTCATGTTTTAATACCCCTCATTATGTATCAGTATCATAAACTACTATTACATGTCTACCTTACAATGTTTTAAGTAGTTAGGTAGATATTGTTTGAGTTGAACTAAACTTACACATCATTCTTTGCCTTCAAAACACCACTTAATGAAAATGAGAATCTTCATTCTATGTTATATAACTTTACCGACTTCAAAGGGAGGGAGGTACTCAATTCAACCCGTTTTTTTTTGTATGTACACTGATTACTTGAAGACGGCTGGACCGATTAAAAAGGTTCAATCGTTATTACATTTGGAAATCGGTTCAGTACTTTTCAAGTAATCTTGTACTATTTCTTTGTTTATGAACTGAATAAGATAATAATTTTTTTTTTTGAAGAGGGATATCTTAAGGTGTAGTTCTTCAACCGACTTAAAAAAGGAGGTTCTCAGTTTGACCCGTATGTATGTATGTTTCTTCGCGATAATCTCACGTTTGGCAGAGCCGATTTTTCTACCACCTACACTACCTAATACAAAAGGTACCTGCACTAAAAATAAAAAGTCGGGTGGGGCTAGAGTACAAATTCCTTTTTTTTATTCTAAGAACCCCACCCGACTTCATAAGACGTGTTTTTATTATTACGAATATTATTTCTTGCTTTTTAAAGGTAGGTTTTATATAGTCGGTTTTTTGTTTTTTTAACAATTTTTTATCGTTCAGATTTACCGCGATTGGGCTCCTGGTCCAAAAACTATAACTAATCAAAGCTATCGTAAAAAAAATATTTATGAAAAACTATTCATTGCGACAGATATTTGTATCAGTCCGTTTTAATTCGGATGGAAGCAAAAAAACTAAATCCCTACTTACACTAGATGGACTTGTCCGACTGTCGGATCTATCAAAGGCTTAATTAAGGAAAAGCCTTTTGCTCGTCAAACTGACCGTGTTTTTGGATACTAAACTTTATTATTTCGTTTACAGAGTATAATTCAACGTGTCACAGAAATATGCGTTTGAAGTTCACTACAAATTTATTCTAATTAAAAAAAATGTACTCTTGCGAATAACTGTTTTCTAATAATAATTACTATTCAAAGCATTATTGGAAAAAACTATTTAACAAACAACACTTACTATCATTGTCAACATAATATTACAATATTACAAATTATCATAATAATAAGTGTTATGGTTATAGACCAGTGTTTCCCAATTAGTGGTACGAACACCCCCAGGGGTACGCGAGGGGCTCTATCTTATCATGGTCGTGTTTTAAAAGCTTTCAAGAAAACAACGATTTCCGGTTCATTTCTGTTCATTTGTAAGTATAATAGGTTTCAATCTTATTAGCGGCTGTGAAGTTAGGCACTATGCGCCCCACCACTCGCCTCTGAGCCGCCAATAAGTTTGAAACGCAGCATAGCAGTTTCATTAAAGTCGTAGGTGATTATTATAAATTTATTGTAAATAAATTGTGACAACATGTATGGTATAACATTCTACGCTCTTTCCATATTTTATATGCAAAAGTTCGACGTCATCTGAGTTATAATGTTAATTTAATTGACCATCAGCATTTTTTTTTATGTCCCCACTGCTGGGGCACAGGCCTTCCTTATGAATGGATAAAGAGGATGGGCCATAACATAACCCACCACGCGGGCCCAACGCGGATTGGTGGGTTTTAACGACTGCAAATGCAGTCGGGACCAACGGCTTAACGTGCCTTCCGAAGCACGGAGGAGCTTAAGATAATACATTATTGGTCACCCATACCATGACCGACCCTTGCGAAAGTTGCTTACCGCCATATTGAGCTCCTCCAGGAGATAAAGTATTACTTACATCTAATTTAATTTTTTATTTATCATTCCATTCATTCCTGCAATAATGGCTACGTAAGTTTAAAGTCTTTTTTGGAGTGATACGTAGAAAAAACAGTTTTAGACTGATTTGAAATAATAAACAGAGCGCTGCAGATTTCAAACATCTTTTAAAGTGTCTAAAGATAAAAAAAACCTACCTACTTAAACCCAGAACATTGTTAACACTTTAATGAACTAAGTTTTACGAGTAACATGTAAACGCTTGCCAAATTTTTGATTGCGCGTCTACCCAGTAACTGCAGTCGGGTTTGGCGCTTGAACACGTAAAACGGCGTAACTGCACCCATTTGAGCAAGCTCCACTCATTATGAGCAACTCAGGCGTGTGCTCAAGGTGTGCTCACGATTAAGGCAAGCCGATGCCAAAACCACTCGAAATGAGGACAACGCTAATATGCTCTTGTTAATATAATAGTTAGGGTTTTGGGAAAAAAGAAGTGGAATTTTCCGAATTATATTAGATTTCGTTTTACTTAAGTCCCAAACTTAACAGAAAAGTTCAATTAGGTTTAAATACTATACAACCATAGATTAGCTGACAAATTTATAATTCTTCAATACATTTTTTTTTTTATTTATTTATCCAAATAAAATTACAATAATTATTCTAAAGATGCCTTTACGCTCATAAACCTACGAGGTTTGTCCAAGCATCCAATTAATGCACAATATAATGCACAATTCGAACCCATGAGATTATTTTAACATCCGTCCAATTTAATTACATGGTTAAACTTTTTGAACAAGCTTTTTTAAGTATTTTTAGTTAATTAATAAACAATTGAGGAGCTCGGTGACGCAGTGGATTAGCGCCTGGCCCTGCGATTGTGGAGGTTAAGCAAATTTCGCAAGGGGATAGGTGACCAAAAATGTATTATCTCAAGTTCTCTCTTTACTACCTCTGTGCTTCGGAAGGGCCGTAGGTCCTGGCTGCATTTGCAGTCGTTAACACCCACCAATCCGCATTAGGCCCGCGTGGTGGCTTATGGCCTATTCTCCTTATCCACCCATAAGGAAGGCCTGTGTTCCAGCAATATGCAGATTAAAAATGACTGATGTTGAATCAAGAACCAGATTACCAGTAAATATAAATACAGTACTTAGGTACTTCTAAAAACCCCAAAAGTGCTTACCAGCTCCTCATCCATCTGTTTATTTTACTTTAAGCGTCACAATCCACATAGGATTCCTATTAAATCCTCTAAAAAAACCTGTATATTGAATATTATTAAATTGATATACCTAATTCAAGTATAACTAATTACTACTCACCTCTCACTTACTAGATATTTTTTGAGCCAAAATGTATTTTTGAATAATATTCAATCACTCATTAGAAATTAAATGTATTAATTATTACTTAAATAAAAATGCAATTTCTATACAATATTTATTGCATTATGTACTCTTTACTTCCACTTTAGTATTTACTTATAATACAATTCATAACAAATCTCTAAACAGTAAACAATGCTATATGCAGGTGCAGTCACTGCTAATCTGGTTGGCTCTCCCGTCCTTAGGAGATCTCTTTCACCGATTTACCTGAAAATAATAGAAAAAGGCGTTAATTTACAGCGTTGGAGAGCCGCCAAACATTTCAACTAGCCGTCTAAGTTGGTCTGTCGCAAAATGAATGAAACAAGTGGACATTTAGACTGTGGCTGTTCCTGATCGGTTATCAAGCCGGGCTGAGAGATGGGCTTAGGTGCGAACAGACAATATAAAACTCATTTATATCCCGTCAGCGTGACGCGTGAAACGTGCCAAGACGTTTTCCAATACGCTCATTTATCACGTCCCCCACCCCTCCCCACATAATGAGACGGCTCAACACACGCCCAAAATAATTTAAATTTATATTTTAATAAATTTCTACCCTAATAACGTGTCAACCGACGGAGGAATCAAGTATTTGTAGATAAATAAAATCCGCTAAACGTCCGAATATTCCGCTGCGGCGAAATAACGGAGATTACCACGTTAAAAATGTTCTCACAAGTATTATTTTATTGTGGAATCTACTATAAACAAATGCCTAATAGCTCTGATGACAGAAACACAAACAAACAGCCGGTTTTATATTCTTAATTTTCGTAAAATACTCCTTATAATAACCGTAGAATCACGTTCAAGTGTAACAATAATTTATAAGTCGTAAAGGTTGGACAGTTTAATTGTCAAGCTCCACATAAATAGTTGCTGTTCCATCGCAGCACCGTTTGCGCTCGTTACTAATTTTATTTGCATCTTAAATGGCCTAA
Source organism: Agriphila straminella (assembly GCA_950108535.1). Taxonomy (NCBI): domain Eukaryota; kingdom Metazoa; phylum Arthropoda; class Insecta; order Lepidoptera; family Crambidae; genus Agriphila; species Agriphila straminella. The sequence continues at coordinate 13,175,277 of OX467309.1, read as the reverse complement.
AGTCATTGACATGTGCCGTTGTATTGTAAATAAAACGATTTCGATGACGCATTCATGTTGCATCTTACTCAAATAACATTGAGAACAATGATTCGATGTTACACTGTACAGATTTCTTATCAAGATTTCCACCGTTTATTCTATTAGACAAAAATAATTTTAGTATTTCATCGCGCTGTATTTTTGTTGAAACGACAGTACCAATTGATCTTAGCTTTGATCTCTAAAGAATGAAGAAAGAAATTGAAATAAATTTGCTGAAGTGTCAGAAATAATTATTGCGAGATTCCCAGCAATAACATAATTTAAAATAAATCACGACGTTAATGATTGTAAAATTAAGACCTTTTGAATATTTCAGTGAAAAGTTTGTCGATTTCATTTCGATAAAGTGTTATTATTAAAACGTTATATTTACTGGGTGATTGGATTATAAATGGTTTGTGAAAAAATGTTATCTGTTCAGAAAACGAAACACAAATTGAGTCTCTTGGGAAAAGTTCTCTTCCGCGCCGGTTTAGGCAATGCCAATTTTGTGTTTTTTTTTTCGGAATCTGTAATATTTGACTTATAACTAAATTCTACTTTTTGTAGTTAAGATAAACCAAGTGCTCTGAGTTTTTATTTCTTTCTTTCTGTGTTTCAAAACGCTACTTAATATTCTCTTCCAACTTTATTTAAAAAACACCGACACCAAAGGACTCGTACTTATTTTTTTATGATTTAATAACAAAATGCAAATGGGTTGCCTTTACATGTGCTATTATATTATTTTCATTTATTTAAACTCGAAATAAGCTATATAATATGGTCCTTATTGTTTGATTGAGTTGACCTAAAAGCTTATTATTTTGAGGTCCAAGGGGCCGTAAACATCATTAAGTATGTGTATAATTTTAATTAACTAGATACCTTCACGTATTCCTGAGAAGAAGGGTCTTTACAAGCAATCAAACGGACAGAAAATGATCCAATAATCCGTTTTCTTTTTAAGGTGTAATCATTTTAACTACTTATAGCATAAAAAAGTTAATTTTATGCTGGGAAAATGTAAATAAAGAATTTACCGATATTATTATTTTTCTCCATAGTGACAAACCAACATACTAATGCCACGTTTGTTAGCAAACTGTTGGACCGATGAGCTATTTTCATGTGTTATAAATTGTTCATCAGAATAGAACGGAATGAATGCACAGAATGGTAGCTATTCGAGTTATTTGTAACAACGTTATACATGCTTTAGTTTTAATTCTACATGATGTTGATAATCCATTGATTAACTCAACTTTTTTCTGAATAGTTAATTAACGTAAGACAGGAATGTACCGAATGTCGAAACATTCTTTCTGAAAATATGTGTTCTTTGCGAATGACATAAAGTTAATGACACTTTTATATGCCGTAGAACCACTTTGTGGTTTAAAATTACAATATTTTTTTCCATTTCATTAACTTACGTCGATATTGATTTGTGAAATTGTCATAAATCTTGTTTTATAGTAACTTTTCTTAAACAACCCAACAAAACACAGCAAGAGTTTTATGTATTAAAAAACACGTTGTTACATATTTAAGGAGAACTAGTTGTAAAAAGTGAGAACAGGTCATTAACATTTCATCGTCACTTTTGACGCAACCAAATGACTAAACTAAAAATATTACGAGGCAAAGCTATTTATTATTTCCATCTGTTTACAAAGAACGTTTTTTCATGTTTTTGATTCATATTTCTAACTTTTTGTAACCCTTATAATCACTCTACGATACAAATTGATTGAAGGGAGAAAACAAAAATAGAGACTATTAAATACTTTTACTATAAAACGTAAAGTTTATTTATGAAGGAAGAGGACTTCTGAGAATATAATAATAGTAAGGCTATCTTTTTGCCAATCCCACTGAAGTTAATTGGGTTAACATTACCTATGTGTAACTAAAACATAACGATGTAACGTATTATTTTTGTACTTGGAATGACTCTCTAAGCTTTTTATGATAAAAAATAGAGCATCTGTTTCAGTGATAAAAGTAGTTCACCCGTTGAGTTTATTTTGTCATTTTAAAACAGGTTATTAGGTTTCCCTACCAAAGTGTTCAAAAGAGGTTAAGTGCTGGTATACTTATGAATGCTAGTTCTCTCTCTAGTAACTCGCCATTATATAGTTAAACAGTAGGTAACGTAAATGTTCTTTCTTAGAATTTATTATGATAGATGTGAGCACGAGTTTAAAAAAACATTCCTTTAAGCAAGCATCCCATTTTCGAATAAATGTAAAGATACAAGATTAATTTTGAAAATATTTCAGATTACAGGTTGAAATAACAAATAAAGATTTAGTCCGCAGCATACTAATGACAGTCTCTTTTAAATTATATATTATTTTATTGTTTAAAATTTCACAACTAAACGAAAACTGTCAGTCGGTCCAGCAACGGAATTAACCCTAGTCACATGACGGGCCAAATGGGTAGCCGGTGACGCAGGCGTGCAAAATTTAAATCAACCAAACAATACGACAGCGGGTATCGTTTCAAAAGATTTGCGTCTTTCTTTCTTGTAATTATATTACATGTTTAATGGAGCGCAGACGTTTTAAAAACATTTATTTGCAATGGCTTTTTTAACACTGTCAAACGTAATAGGGTCGTAACAATGAAACTTTTTTCGATTAGTATTACTTACTTACTTATTTATTTTAATACTTTTACTTACGTTACTTTTAACAGATTTCAAAGTCAATTTTTTTTAAACTCTCCAATTATAAATACCAGGTACGATTGCAAAAAAGAACCAAAAATTCAGTGCAAAAAATGACTTAATTTAGAGGGCCTACTCCGAAAACTAAACCACGACAGTCGGACGATGACCATTCGATTTGATAACATTATTATATTATTAGAAAAAACCTTATTGGACGATCCTCATTCTTCTATAGCTCTATCTACTTCCGCCGCTTTTAACTAACCTAGAGCGTGGATGCAACCGAATGGTTTCCTTAAGCAATGTTTCCTAATTACAGAAAGAGACCAAAAAATCGGTGCCGGTTGGGTCTATTTAGACATAACCTTTACTTAGACATAAACATAACTTAATTGAAAGACAAACGTCATTCGATTATCGCGAATTTTTCCGTAGTAAGTATACCCTCAGTTCATACTATTTCAAAGTCCAAATCTCATTGAATTATTGCACAATACATCACATTATTACGCACGTAGTCCGTACGAACGCCGCCAGTAGTTATTATAGGCACCAGATATTCGGTATAACACAGTGAGTGACATGGCCAATGTGCGCGCACAGAAGAATATCAAAGCAGTAACGCAACTACAAACAAAAGTCCGCCAATGCACACAGTCAGCTACACTGGACATCACAAGACTGTAAACGAGCATTGATATAATAGCTAGTAGCGAATGCCGTATTTACGCTGCCAGTCAGACCCTAAGCACTGTGTAGGTACGGTATATGCAAGGGTACACCATTGCTGCTCGTCTCACACCGTCCGCCATGTTTTTTTTTAATTAATGGTCTATCCAAAGATTGTATTGTGTTGTTTATTCTCGCTTTAATCCAGTATTTATTTCATAATTTGTATGCAAATGCCACCCGAATCTACACGGTTTAGGTGATTTCGAAGAAGGGACCTTCGTGATAGGTACTCTATTGAGTGTGGTGCGCGTGACGAGATGCGCGGGCGCGGCTGGTACACTCGTGACGCGCGGTGACGTCAAGCTCCAATGACACATTTCGCAGACATAGTGGAATATTTTACTACTGGTTTCCAGCACGCGAGACTAAACGATGTGACGTATCCACGAAAGTTCCAAAGGTAATATAGATAGCTGAAGCATTCTGAAATACTTTAGTTTCTATAGATTTGCATGTTGATAAATATCGTGAAGCAAAACACTTACCGGCTGAGTAATTATAGTTTTTATTTAGTTTTTCAGAAACATAATAACAAATATTACCTCCTATTATATTAATTATTATTCTTAAGAACAGAATAACTCTAACCTGTAAAATAATATATTTTCCTAAAAGTTTCATATCTAACACAACACTATTTCTAGACGGTCACATGTATGATTATTTCTAACGTGACGCATCTATTTTAAAATTTTCCGTGTGACAGACAAACAACTAATAATAATCTATCTTCAAAAATAATCGTGACCACTTGGAAACAGCGCAAGCAAACAAAAGCACTGTGGATTTTAAAAACACAACAGTAATCGGAAGGCCTTTTATTAAGTCCAAAACAAACAGGAGAATATTGAAAAACAACGATGTGAATAAAAATTCGTATTCCAAATACGCATGCCGAAAAAAAATCAGGACGGATTTTTCAGTGGACAAAAACTCATAACTGATTGCAAGTGTAGATTAAAAGCATTTCGAAAGTAATCATTTTAACACGTTAAAATTATTACTTTCGAAATTATTACCTACCTTATTATTGCCTATGTTTTAATAAAAAGCGTTTCGGAAGTAATATAAATAATTTTAATACGTTTTTCTAGCTAAGATCCAAAATTTAGAAGTCTTTAATACATTGTAATGAGGATACAATATTAGAATTTAACTCAATGAAGACTAACGACGACGACGAGTATAGAAATGCTGAAAAAAGATTCTGATTTGGCCTATCTATCACAAAATCAAAACATAATTCATATTATCATTAATTAGATACCTTACACTAACATTAACCTTAATGTACTCGAAAACACAAAATAAATACAATACTGTCACATACACACACAACATGCATATTCCATAAAATACTTTATTACTATTATTATAAAATAAAGTTTCGGAACAATTGTGGGTTTATAGCGTTGCGTGACCGTTTCCTGTTTCAATAAATCTTTATTTTTGTTGAGGAATAGAACTAAAAATGTACAAATTTAATTTGGTTCTTATAAAACGCACAATAGTTTATCAAATTTCTTCAAATACTTTTTTTTATTTAGGTTTGTTGATTGTTATACTGTTTATCACTAAACAGACTTGTGGTATCTTCCGAAAGTGTTTGTAAAATGAGATAAATACCGTTACTAAAGACATTATTAAAGGTTGCGAAAAACTTATAACTAATTTCAATGCTTTTAGACTATTATTAGAAGCGTTAGGAGTTTTTTCGTTCAAAAACTTATTAATTTAGCGTATGAACCTGCTGTTATATTTTAGTAGTATTAATCTGTGGTAGTACATAGTTAAGTAGAAAGTGTCATCAAATTCACCGAAAGAAAAGTGGGATCTGAAAAATAAGTATAAAACTCCTTTTATGTTGATCTTACGATGCTTTTATGGCTAGTTGTTAAATAATTAAAGGACAATTTTAAGCAGATAATGGAGTTTAAAAGTTTAACTGCTAACGAGATTTATAACTTTTTTATGACGCTTTTAAGTTTTATGACAACTTCAATAGTAAATAAATAAAGGGATCATAGGTTTTTTTATAAACTTCAGTCTTTTGTTTTCTTTAAATCATTTTAGTTACATAATGATGTTTTACCGTGTTTATAGCTTAGAACAACTCTTTTCGTCTTGTGGATATCATAGGAACCAACTAAACAGTTCGGTTTATTCCCATAGGCTATGTTCAGTGAGATATAGGTTTACTATGAATTTTAGTTACTAGGTAATTTATAGACAACAAATCTTTAGTAGCCTATCTCTTACTAAGGATAGGCTATTGAAATTATCTTGAAAAAGTAAGGCGCTACTTTGAGAGCTGTATGGATAGCCCAGGCAATAAATTTAATTAAGATGAAGGCGCTCATCTTAATTAAATTTATTGCTCGCTAAGTACATAATGTATCGAAAATTCACATGTGCAGATTGAAGCAGCAAAGGTTCTATGGTTTATTTACATACAATATTTAAGGCAAGGCCAGTTCACGAAATTTACTCTTTCACTGTGTCTTTAGAATAAGGTTGAATATTGCATAACTTTAATTGACGCTTCGTCAGAAATTTGACGAATTTTAGTACATTTTTATTGATTTCTGAAATACTGGATCATTTATTAAAAATGTACTCGGTTATTGTGTTAGATCGATAAAAAAGCTATCCTTTTTGCATAAAAAATCATATCACTGTCGTTGAAAATTACGAAATCTGACGATTTGAAATTTAGTTTTATAAGTTTTTATGGTGTTATTCAGGATTTTTTTACAGAGTTACCATGCCATTTTTCAATATTCTGTTCGGTTAATTTGCTTCTTTGTTTCTTTTTCAGTCTACAGTAATTTTTGTGTAGTAGAATTTTACATCAGTTCTTCACATTGGAAGTTCAAAAATCAGACTTTTCATCAGATCGTGAACTAGCCTCGCCTTAACCTCAGTAAAATATAGTTTCTTGATAGTTAGTAGTAGGCAAAAGAGCAAAACATGGCCACTTTTAGAGCAATAAATTTAATTAAGATTAGGGTGCCACTTGAGGGCTGTAGGAGCCTTAAGGGAGCAACAGCCATCATGAGACAGCTGTAAGGCAGCAACTTGTGAAAATCTTGGCCTCACTGTGATCGCCACCCAAAATACCAGGCGATTGTGGTTAATTCGTCCAAGCGATTATGGCAACCATCCCCAATTATTGAGATATCTATGCCCATTAATGAATAATTTTATAGTAAGTACTTAGGATTATTTATGTATGTATTGCTATGTATGTTTATATTGTTATTGTAGCTAGATCTTTATTTATGATCAACGTATTTATTTAACTTAGTTGACCATTTTTTGCCGCCACGATTTCTTTCTTTAACACCCTTTCCGGTCAACTGTTAGAGAATGCCTTAAGGCATTAAGTCTGCCAATTGTATTTTCTTATGCAATAAATTTTAATAAATAAAAATGACGTCGGGCAGATGACAAAGAAACTATGATTGATATATCGATAAAATTACAACAGCAGAAACGTCAAAGTACCTACTAAATTATTGTGTATTAGGTCTACCAGTGGTGAGGGGTGAAATTATGGTGAAGGCAAACCGTTCTACAAAATGTTATAATCTGCATAGTGCATCGGCGACGAGGTGGGAGCCGATGAGATTCGGCTTGTATGTACGTACCTTTTGCCACTGGTACCTACATAATGTTCATTGGAACTGAGAGCCCATTTTTTTAATCATTGCGAATCAAATTGGATCCAGTAAACAATTCTAAAAAAACTTAAAGGTTCAAAAGTTTCTAAAACGTGAACTAAAACTTTTATAACCGAATGTGTGTTAGGCCCTCAATCCAGACAGTTGCAATAAGAGGCATAGCTTAGATCTCAGAAAGTACCATCTCTGTGTTAATAATTATAATTCTAGAATCCAGTTAGAAATTTCTAACATAGTTTCAGAAATTTTCAACTCGCTAGAAGATTGCAAAACAAAAATTATCTGTTAACTAGGGCACCCAGGTTAGACAACCTTCAAAACATGATTTACATCCTATAGTTTAAGTGAAATGCATTTCTCATAGCCTAAATAATTAAGATACAAGACTAGAATAAATAAAGTATCATTTTCTAAAACTCGGTTAAATATTATTATGAGCATGCCAAGCATGTACTCCTTTGTATAATCCAAACGGTTAAATATTTAAAATTGTTGAATATTTAAGGCTTTTTTGAAACGCATAATGTCAAGGGGTATTACAAACAAATGCAAGAACATTGTAAACATAGTTGCCACAAACGTTGTTTGCATAACCAATATGATGAAAAAGTGCATTACAACGTAGGGAAAAAAAACTTTTTTGTTAAGAATAGTACAAGTGTTTGAGCTTATGAATACTTACATACACATTTTGTTAAAAATATTTCTAACACCCAATTTTTTAATTTAAGGATGGCAGCTTAAATTGCGGAAAATACTTAAATTATTTTTATTCTTCTTTTCAACTTGACAAAACACTATTGCTAAAATTGATTTAATTTGCGTTACTAGGGGCCAATTTCAATAAAACTGAAAAGACAACGATCTGGGTTTAGTTTTGGTACTGCTGTCAGTGATATTTATGATGATTGGCCCTAGGTATATGTGACTAATTATTTTGATCGATAGCATTCTGCATCGTTGTGTGTGTGAACAAACATGAGTTAAGCGATTGGTGACTGAATCGTGTAAGGGAACAGTTAATTAATATTACATTAGTGAAACTTAGCAGTTAACGTAAACCAAACTCAAACCAATAAATAAGGCTAATAAATAAAAATACTATTTGTTATTTAACATTGTTCCAAAGTTGCAACTTGTTTATTTTCTTTGTATTAAGTTATATATTTACTTATTCATGTGCTTGTCGCGTATATATATATAAAGCGTGCACCGATGTATTGATTCAGTAATAAACTAATCTCAACATAAAACAGTTGTCTCATTGTTTGTTCACGATATGGCGACCCTGCCGGCCAAGACAACAATGTGATCGCGTGCGTTGCGCAAGCGCTCGGCGCGCTGCGCCGCGGCTGCTGTGGCTGCGATGTGAGCCACCACAATAATAAATTAATAAAGACATTTTTAATTACGTTTGAAAGTGAAATAACGTGAAAAAAGAAAAGTTAAAACCATTAAAGTCTCTAATACGATGACTACGTGATTTACGTAAATTGAATTATAAATTATGAAGACAAAAGAAGTAACGAGAGAGCCCAATGCCCAAAACTTCATTATTCGAGGATTTAAATGCATGCGGCCGGGAGACGTTCGTGTCCTGGAAGCGAAGACTCATCAAAGTGACCATTTTGAATAAAATAAAGTATCGGGTACCTGCGTGAGTAAATCCTGTGACTACATCGTTGAAAGACAAAATTTAAGTGATGAATTGTGTTTTTAATTTTTTTTTTTCAGTGTGTTAAAGTTAAGTAGTTTTTATTTTTTATCTTGTAATAATGTATTGCATAATAATGTTTAAGTATTCTCTCGATATTGATTAATCAATATTTTGTCATTTTGACGCAGTCGTGCTACGCGCACATATTATGACAATGATTTTATGATATTGTAATAATAATAAGTTTTGTAAAATGAGACGATATATGGATTTTTTTGTCTCCAATAAATAGAATTGAAATTGCTTAAAGTTAAATAAACACGGATTTAAAATATGAAGAAGCGATAATATTATATAATAATTATAAATTATTTAAAAAAAGCTGATTTTTCAGTAAAAAAAAAAAATTAATTTCACTTAAAAAAAACTAAATATGGATACAATGGATAGATTTGATATAAAAACCGCGACTTCCATAATACCGGAATTAGATGGAAAACAAACTACAATCGACAAACTAGTTAATTCATCAGAACTATACCGTTCGTGCATTGATGATAAAGACGAACAAATACTAATTAATTTTATAATTAAAACCAGACTTGACCAAAACTCAAAATTAAAACTCCATAATAAATACGAATATTTCAGTGATCTGATTTCTGATATAAAAAAATACTTAATTATTAAAAAATCTCACACGTCGTTAATGACTCAATTAACATCATCTACACAAAGCGATTCAACAATAACACAGTTCGGTGATAGGTTAGAGACTTTATTTTCCGAATTAACAATTACACAAAGTGACAGAGATAATGACGCGAATGTTATTTTAAAACCCATTAACGAAAAGATTGCAATTCGCCAATTTATTAGTGGTCTGAAAAATAGGCGTATAAGCACTATTATTTCAGCAAGGAATTACAGTTCCTTGAGAGATGCTATTAGTGCAGCAGTCGAGGAGGACATCGAAGAATCGTCCCGAAAGCAACAATCGCTGACTGCTCTACAAAATTTCAAAGGTGAGTTTACACATAGACAGCCTAGACCACAATATAGGTTTTCAAGAGGAGATACCATTTCACGTAGAGGACAGTTTAGACAGTTTGGCGGATATTTTAACCAATCTCCAAGAAATTATTATTATAACTCGAATAACAACTTTGCACCACACTTTCCAAACACTTCGCAACAAACACACAGTAATTTTTATAGAAACAATAATAAAAATATAAATTTTAGAAAAACATACAGAGGAAACTCTTATCAAGCACGAAGTGGACATAGTCAAAACCATCTCAAAAACAAACATGCCCATGTAACAGCTCAAAACGACCAATTCAGAAATCAGAATGTTTTCGTCCCGCAACGGAATAAACAGCATTATATATGCAGTTCTGAATCCAATTATATTATAAAGTTGTTTGTACGTAATCGCATCAAAAGATTTTTAGTAGACACAGGTGCAAACCTATGTCTCATAAGAAAAGAATCAATTCACCATCAACAACACAATTCCCTTAATACAACAAATGTTAAGGGCATAGGAGGAAATATAGAAACTTTAGGTAGCCTGTATCTAAATTTATATATACCCAATTCTAGAATATATTTAAAACAGGAGTTCCAAATCGTAAATAGTTTGCCGATAAACATCGATGGAATACTCGGAACCGATTTTATCTCAAATTACATTTCTTCAATAAATGTCTCTAGAAATTACATTACTCTGTGCTACAAACAATTGAGTTTTAAAATAAAGCTTAAGCATCCTAATCACAATGTAAACAATGACACGATTCAGGCAATTCGCTCACAATCACAAGCGAAGCCCATGACGTTTTCCGAGACTCGCGTAAATGAATTCACAATTGAACCACGATGTGAACATATTTTTTTTGCACACGTGAACGTTTCAAATTATAAGGAAGAAAAAGATTATGTATTATTTTCTGCGGAATTGAAACCGGATTTATTTGTAGCTAGTTCTATAATTAAAATCGTAAATGGAAAAATTCCAATTAAGTTACTAAACACGAGTGAAAAACAACATACTTTAACAAATTTTAAACCCGATTTAGTACTTTTAGATGACTATATCGCATGTAACTTTAGTAACACAGATAATAAGTCACGTAGAACTGAAACAATCTTACAACAAATAAATTTAAACCATTTAAATACGGAAGAAAAACAATCAATAGAACAAATATGTTCAAAATATTCAGATATATTTCATTTAGAAGGTGACAAACTAACTACGACAACTATCGGAACACAATCAATTACATTAAAAAATAACACGAAACCCATTTATTCTAAACCATATAGATTACCCGCAGCATTAAAACCTGAAATAGACAAACAAATAAGAAAAATGCTCGATAACGACATTATAGAACCTAGTAACAGCGAATGGTCTAGTCCTATTTTGCTTGTACCTAAAAAAACAGACAACAACGGAGAAAGAAAGTGGAGACTAGTAATTGATTATAGAAAAGTAAACAATGTAATACAAGATGATAAGTTTCCCCTACCGAACATTACGGACGTACTAGACTCCTTATCAGGAGCTGTATATTTTTCGAAAATGGACTTGAGTAATTCCTTTTATCAAGTACTTTTAAACGAGGACTCCCGAGACGTCACATCGTTCACTACAAACACTGGTCAGTATAGACTAAAACGCTTACCTATGGGACTTAAAATATCTCCAAGTTCTTTTTCACGTCTAATGTCGATTGGACTCTCAGGACTCACACAAGAAAAATGACTAGTTTACTGCGATGACATCTGTGTATATGGTCGAAACTTAGATACACATAATAAAAATTTAATAGATGTTTTCGAAAGACTGAGAAAATTAAACTTAAAAATAAATCCATTAAAATGCGATTTTCTAAAAAAAGAAATATTGTACTTAGGACACCTAGTAACGGAACATGGCGTTCTACCAGATCCACAAAAAACTGTAATTATAAAAAGCTACCCAAAACCTAAAAATGCTGATGAGGTCAGAAGGTTCGTTGCCTTCTGCAATTATTATCGAAAATTCATTCCTGATTTCGCAACGATAACAATACCACTTAACAAACTTTGTAAGAAGAATACACCTTTTGTTTGGACAAATCAATGTGACGATTGTTTTAATTTGTTAAGGCATTGTTTGACCACTGCCCCGGTTCTTGACTACCCGGACATCTCAGAACAAAATGAATTCGTTTTGCAAACCGATGCGTCACAATTTGCGATAGGAAGTGTACTTATGAATAGCAATTTAAAACCAGTTGCTTATACAAGTCGACCATTAAATAAAGCAGAACTTAACTATCCAACAATTGTTAAAGAATTACTGTCAATTGTATGGAGTGTGAAATATTTCCGACCGTATCTTTTCGGAAAAACATTTACGATAAAAACTGACCATAAACCGTTAGTACATCTATTTAATATGAAGGATATCTCTAGCAGACGTATGAAATTTCGTCTAGCTTTAGAGGAATATGATTTCAAAATATTATACGTAAAAGGATCTGATAACGTCGTTGCAGACGCTTTATCACGTATTGTTATAACTTCAAATGAATTAAAAGAAATGAATAATTCAGATTTTTGCAACGTAATGACTAGAAAACAAACGCGTTTATTAGAACAAAATAAACAAGTTATGCCCAGCGACAGTTCTCGAAATATTCTTGAAACAGGGGGTGGCCAACCCATAGTTTCAGAAATATTAAGAAAACAAAGCGACAGCATAGATTTAGTTTTTAAAGATAAGAAAGAGATAAATAAATACGAAAGAAATAATAAAATAAGTGATATAGAAGAATGTTTAATATACATACCAAGTGAAAGTATGATAATATTTAATATAGAGTATAAACAACATTACACCCGAGAGGTTTTTGTTGATTTATTACTAAAATTTTGTAAAAGATTAAGTTTAGAATATATAAATATAATTAAAGATAAAGATAATATTAATTTTATTAAAGAAATACAACGTGAAATATATAGTAGAAAAAACTGGGATTTTCCAAAAATTAATATTTTGCCTAATGTAGTTAGAATAACAAATGAAAGAGACAAAAACCAAATATTAAATGATTTCCATATTTTGCCTAGCAGCGGACATGCTGGAATGCGAAGAATGATAAACAATATTAAAAGGAAATACACATGGTCTTCTTTAGATAGAGATGTAATACAGTTTGTAAGTAAATGCAAAAAGTGTCAACTTCTAAAACATTCGACACCAAATAAAATGCCTATGGAAATAACAACTACAGCATACACGCCCTTGGAAAAAATTTTTTTAGATCTTGTCGGACCATTAGTAAAAGACACGTATAATAACAGCTATATATTGACAATACAGTGTGAGATGTCTAAATACGTAGAGGCCTACCCACTACAATCGAAGGATACTATAACAGTTGCAAATTCATTCGTCAGTAATTTTATTTTAAAATACGGAGTACCAAAATGTATAGTTACAGATAGAGGTACGGAATTTTTATCTTCAACTATGTCAGAAGTATGCAAATTACTATAGGAATAGAAAAACTAAATTCGACCGCATACCACCATCAGACAATAGGAGCATTAGAAAATACACACAAAAATTTACGATCTTTTCTTAGACAGTATTGCTTAAGTAACTCACACGATTGGTCAACATGGTTACCCTACTGGACATTTTCATTTAACACATCTGTACATACACATACCGGATATCAACCTTATGAACTTGTGTACGGAAAACAATGCAATTTACCAAGTAACATTGTTAATGATTCATTAGAACCGTTATATAATCCTTTAAATTACTCTAAGCAATTAAGATATAGATTGCAATTGGCTCATAAACAAGCCCGTGACAACTTACTAATCAGTAAACAAAATATGAAAAATCAATACGATAAAAATGTCCGCGTGCAAGAATACAAACAAGGTGATCAAATACTTATAAAAAATGAAACATCAGACAAAATGGAAAATATTTATTTAGGTCCCTACGAAATAATAGAAGATTTAGGACCTAATATAAAAGTTTTGAAAAATAATAAACCATACATAGTGCATAAAAACAACACTAAACTTTTTAAATAAGTAACTTTAAAACGTTGTTTAAAGATATATTAAAATATAATAATATAATATTGTTAGTAAATTCAAGTAACTAGTTAAAATATGTTTGTTCAAGATAATGTTTTGTATATGATTTGCTTTGTTGTTTAGAAACAGTATTCTTTTTTTTACAAAATGTAGGTTTAGTTTTTAAGAAAAACCTGTAATTAAAAACATGTAATTGTAGCATTTATTTAATTTGTAATACAGGTACCTGTACTTAAGAAAAATGCACGTTTATTGTTTATTTTTTTTTACCTATAGATTGAACTTTTTTTTTTCTGTTTTTTTTTTATTACCCCGGTGGTGTCGCGTATATATATATAAAGCGTGCACCGATGTATTGATTCAGTAATAAACTAATCTCAACATAAAACAGTTGTCTCATTGTTTGTTCACGATATGCTAATTACTTCGCCAACCTTTCTTTTATTTCAATACTAGCGGCCGCCCCCGACATCGCCTGCGTGGAATTTAATGCTATCCCTCGGGAACGATACTTTTTTTCGGGATGTCCTATGTCCTTCTCTGTACTCTTGGCAATGTGTATTTTATTTAAACAAACAAAAGGACTTTCGCATGTATAATATTTAGTAATAATCCTGATATTATTTTTCAGCGATTTGTACTTAAAGTTAAGAATTTTGTTTAGGTCCAGTGTTTTTCAAAATATTTGCATTTTGTTATAACTTGCTTAAGCTAAATTGCGTATTTTAATGAATTAATATTAATTTGTTTATACCATAATATTATGAATAATTAATAAGTAGGTTATACCTACTTATTATTATTATGGTAATACTTATATTATAATAATGTGAAACAGGTTGTACTTATTACCCCTACAATATTTTAACCCTTTTATATTTATTTATTAATCTTTATTGCACAAAAATACACAAAGTAGGGTACAAAGACGGACTTAATGCTAAGAGCATTCTATACTAGTCAACTATTCGTAAAAGAAATTCATGAATGATGGTACAGTCACGAGCAATAAGATGTACACACCATAAAACTTTGTCACATTATGTTTTGAATAACCTAGGTACCTATAACATTATCACACTGAGATATATTGATTGAATGTGACATAGTTCTAAAGTGTATACATATTATTGCTCGTGACATATTACTTACTCTTAAATAAGGAACATAGACTTCCCTTTCATTTTCATACCCAAATGATGGCCTAATTTTTTTTAACTCAAAACATAATGCGTTCCCCCACCTGGCATCAATTTCCGGATTTGAAGGAGGTTGTGTTTACCTAAATCAATCAAGCAGGTCGCCCTTCCCGTCATAATGCCGGGATAAGTCTCTTAATTAATGCAAGGTGCCCCGAGAAGCGACAACCCTAGCCGACATTGAACCCAGCGAAATATTGGGTAGATCTTACATTTTATACACGTCGAGGGGACAATATTTTTATGAAAAACATTAAGAGTGGCGAGAAAATATATCAGAAGTATAAGTTTTTTAAAGTAATGTTATACTCGAAATAAAGCTCTGAATTAATACAAGGTGCGACAACCCTAGCTGATATGGAACCCAGCGAAAGTTTGGTCGACCTTACGTTTTATGGACTTGGATGGAAGGAACAAGGTTTCTATGATATGGAGGGAACCTGTTCTTATTATTAGAGATGGATGGGCGTAATAAACCTTAACCTTTAATCTTTTCTGTGTTGCATAAATAAAGTTTTTTTTTTTTTTTTTTCAAAATAAATTCGATAAAACAGTTATTGTATAACGAAGACATTCGAATGATCGATTGGAAATCGGTTGGCTAGTTATTTCGATTTTCTGTATTGGCATTACAGTAGAATATCCCCGATAAAATAGTTTTAAAGTAAATAGTTTTGAAAACCGTTTTCGAAAACCAATACAAAGTTTCGGCTCGGTAAGTGGAAAACCCGTTATTTATTACACATTAGGTACTACTTCTCAAAGCTCGGGATAAGTCTTTTAATTAATGCAAGGTATACCGTATAACCGGAGAAGTGACAATCCTAGCCGACAAAAGCAGCCAGCAAGAATAAATTAAATAGTTACTTCATACAAAGTACAAACCAACCAATAATGGTTGCATGT
The DNA here is from genome assembly GCA_950108535.1 of Agriphila straminella. NCBI lineage: Eukaryota > Metazoa > Arthropoda > Insecta > Lepidoptera > Crambidae > Agriphila > Agriphila straminella. Next base: position 13,159,275 of record OX467309.1, on the reverse strand, counting down.
GATTTCGTATTACTCTATCTATGCATCTATTATTGTTTCACATCAGATCAACTTGAGACCTAAATCTAAAAGTAAACTTATACGGTCGTCGACCGGATACCGGCTGGCAAGCAGGCATCACGAATTACTTATTGTTATTGAACGAAGAACACGTGTGTATGCAATAACGTATACTCTACAAGACTACACTTTGACTGCAATGCAAATTGCTACAATTATTATATTTGAAAATTTCTTTCCAGCGTTATTTACAGCGTTAGTTAGCGCCAGGTACAACACTCCGAAACAGAGGAAGTCACGTTGTCAACACTTGCTAACGTCATCCCCACTATATCGTTATTGAAAATATCGTTCATTCATCTTCAACTTAAACTGTTTCGTTTGCTAAGAGAAACGAATCACACCTAAAATACACCATTATAATCAGAAAAAACCCTTCATTATTTGCTTGTTATTACTTTAAAGTCGCGCAACTGGATAGTGACGTAAGCAAGTGTTACTCCCGGTATGCCAAACCTTGTTTTCTTAGACCATGGTCTATCCCAAATGTCACTTTGGCCGGTCGGGAGTGAGATACTGGAGCCCAATCGCGGTAATTCTGAACGATAAAACCAAAAACATTACGTTGTAATTTAGATTATATTTGCCTAAAATTCTCTTCGATCAGATAATCGAAGGTTTAGCTTCATATTTTTCACTTAAATTGTCCCAGATTGTAATCCTGACTTCTTAGGCAGAGTATTCAACAATTTTAACAAAACTAAAGAGAGTCTTTTTCTGTAAACGAAACTGTAACGGTAACGATTTAGCTTTGGTTTTATCGTTGAAAATTAGCGCGATTATCCCAACCTAGACAAACCCTTTGTTTATTTATCAATAATAACGTTTAAGGGTAGACAAAATCTTTGTCGGGTTTAAATTGTCATACTGTGCCTGCAGAGCGGATATTCTGTCTAACCTCTTTTATGTTATGACGAATAGGCTTCTCAAAGTATTATTTAAACATCCCGTTTGAATACATGGTAAAGGATAATCCGTAAACTTTCGCCGAGTTGCCGCGGAAAAATTCCCGGAACTAGTACCTGTAGGGGAAAATTCATAACGCGCTTAACAGTTTGGCTCACCTGTCTCGTTATACTTCGGAATTTTTAAATTAAATTCCAACCCACCGCCGACTGAACAAAGTTACGAATTCTTAAAATTCGGCGTCGTCGTAATTAATCTTTCGGTTTTAATAAACACACAAAGACACAGTGGAATAAAGTGGAGCTTATGCCTTATTAATGGAAGGGATGGGTGTTAAATCTTGTAATTAATGCAGGTAGCCGGCTACCGGCTGGTGGATCTTCGGCAATTATCGGAAATTCGCTTTCTAGTACACGCTACGCAGCAGTGGGTTATTATATCCGAGGGTAATTATTAATTTCCCTAAATCGTCGCACCGAGGATATTAAAGGAATTAAATAATAATCCTAAAATAAAGTGTGTGAGTCACTATAACGCATTATAACAAAATAATTACAGTTTCTAATTTGTCTTACCTAATTAATCACTCAGTATTTAGTTATTTTTTCGAATTACTCTTTCGCTAAAACTTAAAAGCTCATGTTAGCCGTACGGTGTTGGTACTTTCAATCGTTAAAAGTTTGGTTGTGTTAAGTGTTTATGTAAGAAGTATTTAAACTGAAACTCACAGTTTACTTATGATTGCTACATAAAGTTAGTGTAAAAGTCAGTAAATGTAATATTTTCACTTGAATAATATTTTCAAAAATACAATTTCTCTTTTCACTGTGACTAATAGTTCTTTTCAGTGAAATTATTTCAATAATAGAGTGTTTATAGGCGGTGTCGATTTTTTTTGTATAAATTGTAACAGTTCCAGTTTTTGTTATATTTAAGTGTTTTACTGTTAAAATATCTTAAGGGACAACATGTAACACAATTCTATAATAAAATGATGCGATTACAACACTTTATCTTTAATCACTTTTATTTTGAATCACGATTAAAAAAAAGTTTACCGCTTACTGAAAGCTTTTGAAAAATTTTCTAAACTCGTATGTCAAGGATTTCAAGGACTAAGGCACTTAAGCGACACTCAGGTTTGTGTGAGATTGCTCCATACTTTTCGACAGCGATCGAGGCACGGCCTGCGTCAGCATCGTTGGACACCAAACGCACTTCTGTAGTGTTATTGATTTTCACCGCCCGGGGGGCGGAGCTAAATCTGTGCGAAAGGGATCACACGATTGCCTACTCATTAAATCAGAAGAAGAGCCACATTTTCCCTCTGTACAGATTCCAATTAAGGACGTACCCATTAACCAACTATTTAAAATAGGTAAGGCCTCATGGAAAAACATTTTCACTGGAGTTATAGATGCCGAAGTTGTCACAAGTAACGCCAAGTGTGTCGAATGTTACGAGTCGCTTTTAATCTCTTTAAGTGTGATAAGACTGATAAGTTGTGAATAACTTCGGGTCTATATTAACATTTAGTTAAAGTATCAGATTCAAACTTCGTTATCACGTGTAGCCTGGAAGGTGTTTTCAAAATTCCTTTAAATATGTGACAACCCAATCACTTAACACCTTTGAACGTGAACAAACATTTTATATGCTGTATCGATTATACGATACTATTTCGTCGCAATAACAATAATAATAATTGGTTTTAATTTTCATCTTATATAATGTTTGGTCACCACGCAATGATCGACCTTTGCGAAGAAACTTCAGACGTCCATTTAAAAAATGCACGTAATCTATTTAAAAATGGACGTGCTGCCATAAGAATATGGTGCTGCGTCCAGATTTGAACAATGAAAGCAGTGTTGCCGTTTTGTGTGTAATTACACATTTTGTGTGGAATCAAGGCCTCTCGTGTGTAACCCGTGTGTAATAGGAATATGTGTGTAATTGTGTACTATTACATACTGGGTCGTAATTTACAAATATATAAGAAATGTAACATTTCTGCGTGGAAACAAACGCACCTTTTGTTTGTCAATTTTTAAGAAACAAAAGCAGCAGGCGTGTTAAGCAGCGTGATAAGGCGTTTTATCGACAATCACCTACGAAATCCACTAACAAAAGTTATGTTGGTTGGCAACACTTCGCAAAGGAAAGGCGTTTTCTTACGCCCAGGAAGGCCCTTACGAAGTCGCGTCGCAATTAAACAATGGTAATTCCTCGAACCTCCAGCTGTGTGTACGTCATTATTTTACAAATTCTTCAAGTGAAACTTTCGTGAACTCGTATAAGAACGAGCTCTTGATTTGATTGATACAACTTCACGCTACACATGCATTGTTGGTTGTGTATTCTGAATATTTCTTATATGAGCAGTGGGGATGGCAACCCAAAGCTAATTGTAGATGTCGCAGCGTACGCTTGTTCCTAAGATAGTAGCCGTTCAGAACAAATCTGTGGGAAAATAGATATTTATTTTGTGGAATTTTTTACCGAAAAGGACCCATTGCCCAAAAATGGATATAAAAGACTATTCCACAATGCAAATGCTGAAATTGAAAGCCAAATTAAGGCATTTTTCAAGATACATGCCTCGTACTGTAAACGCCCTTTGTATTGACGGTTTTTGTGGAACAAGCGTACGTAGCGCTACTTTGTCATTTCATTCGTCTACAACCCCCCCCCCCCCCTCATGAAAAGACGTCTAGATACGCCCATGTGTGTAAGGTTGTGTAATCAAGGAGCCATGTGTGTGGGATTTGATTGAGAGGCAGTGGCAACACTGAATGAAAGGTACCTACGGCGTTGGTGCGTCCAAATGCAAGTGGACCCATAGCTTAAATTTGGACGTATATTCCATTTGGAATGAACGCCTCGTCTGGGTTTTACAATACACATCACCGTTTAGTTTACGTAAATAAAAAAAACCAGTCAAGAGCGAGTCGGACTCGCGCACCGAGGGTTTCCGTGCCATCATAATAAATACACTGCAGAGCTATAGAATAATAAAATTATTATTGCAGTATTAGGTCAGCACCATCTCTTGGCCGATAGTGGAATTTTTTTTTCTTAGGCCAGCGCCATCTCTTGACCGATAGTGGAACTAATTTAATTTTACTTAGGTCAGGGCCATCTGTTGACTGGTAGAGAAACAAATTATTTTTTTTTAATTTCTAAAAAAGTGTGTTATATTGAGACATCGTTCTAGGTACTATCACATAGAATTATTTCAGATTTTTCTCTTTGCAAACTTCGGAGATAAGGGGAACGGTATTTTTTTTACATTTTTGATCATAAGTCGAAAACTATGCGGCCTAAAAAAAAGAAAAAAATGATTTAAAATGTGCAAACAGCGTTCTTTCATATTATATTCCACATGTCCTAGTCGCTTCACTTAAAATTTTTAAGACCACTTTTCGGTCCCTGTTGTAAAAAAAATATTTATTTTTATATTTCTTTCTTATTTGCAAAATAGTTGGACAAACGTCATCTTAAACTATTCCAAATTTCAAGTTAATACCATTAGTAGTTCTCGAGATATCCAGCTGTGACAGACAGACAGACAGACAGACTGAACCATAAGGGTTCCTTTTTTACCATTTTGGTACGGAACCCTAAAAACCAACAGTTGTTAACTTTTTATCTCATATAAAGCAGCATGCTTATCAAACAACATTTCATGTGTTTGAATATAAAAAACAACTCACTACTCCAACTTCATTGAAAAAAAACAACTATTGTTGTTTTCTGCGACAAAACGTTCCATTAGTTTGAGCGAGATGTGTCATCAACTTGTGTCTGTTAACCTTGGAATGGTAGTTAACGGCTACCAAGCTCAAAAAATATGCTGAAATATTTATACACTGAAATGTCTGAAAGAAAAGTAGGCCGCTATAGGTAGCCAAGGACCATTATGACCCACCAATTTTAATTCCTAGGTCATTATAAAACTATACACTCCAATTACTTTGACTTAGTTAACGTCATTCCATAAGATAAAGGCTAAATGCAGTCTTTATCTTATGAAAAACAATGGTATTGGACTAGTACTATTAGTAATTCTGTGGTATTGGTTGACTTTATACACGATGATATAAAAAAATCGAAAAAAAAAACTTTTTTTGTAAACACTGAAATTAGTATAATCATTGAGGATTTTATGGTTTTATTGATAAACATCGATTTGTCACATACCGTACCTTTATTTTACATAAAACAAAAGCAATTGACCCTAAAACTCAAAAGATTGACCTTTTTCAGCTGAACCCTGTGTGAAGATGCCGAATATAAAAAAGTGGAAAGGTACTTCATCTTTAACAAAATATGAGAATAACTTAAAGAACACAACAATGTTAACATCGCTGTTATGTTATGAACTTATGACGGTAACTTATTGTTGCTATACGCGGTTTTAGAGTTAACATACTTTGAAATACTCAGTTTAACTCGTCAGTTTATTTAACAGCCAGTTTAAAATCCTAACAATTTTGAGATAGTCAGTTGGTTCAAAACAGGGTTTAGATAAATAAATAAAGATTCGGAATTTCTTGATAGAGCATAAACCTGCATTGCATCCATGTAAGAAGAGTTGAAAAATAATAAAAAATGGTCGTAATAGTATTTTTCTTTTTCATTTTATCTCTAATGTTATAATATTATGGCACACTCACAGTCTTCATTAATTGTTTAATTAATGGGTGCTACATTGTTTCCGAAATAAAACAGACTAAACTGTAAATATTTTCTAAAGTTTGTCTCTATTATTGATGGCAAAAAAAGAAAAACATTATTTCCTACATACAATTGCTCCCGTTGAAAAGATCGACATAGTTTTATACAGCTAATAATTCTGAAAGTGAAAAATCAGGAAGGTCGTAAAGCAAAACACGTTCAGATTCATATGAGAGTAATATTTACCGAGACCACATCAAGGCTCATTTTCGTCCGCACATCGTGGGAACACTTAAATGCGCCATAAAATTCTTTTTTAACGCTCGAAGCGATAAATTCGGGGAATCGCGTAGATCTCGCGTCGTCCTGGTGACACTTCCCGAGTTCAAGGGGTCAGGGTTGCCCGACGTAATCGTGACGTGACTCTTCGCGGGGGGAATAACAATGCGGGTCCTGGATATCGCATCTGCATACGCCCCGTTTGCCGTCAAATCACTATTTCTGCATATCTAAAGAACGCTTGGTTCCAATTTTCTCTAATACCCGATCAGTTTTTGTTCTTTGTACGGTGTTTTTATAATCGCGATCGTCTTTTCTTTTCAAAATAAACTTTTTCGACTTGTCTCGAGGTAAATGAGTTTTTTATCTCTTCTTTGAAATAGACAGGCATAAATAATGTTAACTTTCTCTTTGCAAATAAACTTTCTTTATTCACCGGAAAACAAGACGGAAAATTATAACGTCGCCAAGTAGCAGGGTGACCATTAATGGAACTCGCAAAGCTAAAACCACCCGTTATTCACAGATTGTCAAAGGCTGGCAATTTTCAATTTGCGTTCGACTCAACAATGGTCGTTTAAAAGTTGAAAGAAAAAGTAAAAAGGCCTAACTCAGCACAATCAAGGCTCTCAAGTGCAGAAACATAAATGAAACCATTAATTATCCGCGATCTCAGTTATTCTTCCTTCCTGGACCTCCCCCCTTGTCCACTCCTCTTTTATATACTTTCTCTTGTTAATTTGTCGAAAGTTAATTGAAGGGGTATGCCTGTCCGAAACAGCTTAATTTTAATAAAAATTGTAAATAAGTGCTTGGAAAATAATTAAATCAATATAAACATCTGTCTTGTTTTGTTAATGAAAAATAATGGAAAATGATTGACTTGTTGTTTATTTTAGCGAGCGCGTTAGGCGGAATGTCAATGGAATATTTTGAAATAATTACTTTTTTACCTATATTATATTTAAAAATATATTTTTTATGATTTAGTTTTTAAGATTTCATCCAAAAATCTCGCGAAGATTTTGTTACGACTTAACGAGCATTCAACAGATGCATTTTAGTGTCAGGTAAAAAAATCTCGCCAGAAGATTTAACCTCAAGCTTCATAAATTATTATTATCATTTCATAGTTTTATACTGTAGAAAATACCATTGCAGATGTGACTATCAAACTGAACCTAGCTTATAATAATATCAGCAAATATGATATGATATAATTTAAGGGGTTCTCAACTGATGAAAATCTAACTAAGGACAAGACATTTATTTCGTTTCAAGCGTCTTCAAAATATATGTAGTTGTATAATCGAACAACGATTGTTTCGATAGAAATAATATCACACACTTGCATAATAAGGTTAGTTGCGCAAAAAGCAAACTTTGCCACAGAATAAAAAAGAAAAAAGACACTTTTTAAAATATGGGGGGATTAATTAATCCTCAAAGTACATTTTTCTATGGGCTAAAAAGGCCGCGCGTCATCTGCGTGGCAGGATCGGCCGTCTCATTGTTTTTATAAACAATGGCCAACCTCGGAGTCATTAACCCACTGCCGTGTCAGAGGTGCAACCATTATATGCGGTTAAACCTAAAACTGAGAATGAAGTTGATCCTACAATAATGAAGAAATACTAGCGTGTTTTTGTTTAATACCTGATATATAATTTCCTTTCATTTTAAATAAGCCTACGCAAACTTTACACTTTTTGCGTCCATTTGTTCTTTTATAGTTACCAACTTGTTTAAGTTTACATCAGGAATAGGAATATTAAATACCATTACGTGTATTGAAACTGTCCAAGGCTCAAACTGCAGAGCGTCCTAAATAAAGTCAAGCGGTACTTTACGCCTGGGCAGCTTTTAACTCTTTATAAAGCTCAAGTCCGATCTTGCATGGAGTACTGCAGTGCTGCCACCTTTGGGATTGCTCGGCGAAATATCAACTTGCTGCACTGGACTCGGTGGAACGCAGAGCCAAGAGATTAATAGGCGATGGAGAAGTGGTAGCAGCTAAACTTAACAGTTTAGCTCACCGCCGAAAGGTTGCTTGCCTATCGGTCTTTACAGATTGTACTTCGGTGAGTATGCTCAAGAACTGCATGAACTCATTCCACCTTCTCCTTTCTACCATCGGACCCAGACGCACTGCAGGTTACCACCCGTTCTTAGTTGATATACCTTTTCTGCGTACCAAACGCTGCTCATCATCGTTCATAATGCGCACAGCTATGGAATGGAATTCCCTGCCGGCGTCTGTGTTTCCAAGCGCATACAACCTGACTTTATTCAAGGCCAGAGTGAACAAGAACCTTCTGGGCAAGCTCGCTCCATCGTAGACCCTGTCTTTGCTTTTGGGCAAGACTGCAAACTGCAAACCCATTTAATATAAAAAAAAATGTCAGCCGTCCTGCAAACGACGTAATTTTTTCGAAATAAATACCTCCTGCCCAGTAGCGCGTGACAACTTATGTAGTTGTCGTTGTTATCACGTGAAAGGTTATATTTGTCCGAAACCCCAGTTACATTCCCACATTCATAAGTTCCTATAAAGTCTAAAATCGAATGAACATCCATAACTATAGTAATCTTCGAACTTTAATGATCTTCCGACTCTTTTATGCATTCAGAATATTGCATTCTTTGGTATCGAAAGACCTACTGTCTACTGTAGCACAAAATTCTCCAACGGAAATTCAAATAAATTTCCCCAAACATTATAATATGACGTTAACGGCGTCGATGATTTATGAAAATTAGAAACTTGATTAGTGTGAAACCTTTTTATGTCGCGGTGAAATGGACTTTGCCACCAGCTAATGGAATTGTTTATTTTAGCGAACACTGATTGGCGGAATGTCAATGGAATATTCGAAATAAATCAACGCACATCAGTTTGGTGGATTTGCAGCACGATAATGGCTAAGGCTTTTTCATTCATTCATTTATTTATTCAAAAAAAAAATTCACTTTAAGCACAAGGACATAGGTTTTTATAGTGTTATGTTTTTTATGTAAAGCTTTTGTTAAAATATAAAGCATTTTATTTTGACTTCAATAACCACAATATAACATTTTTTTTTCTTCCTTTTTAGGATTCCGAAGGGGCCAAACGCACATGTCCGTCTGTCTGTCCATCTGAATTTTTCTTTTAAATCCACTCATGTTCCTATTACAAACCTTAATTTTGAGGTCGGTTAATTTCTAAGTAATATTATAGATTACTTATAATATCTATTCTGTGATTATAGTTTCTTAAGTTATTACTAGATGATGCTTTACTGTTGTGATTCGCTGTATCGTCCGCAGTTTCGTAAGAAGTCTTGATTTTGCACAGACCGTCTGTCCGCACAGGCTTTACGGAACCGAAGTACGACACGCACTTGGCCGGTTTTTTTCTTCTGTAATGTTAAAAAGCTGTTTTAGATATTTTTTTATTCAAAACTAAAATTGTTGAACAATTAATTACCAATATCAAAATAAGTGTGTACAACGTGAACGTTTCCTTGGAACATGAGGCGCATGGCGCAACACGGGAGCTTTGTTTCCGTCGGCGAGGTCACGTGACGTGATCGGGTGCATCACGTGGCTGCCACAGCCGGATGATTGGCTGCGGCTAACAAATGCTTTCTCCTTGAACAAACTTTTGATTCGAGGGCCTTTCAATTTTTTATCCAGATACTGCCTGCTGCCCCCTTATTTAAATTGCTACTTTCTGATTGCAAATATTAGAAATATTAGGGAAGTTACGAGGCTGATTATGTGTGTGTGTTCATATTTAAACCCCAAAACTACCAAAAGGACTCGTATTATAGATTGTTATTTTTGTAAAGATGCTAGGATTTTTGTAGACCACATTTTTTTATACTCGGTTGACTAATAAAACAGAAATAGGTATCATAGACATTCAAAAAACTTTAACGTGTCTTACTCATTCAAGATCTCAAATAGGTACTAATTATGGAAAGACACATTGATAGTATCATAGCATACTTAAAATAAGCTCATCACTTTAAGAAAAAAAAACGTAAAGGAATTTTTATGGCAGCTTTTGAGTGCGTGGTGGTGATATCGTTAATCCTGCCCAGTTACATTGTATTTTATGTTCCCCTAGATTACCTTTCTGTAAACTATCGTATATTCTACGTCTTATAAAAACGGCATCGTATATTGCTAATAATAGATTTAAAGTGCAGCTCCAAAGAGGTTGTAGGTATATAGAAACAGTACTTAAATTAGTTTATAAACAGCTATTCTTAGGGCGAATTCACATAGACAGACAGGTCACTGAGTAGAAAGTAAATCGTTGAAAGTTCAATTACTTACGGTTTACGTCAATCCAGTGAACTTTCTGGAGGTCGATGTTCATTTGATGAATCTATTACAGTGGTTACACTCTGCAGTTACAGAACTTCTATAGAGCTATCCCTGGACTGACGTTGTCAACACTCGGTTTAATTATTAGTACATCAATAATTTTAGTAAAAATTTAGATTTTCGAATACATACTCTGCAGTTACAGACTTCTATAGAGCTATCCCTGGACTGACGTTGTCAACACTCTGTTTAATTATTAGAACATCAATAATTTTAGTAACAATTTAGATTTTCGAATACACACTGCAGTTACAGAACTTCTATATAGCTATCCTTGGACTGATGTTGTGAGCACTATGTTTAATTATTAGTTCATCAATAATTTTAGTTACAATTTAGATTTTCGAATACACACTGCAGTTACAGAACTTCTATAGACCTATCCTTTGACTGACGTTGTCAACACTCTGTTTAATTATTAGTACATCAATAATTTTAGTAACAATTTAGATTTTCGAATACACACTGCAGTTACAGAACTTCTATAGACCTATCCTTGGACTGACGCTGTGAGCACTATGTTTAATTATTAGTTCATCAATAATTTTTAGTAACAATTTAGATTTTCGAATACACTCTGCAGTTACAGAACTTCTATAAAGCTATCCATGGACTGACGTTGTCAACAATCTGTTTAATTATTAGTTCATCAATAATTTTAGTTACAATTGAGATTTTCGAATACACTCTGCAGTTACAGTACTTCTATAAAGCTATCCATGGACTGACATTGTGAACTCTGTTTAATTATTAGTTCATCGATAATTTTAATAACTATTTAGATTTCCGAAGACTGAAATAGGTAGCTTGAAAGTTGCAGTAGCTTTGTTGTCCTTAAAGAAAAGGCACATTGTTGAAATGATACAAGTTCTAGATTTTTAAATCTCATCTCCTTTTTACACAACAAAATAAAAAATAAACATGAAATCTTTTTCCCGCTTACACGTGTAGGTAGGCAATTAGATACATAACCCTCAAACAGCCACGCACTGGATAGTATGCCAGTTTGGGTCGCATTGTACCAGAAGTTGGCACCCTCGTCGATTCGTACAATTTGGGACCCGGCCGAGCCACCTAACCCATTATTGGATTGTCATAATTTAACATGGCGTGTAGATACTAGCGGCCTTGCCAGTAAATGCTTGGAAAACTTGATAGTTCACATGCCAAGTAAGATATTAGTTGTAACAAATGTTTGTGTAGTAACTATCTATAGTACCTACTTAGTGTGATTGGAAGTGCCTTTAATTGTCACGAAAATATAAAATTATAATGACTTGGGAATTTATATTCCAGTTACTGACATAAAAAGTAATTTTTCAACACACTGGCTCGTAAAGTGAGCCCTAATACATCGCTTTTAGGGCCATAAACCGAGCTATAACAAACGCGTTCAATAATATATAGATATAAAACACTAGTATGTTATAGAATTAACCTTACAAAGTTAAATTAGTACCTAACTTAGTTCTATGCGAGTAAACAGAGCATTCCCAATTTAACCGGGTAAAACAGTTATTTTCTTTAGAAACAACAAAGAGTTTTTATGCTGCTGAAAATTCATATACATTTTGAAATAAATAAATGTGGAAGTCCTTAATTAAGTCAAACACATAATTTTATTATTATCATATTATTCATAATTCACAATTTGTTATAAAATATTAATATTTGCGTTTTATCAAATAAAATCATAAGTTTGAAGTAGGCTGGATACTCACTCACCCCATTGTTCGCAAAATATTCTTGCGTTGGGCGTGTGAAAAAAACAAAAAAAATCTGCGCGCCTTTTCCCATAATTATCATATTTTGTTTTTGTCGTATTTGTTGCTGTGTGGTAAATTACTTTGTTTTTTCCTCGCGAATGTGTTGAAATACATCGTATGAAACTCGTGAGCTCTTGCTTATTGCACACTTGGCGGAGTTACGCCGCCCTCACCTTCGGCTCGGGCTGCCTTGTGTGCAATGAGCAACCTAAGCTAACTTGTCACATAATGTACTATTATTTAATGTAGATACCTAGTAAAGTACTTTGCAGGTCAGTCTAAAATTCATTCAAAATCATATTTAAAAAAATAATTAGAAATGTTTGTTTTAACTCTTTGAAAACTCCTATAATAATATTTTAACCTTGTATCGTAACCCCCTGGCGGGTTTTCATCATTATTTACAATTTTTTTTGGTAAAAAGAATAATATTTTTTTCTTTTTGGAAAACCTAAGTATTTTTACAGTTCAGATATTTTTTCTCGTCAATTATGTCCAACTAAATTTCATTGAATTTTCGAAAAAATTAGTAGTTCCAAGGGTTAGGTTAGGGATAAGAACAACGTACATCAAATACGGCCACTTAATAACCACCTTACTTATCTAAATATACCTAGGTATCCCCAGAAAATTCGAACTACAGCAGCTTATTAGTTTACTATAAACACCGTGGAAAACTCGAAACTGCATTATACCTCTCGCACAATACTGACCGACGACGGGTTAAAGTTGGCGGACAATAGGCAATTGCATGAAACCGCCAACCATAGTGACCGGGAGGTTCACATGGCAACATTCTCAAGAACGTTAAACTATGTATAGAATTAGAATCTAAATTATGTGTAATAGTTTGATCAATAAGTATTTAAAATAGAAAAATATCAATTCTTTAAAGTGATAAAATAGGAATTTCGAGTGTAGGTAAATCATTGTTGTAAACACCGACATTACCGTGATGTACCTTATTGCTAAGGAGTTTCCCGTTATTATTTTTGTAAGTTGTAGGTAAGTAATACAAATTTGAAATTTCTCAATATTTTTTTAATTTAATTATTCCAAGTTACCTATTATATCTGTTCCAATATGTAATCAATCATCTACTGAATCGCATGACACTTTGTCGGCTATTAAATAAAAAACAAAGCATTTTCAACGGAATCTACTTACTCACAATTTTGCACATTATGTACTTAAAAAATACTGAACTAATATTTTTATTTCAAATAAATACTTTAAACTTGAAAACACATTTGGAACACGTTCGCTTTTCTTACAATTAAATAAGACTCATTTGTATTTAATTGTGCCAGGTTCATTATAACGCAAATGAAACCTAGAACTCAGACAGGGTTAAACGAAACGTTATTTTGCTCTAACAGTGAAACATTTTAGCTCCATGACCAAAATGACTCAGGTGGTCAATTTAATTTCCGCAATACTGACGTTTGGACCGTTTTGAACCTGTCAACGAGATCGTGCGAATACAACAAAACCAGCATTTTAGCCTCCAAATAAGTGTTACTTATATTTTGGATAGAAACTCTTTACAAAAATTACATAAATTAATATTTATCTATGTGAACTAATGGGAATGAATACCAAGGAACTAATGATACCACAAGCGACTGTTTGTACTAAAATCGTTTGATTGCTTCTGCCAAATGTGATTCCTGACGTATTTAAACCAATCAAAACCATTGATAGCGGTCGGGTCGCCGCTGGCGCCATCTGCGATTAACTTTTCGTGTAGATTCCCATTGACAATTCCGAATAACTTAACTGGATCATAATAAAATGCACCTAACTATTACAAGATTATATGCACCAACTAGGGAGAATATCAAATACGAACATTTCTCACACATTAGTCGTAACAAGAAATGTTACATAGTCTGAACTTCAGCGAATATTCTCTCCAAAGTACTTGTTTCTCCACTAAATTTCGCCTTAAACTGTTCGAGATAAGCGCTCGACAACACAAATCTTGTAGTGCAATAAGGCACGATTTGCCTGCGATGATAGCTGAATAACTCCAGAGGTCCAGAGTACCCGTGTGTGAATTAACACAATTACCATACAAATGATGTCTCCACAACACTACACACGTCTGCAGCCAGCAATTTAAGCTAGTGTTACGACTGCTTTATTTATTTCTTAACCGCTGTCTCGGTTTTGTGGTAATTTTGTTTCTTCTAAAGTTGCTCTTACAATTGAATTTGTTGCTTAAATGTATTAATAAATTCTATTACAAAAACTTCTTTTTAAGTTATCTACTACTACGCCGATTGTTTTTAACTATTTTTGATTCAACGGTAAGCAATCAAATATTCTTTATTTTGAACAGATAAAAACATACGTTGTAATTTCATAAATGACTCACGAATAATATTTAGAAAAATAGGTAATGACACTAATGACAAACTTTTTCAAAAAGTGACTTTATGCTCAAAAAATAAAGTCAAAAATTTAGATTATTTCATTACTTTTCACACATAAAGAAAAGATAGAGACAGAGTTTTTCGAATATACTGGCCTTCATTATATACCTACTTGATCATTTTAATATAATCATAACCTCAAAGTTAGCTTTAAATGTGTTTTAATTAAATTTAATTATTATACTTACTTATATTACTATACTAAACCAAACACAACATATTTCAATTAAAAACGCAAAAAGTAAGTACTAAATAATCAGCATTCAAATAAATATTTATTAACCGTTTTAACTCCTAGCTTTGAATTACCATATTTATACGTCACGTTATTAATGAAATTAAATCAGACAATCGCATTCGTCTACTAATATTTAAATTATGAGAATTATAGCGAAGGTGCGACTTTCCTTGTATAAAATATTCGAGTCGCTTATGCTAAACTGTTTATGTAAATTAAATAAGTTGTCGCCGCGGCTCTTGATTACAAAGAGAAGTTGAACTTCTGTTTACTGTTTAATCGTAGTTGGTTGTTTTGCTGAGTTTGCTGTACCCAGGTGCGAGTGGACTGACGTTGAAAAAAATATTAGTATGAAATTGCCGATTTTTTTTCACACACAGAGGCTTTCATATCTTCTATGATGTTAAAGATGATTCGGTTATTTCGAATTATGATCATAACAGCCCACTATCAGCATTAAAAATATTTCTGTTTTTTTCACTCCTTTTTTCGTAAGCAGAAATGACCACTTAATTCATTGTATATAACTTAGCCGATACTTTTTTTTTCACTTAATACATGTGGCATTAGTTAGCTGAGTGTTTAAACATTTGTACATAAAAGTTTTTAAACATTAGCGTTCATGGTTGTTAAATAAATTAAGACAATGTTAGTAGGTATGGAAAATGCAAATTCTTTAAAATTATCCATACAAAACGGCAATTTCATACTTAATAATGAACATTTTGCATACAATGTCTTTGGTCTTTGTACTAGTGATAATTTAAAGGCGTGAAATACAATATTTTTATTTATTTTATTAGGGATAACAAACAGTTGCACAATGTATAATATAAGACAGGCTAACAATATATATATTATTGCTAATTATGCAACCAACCACATTGTCCACAGCTTACTACAAAATAATTAAAAGAAGGTAAATAACTATTATGAGAGAGGCATAGTGTGCATAACTAATTTAATAATATAATATAATATATTAAACAAAAAGCGACAAATTCAATTTGGAAGCTCATTGTGACAGCAATTCATGGACTTTGGTTTTAAATAAACCCAACGAGAGTGAAAATAATATAAATAAAAACCTAATTTAAGCGACAAAAACACCTACATTTTTGGGACCATCCCCTCTCCTGTTGAAATGACCGCCAATTTATAAATTTGACTTTTAAATTTAGTAGGCCCTGCCAAAAAAAACTGGTCAAAATATTAAAAACTATAGCAAAAAACAATAATTCGACCCAAAATACAATAATTATTAAGCTTTGCAATACCATAATTTCACACCAACATTTCCCAACACAAACAAGATCTCTTGAACTCCCAGAAAAATTAACTCAAAGTATTAGTACTATTAGTTCTATTTATCTATTCTGTGGTACTATATAATTCTTTGCTCAAAGACCAATAGAAACAAAACAAAACACGATTTCGTTCAGCCAAAGCCACCTTCCTAATTATTAAATTGAATAAATATTACTTTATCGAATTTGCGACAAATTTAAAATTCAAATGAAATGATTCATTTGATCCGTCATTGAATATAAAATACATCAAGGAATACTTTAGCGTCGGAATGAAATTAAACTTGGCGGCGGCAATTGAAAAGTTGAGAGTGCGCGGCTGCGGCAAGGGTTGGCATATGCTGAGTGGAATCCCACCTATTCTACCCCTACTTTATATGGAGCCTCTAAATTGCATGAGAATAGAGAAGATTATTTTTTGCTTTTAACTATAAATGTAGGTTCATGGCATTAAAGGGCCGTTCAACGTCAAATACACATTTTTGATTAACGATTTCACACAGTATCACTTGAGAACGTGTAGAAAGTAGATTATAGTACTCAGTTTAAGTGATTGACAAGTCAAAAACATGATAACTAAAACTTTTCTCGATAGAAAAAACCATAAAGTGACCTCCAATTTTGTAGTTTTTCACTGAAGTGCCAACCAAAAACAAAAACTAGAATTAAAAAACCTTAGCTCGCTCTTTAGTTTTGTGATTGTCCGTTTTACAAAATAGTAATAGTTTATTAGTTACTAATTAAAAACTAATGTTATTAATAATTTCAATATTTATTACTATTAAATTTTCTTGCAACGTTGTACGTCCTCCTAATGATTATTATAATGATAATTCAGAAAAAAATATTATTATTCTTTAACATTTGGAAATAATAAAATGCTGTAGTTAGTATACTACCCTATTTATGTAGTAGGTAATATAAAATATCTCATACAACAATTTACAATCTTTTGAGGTGCTGTATTTAGATTCATAAACATTAATGTAACTGTCCTTCTTTCTGTAATTCTTTTTGTGTGTGCAATAAAGTGTAATTTATTATTATTATTATTATTATTAAATTAATATAGATAACTGACTCCAATTTATAAACTAGCGCAGACATTTCGCCAAGTGATTATTTTTGCGAAGGGCAAAGGAAAGGAAACGATTATAACATTATTTTGTTTAAGTTTAATAACCCTTTTTTTCTATTCTATTAAAGCAGCATATTCTATAACATAAAACATCTAGTGCAGTCGGCAGGTATTTTCACCTGACACAATTCCCAATTTAGTAAAATTTTGGGATATTGTTTGGGGATGGTGTGGGGTGTGGAATCTACGCTTTTAACCTCAAGGAACCTGTGGAAACTTGGAGGAGGCATAAAACCGCGGAAAGTACGGACTAAACCATGCGTTTCATGGGAAAAGATTTGACGACAAAATTGTAGAGCAAGTTGGGAATTCATTCCAGGTATACGTAGTATTGTTGTATGGTCTGTGATGCCAGGTAACCCCACTGTGTATGTACATACCTGCCGACTGGACTAATCTACCAAAAAAACAAAATGAACCAAAAATAAGTGAACGCGTATTTTATTTCTAAATAAACAGGTGTTAACCCTATAATCGAGCAGAGGGGACTGACTAAAGGCACGGGCACGGCGATACTCAGATTTCGTACCTCATCATATTACAATTTCCAATCTAGTCTGGATATTTAATAAACTTTCAATCTTCAGATTTTCTAGCTAGTCGATACCCATTACTAAAGTTATAATGAAGATTTGGTTTTCTATTATTTTACAGCGAAGGTAATGGCCTTTCGCATACAAAATAAATTATTAAAGTATCCATTTATCTATGATTTTCTATAACAAATTCAATCAAAAGTTTTATGATTAATAGGTACCTTTATTATTTCAGTTAAATTCCACTAAACTAGGTTACAGATATTTCTATTTTAAAGCTAAGCTCGATGGCATGTCGAAATCAGTCTGTGATTAAGCAACCTTATTAGCAACTTTTGCAAAGGCTGACGAAATCTTTTTTTCGGGACGTTAAATATCGACTTACCCCATACAAAAGGCACCTCAAGATGGTCCCGCACTCCCGACTGAAGAAGTCTTCTACACCACCAATCCAGATTAGTAGGTAATTGCCAGTCACTATCTACTTGTTGTATGGTCTGTGTGACCAGTTTACCTACTTACATTAAGGCGATAACATGCACCAATCCGAGCGGGTCGATCCCTGATGGAGTGAAATCGAACGTAACTCTACTAACTATGGGTTCAAATTAGTGCGCGTTCCAACGCGGCGGTTGCGTTGAGATCTAGCACCGAATTCTCGATTTTTACATGTTTTTATTACTTTTTTTCGCTTTCAAATTAGTAAAAAAAACTGTTCAATTAATATTGAAGGTATTAACAGCGCCGATTTTTATGTGTTGGTTTTAACATATACGAATATTCTGTTTCCGAGAAATTTTGCAATACTTAAGACCAAAAATATGGTCCACGGGATAATTTTTTTTTACATCAAAGCTGGTAACATTTTTATGAATGTTACCAATCAAATCTAATGTGTATTATTTCAAGTGCATTATATTTTTTCTATGATAGCTTCACGCACGTCGTCTTTCAATAATTTGAATTGAAAATTGGGATTTGACGCATGTTAACCCTGAGCGAAAGTGGCGCCGCGCGCATAATTTTATTTAATATTATAATTCTAATACACAAATTTTATAATGTTTTACGTGGAATTGTTTAGGGCCCACAGTCTATTATTTTAAGACGGTAGGTATCATTACATTCCCTCGTAGTCACTGCTAGAAGTAAGTAGATAGCAAAACTGCTAAAAGTGGCCGTTTTTGATACATTTGCTATCTACTTCTACGATTGAATACCTTCTAAAAATACTAGCCCATAGACCCTAAAAACTCCACGTAAAACATTATTAAGATCTTTTTCTATTTATATCTTATTAAATGAAAACCTCTGAGGGCGCCACTTTCGCTCATACAACCGCCTAAGCATGATAATGATGAAGGGTTAAATGCATGCATTTTAAATATATTAATAGTGATGGCCATTATGTAATGTAAAAGGCACTGAGAAGCCATTTTAATAGCCATAAAGTTTACGACCTCGAATGACATCTTTTAATAGAACAAGACGGGTGCTAGAAACGTGACAATAGTTCAGAGTGTCTGCAGGAAGGACGGGACGGGCCTTGTGAATTACGGCTAGGCTGCCCTTGCCTGTTTTACAGTGAAGCCACTTGGCGGTATCTAATATTTATATTTAAAAAAAACAAATTGAACAAAGGTTAGCATATAAAATACAGCCACAAATGTTTTATAAGAACCTAAGTTTGAAGGTTAGACTGAAGACCCCGGGTATGATAGAATCGGATCTTGTATGGTAAATAACGTTCTGCGTGGTGGGTTTAAGTATAGTATGTACATCCTTCTTATTTGTCTATACTGAAGGGAAGGCCTGACGGTGATGGTGATGAAACGTGATTAAACTATGGATTAATTTGGCTATTTTGATACTCTCGATTACGTAAGTTTCAATTATAGAGACCATTTACTGTCACTTACTTCATCATTTGACGCTGCAATAGTGTTCGATTTTCGTGACTATTTCTTTGTTTTAAACAACTTCATACATACATCATACAGGTTTAAACAATTCGATTGTAAAGTTTTTATACTGAGAATATTTTCGTTGTGCCACTTATCCTCGCATAATGACATACAGGATTGGATTACACTCTGCGCGCTGAAAATTTATAAATTGGACATGAATGTGGTACGTGCCTGAGCCGAGTTTGAGATGCATCTGGCCATGAGTTCTTTTTACGACTTGGAAATATATTCACGGCATAAGTACGAATGTAATAGCATAGATAAGAATGAAACGAATGTTGCGCTCAGACTTTAATTGCCTACATTTTGAATTAATTGATTATGTAAGAGTTACCCCGAATAACTTTGCTTTTACAGCGTTTGAATGTCAATCCAATTTTATCCCATTCGTATACTCGTAATTATCTATATACGCCGTTATTTGATAGTCGTTTTAATCCTTTACCCCAATGAAACTAAATATTTTTGGCCTTTCGTAACTTGGTTTCTTTAAACATGGATCAAAAACCGACAAGAAATTTTGATCCTCCCATACTAAACATTGTATTAAGTAGTAAGTAAATGTATGAATGTTTTTTTGGTAGATAAATCAACTAGGTACCTAGAAGATAACGTTAATAAGACTCTTCGTAATATTTTGCATTACGTAAATACTAATAAGGTTCAAATTCAAATGTAGAACAAAACATTTCAGTGGTCTTTGTCATGTGAAATACAGAATATATTACACCTACATCACTATTTTGCCTCCTCTTTCAATATTATTAGTTAATGACTGCTTAAAATAAAATCAATGTGATTTTCCAGTGTGTGATGTGTCCACGTTATGCCGTATGCAAATTAATAATATCATTCACATATTATAACATTAAATTGCATACAACTTTCGTTCCATATCCGTTTGTTCGCATATCACGTGCGGTCTATCGGAATTTAGAATGATTTATATTGCTTTATTGGTGTTTCGTTCCGGAAAATATCGTACGCTTTAGTTATATTTGATGCCAAAAAAGATGCAATAAGTTATGACGAAAAACAAGATTAGAAAAGTTACAGTATGTTGTTTTACGATTTCATCTGGACATCTCTGTTTGTGGTGTGTGCAATTTGATCAAATAACATTCTGCAAAACTTCATTTTTCTCCTTGAACTTTCAGAAACATTCAGTTCTGTACCCTTAGCACGAACAGCTATCGAAAAAAATAACGCGCGTAAAATCATTCGATAGATAAATTTTGTATTGGAAATTTGTACAGCGCCATCTATCGCCGATAAGCGAAATGAAATTTTCCATAGAGAATTGTCTATTGAGTAATTTTACGCGCGTTTTTTTTCTCGATAGCTGTTCGTGCTAAGGGTACTGAATGTAAGGAAACTGTGATTTAATAGTAATTTTAATAAACCTTATTCCTAGCTTGGTTTTGTGAAAACGTAATGATAAATAAATGCACAGTAGCTAACGATTGAACAGAATTGGCCCGGAACGGATCTAGAACGGTGACATTTAATGCGCAGAAGTCATTTTTAGATCTCATTGGCGGGGGACGTGGTGCGGGGCGGCTGCAAAGATGCGCAGTTACCCCCTCCAATTTCTCTCACCGCTCACGATTCGTGCCGGCACATTTACTAATAATGAAAATATAATGTTTGTGGGTATTTCTTTAGATTTAAAACAGCTCATTTATAGGGTTCCGTAAGTTCCGTAAAAACGGTAAGTAAAGGGTATTAGGATTACACTGTCCGTTTGTCTGTCTGCTGTATCTCATGAACCGTGATAGCTAGACAGTTGAAATTTTCACAGATGATGTATTTCTGTTGCCGCTATAACAACAAAATATAGGTATTAAAAACAGAAAAGCTCCCATACAACAACGTGATTTTACTGCCGTTTTTTGGTACGGAACTCTTCGTGCGCGAGTCCGACTCGCATTTGGCTGATTTTTTCTTCACCCATCAGAAAACTTAAATTCGAAGGTATGTGAAACTATAACTCGAGAACGCATAGATATAATTATGATGTTGATAGTATCCTTAACCATAATTGGAGTCTGTCACATGATATACCGCGCTATTAGCACGTAATCTATCCACAAATTAATTTCGGTGCACATCTGGTATTCATGTTTAATACATCCATGATACCTAATTAATAAGATGCTTCATTGAAAGATTTGTTACCAACTCTTTCAAACTAAGCAGAACTAATTTTATTAAGGACGTAAGGACGTAGGATAGGATTAAGACGAGAGTGTGCTCTCTAAAAAGTTTCACTTTGCATAATTAATTAATTAGACATTATGGTTGAGAATGTGGTTATTTTTGTAGTATTATGAAAACTTCGATCCTGAACCGATATTAATTTAAAGTTCAAGTACTTTACAGCACTTACGATACTGATTGTTTCACTCTTTAACATGATTCATCGCCAATATTAACAGGATATCTAAAGCATCTTGGGCAAAGAAAACAAAAACATTGGAAAACATTCAGACAAATCAAATAACAAATAACGTAATTTTCGAGTCACTATATTTGTTTAACGAGCGAAAAGGGCGCCGACGGCGGCAATGTCAGCTCGGGCCATGATTAACACTACAATATCGTTGTCTTTTTCACGTATTTGGTAAGCAACTACGTGTGAGTGATAGAGACAAATAGAACAAGCGATAAACGACAATTTGTCGTAGGTCTGTATTTGTTGTCTATGGGCTTACGCAGCGTGAAATTATGCTTCGCACCTCCTCTGTTTTCTGTCCTTGGGAAGCATCTTCACGCGCGCTGGTTTTTCGAGGTGAGTGCGCCTGAGCGAATGCATACAGAATTACCCGCTGAGCAAGGAAGGGAGGTATGTCTGTCTACATTCGATCCCTTTAGCTAGATTATTCCCACACGTTTGACAAATCGGAATTGAGGTTGCATTTATAATGAAATCAAAAAATGTAAAATTAATACACTATCTTAAAATCGTATTCGAATGAGTAGAGCCGAATATAAAAGTTTCAAAATCCTCGTAGTTGCTCTAGCTAGGTATTTTTACTCAAAAATGTGTTTCCGTGCAAAAAACAATAATGTAGTGCCCTTCCGTTGAGTTTTTACCCTAAAATCATTGTTTTGTGTCTTAAAAGGAAACAACAATATACCTAAGAGCTGCAACTCGATCTCATTGCCAACATACAAAACTTTTAATCAGCACTTAGCGACATCACCCCGTTGAGCACACGAGTTTCTAAAAATCTCTGGTTCCGATACAAATTTTCGATACCCCCGAAAACCTTGCTATTGTTTGGGTTCCGTAACCAATGGGTCAAATCGGGAGCCTATTTATTTACTTATACTCCACTGACCGTCTGTCTGTCACCACGATTATTTCGCGTAATGTAAACGCCATGCTTTACAATTCATCAATAGATTTATGACGTATAATGCTATATAGCAAAATAGTGTACCGTAATATGAAATGCGCTTAAGGCTTTACATAAATAACTAACCTCCACGCAACCTAATTTGCCTGGCATTTATTAAAGCAGCTATGTTTAGATAAGATGATAACTAGTTGTTCTGTGAACTAATAGATCTCGCATATGTAACATTTTTAATAATTTTTCGAAATTCCATATAAATATCGAACCTGCTCCCAAAATTGACGAGGACAGCCGGACGCGGGACAGCGGGACATACGAAAATATTTTTGCCCAAGTAAACGGAACGGAGACGCTTCGCTCGCTCGATCAATATTTTTTTGTAAAATAGCATACAACAATAACACGTTAGTTATACCTATCTATTGCAAATCTGAGAAACAAATTGAGCTCTTTGTAGCGTATGACTTATTTCAAAAGCCTTATCAAATATATCTTAAAGGTCACTAAGACATGGAATTGATTGTTAGCAATATGCTACAGTGGTATAAAACAAAAATATCAAATTGATAATCAAGGCAATCGCTTCTATTGAGTAGCGCTCGGCTGGTGTGGTTATAGGTATTTGTTGTCCGGAAATCTAGCCCGTGCTCGACCGCGAAACGATGTCTAGGTTGTTGACTGACTTTGACTCTGTGTTGGTGCCGCTGCAACATTGTAAGGGCAATATATCTAGTTTAGAATCTACTCACACACCAATAGGACTTGTGCTGATTAGCAGGCGCCGCCAACTGGCATGCCGCCGTCGTGGGCCAAACTACCCGCGCCACGCCTCAACGAGTGATCCCACTAATATGTTCTGCGGCCTAAATGACTTTTACAGAATTTTCTACTTTTAATACCTACCAAACTGCCCCCGTTGCGTCTCTCAATTCAACCACTCAACTAAAAAAACCAGCAATAATAAACATATTGCAAATAAAAGTAAAAAGATATAAAAACAGTAGATATTTTTACTTATATTTACGTTTATCCTTACAATGCCGCCTACCACGCAAGAGGTCCCGGGTTCGATTCCCGGCCGGGCAGAAATTGAAATGATGAATTTTAATTTCTGTGACGGGTCTGGGTGTTACTATGTATAATAAGTATATATTTAAAAAGTATATAAGTAGTATATCAGTTGTCTAGCACCCATATTACAAGCTTTGCTTAGTTTGGGTCTAGATGGCGCTGTGTGAAATTGTCCAAGCATTTATTTATTTATTTATTTAATATTATAAATTCGAAAGCCCGTTTGTTTGTTTGTTACGCCTTCACGTCTTAACTACTTAGCCGATTATCATGAAATTTTGCATACAAACAACCGGACTTTCGCATTTATGTTAGTAAGGATATAGAGTAAGGATGGTAAAAGGAAGGTAAATGAAATCAAGAGTTTTAAAGATTATAATTTTTGCCACCTTTAAAAACATAAGAACAATCGTATTTTGATAATAAATTATACATACATATAGTCACAAATTCTTTTCAAAATACACTAATTAGTTTTGGTTTAACAAAAATGCTACCTGAATGCACATAAGTACGATTTTGTTAAAGAATAAGTATATAATAACCTACCAATTAAAGGTTTTGTTCTATATTAACAGTACTAATCGAAAAACTTGGTTGTTCTCCTGAATACAAGATTTCCCTAAAAATCTTGAAAAACATTCCAAACTGCTCATTTAATCCCGTAATCTCTTCGTTGATCTTATTATTTCAACAAAATCAAACTTACGACTGAAATTCTAAATAAACAATTTCTTCTTCATTTTATCTAGGTTTGAATGACATTATATTTTGTTTTTATTACTTATTTGTTTGATAACTTAGTTCTATAATATTTGACATACAATCTCATTTGGTGATTATTGCTTTAGGTAAATCACGTAGGTACCTAAATGTTTATTTTTATTGTATTTTGTAAGAGAAATCTCTCAATAGGTATTGTTTTTACCCAAAGAACTCAAAAATTATACCAAAGCTGTTTCTGTCTCTGTTTGCTGATTATATTTCTATAAACGTGTCTAAATCTTTGATCTATCTATTTATTTCGGATAAAATTGCTTCGTTGCTTTCAGGCACGTATCCAGAGAGAGGATAGTTGGGATTTACCCCCCCCCCCCCCGAACTCACCTCAAACTCACCTGAACATTACACAGGAGCTTATTAATGTGTAATAAGACTCAAAATTGTATTGTTGAGGTGAGTTTGAGTTGAGTTCGGGTTGAGGTCGGGTAGTGTGTTTTCGTCTGAACGCAGCCTAATGCTTTTAAGAGCTATTTCGGCTGCACAGTGGTAAGAAAAGTTCTGACCGAAAAGTAAGGAGTATCGGAGTGTTCCCGAACAGCGAACGATACGCGAACTTTTAAAAGGACCGATGAACGGGAATAGCTACATCGGCATTGTAGTGTAGAGCCAAGAAGAAAATATAATAACGGTATTTATTTATTCCATTAGCCATTTTTTTATGTCCCCACTGCTGGCGCACAGGCCTTCCTTATTGGGTGGATCAGGAGGACGGGCCATAGCCCACCACGCGGGCCCAATGCGGATTGGTGGGTGTTAACGACTGCAAATGCAGCCGGGACCAACGGCTTAACGTGCCTTCCGAAGCACGGAGAAGCTCGAGATAATACATTTTTGGTCACCCATCCCATGACCGACCCTTGCGAACGTTGCTTAACTTCCGCAATCGCTGGGCCAGGCGAAAAACCACTGCGCCACCGAGCTCCCCAAAACATGATTATTTTATATTTCTCTTAGTTAGCTGAAGCTGGGGCCTAGTTGGCCGCACACTTTGTTTTTATATTTTGTTTTGTCTCCTACTTTCTTCTGTTTGTTTGTGTTTCTTTTTAATTTTGTATTCACTTTGTTACACTGTGTGGTCAATAAACGTTTTACTTACTTAGTTACAATTAAGGTACTAACAAAAAAGTCAATAATCGTGGGGCTACCACACAATCACCTGCATAATCGACGCGACTGCATGAGTTGTATGCGCACCTCCATCAACTAAACGGTTTAGTTGTGTGGAAATCACGAGAAATACAAAACTCGACAAAACAGTTTAGTCGATGCAAAAGTTGTATGTATGCGCTAGCCCTAACTATTGCTGTATGGAAATAATTCGTCATTCCTTACGAAATTAATTTCGAAAATCGAACGCGTTAAAAAAGATTGAACACTGCCTTTTTAGGGTTCCGTACCAAAATCGTAAAATGGAACCCTTATGGTGTGACTCAGTCTGTCTGTCTGTCTGTCTGTCACAGCTGGATATCTCGAGAACTACTAATGGTATCAACTTGAAATTTGGAATAGTTAAATATGACCTTTGTCCAACTATTTAGCAAATAAGAAAGAAATAAAAAAAAATATGAAAGAGCGCTGTTTGCACATTTGAAATCTTTTTTTTTCTTTTTTTTTAGGCCGCATAGTTTTCGACTTATGATGAAAAAAGTAAAAAAAAATACTGTTCCCCCCCCCCTTATCTCCGAAGTTTGCAAAGAGAAAAATCTGAAATAATTCTATGTGACAGTAGTTTATGTAAAGATTACAGGAAAAATAAAACGATGTCTCAATATAACACACTTTTTTAGAAATTCAAAAAACAAACAAAAAATTTATTCGTTCCTCTACCAGTCAACAAATGGCCACTAACGGTCAAGAGATGGCGCTGGACTAAGAAGAAAATAGTTCCACTATCGGCCAAGAGATGGTGCTGACCTAATACTGCAATAATAATTTTATTATTCTACAGCTCTGCAGTGTATTTATTATGATGGTACGGAAACCCTCGGTGCACGAGTCCGACTCGCTCTTGCTTGACCGGTTTTTTTAGCTAAAAGTTTATAAAATCGATGCTTAATTATTTGGCATGGCAGACCTACTGTGGTATTTGGTAAAAGCGAAAATCGATCGGTGTCATTTTTACAGTCGATTTACTGCATCGCTTGCGTTATTTAATGGAAATGCATCCAGCCGCTAATAAGCTTGTTATGACTTGACGCCTGTCTGAATTATATTCGATTTCCAATCGGAACGCGGAGATGTGAATGTAAATGTCGATAACCGCAGTTAATGGTCTCGTACGTATGTGCTTATAAAATATGACAGAAGTTTATAATAATGAAATAAAACACTTTTTACGGATACTAGCATATTTTTTATGTTTAGTTAGATTCTTTTCAACGCACTTGCTCGTAATACATCGCTTTTTAGGGCCATAAACCGAGCTATAACAAACGCGTGCAATAATATATAAAACACTAGTACATTATATAATTAACCCTACAAAGTTAAATTAGTACCTTACTTCAAGTTCTTTGCGAGTAAACAGAGCATTCCCAATTTAGCCGGGTAATAAAGTTATTTTTTTTAGTAACAACAAAGAGGTTTTTTGCCGCTGAAAATTTATAAACGTTTTTGGAATAAATAAATGTGTAAGTCCTTAATTAAGTCAAACAAATATATATTATTATCAAATTATTCATAATTCACAATATTTTGTTATAAAATATTAAAATATTTGCATTTTATCACTGAAAATTATAATTTTGAAGTAGGCTGTATGCTCACTCACCTCTTTGTTTGCAAAATTTTCTTGCGTTGGGCATGTGAAAAAAAAAACAAAAAAAAACCGGCGCGCCTTTTCCTATAATAGGGATGTTGACTATTTTTTTTATTTTATGTTACATAAATTACCTCTCAAAAAAAGAAACATTGGTAAAAGAATTAATTCGCTAGCATGAAAACTGCCCGAGATATCACAGTGTGAAATGCACACAAATGGACTCGATCAAAAACGCTCCATACTAATGGCTTGCACGTTATGACGTCGCGCCGTGCTAGTTTGTATGCAACGCGTAGGAAATTTGTTCGGCAGCTATATTAAATATTGTGTTTATCAAAATAGTTTCTTAGACAAATTTGCTATACATTTTACGGACTAATTAAAGGTATTATTTATTTTAATAAATTTTATACTTTTTAAATGGACTTGTCCACCCAACTTTGAAGGGTCATAAAACAAATAATATGCAATATATAAAACCAAGAGGTATACAAGCTACTCTAAAAGTTTAATATGTTTACGATTTTTATTAGTATTTCGTTATTTTATTCATTAGTCAACATCCCTATTATCATATTTTGTTTTTGTCGTATTTGTTGCTGTGTGTTAAATTACTGTGTTTTTTCCTCGCAAATGTGTTGAAAAACGTCGTATGAAACAAGCAACCTAAGCTAACTTGTCTCATAATCATAATGTACTATTATTTAATCCTTACTAATATAATATCATTTATATATGTTTTATTATAAATGCGAAAGTCCGTTTCTTTAGTTATTTGTTACGCCTTCACGTTTAAACTGGTGAACCCATCATCATGAAATTTTGTATACACGTTATCAGGGGTACCTACAGAAAAGGACATAGAGTACCTTTCATCCAGAAAAATAACAAACAGTTCCCGAGGGATAGCAAAAAAACTGTCCACGCAGACGAAGTCGCGGGCGGCCACTAGTTTTTAATATGTGTTAAAATTAATCTTACTCTGATTGAAAGGTTATTAGTGTGGTTAGTTAATGACGAATTAACTGCCGTGGTGAGTTTACAATAACCCGTTAAACACACAGACAGCGACAGTGTTTTTAGGGTTCCGTAGCCAAAATGGCAAAAAACGGAACCCTCATAGCTTCGTTATGTCTGTCTGTCTGTCCGTCCGTCCGTATGTCACAGCCATTTTTTTAGGATAATAAGTATAATGTATATAATACATCTTGAAAACGCTCACATATTAAAAATATAGAGCTACCAAATCTCAATACTCGTAGATCACGCAACTCGGACCAAGCAAAAAAACGCTCTCTTAAAGACAGATCCAAATAAAATAATTTCATCACTACCTACGGCCCTTGTGGATTCCACAAAGGAAGCCGACCTAATACTTACACGTCCTCAAGGCACTAAAAGGACCGTTTACATTTTTCACCGTGCTAATTTTATTTGACTCGCCCTGAATATATTATGTCCTATTATTACGCCACCCCTCCGCAACGGTTAAGGCTAACAATGAGAATTTTTTCTCTTCCTCTCTAAATTGTTTAACATTAAATTTCGTGGAAACGCTAAAAATCTGATCTCATTATTATTTTATTGCTCATTAAGAGCGGTTTGTTTCTGTTATTTATTTCCTGAAGGCAATGCTTAGGTGTTTACGAGGAAAACGTTTTTCTTAGTGTGTATAAAAAAATGCTCTTTTATTCTGCTAACGAGAAAGTTAAACGTCTACAAATACTTAAAAAATTTATACTCGATCTATGTTAATTACTATCTGGATAAACTACGCGAACAAACACAAAATAATGAAAATTCGATGACTTATAATCACCTGCTAAACGAATCGCTAATGATGATAACTAGAACATGTCATATTTAATTTTCTAAATTGTAATATTTTTAAAATCATTTAAGTTAAAAAACCAAACCTAAAAACTTTAAAATGAGTCGAAATAAAATTCCAAAATGAAACGAATTTGCTGAAAAGAAATCAAATAAATGTAGGAGCCGCGAGATTTATGTTACGTTATACTTCAGGTCGTTAAAGAATGAGACATGCATAATTCATAAAAACTAAAAGGTTTTAATTTCATTAGTTAATATCTGGACTTACATTTGTGCCGTGGCATGGAATCGACTTAAAGAACCTCTCGTGCGATTTATTGCATAATTCTACCTGAAACAAGAAGAAAATGTATTAGTGCTGCGCCATGTTAGTGCTGCGCCATCAGCTAATAGCTTTCTTTGTTTTCTGGAATTTCCCATCTATAATGTTGCTAAAAGGTTTCTTATTAATACATAAAGTGAACGTTGCAACCACGTTGCAAGTTGCAACCGACACAATTTCTGAAGAAACAGTTAGGTTTAACTATATTAGGTTTACGCGTAACATTAACAACTTACTTTTACTAAATAAGATATTATGTAAAATTCACTTCATGATTGGACGGTAATTTAGATTGAACTTGTAATTTTATAATTTTTAACAATGTTTTTGTTCATAAACAAAAACATTTCTAATTGAGATTTTAATAAGGAACCTTTCACAGTAATTTTTCAAGATATAATATAATAAAGCATACGACGAAATTCCATATCTTAGACTAATGTGACCTACTAACTACAGGGTGAAATTAAAATCAGTTGTTCCAGTACCTAGATATTGACGTTTTCTATGGAACAGCTGATATTTTTTTTGCTCTGATTAAGTTGGTCTCATATACCAAGTTTTTCAGTTTGACGAATGGTCTAAGCCACACCACATTTTGTCGACTGTTCAAAATGTCACCCTGTAGAAACACTTGAATAAGTATGTACTAAGTAGATGTCAAATATACTGACAGCCAGCATCACTGTACAGTACAGTTGGCAAAATCAACTACCCTTAGCTGAAAAACTACTGAGTGCGAGCGAATGTAGGTAATTCGTATCGAGGGATTTGAAAATCTTAGTTAGAGAAACTAAGATTTCCAAATACGGAGATAGGTGGGGCTGTACTCACTGAAGTGCTAATTTAGTACTATGTACTAGAACAGACACGGCGAAAAAAATTGTTGCTCACCTAAAAAACAAAAACTTCTTATTTTAAGGTTATTTTTAAAGTTTTTACCTTAAAAAAATAAACAAAAACAGTTTCAAAAATAAATGGCTCTAAAAAGCAAGAAATAAAATATGTATTCAAATCTGCATAATAATTCTAAAGTTTGTACGCATATCTAATATTAAACAACGCCTTCTGAAGTCGGGTGGGGGGCAGCACGAAGTATATTTTTTTATCTAAACTTTAATCATGTGTTTAAAACTCTACCCGACTTCATAAGACATTGTTTAATATTAGATATGCGTACAAACTTTCGAGTTATTATGCAGATTTGAATATTTTATTTCTTGCTTTTAGAGCCATTTATTTTTGAAGCTGTTTTGTTAGGTTATTTTTAAGGTCTTTGAAGGAGGTTTTGTTTTTTAAAAACTTTTTATTTTAAACTTTTTTGTGATGGGTAAGTATATTAAGTGAAGATATTATCTAAGTTACAAAAGCCTTATGTCAACGGCTCATCACCTTTTATAAAATACCGCTTTTCCCGACGTAGGGGCGTTAATTGTTGAGGAGTTCTCCTGGTACTTCACTATCAGCTCCACTTCACCATATGCATTATGTCGAGCATAAATAGTCTAGCAATCATATTAAAGTAATCATATCGCACCAGGGAAATACTTAGTATTGAATAGTTCCGATGATCATCTATGGTCTTCATCATCTGTTCCAATTCACCAAAATGGTACATTTCGAAAGCAAATACACAAGTTATTTAAGAAAATACCTATATATCATAAATATACCTATATTTATGATTAATGAAAAAATAAATTTTCAAGTCGATTCAGCCGTCTTCGAGTGTAAATCGAGTAACATACATAAAAAAAGATTCCGACGAACTGAGAACCTACTCATTTTTTGAAGTCGGTAAAAAATGGAGCGCTACCACCTCGATACTATTGGTATATAGTAAATGAACCGCAAATGTATGAATTACGTTGCGGTTCATCCATGGTAGGTGAGCAAAAATTTTCTTCGCGATGTCTGCTCTAGTACGTTATGTGGTGGCAAAAATTTGAAGTTTGTGCTCGATAAGAATTTGATTAGCAGTCGAAAGTTTTTTGATTCGCATTCGATAAATTGCTAAGGGTAGTAGTTCCTTATCGCGACATTATGGTTCGGTCGAAACTTACGACTCGAAAGGTAGGCAAGCATTCATCTAGAACAATCCGAATCCAATAATAGCACGCTTCGATCGTTCCCAGTATAGCTGGAACGACCTGGTTAGCTAGACTCTGCCGGCATGCAACTTTAATGGAAGCAACGTGCAACATGTCATTTCATTCTTAAATATAAAACCAGTGTGACCCACTCTAACCGTGACAGTTCCGGAATTATCCTGCCCATTTTGGTCGCTTTTAGCCATATCATGTCGCAATTGAATAATTTATACGCCAAGTCCAATATTGGAATAGAAACGAATCTAGCGGAATGGGAATTGTGTTGGGTGCAAGAATGAACACGCGGGTATTGGGCATTTATTTGCGTTCTGTAATTTATTATTGCACCGTCCGTCCGTCCGTCGGTCGGTCGACTAATTTGTCGGTTGCGACTTAACGATGTGTCATTTTGAGTGACGCGAAATAAAGTGTTTGCTTTTATCTCATTAACCGGAAATGAATATAAAAATAGCTCAAATGATATTTTGATAGTAGGTACGTCCAAAGTACCTACTATCTTTATAAGTCTAGGTAGTAAATTCAGTACTGTTTACTTTAGTAATTAAGGTTTTGTAAATCAATTGTTTTTCAATCCTAATATTTGTCGGCTGTTTTCTTGTTGAGTGTCACATGTCAACTAGATATTACTTGACAGTGTATTAATGTTGCCATATTTATTGCAACTGTCAGGAATCACTCATAGACAAAACATCCTTCTCACGTTTAATGCTAGTCTGTGAATCGTGGAGCAGAGACTGACAGATTTATTAATGTGCCGTGGCGCGACGCGGCACGGCACAATGGTGTGTTTCCAGCTTAAGTCTATGCTCCTCGTGTTTAAGCTTGACAGTTGCAAGTCTATGGACAATTCTATGATAGTTATGGTAAATCGTATAAAAGCGTTGGTTTTGTAAATTGTACTTACTTTTGCTTGGTCTGTCGTCTGAACTGGTCGTGAAATAAAGTATTACTTTTGTTAACGTGGTGTATGATTTATAATCAACTCTAACATTACTCATTAAATTGATTTAATTTATTACTCTTTTTGTGAAGCTATCGCAAAAGAATTACTTACTAATTAAAATGAAAATTGTTGCAATTATGTGAGAAAACGTAAGAACATCAATACGTCACGTCGCCTTGGCACATATAGTCGTCCTATACAATGGAACAAGCGTCAAGCATTGCAGAGAGTGATAAAGCAAGCACAGCTTAGCAAAAGCTATCGCGGAGCACACTCCACCGCAAACCGAGCCACTTATCCGCTGTGCTTGACACACTAACGCCCGGCAAGCTCATAATGAAGTCAACCTATTATTTTATGTTTTTTTACTGTTTTCGTATCATAATTTGCTACTCTTTTCAATTTTCAGATCAGAAAAGGGGGAATTAAAAACCTTCTTGCTGGTAATCAGGTCAGTATGGGTTCTAGCTAAAAAACATTGTGCGTAAAAGTGTACTATTATGTATTCTGTGGTAAAAGTAGAAACTACTTTTTAATTGTATATAACTCAATGAAACTTTAGACCCCGTTTACATTATTCCAGGAGAAGTAGGTATGCATGCCTGGCATGTTCGTTGATTTTAAAAGAACGTCAAACTCACCACTTATGCATTTCTACTGGAATGTTTTACTGAAAGAATGTAAACGGGGTCTTACAGAGAAAGGCAGCAAACGATAAAATTTCTTCCTAATATGGACAAAACCAATTCAATTAATTAATGCTCTTTAACTACAATGTGTCAAACTCGCTCAAATTCACTTCTTTCCGCTTTACCTTGATTGGTAATGAAAGTTACACTAATTTTCTTCAAACTACTACACTCTCTGAGATTTCCTATTTGCATAATTCAAAGAACACACTAATAATAACAACCTGTATAATCTTACTTTAATCAACCTCTAGGGGTAAGTAACAACCTTATCCACTTACAGTAAACACCGACTTAATCACTCATCGTATTAGTGCACATCGCTTAAGTAATTTTGTATTAACAGCTCATGTTAACGCGGCAACTATCCAATTAAAGCGTACGCAAACGAAGTCAACGTAAACGCTATAAAAGTCGACGATTAATTTAAAATGTACATTTAAAAGCTAAGAAATGCAGAAAAATAAATTTTCCAAGCATCAACTTGAGTCTAGGAACTGCGTAATTTTCACCGGGATTCTGAATGAGCGTTGAGAAAAATAAACAGCACTTGTGCATCAACGCGAGCATCTCATCCGCAAGACAGCTATTTCTTAAGAAGCTGTTCAGATATGTAAACAAGTTGTGCTGTGTTTACCCGCCGACTTCAGCCATAGAACAACTGTTTTAACAACTACGAGTATCGAGTTGTGGCGCTGACAGATAGAATCCACCTTGGGTGCAGATGCTTATTTAGGTTACAAAATACTAATGAGCAACAATCATCATTCACACTTTTATTAGAATTATTGACTAAAGTAGGAAATTGACGAATCAAATGACATAAGCTTCAACGTGTGACACTCATTGCTAGGCAGTTTTTAGGGTTCCGTACCAAAATGGTAAAAAGGAACCCTTATGGTGTGACTAAGTCCGTCTGTCTGTCTGTCTGTCTGTCACAGCTGGATATCTCGAGAACTACTAATGGTATCAACTTGAAATTTGGAATAGTTAAAGATGACCTTATGTCCAACTATTTTGCAAATAAGAAAGAAATAAAAAAATAAATAGTTTTTTTACAACAGGGACTGAAAAGGGGTCTTAAAAATTTTAAGTGGGGCGACTAGGGCATGTGGGGTATCATATAAAAGAGCGCCATTTGCACATTTTAAAACTTTTTTTTTAGGCCGCATAGTTTTCGACTTATGATGAAAAATGTAAAAAAATACCGTTCCCCCCCCCTTTATATCCGAAGTTTGCAAAGAGAAAAATCAGAAATAATTCTATGTGATAGTAGTTTATGTAAAGATTACAGGAAAAATAAAACAATGTCTCAATATAACACACTTTTATAGAAATTCAAAAAACAAACAAAAAATTATTTAGTTCCTCTACAGCCCTGACCTAAGAAAAAAATATTTAGTTCTACTATCGGTCAAGAGATGGCGCTGGCCTAAGAAAAAAAAAGTTCCACTATCGGCCAAGAGATGGTGCTGACCTCATACTGCAATAATAATTTTATTATTCTACAGCTCTGCAGTGTATTTATTATGATGGTACTGTAGTGGCTCAAATCCTAATTTGTATATGTGATCGTCTAGTTATAATGTTTTTCTATGTATTTGGTGGTCTTGGTGAAAGTCGATGTTACTGGCATCTAAGTGATCTGCGAATCGTGTTTATGTTTGTACTATTTAGTAGCTGCGTGTGAATGGAACGGAGGCTCATCGAGATAAATCCATCATTCCGCAGGCCTATGGTTTTAAATAACATTGCGAAGCTTGTTAATATTAAAATGCAAATTGTTTTAATCTGATCGCGACTTTCGCCTCTCCTCTACACTAATTACCTAAGCTATAACCAAAAGATGTCTGCTCATGATGTGGATTACACTCTGGTCGTTTAATAGCGCCTACAAAACCTTCTAGGAAAAACCCTTCTGGGGTTTATTATTTGGGGAACGTCAGCCATCTTTGTTACGCTGCGGAGCGTTTGTCAGACATCTCCAGGATGTGGACATTTATTTACTTTACTTTATAAGGTGTTCGCTAGACACCTTTCCCCATAAAACCATGGTAAACTTTATTTATTCATATTTGTATTAATTGAGAAAGTTCGATTTGGCCAAATCGGGCGATGGCTGAACGCTATGAAAGTGCAAATGTGACGACGACCCAGAAATGCTTCTACCCGTTCACTGGATCCACACGCAGATAGCCTTTAGGCTCAATAAGGCTGAGCTCGCGAGTACCGGCCATAGCATCCCGTTCAGTCAAGTCTAAGAGAATAATCTCTTATAGTCAAGAGCCCTCATTCGATTAAAGTCAGTGGGTGGAATGCCTAGCTCGCAGCCTCAAGCGGTCAAACACCCCAGGATCTAAACATCCTGTACAAGTTCAATTTCATCACAGATCACCTAGTATACCTATCCCTATTTCCTATCCTAAATACAAGTCTATAAGTGCACCTAACAATGTCTATGTCCTGTGTAGAGGCAAAATGTACTTACACATTATACCTATTCAACACTAATACATTATACTTCCTTCTGCTCAGCTCCTGTTGTGTCTCTCGTCCAAATTCAGCAGCTAGACTCCTTTACTAACACGTTTAAATAAACTACCTATACACAAGTAACCTCAACGGTTTGAATGTAGTCTCTTCCTTAGTCTTTAATCACTCCCTACTATCCCATGTTTATTTAATTAGGTATATGTATAGAAATCTACCTAGACCTAGACTGAAATCTAACGAATTTAGCTCATAGAAATCGTGATTCAACTGAAAGATATATGTGTGAGAACGCAAAGTGTTAAACGAAGCCAAACAAACTAGCTCAAAGGTTCTTCTAAGTATTTCTTAGTATTTAACACGAGTTTGACTATGCCTCACACTGTGCCTCCTCTTAGGAATCTTATCTCTAAGCAGTAAAACATATAATTATGGAAAAAAAATATTATTTATTTAAATTAAATGTGTTTAGTTTAACTTCGAAATAGCAAAAGAAACTGGTTTGATTATTTAAGCTGTCACCTATAGGTTGCTATATAATGACAGCTAGATTTTCAGCTCCTATCTTAAGACCACACTAAATAGAGAGAAAGCGAAAATCCAAAGAAAAAACTCTCTAAGGTCATCTAGATTCACACTTAATTTTAATTAAACACACACTAAAGTTTCAATAGTTATTTTACAAATTAAGTCTAAAGTGAGATACGAACACATTTATAGAACTAACCTGACACATTGATTGAAAAAAAATAGAAAGGAAAAACTATTTCACATATTAGTCTAATCTAGACTTGATTATTAACATTCATGGTAGATATTAGTGTTTCGTATTCCACCAGGCTACATAAAGTTACAGTCTCTAGAGCTTTAATTAATACTTTCACGTTAACCATCCTTATCTCCGAGATTAACTATGCATTAAGAAAACGCAATCCAATTCAATCTAACCCGGCTCTTTGCATTTCTATCTCATTTGGAAGACCATCTTGCAAATACCCCCGTCTATTTAATATTCGACGATTGCAATAACTGAATATCTTATATCCACAACACCCTAATACAACTATTGCGCATATTAAAGTCAACACAAAAATGAGGTGTTCTACCGAGTTCCATTCGGTTATTAAAGAGAAACCCCTAGAATGGAGTTGTTCTTCGTATTGATACATTTCTACGTTGTATACGATATTCTGCTCGTTAATCTAGAGATTGTACCTTTATTGACACACGAAATAAATCACAATGTACACAATTACATACCCCACTCGACGTTGTTTGGATTCACTTTGTAAAATAGTTACACTTGTTTTAATATTCAAATCTACAATTTACTTAACAAAGTTAGTATTTATTTAATAGTTAACTCTTTAGTCTTTATTTCTCACACAGTTAGTTACAATGGAGTCACGAAACTCCCAATCTACCACTCCTAAAATATTAAAAGCGTCTGCGCCCTACTGTCTGTCTTAGCGTCTGTGTCCCGAATCCCAGTTGCATCGTCGTTTTATCTCTTCCATTCCTACTGAAGTTTTTCTCCGCCCGCTCTACGCCCATTTAGACCCCTCATTGGTCAGCTTGATGCTTGCAATCTTCACGGCGACGCCTACGCACCATTTCTCACGATCCGCCCTACCAATTCTGAGAACTCAAGTTTTTTTTCCTTCCTTCGACTACTTCACCCATCTGTAACACATTTAAATCTACCAAACTCTTAGAAATCTGTGCATTTCAACTAAAATTGTCCATCATTCACCAGTTTGAATAGTTTGTATGACAGTTGAGCGTAATTTACGGCCTACCCAAGACTCCATTTGTCTTAGTCCCCGCTGTGCGCTAATAAAACGTGTCGCTCTTAATCTATTAGAAGAAATATTCGAAACAAAATTTTTTATTCCTAGTTTTGTTTTACGAGCCCGGCCCTCACATCTGCTAATAATACGAATGCCATCACACATTCCCCTAAATAGAATCTTAAACACCTACATCCGAATGTACGGTCGTTTTAAATTATATTTCCTATCTGTCCACATTTCCAAACTTTCCCACGGTATTCGTTCAGTTCTCACGTTCCCTTTCTATAGCTCTTATCTGTCCATTGTATACCCAAGTAGGCAATAAACCCCGATACTCCGCCTCCTTTGTTACATAAGTATGGCGCCTCACAAACCATTGTCCCTATTTTTTTCCTTTTATTTTATTTTTTATTATTTTTACCTATTCACATAATAGCGAAACAGGTGTATCGCATTGTAATTCCCTTTTATCTTGTTTGTTTGTTTATCTATTAGAGTGTACACGTTGCTACTGGGAATAGCACCAATGACGTATGGTCCTTCAAACAAACGTGCAAACTTCTTAGTCACTTTTTTAGATGCATCCGATTTCGCAAACTTTTTCAACTTCACTAGATCACCTATGTCAAAACACACTAGTTTATGATTTTTGTTATAATGAAATTCTCTACTCTCGGCTGACTTCAATATGTTCTGTCTCGCTCGTTCCCGAACTAATTCTAATGGCTCTTGTTGTAGGCCTAACCCTACTCCAATAATTTTGTCGTTATCCGTAGATAAGCGAGTTCCTGTACCCCATACTATTTCGTTAGGTGTGTAACCCGTCGTGGTGTGTATAACTTGATTGTAACAATCCTCTATTTTCGGCAATGCGTCAACCCAAGAACAATGTGATTTTTCACAATACGTCCTAAACATTCTTCCTAGCTCTCTATTGACCCTCTCCGTAGAATTAGGTCGCGGGTTTCTGATTGAGGTGTGCGTTAGCACGATACCTAACTGTCTAACACCTGACTCAAAAATCCTTGATGTGAAATTTGCACCTCTATCCGAACATAAACCCTTTATTTTGACCTGTTCGTGAAATTTTCTAACACAAGTTAACGAGGCCCTGCCACTCGCCTGTCGTAATGAGTATAATCTAATTAATTTGCTGAAGGCGTCCTGCATAACAAACACGTACTTATGACCAAAGCGTCCTGCCGGTATTGGTCCATAAATGTCACAAAATACTCGTTCCCCTATCTCCCTAGCTATCACCGTCTTAATTGGTCCTGAGTGTGCCTCCAACGCGTGTTTCGATTTTTGACACACGTCGCAAGCCCTAACTACCTGTCCTATTTTGCGTGCCATATCAGTGAAGTAGTAACGTCGCTTCATTAACGCAAGCACCTTGTATCGCCCAAAATGTCCTACTTCCTCGTGTATACTAGTAATCAATTCCGTTTGTAAGTTCTCGGGAACATATAATCGCGACCTACCCGAACCTATCTCTATCCTATAGAGAATCCCGTCTATTAGTCTGTAATGTCTAGCCTCAGACTCGCTCTCAGCTTTTATACGCTTAGTTATTTCGCTAACAACACGATCACGCCCCTGATGTTCTCTTATCTCTTCCCACTTATTCTTTATGAGTCGTCCAGTTGGTATTTCAAACAAATTCATTTCCGGTCCCACAGTTTTATTAGTCAAGGTATCGGTGGCTCCACTTATATGTCGTGACAACACGTCAGCTACAGTGTTCAGACTACCCTTGACATGTTCAATCGTATAATTGAACTGTCCTATATAACTTACCCACCGTATCATGCGAGCGCTTAGTAATTTACACGATCGTAGAAACGTCAAACTTTTATGATCGGTCCTAATTACTAACTGAGCACCCCTTAAATACGTTTCAAACTTTGATAGACTATAAATTATGGCCCACAGCTCTTGTTCAGTGACTGTCCATCTGCGTTCCGTTTCTGATAATGATTTACTACAAAACCCTATAACTCTCTCTTCCCCCTCACTCGTTAGTTGGTAGATGTATCCTGCGACACCTATATTCGAGCTGTCCGTTTGTAAATAATATATATCCTTCGGGTTTGGATGTGCAAGAAGCACGGTATCTACAAATAAAGTTTTCACCCTTTTAAAACAATCGTCTACTTCCTGTGTCCATGACCATCTTTTGTTTTGTTTCAATAGGTCACACAGAGGCCTAACCTCCTCACTATACTTTGATATAAATCTACGAAAATAGTTTATTAATCCCAGAAATCCTCTTAATTGTTTTATGGTTCGAGGTGCGGGGAAATCCAATATCGCCCTTACCCTATCCGGATCCATTTGTACCCCTTTGGTATTTACAATGTGTCCTAATAACTTTACCTCCACACATAAGAATTTACATTTTTCCTTCCTACTCGTTAGTCTAGCCGCCTCTAACCTGCTCAGTACTTGATCTAGGTGTTCTAGGTGTAACTTTAGGTCCCCCTTAGTGAACACTACTATGTC
Source organism: Agriphila straminella (assembly GCA_950108535.1). Taxonomy (NCBI): domain Eukaryota; kingdom Metazoa; phylum Arthropoda; class Insecta; order Lepidoptera; family Crambidae; genus Agriphila; species Agriphila straminella. The sequence continues at coordinate 13,118,923 of OX467309.1, read as the reverse complement.
ATCTATATAATTTATACAAAACTCGCGCACCCCTTCTAGTATCGAATCCATAGCCCTCGAGAAACCTGCCACCGATGTCTTAAGTCCTTGAGGTAAAACACAATACGTATAGGTTTTCCCCATAAAAGTGAACCCTGTATACTTTCTAGAATCGGGATGTAATGGTATCTGAAAATATGCATTATTGAGGTCAATAAGGCTGATGTAATTAACCCCATAAAAGGATTGTATGATTTCTGATGTAAGTGGTGGCGCTCCCGCGTCCCCCACCATCTTCTTATTGAGTTCGCGCGCGTCTAATAAGAGTCTAATTGTTCCGTCTCGCTTTTTTGTAAAGGTAAGCGGACTACAACACGGTGTCGCCTCCTGACGGATAACTCCTAAACTCTCTAACCCATCTAGTTCTCTTTTTATCTCTTCCCTATATGCTAAAGGTATTGGATAACTTCGCTTTATAAAAGGCGTGTCGTCGATTAATTCAATAACATGCTCGTATCTGTCCGTCAATCCTAATTCGTCGGTAAACACTCTACTATATCTGTTTAAAACGGGTAACAATAGTTTCTTTTGTTCGTCATTTAACCCATCTCGTCCAAGTAGGTAGCCACCTTTCCGCTATTGTTTATTTTCTCGCTCGCCTCACTATACACCGCCGGTTGGGCGTCCGTCTCTAACATCGTATTTATCATGTTTGCATTGTCTCTCCCGCCTAACCGTTTTAATTCGCAACTCGAATTTATTTTGACACTAGTCCTGACTCCTAAGTGCTCAATTGATAACGTCCTTTCTCTGCCACACTCCACTATCCCCTTGACACGTTCCAACCAGTCGTATCCTAATATCATTGACCTAGGAAGCCTATGCAGAATTAACATTGACGCTTCAATGATTGTGCCACCCAAACTTAGCTCTATTAGTACCATACGATTCGCACTTTCACTCCGTGATCCAAATGCTCCCTGCACCTGTATAGCCGGGATAGCGATCTCGGGCAAATCACCTCTCTCTTTCCGAATAGAATCGTGTAGTTCCCTAGTTATAGCGCTTATTTGGCTCCCTGTGTCTATCAATGCACTTATACGCATCCCGTACACATCCACTCCTATCTCGGGTAATCTAGGCAACGAATAATCAACACCTAAGTAATCTGACTCGTCTAGCTCATGTGATATCGACAAAACCTCTCTACCCCTGCTTGTACAAAGATCACACGCAAACCCTTCTTCGTCACATTCTATCACATGATTGAATTGATTTTCCAATAAGACACCTATGCTACACGCTATCGCTCGCAAACTGTTGCTACTCACTGACACTCCCCCGGTCAATGGCCTCTTCAATCCCTTTCCGTCTGCTCCTAAACCCTGACCTGGCTCCCATCCATTTTTAACTAAAATCTTATACGCTATATCGTCTTTCCTATTTTCTGAAGTCCATTCATTCCCCTTCCTACACTTTGATAACCGATCGGACTCCGCTTGTGTAGGGGGTATTAGTTTTTTGTTTTATCCTCCCTCACAGACGTTGATAATGTTGACCCCTCACCTTCCTTCATGAATGTTATAGCTGGCCTAGTATTTATTTCACCCAACACGTTCGACCGTGATGTATTCCTATTAGAATATGATCCGTAACCTATCCTGCCTCGTCGGTGAGCCCTTCCCCGAGTCGAACCGCCTCTGCCTCGCCATCTTTCCGCTAAAATCGTTGCCGCAACTGGATAATCTGTCTGTGTCCTACTGTAACGACCTCTCTGATTATTTCCTCTCTCTCTAGCATATCTACCTATCTCTCTCTGTCCCACAACTACATTTTGTTCGATACTCCTAAGAAAGTTCGCGCCTTTCATAATAGTGGGTTCCTCTGCTCTCGTAAACCACAACCGTTGAACATCCAAAGGATAATGACGCATTATCGAATTTACTAAATCCCTTTCACTAAAAGATATGGTCAAGGACTGCATTGACTCAACATATTCAGCAAAATGTTCGGACATCGAAATTGCTGATTCACTTGTGTACACCGTGTTAATCAACCTATACCTAACGGATTCTTGTATTTGTTCAGTCCAATAAGTCCGTCTAAAGTCGTCCTCAAAATCACTAAAAGTATTCCATCTCCTTGAGTACATCTCCATCAATTTTCGTGCATGTCCCGTGATGCAACCTAGCGCTATATCAATTTCGCGGTCCTGTCCGTTCACTTCTCTAATATATTTTTTTAATCGTTTCAAAAACGCAATAGGGTTCGCGAATGGTTTTCCGTCAAAACTCGGCTTCGCAACTGAAGGCTGTATGACGTATAAGTTTCTAGTTTCCGAATTCGCGACACTACCACTAGCTATTGTGCTAATCGACTCTTGTCTAATCGTCTGATGACTATTTTGCACATTTCCGCTCGACTCTATCCTCTCGTTTAATCGCTCCGCGCTCAACTGCCGTAATGTATTTTGAAATTCATCCATTCTTTGTGACATCTGTTGTAAAGTTATGTTATCTATATTTCCCGTTTGTTCCCCTATGCTTCCGTTACTCTCGCGACTTTCCCCTGTCCTATCTTGACCTCTAACCCGTCTCTTACTGCGCCTAGGCATTATAACGTCACTTAACTCAACTGCCGACAAACTAGTTTCGATTTAAACTTTCCCCTACTCCTAAATGCACAGATCGTTCTTTATGAGAAAGGTAGATAGTTCCACATGTGATTAAAAATACTCATGATAACAGACTTACATTGAAATGTAACAATATCTTGAGAATCTGCTCCCGCCTTTGTCTCCACCTAAATCACACATCTTTATTATGCTAACCTTTTTACGTACAGTCAAAATCGTCAAACGCGCTGCTATGCTTTGAATAATATTGGAAAGTATCTTTATTTTACTCTTTTATTGTTTATTTTGTTGGGTAAGATTTCTCCACGTCCTTCCCTTTTGTCTTTAATGTACAACCGTCAAATTTTACTTCAATGGACAACGGCAGTTAAGTTGCAAACCAATAAAACATTACCCTAAGGTTTCCTTTGTCTCGCTTCCCATTCACAAGCTTGTCAGACAGGCTTTTGTCTTCCGTGAACAAATAACTTGGCTATACAGTTGTCTAAAAATAAATTCTTTTAATTTTATAATTTACGAAATAGGTATGTATATATTTTTTTCTTTCGATCTCGTTGATAACATTATGACGAATTCTGACTGTAACTGTGTCTTTCCCCTACATTCAAAAGACATGTAAACAGTTTAACACAATAAAATAATCACACCATGCACATAATTAAAATAATTATTCCATGCACAATTTATCTCGCCTCCTTGTTTCGCATCACGATGTCTCGTAACATCCCTGTAAAAGTATTCCTTTCAACTGACCACGATTTCTACGTTGTGTTTATTTTATTTATTTTTGTTTTATTTATTTATTATAATTATTTGGTCCTTTTGATCCAATCGTATCGTTATTTCGAATACGTATTTGGAATCCTGGTCGACACGGCATCATTTTCTGTAGTGGCTCAAATCCTAATTTGTATATGTGATCGTCTAGTTATAATGTTTTTCTATGTATTTGGTGGTCTTGGTGAAAGTCGATGTTACTGGCATCTAAGTGATCTGCGAATCGTGTTTATGTTTGTACTATTTAGTAGCTGCGTGTGAATGGAACGGAGGCTCATCGAGATAAATCCATCATTCCGCAGGCCTATGGTTTTAAATAACATTGCGAAGCTTGTTAATATTAAAATGCAAATTGTTTTAATCTGATCGCGACTTTCGCCTCTCCTCTACACTAATTACCTAAGCTATAACCAAAAGATGTCTGCTCATGATGTGGATTACACTCTGGTCGTTTAATAGCGCCTACAAAACCTTCTAGGAAAAACCCTTCTGGGGTTTATTATTTGGGGAACGTCAGCCATCTTTGTTACGCTGCGGAGCGTTTGTCAGACATCTCCAGGATGTGGACATTTATTTACTTTACTTTATAAGGTGTTCGCTAGACACCTTTCCCCATAAAACCATGGTAAACTTTATTTATTCATATTTGTATTAATTGAGAAAGTTCGATTTGGCCAAATCGGGCGATGGCTGAACGCTATGAAAGTGCAAATGTGACGACGACCCAGAAATGCTTCTACCCGTTCACTGGATCCACACGCAGATAGCCTTTAGGCTCAATAAGGCTGAGCTCGCGAGTACCGGCCATAGCATCCCGTTCAGTCAAGTCTAAGAGAATAATCTCTTATAGTCAAGAGCCCTCATTCGATTAAAGTCAGTGGGTGGAATGCCTAGCTCGCAGCCTCAAGCGGTCAAACACCCCAGGATCTAAACATCCTGTACAAGTTCAATTTCATCACAGATCACCTAGTATACCTATCCCTATTTCCTATCCTAAATACAAGTCTATAAGTGCACCTAACAATGTCTATGTCCTGTGTAGAGGCAAAATGTACTTACACATTATACCTATTCAACACTAATACATTATACTTCCTTCTGCTCAGCTCCTGTTGTGTCTCTCGTCCAAATTCAGCAGCTAGACTCCTTTACTAACACGTTTAAATAAACTACCTATACACAAGTAACCTCAACGGTTTGAATGTAGTCTCTTCCTTAGTCTTTAATCACTCCCTACTATCCCATGTTTATTTAATTAGGTATATGTATAGAAATCTACCTAGACCTAGACTGAAATCTAACGAATTTAGCTCATAGAAATCGTGATTCAACTGAAAGATATATGTGTGAGAACGCAAAGTGTTAAACGAAGCCAAACAAACTAGCTCAAAGGTTCTTCTAAGTATTTCTTAGTATTTAACACGAGTTTGACTATGCCTCACACTGTGCCTCCTCTTAGGAATCTTATCTCTAAGCAGTAAAACATATAATTATGGAAAAAAAATATTATTTATTTAAATTAAATGTGTTTAGTTTAACTTCGAAATAGCAAAAGAAACTGGTTTGATTATTTAAGCTGTCACCTATAGGTTGCTATATAATGACAGCTAGATTTTCAGCTCCTATCTTAAGACCACACTAAATAGAGAGAAAGCGAAAATCCAAAGAAAAAACTCTCTAAGGTCATCTAGATTCACACTTAATTTTAATTAAACACACACTAAAGTTTCAATAGTTATTTTACAAATTAAGTCTAAAGTGAGATACGAACACATTTATAGAACTAACCTGACACATTGATTGAAAAAAAATAGAAAGGAAAAACTATTTCACATATTAGTCTAATCTAGACTTGATTATTAACATTCATGGTAGATATTAGTGTTTCGTATTCCACCAGGCTACATAAAGTTACAGTCTCTAGAGCTTTAATTAATACTTTCACGTTAACCATCCTTATCTCCGAGATTAACTATGCATTAAGAAAACGCAATCCAATTCAATCTAACCCGGCTCTTTGCATTTCTATCTCATTTGGAAGACCATCTTGCAAATACCCCCGTCTATTTAATATTCGACGATTGCAATAACTGAATATCTTATATCCACAACACCCTAATACAACTATTGCGCATATTAAAGTCAACACAAAAATGAGGTGTTCTACCGAGTTCCATTCGGTTATTAAAGAGAAACCCCTAGAATGGAGTTGTTCTTCGTATTGATACATTTCTACGTTGTATACGATATTCTGCTCGTTAATCTAGAGATTGTACCTTTATTGACACACGAAATAAATCACAATGTACACAATTACATACCCCACTCGACGTTGTTTGGATTCACTTTGTAAAATAGTTACACTTGTTTTAATATTCAAATCTACAATTTACTTAACAAAGTTAGTATTTATTTAATAGTTAACTCTTTAGTCTTTATTTCTCACACAGTTAGTTACAATGGAGTCACGAAACTCCCAATCTACCACTCCTAAAATATTAAAAGCGTCTGCGCCCTACTGTCTGTCTTAGCGTCTGTGTCCCGAATCCCAGTTGCATCGTCGTTTTATCTCTTCCATTCCTACTGAAGTTTTTCTCCGCCCGCTCTACGCCCATTTAGACCCCTCATTGGTCAGCTTGATGCTTGCAATCTTCACGGCGACGCCTACGCACCATTTCTCACGATCCGCCCTACCAATTCTGAGAACTCAAGTTTTTTTTCCTTCCTTCGACTACTTCACCCATCTGTAACACATTTAAATCTACCAAACTCTTAGAAATCTGTGCATTTCAACTAAAATTGTCCATCATTCACCAGTTTGAATAGTTTGTATGACAGTTGAGCGTAATTTACGGCCTACCCAAGACTCCATTTGTCTTAGTCCCCGCTGTGCGCTAATAAAACGTGTCGCTCTTAATCTATTAGAAGAAATATTCGAAACAAAATTTTTTATTCCTAGTTTTGTTTTACGAGCCCGGCCCTCACATCTGCTAATAATACGAATGCCATCACAGTACGGAAACCCTCGGTGCGCGAGTTCGACTCTTGCTTGACCGGTTTTTTTAATAAGTGATTCAAGCGAAGCGCAAGGCCACTAGGCCTACCTTTTCTCGAAGCGCTTTGTCGTTTTTTGAACCCTCATAACTTGGGTTTGGAGTATACCAGATAAACAAAATTCTCAGGATATGATGTCAGTAGTCGATTTATTGAACATATTTATAAAGTTTCAATTGCATTATAGATTTTATTGATATCTTAAAAACTCTGATTTCGTCACTGACTCATACATGATCATCAAAGCTCATAGAGTGCTGTCTGAAGTCCTAGAAAGCTGAAATTTGGTATGTAAGCTAGTATTAGTACAGGAACAACAAAAAAATTATGCAATTTTACTTTAACCCCCTAACCGCTAAACCCTCATAACTTGGGTTTGGATTATACTAGAAATACAAAATTCTCGGAATATGATGTAAGTAGAGTACTAGACTTATTAAACATAGCTTTTAAATTCTGTATTTTATGGATATCTAAAAAACCCCAATTTCGTCAAAGCTCACTGATAATCTTCAAAATATGCCCTCAATTTGACGACCTGAGTGGTGCAGTGGTCAACATGCCGCCTACCACGCAAGAGGTCCCGGGTTCGATTCCCGGCCGGGCAGAAATTGAAATGATGAATTTTAATTTCTGTGACGGGTCTGGGTGTTACTATGTATAATAAGTATATTTAAAAGTATGTAGTATATCAGTTGTCCAGCACCCATATTACCAGCTCTGCTTAGTTTGGGGCTAGATGGCGCTTATGTATTCTGTGGCTGTGTGAAATTGTCCAAGCATTTATGAAATTTATGAAATAGTGTATTTTCTGAAGTCCAAACAACAAAAAAAATATAAAACTTTTAACTTTTACCCCCCCCCCCCCCAACCCCTTAAACTATAGGAGATGAAAGTTTGTATGAGACTTCCACAATCGATGATACAGGTCTGAAAAAATGAGACATACGAGTATGTATCTAAAAATCACATATTTTGACTAAGGTGTAGAGCTTTTTAAGTTAAGTTTAAGTTAGGGCGCGTAGAGTTAGAAGCTTTGAGTCTTGGCTCTACATGAGGTCTGATAAGTTTTGACAGTGCGAGCCATATGGTAGTCTTGGAAACATTTACATTAAAATATCTTACGATGTTCATCTTCGGAAAGTATATGAAACGAATATCTACAATCGACCAAGAACGGCTATGAATCATGTTCGTACAATTTGAAAGAACTATAGCCCATTCTCAAGTTGACCGCTAACCACGCACTAACTGCTACAAATGATGCATCAAAATTTAATATCTTCAGAGGAAATACTGAACACAAATATTTCATAAACAGACATAGACTTTCCTTTTGAAATCATTGTAAACCTTAGTTGTAAACACGTTGTATTGCATGCGTCAACCTGTCATGATCATGAAACAAATGTTGCTACGAGTATAATCTGTCAGATGAACCCATCAATCTCAATCTAAATCAATCTTGATAGGTCCAAGATTCTAATATCGATCAGAACTCGACTGGCGCGCGTCAGACCGTTCTTAGCCAAGCAACCAAGGAACAGCTTATTTGAATCTGATTTCCTATAAGGCGAAGAACAAACACCTCGCCTTGTTCGTCGATAATCAACAAAGCGACACGAGTTTAACCTGAGCGCATCTGTTAATTAATTATTGGCCTCATTATATACCATATTTATACGCTCTCATGAGGCTTGCACTGTAACCGAAAAAACGGACTGTCGGTTTGCCAAACGCCCAGTCTCTGATAACGGAAATCCTGATTAGTAAGAAACTGCCTCTAAAGTAAAAAAGGAGAAGATTCGGAACACACAAACTCATGGAGGTATCGTATGGTAAAACTCTTGCGTCGGAATTTTGAAAATTGAAAAGGGCACATTTTGCGAATTGCGATGAACAGAAGATTTTCTTTCTTTGTCTGTGAAATAGTTTCTTTTAGTGACAGAAGTAAACTGGAACGAGATATAGTCTCAGAAAGCGGAATTTCGCATCGCCTCCACCCAATGTGGCTTAGTCTCAAGTGGGGCCGAACTACTCAGAGCGTGGCGAACAATCTATTTCTGAACGGTATAGCTGGTAAGATTTGGGCCGGCTTAACGATCGCTGGTTATTTATAGTTACACTTTGACCTACGTGCACTTCTAAGATACGGCTGTGGTAACTTTTTGTTTCCTCGAGAAACTGTCACCGGCTGCTCCACAAATATTGTAGTGAGTGAGAGTCGTTCCAGCCGTACTTTTTTAACAAATATGTTCTATTTACGTACACTAACTACTTAGCTCCTACTCTTAAAAAAAAACACTGTGAAGCATTTTCTATCTTAACATGATCATGTTTTAAAAGATTTCAAGAAAACCACTATTTCGGGTTCATTTCTGTTCATTTGTATAATACGTTTTAATCTTATTGGCGGCTGTGAAGTAAGACACTATGCGCGTCGTGCCCCATCACTCGCCTCTTCCATCGAAATTGTGTTCTACGCAACGTCTCACGCGATGTTCCGAGCCGCCAATAAGTTTGAAACGCAGTTTCATTGAAATCGTAATATTGTATATAAATTGTGACCACATTGTATGGTTATGGTATAACATTCTACGCTCTTCACACACCCACTTTTCATTCGTTTTCCATAATGTACCCCGGTCATAAGCAAATAACATTATTTTTATTTCTATACTTACTCGAATTTAAGTTAAGACAAATACTTCATAAATAAATTAGTACTTAAAGTAAATAAAAATACTGTACCAAACTAGTGTGTTTTGAGAAACAGATTTTAAATCTTTTTCACAAAAGCTAGTAGGTATTTACAGATCTAAAAGCAAACTTGATAAAACATGAGGTGACATTATCCTTATCTAGGGCTTAGAAATTTCTTAACAGAACGTTGAAATTTCTTATGTTCACTAAATAGGTCATCGTCCTCAAGATAATGCATGGTATTTCATATGACGTTGATCGATTGCACGATAGACCTCAGCTTAAACAAACACATTGCTGAAAACACAAAGATCTGGTGCGGAAGAAGCTATACCTGCCCGTCAGCGTATGACGGATCGCGTGGAAAAATTATCAACGTGTCTTGAAAAATTATGAGAGCGAGGTTGGTCTAGGGATCTTTCAGACAGACGTTCGGGTTTTGCGTTTGTTGTGATACTTGTGATGCATAAAGTTGCGTGGAGGCCACGCTTTAAGACTTATCGCCAAAAAAATTCGCACTGATGAACCTTACACCCTGTCCAGATGACGCAATTTTAAACGCGAGTTGATGCGATTTTGGTTACTCTGCTGTTAATATAACACAAGGTAATAACAGAGCTGTACCCTTAGCACGAACAGCTATCGCGAAAAAACACGCGCGTAAAATCATTCGATGGTGCTATTTTGTATTAGAAATTTGTACAACGCCATCTACCGCCGAATAGCGGAATTAAAATTTACATAGATAATTCTCCATCGAGTAATTTTACGCGCGTGTTTTTTCGCGATAGCTGTTTGTGCTAAGGGTACTTATCTCAAGCGAAAAATATATATCTATGGCGAATTAAAAACCCCCTTATTTTCTGCAATCTAATTTCGTACTAAAATTACAAAACGAAGTGGCCGATTCTCTTCTACATTTTAAGACAATAGAGAAAGCAAGTTAATTTTAACTTAAAGCGTAAACGATGTTAAATCAAGAACTTAATTGTGTTACACCATTCGCGTTTACTTTAAAAGCACCTCCCTGAACCTTACACCTTTTCGTTAATCAAGAATACAAAAGAAAGTTATTTTTTTCTTTACAACTTCGGACACGTGAAGCGATTGTTTTTTTACTACAAAAATACATTGTTCCATTTTTAACTGCGTAACTTATCCCGTGAAGTACAAAATTACAACTCGACTAAAAAGTAGTTAAACATAAATGAACAAACTAACGAGGGTTGATCCTCTTCCTCGTAACATAATTTTAATCCTCAACAAGTAGTTATTTGCCTAAAACTCACAACAGCCCATTACGTTCATATTATCCGTAGAAGTGAACATTAAATCGTTGTAAAACTATTAAGGCCGGTTTAACTGTACTGTTTTGCCGTAATATTAGGTGAGCAAGCTAATTACAGGGATAAGTAGAGATAATTAATAGCATCTTAAACCTACTTCACGCAAATGTACCTCACCGAAAGAGAATGTTGTCATCGAGAGTTTTTACTTGAGCTCTTTATATTTATTATATTAGTATTTATTTATTTTATTTAAACACAGTAACAGCACAGTTATATAAATTTGTTTTATATACTGTGGTAAACTAAAATAGATGTAAGCTTGGAACCAATAACAATTGTGCACAGCATTGATATGAAACCAAATCAAACTTAAGCAAATTAGGTAAATTAATTTAATTTCAATTTTATTACTTTATACTATAAAAATTTTAAGACAAATCAAATAAAAAATAGAAGAAAAGTTAACTCAGGTAAAAATATAGAATGGGACATAATTGGAAGACTTCAAATATGATATGAATGATTTTAATGTTTGGTGGAATATATCAATTTCAGCATCCGGCTCATTGTATATTATTATAACTACGAAACAAAGAAATATGGACACCATGTTTGTTTGTTGTGTTTGAAAGGCTTTGTATGGATAAAATGTCATCGTTTATTATCAAAATCTAAAGTTACAAAAAATATCGGAAAAATTAGGGAGTTCAAATAAATGAAAACTCGACACGTTTTGTAATTTTCAAAAATTGACTGTCTCCATACATTCGGTTCTGACTGATCAAAATGTGTACAACGAAGAAAACGATGATAGATTAGGCTTAATATTTATTTACATAACACGACCAACACGATGGCCAGTTCAAAATGGCTTAATCCTTCAACAGTCTGTCCCAAAAGAATAAAAGTGTGAGCGATCCTTAAGTTAAAGTAAATTTAAGTTTGATTATTTTACTAGGTTTTCCAAATTCACTAAATTAGTTTTACGTTAAAATAATTTGGCAGCGCGGCTTACTCTTAAATCTAGACTGTACTTAAGATAAATTGACATAATTTAAAAAAAGATATGTTGTAAGTTACAGCGATTGACTAATTTTCACAAAGAATTGTCTTTTTTAGGGTTCCGTAGCCAAAATGGCAAAAAACGGAACCCTTATAGATACGTCATGTCTGTCTGTCTGTCCGTCCATATGTCACAGCCATTTTATTCCGAAAGTATTAGGATTACACAGTTGAAACTTAGTAGGTAGATATATTCTGTTAACCACTTAACGATTTTAAAACAAAAAATAAATAAAATAAAGATTAAGGGGGGGCTCCCCATACATGGAACTAAAGATGAAAAAAAAAATCTTCATACCAATACGTGCGGGTTGTCGATAGATAGGTCTTTAAAAATGACATTGAGGTTTCTAAGACAATTTTTTCTCAAAGTCAACCGTTTGAAAGATGGTAAAAATATGTGTGTCCCCCCCCCCCTCTAACTTTTGAAATAAGAGAGTGAAAAATCTAACAAAAATATATGCTATAGATCTTAATGAAAACTGTCAACGAAAATTGGTTTGAACGAGATATAGTAATTAGTTTTCGAGATATATCATATTTTCCAAAATCGCAAATATAACTTTGTCATTCATACCAACACTGTGAAATACAAAGTTATTTTTACAGACGAAAAATGATAGTGGTATTGGTAAATATAGTGGTAACTACGGAACCCTACGGCGCGTGTCCCGACACGCACTTGGCCGGTTTTTCAGTATCAAATTTTGGACAGAAAGTCACTGGTGATTAGCTAGATATGATTGAGGGCGTTAATGTTTTTTCTAGTGATCAAGTCATTTTAAACAAGCAAAGACAAACGGAAAGTTAGTAAGCTTCAACCGAAAAAGAAGATGTCTGCATGAGTTATCTACAGACTATTGTCGCCGTAACTATGTTTGACACAGGAAAAACATCTAAATCATTCATCACCGCAGAGCTCGTCAATACCTCAGCTGTTCACGGCTCGTGATGACGTACTGATGTGCCTTTTTGTCAAAGGGCTGTTGTAACATCACTAACTTCAAAAAAGCCGATAGTAATAAGGTGTTAGTAACATCTTAATACTAGGTATGTGTTTCCGATATGAAATGTCGGGATATATACAAAAATCAATACTTAATTACATATTTAAAAACCATGAGTTGTATTTATAATATTATTTCATTTATTTATAATAGTAGGTACGAGCAGCGATGACAATATGTGATCATTCAATAATAATTATATCTTCTTATTTATCTACAATTCTTTATCCATAAAACTAAGACTGTAGAAACAAATAAAGTTTTACTTGTATTTCATACAAATATTTTTTTCATTATTGGAAAGAAAGTTTTCGAATTTTAACAAGGTTCAAATTGTCTAACCAAAGGGACGATAGGCCTAATAACATATAGGTAAGGCGCAAAAATTTTGCAAATGACGTAAAATATTTCAATGCTCTGACATAAAACAGATTGCCACTACAGACAACATAAAAAATTTACACCAGATTTGTAATGAACTTTGTAGACTTTAAACGTGAAGTATTCTGCACATTACACTGCATTGTAAAGGGATGGAATGTAAGCTAGTGCCTATAAAAATCTACTAACAAAGTCGTGGTTGCAAGCTATGTCATTGGCACTGTAAAACAAAGCAATCTTCATCACCTACAGAACTATATTTCATTGCTGATGTAGGTAAGTTCTCAGTGTGAAGATTATTACTTTGCGGTCGGACATCATACGAAATCATACTTTATTATCTACATACAAACTGAGTATATACAACTCTTTAAAAAACCTTACAATTTCCAGTCATCGATTACTTATTTCAATTCAAATTGAAATGTAAATTATCATAGTCATACAATTTAAATGATAGTTACCTGAAATCACTCTACATACATCTGAATCGCTAAAACTTCTGAAGCTATACGAAACCGTATTGTGACTAGAGCTGCAAATATGAACAAAGACTATCAGTCAGTGTTGAGTTCGTCGACTCCCAGCGGCTTTACGCTCTAGTGGTCTGTCAGAAAACGATTGGTATTAGCTAGAATCTCGAAAGTACTGTGGTTAATAAACTAGATAATATACTTTAAGCGTTTACGGTTTATGACAAGGTTAATACGCACATATTTGACAGAACAGCAGACAATGCGCCAAGTAATAAGCTCTAGAACGGAGTAAAGAAACGCAAAGAAAACATTACGCATAAAGTCGTATCTGAGTAACGAAGATCATAAAACACCAAATTCACGATAATGACTGTTTTAATAATACTAGACTTTATAATTTTATCGTCTGGCATTTAAAATCCCACAATTTATTAACAGACTCAAAACTGAAAATGAAAAGAATTGTGAACGCAATTTATATTGTTAATATTTTGCGAAGTATCTATTTTTGAATGACTGAGTTAAATTTAAACGATTAGAATAAAGTCATAATTCTTTCACATGCCAGACCCTAATACTCTTATGTTAGAAAGAAAACAAGACAAGATATATTAGCTGCTACTGTGTAGTGCCACGATCTACCAATATATCTGAGCTCCTTTGAAAGCTTTGGCGAATTGAGTCAAATATTTTTTGAGCCTCTAAATGTTTGTTAATATTAAATTAACTTTTATCATAAAATTTGCAGGGAAATGCAAAAAGAAAGAACTAATCTGGGTGAAAATGAAGCATATTTTGCAGATTTATAAATAAATATCAGTGTCAAACATGAAATTGACGTTACTAATGGCTAAATAAAGTTTGACTTTGAAGTGATTGAACATAATATATGGCATAATAATGACAGTCCCAAAATAAACACTGCCAATTCATCATCACTACAAGATAAAACAATGTTGCATGTAAAGTGCGGCACACGTTTTAAGCATTGTGCAATAAATCAGAACAAGAACGATAAAAGCAAAATATGAAACCGATCAAGTATACTAACCTAAAATTCCCTTAATCTTGAGCCAAATAAAATAGAACAATTTGGAATTCACTGTACAAATATCCAAAAAATATGAAAGCTTATATAAAATTATAATTATCACGCAGCGACGACGTAAAGATATTTTAATGCAGTAAAATTTCTTTAGTGATGCTTTTATTGAATAGATCAAGTCTATCTTTAGTCAAGCACTTGTCAAAACAGAATCAGCAGCGTAGAAATAATAAACAATCAGAAATAAAATTTACATAAACAAACGTCAACACGAGTGTAAATGTAACCTCAAAACAAATTTTATGTTTAACATTCCCATCCATATCTTGCGGTTCGCGACTGCCATCTTGGACGCAAATCAATTTTAGTGTTACTGACTGAACGTTTAGCGATTTTACGTAACGAACTTTATAAGCTATCGGCTTGATCGATCGCGCTATATTTAATTCCTATCTCGGAATTGCTTCAAGGCGTCGATGGTTTATAATGATAACACGGAATGCCGTGTAATGTTGCAGAGTAATAATCCGAAGGGGTGAGATATCAGTGGTAAATGAATCTTTTCTTTTTTGCTTGATCTAGTTTTGTATAAAATAACGAAAGTGATCATTATAAGATACAAAGAAGCTAAGAATGTCGATGGCCGTACGTTCTACGTTCATACACTCTAATTAAAACATCATGACTGTGTCGACCGTTCCACCGCACGAACCCTTTTTTCGCAGCCTCTCTCTAAGTAAATAGGTATGAACCACTTTGTAAAAAGGATGTCAAATAGAGTCGTCTCGTCATGTCGGTTTACTTTGTCGGTCAAATCCGAACTGTGTCGCTGGTCGTGCCTCACTAATCAGGAAAGCAAAATCTGATACTCCGAAGAATCTGTGGATCAGAAGTGCTAACGGAAACAAATGAACTGTTGCTTGCTGAAACCTCTCAGAATGAAGTGGATGTTGCAAAAATAACCTTAGCTTAGGTACGTAGAGTTCCTTATCGCTTGGCGTGACGGAGAAGCAAACAAGTCTGGTAGGTTTGAATGGTAGTGCATTCTATCGGAGAAGCGAGTCGGCCGGAGAGACATTTGACACGTCCTCGACTACAATAATATGCGCGTGTGTAAACTGGAGGAAAATAAATACAATTGAGATTCTGTACCAGCGCACGATTAAATGAGTTTGAAGAGGAAACTGATAGCAAAACTTGTATGACAATGAAAAGTGTTTTACTACTAACTACCTACATTACTTAAATCGTTTTAGAGATGACAAATTTTAAGCTTCTGTAGTTAGGTTGTTAAAGAAAAAATACGAAAGTTAGTAAAGTCAGTATCCCAAAATAGTTTATCTGTAGTTATTGTCAAGAGCATTAATTTGAATAAGAATAAAAATATCATTTTTGTTAAACATAATATTAAATCAAAGCTTCGTAACCAGTAGCATCAACCGTTTCAATGCATTTACAAACTATCCCATTTAGATTTGCGTTCGCTTCATTTATTAATTAAGTATGTACCAGCGTGCTCCCCCCTCTCCCCGCTCCCTTAACTAACGCCAATAACTTGTTTATCACGTCGACGGAAACTAGATCCTTAACTGGATTCGGAAAATATATCCCCTAAATTTCCGACCCAACATTTAAGAAATAATTGATTTGAGTTTATTTGTTAGTGTGACACTGTTGTTGCGATTGGCTTGTGTTAATGAATGAACCTAAAATGGGAAAAACGTTTCTTCGGACCATCAAACTGAACAACTTTTACTATGAAACCAACTCTGAAATCGAGAAAAGAATCAGCTGTTTACATAAGTACAAAAATTAATAACGAAAATATCAAAATGTATGAATCAGCTTGATTTTTTTTTCGTGAATTACATTATCGTTTCTAACTGAATTGTTATATTGTATATGTACCCACTTGAACTGTCACTTTTTTCGTCATACTATTTTAAGCTTTGAGAAGGTATACATATTTTGTTAATTAAAAATCAACCTTACAGCTTTTAATTAAGGATTCTGTTTACCATACGAAGTGTGATTCTAGAAGTGCTTTGTTTAAATAACATTTCGTCCGTTGATCGACGCAAGCCTGACGTTAATTAATTATGTCGGATTTATAAATTACTACGTCGCCCCACGGGAGGTCTCAGGAAAGTGACAACGCGGTTTAATAAGGAATGCGAGACAAGCCAAGTGGCATAAGTCTAGCCTTGATTTAAAGCAAAACACTACAAGAAAAACAACTCGATACCCCCTTCATTTAAAAGAAACAGTTTAAAAACATGTTATCCAACAAACGTATAATTAGTTTCGTCCCAAATAATTTAAACTACTCTATTTGTTTAGCTATGTCATTAGAACTACCTACATACGTGTTTAAAATCTTAGTTGACATAATTACCCAAAACCGTTTAGAGAGAATCACATTTCATTTTCGACAGAACTGTCTAAGATATCGGTCACTGCCAATAGTCACAACGTAGACGACGCGACGTTAGGCTTTAAGATGTTAGGGGGTAGATACGCAGGCTAGACAGGGATGCTGGGGAGGGCCGGAGAGATTCTGAGCGACCGGAGATTGCGTCCCAACCTCCTGCGCAAGCGTCTAACTCAATCACCACGCGTCAAAATATCGGCTGATACCAGTGACAATTTTAAACGCGCTTTCGATAAAGCCGACTCATTTGATGCTCGCAACGCAGCTGTTTATGTCACCGTCCGTACGTATAAACAAACAATCCGTTAAGCTCTAATAGGTAAACACACTCCAATAGAAGTAACGAAATAAACTTTATCTCTACATAGCATAGATAGGATGGACGTGAGTCACTATTGTTTAACAAATTTGTCTTGATACTTTTCAAGAGTATTTATCCAAGCCAAATGTTGCCAAACTGGGCGGTGTTGATTGACATCGAAAATACCATTACAAATTCATTCTTGTCGAGACTCTCTGTCCATGTCAATGTGATGTGTCAATGAAAACATTTAGAAAGCTATTATTAGTTAAAAGTACATGAGGGTAGGCCTCTCTCTTTGGCACGCTACATTCTATGCAATGTGCAGAATGTAGTTTGAAAGGTTTCAATGAAAAAGAATGAGTCATTAAAATGTGCAATTGAGTTTTTACATGCAAATCAACAGTTGTTGCATTCATAAGGAATGTTAATAATTCAATTGTTTCTACCTATGCTATGTAATTTTTCCATTTTCCCAAATAGTTTTCTGTAAGCTTTTATACTTGATCCGCCATATGCAGAATTTATTAAAACGACAGGGTCGCTCTAATTCATTAGCTTCATTAAGCAAAGCAGTCATCTATTTAAAGCCATAATTTTCGACGTCAACATGCCTATAATTAATTTTCAGTAGAAACATCACACGTCACGCATCCAGCGCGCATTTCCTGCGTACAAAAGTTTGAATTTATAAACTCATGTGACCATCGCTCCTATTTCGTTCCAAAGGCTAAAAAATGGTTTGTCTGACGGTGTCAGAAATGAGCCGCGACTTCATATCCATCAATGATTTATTTTGAGACTCACCGCTTGATGACTACTGTCACACGTTTCCGTATTTGACATGTTGGAACTTTGAGTTTGAAAATGTTTAATGTCCTAGAATTTTAACAGAAAATAGTTTTGTAGTTGATTCTCTATTTTTATAAGCGATCTTATTCTAAATTATGTTTTTTAACTAAAACAAAGTTTAAATTGTTTTACTGAATTTCCTAGAATGACTCACCAACTTGGACGAATCAAAGCTCACCCACTGTCAAAATTCAATCGGCTCGAATATTCAACATTGTTCTATTTTGAGGCGTTCTATCTACTTGACGCCTGAAGAATGGCTGCATAAGGTTTTTCTGCTTTTCTTTTTACAATTGGGATTCTCATTTGACTTTCCGAATTTTTCCAACCAATCGTTGTTGGTTCTACCTATTTGTTTTCATTAATAACTTGTTATTTTCACAAAAAATCGTTATTTTCAACACCTTGAAGTTTGCCAGTACCTACATACTTTTGTAATTACTGAAACTGTCTTCAAATCTGTCTTCGTTCATTGGCACACGATGTCCCTTGTCAATCATCGTGTTATACTTATTTAAACTAAACAACTGAATGCAATCTATTTTCCTTCTCTGAAATAATATATTGATTTCGGAGTCCGTTTCTTCTTTATAAACCTAAAACAAAACCCAATTATAGTATGTCACATCTAACTCTATGCTATTTTCAGAGTGACTTCAATAACAACACATTTTAATCTAGCTGGCTTTTGTTTCAAAGCGATCTTAATGCCTGTTTGTTTTTTGTTTGACGATTATTATTGTGTCACATGCCTTTACTTATGTGTTAGTGTTGAAATGTATGGTATTTTAAAAATCAGAAGTTGAGATGCCATGAAATAATGCGAGTAACGAGTAAAGTAGCGAACACAGGAGATGTAACAAAGGTGACCAAATCACATTAACAATGGTTCGGTGTCCCCTACAAGGCAAAGATACTCTATGAGGAAGTCATACTATAGGTAGATTTATCATTTCTCAAAGGCGCGCTAAATACCTCTACAATACGAGCGGCATTAACATCCATCATGTGAATGGACAAATTATTCGGCGAAGTAACGACGTGCCTACAGATGAAGCGCAGACTGCGAGAGGTGCCAGGCAGACCATCAAACAACATTTACAAAAACTAACAGAAGCGCGTGACTATGGTCCCATTTTGGCACTCTATACAATTTTAGTTGCAACCTTTATGTTTAATTCTACACTAAGCATGACTCATCTATCAAGCACATAGGACTATTTAGATTATCTAGGTAAATCACTGAAAAGAACATTTTTTCGACACATACCTATCTTATGCAGGCATATTGCTTCTGTGAATTTGTACAAAAGTTATTCTGTGGGTAGCAGTGATGTGAATATTTGCCACTACTGTATAATCTAATTCTATATCTATGAATGCGAAAACATTAAAAATACTTAGCGATTTGGCCGTTAAATGTATAATGCAACAAGATAAGCATATAGATATCTTAAGTTTCGGTACTTATCTTTTCTGCAAAGAAGGCAAACAATATTTCTGCGGCTTGGAGCTCCGCCAGAACTTGATTTTAATGACAGTTTATACACGCATATGTCCGTTTTCTTAGTAGTTTCGCTCTTTAGTATAGCCTTTAATGGCAATAGAATAAATTTGGTATTGTTTTGGGCAAACTCTAAGGCTGGTTTCACAAAAAGGTAATGTTTTATGTATAAACATATTGAGTATGTAACACTAAAGATCGGTGAATAATTTTGCCAACTATGATTTTATTGTGTTTGTGTTATTCTATTCAAAAATTCATAAGCTGTTATAACAACCTTTTTTAGCTTATTTGATTAAAGAATAGTTTTATTCATTTATTTAGATGCTTTCACAAAGTCTAGACATAATATTTAACTATTACAACAATAATATGGATAGAAAAGGATAGAAGTATTAATTGCGTCCACTATTTCGTCATCCCGTCTATACTTGCAAAGATTTAAATAAATCGAAGTTGCTATTACTTCGCTAATGAATGGCTTGTCTTCCGGTAGTAACGTCTTAAAATCTAAGATCATGTAAACAAATTCTTCCGTCCGATTCTTTATTCTTTGTAGCCGCATCCTAATGTAAAATAAACCCAGATTTCGAAGAACAGAAAAGGTATCTCAATAAAACTTTCACGTCATGTTTACTACAGTTTCTCATTAATCAACATGTGGATTTTTTGCTTTCAAGTTACAATAGTTATAACGTGACCTATAACTCATCTGTCCGCTGAAAACGTCAGCGGAATATTTATAAATACGGTAGCGGTAATACTCTCGGACAGACAGTTGCTAAATTTCAATGTGGTCTATTTCTAAGCTGCGGCTTCGTCTTTCACTGTGACAGAGAATAAACGCGTATGCTGCCACAGATGTGAACTGAGAGATCAGAGTATCACGGCAAACACGACGCTAACATGTCTGGTTACTATAGAAGACATTGATTAGCACAAAAATAAAGTAATACAACTATTATTATTTGACATCTTAATATGTTTTTTATGACTTTTTTTAATTTTGTTTGACTTGGATTGACAGAAGATAATTTGCTATTTTAATTTTAAAAAACTGTACTTATAATAATTTTATGTCTTATTAATAATTATAACATGCTGGCGCTTTGGGATAACTGTAAGTCAGCATGTTCAACAAATTGTTAAATAAATATAAAGAAAAAAAACTAACATAGTAGGTAACGTCTTATTATTAGTCTTTACTAATTATTATTAGTCGTACCTGTGAGTGTTAACGAATATTATGGGACATTTTGGATTTTTTATTTTTTCGGCTGGAAATATACTTGACCTATATGTAGGGACTACATATTTTGTTCGGCGTGTTATAAGAGGGGCATGCTATGCCAAAAGCTTTTAGATACTCTTTACTCAATATTTTGATACTGGCAAGTTATAAACCATTGTAAACACTAGTTATTCAGTGTTAATTAAAACATGTAACATACTTGAATTCAATATTTTTTTTCTTTAAAATGCTTAGTTAGATATATGTATTTATAAAAATCTGGGGGCTTTTTTCGGAATCATTCATTTGAGTTATTTCGAATCAGTCTCAATCACTCCAAAATCGCTGACCAAAGAGTCTGACTGACAACCTGCTGACCAATAAGCAAGAAGTTTAAATTCATATAATACAAGCGATTCAAAAATAAAAAGAGTTTTCTTTGTTGATAGAAAATGAGTAGAAGAGCGCTCGACGCCAGCCGAAGGATTAAAAAAAAAATTTAAAAAATAAAAAAACCCGCTTGCATAAAAAGACAAGTCGACTGAAAAGATGGAAACAAGATTAAATAAATATTACAGGCAACATGTCATAATAACATGCAGTCGGAGGCATGCATAAAGAAAGTGACATTATGAATGATTGAATTATATGCCTCCGACTGCATGTTATTATGACATGTTGCCTGTAATATTTATTTAATCTTGTTTCCATCTTTTCAGTCGACTTGTCTTTTTATACAGGCGGGTTTTTTTATTTTTTAAATTTATTTTTTTATTTATCTATTTTTAGTTATTATATTTTACGGTCATGATATACCTTTTTAAAATCTTTATAATAAGCCCTTCAATTTGATACCCATATTGCAGTATTCTAAAAAAAAAAATATTTTTTTCACTACGTATAATAGCACCGTACAGCCGCCATGTTGGTTTTTTTATAACGCCACGTTCTTAAGAACACTTGGGCTGAAAAGACAAATCTAACGATATCTTAATCATAGAAATCCGTTCAGCCGTTTGAAAGATATGAGGTAATAAAGAATATTACATACAAACATACTTACAAGATACGCGCGAAATACATAACCCGCAGTCGGGTAAAAAGAGAGCCTCAGATTAAAAATATATTTTTTTAATGAATTCAAGTAACTTCCATCACAAAATAAGTGTTAACGATGGTATACCTACAACTTGCCAGTATCAAATTATTGAGTAACGCCTGAGTAACTATCTAAAAACTTTAGGCATGCCCCTCGTACCTATAGTTTGCCCCATAGCTAGTATTTATTCGTTTTCACTAGTATTTGCTGTTTAACATAGATATCAATACTTCAAGTTTACTACTTTATTAATACTTTCGGCTTATATTTGCTAATAAATGATGAATGATTAAACTTCGAATCGAAAATGTCAGTCTTTAACATAGATTTTAGTTTGCTTTTTTCTTCATAATTTATAACTTCAAAATACTAAGGCACATTATGTAGCTTTAATTTTAAGATATTCCTTTACTTTCGTACTATTGCAGTTACACCAGACTACTAAAACAAAACACACTATGCATAAGAAAAGTTAGGCATTTCCTATTTTTAGATTCTCCACCCTAGTACCGTCGACTATTATCGTCGCTATTTTACATAAATTTTAAAGTTGAACTTTGTAAAACCGAATTTCGTTTACCGTATTTATATTTATTTTTTTATGAATGATGATATGGTATCCGTATTATGGATTAAATCGCCAATTTCCTACAGGAGGTTTTGAATAGGTGTACTAACGATGACGTTGGCAACGCTCTGGATATCTGGAGGGTTCGACTGCCGTATATATTATGGAGCTTTGGAAATACCCTAAATCCTGCGAATATTGTAGACAATATTACCAAGCGCGTTTCCGTTTGTGCTGGTATGGACTTCTCAGCCAAATTTTTGAGTTATGCCTATATGAAGTGAAGACAGTTTATGATCTCGTATGCTATTCCCAGAAATGCAGCGGGAACGGTCTATATTGCCCCCCACACTTGGCTAGAGACACATTGACATGGCGTGTTGAGCAATTAACCACTTCCTTTTTCGGAATTATTAGTGTAATTGCATAATAATTGACCGCGTTACATGCACAGTAGTACGAAAGAGCCAAATGTTTTTTTTAATAAATAAAGAAAACCTACTGGCCATATTTTTTACATTGTTTTAGAAGTAATGTTATATTAGCATAACGCTGTTGATTTTCTAAGAAAATAAAAAATCAATTCATACATTCTATAATCTTATCCTCAAGCATATCTGAAAGAAATCAATCAATTTTGTCACGTTTTTGTTTCCCTTATTTACTTATTGAATCAATAAGAAAACATCAAAATCCTGCTCCTGGACATTTCTTACATTTCAAATCATTTGCGGCGTTGGCAATCTTCCCAAAAACTTATGTTAAGCCCTTAAACTTCGAGTCAAGTCTGAAGAAGTTTCATTTATTTCAATGCTACTAGTTTATCCGAAATTGCTTTGCCTAAGACAGCATGAAGTCGAAAGTAATGTAAGGAACCTTTAAAACTCTGTGTTTGATGAAAAAATCGTTAATGCTTATAAACGTATAACATTTTGGGTAAAATCTCAAGGCTAATATAATAACAAGTGACGCGCAAAGTGACATTTTATAGCTACAAGTCCGTGAGAGTACGCGTGCCGACATAATTGCATTTCTAGGCGAATGTGACATCGTTCCGCGTCTTTATAGACCTATTACTGTTGTTATCTGGCATTGATATTGCATCTAATTTATTCATGATGCCATGTACATTTAAATAAACACATGCCAACGCTGCATTGACCCTTATGCGTATGCCGTTCTGTGAAACTTTTCTCTCGCAAGTTATTCCATTAGCATATTATAAGACGTTTTCTTCGCCAGCCAAGAATGCTTTGATGACAAGGCATGGGGTTTAATTATAAATGAGCATTTTTGATCACATGACCCTGAATCACTTGTGCTCACACACGCAACCCAAGCAAGCTACGTGGTGAGCTGAAGTTAAATTGTGGGATAGTAAATGAAGTTTGAATATTTTAGTAACACAGCTAGAGATAGTAGGTTATGCTAATTTTGGGACAAGTCATGCTGAATCTCGGCTCTAACGATGCCCAGTCAGAATCAGATGTAGGTACCGTCACACCTCACACCACACTCTAACGCGTCCTGAGACTCCTGAGTCCTGACATACATTACGTCTACGAACAAAGTGTTCGTAGCATTACGTCCAACTTTAGATTTATTGCCTAATTGTCTTAAGACAGAATTCCCTCGAGATGCTCTGGAACGTTTACAAATCATTAAAAATGCTCATGCAGATGCTACAGGTGCACTGTTCGGAATTACTCTGATAGAAATTCTTTTATCTAAATTCCAATGAAGGAACGCAAGAAGATAGTTTAGCAATGCACTTAAAATTCCTGCAACTCTGAATTAGACTGCTCATCTAAAAAACGATGATGACGTGCAATAAGACATTATTAGTACGGAAGCTACTCGACGAATGCTCTAATATCGTTTAATTTTACTAACGCTTTTCGTGAATACTGAGTGATATCATGACATCATTTATTGTACTCGTTCATTATACGAACTCTATAAAATCTACAACTACAAAAACTTAGCGAGACATGAAATAAATAATATCATTCGTAATTTTTGGCAAGAGCCACAAGTATTCATATTTAATGATGTTGTGTATTATTTGTCATACAAAAACATTTATGTTGATATTATGGTCCCCACTGAGTACACAAGGCAATCTCGTAGATAAAGAAAATAATTATGTCATAATATTTATCTTCAAATCTCATTTGACGACTTATTAAGTAGATATGTTAATATTTTACCAATGCTATTTAAATTACGGATTGAATGGTATCTAAACAGATTAATTTTAGTGTCTGTTGTAGCTTTTAAATAGGTTTGAAGTTTTTTTTGTTATGCGAATGGTTCCCCATGTTAATTTACATTACTCCCCCCAAACTTTAACACAGAATGTTAAGTTGATATGAAACGTTATCGTGCTACATCCTGATTTTTTGTCGCCCAGATTGTGTCGTTTTAAGTCAACATTAAGATCGTTGTTATCTCTTGACTAGGTAGGGAAAATAATGTACTTTATCACAGTAATAGAGCGCTCCCAAAATAACTATAAGAAATTATTAAAAGTATACGACGCAGGAGTCCTGGGTTGGACTCCCAGAAGGGGAGAAAATTATACTATGATAGGGCTTGTTCAAGCCCGCCTGGCTAGCTACCACCATCTTATCTAAGTCTGACGCCATAACAACAATTGAGTTTTTTGTGTTCCGGCAGGTAAGATTGCCAGTTCCTCAAATGGCCGAGGATTCTGGGTGCAGTACGCTTCAGCCTTAACATCAGGTGAAATGAAGGCCAAGCACTGACTCGTTGTGGATACAAAAAAACAACCACCTAATCAAACTAATATATCATGCTACGCAGTATTATTGAATAAGATTAGATAAAAAAAACTATCAACATGTCAATGTAGACATAAACAAATATGCGTCAAAATATTAACTTCATAAGCCAAGTAGGTACCTATTGTAATATTCTAGAAAAGTATTATGCCAACGATACCTATAAGAAATCACAATTTCGGTTTAATCCGACCCTTACTAAGAGGGTACGTGTACGTAAAAAACAATTTTCTTTTATAGAACTCTAAAAAAATCATATTTGAGAAATCTATTACATAGTTTACTTTTTCTATTTCAATTTACCAAACTTTGTTTTTTTTATTTAGTAATATGTTTTTATTATTATGTATACTTTTCTCGTTGAGTTCGTCCAAATTAGAAAAAGTAATTAAATAGTATTCGATAAGAAGAAGAAGAATAGTATTCTATAAGACCTATTCAATTTTCATTGGTTTACGTTAACTTAAGTTAGTTTGGTTAAGTATATTTTTTGCGTTCATCATCATCTGACAACTCATGTTGAGTTATAAAGCAATAACACACAGTGATTGTTGTGGTAATTACCTACCTTGTGGTAATCAAGAGCAATTGAATCTTTAAATAAACAAATATCTCTTCGCAAGTCA
Source organism: Agriphila straminella (assembly GCA_950108535.1). Classification (NCBI taxonomy): domain Eukaryota; kingdom Metazoa; phylum Arthropoda; class Insecta; order Lepidoptera; family Crambidae; genus Agriphila; species Agriphila straminella. The sequence goes on along the minus strand of OX467309.1, from coordinate 13,093,099 downwards.
CAATGGAGTACCTAATAATTAATCTGTTAGACATAACAAACTATTTTGAGGTGAATTTTTACGAACTAAAGTTTATCCAGAATACTTACCTAAAAATGATAACAATCACAAAAGAAACTTATAATGAAATTCCAAAGAACGTAGATAAAACCAAATCGTAAATAAAATGAAAACAATGTATAAAATATTTTATGAATAAGTATAAAAACCTACATTAATGTTGAGAAAGAACTCATGAATAACAAAAAGTATTTTCTCATAGATTTACATCGTGCGAAAACATTTTTATAATACCGAAAAAATAATGTACCAGCGTCGAGGGTAAGTAGATTTTCACACCTAAATATGTCTAAATATTTTATTAAGCGAAGAAAGAATTTTTTGCCCGCTTTGCCTGCTGGGCAAATGTGGGAAAGACACCTTATCTACATTTGCTTACGTCATTACCATTTTGCCGCAAGAAAGAAGAGAATGTTGTAAACGATTTTATGGTACATACCAGTTTAGTAGGGTACATGACGTAAAATAAGTTTATTGATATAACTTAAGGAAGTTCATAATGAAAGACTTTTTTAAAAACATTCACTTCAAAAGTGAGTACAATTATTTAACCCAATTTTAAGTGTATTTTTTTAACTTGAATCTAACTATTTGGCTAACGTGTTGAGAAAATTCTATAAAAAAAAACTGGAATGCCATTTTGGTTTCAATGAATATGAATTTCATAGATTAATAAAAAGGAAAAAGTCAAAAGTATCTTTCACAAGAACATACTGTAAAACATGTAGCTACATTAAATTCGATGACAAGTACACTACAGCAGTAAAGTGTCATGTTCCTGTGAGGAAGTGACGGTTGTACTAAATTAGTTTTTACTGGTATCATCTGTCTCCGAAGTTTACCCGGTATTAACTGATTCCTACTGCACTCTCAAAAATGGCAACGTCTACGACGTAGACAACGTAGAATCTTATTTTTATGCACAACGGGATAGTGCTTGGCCTTCACCTCACCTGATGTTAAGTGACGATAAGGCCGAAGGTGGAAGCGCACTACACCCGGAGTCGTCATCACTGAGGAACTGGATATCTTACCTCTAACTGCCGGAACACAACAATTTTTAAACTGTTGTTATGGCGTCAAACTTAGATAAGATGGTGGTAGCTATCCAGGCGGATTTGAAATAAGCCCTACCATACCACCAACCGAAATTCTACGTTATCATAGGGTATTTAGGGTCATAATCTCTATAATCATAGTGCTTAATACCTAGTAAAGGAATTTTTTAATTCTTATTTTTAATATTTTCATAATATTCTCCAGTACTTACTTAATTTATTAATTTAATTATTATATACGAAGATAATTATTATATTAGAAGAATTCGACTCATCCGTAGCACCTCAGACGGGACTCGAATCCGCACCCTTGGATTCCGGCCCAATGCACTGACCAATACTACCGAGTCGCTAGTGGGAGCAACGAAATTTTCTAATACTTTTTACGTTTTTCGCTGTAAGCCAGCGTTATTTCATCAATGTGAAATTCATAATAGCATTGGGAATGCCTAAAATCTAAAAATTCAATTATTATAATACGAAATGATAATGGTAAAATAAGCAATAGATGGGAACATCTTATAAGTAATTCAATAAACCAATATTGATTATTTCCTTTCCAACTATAACATTATAATAAACAACTAGGTAGGTAATCCTAAATTACTATGTTTAGATTAGCTTGAACAACAATGACCTATGTAAGCCTCGACCCATCAAAAATGAATGTGAGTGAACGACATGACCTCGTACCTATAACGTGAAGACGCAGTTATAGCACTCGTTAGTTTTTAATATACAAATTGATGGTCATTCGAAGAAACTTTCTGTTAAAAATTTGTAATATTTGTTGTAGAGCAAGCCAGCAGACAGTAAAAAAAAAATAAGTAACTAGGTACCTACAATAAAATTTCCGCGTATATGTGATCGCACTAATTCTAAACTATAAAACCAAACAAAACCCTACGTTGTCATGCATTTAGGTTGCATTTACCCAAAAATCTTTGGATTAAATTGATTGATAAACAAACAAACGGACTTTCGCATTTATAATATTATAAGTAAGGATAGTAAGGATTTTGATGATTATTTTTCAATTAAATTTTACTCTGAAAAGAATCGTCAAGAAATTCTAACCTAACAGCATCTTAACCCATAAATAAACTACTAAAAACTTAACGGGAAGATAATACGTTTGAACATGCAGCTCATCTGCCTACGCTTGCATTGCATACTATCGAAGCACTAAATGTCCTCTCCTGTTCTCTCTTATTATCTTTATTTAAATAAAAAATATAATATCCAAAGAAATAAATCGGGAATTTATTAGTGTCTAGAGACTTCAAGCATTTATCATTTTGACGTTAGTAAAAACTATGCGTTGAATTTTGATGTCGCGTCAGGATGTGGAAAAAATTGAACAGCAGCCAACTATGTCTTCCACTAAAATTATAAAGATAAGTGCAATGACTTCAAATCAAAATACAAGAAAATTAAATTTTAATGGATAGCTATTTGTACAACGTCATCGGTTTACGTTACAATACAAAATATGAAAAATATTAAAGTTTTGACTTGCGATATTGTACATAAACCGTTTAAAATCTCTTTAACAATATTAAGAGATCATAAATATTTCGCATTGAAACAGCTTTTGATTGACGATTTTTGCATTGAGAGCGATCATTGAACTCCAAACAGCTGTTTCGCTACTCGTATTTAAAGATGAACTGTTTCATAATGTTGCATTTACTTTTAACCCTAAAAGTGGTTTTTACTTTACCTACCTACTTTCGCATACGTAATTTTATTTGTGCATAAGTTTATTTGTGTAAATACAAAGCTATAGTGAATGTAATTTTTCAGTAGGTATATTAACTAATAATCAGCTAAATCGAACAACCGCAAATTCAAACATTAAACATTATAACGACATAGTGTTTTTAACAAAAACTTAATTTATAAGTTACAAAACTAACTTTTACTAAAATGATTATTCACTCTCACTATAGTCTATACTACCTACATGAAGGGCTTACAAAATGTATTATTATTTAGAAGTAAGTAGGTACATATCAATGTAAGAGATTATAGAGGTCGAGTGACTCCTTGACTCCTCAATGTATTGTACCTCAACACCAAGAACGACCACAACATCTATCCAATCGAAAATGTATTTTGTGCCAATGGCATAAAGTGATGTCTTGTACGTATTTTTGTCGTACAGACTGAATATTTTTCCCTGTAATCGGATTACGAGTACTTCGAACTTTTCCCACATTCAGACAGTCGTGTTTTTTAACCGTCTTTAAAGAGAGACAGTTCACGGATCGACCGAAATATTTATTATTCGCATGTCGATTATAGATTTCTATGATTCTACCACTGACTGAAGCTGTTTTCGAAGGTTACTGTGACTATTTATTTGAGCCAAAGGGTATTATTTAAATTACGTTTATTAGGTTATTATTTAAATAGAAACATTATAGAACTTAGAAAATATTTGTGTGAATTTGTCTTTGACTTTGTTTATTTGTCTTTGTGAATTTGTGTGAATTTGTCTTTGACATTTCGGATAAGCCTACTTGGATTTATGATCTATTTCTTCAATAATACAATGCCATTTAATTATGCTTACATGTTAATTTTGAAACGAATATCATAACTAAAATTTAATCCAGTTAAATGAAGTGTCCTAACATTTTCTTGTTTCAAATTTAGTTTCCAACTCAAGTTATCATGCCAGATTCGACACCAATATCTCTGAAAACACGCCAAACATTTTTGCAATGTCGAATTTGTTGAGCCAAAATTTTAATTTAACAGACAAGAAAATGGCGACGTTACTCACATAAGCCATAAAGTACACAGCAAAATGCCAGTAACATATACTACACAAACTATTCGCAAGTCGACGAGTGGCTGCGCGCAGCATTTTGTTACACATAATCGGATTAGGGGTGAATGTCGTCTGTCGAGCTCGCCTTGCCTTGCGAGCCTCGCATAAAATAAACTCGACCCTTTGCCGGGGATTTAAATGCATGTACACCGATGAAGTCTTTCCAACTAAAAGTCTCTATCAGGTGCATGTGTATCGACTTATTCAAACCGAATTTTTAACCATTTCAAAAATTTATGTATAACAAGTTTGTTCCAAATATCAACAATGTTTCCCCAGTTTTTCCGTTTTATACTTGCCCATACGTCGTGATTATTCATAGAAAATGCAGTCGGAAGAGATGCATTGAAGCCAAACTCAGATTTCCATTACACGGATCAGTTGGCTCGCGCTCAGGTTCGCTACCTAAAGCCCTTACTCGACCTCCGATGATTACTTCTGTAAATCCTTCTTCCAAATATCTCTGAAGAATATTATTCTTACACAAAATTTAATTCATAAAAAATACATTAAAAAGAGCAGGCAACATTTAAAAAATATTGCAAGAGATGAAAAATTATGTGCGATAAATAGTAAAATACACCACAATATGTACATAAACAACAACAATAGAGATAAATAACGTGCTCTTAACGAAATCATGCATAGCGTGACTTTGACCGTTAGGTTTAATCTAGTCTAGTATAAGCGTCTATGATCGCAAGCGACTATTCTACGGCATGAGATGTCCGGTGGTTCCCGGGAAAGACGTATTTATGCGTGTGTCCCGCACAGATCTGATCGAGTCAGCTGTGTTACAGGGCGAGCGGTACAATCGACAAAATATTTCTCTCCGGAATCACGACGGCAAGACTGTGTATAAATGGAGTGCCTCACTTACCAAACATCGGATGATGGCAACTAAGGTGCTCCACCACAATTACCGCTTGCGTAACCCTGGGAAAAATATTTTCTCCGTGAATCTAACGTGTAAGTAATCTTATAACAGTGTTTGGTCTTAAAGTTAAGGTATCATTATGTCAACAGAACTTCGTGATCAATTGCATGGGGTGTCAACTTATAAGCTAACATGCTGAATATTTACTTTACTATTCAGTGACAATAAGGAGTATCGTACTATATGGGTTGGTTCTCAGTGTCAGAATTTACTTAAAGGAAAACTGAATTAAAGCTACTTAAATGTAAAAATTTAAAATAAATTAAAATCTAGTAACCGCTATTCGGTGCTATACATAAAGTCTATGGAACTAAAACACAATGAATACGTAGTTATACAATTTCTAATACACAATTGCAGCAATTGATAACTAATACTTGATTGGTCGTAATATACGGTTAACTGCGAGTGAAGGTAAAGAAGTATAAATTAGTTAACAGGTTGTTCTACGTTCATTGTTTCATTAAAAACCAACGACTACATTACAAATAGAAATACGGAAGTGGAATGAATAATTATACTATTGCTTTATTACCATTTATTACGAGCTATTAAAAACGTGAACGATTGTACCTGTAAAAGATGTATTAGTTATTACGATATCAAAATAACAATGTTAAAGATAAGATTTACATGTCTTAAAGTATTATTTATTAGTGCAACAATCTTTGATTCGATCAATCATTTGCAGATTAATATATCGATTGGAATACCAGATTTAGGCAATTGTGTGAAAATGAAACAAAGCGCTTTGAATTATGAGAAATAACTACAGCAGAACATTTATTTAGCGAGATTTAAGGGATTTTGGAAAATTGGTGAAATATAATTATTTAGAATGATACCTAATTCTCCGCCCTCTTTACACAGCACGTATGGATAAGTTCAGAAGACATTGGTATCTGAAAATTTCAAGATAATAATTTCATCAAGTCATAATATAGATCCATGAAAAAAAAATCACATCTTAATAGACGTCGCGGGACCGTTAGGTATCGTTATACATGTGACGAGCTTATATGTAAATCTATTACTTGCATCCATTAATATCCATTACTATGTGTATTTGTGTGGGAGGTTTTTTTATTAAGAGTTAGCTTTTTGTATCAGGAGTTTTTTTAAATTTATAATTTAAGTTTTATTTGAAGCTTTTTAAAGGTTTGGTACTTATACTATTAAAAATTCACGTAACACGGTACCAAATTTCGAATCGGTAGGATATATGGAAGCTAGTCAGATCCCCTCATCAACTATTAAATAGCTGATGATCTTCAAACGGCTGATCAGGTCATGATTACCTTACCATATACTTTCAATATCATTAAAGTAACACGGTACCAAATGTTGAATCGATCGGACATAAGGAAGTTAGTCAGATCCCCTCATCAACTAACTAGAATCCCCTCATCAACTAGAATACTCGGGATAAAATTATCTATGACACAAAAAAACTAAACGAAAATTGGTTCATCCGTTTAGGAGCTACGATACCACAGACAGATAACTTAGAACACCCCTCTCTTTTTGCGTCGGGGGTTAAAAAGCATAGAAAAGTATTAATAAAAACACAATCATTTATCATAATGTACAGTCCTGCTGCAGTACTAAACATTTTTTTTTTCGTTCTGTAGAGTTCACTCATTCTAACTCTAATATAAGAAGAAATCAGTTTTTTATGAATACTAATTTCAGTTCAACAAAACCTTTAGTTTTTTAACCCTAATGAAATTACTCGGCAGTAAACAAAAAGTAATATATGCAAAAACCAATCCAATAAAATTTTATGACGACAACTTTTACTTTATATGGTGGAGTTGCTAGACTGTTCGGCTTTATTTGCAGTCCTATATAAATATTGTAAATTTATTTACGTGGAAACGTCACAAAACTAATACACTTAATATAAAACAATTTTATTAACGTTTTATTTCATCGCCTAACAATTGTATTACATCTTTCTGTTAGACACAGTGACTTTTCAATCCATTTAGACTATACCTGTTATATTACCGCAAATTTTTTTTTTGAAAATCTGACTTGAGACCTATTAGCGATCACTAACTGAATTACTTACATGATAAAACTGAAAAAAACAGGCAGTAGCAGTAAAATGATCCTTATCAAAATATTTTGCAACTTTGATTCATTACAAACACAATTTCAAGACTCTCTTATGATCTCATATATTTTTTTCAATTTTTATGATACAACTAGCTTCGGCACGCTACTTCGTCCGCGTGGGCATTTGGAAAATCCAGGCTATAAACTATCTAAGTTGCAAATTTCATCTAAATCTGTTCATGCAGCCGATTTGCGTGTTTGAATTTTTGTTACTCAAATATCCAAGCATTCACATTTATAATATTAGTAGGAAGTAGTACGATCATTTCTTGTGTAATAATAATATAAGTACTTTTGATTGTTTTGTATTTTTGTCAGTTCTGTTCGGCATAATCTATTTAATAGAATATACTTATATTATCTAATAAAGAGATAAATGTTATTTATCATGTTAACACAATTTTACTACAATCTGTCAATAAGATAAATTTTATCTTTCTAATAGATTGATGACAGTGAGTACAGAAAAGACCTTTTTCTCCGCAAAATTACTTTGAATCTATTTGATTTTCACTACCTTTACACTTAATTCTAATTCTGATTCATAACTCTTTAACAAAATATTGAAAATAATATATTATTTGAAAGTATTGATGAGAAAAACGTAGTTTTGACCAGACATAGTAAAAGTAACAAAAGACAATGTCAAAGTTAATCGTCTCAAAAATAATTTTAATTGTCTTGATAATAATTATTATCAGGATAATGGCTGAAAATCGGTGTTTTTTTGCTTTCAGCTAAAACTATTGCAAAATCTATGTGTTTACAATACATTAGAATCTCTATCACATCATTAATAAAGCTATTCAAACAAATAGTCGCAGTGCTTATAGAATACGGTATCTGTATTGGCCTACTAACATTGTCACCTTGAACGATCCGTCAAGATCTATTAAAACATAAGGGCAACATAGTTTCTTGTGAAAATTTTTCTTATAGAGATGAATTTCTGCAATATCGAGACAAATGAATTTTATCAGCAAGTATTGATGCACCCAAATACATTATAATTATATTATTTTATATTATTGCTCCACTTTTCGAATCTAGCAGGTAAACGTGTGTCAGTTGTGTGTGAGATTTAACAGAAATTAATTTTCAACTAGAATATCTTTAAAAAATCGATCTAAACAAAATATGCATTACTAACCTCACCAAAACACATGCAAAAAAAAAATTAAGAAATATTAAATATTAATCTTGTGGTGATTATTGAAATGTGCGATATAAAATGGCTTTAATATATTTATTATGTTAAATAAATTGATGAAACATCCTGCAAAGAAGGCAAATTTTATTTCTGCCGCAGCTCTCGTAAAATGAAATGATTCGCACGAAGTAAATAACTGACTGATGGCTATTTTAAAATATTCCATCATCTGACGGATTGATATGTTTTAAATTCTCTCACTTCAATATTTTAATAGAGCTATTTATAAGTACGGATAATCTTCCGACCCGTTTTTTTTTTTCATTTTATACTGGAATATTTAAGTTTCACTGCATTTCTCTACAAACTGTATTTATTGTAACCCTTTTTATTTATATTTGCTTCTTATTTATTTGACTTATCTTTCATTATTAACGATTCAAGGAGTCAAACTGTTGGTAATATATCGTTTTATTGGTTTGTTACAAAACCTGCGTCTCATTTGCGTTCGATAAATAATATCAAAATATTTTTATTGAATAAAAGCATTTTAACAACATTAAATTTGATGTAAACACTCGTCAATGGCCGAAAAACCTGACCTGAAAAGGGGCCCTAATGTTAGAAAACTTAGTCACTCTTTCAACTTAAACCTATGCAAACTTTGCAAACCCATTTCAACCAGGAGTGCAGTTGCAGCAAAATCGGCGTGTCCACAAAAGTTCAGAAGTAAGTACTAGAAATTGGGAATAAAACGCCGAAGTTCGTACGTTAGCATGAAGATTACGTACGGTCTGTTTCTACCGCACCGTGCGCCATTTCTAAAGCAAGATCGACCAAATACGCCCAGTACTTATTGCACAAAATCCTGTTTTCCGGGATTTTTACACTTATCGAATTCAAAAAGGTTTTTTCTCATTTCTATTTCTATTTGAAGTGACAGTAAATTGTATACATTTTTTATACAAAATACATGTAGAGCTAAGAAAATTATGTTTTACGTTGTTTTATAATCGCTTTTACTTATAATGAAATTAAAAGATTAGACAAAAATATTTTTAAGTTAATTATAGCTAGTTTAATTTTTCAAGAAATAAAAAAAATTGCAAATAAGTTTTAACATTATTATGTTTTTTCTATTTTCCCTAAAACTTGACATAACATGATGCATTATTCTTTGACTGACCGTTAGATACCTTTAAGTTTTCAATCAAACCATTGTGCAATAAAATCCCATCCGTCAATCATTAGTGAGTATCGAAACTCTATAGTTGAGCAAATAAATTGGCAAACAGAAAAGCGCATTGTCAGGCAAACAGAGTGCAGAGGAGTGGACGGGCGCGTCCGGAGGTCGCCCTCTCATTGAGCGGTGGCCAATTTAGTTAATGGCCTAAAATGCAGATGATTACTGGCCTATTCATTGGAAACTGACCGGTAGTTTCTGCGCCTGCGATTTGTATTATGCGAAGGAAAATCGTTAAATAGGTGGTTTTCTTCGCGTCATTGTTTCATCGTGTTTGTTTTATGCACATTCGTATACCTAACTAGTGTAGTAGAAATCCTTGCAACTTCTGAGATTGTATGTCTAAGTAATAAATATTTAAAAAAAAATTGTTGGACTTGGACCCAATAAATAAAAAAATAGTTTAATTTAATAAAACCAAGAAAAACTAAAAGGAAACTCTTTTGATTTTAAACCTTAACTGAACTGAAAAAACGTACTTCTCCGAAAGTTGTTTTACAAATAGAAAACTTATAGGTTTTTTATGATCCTTTTAAATGTCCTTTTTAAGTATTTAAGTACTATTAATTTAACTTTTCTTAGTAGAATCTGGTTAGGTTTTTTGATAAGCTTATCAAGTATAAAAATCAATTTTTCAATGATTATAATATTAATAATTATGTTATCACACAAATATGAACTAAGTAATTTTGCCTCATTCACAATCCGCCTCATCTCAAGTGCAAACCGCATATAACCTGTAATCCAGCGACTTCCATGAAGCTGATATAATGCGTACAATAGCAGACTATTTGCAGTAAAGTTACGGCACTTGTATGTTAAATTAAGTTAACGTTAAACACGCGCTGCCGCCGTTGAAATATGTGTTTTACCTACGGCCAATATATTGTTACTATTAACGGTTACTACCGCTTGTTTTCAACAATCCAGTTTGTTCGTGATTGCTACTGATTATATATCCATAGTTAATGGATGCTTCTTCGCACACAATATTATGATGTCAGTTCCACTTCCAACGCTCTTTAGGTCGAGACAAGATTGTTAAAACTGGGTTTCGAGAATAATGTGGAATTGTGGATATGTCGTAGTAAGCTAGTTAGCGTCGTGATATCGTCGTCTCAGTGCTTGTTTGGCCGACAGACCATTTGGGTAATTTTATAGGAGCAATGTTTTTTGTTTTTCTATGTTAAGACTTAAACAAAGCAGTAATATTACGATAGTTTAAAAAAAAGGTACATCCAGACTTCTAATAATCTATAACAGAATAAAAAAAACCCATCTGAATAACCGGTTTCAAAATGGATATTGGACAAAGAAACGAAAATCGAATTACGTTAATGGATATAGACTACATCCCTTAGGATGTTAGCCAAACAGCAACCAAAAGTATTTTTGTATTGTGTGCTTGTTTGCCCTATATCCAAAAAATGGCGGAACAGCAACGTGTGACGTCATGAGCGAGCAGGTCTGTGATTGGTTCATTTGAGCATATACGGCAAACAAGCACGCGCTGAGAATATCGGTATTGGATGTCGGTTAATTTTTGGTGGTAAGCCATATAAGCACGAAGAGTAAAGTTCTGACAGTGGACTTTGGTTTTTTATATCGTCTTTTGTTCGTGTATTTGTATAATTACGTAAGTCATTCTTGATTTAGACTGTGTAGAATTTGATTCTTTAGCATACTACATTCAAAGGTCATTTTCGCCTAAATTGGTCTGTTGGGCAAACAAGCACTGAGGTGACGATATTATAATTATATCCTATCCTAGGGATATAGCTAATTGTACCATAAGATAGTTATTTGAAAGCGGTTCATAACTATTTTACTAGACGAATCTTTATGCTTAAAAGGATTGCCCTGGGGCATGTTCTATCTAATCATAATTCTTAAAAACTTTTACCGTTCTAAGCTGCTAGGGGGCGCTATAATCGAATCTTGTCAAATCTTTCGTTACATTTGACCCACTTCCCGGTTTTAAAATGCATACTATGTAAATCTGATGACAATGCAATATGATTATGACAAAGAGCTGATCTGATGATGGAGCCGAAATGGAAAGTGGCCATGGGAACTCCGTAATAAAACCATTTATCCCCAATGATTTTGGACTCGTTTGATTCGTCATGACAAATGGGAAACTTTGATGGGAGACGGTGTCCAGGGTCTGATGATGGAGCCGGAAGAAGGCCATACGAACTCTGTAATAAAACCATACAACCCCATCGAGTTTGTGCCAGGTCTTGACAAGTACTCTGATGGGAGACGTTGTCTAAGGTCTGATGATGGAGGTTCTGCTTCGGAGTCATATTCTAATTTGGCTTTGAATTTGGATTCTACTTTGGCTTCGAATTTGTCTATGGCTTTGAATTCTAATTCGGCTTTGTATTAGGCTTTCGATTCAGATTTCGGATTCAGCTTCGGCTATTATACAGATTTCGTTATAAATTCGGCTTCGGCTTCAGATTTGGGTTTGGCTTCAAATTCGGCTACAGATTTGGCATCGGATTTGGATTCGGCTTCGGCTACAGATTAAGTTTCGGCTTCGGCTTTAGATTCGGATTCAGCTTCAGCTTCGAATTCGGCTTCGGTTTCAGATTTGGCTTCGGATTTCACTTCGTCTTCGTCTGCATCTTCATTTTCAATTCTTCATCTAGGTATATGAGTTAAATCGCTAGGTCACAATGAGTTTCTAAACGAACTATTGCCATAAAAATAAATACAGTCTTATTTATTCTTATGCTATTGCCTAGCCTAGCTTTTAGCACCGATAGAATCGAGTAATTACAAAAGGATGATTCTAAATAATATACTAGAAAAAATACGACTCGCACCAGATCAATACTCAGACGGGAATCGAACCCGCGACCTTTGGATATCCGGTCCAATGCTCTGACCGCTGAGCTACCGAGTCACTAGTGACATCGTCGAATTTCTTCTAGTATATCCTACTCTTACGCTGCAAGCCAGCGTTATTTCACCAATGTGAGGAATTACCTCGACAATCGCGGGTTCGATTCCCGTCTGAGTATTGATCTGGTGCGAGTCGTATTTTTTCTAGTATATTATTTAGAATTGTATAAAAATAGCATTGTGAATGCAAAAATTTCAAATTTTAAAAAGGATGATTTCTAAATTCCAAACACTTTTCCTCACGCTCGCAGCAAAATGCGATTAAGTTACCGATTTTGATCCAAGTTTTTACGCACTAAACGTGCCCTTTTCGTGCTGGAGAGGTAAAGCTTTTAAGAATTACGATTTAAAAATGCTCCAAGGTGAGATCTATGCAAAGTAATAAAAGAAAAGTGAAAAACGTTGATATAAAAATCAGTTGATAATTGCTATAGTCATAGTCAAGGCATTTTTTTTTTATTAACTTCTTACGATAGTTTGCTATAACTGAAACATAGTGTTTTGCTAACTATTATCCTTCACAACAAATAAATATTTTATGCGTCTTGTTTATTTTTGTACTGACTTCAGCATTCCTAATGATATTCAGTACTTATTAAGCAAAACGTAAATAACAGCACTGTTTAAATGCACTAACGATTTGTTGTTAATTTCTGTTTATGACATAATTTTATTAGCCCTGGTGTGCAATAAAATTCAATGTACCATTAAGAGTGTGGTACCAATGATTTACGTCCAAGTTTCGCCGTACCGAGATTTACTGTGTCGCACAAACTATTTTTGAAACTGTTCAACTCTCTTCGCACTTTAATTATAGCAGCACAATATAACAAAATATTATTTCAGTTTTGAAGCCGCCTCGATATATACCGAGAGATTTTATTTGTGAGATTAGCTACGAATTAGTTAATTTTGAAGTCGTTATCTGTAAACAACTGATTTCAGAAAGTTACTTATCAGTAAATTTGCTTGTTTCAGTAAAATGTCGTCTCTAAATAGTTCCCGAAACAAAGTAAATTAGTAATTCTATAACATTTCGCCTTTGACACGAGCTCACAAACAATCCTTTAAAAGATGGATGTTGTAATCTGTTTTTTTTTAACTATAAGTCACTCATGAGCATCACGCTCCTTGAAAATCTACGAGGATTGGCAGACTAGAATGTCAATATCAGTACAGTACACATTGAATGGAGTTCCTTTTGTTATTTATTTCTGAATGCGTCCGCATGCAAGTGCCAACAGAGCAAACAGATCTAAAAAAAATAAAAACAATGAAGTCGTTATTCAAAGCTATTTCCAGCAAATTCAATATGGGTAATAACTCGTTTGAAAGCGGTAATTGTTATGAGCGGTTGCTGTTCGCCATCTCAATCACACGAAAATAGATTTTAAACTAACTTACTTTAAATCCGTAAATGGCGCGTGCATTAGTTTGCGTTGTGCATCAGTGGTAAGAGATGTATTATTGCTGTCTCGAAATTTGAAACTAAACATACGATATTCATTTGCACGTAAGGTACCTACGTAAGTGTAATGATATGTGAGGTAAGCAGGAGAACAAATAATTTAAAGTAGATACGTACAACTTCTTCAGGGGCATGATTCGGATGTGCGCTATTAATAAAAACACGGTGTCCCAATAATAGTACCTTTTTTCAAATATTGTATAATACTTAAACAATAATTTTCTCCTGATTTATTTAATATATTTACTATCAATTTCTATACAAGGTATGAAATTTCATTCATCTGAATTTCACTGCAGCATATCTAAACCTTGCTAAAGTGCTTGCATACCTCTAAAAAATATTAGTAATAAAATAATCGATATTTATTGAGGTTCTTCCCTTTTTATTTTATTTTTCAGTAACCATTATGTACCTTGCTTTGCTTTGCCACAATATTTTTCATAAAATTGAAAACAAAATTATTGTTTAAGAAAAATGAAAATAGAAACAGTGCAACGAAGAACCAACTCTTTTGGAGATTTTTTCTAGACATTTTGTGTCAAGGTCAAATTCTTAGATTTCAAACAGCATAATAGTTTCTAATACACTATCTGAATAAAAGTGCGCAGGCTATCGCAGGGCAAGGGAGCATTGCGCAAGAGCAGAGCAAAGGTCGACTGCAATCGCATGTTGAAATTATCTAGACGAGTACTATATCTCATAATCATTACTTACCTAACTAACGCAATCCATTCAGAAAAAGAAAAAAAAACCGATTATATACAAAAGTTTATTTTCATTAAATCACTTTAATTTATTTCCTTTAGGTAAGCATTATTTTTTTAGCATTATTTTATTATCAAGTCGATTTTTTCTATTAAATTAATCATCTTAATATAAAAATAGCATTGAGGATATTTAATTGAATCAGGCGTTACTTGGCGGAAGTCCCAAAGCATTTTGAAAAAACTTTTTCAAATAACATAAATTACACTATGTTCCTTCGATCAAGAATATCCTCGATCTCAGAGCCAGAGTCTCAAAAACGGCACCTCGAAATAACTCCCCACTTTCAAACTGGGAGCTTATTTTGTACAAAGTAATCTCTTCTCTGTGTCTTACTATTTAATGTTGAATTTGGAAAGAATAGGAAAGAATAGTAATTTGTACCACAGTATTAATATACTGTGGTATAATATAGTGACCATAGCTTCGATCAAGAATATCCTAGATAACGCATTAGCGTTATCTAGGATATTCTTGATCGAAGCTATGGTCACTAAGTAGCGCACGCGCATATCACACCTACCGCTCTGAGATTTCCTTTACGACCTACGGCCAATATCATTGTCTACGGCTGAGTAACAGATATCACACATTTCTTTATCTAGAGTCTTTAAGAAAAACTTTGTTACAAAACGTCATTCATTCTTAAGTCTAGCTTGGATTCTTGTTACAAATATGAATAATGGGAAGAATGAAAAACTGTTTATGAATAAAAAATAAACAGAAACAGAAATATTTATTCTGCACGATTTTGCTCTGTTTTCCTTACTTTATTTAGTTAGTACTAGGTACTGTCTTTGAAAAATTGTTTAAAAAACAAAAAACCGACTTCAAAAAACCTGCCTCTAAAAAAAGGAAGAAATAATATACAAATCATTAGATACGCATTATCATTGTTATAATAAAACACGTCAATTGAAGTCGGGTGGGGCTGGAGAACATCTTCCTTTTTTATTCTAAAAGCCCCACCCGACTTCAATTGACGTGTTTTATTATAACAATGATAATGCGTATCTAATGATTTGTATATTATTTCTTCCTTTTTTTAGAGGCAGGTTTTTTGAAGTCGGTTTTTTGTTTTTTAAACAATTTTTTTATTTTTTTATTTTTAGTGTAAGTACCTTCTGCATTAGGTAGTGTAGGTATATTATTTAGGTAGAAAAATCGGCTCAGCCAAACGTGAGATAATCGCGGAGAAACATACATACATACAAACTGAAACTTACCTCCTTTTTTTGAAGTCAGTTAAAAAGACTAGACAACGATATCCCTTCCCCAACAAAAAAAATCATCTAATTCGGTTCATAAATAACAAAGTTGTCAAGTAAGTTGATTTAATATCATAGTATTTTCAGGATTACTTGTAAACTACTGAACCGATTTGAAAAAAAATTAAATGGGACCATCTCGCAAGAAAACTCAATCGAACAAAAAAAAATTTTTTGAAATCGGTCCATAAATGTCGAAGATACGCGCGAACAACGATAAAAAAAAAAAAAAAAAAAAAAAAAAAAAAAAAAAAAAAACATACAATCGAATTGAGAACCTCCTCCTTTTGATGAAGTCGGTTAAAAATATGTAAGTAGGTTACTTTTTAACTAACTTTTTTATTTAAATAAAACACTTTTAAACAGCTGATTTTTTCAGGATAGCTGCTTTAATACAAAAAGTTGTTCGTAATTATGAGCCCTATAATTAGTTTAAAAGTTTAATTTTGTAATATTTCGTTAAGACGGCAAGTACCTACCTATACAAAAGTCTTATAATACATCGAAAAAAAAAATATTGGAGTCAAGTAACCATGTGTTTTTTACAGACAAAATAACAAATTAAGTATAAACCGTTTTGATCTTGAATAACTTAAATGAATAACAAATCAAATCAAAAGTAAGGTTTCAACAGAAACTCTAGTGATTAATACAGTGTCACACAAATCAAACTTTAATAGGTACAGTCGTTGACAGTGATTTGGTATAGGGTATTCCTGACGCAAACTGCCTGGCACAGGATCGTTTGCTCGTAATCCCATGATTTACACTGCCACACTGAATGTATAACGATCTTTGACTAGACATGATAATGAAACAATTAACGCTTATAAACAAAAACGTTATATTTCAAGTTTGTTGCAAATGTTAAAAAAAAGTTAAAAATTGTTACTAACATATTACTAATAATCTATGGATGTAACGTCTGAAATAAATGTTTTATTATTATTATTATTATAAAAAGGCGCTGATCTTTATAATAACTAAAAGCGAGTCATTAATACTCACAAGATCACCATAATTGAGTTTAGTCTAAACTCAATTATGGTGATCTTGTATACGTTAAAGTTATATGTGTTAAAGTCAAACGCCAAAGCTCCGCGAAATATCTCTCTATCTGTCTATAAAAAATTTATATCTATCCAAAATATAATACCTCTATCTAAAAAACTTTTTTTTCTTTTCATATAGGAAAACTCTATACATTTACTGCACTAGGTAAATAGGTAGGTTAGAATAATATTCTGCAACTCGCTAACAACACTGACAACGATATTAGTTATTCGTCACTCAACGAAACATGAAATATTCATCTCAAAATGCTGTTTGCCCTCACGACGTTACATGTTTGAGTACAATAAATGAAATGGAAATAGCCCGCAAATGGCAGAAGTGCATGACCATAACTCTACCAATATTACACTTCCTTGCAAGCAAATAACTGACCAACGAACGGTATTACTTGGACACAAACGAACTCTAAACGGTGAAACACGACTTTTCCACGTCAAAAGTGGTTACGTTACGTCTCGGAAGATCGGTCGCGCATCCTATTTTAACACTTAGGTACCTATAGTAAATACAGTTAGAACGCCTTTCAAAAGTACAGAAATTAAGTTGGGAACCTATAACAATACATATTTAGTGCCAACGCATCTTCAGCTTAAGAAAATTCAAGTACAGTCTTGTGCTCAAGATAGTCCGCCAGTAATTACCTACGATCAATGTCGCGGATAGGTCAGATAATATAGTAACTGACTGGTAAATGATTAATGTACTTAAATAACTTGTATATTAGAATTACTTAGTTTGAAGGTTAACTTTTCTGCCTTGGTCTTAGTTCTTTTATTGCTATTTTGGTAAGTTTTCATAAACTACAAAGAATAAATTATTGCTATACTTACAAACAAAGAAGAACTTTCAGCAATTGATTCACTGGATCAGATGGCCTGGCCTTTACATTATATTTCTCAAAATTCATATTCCTATTCAATTTACCTCTATAATCCCTGAATTGTCTGTGTGTAAGTGGATTTTCTACTGCATGTTTTACGTTTATTTCTCCACAATCGGGTCTTATCGTGACATCGGGATGTGTCTTGGCCTCCATCCAAACACTTTCACTCAAATCATGAAGCTATTGCATAAAACTGTAATACTGAGTACGCTTTTGCTCGTTTTTCGTCAAATATTACTTCGCTAGCTATCAAAATACGGATAGTGAGAACAGTTTTGCTGTTTTCTCGAACTGGGGTTTTATTGAATACTGGCTTGCGTTTTCGTTATCTGTTTGACATTTCAGTCTTCATTATGAGGTAGGTACCTATGCAGAAGAAAAGTATGCAGAAATAAATAAATGCGAAAGTTTGTTTGTTTGTTGTTAGTTATCTCTTTCTTCACGCCTAAGCAGCTGGTCACATTTAGCTGAAATTTGGTACACATAAGTAGTGTATAACCTGGATGCAGATAAAGGCTACTTTTAATCCTGCAGGCAGGCCGCAATTTTGATAGTTTTGTTATCTGATTATTAAAAGTAAGTATAGATAGCAAGTGAATGAGATTTTGTATCTAGGAAAGATTTAGTGATACAGACCGAAAAATAGAGCGCAAAAAACGGATTTCCATTTTCTCAGAAAGTACTTAATATAAAATCGTAGCACGTAGGTACCTAGTCTTTTCGAGATAAAAGAGAGATAGCAGAAAGGATTAAAAACAGAAATTACAATAACGGAGATAGAATAGGAACAATACCCATAATAATTTACTAAATTACAGTCATCATAGGTCTTTTTAGTTTTTACGTCATCAGACAATATTAAGTACGATTTACACTAAATGGCGGGCGTCCGCGGACATTTAAGTAAACATAACAAACATTCTTTTCTCAAGATACATCGAGGCGACATGATGCGATAAGATAACTTCGGTCAACGAACTATAATTACGCAAATTAAAATAGCTTACGTAGATGAACTTACATGTTCATACAAATATTAATTTTTCTGCATAAGGAACAGATTGCTAACTAACCATAATATCAATTTTTTGTCATAGAATAACTTTTTTCATGAATTAAAACCCAGAGATTAAATTTTAGATTTTTTTTATGCCCGATTACTTACTTTTTCTACTTTTTGGTCTTTTTGATATTGTTTTTAACGAAATAGCACGCGGTATCGCGGTAATCGTGATCGTTGACAATAGTTTTCGTCATGATTATTATACAATTTACGATAAAGAAAAAATTTAAATATTTTTTTCTGAAAAAAGTCCTCTTCAGTTTGTTTAAAATGCAAATTAAAATGTAAAGTCTTCCTAATCACCCTGTTTGTAGCAACCGTTCTAAGCATAGTTCACAGTCACACCATGCCATCAACACATGTTTGCCATGCCACTGCTGAACTGATGTTTTTTGTTACTTTTTCTCTAACCGTTTTTGACATTGTGATCCATTACTGAAATGACGAACACATGACAAACAGTTTTTCTACTCAGAGTAGGTAATTATAATAAAAAAAAAGTCAACAACCAACTAAGTCGCCAAAGTTACAACTTTCATGATAATATTGAAATTGACACTGCCTAAGTTTAGTAGGTACCTATTCGAAAAGTATTGGTCTATAACAATAATAAAATATAAAGTAAATACACAACTATAAATTTATACTTATACTGTGGTAAATAGGTGGCAATCTAGCGAGCAGTTAGAATTTTTTTTACTTCGAATGTTTATATAAACAGATTTTATGAATTATAATAAATAGAAAAAAAGGAAGAGATAAAACAATAATAGATACTTAGATCGAAGTTAAATTAATTACCTATTGAAAATAGTCAAATATTTTTTGGTACGTTTCCTATCCCTTAGTGCTCTGGGAAATATCTACTAACGCCCTACCTCTCATGATTACTAATACTGCTTAGATAGTATGTAAACAATTTTTTATCATTGATATTTAGTTATGATCTAATTTTTTTAAGTTTGTAATGCTTCAAATTAAACTTTCCCATGCCATCTAAAGCAGTTAGAAAAATGTTTACTTCGAAAGTTTATACCTACTTATATAAAACAGATTTTATGAATTATAATAAATAGAAAAAACAATAATAGATGGATCGAAGTAAAATTAATTACCAATCGAAAATAGTCTATTCTAAAAATTTACACCTTTTGATTTTGATGTAATGCCATAATGCATTTTATGGTGAAGTGGCGCTGATAGTGAAGTACGAAGAGAACTGTGTCGGGAAAAACAGTATTTTGTAAAAGGTGATGAGTCGTTGACATAAGGCTATTGTAACTTAGATAATAATGGTCACTAAATATGCTTACTTACCACAAAAAAGTTTAAAATAAAAAAGGTTTTTTAAAAACTTCAAAAAAACAGCTCTAAAATGCAAGAAATAAAATATTCAAATCTGCATAATAACCAACTCGAAAGTTTGTACGCATAAGTACTTATCTAATTTTAAACAACGTCTAATGAAGTCGGGTGGGATTTTAAATCCATGATTAAGTGTTTAAGTTTAGTCTCCCCACGGACCCAAGGGGCCTTAATATTATCAAACAAAACTATAAATTCAACACCTGTCCATCAGCCATTTTTTTTGTGGAGCTCGGTGGCGCAGTGGGTTAGCGCCTGGCCCAGCGATTGCGGAAGTTAAGCAACGTTCGCAAGTGTCGGTCATGGGATGGGTGACCAAAAATGTATTATCTCGAGCTCCTCCGTGCTTCTGAAGGCACGTTAAGGCGTTGGTCCCGGCTGCATTTGCAGTTGTTAACACCCACCAATCCGCATTGGGCCCGCGTGGTGGGTTATGGCCCATCCTCCTTACCACACATAAGGAAGGCCTGTGCCCCAGCAGTGGGGACATCAAAAATGGCTGATGGACAATTATTCAACACCTAAATTGCTGCAACATTATCCTTGTCATTTTTATACTTGTATTAAACGACTGCTGCGGACTCGTCGGGTAAAAGGAGTCGGCTGGTATGCTGGTATCCACATTGATCATAATAATCGCCTAATTAAACGTTACGTGACATAAGTACCTACTACATATTGGGACACATTACTACCATGTCACATCGCAAACAAGTTGAAGCAATAGACAATAATAAATCACTGACTTATAAAATCTCCGAGATAAGAACAGTCGTAGACGATATCAGCTAACCTAAGTATATCATAGCATAGCCAAGGTCAGTAACGTCGTGATATTTAACCTATTTATACATAAATAATAAAAAATATAGCAGACCGTCCAGATGTGGCGATCTCAGATGCAATATTAATCATAATTTAGATGGAAAAACAAATGAAACATAGATAGCAATAATCTTCAATAAGGCCCTCGACGAATGCGCGATCTTTATTTTTGGCTAGTTTTATTGCGGGCTACTAAAAGATATTGTGGAAAAGATTCCGTTGAAAGAGCATGTCTTTCGACGCTAAGTCATAATCTCCATATTTATCCCGCACATCCCATTGTAAGTGAGTTGAGAGGTCAATAAAATCCAGCTCAGTATTCCTTATTTACAAATGTAGGGATGTACAAACATATTACTACACTTTAGAGGAGATTTAGTTTCCCCAAGTCTTAGACGGTGGCGAGTTATTTACTCGCCACCGTTGTCGTGTCGAAGAAAAACTTTTAAGATCTGCAACTTTTGGCAAAATTAGGAAGATTATGAAGAGTAAATGTTGTAACGTATAAAAATAAACATAGTAAGACCTATCTACATTTAATTTTCTCTGAAGTAAGCATCTATAGCTAACACTAAATAGATTCGAGGCAATAAGTTCGTTTTCTTGACCCATTCAGGAATTGACCCCGGAACGATATTCGTATGAGTGTTTCTTTACATTGGTATAGTATAGACATATAAACAAAAAGTTTTTTCAAAGTAGCTACTCATCCCGGTTTATAGGGCACGGTTTTGGCACACGCCGAGTGGCTCTCCTTGAATATAAGTTTTTATCCCAAACAGTTCCGGAGTAACAATACCCATATTATACTTAGGTACATGATTTGCGGGGAATGGAGATCCTCTTTTTAATATTCCAATTTTATATTTACTCAAACTCATTGCGCCAATATAAACCTAATGCCTACCCTAAGAAAATTACCACTGTGCAAAACAGTCATCACTTTTCTTTTACTTTTGAAAAATACTACCAAACCAAGTCTTTTTTCTGTTTATGTTTACAACGTCTATCTGTAACTATACGTTAATATTTGGAGTAAGAATTATTAGTTTAAGATAATGTGAATGATAGTAAGTCTGACTATTTTTTTCTGACGCAAACTGAATTGTTATCACTTAAATTTTAACATTATCTTATTAGGAATCTTGCTGTCTGAAGGATGGTATCACATTTTTATCTCAGAAGCGTTTTCATATAGCGGACATTTTAAGACAGACGACACGCAAAAGAATTGTTGTTAATTTCATCATCTTTCACTGTTTGTTTGTAACACAAATACACAAATAATTAGATCAAATAAAATAGGCAACTTTTTAATTTTCCTTTATGTATAGTCAAACGCAATTCGTAACATTAATATAGGAAATAGGTTATGTCAAACAAAACAACGTTACTAGCTTAACTATTCACAGTTGCCAAATTCTGTACAAGTAAGCAACTTGGCAGATTTGCATATTTTTTCACAGATGAACTTGGCACAACAAGGTGAGCCTCAGGGGAAGTGTTTTGGATCCTTTGTTTTTCTTTTATTTAACAACAATTGAGATAGGTTGGTACTGAAAGCTAGAAAAAAATGAAATTTTATATTTTATAATAAGTGAAAAATAACAATGAAGCGTTATTACATATTATGGCTAAAAGCGTCAACACATTTTTAGAATTAACTAGATTGTTTTGTTTCAATTTCATAGTTATTTCATATTTTTCTGCTTAGGTATACCTATCAATGTTGCATGTCGGAAGACAGAATATGGCTGATCGAATTTACTACCTATGTTATCTCTTACTACCTGTACCTATTCGCAATAAAAAAAAACAAATTCAAAGTTTTAGATTTTGAATTGAAAATATTTATTGATTATGAAGCCCTATTGCAACTAATACTTTGCATTTACCCATCTTTAAGTTGAAGTTTTAAAACAGTCTCGGCGAGGTTAATATCTCTACTGCGACGTCGCCGTCAATTAGCATGTCGTTTGAAGATGCGCTGCTCTCTTGCACCACACTCGTTAGGACACAGAACATCTGATAATGCAACGTAGAATGCGCCGTACTGCTTTAGAGTCTAAGTTCAATGTTCGGAGACGTGTAGTTGAAATATGGCATTTTATAAAAGGCGAGGACGGAGGAGATGGTACTATGAAGTCTTGTACTCGACACATGAGTAATGACAACAAGGCAGCGGCGTGTGTCGCCTAAGTCGAATGTACCCAGATGTGTCTGGAGACTCTGGAGGCACGGATTGCACGAGTTATGCAATCCGCATGCCAATACCGCCAGACAAGAATTCTACAGATCTCCATCCTGATAATGTGTTAGTTACCGGATATTGGAAATGTCGAAATACCGCGATGTTGTTCTAACGTCACTATTAGGTATTATCCGTCCACGACCACTCTGCCATGAGTATAGATACCGTCTAATAAAGACCTAGGTATGTTTATGGTAACATCGTTTACCATTGACCAATCAAGATGGTGGCAGAGCTCAAAAACTCTATATTTTAATAGCCAGCTTTGCTCTGTTCATTATAACAAAAACCTCAATTTAACATTTTTGTTATTAGTTTAAGATAATGTAACTTAGTGCTACGATGAAAATATCAGAACCAGTAAGTAGGTACTGTAAGTATTTTCGTAGCAAATAGAGATTTTATTGAGGTAGGGTCGTGAAAAATCCTCTGTTAATTATTATAACTAGCGGCCGCTCGCGACTTCGTTTGCGTGGACAGTTTAAAAATAGGTAGGTAGTCAATATTAGGTTTTTTGTTGTCAAGAAAAAAATGTCGCATTGCGAAACGACTATGATGCCGCAAAGAGGGTATTGGTGCATGACATTTTGCTCTCGCGCCGCCACTCGCACCAATAATTTCATCTTCTCTTTCATTTGATGATTTAAGCCGTATTAAATCAATTTAAGTAAAAGAGAAATTTGAAAAATACAGTTGTTCTTTTCGGTAAAGTATAAAAAAAACAAAATGTAGGTAAGTAATTATACTTCCAATTCTTTTATTTGTTAGAACAATAGTTTCGTATCAATTAACATTAAGTTATAAACGTAATCTAAATTGTAGGCGCCCACCAACTAGACTAAGAAAGCAAATAAAAACAGCCGCGATTCTGTCGTTTACTGCTCTAAATCTAAACGTTACTCATTGATTTATTATTTTTTCCAGTCTTGATTTACGACGGCCAAAGGAGTGTACGCACTCACGCTCACGTGTCTATTCGTAGCCACGCCAAAATAACTGGTAAAACGGATCGTGTGTTCAGCCCATAGCTTCCAAACTGTTTGTTCACTCACCGTACCTACCTAAGCTTTGTAAAGGGAGATTATTCCCGATTTGCGGTAATGCGGTTTCTCATTCCAACTCTTTCCTCTCTGACCACTTGCTAAATCTCTTCAGGTCAAACGGCCGAACACAGAATATCTTTGCCAATGCAAAACGAATGCTCGTCCGAATCGTAATAGGCACCTGCGGTTTTCATTTAGTACGGAGTGGGATCGATGATTCAGGTACCTTTTCAGTATTTACGAAGAAAACGTGGTAAATAAAGTACCTTTAGGTATAAATAAAAGTTTTCAAATGTTATTCCGATTTTTTCTAGTATTTTTCAATTATATTAAGTACTTAAGTAGGTACTTACCTAAGTATCAACTAATTCACTAACCATGAGGTACATGACATGAAATGTACTTAGTAGGTATACATACACTGTTGAGTTCATTCATTCGTCTTAAAATATAACATTGCATCAATAAGAAATACAAAACCACAGTTTGTAAGATTATATCGAAAGGAAATATCTTTAGATTAAATTGTACCTAAGGAAACATGAACCTGTCGCGATCACTTTAAGTCCGGTTTAGTGCAAGAAAGCTCTTAGTAACATCGCGTAAAGGGCTTACGCGAAATTCGATCGTAGTCTCAAAGCGTACCAGCGGTACAGCCCTCTGCGGGGCACGGGATATACGTCTGGCGAGCCGTCAAGTCCAGCTGTGAAGTCCCACAGTATCTTCCGGTAATTATAGTTCTCCCAGCATACGCCACTGCCAATCCTTGACAGATCGGATTGCGACGCTTCTACAAAAAGCCGAACGACCCCATTCACTCGGTTATTTTCTGTTCTGTGGCTCAGTAAACAAAGGTGACGACATACACTCGTCAATATTCCTCAATCACTGCTTGCAATAACAAACTAGAACTTCTAGTTTACTCAGATTGCTCGTAATATAACGCCTTTGCGATAGACAAAGTGCGCCAGCTAGTCGAATTAGCACCGATTTAGGAAAGCAGAGTTAAGTATTTACTGGAGGAAAACTAGTTTCAAATTTAGTCTCACACAACTTTAGCCAAATGTGTCGTCATGCACATCACACAAACTAGAGTTTAAGTAAGAACAATTCTTTGGATCTGCATCCGACTCCATTGCTGCATTATTCAGCGTATGCAAAAACTAGGAATTAATAATAGATGAAGGCGATGGTGGATTCCTGGAAATCGGCGAAGAAATCGAGTTGTGAACCTTTCAGACGCTGAAAGGGGTTCACGAGCTTTTGTCTTCGGAGGAAATTCAATGATAATTTCCAGATTTCCAACATGCGAACAGGTCTCTGTGCTCTCGCTCGTCTTCATCGTAATTGAACAGAAAAATCTTTGAACGTTCCAAACGACAGATCCAATTTTGATATAGGTAGGTAGAATATAAAAAAGTAGAAAATTGTCTTGTGCGTTAATTAAAGCACGCTAATCTCTAAAAAGTGAAATTAAGTATCATCGATTTGGTCTTCAATATAAACCATCATGATAGCTTAGATATTTAATATTTCTTTTAAATTTTCTTGTGTAATTTTTTAAATAATGATATAGGTAGGTAGTAGGTTAAAATTCTGAAGCATCGGAAATCTTACTAATGAATACAGTGTTTTCGGGGGAAGATTTTTCAGCTTATGTTTATCAAAAAAATCTACTTTTAAGGATTGAATCGCTAGAAGTTAATTTAAAACAAAAAAACGTGTAACTTAACCATATTATTAAGCTACAAACATTTTTTCTGGTTCTATGGAATAAAGATGCAAAATAATGTAGATAACTGTTTCACATAAGTTTTACTAATTTTCAGACAAAACACATGACTTTTGGTAATCCGAACAAACTGATTTACTATAATGACTAACAATATCAGCAAACAGCACAGACATTAAAATTTTCCGGCGAGTGAAGCAATCTAGTTTGACAAGGAACGTCATAAAAGTCTTGTAAAACGCTAGTAACCGAATCGTAGAGTCTGAAAGCGCGTGCGCAGCCGAGGAGCAAACAATCGTCTCGATAATAACCATAACGAGCCCAAGCAACGTGCCGATCCCGTTCTCGCATGTATTGTGCGCGGGCAAACAGCACGCAACGACCTCAAACATTGCCTCTGCCTTCCTTAGAAAATTGTAGATAGTTAACGCTTTTCTTAATTTGTAGAAAAATAATTTAATAATGAATGATAAGAGGTCATTCTTAAAGAACTTAAATTATTAAAGCAGTATAACTGACAAAAAACACTTTTGTTGATTTTTAGAAAAAAAACATTTAATGATAAATAATCTTAAGAGTTAATCTTCAAAGAACTTAAAATATTTAAGTAATATAGGTAGGTAAGTGCCTTACTAAAAAGATTTTAAGATAGGTATATTTATTTTAATATTAAATAGCTACTCTATCTACAAAGTTAGGTTCCAAATGCGACTTTAACTAACGCGTTGAAGAACGTTTCATTTGTCGTTACAAATGAATGAAAATGACATTTAAGGAAAATTGACGACGAAAAATTATTTTTCACGTAGGTAGGTAAGTACCACTTAAGAGAGTTTCAAAAGTGTTCTTTTAAATTTTTAAGTTAATTTAAGAAAATGGTGAGTTGTATGTGTAATTTGTTTTCGATATTTAAACTACGCACTTTCAAGCACACCATTATCCCAAAATTTGATAATACCATTAACGTCACAAAGCGAACGGACGTGTATTTATGACGCGGAGCTCTACTTCAAAAGAAAGTCAACGGGAACGTAATTTTATATGCACTGATTACTGAAATAATTCGGATCGACTCGTGCGCATGTCTGTCAGTATTTAAGTCTACAGTGACACAAAAGATGGCGACCTAGCGACGACTGCCTCTTGAAGGAGCGTGTCAATGATATGTCAGTCTCGTACACTCGAATAATGAGACTCTACCTTTGTCTACCAACGTTGTTAAACGTGGTTAGCAAATAACTCTGAAATAACTGACTTCACTAATAGCTACTACCTACATCAAATAGGTACCTACTTACATAAACCAGAATAACATAACGTCCCGTTTTAACATGAACCTATTTCTAAGTTGTGGCGGGAAATGTTTGTCGGTCATATTTTTAAAATATTTAAAAATATTGTGGTCGTTAAAATGTCATTAAATGACAAAACGATAGATTCTTCTGTTCCCAAGAGTGCCCACAGTTTGGAAAGAAAAGGGAAGATAAACCAACTTCGGTTTGTTTTAAAATAATCACGTGTAATTACTTTTAGTAGTAAAGTACCAAGTTCTTTTTATGAGTAATTTACTTATTTCCTCATATATTTAGCAATGGTTTTAGCAATTGAAATCACTTCTTCTCTTCCCAATGTTCACTTTAGTTTACTAACGTTTATCATAAGTAAGTACCTACTTACCTACTTATTTTGACATCACTTCCATTTATCATGCTATAAAATCAGTGACACGGCTGATGCAATCTTTTCCCTTTGCCTTGTGAGAATACATCTATTTCTGATATTTTTTGCCAATATAATACATCATGTGAAGTAAATTCACGAATTTAGTAATGTTCTGTCACTCTTATCAATTCGTTGCTGTGATTGATTTTACTTTAGGGAATGAACGAGTTCTATATCTGTCTAAACATGGTGTATCTCCTCGATACCACTATAAGATAAGACTAATAATAATTTTAAAAATTATCTTATCGCTAACACACCGTAGTAAGGTTGTTGTTCTCAAGCAAACATGATAAATCGAGTTGGTTTTAAAAAACTCTTCTGCTGGGAATATTATAGCTGTTAGTAATATAAATAAAATGATGGGACTCCTTTGGTATTTATTGTCCATCGGCGTTTTACTTGGAAAATAAAATGTAAGTACTTAAATGAAACCTACTACTTATAGATGAATAAAATAAGGTTTCATATCAAAGCAAAAACAAAATATCGATACAAACATAGGTAGTTTGTAGGCCTAGCATGACCGACAAAACACGATATAAGTATATCGCGTGATATAGCGTTTTATCGACACTCAACTGTCAACATCCATTGTCTTTTGACAGTTAAACGTGATAAATTGCTATATCATATCGCGTTTCAGTGGTCATGCTAGGGGGGCAGGCCAGCAAGTAGTGTCATCATCTCAAACCGTCCCGAAATTTGAAAATGTTGATGCTGTAGGTAGGTACTATAAATACTGCGAAATATCAATTTTATCACAATATAGGTACCTACACCTTGACAAAAGTCCAAGCTAAAGAAATATAATGAAAGTATAAAACTAATAAGTATTTCGCAGTAATTTTGAGTGTATAAAGCTTCAACATTTTCAAATTTAACGGTAGTGGTTGGAGGTGACACGACTCACTGGCCAGACTCTATCCATAAACCACCCAACGTGATTTCACCTTATTTATTCAGACTGAAATACACCAAAGACGGCTTCGGGTAAACAACATCGTATTAACATTTCCCGGTATCCCTTGCAGCGATCGACAGATCCGATAATATCTCTAGTGGTGCCGATGCATCGGCCTAGATCTCCAGGAGAATAAAGTTGGCATAGACGTAGAGGATCAAAGTGCAGTGTGGGCGCACGACCCAATACCGCAAAGTGCACGACGCTGCGCGCGCACTACGGACCTTTTGTGATGCGCGTTGGTGCAATTAATTTGTTTTGATGCAAGAAATTGACGGCCTCGCGCTTCCATTTGATTGAACGAAGATTGTAGTAAACTTTTGTTTTTACGAAACAGAACGCGATTGCGTTTTTTGAAAAAGCTGATAAGAAAATAAAATAACGGACTCATAATTAACGACCGTTTATTTAAAATTAATGTATCTTTTAGATTAATTGTAAATAGGTTTGGAATAAAACAATTAATAAGTACTATTTTGTTTTGTATTTCATATAATCACACATGATTTACAGATAATTATTGCCAATTGCCAATCACTTTATCCTACTTAAGTGTACGAGAAGGGAACGCGCTGCACCGATATCGTGCTCTACGTACTTATTTTGAGGTTATGTTGTGATAACTGTTTGAAGGAAAAGCCGGCTGTATAATCCTTTGCAGGGATTACCTACTGAATATTAATAGCGATAAGGCCGAAAATAGCTTGCAAGTTTATAGGGCGGAGAGGTCGTAGTGGCGGCGGAGGCTGCGCGCGCACCCGGCATGGCCGCCATCGCACACCTGACTGCCGATGCATCTCAACAACATAACTGAATTTCAACGAATTCCACACGTTCATGACTAGCGAAACACCTCTGACACGCATCTCACACCGATATATTCACGCGCACTACTTTATCCCACTGCTACGCAAAGTTCCGAAACACGAGCAACTAATCAGCTGACTATCAAACTTTTACCGGTGTTTGTGTGCCAATCGCAATTAATCACTGAAAAATAGCCGTTCAGCGCCGTCACCGTTAGGGACGCCCTTCCGCTATCTAAGGAGGCGATCGACCATCACCGGTGAGTGCATCGGATGCACATCCGTCGACGACGGAGTGCGGCCGGCAATCGACGAGCGTACCTGGACTAGTCTGCCAGCTGAGTCCTCCGACGAACATCTTCCTGCAAGATAAACATAGTGATCAGGGTCGGGGGTGGAGGTGACAGATGCACCGGTGGTGGTGTCGGACGTACCCCGGGTCGTTGGGCACCTCTGCGGGGCTGCGTGCCGCATCCTGGCTTTGGGTTTCCATGGGCTCGGGCGCCTTAGGCGCGGGATAGGCCGAGCGGCGGGCGCACTACGACTACGAGCGAGCGACGACGCGGCGGGGACGGCTCCCGGAGTCGCTCGGTTGCACTACCGACTACCGGCACGAGACTGGCGC
Source organism: Agriphila straminella (assembly GCA_950108535.1). Classification (NCBI taxonomy): domain Eukaryota; kingdom Metazoa; phylum Arthropoda; class Insecta; order Lepidoptera; family Crambidae; genus Agriphila; species Agriphila straminella. The sequence goes on along the minus strand of OX467309.1, from coordinate 13,062,921 downwards.
GCCGCGGCGCACCCCTCCACGCAGCGGCCGCCCGCCGCCCGCCACCCGCCGCCCGCGCCGCCGCCGCATCGATTCATTCACTCCGTATACAATTATTCATACGGCCGGCACGACGGACGAGCGCGCTGGCACCACCACGTGAGCGCGCGGCACGTGCTCGCCCCTCCCCGCTCCGCGCCGCCCGCGCCCGCCTAGCGAGCACGCCCACACGCGCCCACCCCCAGCACCCGATCTAACTTGCAAACCTTGCAAAACTTTATCTAAAACAAATATTAATAATTAAAAGTTTGTCGATTTCGCAAACTTAATAATTTCCATGTTTTCAATTCCGAAGTATTAGGAAACAAACACTGATGTTAATAAGTTTTTCATGAACTAAGGGATAAATAAAAAGACAGTGAAATTAGAACAAATTTGTAAAAAAAAAACACGATAGTATGACGACAGTTAGCAAAGCTGAGGAGGCGGTGTTACGCACAACACAATTGTAGCGCGGTAGGCCACGATGCGTGACGTCACTCGCTTACGTAGCAAAGCTACGAAGTACTACGTAACACTGGCGTGCTACGTTGAATTCTTTCGTAACATAATCGGCTTAGCTAGATAAAATCTCAATTAATTGTCCTATGCAATATTAAAAACAGTGCTGATATTTTTATTTTTTTAAGTATACTTATCGCGACTTTATAGTGTAAGCAATTAATATGAGATGTTAAAAAGTTAATATTATTTTAACTGCCTAATATAATTCTTTAGGTGCTACCATGATTCAATAAGTTAAATTTATTTCTAAAAACGATTACTAACTAGCTAACTTTACTGTTAGTTACTAATTAAATAAATCATACAACTTCAAAGTTCATAAACGAAGGATTTATTACATAATTCGCAATAAGAACAGGAAATAGTTAATACTATTCGTACAACCAAGTGATTTACAACCATTCTCCTAATTTAATACTAGCCTCAACAAAAACACATTCAGTTTCATAAGTACCGTTATAATGAATGGCAAAGGTTGACGAAAAATGTTTTCACAAAGTGATTAAAATTAATTGAATACTGAAAGGAGCTGATTTTTCAACCTACGGATAAAATTTCTTTTCGAAATGGTCACGCAATCAAAAACACGAAGAGACACAAAATGAATGACGAGATTGAAAAGTCAGCCCTGAAAACGAAAAGTTTTTACATACATCAAAGTCAATAGACTTAAAAAAAACTTAGTTTCTTTGTTGATTTCGATATATTTACCACAGGTTAAAAAAACTATTATTCATATTGTGACTACTAACGACTTGCAGAGTAGTTATTAATGCATATTGAAAAAAATTACTATCTATAAATATATTTTTGTACGTATCATGGTTTGGAAAACGCTACATGACTTACACAAATTTTGACAGGTACTATGTAAATACTTATCTTATAATTTTGGAATGTTTCTTGTCTAATTTTAGTTATGTCGGTACGATCGGCAACTTACGTGCTTTACCAATTCGTGTGCGCGTGTTAGTATATAGAATATATATTCTCATGATTATAACGACTAAAACTGGTATTCTTGATGATAACGACTAACATAAAAATAATACATCCTTAGAAAAATTATAATTTTTCTAAGACATTTGTTCACAATAACATCAAGACATTTGTTTAAAAAGTGAAAACGTGTACAATATATCAAGAATACCAGAGTCGTTATAATTATGACAATATATTCCATATACTAACACGCGCGTATCGCCTCTGTACGAACCAACTAAAAATTATCGGTGTTATTACAAAAGATTTTTAAACACCTGTTTAACTTAGACACTGTTTAAATGTAATGCTGCTTTAAGGCGACATTATGTAACACTTCCGCAAAATAATCATTACCGTGTAAATACACAATTTATTAAAAATTCAAGCTGATGGTCTCCTCGCACAATATTAATTGTTATTTATGAATACACCAACTTAATTACAGATAATTAATTGTAGTTTTTCTCGACGAAAAACAAAACGACAGCCATTTTTAGCTTTTTTCACCACCAAAACTGAAAACTATTTATTTGTCACTGAGTTTGTGTGTTTATAAATAACAAATTGATATTTTACGAGGGGACCATCAGCTTGGATTATTAATAAATGGTGTATAATACACGTTAATTATTATTTTGCGGGAGTGGCCCTAGCTAGTGTAGCATAAGTAGGTAGAGTTTGGTCAACGAAAGACGAGGCTCGGTTGGAAATGGAACTAATTTTGCGCCTTATTTTAAGGTTCAGTTTCCATTAACATAAACTCTAAACGTTAATTTAACAGGGAAAGTGGCGGCGCCATTTCAATCTCATCTTTCGTTGTCCAGACTCTATAATGTCGCCTTAACCTTAGGAGTGTTAAAGCGGAAGTGTTGTCGATAGTAGATCTACTACAGAATTTGAAATCATATTAAAAGGGCTCCAATTTTGTTTATTATTAGTACGATAACTAATTCGCACAGTAAAAACATAAACTGCTTTTCTAAGTTAACGCGAGTGTATTACTTATAACGTTTCTTCTTTATGATAGCGACATAAATGTGTAGAATTGGTAGAAGACGTTTTCTTTTAATTTTTAATTAAACAAGGTTAAACAAATAACTTTAACTGAACTTTAAAAAACAAACGTATGCCAATGGAAATCAACAATAATTTACTTTCCAGAAAATAAACTATGTTAGCGCCATATCATATCGAATATCTGCAAATAAGGGGTCGTCTATTAATCACATGGGGCTCGAAGGGGGGGGGGAGGGGTACAGAAAAGAAATACGAACTATCACTAGGAGGAAATATCACGTGTATTTATTTTTTCTTTGAACACGCGATTTTTAAACCGAAATAACCGACACTTTTAAGGTAAGTAAGTACTTTATAAGAAAAATCCACGTGACTTAGGGGGGAGAAGGGGGGTTAGTCTCAAACCTCACCACGTTAGTTAACCACCAGGGTTAAAATGTGCCAAAAAATCACGTTATTAATTAACAACCCCTTTATGCAAAATTTGACTTCGTTTTTAAATTCGTTTTTACGACTTCCAATGGAAACCATATTTAATAAAATTAACTAGGTACGCACGACAGCACGTGAGATTAAACAGTTGAACTACGAAAACAGCTCTTATTACGTACGGCATAAAGGCGGTCTCAAGGTCAACATGTATAGTCTGAAGTGCTGCCGACTGTACATTACTATTTATTTAGCAAAATTGGGCCGGGTTACATATTTAATTTTTAGAATCACAATGATTTAATTTGTGACACAACAAAACAACACTACAACATTAAACCACAGTTTACAACTGCACGACATAATAAAATTGTCTCTTCAAACGACTAAACGTCACCTACTTAATTAAGCTTTCAACACCTTTTATAACTATAGGTAAATCACAAGAGATTTTAATATCTGTGGTAAATCACAAAATTCACAACCAGTAGCAAATAAACATAATGTATGAGACAGAATAGTATAACTCTAATTTCTCTCTAAAATAAGGTAGAATAAATCCAGTAAAAAAGCTTACTTACTAATTTCACAAATCCGAGGCCTATTTCGTATTGAAAGTGAGACCGACAACATAATAAGGATTAAAGGAACGACCAAAAACGAATGCGGATAAATTTAAGTTTTAGGGAATTACTTTTGCCCTTTTTGCGGTTAGGAAAAGAAATGGGGTTAATTAGAAAGTTTTGAGATTTGCCACTTGCCTCTTTGAACCAACCGTAGTATATAAAGTGTCGTATTTTCTTGAAAAAAAAACTTTTATTTTATATGAATTATTCGGATACTTTGCACCTTCCGGTTCAAAGATCTTTATTTTCTCATTCCGACAATCGTCACTTACATAAGAATAATACTATCAAAATTACATTAATTTGTCTCGAGGTGTAGGTAGAATTAAAAGTATTGCTACAGCTACACTCACTGCATAGTACTGCATACAAGTTGCGTTCTCACCTTCTGTGAACATTCTCTAACCAATTTATTTATTTATTAATTAAGTTAAAAAAAACAACTGAGTGTAACTCAAAATTGGTGAGATGTTTATATTAACTGAAAATGTAATATATGATGAGAATATAATTATGATAATTTATCTCTTATTATGGTCTAAATTTATTTAATAGAGGTACTCTAGTTAAGCGTATTCACAGAGGCAGATGCAGTTATTTATTATAACAATATTATTGAATATTAATAGTATTTTATTATAGTTGTTTCCACAAAAACACCGAAATAACATCGAACATTATATCGTGGTAATAAACATCAGTTCATAACAACATAATTCTAAACACCTAAAATCCAGAACTATCATTGAAAAAGATATCAACACAGCCATTTTAAGGTACAGTCAACAACGAACGTTGCTTAGCACTTTAGTACCTTGTAATAGCAATTTTTTTTATAAATGTTCCAAACTGGAAGACATCTGTCAAAAAAGTTGCTATAACAAAGTAAAATATTAACTAAAATCGATTATTATAATCAAAACAAACTCAAACGCACACGCAAAAGCGAGTAAAAACAAAAAAACAATAACAAAAACAATTGAATTCTAAAGCCACATCAAAAAATATTGCAAAACAAGCTTTTACTTTAAAACTGAAAGCTGTACCGGAGCTCGGAGGTTTGTTCAATGTAAAAAATAGCTAATAAAACGCAATACAAAACAATAAAAATGTAGAGGATAGTATAAACAACGTATTTCAACTTTGTAATAAACGGCGTAATCTTGATTGAACAATACGTTTTCACGTACATAACCAAACTAAAAACTAAGCCTCTTCGCTGTGTTAAGCGGGACGCGCGCGGGGCGACATAGATTAGAGCTTACTCATGCACTGCGCAAGCATCTGCCAGTCAAAAACCAGCAATCTATATTCCCGCGCCGTGTACCTGCAACGGGATCCCGCTTGACGCAGCGGAGGGCCTAAGTCCCGCTTTTTTTTCATTTTACGACTGAGAAACTATTATGGAAATCAACTTTAAGGGCGAAACACACAGGATGCATAGTGCGTACATGTAAAAGTGAAGTGTACACCGCTTACATAGACGTGTATGTACGTGCAGGGGTTAGTGCGATTTACCGCATATTAGGCTGTGGTCAGTGCTCTCCTGGCGGTTAGGACTGACATCGGTCTTCCCTAGGTCTCGCCATAGAAACCATGCGTGCATTCAGATCAGCCCTGACCGCGCCCGCAATAGTCCGCATACGCAGTGCGTATACACTGGCCGTCAGTCCAGACCGTCAGCCCTGTACCGTCAAGATTGCACTATGGGCAACAGCGTCTATTAACCAGTTAGCAACAAAATGGGGAATGTCCAAAAAAAATTAAATTGGTTGAATATTTTTTATAGGTAGAAATAAGGTCCCTTAGTAATAGTAAAAAGTTTGAGAATTTTCGGTTGCGTGAAAGAATAAAAAAAAATAAAGACATCGACTTCGCAAATGTACGAAAGTAAGAGCAGAATGGAGATTATACCTTTGCCAACACCTGTCACAACCACAACATGGTATTAAAAAAAAGTTTCAATACAAAATGTCAAAACTATTTTTAAATAGGTTCGTGTTGTGGTTGTGGCAGTTAGCAGCAAAGGTATATCTCCATTCTGCTGTTACTTTCGTACATTTGCGAAGTCGAGACTTAATTTTTTTAAACTCTTTCACGCAACCGAAAATTCAGAAACTTTTTTTCTATTACTAAGGGACCTTGTATAAAAAATTTAGCCAATTTGTTTTTTTTTTTCAGACATTCCCCATTCGTGTGCGCGCGTATCGACCCTGCATGAACTAAACGTAGGTATGTTGTGACGGCGCGGCGCGGCGTGCAAGCGATTTTAATCTTAGGATTGGTTAAGCGACGCTTTTGCCCATGGCACCTAACTAATTATCTACTGCTACACTGATTCGTGATGAAATAAATAACTTTTTTTTTATGTCGTTACACTCTACGCATCCGGTGGATTTCAGCGTTTTCGGCCTTCGGAACGTCGACTACGGACGCCCATTTTTAATTACCTGTGTCTTCTTTATAGGTAAGTAAGGAGGATGGGCCATAACGGCAAATACAGCTGGTACAAGGCTTAACGTGCCTTCCGATGTACTGAGGAGCTCGAGATAAAAAAAATGGCCACCCATCCCATGACCAGACCTTGCGAAAGTTGCATGCGTTCCTGGATTTCGGCCTTTAATAGGCTTGCATTGATATTAAATAAGATAGAGCTGTAAATTCTAGTAGTTTAAAAAGTAAACCTCTGGTACGTAATAATATCTAATTGCACACAAGCTAGCTAACAATAATATATTGCAACTTTTTATTAAAGCATCGAAATATGCACTGCATTAATTCCTAAGCTACTTACATTATAGGACGCGCATAAACGTTTCAACTAGCATTTTGTACTTGCAAAGCGATAAGCTTACTAACGAAATATATTCCAATAAAAAATATAAATAACTAAATGTATACTACATATTAATAATAATAAAAAACTTCTACTTTCTCTCTGTCTTGAATATTTTATCTTTTTTTAAAAAGTTTTTAGTTTTATGGATCATCGTAGAAGTCTACTTTACAATTATATATGGTTTAACTCTGTGGTTAAACTTCACGTAGCTCATTTTGATGTATGTAAAGTAAAATATTATTATGTCATCATCATAAGTTAATAAATTACTTCGTTTTATACTGAGGCGGAACAGTCAAACTTTTTAAATTAACTAGCAAACTATCGTTAATAAATTAAGAATCAGTCATAATAATATCACCAGCTAAAGTAAGTACCTATTACATTGATAAGAATTTAATTAGGCCTAATTAACGAAGCTAATTATTTCATGGCAAAAATACTCTTTATCAGAATTCCAATTAAGCGCTCCTCGGTTTTAGTAAATTATATATTAATATCTACACATTTATTTTTAGTTACTCCTGTAACATATAGCTTAACAATAAATTGTAAGATAGGCCAAATGAATCAGTATAGATAAAACATGCTTATCAATACGCTGTAAATAAATAAAAAAAAATTATGCATCTTGTCAAAAATCTTCGATAAAATAGTAATGTAACTTAAAAGACAGATCTATCAAGGGCGAATTTTTCACTTCTCATCTTAAAGTCACTTTAATCTTAAAATACAACAAAGAGGTAAACAATGAGAAGTGATTATATAACCCCTTTAAAAGGTTTAAAGGGTTTCATAATCGTAAGAGTATTGAAAAAACGCTCCTAAGCACAGGGGGTCAATCTGCTAATGTTAACGTCAAAATAGTGCCTCAATGGTGTTTGAATGGTAATGCTTTTTGACACAGTTCTTGTTTCTTAAACCCAAAATTGAGACACAATTCGTGTTATTACAAAGGATTTTTAAACACTGTTTAACTAAACACGTGTTTTAATGTGATTAACATTGTATGTTTCCGTTTTGGGTTTAAGAAAAAGAAAAGTGTCAAAAAGTATGACCATTCAAACACCATTGAACCATGATTTCGACGTTAACATTAGCAGAATTGACCCCCAGGTTTACATAATGATTAACATAGCGTAGTTCTTTTTGGCATTATATCTCAACCTGTACTTCGATTGGCATAAATGTAAATTTGGCAGATCAGCATTTTGTATTTCTTACAAACCTAAGATACACAGCCATAGATAATAGTTATTCTAATACCACAGACCTAATACATAATAACAACAGACGAGTATAAGGATTACATACCTACTAAGTGTTTATCTAGTTAACACTGAACGTTTCCAATACATTTTATACTTTGAGGAAGGAAAGGTCTAAGCTACGAATGGGATAAAGGATAAAGGAGTATTTTTAACATGAGCAGGATTTATTTAATTTTTGGTTGGTGGAGGATTTCCTTCACCGGAAGATAGTAGCGCAGATAAAGTCGCATGAGTGGCACTCAATGTACCAGAAGTGGGACTAACGATACTTGACGTAGATAGACCAATATTGGGGTTGTTCATTATACCCCCGCTAGTTCCGGAACTGACTATAGTCACATTCGGAGGAGGTGTAGAACCATTAGCGAAACCGGTGGACAAGACTTTGTGGGTATTATGCATCATGAACGATTTTGTTGCGCCAGCGCTGCCCAAAGTGAGCACTTTCTTCAACATTACAGAGGAATTACAAGCGTTATCAATCATGTCTTTAGTGGTAGATATGTTATCGAAGTCGGAACTAGCTGATACCACTGTGCTTGGTTTCGGAGAAGTGGTATGTATTACTGGGCGTACTGCGGTTAAATTGAAGGAAACACCTGATGTAACCGCGTTGAAATTACGGTTGATAATGTTGCGCGATACTATGGCGTTGTGAAGAATGTTGCCTGTCGGGAATGACTTTGAAGATACGTTAACATACTGAGCTGGGGTACCGATGATCGTGGCGTTGTTGGTGCGAGTGCCGAAACCGATTATGGTGCTAGCCGTACCTTGTGACATCACTGTGCTGAATGTGCCGGTTTTGGTGTTTATTGGTATGCTGTGGAGGAAATATGGAAGTTAGTGATTTGAGTTAAGACACAAAATTTAACTGTAGGTCATGTTATATCATTGTTACAGTAATTAGTAAAAAATACTACACGATTTTGGGTGATTAATTATAAAACACTATGATCCATGACCTCTTATATAAAAAGTTAGAAACTCATGTGTCATGGGGAATGTCGGAAAAAAAACAAATTGTCATGAAAGAAAAATTTCATAGTGTGAAAAAATAAATAACTTTGTCTTTAAAAGAAAGGAATGATATCCATTCTGCTATTACTCCCGTAGTTTTGCGAAGATGAAGTATTTTTTATTTTTTTACGCAACCAAAAATTCTGAAACTTTTTCCTATTAGTAAGGGAGTGTATTCCTAACTAAAAAAAAAATTCAACCTATATGTTTTTTTTCAGACACTCCCATTGTCCTTGGGCATAAATTATTAGTCTCAAGTTTGTTATAAAACGTCAAGGCTAACACTGACTGGGTTAAATTCTTGCCATTCACAATTACCCAATTTGAGTTTTGGATGACATTGGAAAGTACAATTATTTAGTATTCTATTCAGGGGCCGTATCGGCTAACGCTCCGAACTTCGGCAAGTCTGCCGGGCTTCAAATTAAAACAGATAAATCGAGCCCCAATCGGCCAAAATGGCGAACCCCAATTCTTGATGTCACACGAACATCGACATCTTTCAAATAACTCGGCAAATAGTACAATAAATACGAAATTCCTTGCTTAGATTTATCTGTTTTAAGTTGAAGCCCGGCAGACCCGCCAAAGTTCGAAAAGTTAGCTGGTTGGGCCCCTGAACCACAATATAGAGAGTATATTAGTTAAGCTTAGCACTCGCGCGCTCGAGCAACGGACACATAGACATCTCTTACAGACCCTGTATAACAGCAATCTCAAACCAATCTCAAAACAGTTCGAGTACGTGACGCAGCGGCGAAAGCTGTCTTTGTGTGTGTACGATGCTCGAGCGCCCGTAGTACTAAGCTTAACTTCTGTTAGTCTCTCTATTTTGTGCCTGAACGGTATTCAAACTATATTTACTTACCCACGAATCATCTGCGACGTAGATCCAGGTATGCTCTGTATAGTGACAGTGGCTTGGGGCAGGTGGTGTATAGTTCTCTGCGTGTTGGGCACAGAGGAGCTCGTGTAATAGTGCACAGTGCTGCCCGTGATGCGCGGCGGCGCGGCGATGTGGGCCACCGGCACACTGTGTATCATACCGCTGGTGGTGGACGCTACGGTTATACACTTTGTGGTTTGACTGCTGGTAAACTGTTAAAAGAACAAAAAATATGTTTCAATTTTATTCTTCAATGATTCAAAAGAGGGTAGGGCAGTAGGGTTTCGAAGTTACCTTAAACCATACCATATTTAATACCACTATCATTTTTTGCCTGCAAAAATAATTTTGTTTTTCATAGTGTTTGTATAAATGAGTCTTTATATTTGTGGTTTTGGAAAATATGCTATATCTCTAAAACTGCTGACTATATCTCGTTCTAACCAATTTTCGAAAGTGTTTATTAAGGGTAAACATTAGCACGTGACTCGCTATTGTAGGCACATGACGTGGTTTCCCAGGATTTTAGCTTTTACACGATATATTTGCATTTAATGAGAAAATTTTGCTTCGATAACATAACAGTTCATAGTTAACAATTGCCCTTAGTTGTCGCAACACGCTAAAATATATTGTGTAAAAGCTGGACGGACAGACAGACAGACATGACGAATCTATAAGGGTTCAGTTTTTTGCCATTAGACTTACGGAACCCTAAAAATGGAAATCTACTCACGTTATTAGTATTCAAAGTCGAACCCAAATCAAATTCATCTCCGACCAAAGTAATAGTGTCAGGGTTCGCCCCAGTTAGCTTTTCGATAGTTTTTCTTGCGTCCGCGTCGCTCTCGATATTTCCCAAATTCCTGCTCAGAAATTCTATATCAGCCTCTAAAAGACCGTCCACCAAATTACTTTGTTCATCGTCGCCTTCCTTGCAAAGCGAGAACGCATCCTCGTTTTCCAGCTTTATATCTTCGACTTTAATACCATCCACGTTTATGTCATCAATGTTCTCTACTTTAATGCTGTTGACATCTAAGTCTTCAACTTTAATCCCATCAACTTTCATCTCATCCAAATCTTCAACTTTAATTCCATCCACCTTTATATCTTCAATATCCTCTACCTTAATATCAGCAAAGTCTCCGTCGTCTTTGAGATTCGGTACTTCTGGAAAGTCTTGTGTGTCATCAGAACCACTGATATACTGGCTAGCATTGAAGTTACTGTCATAATTTTGACCAGGTTCCATTTTGATATCCTCCAACTTAATTTCTTCATGGGCGTTACTTGTGGACGGTTGAGGACTCTCCGCGTTATCGCAACTTAGTGATCTCTTCATAACGTAAGTTTTTATTTTCCTCAACATAAACGGTGGTACTTTGAAACCAGTTAATTCTCCCAACATTGGCAAGGAACTGTGACGATAAGCTTCGCTGTGGGCAAGTTCTTCGATATCTTCTAAAACCTTAAAAAATATAAAAAAATATATGCTGAGTTCAAATAAAAGGGTTTGTAGCTTATCGCAAATATAAAAAGATCATCAATGTAAAATGTAAGCGGATTCGTATTTACAGGAACGTTTTTTTACGGATCCGTCGCTACCGGATGTGATGTTCATATCGCATATCAAAAACCATTTATTGCAGTCTATCGCGAGTTACAGCTTTATACAGTGATTGGGACCAAATCTAGTAGGCATTATGAAATGCCTGTGTCAGGAGGAAAATCCTCTAGCTCTTCTATAACACAATCGTACAAAAATGAAAGATAGACATTATAATGTAGCTATTCTTTTTAAAACTACTTGCATTTACAAGACCGTTTTATCGGATCCGTTGTTATGGATGCAGTACACATACGGATCCGATATACTGTGTTGTGTGCGAACACGCTCGTACTACATACGCCATTTCCGAATAACTTGGACGTCCAAGCTGAATAATAACGTATGCGATAAAACGGACCTGTAAAACAGATCGGTATTTTTACTGAATCCAATATACTGTGTTGTGTGTGAACATGTTCATACAATTACACACGCCATAGCCGAATAAAAAGGTACATAATTATTTAAAGCATGTGCCAGACGGATTTAATCACGCCTCCCAACAAAGGTGACCTTGCTTGATGCCATCCATCTAGACGGTAGATGTAATCCAAATTTCTCCATCCAATCCAAATGACCTTTAACGTCCTTGGAGGAAGGGCGCAAGTTACATCCGAATCACGGTAATGATATCTATAAGTATTCCAACTTCATACATACAAATAGTTACAAATAGTTATTGAAAAGCGAGCCATACTTCGATCAAATACCTACCTAAGCGCCTCGAGTTCGGTCTGCAGTCTGCACTCGGTACACAAACGAAACGACGAACGAAAGATATTTATTTATTTATATTTATTTATGTACTCTTTATTGTATACACACAGAACAAACAAGTAACAATACAAACATAAAGGAGACATACAAATGGCGGCCTTATCACTAAAAAGCGATTTCTTCAGGCAACCTTGGGATGGACAGGAATTCAGATAAATATGATGCGGTAGTTGGACGTGTGCAAATTCATTAAAGTAATAATAATAATCCTACTAAACTCGAATACCTTCATAAATATATGATAAAATGTAACTAATATACTATATACATACCAACATATAATAATCCTACATAAACTACATAATACCTACAATGCAAAGAGAAAATTATTAAAGTTAAATCCAGTTGTAAGACCAGGAAAATAATAACAAGATAAGAATAAGCAAGTTAGTGCTCTTTGACTAATACTACCTACTAAGGATTTTTAACTAATCTGTTTCTTCCATTTATATGTAATTAGCTTTTTTTTACCATTAGTTTTGTTAATCTAGGTATTTTATTGCCTAAAAATTAATTATTTGAACCTGTTGTGTTGATGTACCGCACGGCTTTAGGTAATTATTTTAAGGACAGGACCGAGTTACAATACTGATGGATATCATTACTGTGGAATGGGAGCGTGTTGGCGCTTGGATGTAAACTCGTGTAGCCGCAACACAATCCGTGGATGAAACCACGCCCCAATCAAGCTTCCACCAAGGTGACCTTGGTTGGGGGGCGTGATTAAATCCGTCTGGCACATGCTTAACCGATAAAATGGACCTGTAAAACGGATCGCTGTGTGAACGAAGCTTAGGGGCTTTTTCTATTAGTGAAATGTAATTTACCATGATATACGTCTTTCCTCCAACTGCGTTCACTAAATTGTGACTGGCGATCCATTCTTTATCAACGCTGTCAGCAGGATACCTTAGAAGTCCAGCGTGTCTTGTGTACAAACGACCTCGAGAATTACCCAAACCTAACACCTGAAACAGCATTATTTCAACTTCAGATTGTATTGAATTAATTTTAATAGTGGTTAGGTTCATTTTTACCAGAAATATATGATTAAATAAAAACAAAGAAAAGGACAGATAATTTTGATAAAATAACGAATGTGCATATTTCATTAAAAAAATTAAATAACTCAATTGCTGCTGAAAAGATTTTAGGTCTTATAAGTTTTTGTTAATAACCTTGTGTGCATGGGATCCCATAATAAAAAGTGTGTCTTGGGTGAGTCTTGATGGGTTCCATTTTTCTGGATCTCTAATAGCTGGTGATGGTAGTGGGGATGAAGATGCACTGTCAGAATTATCTTCCTGTTTAATTTTCTTGCGTTTCAAGCTCAAGTCGGTATCCAAATCTGACTCCTTACGTTTTTGTGTTGGACTCTGCAACTGTGCAAAGAAAAATTTGAATTAGTCCAATAAGATTAAAAAAACCATACAGTAGGTATTAGGTAAGGTAGACAATCTTTTATCATTACTTTTTTTTCATTTTTTATTTATTTTACTTACTAACAAGTACTAACAACGCCGCCGGGTTGCGAACCGTTCGGTTTCAAAATACCGAACCGTTCGCGACCCGGCCGAGCCGACTCGGTATTCATTAAGGCCTTTTGGCGCGCTAGTCCCTATATTCGGAACGTCTGTTTTCAGAGGCTGGGCTCGTCGGCTTGATCCCAATCGCGTAAAATGTTTTTAGTCCGATTTTTATACTTTTAGTCGGTTTTAAAAACGTGTTTTTAAATAAAGTTTTTTTCAGTAAATTATTATTATCTGCTTTTTAGTCAACGAGCTAAATCTTGCTCCATCATCAGTCAGAACCTGGACACTATTTTCGAACAGAATACTTGTCAAGACCATTCAAACGAGCCCAAACTCGATGGGGTTGCATGGTTTTTATTAGAGCCTGTGGGCTTCTTCCGGCTCTATCATCACACCCTTGGACACTATTTCCCAACAAAGTACTCATCAAGATTATTCAAATGAGTCCAACTCCAAACTCGATGGGGTTGCCTGGTTCCTGTAGCCTACTTCCGGCTTCATCATCAGACCCTGGAACTCATCTTCCGTAAAAGTACATGTCAAGACGATTCTAACGAGCCATATCTCGATGGGGTTATATGGTTTTATCGCATTAGAGTTCCCTGTGACCTTCTTTCAGTTCCATCATCAGATCAGCTCAATGACACCATGACATTACATTGCCTTTCAGTTCTGACCTATTTTCAAAGTTTTAAGTCTCTAGCTCATTGGGAAGCTAAATTAAATCGTTTGCAAACTTTGCGGACACACAAACGAACAAACAAGAAAGCAACCCAATAAAACGTGTTAATAAAATTTTAATGTTGTTTGATAATAAATAAAGAAATCATATTATTTCGAAAAGTTGGGCATAATTTAACGACCAAATCATCATTTCAGAAAGGTTCGGATACTCGGCCGAACCGCGGGTCAAGGTTCGGTACCCGGCCGGACCTCGTAAAAAGTGCCGAACCTGCCGGGTACCGAACCTTTGCCGGGGCCGGGCCGCAACTCTACTAACAACATCGCAGCAGCTGTGTACAAAATTAACAAAGGATTTTTATTGCAAATCATTTTTGTTAGTCAAATGCTTATTTTGAAACACATACAGTGGTGTCCAGATAATTAAGGACACCAGTCTATTTTCATACAAACGAGGTAACTTTGAAGCCATGGTTCTCTCCCAAGGATTGACCTAGCTGTGAGCTGTTGATGGCCATCCACAGTTTTTTTTATGATTATACATACTTGTTTAGCAAACTTGGAGTCAATACTATTGTTGGATTCAGAGTCGCTGGTCTCCTGCGGTGATGGCGTCGGTTTCGGTGGTGTAGTGTACAGGAGACGAGTAGCATCTAACATGGCGCGACAAACAGCTCTCACCTGTAACATGAAGACATTTTGTATATGTAGCCAAGCCCACAAGCATGACTATCGAAACTCGATATGATATTGCGATTTATCAGTTTTACCTATCAAAAGACAATGGACTTTGACAGTTGATGCTGATAAATCGCTATATCACATGATGTACATCGTGTTTTGGTGGTCATGCTACAGGGCAGATGTTTTCAGTTTAATGATGCTTCCATCACCTATAATCGATGTGTGGTTGTCTGAAACTCTAAATACACTGCAACCATTGCACAAATATTCCATAGGAAGTGAGTACCTATTTCTATTTCCTCTGCACAATAGTGTTTGTTGGTAATTTTTATTTATTTATTTTATTTTTCCCTGTTTGGATATCTAACAGACAGCTTATAAACATACAGATAACAACAAATATATAAAATTAAAAGTTATTGACAAGCTACCACATGTAGTAATGAATGACCAATTGGCAAAGAAGTAAAATTGTACCGCATAAAATATCAATTGCATTGTATCAGCTAATAAAATGGATTGCTGCAGGTCTACATGAAGCTGTCATTTGTTACTCAACTATTTTGAACCTCGGCTTGATCCAGTGGTATGATATCCAGTGCCATGACCGAGAACACACACGGTCAAGCAGCTTGAAGTTACACAAACAAATGGAAAACAATCTTTCAAGTGGCATGTCTTTGTCACATTTCATTCCACACACAGTCAAAATGGCTTGTTCCAGTTTGTTTAATCGTGCCAGTGGATCAAGCGGCATGATCGAGAGAGGATTGCAGAATTTTTTATTGAAAAATCCTTTTACTCTAGGACTATTTAGTTAGATGATAAGACAATATTTTGATAATACCTAGTAATTGTATGAATTGACATTTTAATTTTAATTTCATTGTTATTTTTCTGCTTATATTAATGTTGCATGTCAGAAGACAGAGTATGGCTGATCCAATTTACTATGTTATCTCTTACTACCTGTATTCGCAATAAAATGATTTGATTTGATTTAAGGTCTCCGTTACTTCAAAAGACACAAAAGCTACTTACTTGATCTTCACTGACCGATTCATCTCCCAAATTCAGTCTTATATTATTTACTGCAGGAACAAAGAATTTCTGAAAAGATTTTTATAACTCTATACTTTAATCAACATCTTACAGCTATTTTTAAATTTACAGATTTACATTAGAACATAATCACTTTGCCATTCATGTTAATAGAATGTAAAATAATGTTCACAAGCGTTATTATCAAATGAAACCAAAACAATGCATTAATAATAACAATAACTATAACTTTAACACAGATAGCACTTGCATGATTGAATAAGTGCAACAACACTGTATTGTGCCACAATACATCAATTTATTACGATTTACAACTTCAAGATAAAATTGTATGTCAGTAAGACCATGGGGAGTATAAATCTTACAAACTATAAACAATGTTTCCTTTCTTAATATGATTATTTATGCCATGTTCTTAATTTATTCAAAAGCTTTAAAATGTTTTGGTTAAATTTTAATGTAAAAATAATGAGTTTTTCAAATACCTCTAAATACTTTTTGATAACTTGATCGATCTCTCTTGTGACGGCTGATTGTATAGTTTGTCTCAACATGTCAAGAGATTTATTCGCACTTGCGCGAAATTCTGCTATTGGCCTGGAATGAGGTTGTACTGGGCCTGGAAGGCTAAATCTCCGGTGCATAGCAGCCAGTGTATTAATGGCAATCTGTCGAGTTATAGGCTGCTTCTGAAATTATGAAATAGAGCTCAATATACTCATCCTCTATAGAACGAATAAGCAATATCATTCTCAGTTTAATTCACAAAAAACACTCCTTGCCTGCATAGCAGCCGCTGAAGCATCGTTGCTGCGAACAGTTATAGTCTTCGTAGGGGCCTGGAAACTCCATGTACTGCTAGTTGAAGTGTTTTCAGAAGAACTTTGTTGTGACGCTTCAACATTGTTCCAAATCTTTTGAATCACCATTTCGAACAAATACACAAGTAACGATATTGAAAAATAACTTAAAGAAGTGAGAATTGGTAAGTAACATCTACACTACACTTTCATTTTGTTACCAATTTGTAAAAATTGAAATTCAAGTCAACATTCACAACACAATCAAAATAAAATCAAATCAATCAATCAATAATACTTTTTTTTTTACCTACAGGGTTGCGTTCCGAACCTACGTTCCGAGTGCAACAATTTAACGGCGGCGTTCCATACATTAGAGCGTGACGTTCAATGAGGGCTTTTCAAAATGACAAAAAGCTGTAGGCTCGATAGATGGCGTTGAAAAAAATAGGGGATTCAAAGTATTTTTTACTACGCTTCGAAAAGTACTCAGGGGCCTTACTATGAGCTCTTATAGCAGGGCTTATATTGAACTGCCTAACTTTTTCGTACTATGACCTCAACGGTTAGTATGAAAGCAGGGCTTAAACAGCACTGTTGAAGGCCTGCTTTTGAACTGAACGGTTTTGTTATTTGCTGATGGTAAGCCCCCAGGTAGATGTAATGTAACTGACCTCCTTGTATAATAGAGCTCAATGCAGTACATGCTTACTTTCCTCTTTAGTACTCTTTGGTAGGCCGTTTATTTTTAAAAGCCAATTATTTTGACCACAGAGCACGGAATCGCCGCGCGCCCGCTACTAGAGACGGCACGCTTGTTAGTTTCTATACAAAACAAGGGTGTCAGTGGGCGTCACCGTTTACGCACACCAATACACGGACGCCTACATAGATTACGTGTCCGTGTTGTCTTAGAGTTTATTACAAGTGCTGCGGCACAGTCGATACCTTTTATCGATATTTTTATTTTATTGAGCAGAAAAATGTTAGTGGTTGGCCAAGCAGTTTCTAATATATTATTGAAATATAATACATTATGCAATCATAATAATGCATATTAGGCTAAGTGTCAAAATAAAAGGATTTAATATTGTGGTCAAACATAATATATTTATTTTATAACATTGCCCCAAAAATAATATATTTTTATTCAAATGATTTCGAATTGATATTTAATAATACAAATTTTATATGATTACATTGTTACTGGTAACAAAGATACATGTCAAACTTCAGCTCAATTTGATTACTAACAGACAAACATCGGGACGGGTGAAACTAAATAAAAGCTTGTCAAAAAATAACAATGTACTACAATTATTATTACATTTTTTTGCCATACAAATTCAAAGGTCCATTGGTACTTTAACACGTATTATCGACATGACGCCAACGCGGCACCTCAACGCGGTACCTCACTATCGCGTTCACTGATGACTCGCTACTTACCCACGGCACAGAATATATAATAGTACTAACGTACAGAAGTCCGACCCCGCGAGGACCATCAAATAATAAGCTACTCTCGCTGCACGGCAATAAAGTACAATTTCAAACTGCACAACGCTGCGTGGATAAAATTATATGCACCTACGAAGAAGAAAGAGAGGCGTCTCTTTCTGTCGCATAGCTCTGTCTCAACCGACACATTTCGGGGTTGCTACTCGCTAGTTACTGATATCATAGAAAACATTCGTTATGCCCATGAATAAACAATGAAATTACTATAATAGGTACCTACTTATAAAATAAAATAAATCTACCTAATAGGTGAGCTGAGCATATTTAAAGAGCATAAATAATAAGTATTTCTAAGTAGTTAGAGAAGCTCGATGGCGCAGTGGTATAGCGCCTGGCCCAACGATTGCGGAGGTTAAGCAACTTTTGCAAGGGTCAGTTATGGGATGGGTGAAAAAAAATAGTATTTTTTAGCTTTTTTCTTTACTGGTGCCATATTTCGAACTTCGATACAACTAAGTATGTAAATATGTATACACAAAATACAATAAACTTTGGTAGGTAGGTAGGTACGTTAGTAATTAAGTATCAAAAACGAAGTGCATGCAGTTTCGCATTCGGCGCTTGACTGACTCGTTTCGTTGGTGACGTTCACGCGCTGCGCTCTCGTCGCTTGCACACGCCGCGCGTTTCGGTCGGCGCGGTGATATCCCTCGACAATGGCCCTCTTGGAGTGGGCCGCGAGCAGTAGGCTAATATAAAAGTTTAAGCGCGGAGTTATACCCCCCTGCCCACGGCCGAGGTTTTGTGTTCCAAAATGCCTCGTCCCGCTTTAAAAAAGACTAAAAATAATATGTTTTTTTTACTTACTTGTGATATGATACACCAGAATTATGTTTATTGGTGTTTTTACTTTGATTATTACTCCAAATCACAGCACAATAAGGCATTTCTAACTATTTTTTGGTATTGTTTACTCCACGACGGTCGAATAGAAACTGGCGGCTGCTTTCGCACGCAGTTGCGCCCAGCGCAAGCGACTTCCAAAAAAGGAAGAGGTTCTATGTTTGTCTGTATATTTGTTTTTTTTTGTCTATGTCCACCGATTACTCGAAGACGGCTGGACCGATTGAAATGATTCATACGTTATTACATTAGGTAAACTCCCAAGTTGGTCCCATTTTTTAAAATTTGGAAATCGGTTTAGTACTTTTCATGTAATCTTGAAAAAAGCACGAAAATAGTAAGATTTTGTGTGAATTACCTCGATGATAATGGTCGTATTACTTCTTTGTTTATGAACTGAATAAGATATTTTTTTTAGGAAGAGGGATATCTTAAGTGTAGGTTATTTAACCGACTTAAAAAAGGAGGTTCTCAGTATGACCCGTATGTATGTTTCTCCGCGATTATCTTACGTTTGGCTGAGCCGATTTTTCTACATATTATAATATACCTTACCTACAACCTACAAGGTACCTACACTAAAAATAAAAAAATAAAAAATTGTTTAAAAAAAACAAAAAACCGACTTCAAATAACCTACCTCTAAAAAGCAAGAAATAATATTCGTAATAATAAAAATACGTCTATTGAAGTCGGGTGGAGCTTTTAGAATAAAAAAGGAATCTGTATTCCAGCCCCTCCCGACTTCAATAGACGTATTTTTATTATTACGAATATTATTTCTTGCTTTTTAGAGGTAGGTTTTTTGAAGTCGGTTTTTTGTTTTTTTTTTAATATATTTTTATTGATTATATTCGCATATGAATAAAAAATCTAAAATAATTCACCGTTTAGAAGTTATTTAAGATAAAACAAATATCACTTAATAGGTCAATTATTTAAACTAAGAGCTCCAAAGACTTACTTGAGACGTTATTTTTTAGCTTATTACTACCTACTGAAATGTGTGAAGTTTCATTACTATCCTGTAAATAATAAAGAAATTATGATGAGATTTAGTTTAACAATGTGCAGTGAAATTTTCAACCATCTACTAATTTGAGTTTCTTGTAGATTTAGTAACTGAATGTTATATCAATAATTTGATCATTGGTGGAATTTTATACCTATAAAATTTCAGCGTCGTACGCTTCACAATTAACGAGATAATAAAAAAAATAAATATAGGAAGGTTATAACCGTGGTAACCCAACCAAGTTTAGATAGCTACAGACAATAGCGGCCGCGAAGTACTACATTACGCTAACCATCTAAAACGTATAGCATAATAGTCTTAAAAGTTCGATACAGTCATATACTAAATGTTTGAACGTTTTTTATTCATTTAAGTAGGATGTAATCATAGAATAATAACACCTAGAATGATAGTTCTCTACAAAGCGCTTTGTCAAAAGTGAGGCAACTCAAAAACACCCAAAATGGCCCCGTTTTCAGATTTTTATTCTCCATTATTATATTACCTAATCATACCGAATAAGTACAAAAGTTTTAATTTTCCTACATTTATTAGATTAGTTACTATATTATTATTATTGGATTTTAGTTACGATTAGGTAACGTTTGAGGGTTATAAATCTGAAAACTAAGCCATTCTGGCTTGGTTTTACTTGCCTCACATTGCATACAAGGACACGGCTTCTAGGTGTTATTATTCTAAGGATATAATGTAATGTATCTTATTGTTAAATACTATGCAATATACTTACACCGTTAATTTTTAAGTAGGTAGGTATATCTAAAATTAAATGGGGATATCAGACCACGTTTCTGAATATGTATACGTTAAAAATTAATAGTTTGAAAATATCGGAAAATATTTGTACGACCAAAAGATAGCATATATTTTAGCTACGGTTTAAGAAGAATTTGTATTTTGATCCATTGTTATTGTCATGTCAATAGTGAAAAACAAAATATCTAATTTCAAAACACCTAACGGTCGTTTGTTCTGAGTTCAACCCGTTTTATGAAGAAGTATTTCGCTCAAAGGTATTATGTCTATCACTTTTAGGATTAATAAAGTAGAAAATAAGTAGGTATTAAGAAATCTTAACTGAAACTAAAAACAGCTGATCTGATTTTGATTAAATTAAAACATAGAATACTTTATTTGCTGATTATAGGATTGTCTCGAATGTCCACGCGGGCGAAGTTGCGAGCAAAAGCTAGTTTATAATATTCCCCGTCCCCGTCCCCTACATTTTAGAAGTACTCCTACGAAGTTTCTAGTCGAAATGTCTATTTTATTTACATTATTTTTCATGCAAAATAAATATGAACCCCTATTTCAATTTTAGGGATTGAATCATGTTCACCGTGTTGAACTTCTAAATAAATGCCATTTTTTGCAATCGTCATCCCATAAAACCTCAACAATGATCTCCATATCGATTTTAGATTTATTTTTTCCCATTTAACCCCTAAGGGGTTGATTTTAGAAAAATTACGAAATAGGGGTTTATCTTTCCTACCATAAGGATTGACACCCGGGGCGATTTTCTATTTAGCACCCCCAATATAAAACAACAAAATACTAAACGTGCCTATCAGAGCCGGATTTAGAGGTGCGGAGGCCCTAGGCTACAAAAAGGAGTGGAGGCCCCTAATAATTTTTCAAATAGGTTAAATAATATTACTAGCTGTCTGAACGCCCGTGTGTATGAATAACGATTATGCCGCCCCTTTATCTACGACTCCCTACATTGAACTTGTCAAAAATAAATATTTATTTTGAGGGCTTAACCCGGCGAGCATGAGGTGAAAAAAGTTACACCTAGCATGTGGTGGGGTTTGCCAAACCCCAACATATAATTACCTATAAATGCCAATTTATTAAACCAAGACTTAAGAATTTAGACGTATTTTGAAATATGGTTTATATTTAGTGTATAAAATAAAAAACAGTGTATATTTATATACTTTTATTGTATTATTTATCAGAAATAATAAAATATAACATTTACAAAAAAACAAAAAAAGGAACTTCTGAAAATTGAACTAAAATCAACTAATTCTTTAATAAAAATATAAAATCAACTTTAAAAACTTAAAGAATATAAGATTCTCAATAACATATTTTTTTTAAAGAATTAGTTGATTTTAGTTTTAGTATTTTTGATAAATAATACAATAAAAGTATATAAATATACACTGTTTTTTTTTTTATACACTAAATATAAACCATATTTCAAAATACAAATAAATTCTTAAGTATTGGTTTAAAAAATTGGCATTTATAGGTAGATATATGTTAAAACTAACACGGAGCATGTGGCGGGGTATGACGCACCCCACGAACGTTTACACGCGTGTAGCTCCTGCGCCGGTTGACGCGACACTGCGGTCACGCCACTCTCCCCCCGCGGAGTACATTGGCTCCAGCTACTCGAAGCAACAAACCAATTGAGGGGCAAATTTGAAAAATACACGACTTCGCGCAAAGCATGGGCATGTCACACCCTACCACAAGCTCGCCGGGTTAACTTAATTTTAACTATTCCCTGCGCTCTACTTTATGTACCCACTTCTCGTGTAGAAATGTAAAAATGTGCCCGCACCTTAAAGCTCACAACACAAGCCATAAGGGGGCTTACCATCAGCAAATAAGAAACTGTTCAGTTAGTTCAGCTGTAGGCCTTAAACAGGACTGCTTAAGGCCGGCTTTCATACTAACCGTTGAGGTCATAGTACGAAAAAGTAAGGCAGTTCAATATAAGCCCTGCCATAAGAGCTCATCTCATAGTAAGGCCCAAGGAGTAAGCCACATACGAGATGACGAACATTTTTGTTCAATATTTTACTTTCAATGTTTAAAATGTACTCTATGGCAATCGATGACTCAGCGGCTTGTCTGGAATGCACCCACTGTCAGTGATGCTGTCACTGTCAATCAGCTGATGTGATGACGTGGGCTTGCTATAAAAAATCTACTCTTTGCATTGCATACTCTTTGCTTGCTTCTTTCTTTCTTGTTTCGTTCGTTTGAGTATTTTACTCCGGCTTTGTAAAATAGTGATTTTCCTATGTAAGTATTAAAAAATACATTTCACACGTTTGTTGCTAATTTCAAACTAAGGACAGTAAATTAGTTTTATCTTTTGATTGGGGCGAATTCATGCATTGTAGTTTGTCGGGGCTTCGGCCCTTCGGGTCAGAGTCGTTTGTAATCGTATAGCTGAGCTGAGCTGATAGCATATCAACTATATTAGTTGTGTTGGAGACGCCATAGAAGTAAGACGGTAGCCTAGCTTTGCTTTGAACCTTGTGCATTTTTCGTCTTCAGTGCCCAGTTCAGTTATAATTGGTAAGCTTAAATCAAACTTACGTACCTACTTAAGTACCTAGGTAGTCCTTAGAAATGTAGTGACCAAATTTTTTCATTCGTTATTCTAAACATCAGTAATTTGTGTGGTTTGAATATAACTAGAGAATACCTACCTACCTTGCCTACCTGACATTATTGAACTTTGGACTTAGGTACCTAAGTACTTACTTGAGAAAAACTTGTTCTTCAAGTCCACTTTCAAATTATGCCTATTTGTAATTATAATTTACAGTGATGTTATGTCAGTAATTCTGTGAAGTAATTCTTTGGTTAGACTACGAGTCCTTAGTCTTTTTAGTGATGATTATGAATTGCAAAGAATGGGACAGAATTATATGGAAAAATTATTTGGCAAATGTCTGGCCTTCAATTCTGTTAACAAATATGATTCTTATTAGAAACCCTTGCAAATTAAAAATCAAATAACCAAAAGCTTATTTGATTTTTAACTTACCTATAATATGTAGGTATATTTTTAATACAACAGTTTTCACTTTACTTAAATAGTGCTTTATGTACTTTAAATAGTAATTAAGTCTTTTAGTTTGATTAGGATATAATAACATGCTTTAATTATCTATTGTGGCTTGGTGATTGATTTTTTATATAGATATGAAAAATACTTTTCATTAGATATTTACGGTAGGTATTCATAATATTATATAAACCTTAAAATCTCCTTAAAAAAAGTATGGGCCCATACTTTTTTTAATTAAGGAGATAGACCTAGCAAAAATTTATGACTAACAGATCAACATTTTTGGCCGTTTAATCCACCAAGTATTTATCAAGTCACCATTTTACCTTCGATCAAGAATACCCTAGATGTCTGGTCAGAGTCTCGAAAATGGCACCTCAAATAGCGTCCCACTTACAAACTGGGCGCTTATTTTGCAAAAAAGTAAGTGATAAAAGATGTTTTTGTACAAAATATGCGGTGATTATGTACGAAATAAGCTCCATGTTTGTAAGTGTGACGCTGTTTGAGGTGCCATTTTTGCATACTGTTTTAGTTCGTGAAGCGTTATCTAGGATATTCTTAATCGAAGCGTTTACCCAGAACCCACCAAATATTTATCACTAATAATTTTAGCTATCCTTAGCGATCGACCTTAAAAACTCTCACAATGGGCACCTCTGATATAATTCTTGAATTGTTTGTTAGTGCATGTCTATCATTAGGTACCTATAAATAGAATTTTAACATTCTTACTTTTCCAAAGTGAAATTTTAATTAATTATCATTACTTACCATATAATGCCACAAAATTAATGTATATCATTAGAGCTAATGTAATCAAGTCAAAGGACTAATTATCATTACCAATTGCTCTAATGTGAAAGATGAAAAAATTTAACTATTTTACTTATTAGATAAAAGGTATTTCTTTTAGCAAAATGTGGAATAATTCTATATAAATATATATTTTTTTACATAATGCTTTAGTAGGGCATAATGAACTCTATGTAGAACAAGAAAGAATTTAATAAAATTAGACATACCAGGTTATATTTTATTTGTTTAATATTAATTAGGTACTGAAATATCCATAACTTCAACTTGAATCGTTGTTATAGTGAGTTGATGCATTAGTTATTTAAAATATTAGTAAGATATTACATCATACAATAAAAATATTTTTACTGAAAGAGGCGCGATCTACAAAATATAAACAAATTTAATAACAATCTTTGTGAACTTTTGATAAAAGTTTAAACAGTGTAAATATTTGTGAACTTTAAGATCTTGTTTAATTACTGATAACATGTTTACACTTCAATAGGTACATCTCACTGGATTTCTATTATTAAGAGGACATCACTAAGGGGCCGTACAATACAACATTAAATACGTATTTTTGATCAACAATTTTACACAACTATTACTTGATTTATAAGTCTCAAAAATAATATAAAGAGTAGATTATAGAACTCAGTTATGTGATTGACAGAAACATGGCAGCTAAAACATTTCTCGATAGAAAAAATCGTAAAGTGACCTCCAATTTTGTAGTTTTTCAAAGCTGTCGCAACGCTCACAAGTCTCACAACCAATAATAAACTTATATTAACCTTGAAACTACAATAAACTAGTTTTGTGATTGTCAGTTTTCAAAAATAAGAAATAGTTTATTATTACCTACTTAAAAACGATTATGTTAACAATAATTTCTTCCAGTGTTGTACACCCTCTAATTACAGTTTTTGAGTATTGTTAGTGTTCACTTAAAATGTACAAGTAGTACAATATTGTTATCTTTTTGTTACAGTATAACCACTATGTCGAAGATAAAGGCAGGACCCGTTGTCGACATTTTGGGAGATGAGATGACAAGAATCATTTGGGATCTTATTAAAGATAAACTCATTTTACCATTTTTGGATATTGAGTTACACACATACGATTTGGGTATGGAAAACCGTGATGCTACTGATGATCAGGTCACAATTGATTGTGCTAATGCTGTTAAGAAATACAATGTTGGCATTAAGTGCGCCACTATCACCCCTGATGAAAAGCGTGTTGAAGAATTCAAGCTGAAGAAGATGTGGAAGAGTCCAAATGGTACTATTCGTAATATTCTAGGAGGTACCGTTTTCAGGGAAGCTATAATTTGCAAAAATATCCCTCGTCTCGTTACCGGTTGGGAAAAGCCTATCATCATCGGGCGCCATGCTCACGCTGACCAATACAAAGCTACGGACTTCGTGGTGCCAGGAGAAGGTAAACTAGAGCTCATCTTTACTCCTCCGTCCGGAGAGCCGATTAGATACGTCGTCAATGACTTCAAGGGTGCTGGTGTTGCTATTGGTATGTTCAATACTGATGCATCCATTATTGACTTTGCCCACTCTTCGTTCAAATTCGCCTTAGATAGGTCATACCCTCTGTATTTAAGCACAAAGAACACAATCCTCAAGAAGTACGATGGTCGTTTTAAGGACATCTTCCAAGAAATTTACGAAAAGGAATACAAGTCTCAGTATGAGGCTAAAGGTATTTGGTATGAGCACAGACTGATTGACGACATGGTTGCCTACGCTATGAAGTCGGAAGGTGGCTTCGTTTGGGCCTGTAAGAATTATGACGGTGATGTGCAGTCCGATTCGGTCGCGCAAGGTTATGGGTCTTTGGGTCTGATGACTTCTGTGCTCATTTGCCCTGATGGGAAGACTGTGGAAGCCGAAGCTGCCCACGGAACCGTAACCAGGCATTACCGCTTCTACCAACAAGGAAAGGAGACTTCCACCAACCCGATCGCGTCAATTTTCGCGTGGACACGTGGCCTTCTTCACCGTGCTAAGTTGGACGACAACACTGAGTTGAAGAACTTCGCGGAAACTCTTGAAAATGTTTGCATCAACACCATTGAATCTGGAATAATGACTAAGGATCTCGCCATTTGTATCAAGGGAATGAACAAAGTCCAAAGGTCGGACTACTGTGAAACCTTCGAATTTATGGATAAGCTGGCTGAAAATTTGAAGAAAAGTCTGGGAAAGTGACTTAATGAAAGTAGGTTAAGAAGTAATCTTTGATAATGTCTCAACAAGAAACTTGTATTTTTTCACAAAGGGATGGAGGGTATTTTTTTGAACATTAATTTGTATTTAACGCATTTATTTATTGTTTCTATTATATTATCCAATAAAAATATCTTGTACAGTATTTAATTCACGTTTTTTCTTATATTGCTATTTTGGTTAGAAAGTATTCGTATTTTGGTGCGCAGAAAAATCTATTCGGTCAGCCAAAATGGTTAGTTGGACAGCAACTTTTGGCTAGCAAATATTTCTAAATCAATCAGCAATTTGATGTCATATTTTTTTTATCGTCTACCACGTCTACAATCTACAATCTACCCACGTTTAATAAAATTTTGGTAAGTGATATCAATAACACACAGTCTTTTACGAGTAGGTATATAATTATCTATGAAAATGTTTCAAAAATATAATTAGTCTTTTTTCTACGAGTTAATTTACTCGTTCACACGTTCTTCGCACTGCTGATTACGTTTTAATTATCGCTGATATAGGTAATATTAAAATAACGTCATCATTGATTCCTTATTTTATAAAGCATCTGTTGATGTTGACAATGGGACTATATTGATAACTTATCTCGCTGCACGTTTTTAGAATCTTAACAAGTCTCTTGTTCAAATGTCACGGTTTTTCACATACCTACTTACCTTTTAACGATTTTCAATCTTGCTAACCCTTGACTTCTTTGTCGACCTTGTATGCTATATCTGAATATTCTACGTTTTAATTTGTAGGTATTTATTTACTTCATGACATTATAAGTACTTATTGTGTGGTATTATAATGACAATATTAACACGGAAAACAAGAAAAGTTGTTTAGTAGGTATACGTTAATTGGTATGTTGTTTTTCGTGTCGATTTGTTACGTTACAATTGTTAAGTGGTCGATTGAAGCAACTAAAATATTTTCTGCAGTACCAAGCTAAACTATAATATACAGGGTGTATTTGTAACCACTCTCCAAATTTTAAGGATGTGTTCAGTCCATGAAACTGAACAACTTTCTCCATGAAACATAGGGTCAAAATCAACATTATACAAATATGTAAACAAAAATCAACATTTTTCTTCTACATCTTTTATCATAAGATCATAACTCAATACATTCAACAAAAAATAATTTTCAGGTTTTTATTGTAACTGTTCGACATTTTTTATGTCTATGGATGGCGGCGGGGCGGGCGGGTCGCGCGCGCACCAGGCGCTCCGCGCGCCGCGCGTAGAGTTATGAACATACGAACGGTAAATTTAAATGATATTTTTTTGTATGAAAGTAAAATCTAACGAATTATCAAAAGTCGTAGAACAAAATAAATGTTGTTGTTTATGATGTTGGTAATCTACTCCTGCAAGGTTGTTGGTGTTTTACAAATAATTTGTTCGAGTTGAATTTTAAGTAGGTATAATCAGTAATGTGTGTCCTAAACTCCTAAATAAAAGCGCTCATTTTAAATTGGGTGTAATTTTCTTTTTCGTGCGAGTGGCAATTCTGAAATTTTACAGCTGTGACATTGTTATTAAGATAGTTGCGGTTATTAAAAATGGAGCGCGATAGAAAGAAGAACGCGTTAATTAACATTGTGAAAAACCCTTTCCAAAAGGGGGAAAGTTAATTTGCTCTCACACTCGCCAACTTCGCGGAACATGATAACAAAGAGTTCTTGTGGTCTCCACTGATAGGCTGGGGCCCAAGTCTGCTATTGTTAACGTCATAATCGTGTTCGTTTTGGGTTTAAGAAACAAGAACTGTGTTGAAAAGCATTACAATTCAAACACGATTATGACGGACGTTAACAATAGCAGACTTATGCCCCTGGGCGACATGTTTCAGCAGGACGACGCAACCAGCCCAGTCACACTGCACATGAAAAAAAATTAGTTAATTGCAGCAACAATTTCCAGATCAAATCATCTCACGAAATTCGGATGTCAACTGGCTAGGCTATCAAGATATTTTTTTTCTTTGGAGTTTTGAGAAATCTTGGTTACCTAAAGGCGAATTACCAGAAACAATTATTGAGCTCAAAGCCGAGTAGGTACCAATACCAATGCGTTAACAATGAGATATACAGTACACCCACATATTTGCGAAAAATTCATTAAAAAATTAATGAAAAGAGCACTGATGTGACTTATTTTCCTGACGGAAAGTATTAATTAAGTTATTTAAAGGTATTGTAATTCTGATACACAATTTTTAATAAAACTTCTCGTGGATTTTTTAGAGCCCACCATAGTCTAGTATCATTACATAAAGTTATTTTCCCTCGTTAGCCCCGTAGTCACTGCTAGAAGTAGGTATTACTGCTAAAAGTGGCCGTTTTTGACACATTTGCTATCTACTTCTACGAATGACTACGAGGAAACCTTGGAAGAGACCTTGTAAAAATACAGACTATGTATGAACCCTGAAAATTCCATGAAAATGATTTTTTAAATCTTTTTCTACTAACAACTTATAAAATAAAAACCTCTGAGGGCGCCACTTTCAGTGGGGTATTCACCTTAATGAAATGGCCTGTTGTCAGAGCCGCGGGGGCGCTTTGCCAAATATTTTATTCCATAGTTAATCGGAACATGTCTACTTTACAAAATGCAATAAAAATATCACAGCTCGCTTAAAAAATAAGCCTATATTTTTTATGACCCGACCCGTTGTGATAGGTATTATACTTAGTTACGAAAAGCCAAAACGCCTGCCTTAATTTAAGAGCAAGCCCTCCTATCTACTTATATCAATCTATATTTTTATATTCTATTTAAACAAAATAAAATACTTAATAAAAGTACTCAAATAAAAGTAAACAAATATCAAAACTAGGCACTAGTTAAATATTCAAGTCACTGACGAGAACGGTTAATGGTTTTGCATTAAGTACCTAACATCTTTTATACTACACCTGCTCGGAAAGTACCTTGATACTTTATCAAATTTACGGTAGAAAGTACGTCATTGCATATCGAACAAATATGCGGGGAGAAAACGCATCTGAGCGGGAGAGAAAAGTGTATGAAAATCCATTTCTTACGTGGTTATTCTTTTTTAATTTTGGGTAAGACTATGCGCCGGTAACCTAAATATCAAAAGCCAAAAAGTTTTTACAGTGAGTTTTTATTTCCAAGTTCGCAAAATGACACTGGCCACTAGCTGTGTGTCGGATGGTGTCGGGCTGGCAGTGCGACCCTGCGGCGGCAGGATAAACAATTTGAAAAAAAGAACATATGAAAATTGCAGACGCCATTGGCGCCATTTTCAATTTGTGTGTTGTTTGAGGATTCAGTTTTCGTAGAAAGTAAAATAAAACTATCAAAATGATAAGTAGTGATAGTGATGATGAAGATTTTTTAACTCCGCCGCAGTTGAAGGAAACAGCAAAAATACTGATTGATAACCTTTTACCACAGAAATCAATTAAAAACTTATGACGGTTTTTGCAACGGAAAAGTGAAAAAAATTCAATATTAATTTCAATTAGTAAAGATTTAGTTTTTTATTTTCCTCGTAGGTGTAGTATAAAGCACTATGTACTATTTTCCGATGTTTATAAGGTAAAGGTATATTAAGGCATGAGTGTGTTTTTCTTTTCAGACCGGAAAAAACAAAGACTAAGTACATTGACTTTAATCGAAATGTTGTCCGAATAACATGTGCAACTACTGAATTTCCTTTAATCCATTTTCGACCCCTGAAAGCTCGACCCCAAAAAACAATCTACTTAAAAACACTATTTGAGTTACAAAGTCATATTAAGAGTCCTTTCCTTTGATACTTATATACCTCTACCATTAAAATCATTACAAACAAATCTGTTTACAAAATAATGAGATTGCATTTTCTGATTTCAATGTTCAAACAAGACAATAAACTTTAACTTCCTTTAAAAAATACAAACGTTTTGCGCCGATACTCTCCCGAATCCCGAGGCGACTCTGCAAATAACTTTTCTTAGTGAATTACCAGAGGAAGTCGTTTCCCCTACGTTCGTCCCTCCATGCGCCCTCGTGGAGTGGACGGAGTGGGCTATTCAGCGTATTCGCAAAGCTCTCACGACATGCCTTAGTTTGGCGGGTAACGTCTTTCAAAGCGGCCGTGCGGTTTGGCCAAGCTCGGTACACGCTACATCCAAGTTTATGTGAACGTGAAAATGTCTATGAACATCCAGATTTTGCGATGGTTCGCCGTAGTAAATATTGCTTTGGTAAGGATTTTTTGAATTAAAGTCTATGTTTTTGATCTGATTTTTAATAGATTTGTAGTTTGTCGATGCATGAATTTCATTATTTATTTATTTTGCGATGACAATAAAATTGGGGAGGATTATTTTCACCTTCTGTAGTAGAAAAGTCCCTATTTTTTAATAGTTACCTAAATACCTATTTTACTTATTTTGTATTATAGTAAATTAATTTACCGTAAAAAATTTTGGTAATAAAAAAAAAACTACTGACAAAAACGACGAAGCTACTGAAAAGGCAGGCGCGCGCGGGCGAGTTAACATCGGAATGATAACTATTTTTTTTGTAAGAAAAAATCAACAATAATACCCATATACTTACAAGTGATTATTTAAGTGTTCATTGAATGCATTGATAGTTATAGAAATTGTGAAACTATTCATGAATGCTTAATAGTTTCCTGAATTCCCCGTTAACACTGCGGATGTTGGAAAAAATAACGTGTTATTTTTATACTTACTTAGTTTGCTTAACCAACTCCAAATAATCAATCCTGGAAAAGAAATCTTTCTTCTCTATAGAAGAGACTATTGCCGGGTAAAGATTTTATTATTATTTGATTTTATCATAAATACTTTTAGTAGGTACTTTTAATATTATAACGATAATATTAAAACCATGCAACTTTAATGTCACACCTACTGAGCGTAAAAATAAGAAGTTTTTAATTTCCTAAATTACTTAATGTTATACTTATTTCCATAAGTGTCTTCTTTAATTTAGTCAACGCCCGAGCGGCCCCATCGGCACACATTTTCCGGGGTTTGAAGGATTAAAACATAAATCTTTATAACTCCAGCCAAGTATGCCTGGAAATACTTGAAAACAAAAGAAACTGGTATAGTCGTAAAAGCTAAAAAGAATGTCTCTACAAGCACAGTAGGTATCTAACGTGTTACAAAAAAGTCCCTAATGCCGAATATGGTAGATAGGGACCATCAAATTTAACAACTTTTACTATGGGACCAACTCTGAAATCGCGAAAAAAAATCTAGTGTTTCATACATTCTCATATTTTCGTTATATCTATTAATTTTTGTATGAAATAGCTGAAATTTTTTTTTTGCGATTTCAGAATTGGTCCCATGTAGCTACCTAAATGTTGTTCAGTGTGATGGTCCCTATCACCATAAGTCTGGTTTAACCATTAATTCTGTTACACATTGTATAGCTGTGCTATAACTGAACTTCCTCATAACACAATAGGTAGCTTTTACGTGTCCGACGTACAAAATATATCAAACTGTTTCTGATGTGTTTACTTAGCAAAGTTTTCCGTATTAGTATCAGCGAAAGGGCACCATTTATTTTATAAGAATCTTCTACTTTTAGGTGATTGTTTTATTACAGGCTTCACAGTCAATTTAATGAAATGAATCTAAGTAATATGATTATGATTACCTACCGATGATAGTACAGATTCAGTAGTCGACGAGGTAAATAATAAGCCTATGGTACCTACAAAGGTACCTAGTTCATAAACGAAATTCCACATGATTTATAAGTTCGACAGGCGGAGTTAAAACCATTAACTATTAACATACGATAACATCGTTCGTAACTGTAACCGTTGCAACATCCGTGCATGGAGCCGAATCGATCTCCGCCTCACGATCCAAAAGAATGCCTCTAATAATTGGGTCTGACAAATTGAATAAAATATTACCAAACAACCTGACATCAACACAGTTGGATAAAAAATGGTAATTTGCTATTGATTTTTTGTAAAATTACGGTAGAACTCACACGCAGGATCTTGAATCAATTGTACAAAATGTAATTTCATGATCTAAAAATTAAAGACTCAATCTATTACATGATTTGGTGGCTTATGTTTTTGCCTGCGGTTTTTAATCATAAGGAACAAAGATTTATTGTCTATATAGAGACTAGAAACCGCATTGATATCCTACTCCACCGAATTGCGTTCGATCTTGAATCGAGTACGAATTGGTTTCTTGTATATCACAAACACCGCACACGAAGGGCGTCGACGCACACGCTTCGGACCGCTACTCAACCGCCGCCGCAGTATCAATTACTGGAGTATACCACACAACACTCGGTTGCACCCAATTACTGGCTCTGGTTCACATGATTCCTATTCATAACCGAGATTGCGCGGATTAAAATGATTTTGCGCGTCATCTAGTGCACCTCATTCTCGATAACTGGGGTTCTGAATTTTGATATCAAGCTAGGTATCAACGCTTGAATATCTAAGTAGGTTAACTTCTAAATTGATTTTTTATGTCGTTTGATTTATTTACTGAAATAATTAAAGAACTTACTTAGTGTTAGGTATAATACATACCAAATCTATTCATTAAATAACATTCCTTATTACCTAGTTATCTTCTCCATATTTAATTTTATTACAAACTTTGCAGATACTTACTTAACTATTTATTAATATGGTTTAAAATCTCATAAGAATTGGCATATGCGTAAGCTCGTAAGTACCTACTCGTATATTATATTTACTTGCCTTTAGTAATTTACTTAGCCTAGGTAAAATGAATAGGGCGTAGTGTACTGCCTTGAGGAATTCATTCTATGCACCTGCTGCCATAAATGTAGGTAATATGAGTTATCTACGTCGTAGTAGATGTTTTATGCCCGGAATTTTGATTAGCGTTACATCACAAAGACGTCTATGCTATGTGGTTGATCTGAGGGTGCGCGTGGGAATCGTCTCCGGGCGTGCAATTAGGGACCGGGGACTAAGGGCGTTCAATTACCTTGCACTGTTTTTATTGCGACGCGCCTTGTTGATGTAATAAAACCTTCCGAATCGCCTCTAGACGGGGAGAAGATCACTACCGCCGTTATGTGCATGCAGTTTGTTCTGGATATTAAAAACACCAATTTCCTATTTCTAATAACTTGAGAGACAGACAGTGTGGTCGTTTGTTTGTTATTTATGCCTATTAGCTTTTCTGTGCAGCTGTGGCGAAGACGTCTTCTTTCACCGGTATATTTTTATGACTTTACGTTTACTTACTTCATCTTTCCATGCTTGTTCTTCAGGTGCCGTTTAAGTAATTATATATATAAACGAACCCCCAGCTTTATGACTATTTCTATTACTTCTTGGAAGCTACATAATATCTTCCATATACATATCTACTTCATATAGGTAATTTATATTTGTTCATAAACCCAGTAACATCTTTGTGGTTGAGAAAATTTTCTTGGATAGAAAAATTGAACATTATATTGATTTCAATAGCAATAAAATTCATAGCAGAGGGGGCTCTGGGTTAGCTCTGGGTAATTTTGCTGTAAGTATATGGTACAAGTTTCATATCATCTTAATATTGCGTCTTTGTTGTTATCAGAATAACCAACTGAGATTGTCATTTATCATTTCTAATCCATTGATTACTTTGGAAACAGTAGTACTTAATTAAATATTTTTTACGTTGATATTATTTTATTTTTATTTTTTATTTAAACTCTTTATTGTACTACAATAAAATGATGTACAAGAGGCGGACTTAATGCTAAAAGCATTTTCTCCCAGTCAACCCTTAGGGAACAGATAGCCACGAATGCGGTACAGTTAATAGTGTAGGTATAATAATAATATACTTACATTCAGTATAATAAATACAAACATATATAATACATAAATACTTCTACAATAATATATCATATATTATGATGATTTTCACATTATGCTCATTATAAGCTTTCTAACAGAAAAATTGTTTAAAAAACAAAAAACCGACTTCAAAAAACCTGCCTCTAAAAAAAGGAAGAAATAATATACAAATCATTAGATACGCATTATCATTGTTATAATAAAACACGTCTATTAAAGTCGGGTGGGGCTGGAGAACATCTTCCTTTTTTTATTCTAAAAGCCCCACCCGACTTCAATTGACGTGTTTTATTATAACAATGATAATGCGTATCTAATGATTTGTATATTATTTCTTCCTTTTTTTAGAGGCAGGTTTTTTGAAGTCGGTTTTTTGTTTTTTAAACAATTTTTTTATTTTTTTATTTTTAGTGTAAGTACCTTCTGCATTAGGTAGTGTAGGTATATTATTTAGGTAGAAAAATCTGCTCAGCCAAACGTGAGATAATCGCGGAGAAACATACATACCTACATACAAACTGAAAACTTACCTCCTTTTTTTGAAGTCGGTTAAAAAGACTACACAACGGTATCCCTTCCCCAACAAAAAAAATCATCTAATTCGGTTCATAAATAACAAAGTTGTCAAGTTTAGTTGATTTAATAACATAGTATTTTCAGGATTACTTGTAAACTACTGAACCGATTTGAAAAAAAATTAAATGGGACCATCTCGCAAGAAAACTCAATCGAACAAAAAAAAAAATTTTGAAATCGGTCCATAAATGTCGAAGATACGCGCGAACAACGATAAAAAAAAAAAAAAAAAAAAACATACAATCGAATTGAGAACCTCCTCCTTTTGATGAAGTCGGTTAAAAAGCGTGAACGTTTCTTTTAAAGGAGAACTTGCTGGGTGATCTCCTATAATAGCTTCAGGAAGACCGTTCCAGAGACGCAAAGCGTGCAGAGTGAAAGACATATACCCGGAACGAAACAGAGGAGTGGAGAGAATTGGAAGATCGAAGTTGGCGATCATGAGAGTCGCTGAGAAATTGAAACATGCATTTAAGATAATCGGGAGAATGAGGACTACTTAAGATAGAGTAGAGAGTGCAGAGCAATCTTTGCTGTCTGCGCTGACGTATGGGAAGCCATTTAAGCTGAGACCGGTAAGAAGAAATGTGATCAAACCTGCGAAGACAAAAGACAAAACGAATAGCGTTATTAAGAAGGCGGTCCAGCTTATTGAGCAGAACCTCATTCAAGTCTGGAAAGCAGACATCTGCATAATCAATGAGTGGGAAGATAAGAGAAGTGACAAGAGTGATCTTAGTTCGTAAGAAAGTTCCTAAAACGATTTCATTTCATATTAGTAGCAACTTCCTGCCTAACTCATGTGTATCAGACCATATTAATATATTCAATGTAAACATTCGCGCTATGCTTTAAGTGAGAAAGTGATTTGCAAAAAACATAGTATCATGTATGTTGCCGCTTCTTCGTCCAATAAAGTCGTCGACCTAAACCAATTATCGTTGCATAATAGGAGCAACTTTTTATCGATTGAAATTGATTTTTTAGTGTTAGTATATTATTATGTGTCGGTAGAGACCTACTGCTAAACAGTTATTTTAAGTTTTTAACGGAAACGACTTGTTACTTATGCGTTTTTTTAGATCTTAGGGCTTTCTTAGGGCAATCAATTTTCTTTTCACTATTATATGGATGGATTACGTTGATTACGTTGAACGACTTTTGTTTCTTTTGAATTATTTTTGACGTAAAATAAATACGTAATTGTTTTTTTTTCTGGAATTTAACATACCTCTTCAAAATTTTTAAGCAAACTAAAGCCTAGATGTGAGATTTAAATCAACAAGTAATGCAATTTAATATCCCGTAAAGCATTTTAGTTTTTCTTAATACTCCTAGTTAGAGGTACCCTACGGTTGTCCAAAGTTGTAGGTAAGGTAAAGAGTGTTGATGAAAAAAACAAAATAGAAAAAATCTCTGAGTAGCTAATCTTATTAAACAGATATCATCTACCAGTTGAACGGTTAGAGTACAATAGACTCAAAGTGGAACCAATTTAAATTTGAGCAGCTGAAAAAAATTTGCACGCATGAAGAGAATTTCATCAAACCACAATGACTATTGTATCACTACGATCCAAATTGGTTCACTGTTATCTTATCTAATTTATCGTAATGTCAAGATTAAATGATTTTGCAGATTCATTGTACTATATAATTTAGTAGTCTGTGTTGTGGATACAGGTATTTGCAACATCTATAATTACGATTAATTTATTTCTGTCGTCTATGTATAGAACACCCAATATTTTTTTAAAGAGAAAAATAATTTTATCATTTGCTTCAATTTGGTTTATAGGGTTTCTTGCTGTAGTTAAAGACCTACTTGTCTACAACAAAAACTAATCTTGATAAATTAACCACCAGCCTGCTACGGGTTTAATAATCATTTTATTAAAAACTTGTCTATCTCCCATGGATGGATGTCAAAGAAGTGATGACTTATCAGATTTTCGTTTTCCATTGTGTGTTGTTTCAAAAGTACAGCTCAATGGTGGTGCATCAATGGTGGTGTATCTACCTGAAGGCGTGGATTTGACACCTGTCCCATGAAATGCAATAGCTGCTATTGCACTTTTGACCCGAAGCGCGCGGCATTTCTAAGTGTTCGCAGGTCTATACTAAACACGTGCAGTTTTCTTCTCAAAACGCGCATCATCAAAACTTGTGCAGCTTTGTAAAGACTACTGCCTTCCTAAACAGTTAATTTTAAGGAAAAAATAAAACAAACTTGCTCTGGGGCGCCACATTTGCTTTTTAATTGTTCAGTCAGATTTACGTCAGGGTGCCTACTGCCATGTCTTAGCGCAGTATTATAACATTCTTACCATGCTATTTCGTACCACGACCTTCTTATAGTATGATTATTGTAATAATGTTTCCGTTGGAAGTTTTGTGACGTCATCGTTCAATCGTTCACTTAAACCGTACCACGACGTGTCTTTTGACAGCTAGCATTATTGTTTTTGTGTCAAATATTGAGAAATTTTGCAGTCTTAAAAAAGTTGCTTTTTCTCGACGGAAACAAAACTATTTTGAGTTATTTTATTTAGAAATTGGAAATTGCGTCATAAACAGTAAGTGAAACGTTTTTATACATATTGTTCTTCATTGTGAATGTAATATTATAGTTATTATGTTTCATTTCTATTTGATAACAAATACTTGTTTTCGGAGGAGCTCGGTGGCGCAGTGGTTTAGCGCCTGGCCCAGCGATTGCGGAAGTTAAGCAACGTTCGCAAGGGTCAGTCATGGGATGGCTGACCAAAAATTTATTATCACGAGCTCCTCCGTGCTTCGGAAGGCACGTTAAGCCGTTGGTCCCGGCTGCATTTGCAGTCGTTAAGGTATTTTTATTTCTCTACTAAATCTTCTATTCTACTTTACTGACGCTGTTTTTTACTCAATCAGTAACTGGTTTATCGAGCAGTATTAATTTTAGGTTGCAAACTACAGTCAAAATATGGAAAAAAAATTGTTCAACCATATCCTATTTCAGGTTGGAGCTTTATGACAAAAACTTTCATTTCTGGCGTCCTGAATGTCCTGATGGTGATGATGAAGATCCAACAATGCAGCTACCATCAGAAGAAACTTATTTGGATATTAATAGCCACACAACTCTACCACCTCTAATAAGACTATGATAAGCATTATTTATCTTAGTAAGTAGGTACCTAATCATAGGAATTTTTTATTTCTATAAAAAATGTGACAGACCTCTTAATGCAATAAAACACTTGTTTATAATATTATTGTAATCAGTTTTTATTTACAATCCCTTCTTTAAAGTTACACAACATGACACATATTGAAAATATTTTTGATGCTAAGGGCACATAAAAATGGTTAAAATTATTTTGCAATATCAAATATGTTTTAGTTAACCCAATAAGCCTTTCGATATGTACCCTTTAACAAGCCAATTTCTGGTCTGCAAGTAAAAGGCAAAGCTCAGTTGAGAATATTCTTAGTAACTATATGTGGAGTTTGAGTTTCTTGGTTTGTTTTATTTTCTAATGAAAGTGGAGTAGGAACAGTAGTATTCATCTCAGATTCAACCACATGAGATACATTACTGTCCATGCAGCATGCACACACTGCTATCTTTTACAAGCGGCACTATGTCCTCACAGCACTGAGATGTTGACGGCATCTGCATTTCAAAAAGCTGTTTCTTTCTGAGATTCCGGGACCCGGGACTCTAATCTATCTTTCTTGCAACTGCCTTTTCTGAAACCGGTTGTATATTCCATTGAAAAATAGATGGAACAGCATTTTTCTTAAGGTATTTACGTTGATGATCCACACCTAGAACAAAAAATTATGTCAACATTATTATTGTTCCAAAAAAGAATTTCTATTATAACTGATCTTTCAAAATATATACTTTTTGGTATTTCATTATTAATTTAAACAGCTTACCTGTATATTTACTGCTTTTTTCATAGTCATTGTCCACAAAATGTTTTGAACATAACCTCTAACTAGGCTTCGGAATTAAATTGACACGGCGTATGGCTTTAACCAACGCCGACGAATATTTTTATCTTTGGGAATATGATGTACTCCAATTTCAGAGCATTTTGGTACAATACAGCGAGTCATAATATTATTTGGAATTGTTTTCTTCCATACACCATATAAAATTATTATGTTTTGGGAACTAGCTATGCTAGCGCCACTTTGACAGTTGCCAACCCCTTGTTTTGGCAATCTACTTTCCTCTTGGAAGTAATTTCTGCCAGTGTCAAGTGTAGATAGCAAATAAGCCGTAGTGATGGCTAGCAGGGAATAGACAATTTCGCAACATCATTCGTTCTTTGGCAGGAATAAAGTATTATTACTTTGTGCAGGTTGTGGTACGAATTTGAAAAATCTTATTGTAAGCTTATAACAAAACGTTCATAAAACATGATGGTTTTCTAAAAGGTGATGGTAAGCCCCCAGTACAGTTATAATACTTAGTATTAAAAATTAGATCATTAGTTTTTATTTTATTGGTTAGGCTTTATATTATGTTTGATAAAATTCTAATTGATCTTTGACTCTGAGGTAACTGAAATGTGGAGTTACATTAAGAGTAGGTATGTGGCTACAAACGTCTTAAATTCACCTTAGGCAAGAGTTTGTAGCACTTTGTAATTGTAAGATTAAATGGCCAACAACATGCATGGTGAATGAGCGTGGTCAGTGCAGAGTACCGTTGCATGCACCGAGCCGTCAATGGCAAGCTGTGCCTGACCCGACTGCCCTATCGATCCGTAAAAGTACAGCCTTAGAGCCTCCAGGCATTCCTCGCATTTGCTATAGCAGGTCGAGACTGTGAATTAGAAACGCAATCAATGAACAAGGATTCCAATTCTTGTAACTCAAAAGTACGGTAACTCTGTGCATTTGATAATTTTCAAATTTATCTAAATTTGTATTGTACCTGTTTCGAGACCTAAAATAAGTGACCTTTCTAATGCGAAATACTTTAGATTCGTTTATGTGACTTGATTCGTAAAAAGATTGCTGAGGAAATGAAACAAACAACTTCTCTTTTCCTTGTCAAGACTGCTCAACAAATTATCTATAATTAAATGCCTGCTTGTACCAATTCTCTAGATGGAAGATATCGGAAACAAAAAATGAGGCTAATAAGTTCTGATGTTAACTAATTGAAATGGCAGGCGCCGTATAATATGATCCGAATAAAAAGGTGAGTGAGCGAAATTCCAATGTAATTTAATTAAGTGAGCAATATGAATGACAGAAGGTGTCAACAACGAGCCCGCAAAAAAGTTGTTCGTATACTAGAGTGATTGCGACCTACTCACCGATTTGTAAACAACACTAATCAGGATAGCTGTAATTAATTAACACAGTTAATCCAATAGATAATATAAAAGCTTCAACTCCAAGACAAGTTAACCAGCCGGTTGAAATATCCACGACCGTTAGTGTTAGGTTCCACTAGACATTCAACGCTGACATGTTGTCTTGCAATGAAAGATTCGACTTCTGATTTTCATCGTGGTCTCGTCAAAAATAAAAGTGAGCGGTGCGCCATAGGGGTCCGTTCGTGATGGCGAGGTGCATGACGCGCAGTGGACGCTAACCAAATTAAACGAATCTTCTGTCAATGAATGAAGCTGTTTTTTCGCCAATATTATTTATAAATTCAATTCATAATTGCTCTTTTAGCAGCAATGAATCTTGATTTTATATTCGTCAGTTGAATGATAAGGAAACTGACTCAACATTTTGAGTTAACTTTTTAGCTTTCTTTATATGTAAAATTTTGTGTAAATTCTATTTCGTTTGTTTTCAAAACAATAGTGAATCGTCATCTCGTCAATAAATTCTTATATCCCTTCGTATTCGGGAAAATTCTTTTGTAGCATATGAATGATTTATATTCTTAACCCACAAACGTCAAGAATGGAATCAAACAGTTCAAAAGTTCTCCCGGTTCCCGAAATCAATGTCGTGTGGGTAACGGTGGTCAGCTCCCCCAAGAGGGTGGCCTCCCCCGCTCTATAAATCACTGTCCGAAATACGGCTTTTCTATAATATTTGTAATCCACCGCTTACGAACCCCATGGAATTATAACAAAGTGGTAAATTTGTCATCGCTTATGTTTATCAACAAATGTTTAGGTTTTCAATCGACAGTTTTTCTATTCTCTCAATTTTCTTGTGTGTTTATTTAAACCTCCTCATTTTCTATTGAATTATTTTAGGGGTATATAAATAAGTATTAGGTACTCTTTTTCCAATTAGGTTTTGGGTTTTTCCTTTTTTTCACCAAATATTAGTCATACGATTGAAGCCGCTTCTAATATTCTCAGACCAACCATTCTCAGACCCAAAATTGAAATCTCATAAAACACCAAAATCGCCATCATAATTTTCAATTTGGAAACAATTTTGTATCATTAACGTCATGACGAGCATCGATGTTTCCTATCTATTTGGCTGGTAAATTGCAGGGAGCCGGCAAGCTAGGTATTAACGTTAATACCCAATTATAGACTCCGCGTCAGATCGGCAGACCCGGGAAGAAGATTATAAGTCCACACCGGGGTTCCGCGATACGCACTTATCTGGCCATAAACGGTACCTATTGTAACCACTGAATTGAACGAAATCTATTTTTCCATTGACCACGTGACAAAATTCGCCGCATCAAAGAAATTGAACCAATTTTTTTTCGGATGCTCGACGTTCACAACTAAATTAATATTAGTCCTCTTAATCGCGTATTACGTAATAACAAATGTCTTTCAAATTCCTTTACCAGGTTTTTGACTTGACAAATAACTCAATTTTGTATAGCAAAAAAGTAATTTCGTTGTAAGTGTTCGTGTTACGGACATAAGTTTTTATTGGTCATACAGAGTTTTTATAACAGAAATAAGTGTATATAACTTTCTGGCTTAATTTAAAAATAGATGTTACTAGGGTACTGGTTTAATAAAAGTGTAGTGTTATGTGACTAGTTTGAAGTGATCTTAGTGATTGTAACTGCCAACATGGTTTTATAAAGAAATATACAAATGTTTTGCTGTTGTATGTTTTTGTGCAAAAAAGTAAAGTCAATTTGGCTATTGCAAAGAATCATGTTGCGTACTTTTGAAACTTTTGTGAAATTTTACGTTATATAATAAATTCAAAAGCCAGGCTTTAGAGAAAAGTATTGAGCAACCAAGCGAAACTTCGCACAATATAATTCAAATATGACTCTACATAAGTTTTTCAGACGAATGAAATTAAGTTGGTGTTAAGTTCAATTTAGAATTTCTGTCTAATCATAGTGTAACGAGGCAAGTATTTTCCCTTAAATCTGTCTTTCTCGTAATCTATTTCGAAAATTGTACCATTTTTACCATTGATGTTATTATGTTGCCATAAATAGACAATTCAGCGTCGAATTGCATTAAGCCTGAGAATGCACTGAGCGTGTCAGAACGGGCAACAATCGTAG
Source organism: Agriphila straminella (assembly GCA_950108535.1). Lineage (NCBI taxonomy): Eukaryota > Metazoa > Arthropoda > Insecta > Lepidoptera > Crambidae > Agriphila > Agriphila straminella. Next base: position 13,019,970 of record OX467309.1, on the reverse strand, counting down.
CTATATCATTATTGTGCTTCAATGAATTAGTTTTTCTCCGTTATTATTAACGACTTAATTAGTGTTAAGCCTTCGTAGCTTATTGAAGGAAGAGAAAGTCCTAATTTTGCGATTTCACACTCGATCGAGGAACAAGTTTCTACAGAATTTTAAAATAAATTTGCTAGAAGCGAAAGGGAGGTTTAAATCGTTCTATTGAAAACTTGTTTACAAGAGATTGTGGATGTTAAAAATAAGTTGATCCGACGTGAGGTCCTCGTCTAGACGAGGAGGGTGCGTGCCCCGGGGAGATGCGAATATTGCAAACCAATAAAGTCATATTCAATTCCAGTATTGCGAACTTTCTTTAGCTGCGATTGATTGGAAATTGAGAGGGCACAGACATTTCTGCCGCGTCATTGTGTATGCGGTTTTGTGGTTGGATTGGAAATGTTAACTATCAATCTTTCATTGTTATATTATTTATATTGTTATAAATAGATATGTAGCATAATATTTATTTTATTTTATTAGTCACTCACTCTACCAAAAATGTGGATAGCTTTAAAAATCTTTTTCTTTTCTTGGACTGGAAAAACGAACTTTATGAAGATTTTTATTTATTTTTTTGTTAAAGTAATTATAAATTAATATCCTTTATAAAAAATTACGGAACAAAACAATTATTTTAAGATACATTCGTCTAGCTAGCTGTATTAAATTATAAAGTTTAATTCTAAAATTCTACCTGTGCCGCCTATGTGTTAAAAAGGCTACAAATAATAAACAGAAATAATATATGTTTGACAGAATCGTTTTGGCATAGCCTTGCCTTATTTCTTATTTCCCATATTGATAAATCACGTGTAATGAATAGAAAAGCAAACGGTCCACCCGAATAGGTCACAGAACCTACACGGAGACCAAAAAAGGTTCGATTTGTGTTAACAACTTTCATTTGATGGAATCCATTATTAATGACGTACCTTCCGAGGAACGGTAAAGACCAAGTAAAGCCCAAGTTTGAAGTTACAGAAGCAATACAAGCAATATCTAGTAGGTAAAGAACTATCAAGTTCTTAACCACGACTTTTTCGTAAAGGTCTTCAAACAATTATCGCAAATCGACCGCAACACGACCTTGGGTCTGTTGTACGTTGTGCATTAAATTAAAATCACTCGACGTTCCATCTAGATAAGTGGAAACCTGCAATTTTTCGCTAATAATTTCGAAGCCCGTCGGTCGTGGCGAGACCACTGATAGTGTCGTAGAAATGTAGAGGATATTGGACTTAGTTATTGGACCGAAGCACAGGGTCTGATTGGTAGAAAACTGGACTGATCTACCACCAGTTTTCTCCATTTAATTTTCCTAAGCAAATTGAACACCAATCAGCCGTAGCTGTTAAAGTTTACGGTTATTTGCAAAGAAATTAGCTGGAGCATGGTTTTATGTCGATTCTTTTGCTAGACATCAATTGGATTTATTACTGCCACAATTAAATTAAATACGTTAGACAGGAAATAGTAAAAGTGTTTACGAAATAAAAAAACTTAAAATTGTTTGCATGCATAAATAAGAAAAATCATGTGAGAGCCTCACATAACAAATTCAAACAACAATGCTGACATGAATTATTGTGTCGTAAATGCGTATTTCAAAGAAAAGACAAGATTTAGACTAGGACACGTATATGTATAAAATGATTGTAAGTTCATGAGATGACGGACATGACTGGCACTTAAGTATTTAACACACTTGACGCTCGTTCTTATTTGAGTGACCACTACTCGTACTTACCTACCTACGTAACTAGATTATGAAGTCTCAAATATTACCAAATATAGTAAAGGAATTATTTTTAACTACTTACACAGTTTGGAATTGAATGTATTTATTACAAAGATCATTATCATGATCTTATTTTTATTTTTACAATAATTGTTAATGTATTTTATTGAGATTTTAGTTTCATTACCATTAAATAAATAATTATTATATGTGGAGCTCGGTGGCGCAGTGGTTTAGCGCATGGCCCAGCGATTGCGGAAGTTAAGCAACGTTCGTAAGGGTCGGTCATGGGATGGGTGACCAAAAATGTATTATCTCGAGCTCCTCCGTGCTTCGGAAGGCACGTTAAGCCGTTGGGCCCGGCTGCATTTGCAATCGTTAACACCCACCAATCCGCAATGGACCCGCGTGGTGGGTTATAGCCCATCCTCCTTACCACCCATAAGGAAGGCCTGTGCCCCAGCAGTGGGGACATCAAAAATGGCTGATGGACATAATTATTTCTAGATAGCAAATAATTTTAGTATTTATTTCGCACTATACTGTATACTAAAATACAACAATAGATTTAATTCGTGCACTACGGTGCTACGTGCTTCCACACTACAACAGGGCCAGACCGTTTTGGGTTCCTTAGTGATTATTCTTTGGTTTTTTACCCTATAGGTATGGTTTGATTGATTTTCAGTTGATTTTTTTAAATAACTTAAAAATAAAAGTTGATTATTTTAAGCCTTTTTGTAGTAAGACGACAGGATTTACGGTTCCTTATCCTTAGTGATTATTATTTGGGTTTTTTAAACTTATAAGTATGATTTTATTGCTTTTCAGTAGATTCTTTTAAATAAGGTAACTTAAAAATAAAAGTTGATTATTTTAAGCCTTTTTTTTTAGTAAGACGACAGGATCTGGCCGTTTACGGTTCCTTAGAGATTATTATTTGGTTTTTTAAACTTATAGGTACTTTTATGTCTTTTTTTATTTTCAGTAGAGTTTTTTAAATGACTTAAAAATAAAAGTTATTTATTCTAAGCCTTTTTGTAGTGATTTCTGAATTTTGTTTACATTTTAATGTTTTCATATTAAAAAGTTATTATGGATAGTTTTAAGGCTTAAAATGCAATACTTTAGTTAGAGTATACTTTTTGGAAGAAAAAATTACAGTAATTAGGTACTTATAACAATTTAGTTTTGAACTCCAAAGTCATGAATGAATGACTGTCAAACTGAATTATTCCCTGATCGTCGCTTCCCATAACGTCGCTCTCTACCTACTGACGTCTTGCCTGCATTCCTATTACGCGTCGGCGTCGCTCTTCGCCTTACTGTGAGTCCCACAACGTCGCGCCTATAAGTTCTTATATGGTACAGTCATGGTTAGTCTCTTTTCAAACTTTATTTTAAGATTGCTTAACTTCCACGGCCTACAATGCAATAATTGACAATAGACAGTGATCCACTGCAACTTCATTCGAGAGTGTATGGCAAAGAGTGACAAATTAAAATACGTCGCATCGTTTTGTACCGCAATCGCTCTGACGATAGCCACTTGTTGTACCTATATTGTTAAATTGATCGCATTGTATCTACTGATACTGAATACATATCTCGAGGACTGAACGCACTTGACAGTATTTTTTACAAGTAACGCTGTAGGCCATTAACTTCGTTCCTCCTAGAACGAACGGTTTTAATAAATTGTATCTAACTTTTGCTACAGTTTCAATTGTTGAGTGGTGGAGTCGTGAACTGTCTCGGTAACGGTTCAACTTTGACATACAAAATGTGGAGTTCACAAACACCCGACTGAATGCTGGGGTCAGATAAGGTGGCTACGTGAGAAATTCTACATTGCGATACAGCCTGTTGTGGACGAGATAAACCAATTATCGCGAACTAAAATGCGTGCATGCTCTTTCAAACTCACTTTCTGCGGTTTCCTTTGGCGGAGACCTTAATGGGAGGATTGTTTCTATTGATACAGTGGCTTATTTTGTTAATAATGTGCTTGTTTATAAGAAAGTCCAAATAGATAAAAAATTTAAGAATTAAATCAAAAAGATCCTCCTATAGTAGGTAAGTACTCGTAGGTACATACAGTTTAATTTTTCAGTGATTTACTTTTATAAAATAATCTCACTGAAAAATTATGCAAATCATTTAGGCTTACATTATACATTCTTATCTAATTAGATTCTTAAGATTTTTCTGTTAAACCCATAGTACATGTGCAAAAATGCTACTAAATACAGACAAGTTAGTGTCTACTTGAGAAAACTGTGAACTTATCGAGCTTCATTCTCTACTATAAAAGAGGTCAAAATCAGAAACCCAGTAATTACTTGTTTATGAACACAACAACAACAAATGAAGTGATTTCCACTTTATCACGTCCAGCTAAAAGTGTTTGACGCACCGCACCAATAAATAACGAAACGCACGGCGATGTGTGGCGGGATAACCGCTGAGGGCGCGTGCGCGTGCGCGGTCAACGACCATGCGAGTTCACCGCGCGTGAGCACTGCGCAAACGCAGCAATGGATACGCAGATGTGCGTGCGCCATCCATACCAAATGTTATGTAGATGCGCAAGTAACTCTATCTGTCTATTTGCTTGTCACTCAACGCCTGAACGTTGAACCAATTCTATTGAATGGTCGAAATGGTCAGTGGCGAAGATCTTAGACTAATATTATTCCCAAAATTCCCAAATTCTACGCGAATTTTGCAAAAGCTAGTACCTACTACATAATATTAACCCTCAGCACACTGACTCAGAAAATTTCCATCTGAGCCAAGTATAGGGCAAACTAAATAAAAAAAAATAAGTTGAGCTGATTGAACTAATTAAACCTCGTGTTTTATTATTACTTATTGCTGGCCAGATTCATTTACAAATTTAATCTAAAACTAATTGTAGACGCCTAGAATCGAAAGAAAAATAAATATAAGAATCCAAAAATGCTATCATTAAAATTAAGTGTCTACTTGAGAAAAACAAAGCACTTATCGAGTTTCATTCTGTACTATAAAAGAGGTCAAAATCAGAAACCCAGTACCGTTCCGACCCACGGAAGTCTGATCTACTAATCTATAGTATGTAGGTTGTCATCATAATGATAATCAAAACAAAGATTATTATGCTGCTAATTATTTTAGAGCCCTTCCAAAACATCGCAACTCTTATAATTTACAATCGTGATTCGTGCGTGACGCGTTGAACTCTTTTGCCAGACATTAAATTAGATAAGTATCAACAATCAAATCGTGAAATCGATCCTCGATGTCGCATAATAATATGATAATCACTACAATTACTACAATCAATCAACATCATGTTTTGTCGGTATTCTAATATACTTACTTAATGTATTATTACCAAATTATTAAAATTGTATTTTCCAAAAGAAAAATAAGCCGCCCGTCGCTCGGCCGCCTTAGCGCATGCGCGTGACCGTGATTTGCGTCTACGCAGCGTTTTGTAATCAATCCAATACCGGGGTCAAAGCCATGATTTCATCCTAGGAAACCCTAGCTTTACTCTAATATAAATGGCATGTATTTACATCTTATATTAATATAACACTTTTACGGATACTAACGCGATTTTATTAAGTCAGTTTCGATGGCGGCCGGAAGGTTTTTGGCCAAAGCAGCTGCAAAGGTGTTCCGTAAAAAATTGCAGAACCCAAAATAATAAGTAGTTTTATAATACAATGACTTTGTAAGTGTTTAAAATAAGAAATTATAATTTTTATTTTAACACTTTTCTTTTGAAAAGTATTAATAATGTACTTTCTGTCCCGTATATTGAAATAAACTTCTAAATCACTTAAATATGATGCTAAACAAAATAGCTTTCAATGTGAAAGGCATACTGTTTTTCATACTTTTGAATATCCTGTGATTGATCGATTGTTATCAAATTAACACTTCTAACATTATAAGTTCTCGTAGACATATTAATTAAATTAATCTCTTAAGTTTTTATTGATATAACTACAAATTTTACTGTTAAACAACACAATTTCTCCAAGCTCTGAGATGAATGACCGATGTTGTCAAATTTAAATATGCCGGTAATTAAACCAAAACAATTAATGGAAAGTGTTAAAATGTACTTATTGTTGACTTTGTTAACACACATAAAGAAGAGTACATATTCGGTAAACACTTATACAGTTAGCGATATAAAACAACATCATAATGCATTAAGCCGTTCACGCGGTTACTCCGGAGTGGTTACAGTAAAAGCTGGAACAAACTTTATGCCGACGCACTTAAGACTAAAATCACGCAATCTTAAAGCACAATAGTCAATAAAATACTTGAACGTAGTCTCTCAAGAATTGTCTTCTAATTGGCAAACAATGCTTGCTTGCTCATAGTCGACTATTGCATCTTTCATGATACGAAAGACATAATCGTTTCTGTCATTTCTCGGAAATATTCTCGTTTATACGTTACGTTCCGCGAACTTCATGCGAAACAAGTAATTATTACCTAATGGGAAATTTCCTTTTCCGAATCCAATGTTTACAAAGATTATCACTCGACTATGAGGTGGAATGAAATATATTTGAAACAATTTATCTACAAAATTATAATAATTAAGGAAGTAGGTAATATTTATGTCAAGTAAGTTTTATACGGTATTCTGAACTTTAAATCCTACTTCCTACTTATATATTAATATTATAAATTTAGATGTTTGTTCCTCAATCACGCAAAAACTACTAAACGGATTTGGTTGAAATTTGGCACACAGATAGTAGATAGCCTAGATTAAAACATAGGATACTTTTTATCCCGATATTCCCACGGGAACGGGAACCACGCGGGTGAAACCGCGGGCGGCCGCTAGTAGTTAATAAAGATTTATATGTTTTAACAAAGTAATCTAAATTAAATTATGCGAAACGTCTCAAACACGAATATGTGAAGCAATATTTATAGCGACAAACATGACAGAGTTTGTGGAGGACCCTAATTACCGTACGCTAGTTTAGTCCATGTGACACTAGTCGATTGTAATCTTAGTGATATGTAGCATTCATTATACATTTCCCATTAAAACTAATGTGTCCAAACTGCTATAACATTTTGGCCACACATAAACATTCAGAAAACAGTTAACAACAGGTTTAGCAACTTACTTAAGTGTACCTCATTTGTAAAATATCAAATAGCGAAAACATCAAAGGCCTGTTTTGTGGACACCGTTGGAAATACCACCTTTATGCTACCCACCACAACATTCTTTTGTGGATATATAAACCTCTGGTCCCCTAACATGACCACCGAAACACAATATATATGACGTATTATAGCGTTCGAGGAGCTTGGTGGCGCAGTGGTTTAGCGCCTGGCCCAGCGATTGCGGAGGTTAAGCAACGTTCGCAAGGGTCGGTCATGGGATGGGTGACCAAAAATGTATTATCTCGAGCTCCTCCGTGCTTCGGAAGGCACGTTAAGCCGTTGGTCTCGGCTGCATTTGCAGTCGTTAACACCCACCAATTCGCATTGGGCCCGCGTGGTGGGTTATGGCCCATCCTCCTTACCACCCATAAGGAAGGCCTGTGCCCCAGCAGTGGGGACATAAAAAATGGCTGATGGACATGGACATTATAGCGTTTTATCGACACTCATTTGTCAAAATCCACTATCTTTTGACAGTAAAAAGTGATAAATCGCTATATTATATCGCGTTTCAGTGGTCATGCTAGGTGGGCTGGTCTTACAACTGGTCAAACATAGGCTTGCACTTATATTTATATCCATTCTGTGCTTATATAACTCTCTGTTTTACTTTTGGATCACTACTCATCATATTGGCAGATAATAATATAAAGGCATACCATCAGATAATAGGTATTATAAAAAAAGAAAATGTATTGTTTATAAAATAATTGATATTTACTACATTCCAGTCATGTCTCAATGAGTAAGTGACATTAAATTTTCTCAAGGCTTTATTTACTGTTAACTTTTGTCAGGTTTATTGCCATCAGTTGATAAAATCACTGCTTAGGGATGCGCGATACTTAAACGTGCTTTATCAAAGATCGCGCAAAAATGTAGAAAAGTAACTTTATTCGCAGTCATAAAAAGTTTAATTTTTTATTTTTATGGCTTTGAATAAATACTTAAAAATGCCTGCTATGTTCCTTATTTGTATTTAATAAGAAATCTGAAATTATATTGTAGTAACAATCTAAATTTTTCAACGCATTTTCAAATTAAACAGATGATCAGTGATAGTCATTATTACCTACTCGTAACAATAACACATTTATTTTATTTTATTTATTAATTTTAGGAAGACTATCGACTAATACATTTTAAATACTTAAAAAAAATAGCAACAAAGAGTCATTTATAAGTCTCCACTGATAGAAATAAGGTGTATAGCTAATGATACAGTTGAGTTAAAATTAAACTAAGTTACAATTTATAGGCACAACACAGAAATGATTTAACTATTACCGATACGTGCAGATTTTAGTCAACAACAGTTAACAACTTAAATGCACCAAATAGAAATGGAATGAGATCCGCCAACATCTACCGCAAACATAAAATTTAAAAAGGCCAAAATAATAACATTAGCATTTCAAAATAATACAGTCGAGTGAGATGGGATTAATTAAACAAAAATTGCTTTATCATTTCAAAGCGCAGTTTTTGTTTTGAAAAATTTTGGTACATAGGCACCAACATTTTTCAACACAAAACTGCAAGAATTCAAAAAAGTTATTGCATAAAAAAGAATACACAATGAAGTTTTGTCATAAAAGGTACTCGATAACATGTGTTTAGTCCCACTTTTGCATAATTAATTTTACGCTCTCTCGAATACGCTAATAAGAAAATTCACATTTCATTTGCTGAGATAACATCGATGAATGTTAATTAAAACATAATAGGTAATCATTCCGTGTTGTGTCACCCTACACGGCATGGCTAATTATTGTGTGTTTCGCGCGAAACACAACACCAAAAGTGCATTACTCTCGTGCAACCATCTCAAGACAAATAACAAATTACCTACCTACAGCATAATTAGTTACAGACTGGCAATCATCCGAGTAATTGATAACAAATTAGATTGTTTTTTTTAACAAACAGCGTGTGAAGAAGAATACAAAAAATTGGAAAACAATTTTTAGAGTGTGCAAAAGCATCTACTTTGACTGTAAGAATTATTTATGAATAAAAAGGGTTAAAGATATCTTTGTGATATCGAGATATCACAAAAATATCTCGATATCACAAAGGGTACTATATAAAAAACAAAAAAACCGACTTCAAAAAACCTGCCTCTAAAAAGCAAGAAATAATATACAAATCATTAGATACGCATTATCATTGTTATAATAAAACACGTCAATTGAAGTCGGGTGGGGCTGGAGTACCTACATCTTCCTTTTTTTATTCTAAAAGCCCCACCCGACTTCAATTGACGTGTTTTATTATAACAATGATAATGCGTATCTAATGATTTGTATATTATTTCTTGCTTTTTAGAGGCAGGTTTTTTGAAGTCGGTTTTTTTGTTTTTTTTTTTTTAAATTATTTTTAGTGTAAGTACCTTCTGTATTAGGTAGTTATTTAGTAGTTTAGGCTCAGCCAAACGTGAGATAATCGCGGAGAAACATACATACATACAAACTGAATACCTCCTTTTTTGAAGTCGGTTAAAAAAACTACACAAAGGTATCCCTTCCCCAACAAAAAAAATCATCTAATTCGGTTCATAAATAACAAAATTGTCATGTTAGTTGATTTAATATCATAGTATTTTCAGGATTACTTGTAAACTACTGAACCGATTTGAAAAAAAATTAAATGGGACCATCTCGCAAGAAAACTCAATCGAACAAAAAAAGAATCATTTAAATCGGTCCATAAATGTCGAAGACACGCGCGAACAACGATTAAAAAAAAACATACAATCGAATTGAGAACCTCCTCCTTTTGATGAAGTCGGTTAAAAATGGTAGATTATACTTAAAGAGATTATTAGAAATGGGAATGCCGGTGAATTGGTTTCAGTCATTTGGATCATTCATTAAGTAGTTTAGGTTAAAGTAAATAAATCGATGATTATCTAGCGTTATTATGCCACATAAGAAGTGAAAATTACGTAGCAATACGCAGAAAAACATTAGCCACGGAATGGTATTTAGTGATGCCACGTTAAAGTGCGATCAGATACAAATCAAACATCATTAGTACCATCTATGGAATGAAAGTTTTCTTTCACCTAATTTTATAGTGACATTCTCGTCAGATGATTGCGTATCTCCAGATAAATAATTTTGCGTCAACTTTTTTGCATGATAAAGCATTTCTGATTCATTAGCAAAATCTTACAGACCTTTCGTCATATGCACTTCCTTACTTTCTTTGCTACCTTATATGGATAGTCAGCGATTGCCTTGATAGTCTTGTGTTGATATTTTTTAACTGTCTGCTGCTTTAAGTTTGGTCTGAGCGTCTGTAGTGTACTACCAAAAGAAATACAGCTTATCTTGTTAAATTTTGTGAAATATTATTATTTTCGACTACTACATAAAACACTGGATAGTGAATAAGTTAACTAATGTACGTACAGTCAAGCACTAAAGTTTTAACAGCCACGCATAATGTGATAATATACAAAATCTATTTAATTAATTTGTGGAATTTAGTCAATAAAAAGTGTTTTGTTTAATACATGCATTATTTTATTATCCATTTACTCAGTATGAAATTGGTTCATCAGAAAATATCGCATCGAGAAAAGTATGAGGACAATGTAGTGTGAAAGTGATTTCTTAAATATTATAGAGAAATGGCAGGTGTAAAATATTTCATAAATTAAACTTTACACAAATACCAAAAAAAACTCAGCCGTGAAAGTTGCTAGAATAAAAAATCGGCTTTTCCTCCGAATTGAAATCTTCACAAACGAATGCAATTAAGTACGTATCGTTAACCCAGACTTGTGTAAAAAGTACGCTTTTTATTCATGCAAACCAAGTTGCGGGCTCTTGCCAAATCCGCAAAAAAGTTGGTTTATAAGCTAATTCTTTTATAGGATGGTGTTATGTGACCCTAGGTGGGCAACAATCGAAATAACCGCAATCCACGTGGTGAGGTAACGGGCACTTTTTTGCCAACACTAGTTTGAATCTGGACAATCGGACCCAAACAAGAAAGTAGTCTGACTAAATTTGGCTGCTCAGAAATTGGGTCACTATGGCAAAAACACAATACTGCTATTTAAGAATTAAAATATCTGAGATGAGATGCGGATATGCCCGGTTGGTGAAGAATAATTTTATTCACCGAGTCATTGAGTTTGAATATCGGGCAATTAAAGATAGCTAGGAAAATAAATTGTGGTGACTATTTAATATGCAGCGGAAAAGTTCGCATGAAACAGTAATGTTGCCCATAGCTTTTTTCATCAGTGAAAATTTTTGAGTTTTTTTCGCTTCTTTCCTCGATTTACTGATGCGAAATGCACGTAGGTATTTCTGTTAAAATCTATTTTTTACAGTTCAAGGTTAAGAAAAAAGTTAGCTTTACCTGAATCAGGGCATTTTTTGCGAAAACAAATTGTAGGACGGTTAATCGAAAATTGTTTCTTTTCCATAGAACTTTATAAATGACATGGAACTCAAGCATGTTATCCTGGCCATAGTTAAGCAACAATGTTAATTTACTTACATTTTTATTCCTTTTAACTTAAAGTGACAGATCGACATTAATTTATTACTTATTAACATAATAGGAAAGATTAATTTGTTTTATTAAAGTACCTACCTTTATTTATAACATTTAACAACAGTTCTGTACAGAGTCTAGTACTCACTTTCAACTTAATTATCCTAAACGGAACCAAGTATGAATTATGGAAGAACACACGTCCCCTTGTTCCCTTACCCGCCATTCCAAGTTTCCGGACTCTGAATAACTTATAGGTGGTAACAGGAACCTTTCTGTGAAAATTTAATTTCGGTCGATAAGTGACTATGAAATAATCACAGCGACGGGAGGCATGAAATCATACATCGCATGAAATGATATAAAATGGACGCGTTACTCAAAAATTGACAATGGGGGGATGTCACAAAATGTATCCCGCTTGGTGGCGCTACTGCTGCTGGAGACCTTTGTACGGGCATTTACCCCCAATTTTCCCGTTAATTTTAAATTATATCTAAAAATTCTAAATAACGGAATCTATAATAATTATTGTAATTACATGGACAGTAAATAAATTAAAGATCGAATTGAAGAAAAAGAAACCCAAAATGAGTTGGAAGAAAAATTGATATTTACGAAAATTCGCTTCCGACATCCAAAAATTAGTCTACATCTACACTAGCGCCAAGTTAGCGGTAATGCGCCGACTGGTGGTCGATTTGTGAATCAACAAAATTATCCTGACAGTCTTATAGTAAAAAGTTTGCCAAGTTTGTCAGTATTCCCTGTAATTAGCTTATAACTTTTTGATAACAAAAGAGTACCTAAATATGAATATTTCTTTAAATAAACAACATCTAAGTATAAGATATCGTGTATATTATTTAATTTTTGTGTGTTTAAAGTAGGAGTATGATTATTTTGTCTCTTTTATTCAGTAAAAGGACACTTATTAGCATGATGGACGAGCGGCGTAGGCCAGCCGGACATCCTAATATAAGCGAAGACAACGTTATAGCTAGGAATGTCATAGCAATTTGCAACTATGACCTAACACGCAAATAACCTCAAGCAGATGCAACAAACATTTTCACTGATCGTTTTTAAACAAAAAGATTCAATAGGTTTTTTTAATTACCTATACAGAGAACACGTTAACCAAGCAAATGCGTATTTACTTTTTATTTTTGCATCCAACGCCCTTTTCATAATTTATCTACTGGTTGCGACACACCAAGGACGACGTGTGACCGAGGCTTGAGTAAACAAGTAAACGAAAAAAAGTTTAACTTTAAAAATAGCAGAAAGCTCAAAACGTTATTTTCGCTGCGCATTGTTAAGTTGTGAAGTTAGTCAACGTTATTAATATGCTACATTATTACCAGTCATTTGCAAATCGCTACGAGGGTAAAGTCCCTTTACATGCAAATTGCAGGCAAAATGTTTGAGTTCTTATACGAGCGGTCGTTCAGTTTATCGGTAGAGCGAGGAATAAGAACCTTACGTATGCACGTCATGGCATGGAAATAAAAAGCTAGCCGCGCATTGTAAGCAAAGTCACACGACACCTTTTTACACGTGAAATGCTTAGAAATCAACCTACCTATAAAGGTTATTTATAGCTTTTGTCATGTAAAGCAACACATTTACACTGGAAAGATTTTTAATAACTGTTTTAAGCTTCAAGTTTGTGAGTGTTTAAAACGATTTTCTTTTTCTTTGCAGAGAATACAAGTTGAGGGGAGCAAATCGACAATTGGGTCAGTCTGCCGATCGAATTTGGACTGCAACGTGTCGCACGCGCACTGTAATAGAGGCGTGTGTGAATGCCAACCTTATTACGCCAAAGTTGACAACTCCACATGTCTGGAATGTATGTAAAGTGTTCATAAAAGAAAGGAAACCACTCCTTTAAATAATTGTACCTAGTTTGGTGTCATTGTTCTTCGTTGTTATTAACGCACTTAACATTCGTAAGATTCTAAAATAAAATTTAACAAATTACATTTCCTGAAAAAAGTTAGAGTTCTCCTCCGTCAAATGAATTAGTAAGTTATTATTTTATTCAAAGGCACGTTTTCTGTAAACTAATTAAGAAAATTATCTTTCAACCATTAACATTAAGCCAAACGTAGCTGTGGTGTGCAAAATAGAAAAGTTTTCGATGAAATAGAAAAAAAACCATTCTTGCAATGACTTTATTTCCAATAACGCATTTCATTATTAATAAGTACCTACTTATAGTTTTTAAATTTTGATAATACTTTGAAAGCTTTGAAAGATTACTGGTTCAGTAAAGAAAAAGACCAGGCGTACAGCTATTGAGCCCTGCCATCAGCGCGGCATAAATCTGATTTTCTTTTGTACTATCAACAGCTATCATACGTAATCGGAATACTTCGCTCGCGGTTTCACTGACCATTTCCAACTGAAGGGGAACATGCTCTTTATGTGGTAAAGTTTGTGGTCATTCTAACAAATTACTTTCACTGAAATAATAGGCAGCACCTTATGGAATCCGAAATTAAGTGGTCTTATACGAAATATGATTTCGCCGCGCTTGTTATTCGGACGTGTCAATGCAAACCTCAAACATAATTGCTTTTCTCAATAACCGAGCGTCAAAATCTCTGATTCAGTTGTGTGCATTGAAAAGGGGTCTAAATGGGCCGCAAATTATCTTTAATCATTCCGTGGGTACTTTCTCTATCAACAACTTTTGTTTACATTTTAATGTTAGTGATTCCATTTAATTATATTGTTGATGATGATTCATTAAAGTTTTAATCTAAATGAACCTTTCTATTATGTAACAGAAAGCCGAAAATTTTAAAAGTTTAACCAAATCTAAACTAGGTCATTGAAATGGGCATTTACAGCCTAACTGGGCAAGATTGAGCGTGACGGATACAATAACAAATTCTCTATTTTCATTCAGTCGAATTTTGTTAAGGATTTCCGAATTTGGTGCGATCCGGATTTGCGTCTCGCGATGCACGAGATAAGCATCACTACGCTACGTAACGAATTGGATGCGACACGAGCGATACAATCGTTACTATCAGAACTCTTTTGTTTTTATAGCGCCATAATCCCACGCTCGTCTCACTTTCCGTCCGATGTAGGGACGCCAAATCAAGAAGTGGATCATGGGTAGATTTAACGGTTGTTCCAACAATTGTATTGCGAATAGCCTTTTTCAAGGACCGTACCGATTATCTTCATTTTATTTTAGATGTTTTCACTTTCCCAAATGCCCCAGACTGCACTTGAAAACGTGAGTTTTTGTTATCGTTAAGTTTACATCTATTTTGAGATATACTTTATAGAATATTTATCTCTTTAGTATACAGGGTTTGATTTCTTAACGTTGTATATTCCTTAACTTCTTCTTTTATTTATTATAATATGAAAAAATAATATATTTTTTTTGTCACTCGAATTCTTTGATCAAGAATACCCTGGATGTCCGGTCAGAGTGACCGGACATCCGGTGAAAAATGCCACCTCAAATAGCGTCCCACTTACAAACTGGGCGCTTATTTTGCACAAAGTTAGTGATAAAAGATGTGTTTTTGTACAAGCTTATTTTGTACAAAATAAGTGATATAAAATGTGAGTTTGTACAAAATAAGAGGTGGTTATGTACAAAATAAGCGCCAAGTTTCTAAATGGGACGCTATTTGAGGTGCCATTTTTGCGTACTGTTTTAGTTCGTGAAGCGTTATCAAGGATATTCTTGATCGAAGCTCGAATTTAATAGATTGCATATTTAACTTCTAATTCGCGACATTTGAGTTATAAATCATGAGTAGATTAAAACAGTCCTTTCAACCGATTATTCTGTGGATTGCCTGTTTAAGGGGTCACTACCGTCTATGGAACTCATTTATATAACTGCGTCGCCTACACTTAATTTTTAAAGCCTCTTGTGGATAGTGTCTAATCTGAACCATGTCAATAAAAAGGTTGGTAGATTCTTAAACAGCTTCCGAGATGCGAATGCTAAATGGTAACTATAATACTCAAACTATTTCTTTGTGATTGAATTTTTTTAAATTATCACAATCTTTATTCAATCAATATCAAAAGAAAAGTAAGTTTTTGAAATGAAATTCTCTTTTGTTCAAATGTTTGTCTAGTTTTGAAATTGTCAGTTTTACAAAATAAGAAATAGTTTATTAGTTATTCATTAAAAAACGATAATGTTGTCAATTTCGATAATTTATATTTTTAGTACTTATGTAAATTTCTTAAGATTGAGGTCGTAAAGGGAAACTTAAAAAGGATTTGAAATATCATGCTTTTTCGTCAAACATGGTTTTTCAATTAATACTTTTATACTTACCCATTTATTTGGAGGCCACTAGTTCCCGACATCACATAGAACCTTCGCTGTAATTGGCTAGGAGTAAACTGTTAACATGAAGTGTGTACAGATACCACTAGCGGATGCGGCTAGCACACTTCGAAACCCGTGAGTCCAGTCTGTCTGGCTATGGGCACGGGATTTGATTCAAACCCCAGAACCGCTAGGCTACTAAAACTAATTCTTACTTACAATACGTGTAAGTAAGTAATTTTAAATGAAACCGGTAATATTTATAAAGCAAAAGAAAATACTGATTTCCTTGGCAAGCAACTTTAACGTTTCTACTAATAGAAAAGGAAAAACAACATCATTTGGAACTTACCAAGGTCCCAAATGGAATTTCTTGAAAAGTCTAAATTTTTTTGTGATATTTCAGTATTCGAGTCCACGGGGTCTATTACGAAAAGTTTCACGCGATACACGCAGATGCGTCCGTGCTTCGTTATGATTGTTTCCTATTACAAAGCACTTGCGTATGCGATATCGCAAAGTGATTGCGATAGTTTGACAGTTTTTCTCTAGCGTATTCGACATCATTCGTTCAATAGTCTTTGGGCTACGATAGACAAATTGAAAATGAGTTTAATAGCCACAACCGACGAACTGCGACGACTATCGTGACCAGATGACTGCGTTACGCAATTGCGTATGTTATTTTCGTAATAGGCCCCCTGAACCCTACGATTAATTATTAATCATTAAAAAGTAAAGATGAAACTTTCATTAAAAAGCTCAGACTTTAATTACTCAGAAAAAGCGATGCGATACTCACATGCTTAAAAAGGCAAAGTAATTAATAATTAAACGACTGATCGGTTCGCATGCCATCTTCAGTCTCATCTCGTTAAAATAAGATTACTCGATCTTTTCTATCAACCTGATTATTTTTAGTCTACAAAAAAGGTTGGATAGAGATCGGGCAATATAATTATCTGTTTCCTTTAGCATCGGCCCACGTCGTTGTTACGCTTATCAAGATGTCCTAACTTACACCAGTAACAACTTAATGCTATTAACTCTTTGCTTGATTGACGCGTTGCCTAGATATCAATCGTGTAAGTCCGTGGTTACATCTGTCCCGCCCGGCAGACATGAGCTGTCATGTCAGTTTCACCGTCTGGTCAGTGGGCCAGCCGTGAGCAATAATCCGATACGCCACAGAGGTTCACTAGAGTTAGTTTTTCTTCACTTGTAATTTTTAGTTTTAGTCAATATAATCTTCACACAACTGTTTATTGACAGAGCTAGAAAAAACCCAATTTAGCACAAAAGTGCAACACGAAGGTTTTAAAGAACGTCATTAATATTCACTGAGTTTCTAATCACACTCTTCGGTAAAGCTGAAAAGTTCCTATCAAGCCGTGATCTGATACCCAATCTCTTTACGTTCAAACGTTAGGTCACCCTGACTAATCCGAAGAAAAATATTGACAGTCACGTGAGATACCTCCATACAATTTTTCCGAACAAACCTCAATATAGACAAGGAATTCAGACAAAGAAACAAAGGGGTAATTAGTAACGGAGGCTTGAAATATTCTCATTTGTTTCGGTCAGGTGAACTCAGTTATTCAGCCTTTTTATTCTCATCAAATGGGGCGAGGTAACTACGCGTTAGCGAGATGATTTAGCGTTCGCCAAATTCGCCACATTTTGCCATGGACCTTTATGACCCGCGTAAAAATGCTCCGAAAACCGCCTTTCTATGTAAACCTACTTCTTATGTTGTAGTAAACATAGCTTTGATCCAACTTAGAATTGGTTTATTGTTAGATGCCCGTCGCCCTAGTACTTGAATGGCCAATCGACCATTGAGCAAATTTCACGGGAGACATTTTTATAAGTTAGTTATCGATATTATTAGACATTTTCTATAATCTTTTCTGAATTAGAAACATGCAGTATTTAAGTTACATTCATATAAAATAAAAATAATTATATTGTTTAGCGTGTAATCAGAGTTGCTATAGTTTGAAATAAAAAAGTCAATTTTGGTAAAATTGGTCGTTTGGCCGTCGTATTTATTGTGGTGGCCAAAACGATCATCTTGTACTACTTAATATTGATATATAATTGAATATGATTTTTGGAATTTGCCTGAGCATTTCCCTACTACAATAAGTATAGTCAATAGAGGGACTATCTTATAGGCCATATTAACACAAATATCTAGTGTAGCCATAATGTGAACCCTATAAGGGCATGCAACCGTAGCGATTCGTAGCTACCTTTAAAGAGAATTTTCTGTTCTAAAACATGTACCTACGTGTCCATTAACCCAGATATGCATAAAAGTGGGCACATGACGTTGTTTAGCCGATGCACCGCCATAGTTCACGCTAGTTGAACACTAATCACAGATAAGCTTTTGAATTCGAATAACCATGCCATTACGCCCTCCAAATTAGAACGTTTTCACACTAAAGAAAACTGGATAATTTTGAATATTTCTGAATAAAATGGTGACGATCTTTAAAAAGCCATTAAGATTTTATTTTAAGACGAAGTGTTAGCTAAACAAATTTCTAAGTAACATGGATCGTTAGATTGCACAAAACACTCGTAACTGGTATAACAAAATATCGAGTTGTCGATTCAAATCCTTAAAAAGAATTACTCTATAACTAACTACTTACTGATGTTTCAAGAATAGCTTTCTTCAATAAGACTAACCATAGTTACAAGAAAAAGTACTCTCACTGAGAGAAAAATAATGAAAGTATCTAATATCTATTTAAAGCGCATCCATTCCGTAATATTCTTGGAATTCTTTAATGGTTGTAATTGCATTTTTTTTATTAATTTTGTGTTAGTAAAGGCGGCGGTGACTTCTGAAAGAGTGTCGAAGCATTACGATGGTGTAATTTAAAAGCTTAACAGCTTATAAGTACCTAGTAAGAATCATAGTTTACTTTATAAGACCTAATGTAGGATGTAGGTACCAACGGTATATCCCGTACGATATTCACAGAAGGTGATTTAGGGCTCTCATGATATCCCGTTACGATGATATAGGGTCCGTGGACCGTAAAAGGCAGGCCTGCCTGAGCGTCAAGAATTATTCAAGCTAGATCCGTCAATCTCCTTCCACTCATATGCTACTTAGTAATCTCTTCACAGATATTTAACTATGCACCTACCTAGGTCACCTAGGTACCAAATTCGTTAATTAGTTTCTGTAGTTTATGGATTCTGTGGCTATAGGCAGTCATAGCACAGAATATATGTCATAGACCAGACAAGACTGTATTCACAACAACCAAATTATCTGGTAATTCACCGCCTATTTCTAATTTGGCATTTCTTTAAAGAAATCGAACTTGTTTTTAGCTAATAGAAAGATTTTAGTTCCTTCTCGCTGATTACGCTAATTAAATTTTCAGTTATTCTTCTTTGTTGTGTGCTTTTCTCGTATTTTTCCCATTATGATTATTTTGTTTTGTGTAATATGTCCTAATTGATTCATCATAATAAAACTAAGAAAGGAATTATCAAAATTCTTACGGGAAGTGGAATACCACGCTAAGTCGGCGGAAGTGATCTCTAAAGCCTCTAAAGATCAAATGTAAGTTGGCGATAATAAAGGTGTCTCGATCTCGATCGAAGAACAATGTCTGGCATGGTTTCAACTCCCAAATTCGATCACCAGCTTGCGGTTCATTGATGCGACCTTGACCATTATAACCGATTGAATCCAATTCAAAAATCACTTTGCTCACGCTAGGTTCGCTTTCCAATGGTCAAACTAGCATTTTTCTTTTCATAATTTTTCTCTCGTCTAATAACAGAAAATATCTATCTAAGAACAGACTATACTGGTATACCATCAACAGTTAAGATTTTATTTTCCTGCAATTTTTATAAGCCAAACTTTATAAGCTAGAAATAAGCAACTCGTCTCTATGTAAGTTTGCGGCTTATAAAATAGTATTGCGAATTTGATGTAAATGCGAAAATCAAATTTTTATTAATTATATTATGTTTGTGTTATTAGATGAGAACAAAATAATCAAAAGAAAAAACCTCAATAATTGATTACAAGTGTTGATGACAGATTAACAATTAATTTCCAATGAAATAAGCTTACGCAAACGAAAGTTAAGATTAATTAAAAATTAATAAAAGTAAATATCTAAATTATACCAACTCCTTTATGTTCGGGTCTTTAATCAAATAGCGAAAACAGTTTGGTGAAAACTGATGTGTTAAAGCGAAGACAAAAATTAATTAGAAACGATTAGTAATTATCTTTATAAATGTTTTGGCGAATGTTGGCATTCAATATGTTTCAACACGGAAGTCTAAAGAGGTCCCAATAATAAATTGTTCATGTGTATTCGACTGAATCAAACAAGCTACCTGTGATTTCCTTCTTAACTACCGACTACCAATAGTAATTAATTGAAGTGATAGTATCGATCGTTAAATGGTTGAAAGTTGTGTTATGCATACTAATGTGAAATTCCTAAAAGAATAACACATACTCGATCAATGATTCGAGTTGATGTTTTTTTAATTTGTGAGGAATTTCCAATCGATTCCATATTAATTTAATTATAGCTGATATGAATCAAACCGATTACATATTTGATATTTGCGCAGAGAACTATTGTTACATGATTTAAGCGGAATGCAGTCTATGTCCTAGCTAGAAACTTTGTTAGTCGAATAGATCTTCTTAACTCTATTAAAAATTTAAATTAATGTACCTAGCTCCTATTGCATGCAAATTTATATTTAGCCGCGTGGGCTACGGTGATCTACATATAAAAGTTAATACTTCACTGCAATGCAAGTAGGGCTGTCGAATGCCCTAATTTCATATACCTTCTGAGTCTCATAAACATTTATTTTTTCTTAATTAGCATTTATGGGATAGGCCGATAGAATATTTATGACACAGCTAGAGATGGGATTCTACCCGGTAAATACCGGGTAAATACCCAACGTACCCAAAATCAAGGTATTTACCCAGGTAAATACCCAAAGGGTGGGTATTTACTTTCCAACTATTTTTTAAGTCTCTTATTAGTCTCTTATACTATTTAAATGTTGCTTGATCTGTCATAGAGGTGTAGAGCATCTGGCATGTTTGCTAAAAACAGGTCCAACGACTTTTTTACTCTGTAATGCGATTAGTTTGCCCATGTCAACCAGTAGTTGACACGAGTTTGAGTACCTACCTGAAATGCCCGTGTCAACTACTGGTTGACATGGGCTAGCGCGCGAGAGAGGCCTCGATTTATTGAATTATACTTATCTCTTTTACTCTTAGGGACATTTCTGAACGTTTGTCTCGTTATTCTGTGAAATTTGCTAGCTGTACAATCCATAAACAAGCATTAGGTCCCTGAGAGAAAAAAAAATTACAATTCGTATTGAACGTGGTGGTCTGTCGAAAAGTGTATTGTGTTTTCTGTGTTTTGAGTGATTTTAGTATTTTGTATAGACAAGTGTATGTTTTTATTTTTTAACATAATCTTTATTATCTTATTGACGTACTTTAAAATAAAAAACCATAGGTCATCGCTTTAATTTATGGTACGAATTTTTTAATAAAAGTGCGCTCTCAAACGCGCCATCTCAATGTTTACCTCATCGTAATACTTTACCGGAATCGCGTTTTGAGAAACAAAAGACGTAGTGGAGCCGGAAATCGCTTATTTTCATTAAAATTGTGCACATTGTGATGAAAGCGTGATTCTTTTACCATTCGTAAGTTACACTACAGTGATCGTTTTAAGATGTGGATGCAAGCTGGATTTGACCCCTAACAGATTATAGAGGTCAAATTGTTCATCACAGACCTATCACTTCGACGCGCATGATGTTTGTCGTAATAACTGCAAATTTACAGCTACTACGGCAAGTGTGGTATCATTTTCGGATAAATAAAAGACGGCCAATAGATTTCTGAAATAGAAAACAAACCTTTACATACTAGAAAATAAATAACCGTAATTCCGGACCCCAAAAACCGAAAATGTTATTAACAAAAAAATATTTTCCAGTTACGATAAATTTGAGACGAGTGTGTCATAAAAAATACGTTTAAAAAAGAAAACAAAAAACCGACTTCAAAAAACCTACCTCTAAAAAGCAAGAAATAATATTCGTAATAATAAAAATACGTCTATTGAAGTCGGGTGGGGCTGGGGTACAAATTCCTTTTTTTTATTCTAAAAGCCCCACTCGACTTCAATAGACGTATTTTTATTATTACGAATATTATTTCTTGCTTTTTAGAGGTAGGTTTTTTGAAGTCGGTTTTTTGTTTTCTTTTAAACAATTTTTTATTTTTAGTGTAGGTACACCTTGTAGGTAAGGTATATTATATATGTAGAAAAATCGGCTCAGCCAAACGTAAGATAATCGCGGAGAAACATACTTAAATACGGGTCAAACTGAGAACCTCCTTTTTTAAGTCGGTTAAAAAACTACACTTAAGATATCCCTCTTCCAACAAAAAAAATATTATCTTATTCAGTTCATAAACAAAGAAGTAATACGACCAATTATCGAGGAAATTCACACAAAATCATACTATTTTCGTGCTTTTTTCAAAATTACTTGAAAAGTACTGAACCGATTTCCAAATTTTAAAAAATGGGACCAACTTGGGAGTGTACCTAATGTAATAACGTTTGAATAATTTCAATCGGTCCAGCCGTCTCGAGTAATCGGTGGACATACACAAAAAAAAAACAAATATACAGACGAACATAGAACCTCCTCCTTTTTTGGAAGTCGGTTATAAATATTATACACAGCGCGGCAATACATAAAAAAATCTTAAAAATGCGTTTTATTAAAGGCCGTTACAGTTATCTCTGTGATACCAGCACAAAATTTTTATATGTTGTTAAACATTTTATTTTCTCTTAAAAACCGTCGGGAGACCGCCTGTGAAGTGTTTTGTTCCGGAGATATGACGTCATCAAAATGGCGACGGACGCATTTTGAAAAAAAAACCTGATAATTATGATTCTATGAATCCGGTGTCAGATTAAAGGGAATAAAGTGTTGTATAATGTTATAATACAAAACATAGGCTGAGTAGTACAGTTACGAAAATATATTAAATTATAATATGGAAATTAAATTTTTAAAAACTTTAATTTTTTATTTTATTTTAAATTACCGTAAATAATAAATTGATAATTTTAGTGCAAACAAAAAATATGTTGATAAATTCAATTTAATGCAGATTTGAAAAAATATAATTTTCAAGTACCTTTACAAACAAAAAATAGCGAAAAAAAAAATGTAAACGTCGCGCGCCGTCTATTTCCGTTATAAAAGGTTTTTTGTATTAAAGTATAACAATAATTATGGCTATCCAATGAAAGCTAATAAATAGCTGTTTCCAAATATACCATAAATATTATAATACTTTAATGTTATTGTTTTAAAGAAAATTAAAAAAAACGAAAACTAAGAAGTACGATATATTTGTAAATTATTTGAAAAACCAAAAAAGGCCACTCAAAATCAACACAAAAAGGCAAAAATCGCACAGGTAACACGATTGTATAAATGTTGTTATGCCCCTTGAAAGTAGTTCATACCGAAGTATGCAGCTCTGCAACCCTGTGCTGCTCGAAAAACTTACCATTTTTTTCAGTTTCTTCAAAAAAACTATATTAATGAAGTGTTTTTTAAGTTACTTGGTCCTATACTTTTGTAAAGCCTACCTAATTTACTTATAAGAAATTTTGAAATAAAAAGATATTATTTTAAAAAAAACCGCTATTTATTGTTTGTAAAGGTTATTAAAAATATTTTTTTTTTAATCTGCATTAAATGGAATTTATCAACATATTTTTTGTTTGCACTAAAATTATCAGTTTAATATTTACGGTATTTTAAAATAAAATAAAAAATGGGGAGTTTTTAAAGATTGAATTTCCATATAGTTTAATATATTTTCGTAACTGTACTACTCAGCTTATGTTTTGTATTATAACATTATAGAACACTTAATTACCTTTAATCTGACACCCCATAGTGCCCCATACATGTATATAGGATTCATAGAATCATAATTATCCATTTTTTTTCAAAATACGTTCGTCGCCATTTTGATGACGTTATGTCTCTGGAACAAGGCACTTCACAGGTAGATTCCCGACGGTTTTTAAGAGAAAACAAAATGTTAAACAACATATAAAAATTTGGTGCTGGTATCACAGAGATAACTGCACCGGCCTTTAACAGAACGCATTTTTAAGATTTTTTTATGTATTGCCGCGCTGTGTATAATATTTATAACCGACTTCCAAAAAAGGAGGAGGTTCTATGTTCGTCTGTATATTTGTTTTTTTTTGTGTATGTCCACCGATTACTCGAGACGGCTGGACCGATTGAAATTATTCAAACGTTATTACATTAGGTACACTCCCAAGTTGGTCCCATTTTTTAAAATTTGGAAATCGGTTCAGTACTTTTCAAGTAATTTTGAAAAAAGCACGAAAATAGTATGATTTTGTGTGAATTTCCTCGATAATTGGTCGTATTACTTCTTTGTTTATGAACTGAATAAGATAATATTTTTTTTGTTGGAAGAGGGATATCTTAAGTGTAGTTTTTTAACCGACTTAAAAAAGGAGGTTCTCAGTTTGACCCGTATTTAAGTATGTTTCTCCGCGATTATCTTACGTTTGGCTGAGCCGATTTTTCTACATATATAATATACCTTACCTACACTTATATTTTTTAAATCTGTATTAATGTGGCTTTCTAATCATATTTTTTTATGCCGATATTTGTACTTTTTTCTTTCAACAACCAGTAATCAGTACAATTCAGTACTCATTTGAATATCTCTCAAATGTAAAAAATCACTTTTTCTGCCTAAACTACTGAACCGATTTTGATGATTGAGGTGTCATTGGAAAGGGGGTGATGTGTAGATGTGTTTTCATATGTCAGTTTTCAGCTAAATAGGAAGGGTATTAGCTTCGTAAAAAGACATAAAACGAAATAATACGGAATAAAACGTCCTCTATATCGAATTTGACCTCTAAAGTACGTTAGGGGTCAAATCCAGATAGCCTCCACACCTAAAAATAATCACAGTGGTGTCCCCTAAGCATGGTAAAAATTTATCATCTTTCATCACGATGCGCACAATTTTATCAATTTCCGGCCCCACTAACTGCATTCTATAGCTGTATTCCTACTTATCATAAAAACACAACCCTTGATAGTGTAACATATCGAGTTAAGTCGCAATGAACGCTTTAACGGGAATCGAGCTGCCCGGTGGCGAGGGGCCGGCAAGGGTGGAAAATTGACGGGCAAAGCACGACGGGCGCCCGGGGCAACCGAGCGGTTAGAGTAGGGCATATTTTGAAAAGACTGATTAACAACAATACCGCTATAATTATTAATGACTGTTCGTAACTACCAGTACAATATCCATTTTTTTAAATTATGTAGTAAAGTAATTCAATTCATAATGTAACTAACTAAATTATTATTTTCTAATTTATTTTTGTTATAGAACACAACTAACCAAATAGTCGGAAATGAAAATCATCTCTCTAGTTTAGTCAATAATCAAAATAATATATATTTTTTGTACCTAAACATAAAACTAAACTTAAATGAATAAAAAGAAAGACGAAAAGAAAAAATACTACTAAACCACATCGTGCTTATTGTTTTTACCC
This sequence comes from Agriphila straminella, assembly GCA_950108535.1. NCBI lineage: Eukaryota > Metazoa > Arthropoda > Insecta > Lepidoptera > Crambidae > Agriphila > Agriphila straminella. The sequence continues at coordinate 12,994,457 of OX467309.1, read as the reverse complement.
ATGCTTTTGGGTATTTACCCGGTAAATACCCGGTATATACCCAAATTGGGTATTTACCCGGTAAATACCCATCGGGTATTTACCCACCGCCCATCTCTAGACACAGCACAGTATTAGAAGTATGAAAACATTAATTTTACAATAAAACTTGAAATTGAGAATTAGGTTCACTGGAAAGATGGCCGTATTATGATGTTTTTGATTATAATAATATGTTGGACTTAGAAATAAAGAAAAAATATAATTTCTTCTGGTTTTTCTCTTTTAGAAGATAAAAAGCAGTCAAAATGACGATTATTTAAGTTATGCTTTAAAGTGTGATTAACCACAATAATCAATAACAGAAAGTCCTGCAAATAGGCAAGATAGCAAGTTCACCTATACATACGTTTTGACTCCATTTAATTTCAGACAAAAAAAAGATTTAAGATTGTTTCTATAGTTGTCAGCCCTGACTGACGGCGGGTCGTGATCCTGTCAATCCGAGTCCAACAGTGCTTCGCAGTAATTGTTGACAAACACAGTGGTCTACCAACCAGAGAATGTAAATAAAGTGTGCCTGACCGAGTTTTTTGACGTTTATTTCAATAATAAAATTGATTTAACTCTTTACCGCTATGACTTTCGCGTTGATTTTATTTTTAAAAAGTACTTATTTGCTGATATGTGCATAGAACGGAGACGGGGCTTACGTTTGTCGGTATCTTTTTTGCAATTGGTGTTGTTTTTAATTGCATAATTTTAATCTCTTATTTTGATGACAGCTTGGCGCAGTGGCGGGTGGAAGAAATCTTGCCTTTGTTTGTCCAAAGGTCTCGGCAACGAACTAAAATTTATAGAAGTGTAATCGCAAACAAATATTGCTTTAAAAAATGAAATCACAACGGGGCTAAAAAATGACAACTTTTTTTTTAGTGGAATGCTTGTTCCATAGATTTTAGTTCGCTGGGTCTCAATCTCGAAGGGCATAAATAAATGTTTGAATGATCGAATCATAGAATTAATGTATTTCTATACATTATTTAGTCACCATACTAAACTTTGAAGTTTTAATACTAAATTATTATTTTTTACTTTCATGTTTTGTTACAGCGACTCTGCTGGGTTCGGAATGCATAGTTTCGGAGCAATGTACGCTGAAAGTTGCGTTCAGTGCTTGTCTTGAAGGCGTCTGCCGATGCACTGATGGTCATTTACAGTTTAGAAAACATACTTGTCTTTCTCGTAAGTAAATTATATTTTTTTAATAGGAGTAAGTATAATTAAAAATATAATAGTCTTATATTGACGTCACAATTTTTCTCAGTGATTTTTGTATTAAGTTAAGACCCACTTGCACAAATTTCTCTAAATTGATTTAGCAGCTTGCACAACAAAAATTGAGGATGTTGTGTATAAAGTTTAGTCTGTTTAACTAATTGTAGTTAGCGTGGATGTAAGTAAGTAAATAGATTAATGTGCAAGGCCCTAAGTAATTAATTGTTCGTTTTCTTTACTTTCCACTCACAACAAATTAAATAATTTGTTTCTCCATTGTGAGTGCTTTTCATTTATTTATGTAAGAAAGAAGGACACAAATACCTAGATATAAAATTACTGAATATCATATCGTTTTGAAATGCCTAAGCAGAAAAATAAAACTCGCACCTCGTTTTATATTAAGGCATGTCTAACCAACTACCTATTTATTAGAATTACCTACTCCTTTTTTATCGCCTAGCGGCTTGATTGCTTAATCGACCGCTAATCTATATATTTCAAATAAAAGGAAAAGTAACAGCAAGTCGTCGGAAGAGTTTAATTGTTGTTTAACCAGCGTAACGTATAGCCATTAATCTTTCGCTAAAAAGTTGCGACAGAAACACGACCCGTATTTGCCGTCAACAAGGAATTTAATTTCGTACAAATCATAAAATCATTCGTCATTTGTTTTGTTTCGTGAAATAATTAAAAGATAACAAATGGAAGGATAGAACCGTAGTGAAAGTTGTGGTTGCTTTTGTAATTATCTTTAATTTCATTGTAGTTAAAAATTTATGCTTTTGTTACTATTTATCTATCTATTACTGAGCCAACCACCTGAGACAAACGTCCGTCACGAATCTTACAAATGGTAGAGAAACTTCTGTGAAAATGAATTTTTATTTCGATTGTTTTTCATAAAATACCAGTTAATTGATGCAATTTTATACCAGTTTAAATTAGGTACAGTAAAGGTACATTTGTTTACATTGCCGCTGGATCAATGATAATAGTACGAAAACTTATAGCTTTCGTCTTACTTCTACTTCCTCTCTTACTTCCTCTCTTACTCTTCCTAATTCCTTTTGTAAAATCTTGGATATTTTTAGGAAAACATTCAGATCTAGATTCGTTTTTTTTATGTTTCCACCTTGTGCCACAAAAATCATATGGTTTAGAATAATGCGGTCCAAACTCTCAATTTCGTTGGACCGTTCGCACCAATTCAGCGTGGTCACGCCTTCTCTAAATTACCGTACTGCGTCGAAACAAGATAAGCTGCCATATAATTCTATAAAGCGACGATGAAAGTCGAGATTGTAATGTCAAGAGCAATTATATTGTACTTTTGTGGCAGGTAGGCGGAAATATTGCGAGTCAACTATTGATGGAAAAAGACTTGTGAAAATCGTGATGGAGTTGTGTATCGGAATTTCTGTATAATGATATTCTATGAACGTTGTGGGTTTTTTAACTTTAATGGTGTTTATAAAAAGTTATTAAAACACATACTTACTTACAGATAATGGTGATACTGTAAAAGAGTTCCAGATAACTAGCTGTGTATCTGTGTAGCTGTGTATCTTATGGTCGATTATTTATATTTGTGAAAGAATTAGAGATTATCTCTTACATCTAATTAACATCTAAACTTTATATTAACATTAGTGTAGAGTAGAAAAACAAGATCTAACGTTCATCAGCAGCAGCGACACCCACTGCTGGGCATAGGATCTCAAGGACAAGAGATCCTGAGCTACCAAAAAGAGCAAACGTTAATGAAATATTTTTTATTACAGTCCTTCAAACTATATAGTTTCTTTCTTGTTATAAAAACAACAATTTCTCTTCCGACAAAGCTGCAGTAGCACTAAGATATAATACAAAATCTCGAGAAAAACTCACTTAATGATCGCACCGATAAACTCAACGGGCCGATGTGAACTTGTCTTATTATAAGCCATAATATACAGTTCCGAGTTGTTGTGAGAATCGTAATGCGGAATTTTCTAGATAACTATGCTTTGACTGAACAAATATTGAGATCACGCGCTTATCGCGAAATCTTTTCTCGTTAGGTACGTTATTTGTATAGTATTATATTATCTGTGGTTATTTGCACCAAAGTGAAACTAAATTATAGGTGGGATTGAGTTTCCCTCTAAATCCATGTTTATAACTAAAATTATCGGGTTTTCTTCTAAAACCTACTACTAATAAAAGAGGAAACAATCTGTCTGCCTGCATATTGGTTATGTAAGGTGAAACAAGGAAGAAAAATTCATATAAAAAGTGATTTTTATACTTTTTTTTACAAATAAACACGTGTCGTAAAATTATCAAAATGGTACAAGAACTGTGTCAGGATAGTTAAATAAACATAAAATATATATAAGTCCCGACAATAAATAACTTCTCATAATCATATCAACTTATTCGATTATGAAAATTGAGGCCGAATCACCTTTTGTGTTCAATGTTTGGTTTGCGTGCTGCGCTTTATGGCAACCGATTACCATACAAAGGCCACTCAAATTACCATTTGTAATTTTACATTCATAATTTTCATTAAGCATTAGCATTACTTAATAAGCATGAGAATCGTTACACCTAGTTACAAACTGTCATGACTACATATATTTGCATTTATCACTACTATAAGGAAATCAATTCCTAATAAACGTTAAATCATATGAATGTATGAATAAAATAAATACTGTACTGTAAACCACTGAACTTCCTTAGTTCAATATCGCAATAAACATTTAAGAGATTTATAATGAAGCTTTTTTGTGTGGATCTATGCCCATGAAAATATCCCGCTACATAAAGTCTTAAAAAAAACCCACATTTTTTCCTAATTTCTTTGTCATTTTATTGCAGCTGCACAACCAGGCCATGTCTGCTACAGTAACGAGCACTGCCGCTTATGGGACAAAGAAAGCCACTGCGAATTTGTCATACCAAACCTATTCGGACGGTGCGCTTGCAATTCTTACTTCCGACAAGTTGTCGACAAATGTATATCACAGAAATCACCTCCGTACATCACTGAAGCAGTAATTGCTGAACAAGATTTCTTTACTGGAGATACACGTAATGATTCGGCAGTATCTCAAGACACCACTCCTAACTTTCCCAAGCCAACAGCACAACTCACACCCGGCTCAGAAGACCTTTTCGCGTCACAGAATTCAGTTCTCGATACTGACGATGTTCAACCAAGTAAACTACCAATGTATACCAGCAAAAATGAAATAAGTACCCAAGAAGATAGTCCATTGATGCAAGCTGTATTGAAAGTACCAACTGCAGAACCTCTTAAACGAAATCCAATTTCGAACAGAAGGGATGGAGAACCCAACGAAACTATAAGCGTGGATGAATTGACGGCTAATTTACACGCTAATGACCAGCCCATATATAGAGTAGTTACGCAACCATCAATAGAGAAAAAGGGAAGTAAAAAAGGCAGTAACTCAAAAGAGCAGACCAATAAACAACAAAAGACAGGGCATCAAAAGAAAATCTCTTCACTAAAAGGTAAAGTCGATTTCCGAAATCAGATAATTCATGTACCTACTGTGTCTTACCTCTTCTTTTAAAAATTTCCGAGTAGGTACTAACGTTCGATTTCCTCAATTAGATAAACACCGCATCCGAACAGACGTGTCATCAGTGATAGACCTGGGTCCAGCTTCGCTAGGCATGCCTTGTCTTTCGGATACTCAATGCCGTTCCGTGGACCCGTACACTCGGTGTCTGAACAAACGCTGCGACTGCTCCTACAGGACTAACTCTACGGGCTCTTGTTCGGCACGTAACAGAGGATGCCTGCCAGGGACTTTTCAGGTAAAAAATCCACAGATCTCACACTGCGCGCAACTACTTATTGAAAATGTAATTCAGAAATAAAGCACCCGCATAAGCTCCATACATAGTTAATAGGCATTCATTCCGCAGGCTGACCTCGCGCGTAGGGACTCGCTACAGCCGTTTTTGTCCACCCTCCTCCTAAGATGGCTCAAACCGTAGTTTAATTCAATCCTAAGATATTATTTTTTTCGTTTCTAAAATAGCGAGCTCAAAAAAAGTTATTAGGAAATTCTCGATCCAAGTCAGCGAAAAAAATTTGAATTTTGTCAAATTTTGAACAATCTCAAAAAGTTACCGACCGATTTTGGGAATTCAAATTGCTCTTTGAAGCCCTTCGGCAGATGCACATTTTGACATATGGCCCATCCGCGTACCTCTCTCATATCTGCGAAACTACAGGCAAATGTAACAATTTCATAAACCGGGGAACTATACTCAATCACGAAAACATAAACATTTGTTTTATCAAAGCACAAATCTGCGGCGGATGACTTGACACCTGGAAACTGAATAATAGACAGATTAATACGATAAGAAACCAACAAATAGGAAATTATTTTGTATGAATTTTATTGTGAAGTAACTTTATGTTCTAATAGATCCGCTGATGATCTTAATTAAAAACATTTGTTTAAAAGCTGCAAGTTCTTGCTCGTCTTGTTAAAATCTCAAATAGCCTGTTACCACAGAATAGATATAAGTACTACCGTACTGTTACTTCCAAAGATAGTAGTCACCGAATCGATTTCTAAAAATAAATCAAATCTAGGTTATCCAGGCAGGGACATGAACTTTTCAAAACTTTAAATAAGTACGATACGATACTGCTACGATACGAGTTGGTCTACGAAAATGTTGTGAACAATTTTCGTAACTGACTTTATAAGAAGATTTTTTAATTACATCGAATGGTTATGACGCTTAATTGTTATTTTTGCTGCAGGAAAATTTTAAATTACCCAAACACGTGACCGCCACAGAGGTTCCAAGTTGTCGTAGTCGTCAGCTTTTGATATCCACAAAACAAGTAATGCTACGTCGTAGCCACCTCGTAGCATTATTATTATTAGGTCTTATTTTTTCTTAATAATTTAACATTCAACTTTCTAGTCTCTTTATCTGTCATTAACTTTTTAGTGTCGATCAACGGGTTCGTGCATCAGCTGGTATTTCGTGTGCGACGGCCGCAAAGACTGCCCGGACGGATCGGACGAAACTTGCGAAGGTACTGGTAAAGGTCAGTAACTGTCTTTGCACTAAAACGCGAGTGTAGGTTACCATTTGTTTATTTAATTCAAGCTTACAATAAAATAGTTACAAAAAAACTAGTTTAAAGTTAGATTACAAGACAAAACTTAACATTTTCTGTATGCGGAACGCAACATTTTGTAGAGATGGAAATGTTTAGCTAAAATTAAATTAATTGAGTTATTGTTTCTTAATAAAATTGTCTTTGTGCATGAATCATTGGAACAATCGGTTAGGTAATTTAAAAAAAAACAAAAAAAAACGGGTCGAATTGAGTACCTCCCTCCTTTTGAAGTCGGTAAACAACTTGTCATTACTATTATTTTTTACATGATGTGATGTATGAAGTCGCTGCCTGTAGCATTGCCTACTATTTATTCAATTCGCTTGTGGTATAAAATTAAATAATAAATGTTTTTAAAAGATTTCGGCAGAAGAATCAGCATAGCATGCCCTATTGTTCACATAATGAAGTTGATCAGATTGTGACTGTCATCAAGCAATCTTATATTATTATTAATTCATCTTTATCGATTGTCAAGGAAAGATGTTCCAATCGTATGCCGAGATGATTATTTAATGCTGGCTGGCTTGCAGCGAAAAAGTAAAAAGTAACAATTTGTCCGATTCCATTAGCGGCCCGATAGTATTCATTGGTCAGATTAGACCGGAATCTCAAGGGTGCGGGTTCGAGTCCCGTCTAAGGTGCTACTGAGTCGATATTTTCTTGTATATTCTTTATCATAGCATGCTTATACTCGCGTTTCATTCTTTCAGAGCACAATTTTTTACTTCCATGTATCGTCTAACTTTCATTTCGAGATACTAACATTAGATGTAGGTAACTATTTAGATTTATATCATTTCTAAGCTAATAGAAACTAAACTTAACTAACAGACAGATAATATACTTATACTTTTAAACTTTCGCCTTGCATTATATAATATTGAATTTATTTGGTTAAATACCTGTGATTTTAATCTAACAGATAGATATTTAATCGTTGAATATATCGTATGCTTATATGCCTCATTTTTATAAAGTTCAAAAGATATTTACTTTGGATGAATTTTCTATCAAACTTTTATAACATGCTTTGCGTCAAAGCTCTAAGTTCGCGCTTTTATAATCTAACGAAAACGCATGATTTAAGTGCCTATAAGTACCTACTAGCGATAAAAGTTCACTCTTCAGATGGAACAGGCGAGCGGTGTCCAATGCATGCGTTCCGGTGCGGAGGTCCAGGGTCCCGCTGCGTATCCAGGGCGTCTCGGTGCGACGGCACCCCTCAATGCCCTGGAGGAGAAGACGAGAGGAACTGCAGAGCGACCAGACGCAAAGGGTAATTTAATCATGTCACAATTGAGGACTTTGTAAAAAAGCTCAAATGCATGCTATACGATGCAGTATCATGATCCCACTGTGTGTCTAGGGCATCAGGTGCTACGCTACCACATTCCGAACTGCCCGATTCGAAGGATTTCTGGACATCAAAGTATTTACTCTGTAAATAAGTAGAATTAAAATAAAGCTCGACCCGAAATGAATTGCTGGTGGCAAATGTGCAAATAAAAAAATACGACTTGGTCTTCAGCCTCATAGCCGTTATAGCTTTTAAAGTAGCTATTGCAGTGTCTTTGGTTAACAACCAAAAATATCCTTCGATTCGGTTTTTAAACCTGCTTAGAAGGTAACAGTCTTGCCATGCAGGATAAACTGAAAGGGCGAGAAAACGAGAGAAGGGTGCATTGTTTCAGCCTAAAAACACAACAATGTTATTTTTGGCTTAAAGTTGAATTAAAATTGAAGAAGCACGTGACACTGATTTAGTTTATCTAAGAGCTATGCCCAAAATACATGCTTTTCTATTCATCTTTACGGTACCTACTATCATCTTAGAGTTCCAAAATCGAAGTAGGTACCTACCTAATACTTGTATAAGTATTTCAATATTTATTATTTACCAAAAAAACACGCCATAAGTATTCCATGTTTGGTTGTCATCGCATTTTGAATTTTGTATCAAGTGTTAAAAACATGAGATCACAATAGGTTGTAGATAAATAACTTAACCTACAAAACAATATTTTACAATAAACAACCGTCTAAAAATAGAATTAAGTTCTTAGATAGGAGGTGAATGATTAAATTCTTTATGAAATTTCCAAAATTAAACTTTATATTCAAGGTGCCCACGACACACGTTCCGTTGCGGGTCCGGCGAATGTCTCCCAGAGTACGAGTTCTGCAACGCCATAGTCTCCTGCAAGGATGGCTCCGACGAACCTTCTCATCTATGCAACGAACAATCCAGGTAAACGATTATCACACTATAGATAATATCGTCAATACGGCTTTCTCCTCTCAATTAAAACGACGTACAACAAAAATCCTTTCATTTCCGCCGATCGCTTTCACAAAGCGTGAAATTTATTTAAACCTTTATTTTTCTGATCAGTTAAATCTTTTACGTGACGTGACTAAATATTTATTTACTCATTGCGTTTAATTTGAATAAAGAGATTCGAGATAAAATGAAGTTGTTATGTGCAACAAGACACAATAAAAAAAAGGTTGGAGCGTTAAAAGCCATTTCATTTATGGAACATGTGTGACCCATTACAAGTGACCAAATATTTGTGCCGCGTCTTGCAAACATTTGACTTGCTTGGTATTTAAGCAGTAGTGCGCGATGGACTTTTCAAGTAAATTGCTTTGTGACAACAAGCACTTAGCAGATTGTGCTTTATTGACGCTGCCGACAAAATATAAAAAAAAAACTAACTTCAAAGCGTGTTTAGCGATCCATGCCTAATTCACTTCTTTAGGATTAGTTTTATACATTTTCAATGGGGAATATCCGAATAAAAAAACAAATAGGCTGAATATTTTTCTATAGGTAGGAATAAGCTCCCTTATTAATAGAATAAAGTTTCAGAATTTTCGGTTGATAAAATAAAAAAAATCAAGTCTCTTCGACTTTACAAATGTATGAAAGTAACAGCAGAATGGAGATTAAACCTTTGCCGCTAACTGCCACAACCACAACACGTATTAAAAAAAAGTTTTGACATTTTGTCTTGAAACTTTTTTTTAATAGGTACCATGTTGTGGTTGTGGCAGGTTTAATTCACGCAACCAAAAATTCTGAAACTTTATTCTATTATTAAGGGACCTTATTCCTACCTATAGAAAAATATATTTAGCCAATTTGATTTTTTTCGGACATTCCCCATTCCTACTTACCTATTTTAAACCAGGCTTAATTTTTTTTAATTCAGGGCATTAATAAAGAATGCGACCTTTGGTATGCGACGGCGACGTAGGGAAAGCCCAACTAACCTACATTACAAAAACTATTTCTTACGCACTGTATTTGCCGCGTCTATATCAACCATTTCATTACCTAACAATAACAACATATATTGCCATACAAATAAACGAGGAATAAGTTTATACCTAGTTTAACCAAAAATATTGCTTAGCGATATTTATCTTCTTAACTACGTTTGACGTCTCAAAGTCTAATATTCCTATATCCATATCCTAAACAAACTTTTTAGTTATTCTAAGTACAAACTTATTCTTCGTTTATTTGTCGGCACTTACGGCCTTACCCATCCTTACCTTACCACAAAAGATTTTAAAACACTGTTTAGTAAAAACACTGTTTAAATGTCATGCCGTCTCTTTCAAACAATATTGTCAAAAAAGTGACAGCATCACATTTAAACAGTGTTTTGTAGAGTTTATTCATTAATTTCCGTTCCAAAGATGGCGTGCAGCAGATTCCTGCCCGCTCCGCTGTGGGAACGGCCGGTGCAGGAGCACGGCGGTGGCTTGCTCCGGAAGAGATGGCTGCGGCGATAACAGCGATGAGATAGCCTGCACTGTCTGTAGTGAGTACCTATTTACCTAGATCATGGTTTCCCAACCAGGGGGCCGCGCGCCACTAGGGGGCGTGGAGTTATCCAAAGGTGAGCGCGACGAGCGGCTCTAGATAAACTGATTATAGTATGTACTTATTAAAATTCATATTTTCTCACGCTGATGCGTAGTCGACCTCTTATGTTTGATTGTTGATAATCTACTTGATTTTTTATCAAAATAATATTTTTTCATTAAACAAAACCTGAAAACTATTTGTAGTAGAGTCATTATGAACGACTGAAATCATGAGAACCACTTATGTTAAGAAAGTACATACTTACCTTTTTCTTTTTGATTTCATGCTTCCATACGAAAACTCTAAAAATTAATTTGAGGCTTTGTGTAAACAAAAAGTTTTAAAAACCTTATTTTTTTTATTCCTTCTACTGTTAATTTTAAGTACCTAGCTAAATTCGTTATAAGCTTAAACCTTATTTAGTTCCTACTTTTATATACCTATTCTCTCATTGTAAATTATCAAATCACGTATGAATTTCTAGGTTTTTTATTATTTTACACATTATTCCTTCGAAGAACTAAAATCGAAATTCATACTCCACAATTCACAAAGTTGTGTGCGATGCGAATAAAGATTCAAATGGAAAAGCTGACATACTTTGCTTTTAATTCCTCATAGATCAGAGTGTACATATCCGTCTTATTACACAAAATACACGCGGCATTATAAAAAGGTTTCTACGTATTGTAGGCGCCACCTGACCAAACACGTAAAATGTTGCGGTTGTCCACAAACGACGATATGCCACGAGACGTGTACCGTTAACTTTAGCGGACAATACGGCCATATTAATATTTCATGTTTGGTATTCCTTTTATGTGTGACACGGGATTTTTGCAGTCGTTGTAGTAGACTTTTTTATTTTAACAAAAACAAAAGACCATCACGGCTAGATATCTGTGCCTGCATTATGAGTTTGCACAGTTAAGTTTAACGACTGCAGTAAGCAATTTTGTATGCAATTTGGCATAGCACCTCTGATAGTAACTATACTAAAATAGAAGTTGTTAGATAGATAGATAGATAGATAGATAAATTGTTTATTTGTTGCAATACACATAGAAACATCTGGTAGTACAAGAATAACATATACGAAAAAAACAAAAAACAAACAATGAAAACTTAACTAATGATAATGCGGATGAGCCTATGTGCAGCAGCAGCAAACAGGGTCTAGACTCGGTGTAATATTTTCGCCCGTGGGATAGGCGAAACACCGATTTTCAGTCTTCACCCTAACTAACCTAAAGGGTGGACGGGAAATATAATTGAGAAACACAAGGATACGTATGAAAAGTTGGAATAAATAAAGTCAAAATATTAATGCAAGGGAAAAGGAATACATTATAATATATAAGTACCTTAATGCAATCAGAGAAAAATATATATATACATATAAATATAAAAGAAAAAGGGGCCTGTCGTAATCAGGATTGTCCTAATTTTTGAAGCTCTAGCAAATGAGCACGTAATTTATTCTTAAAGGTAACTATGGACTTTAGAGCTCTAAGTGGTGGCGGCAAATCGTTCCAGCATTTGGTGGCCTGAAAACGAAAGCTGCCCCTAAAAGCCACAGTGCGGTGCAGGTGGTTGGCCAAGGGTATACGTGCGGATCTGATGCTGCCGTACCTTTCAAAAGCCGAGGAGAATTTAAGCTTCTTGAACAGGTACTCAGGTTGCCTGTTCTTAATAATCTTGAAAATAAGACATGCAAAGTGCAACTTCCTACGCAACTCTGTTCTGAGCATACCTGCCGAGTTCAAGTAAGGCGAAACATGAGTCCTGGGAGGTACATTAAAACAGAATCTACAGCAAGCGTTCTGTACGCGCTGGAGCAAACGTTGGGTTATGGACAATAAACGAGGGCCTATCACGACCTCGCCGTAATTTAGTCGGGAGAGGATCAATGACTCACACAATGTTATACGAGCTCTTTCACTAAGAAATTTACGGACTCTGTACAGAATCTTCAGGCGGTACATACAGCTCCTGACCACGTTTTGCACATGGGTTTCGAAACGTAGCCGACTGTCGAAAGTCACTCCTAGGTTGCGGGCCTCCTCAACTCTTTCTATAGGCTGGTTACCAATGCATACAATAGGATCAAAATTATTGATTTTTAGAATTTGTGACTTTGTGCCGAGTACCATGAACTTAGTCTTTACTGGGTTAAGTAGAAGTCCATTTTCCTTTGACCAATCGGCGATCCGGTTCAAGTCCGAATTTAGTTTATGGACAGCCTCTTGAGTAGCGGCAGGACTCGTCGAGACATAAAGTTGCACGTCGTCTGCATAGCAATGGCACTTACAATCTTTTACTACATTTATGAGATCGGCTGTGTAGATTATGAAAAGTAAAGGGCCAAGTATTGAGCCTTGCGGCACACCACGCATTGTATGTCTAGGGGCCGACAAACACGCTGTAGAGCCGTCGTCGCGTCCAGATAATTTTACCGACTGCAGTCTGCCAGTGAGGTAACTAGCAAACCATCTCACTGACACGTCGTCAAGGCCATAGTACTCAAGCTTGGCTAGGAGAAGAGGTACACTTATACTATCGAAAGCGCGGGAGAAATCGAGGAGAGCTAGAATAGTACCCCGCCCGTTGTCCTGCTCAAACAGGATGTTGTCGACAACGTCAAGGAGTGCCGTAGATGTGCTGTGATTTCGGCGAAAACCAGACTGCAGTGAAGGAAGAACGCGGTTGTCCTCAAGATATTTGTAAAGCTGTGCATAGACGGCCTTTTCCAGAATCTTGGAGAGGAATGACAGGATACTAATTGGCCTGAGGTCTTTTAGTTCAGATGGGTTTGTGACTTTAGGCAGAGGTGTCACCAGAGCATGCTTCCATTCTGCAGGGAACTTACCAGTCAGTAGTGATGAATTTATAATGGCAGTTATAACCTTCAGCGTGCGAGGTAACGTTAAGATAATCATATCTCTGCTAAAGCCGTCAATACCGGCAGCATTTGATTTTAAAGAAATAATAAAATTACCAACATCTCTCTCCGACACAGGTTTTAATTTAAATACAGAACCACTGTGGCGACGTGAGCTGAAAGATTCTAAGTGGGATGAGGACACATCAACGTTCGGAATGTCTAGAAAATGTGAGTTGATTAAATTGGGATCATTGAAAATATTGGGGAGATTCCGTTCGCCAGATGGATCAACCATAATTGTGCCTTTGATGCTTTTCCAGAAGGATTTGCTATTAGAAGCCTGGGAGTTTATACAATGATTGTAGTAAGCACGTTTTTCCGAAATTAAACTGACCTCAACCATCTCCTTTAGTTCCTTCCAATAAATTCTGTCGCTATCTGATTTCGTGGCTCGACATTTCGCTAAAGCTTCATTGCGCGAGTCCATCATTTGCCTTATCGTATCGGTAATCCACGGAAATGATTTATCTGGCTTTATTTTAATTGATTTGAGTGGAGCGTGATAGTCGTAAAGGGATAGCAAAGTCTGCTGCAAACAATTCACCATCTCATCAGCCGACGGTAGAGAAGCCATAGCATCCCAATTGATCGCATTTAAATCCGCATTAAAAATATCAAGATCAATATTTTTAATCGGCCTATAAAACAGAGTGCGGGAGGGAACTTTTGGTCGTTTCACTGATATGGAAACACTTACCATGCAGTGGCCTGTCAAGCCACCAACATGTGCTACATTCACATTACATGTCCGGAAGTTGCACTTACAAATGTCAACTAAGTCGCTTTTCATAATAATACGCCTCCTGGGCAATTGATATAAACTGAAGATATTTTAATGAAAATTGTATGCAAGTGTATAGAGTCTCTCTCTATATATCTCAATATTTATTTATATTATGATGCTTATTAAGTTCTTAAGGCCAGTATATTCGAAATTATCGAAATTGGCCTATTTTTGATTCAACGGTAAACAATCAAATATTCTTTATTTTGAGCAGATAAAAATATTATGTTGAAGTTTCATAAACGATCTTGATTATTTTACGATTAAAAATACGATTTTCGTATCTTTACTCGACTATAAAAATATGCAAAGACAAAGAAAGTTTCATTAATTTTGTATTTTTGGATAATACTTAAAGTTTATTAATCCCTTATTCATGAATAATATATAGAAAAATAGGTACCTAGTGACATAAAGAAGAATATTCAACGATTACTTTTTCAAAAAGTGACTTTATGCTCAAAATAACAACAAAAACGTTGAAAAAATGAAAAAGTGAGGTTATTTTCATTACTCTTCACACGTAGAGAAAAAGAAAAAGACAGAGTTTTTGGAATACTGGCCTTAAGATCTTTTTACTAAAAATATTTTTATTTTTCACAGAATGTCCTGCCCCACCACAATCACCATGAAAATAGTGAACCATAAGAATATACCATAGATAACTATAGTGAAACACGACTTAAGACTAGACTTAAAATCGAGTTGGAATAAGACTAGACTTAAAATCGAGTTGGAAAGTCTATAACATTGAGGAGAAAACTAAAATATAGAGCACTATATAAAACAGAATAGCACAACGAAATGAAGTCATACTGTTGTAGAGATAAGATTTATTTTTGCACTGTCAACGTATTAGTGTTAAATAAATTATTAGCATACCATAAACATAGAGATAATAATTATCAATTATCAATCTCATATAAAAATCAGTTTCTTTTGTCAAAATAAAAATAGCAAATGTTTGATGGAATTGGTCATTTTACTACGATTATAAAAAAAATATGACAATATCAATACATTTAAATTTTTGCCCCCTTACTAATAAAGATTGTATAGTAGAGGTATAGTTACACAATAGTTACTCTCTGTCTAACAATTTGAGTTTGACATTAAAAGAAAGAGACAAAACACTGTGTAACTATACATCTGCTATACAATCTTTATTAGTAAAGGGGTATTAAAAACTCTAAGGGCTGATTTTTCAATCCTCAGATAACAGATATCAGTATGTTTAAATATTAACCAAATCTGATAAAAGTCATTCAAAAATGTGACAGACAAATGAATGGCAAGCATTTTCAATTTGGTAGTATAATACGCTATCAAACGGATAAAGCTCTATCTATAGGCAATGAAAAATCAGCCCTAAGATAACTTATTTTCATTTACATTGAACATTTTCTAGAAACCTACTTTATAGAATACTTATTATTTTGCAAAGTTTTTTTAACCCATGGAATTACGTCTTTGCTATCGTGTAGTATCTTATTTTGTAAAACAGAGGCTCAATAATCTAACCTGAAAACCTTACGAGTAGTAATTTGATTTAGTCATAGTCATAACGATTCCATTCCTAAACATCAAAACTATTTATTTATAGTTAGGAAAGACCGCACACCAATAAGACTGAAGAAAGATAATTCAAATCGTTTTGAATTTAGGGGTAGTTTCAATGCAGGTTAGACTAAAACTACTTAAAGAAAATTGTAAATAGGTACGAAATAATCATATTATTAATGTTAATTTATTTGACTAAGAATTTTAAGTCGATATGATGTATGTATTATACTTAGTTTTATTTTTAATGTTTTGTATGAAGTCTAAAAATATTGAGCCATGACAAACTCTGCTAGAAGGGAAATTTTGTTGATGATTTTATTATATTTCTTAAAAGATTGTAATCTAAATATCAAATTTTTATCAAACCATTAATAGCTTTTTCAATGAAATGATCCTAAAACACTAACCGTTTTATTACAAAAGATTTTTAAACACTGTGTAACTAAACACATGTTTAAATGTGATGCTGTCTCTATCAAACAATATTGTCAAAAAGTGAGAGCATCACATTTAAACATGTGTTTAGTTAAACAGCGTTTAAAATCTTTTAGCTGACTCAGCAAGCAAGGCAAGAATAGTACATTGTTCACCAAGAGGAGAAAGAGATCGGGAATCGCACTTTCTCTCGAGTGATACATAGTGCTTTATACTACACCTACGAGGAAAATAAAAAACTAAATCTTTACTAATTGCCATTGCAAAAAATCGTCATAAGTTTTATTATATTTTTTAATTGATTTCTGTGGTAAAAGGTTATCAATCAGTATTTTTGCTGTTTCCTTCAACTGCGGCGGAGTTAAAAAATCTTCATCATCACTATCACTACTTATCATTTTGATAGTTTTATTTTACTTTCTACGAAAACTGAATCCTCAAACAACACACAAATTGAAAATGGCGCCAATGGCGTCTGCAATTTTCACATGTTCTTTTTTCAAATTGTTTATCCTGCCGCCGCAGGGTCGCACTGTCAGCCCGACACCATCCGACACACAGCTAGTGGCCAGTGTCATTTTGCGAACTTGGAGATAAAAACTCACTGTAAAAACTTTTTGGCTTTTGATATTTAGGTTACCGGCGCATAGTCTTACCCAAAATTAAAAAAGAAAAACCACGTAAGAAATGGATTTTCATACACTTTTCTCTCCCGCTCAGATGCGTTTTCTCCCCGCATATTTGTTCGATATGCAATGACGTACTTTCTACCGTAAATTTGATAAAGTATCAAGGTACTTTCCGAGCAGGTGTAGTATAAAATCATATGAATGTATTTGTTTGTCAGTATTTTTTTATATTCCCCGCTTCAATCGTAATATTTTAATTTAAAACTTTATTTTCATTTAGTTTGTCACGATTAGTTGTTTAGGTTTTTTACAGATAATGATAATTGATGGTGTGAAATGAAAATAGTTTCTAAAGCGGAGTCAATTGTAACTTATTGTAATATAGGTAGTGTGTTTATGTCGTGTGTGATTGTGATAATTATTTATTAAATTAATTTTATTACAAGTACTTCAAGTTTCATTAGGACACCCTCCTTTTTTAATTTTGACATAATTTTCAGTAATAAAATAAGTAAGTAATGTCAGAGTCTATATTCTGAAAAAATAAAAACGCCGATTTTTTTATAGAACGCATCCAATAATAATTTTATTACTGTAGGTACCTATATAATTTAATTAATTATCATTTTAAGTCACTAAGGGGAAGTCCATAAATTACGTGAGATGTTTAAGGGGGGGAGAGGGTCGAGATTTAATCTAATCTTATGGCGGCTACATACATAGCGGTATACCTGAACGGTATACCGGAACTGAATGCTGGTGCAAGTATACCGAACGTCCATAGTGACCACACACGATTCAAGAATGCATGTGCAGTCTCAGTTCTGCGCCTGTGACAAGCCGAAGAAGTCGTGTTGTGCAATATACCCGTTGTGTATTTTGTGAAATATGCCACCGGTTCTATCTAAAGGGACACCCACAAATGATGAAGTTTTGGCTATTGTTGGTTTGGTGCTAGCTATTAAGAAAAAAGAGAAGTGTAAGAAGAAACGTTCTGTATGGTGTAAAGAATGGTTACTGAAAAGAAATAAGTATTCCCATACCAACCTTTTAAATGAATTGAAATTAGCTCCAAAGGACTGGCACAATTATTTGCGTATGGATTATAACACATATTTGGAACTCTTGTCCTTAGTAACGCCATTGATACAAAAGAATGACACGATAATGCGCCCAGCGATAACACCGCATCCTGGCGACTGGTAGAAGTTACGAAGATCTTAAGTTTTCTACAATAATATCACCTCAAGCTCTAGGCATCATTATCCCTGAGACATGTAACGCTATCTATGAAGTACTTCGCACAAACTATTTGAAGGTAAGTAAAACCACAAGATTATAATCAAAAGTTTACTTTTATTAAAAAAAATAGAGAGGCAGAGTCATAATTAGATACAGGCCTTCATTTAGGCATTTTCACCGTTAAACTGAAAATAAAGCCACCATGGACATGTTTTCGGTGGAAAGTGAACCCGATAATTGAAGGCTGGCATCCGAGATTTGCGGGTCTGGCCTAGTTGGTGCATGTGAACGTATTTGATGAAAATATGTCGGTTGACTCTGCTGAGATTGTAAATTATAATTTATATTTCTGTTATTTGAGTAAAGGTTGAGTTGAGGTTCCGATAACATCTGCTGCTGATGGATTTGTTGTGGTACCTGATTTAGCAGAGTTGAACTTGTGAGCTTGTGTGATATCGTTAAGTTACCAAATTGTGCCTCAAATAACGTATCAGTAATATTTTTTTCTGCAAACAATCTCTGTTCTCTGGGCAAGTCACGCAATTTTATTGCCACCATTTTGCCAAAAACGTCGCAACCATCTTCGGGTACAGCCGGACGTTTGAAAGGATCACGCACCGACAGAAGAACATCTTCAGTTACGGAATCAGAAGTTGAAGTCCTTTTTGTCGGCCTTGACCGGTTTCTTGAAGGTGTCGGTGGGTGTAGACTTTGGACGACTGTAGAAGACGTCGATGCTTGTGGACTTTTATCTGCAGTTATCGTAGCTATCGTAGTTTTGATCTGCCTACCAGACTTGTGCAAGTCAGGAAACTTGTGCAAGTTTTGTCACACACACGCTCCGGTATACATGCACCAGCCTTCAGTTCCGGTATACCGTTCAGGTATACCGCTACGTATGTGGCCGCCATTACGTTGGAGAGAGGGGGGGGGGTCTCGGCAAATATCACGCAATTTTTTTCTGATTGAAACAAAAAAATATACTATTTTGGTCCATTTAATCCAGATTGTACATGCTTAAGATTTACTCTTAAGCGTATATCGTAATACGATTAAGATCTCACGTGAGATTGGGGGATGGGGGAGGGGGTTGAATAAAATCTCACGACATCTCACCGGGGGGGGAGGGAGGGTCAGAAAATAACAAAAACACCTCACGTAATTTATGGACGCCCCCTAACGCCTAACTAGTACCTATTTATACAATTTTTAATCCCTATTTCACGTCTTGTAATTGCAACTCTTCAACACCATATTCATATTTTTTATTTAAGTATTTAAAAAAAACATTTAAAATTTCATCATAAATTCTTATACCAAGATGATAGAGTACTTTTATGAAATGAAAAGATGATAGAGTGCCAGTACAGCAGTTTGCTTTGAGACGTAAAAGATCCAGTACCTATACAATTATTCGATATCTTTGTAGGCTGTTTACTGCATCCCCTAAGTTAACTTCCCTTATCTAAGTTAACATGAAGTTAATAACTTCTAAGCTTCTACAACTTACTCGACCGCGTGAATGTGACATTTCGTTCATTTTGTATAGGTTGGTAGCGCAGAGCTGCTGAAATTCAATTGCCTATTTCACTATTAGATGGCGCGCATCACAATCTCGTACAACACAATCGAGCAAATAAATAAACTTTCGGTATGGAAATTTTGAGATTGGGATCTGTTTTAAATCTAAGTTCCATAAGAAAAACTTATGGCAGCCATAAGTTTTTCTTTTTTGACCACTCCGCATACCTAATCTATAAATCGGCAAATCACTATACCTATTTTATTAAACCCCTACCCTTATTAAATATAAGTAGAATATAAAATAAATCGAAGTAGGTAAGTGCCAATACTAATAGCACTGGGTAGCGACAAACAAAATTATTTTGAAGTTTTCAATGTTCGATCGCACTACACTTCTCGAATAAATATCTACGACTGGGCTGAGGTAGTTAAAAGGTTAAAAATATTGTGCTGATCAGACCTTCCTCACTTTACAGGTCCCGTAGATATTTCACGCATGCGTAGGATTAACGAAACAAAAATGGAGGCACAGCATCCATCGCTTATTCCAGATTTCCTAATAATGGGAAGTAAATTTACTATTTACCCCAACATTATCAGAATTTTAAGTGTTGCTAGGTGAATTGTAATTAGTGAAAAATAAGAAGCTATGACTAAAATGGCTTAAAACTTGGTTTTAAGAAACATCAATCTAATAACAAAAATGGGTAAGTGGTAACTCAACTATTCCTTTGCTTTAAAAAAACCATCACAATCTTTGTGTGAATCAAATAGCCGATAGGTGATTTCATTTTATGATTAATCTTTCAATAATTATTCATGAAAAAGGTGAAAATATATATTTTTTGTTTACTTACTTTTTTTAGGTAGGTACTTTTTAATTTTAAACTATTTTGTAAGTAGGTACCTATATTAAAAATTTATAGTAGGTACTCATCAAATTGTGGAGCTCGGTGGCGCAGTGGTTTAGCGCCTGGCCCAGCGATTGCGGAAGTTAAGCAACGTTCGCAAGGGTCGGTCATGGGATGGGTGACCAAAAATTTATTATCTCGAGCTCCTCCGTGCTTCGGAAGGCACGTTAAGCCGTTGGTCCCGGCTGCATTTGCAGTCGTTAACACCCACCAATCTGCATTGGGCCCGCGTGGTGGGTTATGGCCCATCCTCCTTACCACCCATAAGGAAGGCCTTTGCCCCAGCAGTGGGGACATCAAAAATGGCTGATGGACATGGACTCATCAAATTACATCAATCTTTCGTTTTTTTTTATAGATTTTCCGATTTCAGGTGTTACATTACAGCACCTTTTCAAACCACCTTTTACAAAATAAACAATGAAATAAGTGATATCAGATTCAGTATCCATTCAAATGTAAACTAAATGAAACCGAGCGTAAACAAAATTGCAACTCTCATGTTTGTTGAAATGTATTAATGTTTACTAAATAAATGTAAACAAGCTATGTCACATTTCACTAAGAGCTTACATTTGTGATGGTTACAAAGAAGGTGATACTTAAAAATTGAATATTTTCAATAAATATGGGTGTCGTAAATTTATTAAAATGTTTAGTGCAACCTATTATAAGGTTAGTAACAAAATTAGACTGTGTTAGTATAGGAAAAACCTAGCGAAACTACCAGTGTATACACCGTTATTTTGTAGTCATTTTAATTTACTTAAGGGAGTGTTCTGCCAATGAAACTAATCATTTTTGCCAAAAAAAATAGGGCCGAAAACTATATTTTTTTTTACTTTGCCATCTTCGATCAAGAATACCTTAGAGATGTCCGGTCAGTCTCAAAAATGGCACCTCAATATAGCGTCCCACTTGCAAACTGGGCGCTTATTTTGTACAAAGAAAGTGATAAAAGATGTGATTCTGTGCAAAATAAGTTTATTTTTCACAAAATAAGGGATATTAGATGTGAGTTTGTACAAAATAAGATGTGATTATGTACAAAATAAGCGCCCAGTTTGTAAGTGGGACGCTATTTCGAGGTGCCGTTTTTGCGTGCTGTTTAGTTCGTGAAGCGTTATCTAGGATATTCTTGATCGATATTTCCCATAATAATTTCAATGTTTAGCTGTCTAGTTAGTATGGAACACAGACCATACAACAAGTAGATACTAAGTGGTATGGAAGGACCAGAATTTTTTGTCGTTTTTCGACCCGTTTTTTTGGCAAAAATGTTTAGTTTCATTGGTAGAACACTCCCGTATTCTGGTGTCCGTTACGCCAGCAGGAAAGTAGCTTCTAGAGGGAAACGAGTTTGATGAATAATTTGTGCGTAATTCCGTGTAAATGTGCGCCAAATAAAAAATTTGTGGGCCCCATACTTTTGGAATAAAACGGGAAAAACGAATCCTGCTGGGGTAACGGTGCTCCAGCAGGAAGAATCTAAACTAATGATCGGAGAGAAATAAAAGATATATGGGCGGGTAGCTTGATACTAGCAAGAAATGTGCGCCAAATATATAATTTGTGGGCCTTACAGTTTTGGAGATATTTGATTTCCTGCTGGCGTAACGTTTTGCCGAATCCCAGATCTCGGAAACTACTAAATGTGCGATCTTACAGTAAACACATATAAGTAGCCCCTAATTTGTGCTATTTGTGCGATAGAAAACATTTCAAAAATATTCACAGATTTTGAAGTAATCAGACATTTTCTGAAAACAGAAAAAAAAATCTAGCTCCTAAACTAGGTACTACATAAATAAAGAAACCAGAAACAGTGTTCTATTCTTCTTGTTATTTCTCATTACCATAAAAAGTTTGAAAATCCCACATTTACGCGTTTTTGAATAATACCCATATGAAGGTGAGACTGACCAAGTCATGACTTTGACGGTCAGCAGGATAGAAATATCAGAGATTATTTAGATCCTAGCCCAATGAATAATTTGTGCGGTTACTGAAGTACACGCTCTGAAAATTTCAGCTTCAAATTTTTCGTATTTAAGTAAATATCAATAAAAATCTGAAACAACTGTCAGTATTCCGATTAACCGACCAAAGTCGATAGACCACTAAAAAGCGACGCGTTCATACATTTTGATGACCTCCTTAAATTTGTTGTCGAGCAGGTTTGTACACGTCACGTCTGCGTACACTTAAGTAAAAAAGTGATTTGAGTGAGTGCTTTTATTTTAATAAAAATGAAGTTATATCTCTTTTATTTCATTTTTACTTGAATTGAAAGAATTTTAACCATTTTAACATTATTTTATTCAAAAAATTAAGGATATTTTGTAATTTTATTTCGGTTTTTTGTCAAACATATTATACATACAATTACAATGCGATTAAATTGACAATAGACAGTGATCCGCTGCATCTTCACTAGAGAATGTAGGTAGGTACCTATGGAAAAGAGAAAATTTTACAGATTAAAAAACGTCGTTTTATACCGCACTAGCGCTCTGAAGTTGACCACTCACTTCTGTTGTAAAATTAATCGCATTGTAAGTAGGTACTTACCTAAATAAAATATTATCTATCACATAATAAATAATAGTATTATTACAATAAATACCTACTTGCTACACCAAAACTTGCCGTCCGTCGTCGTCGCGGGGCACGGCTCGGCGGGCGGTGGTTTCAACAAGGGTTGCCAACCCTACTATATAATATCCCTACTATATTGCGGGCTCACCTACTGTATTTTTTTGCAAAAATATATAGTAGGCAAAACTACTACCACAGCCGAGAGAGTATTCTTCTTACACTCGGACATCGCCCTTTGTGTTGGCGAAAAAGCCACCGCCGCCGTTCGTCTAGACTTTTAGTGACGCAACGACTAAAAGTGTAAGGGTTGGCACGTTTTGATTTGCCTTTTTGAATTTCAAAAATAATTAGGAAAAATAAGATAGTCACTTCAAAATTCTTGTTTTATTCTTTGAATAAATTATTGACATTTTTTTCGAGGAGGTAAAAATTTTTTTTTATTTTCAATTCGTCTCTTTTTCTTCTTTTTATGCTCTTCAAATTGGGAAAAAAAAGTTTTTCTTAGTATTTTCTCTTTTTTTCTTCTTTCATCATAAATGCGAGGAAATAATGGAATTTATATGTATAATGATAATAATTTTTATTGTAAATCATTACTAATTTAGGGCTAAATAAGTACAAAATAAATATTCTATTTTGACAAGAAAATAACAAAGCAATGTTCAAAATCCAAGATGGTGGCTATCTTTTTTGTTTGTGGGCCGATTTCGATGAAACTCGGTTTTTGATACTATTTTGACAAGAAAACAGCAACGCAATGTGAAAATATAGGAAAACCAACATGGCGGCCATCTTTTTTGTTTATGGGCCGATTTCGATGAAACTCTGTTTTTGGTACTATTTTGTCAAGAAAATAACAAAGCAATGTTAAAAAAATAAAAAATCCAAGATGGCGGCCATCTTTTTTGTTTGTAGGCCGGGCCGATTTCGATGAAACACGGTTTTTGGTACTATTTTGACAAGAAAATAAAAAAGCAATGTAAAAAAAATAAAAAAAAACAAGATGGCGGCCATCTTTGTTTGTGGGCCGATTTCGATAAAACTCGAGTTTTGGTACTATTTTGACAAGAAAATAACAAAGCAATGTAAAAAAATCCAAAATGGCGGCCAACTTTTTTGTTTGTGGGCCGATTTCGATGAAACTCGGTTTTTGGTACTATTTTGACAAGAAAATAACAAAGCAATCTTTAAAAAAATAAAAATCCAAGATGGTGGCCATTTTTTGTGTGGGCCGATTTCATGAAATTCGCATTTTCGTGACTAGAAAACAGCAACGCAATGTTAAAAACATAATAAATCAAACCTAAAGAGTATTTAGTTCCTACAGTCGATCATCGCCTTTTGTGTTGGCGAAAAAGCCGACAGTTGGCACGACGAATAAAAAGTGTGGGTTGTATATTGTTTTAAACAAGAGTAGAACAATATACCTGTGTATGATGTAAAGGATATTGCCTATTTTTATATGGAATTTGGACCAAGTGCTGCCTAGAATGCTGACATAGTGCATTTTGTTCCTCAGATTATCACTAATCTGTAATCCAAAGCGCATAAAAATCTAACCCAGGAGTCCAAAGAAAAACAGACTTTTGGTTTGAATTTTTTATTGGAAAAAATAACTTAATAGCAACAAATGTGTAATGAACAACTACAGGCATAACAGTTTCCTTATTAGAGCTTGTTCCACCATTAATAACGCTGACGCCAATATTGATTTATTTTTCAACAGCATCACGACTGTTATTAAGTTATTGTTTAGAATTTAGTTTAATGTTACTATTTTACGCACCTGTCCTTTCTGGGCTACGATTAATTACCAACTTTACGATCAATTTCCTTTGAATTCTACATGTGGTAGCTTGTCAATAGCTTTTAGTTATATATATTTGTTGTTATTTGTATGTTTATAAGCTGTTAGCTATCCATAAACTATAAATAAAATAAATAAAATAATATGAAAACAAATGACAACAGCCGTGACCGACGTTTCAACGTGCGCTCCGAAGCACGGAAGCGCTCAGTTGTAATTGTAATGTCACTTAACGGTCACGGTCACCCATCCGACACCTGGTCGGACCGAGCGTTGTCAGACTTTAGTTTTGAATATTACCGTACCACAACATCAAAAATACAATTATTACAATTGTAATTAAACGCACAATAACTGTTTAATAGTTGATTATGTACATTTGTTGCTATTAAGTTAATTTTTTCTAATAAAAATATTCAAAACAAAAGTCTGGTTTTCTATGGACTCCTGAGTAAAATTTTTATGCGCTTTGGATTACAGATAAGTGTTGGTCTAAGAAACAAAATGCACTATGTGAGCATTCTAGGCAGCATACTTGGTCCAAACCTAGGCAATGTCCTTTTAGTTTTATTTGATAATGTTAGTAAATTCATTATTTTTATTTTATTTCATTTTTTTATGTCGCTTTCTTGTCTATGTTTATTTGTGTCTGTTCCTTTTATTAGCTTCTCGATGAGCTAGACTTGACATTTTGAACATAGCTCAGAACTTGATGACAAGACAATGCAATATTAGAAACCAGCAGGCTGGTTATATAATTAGAAACCACATAGCGACCGGTTTCAGTTTACAGATAAATGTGATACATTGCTACTTTTCTTTGATGTTTTTTTACTCCAAAAAGAAATAGCAATGCACATATAAAAAATTTGGCCGCCATCTTGAATTTTTTAATTTTTTAACATTGCGTTGCTATTTTCTTATCAAAATAGTACCAAAACCGAGTTTCATACTTACAAAAAAGTTGGCCGCCATCTTGAATTTTTTTATTTTTAACATTGCGTTGCTATTTTTCTATCAAAATAGTACCAACAACCGAGTTTCATCGAAATCGGCCCACCTGCAAAAAATTTGGCCGCCTACTTGAATTTTTTGCAATTTTAACATTGCGTTGCTATTTTCTTATCAAAATAGTACCAAAAACCGAGTTTCATCGAAATCGACCCACTAACAAAAAAGTTGGCCGCCATCTTGAATTTATTAATTTTTTAACATTGTGTTGCTATTTTCTTATCAAAATAGTACCAAAAACCAGAGTTTCATCGAAGTCGGCTTACTAACATAAAAGTTGGCCGCCATCTTGAATTTTTAATTTTTTAACATTGCGTTGCTATTTTCTTATCAAAATAGTACCAAAAACCGAGTTTCATCGAAATCGGCCCACATACAAAAAAGTAGGCCGCCATCTTGAATTTTTTGCATTCTTAACATTGCGTTGCTATTTTTGTACAATACTAAATAATATACTAGAAAAAATACGACTCGCACCAGATCAATACTCAGACGGGAATCGAACCCGCGACCTTTGGATATTGCGTTGCTGTTTTTTGCAAAATAGTACCAAGAACAGAGTTTTATTGAAATCTTGGATTTTTTATAACATTGCATTGTTATTTTCTTGTCAAAATATTACCAAAAACGATAGTTTTATCAAAATCGGCCTGCAAACAAAAAAGATGGCCGCCATCTTGAATTTTTCATTTTTTTAACATGGCGTTGCTGTCGTCTTGTCAAAATAGTACCAAAAACCGAGTTTCATCGATACATACATACACATACATATACTCACGCCTGTTTCCCATGTGTGTAGGCATCGGCCCATAAACAAAAAAGATAGCCGCCATTTTGGATTTTTATTTTTTTTACATTGCATTGTTATTTTCTTCTCAAAATAGTTCCAAAAACAGAGTTTTATCGAAATCGGCCCATAAACAAAAAAGATAGCCGCCATCTTGGTTTTTTTTATATTTGTAACATTGCGTTGCTGTTTTCTTTCCAAAATAGTACCAAAACCCGAGTTTCATCGAAATCGGCCCAAAAAAATATACCAATATAAACAAATTCACCAATGTGCGGCCGCCATTTTGGATTCCAAATCTAACATTAAAATCATGCCAAAAACACTTTTTCATGACACCAACATCAAAAAATTGCAAACACTACTTTCAATAATAATATAATAATAACTTAATCGAAAGCGTAAGCCCTGTCGGGATAGGACCCGAGATACATACATTGCCAAAGTATGGGCTCTCGGAAATTATACCTTCGGAATCTGCTCGTCTTTTTTACTTTAATAAGGGACAATTATGTTGTGAAACAGTGGATAATTTTTACAAGTCGACAATTGTCATGCAAACTTGACTCGACTCCAATCTCATGTCAAGAATCACTGACAAATCTACAAATATGTCGACTTGTAAAAAATATCCCTGTTTCACAACATACCTGTCCCTAATAATTAAAGTAATGACAAATGTAAAATTAACCGACATATTATGTCACTGACAAATGTCGACTTGGTGAAATAGGGCCCTGGACGTAATGTAACATATCAATGCTATATACTATAGGCACAGGTATGAATAAAGGCACAAACTATGTATTTAAATGTTAAAACACTATTTACTCACATTGCCAATAAAAAGTTATGAACGCGACTGTACAAACAATTTTTCTGCATAATACGACACATTAAAGGAGGTCATCAAAATGTATGAACGCGTCGCTTTTTAGTGGTCTATCGACTTTGGTCGGTTAATCGGAATACTGACAGTTGTTTCAGATTTTTATTGATATTTACTTAAATACGAAAAATTTGAAGCTGAAATTTTCAGAGCGTGTACTTCAGTAACCGCACAAATTATTCATTGGGCTAGGATCTAAATAATCTCTGATATTTCTATCCTGCTGACCGTCAAAGTCATGACTTGGTCAGTCTCACCTTCATATGGGTATTATTCAAAAACGCGTAAATGTGGGATTATCAAACTTTTTATGGTAATGAGAAATAACAAGAAGAATAGAACACTGTTTCTGGTTTCTTTATTTATGTAGTAGTTTAAGAGCTAGATTTTTTTTTCTGTTTTCAGAAAATGTCTGATTACTTCAAAATCTGTGAATATTTTTGAAATGTTTTCTACCGCACAAATAGCACAAATTAGGGGCTACTTATATGTGTTTACTGTAAGATCGCACATTTAGTAGTTTCCGAGATCTGGGATTCGGCAAAACGTTACGCCAGCAGGAAATCAAATATCTCCAAAACTGTAAGGCCCACAAATTATATATTTGGCGCACATTTCTTGCTAGTATCAAGCTACCCGCCCATATATCTTTTATTTCTCTCCGATCATTAGTTTAGATTCTTCCTGCTGGAGCACCGTTACCCCAGCAGGATTCGTTTTTCCCGTTTTATTCCAAAAGTATGGGGCCCACAATTTTTTTATTTGGCGCACATTTACACCGAATTACGCACAAATTATTCATCAAACTCGTTTCCCTCTAGAAGCTACTTTCCTGCTGGCGTAACGGACACCGTATTCTGTGCATTAAGTTAATTAAAAACGACTACAAAATGACGGTGATGCAGTGATGTGTGTATAAGTGCGTTTGTATATTTTTGGACTATCGAAAGAAAATGGGGACTACCCTTCGATCGTCAATGATCGAAGGGGATTATAAATTCAATTTGATTTTATTTGAATTTGAAATATTTGAAAGCTGTTATTGGCAACTTATAATTCTCAAGCCGTTAGTACTTATAATTTCTCATATTCGCCGTGTGTCAGTTAGAATAAAAAAATTGAGTTTTATACAAAAATCCGTAAAATTAAACTTTTTTAATTCTGACTCACGGCGAATACGAGAAAATTATACCTTTACAGTAAATTCGACAGTTACGTCGTCGGTAAGTTGACTATTACAACTTCCCAACAATAACAAATTGAAATAAAATCTGATTGAATTTATCAGAAAAACACCTATCAGCTCTTTTGTATCTTTTGTATAGAAAATCATATAGTGGCCCCTATTTTCTTTTGAGCAGTATATAATTTAAGTTTAAGGTCTATATAATAACGTATGTTTGATAGATCATAATGATAAAAATCATCTATAAGTTACTTAACCACTACCTACATCAATGCCCCATCATGTTTGCTGTGCCCTAGCAGGGCGTCACTTGTACATACCAATATTGTAACACCCATTCCAACTCGTGACTTGCAATAAATGAATATTGAATGTTACATTCATTTCAGAATAAAACACCTCAGAAGAATATTAAAAATGAAGCAGATAAAAGTGGCAGTGGGAATTCTAGCAATAATGTCTTGTTTCGTCACACTTCTCCTCTACTATAGGTATAAAACACCGACACTTACGATCAAACATCGGCAATCAAGGGCGCACTTCACCATGAGACCTCAAATAAGGATCAAGAACATACCTATGAAACACATGCCACTGAATGAACTATACCCAGAACATTCTGAAGAAGATGAGTCCCATTCCTATGAACTGAACGATATGAACAGAGGAGGTAAGTTAGAAGTAACATAATAAGAGAGTTGTATAAAAATAGCATTGTGAATGCAAAAATCTCAAATTAAAAAAAAATAAGAGAGATCTAGGGCTCGTAAAGACTGATAATTGTTAAGGGGATACGTCTAAAAGTTGTCACTTTTTGATGTAGGTAATGCCATGCCATGGTGGCGGAAAGATCTCAGAGATTTGAAATTAAGATATATACATATATTTCTTTATATCTTTCTCCAAACACGTATAAAATCAGAAACTCGATTCAGTGATTTTGGGTCAATACATTTTAATTTAGAAAATACGTCTTAAAAATTCTTAAAATCGAAATTATTTAGAAACAACATTAGGTGTTCAAGTTGAAATTGATTAAAATATTTTTTATCATCAATATGTCATCAATATTCAGAATCGTGTAGAAGCATTATTTTGCGCCAAATCTGCCGATTCGGTCTCGCTCCCGCGCGCGTCGCTTTACGCTTTATTTTTGACATAGCCCCTTAACAAAAGCAAGGCCAATCACGCTAAGTTCGAATGCCTTAAGGTGGGTTAAATTTTCTATTAAGGCCTTAAGGTGGGTCAAATCCCAATATTCAATTCAAATTATTGAAAGATTACGCGCGTGAAGCTATCATGGAAAAAATATATCATCATCATCATCATATCAGCCGCACGACACCCACTGCTGGGTATAGGCCTCCCCTAAGGATCTCCACGACGATCGGTCCTGCGCTGCCCGCATCCAGCGGCTTCCCGCGACCTTCACCAGATCGTCGGTCCACCTTGTCGGGGGCCTACCCACGGAGCGCCGTCCGGTGCGTGGTCGCCATTCCGGAACCTTTCCGCCCCAACGGCCATCGGTTCTTCTCGCTTTGTGTCCCGCCCATTGCCACTTCAGCTGAGCAATCCTTCGAGCGATGTCGGTTACTTTATATGTATATGACGCACAATGAAAGTTTATTATTGATCGGGGGGTTACTCGATCGAGAGAGAGATAGAGTTCGAATCTAGTAAACGTAACGGTACCTACTATAATTATGGAAATATGGAATAGATTTTTGATATTTATTATTCGATCCTGATGTTAACTCAAACTCTTTTAGAAGTAAGATGTTATGCATAAAATGCATTGAAAGTATTTATAAAAATGTTATCACTTTTGATGTAAAAAAATATTCCGTGGAGGGTCCACGGTTCTGGTCTTATTTGCAAAATTTCTCTGAAACAGAACAATCGGTTATGTTAAAACCAACCATAAAAATCGGCGATGTTAATACCTTCAATCTTAATTGAAAATATTTTTTTAACTAACTTGAAAGCGAAGAAAAGTAATAAAAACATGTAAAAATTGAGAATTCGGTGCAAGTTCTCAACGCAACCGCGCCACGTTGGAACGCGCACTGATTTGTACACAAAGTGAGTTACGTTCGATTTCACTCCATCACGGATCGACCCGCTCGGATTGACCCACCTTAAGGCCTTAAATGAAAATGTACTTAAGTATATCGAATTTTTACAACGAAGTCGCAATATTTTCAGACTTTGTCGATACACGTGGATGTCAAATCCCTGTAGCAATTATCCAGTACAAAAAGTATAAGAATCGACACAAAGACTGTGGCAAACGTGCCGTATTCCTGAAAAAAAATAAAAACGAATTTGTACAAGTTTTGATAAAGACACGAGCGATGAAGAAATATCTGAGGAAAAGTGTCAATTTCAGCTGCTGCTACCGATTCATAAAAAGTTCCTCTCAACTTGGTCACCAAACAACTAAAATAGAGTAAGCATTATACTTATATCTAGAAATAATTTCCATGTTAGAATGAAGTTATGTAACATACATAAACAAAATGAAGATGTGACCTTATAAGCAAAGGTGTCAATTTTATCCCACATGCTCAATTAAAGAATCGTCAAGAAATCGGTATAATTACACCGTTCAATGGTTTTTGACTTTCAGATACACAACATGTAAAAAAATTGGAGATGGTGATCAATTTGAATTGGAAACGGAATTTGTGAACGTGAAATGCTACGAATATGACCACCGCAACGTGACACATATAATTTACAGTGATGTCTATGTTTTCATCAAAAAAATACAAACACCAAGCTATCAAACGAGAAAAAAGTATAATGTAATGATGATTGGAATGGATTCGATGTCTTTGATTCGTACCGTATTCCAAATGCGGCAAACAGCTAATTTCTTTAAAGATAACTATTGGTTAGCCTTCAGAGGATATCAGAAGGTTTGCACTTAGGAATTATTAAGCAATGCATATTTCTAATCATTATTAATTATTTATTTATTAAGTGGACCCTATGAACGTGGTATCACCTACTACCTATGTATTTATATGATTATCAATTTTATTTACTTACCTTAATAATTTTAAAGTATTGCTTTAGTTAGTTAATAACAAAACATCTGAATACTAAAACGAAAACAACACAACGTATGCTTTATTTCACCAAGTGCTTTTTATCATTCACTAGTAAGTAGTCGTAGTAATAATTTAGTACCGATCTTTCAGACTAAAATCACTATTTAACCTCTTTATCAAAAGCTAGCTGTCAAAAGTACCTATCTACTAATAGGCCAGTAAAAATCTACATTAAAAACGCAAAGCGCGATGTAAAGCTGCATTTTTGGTATGTTATTTGGACCCCTTAGAGCAAGGGTCTTCAACCCGCGGCCCGCGGTTGCGTTCTTGGCGGCCCGTCATTGTATTGCTTGACAAAATTAAATTCACATATTGTCTACAAATTATACCTAGGTATTTACCTACCTATTTAGTTAGAATACCTATAATGTTTTCGTTGTGTTGCGGCCCACCGAACCAATATCAGAGTATACTATAGGCCCTTGACTTCAAAAAGGTTGAAGACCCTTGCCTTAGAGGTATGTAAAACTATGTTTTGCAAGCAAAAAAAGTTGTGCTACAGGCGTGATACGCATTTTTTTTCAGTTTTTGCATTTCAATTCAAAATCTATGGGCTTTTGATATTAGTTGCTACTATCATTTTGAAAGTATATTAAATTTGAAAGAATTTAAGCCTACCCAAAGCTCCGTATGTCTAATAGTTTTTGAGATAATATGATGCTTGAAAAATTAGCACTCATCGGCACATCTAACCACCCACACCATTATTTTCATACAAGCATGCTCACTTCACAGTCTCATAAATAAAAAAGATTGTGCTTTTCTGCAATGGTTTGCATGTTAATAGATTAGTCAGGTGGACATTTTTCGAATAAGAATATCGAATAAGTATAGATACATCTCAATTTATCCAAAAAGAGGGAAAGGTAAAAACAAGGTTTCCTTGTTACATACAATGATATATGGAATTAAAATTATGCATTGCTTTACTGCATTTTTGGCGAAATTGAGAGGTGTCTATACTTATTTGACATTCTAATTCGAAAAATGAGCACCTGGCTAATCTATTAACATACAAATCATTGCAGAAATGCACAACATTTTATATTTATGAGACTATGAAGTGAGCATGTTTGTATGAAAATAACGGTGTGGGCGGTTAGATGGGCCGATGAGTGCAAATTTTTGAAGCATCATATCTCAAAAACTATTGGAGCTGTAGGTGGGCTTAAATTCTTTCAAGTTTAATAAACTTTCAAAATGATAATGACAACTAATGTCAAAAGCCCATAGTTTTTTAATTAAACTGCAAAAACTAAAAAAAATTGCACCACGCCGGTAGCACAACTTTTTTTTGCTTGCAAAACGTAGTTAGACACTCTCCTAAGGGGTCCAAATAACATACCAAAAATGCAGGTTTACATCGCGTTTTGCGTTTTTAGAACATTTGATTGTAAGATTTTACTGGCCTATAATCCGCGATAGCGATTCCAATATCAAATTGACGTTTATCTAGCTTTCTTTTAGGTTTTTCCTTTTTTTTCAGCCCAGTACTATATATAGCGAACAAAATGATAAAATAATTATCATAATTGGTTAAGCCGTTCTTTCGTTTTAGCTAGACTAACGAACAACAATTGATTTTTATATAATAAGCAGAATACAATGGACAACAAATTACAATCGAAAATAAACAACGACATGCTATAATATTATCTGTTGTGCCGTATTGTAACTCCATGTTGACACACATTATGTATTAAAAGCTAAAACTGATTGCGTAGTAACACCCATCTACAGTTAATTTGATTATTGAATATTCATTTATTGCAAGTCACAAGTTGGAATGGGTGTT
Organism: Agriphila straminella; assembly: GCA_950108535.1. NCBI lineage: Eukaryota > Metazoa > Arthropoda > Insecta > Lepidoptera > Crambidae > Agriphila > Agriphila straminella. The sequence goes on along the minus strand of OX467309.1, from coordinate 12,960,923 downwards.
ACAATATTGGTATGTACAAGTGTCGCCCTGCTAGGGCACAGCAAACATGAGGGGCAACTATCGCCTCTTACTTATAAAATTAATTTCTTAAAAGAGTAGTAACTTAAATTATATATATGCACGTACAAGTTACGTGGTTTTTGATTCATAAATTCATAACGCACTCTGAAATTGTAGGAAAATGCTCTTAGTTATACATAATTGAAAGTTTCACATTATAATATCTTCGTTTGCAGATAGCTGATAACACATTTCCTAACTTGATGGCTGTTTTTACTGGCAAAAATATCTCTACGATTTCTCCGAGATGTTCCGAAAGAATGGATTATTGCAATGATCTTCTAATATGGAGCCAATTTAAAGAATCAGGATACATCACAGCCTACGGAGAGGACTATCTACGACTTCCAGACACGTTTAGCAAAGAATATGAATTCAAAAGTCCACCAACTGATCATTACTTAAGACCCTTTTACCTTCATGGCGAAGACGAACTTTACAATAAATCCATAGTGTGTTCAGGAAAAGTGCCATCCGGCCAGCATTTATTGGATTACGCATTTGATTTTGCCTTGACTTACAGATATGAGTCCTTTTTTGGCTTATTTTGGATGAACTCATTCAGCCACAACGTCAACAGCTATCCCCAGGAGGCCGATAAAATGTTTGAAAATGTATTTAATCGTCTGTCATACACCGGTATTCTAGATAATACTTTTATCATATTCTTTAGCGACCACGGCATACGTTTTGGCGAATACCGCATTCAGCCGGCAGCTTACTACGAAGAACGTAGCCCTGCTTTATTTATGTGGGTTCCACTAAAGTTTCAAGAAGAACAACCGTCGCTGTTTAGAGCAGCAGCTATCAACCAATTTCGATTATTAACTCCTTACGATTTATACAACACACTTATCCATATCAATAGCATTTCTTCGAACATTACAAGGGATACGTCAGACGCTTGTCCCAAGTGCCACAGTATATTCCGTGTAGTTTCCGGCAACCGTACATGTGCTGACGTTGAGATTCACACTAAATGGTGTTCTTGCCATAAGCTGTATCCTTTGGACCGCGAAAATATAGAAGGCATGAAAAGCGTAACATACGCAGCGATCCAAATTAAAGCTATGGTAAAGAAAGTGAAGACCGATAAATGCTGGGGTTGCCTGAAGCTGGCTGTGAGCAATGTGATTAGAATACACTTTTATTATAATGAATTAAATTTGTATTACGTAACAGCTTTTTCTATGACACCGGGAAATATAACTTACGAAGCTGTCGTTTACAAAAATGGCTCTGATTTGGAACTAGTTGGGGACGTCAGTGTCATATCGGCATACAGAGGATTAGGAAAATGTGCCACTCATCAGCGAGACAGACTTTTCTGCGTGTGTCAAAAAAAACAAAATTGTTGATTTTTTTGAATTTTTTTCCTACTAAATATCTGAAACAATCAATATTGCAATACATATTTACATACATTATACTGAAAGTTGTTTAGATTCCAAATTATGTCCTACCTAAATAAAATATTTTATGAATTAAATATATTACCCACCTCTTTAATTCTTTTTTTTACCCGAGTGCAAGGAGAGGTTATGTTTTTCGCGCGTATATCTTGTATGTTTGTGTGTTTGTTTGTTTGTATGTAATATTCTTTATTACCTCATATCTTTCAAACGGCAAAACGGACATCTATGTATAATACTTATATCTTTAGATTTGTCTAGCCCAAGTGTTCTTAGGTAAGTGGCATTAAAAAAAACAACATGGCAGCTGTACGGTGCCATTACCTAGGAAGTGATTTTTTTTTTTCCTTAGCATACTGCAATATGGGTGTCAAATAAAAGGGCTTATCATGAGGATTTCAAAAAGGTATATCATGAATATAATACACAATTATACACAAAAAAGATATACTTAAATAAAAAAAATAATTAAAAAAACCCGCCTGCATCAAAAGACAAGTCAACTGAAAAGATGTAAACAAGGTAAAATATTTAAAGGCAACATAATAACATAGCACAATCAGAGGCATGGATTAAGAAAGTGAAATTATTTATTTGAGATTTTGGCCTGAGAATATGATCTGGGTGAGAGTTGAATTTTTTCTAGTAAGTAAGTATATATTATATTTAGTAGAAATTCTTTTTCGTAAACACATTCCTGTAAAGTATGCAAAAAATTGCATGTATGATAATATAATAAACGAACTTTGAGCAGAGATAAAAATATGTGTCTATATTATGCAAAAATAATAATTTTGTAATTATTGTACAATTTGCTAGTTTTGTAAATATCAATAAAAAAGTAATCCTTACTAATATTATAAATGCGAGAGTAAGTTTGTTTGTTTTTCCATACACGTTGTCAGGGGTATACAGAAAAGGACATAGGGTACCTTTGATCCAGACAAAAAGGTCTGTTCCCGAGGGATATATAAAATTGTCCACGCAGACGACGTCGCGGGCGGCCGCTAGTTAAAAATAAATTAAGCAATATAAACGAGCACGATTCTCTTTTATTTATAAATAAGTACTTATTATCAATTCGCGCGCAATTTTTCTTATATTTTATCAAGTAAACTTAAACAGATATGTTATATTTAAATCCACTTTTTGCCAGTGGAACGAAGAGGAAAATAAATATTCTTCGATCCACCGGTAGAGCCTCGTCGGTAGATCGTAGAGGAATGAGAGGTTTTAATTGCCTCACTTTTGCCAGTGCGCTTTGTAAAGAACTTTCGTTCTAGGTGTTATTATTCTAAGGTAACATAAACAAGCTATAACGAACAATAGCCCTATTTTATCAACAATCAAAGCATCCTAGGCTGAAGGAAGACAGATGAACTCAGTTTTGAGATCGTGATGAGACGAATAGTACCTAGGTTCCTGTGTGTGCTTTTACCAAAGAATAATGTTCTATTCCATTTATTATTTGATTTTGTTAAACTGTTTTTCAAGTGAGTAAGTCCTGCTTATTTTTATTTTCAATTCGTTTTATTTTTTACAATACAGTTTTTCGACTTTCAGAAGCTGAACAGTATTTGATAAATACACCAGGTTGCAAGATCCCAGACTATGATTTAAGAATTCCCGAAAAAGTAATGAAAACCTCGTGTGGAGAACGTAAAGTGTTTGCCGAGAAAATAAACGACTACGAGGTCACGTTTACTATCACAGATAATTTGGAGAACTGCTGCTATAAATTCATTAAAACAGAGTTTTACACTGACTTTTATCCACCTCATACAGTTGAGTAAGCAATGTTTATTATTTCAAATGCACTGTTTATCAACGATATTTCTATTTCATTTAAATTATCCCTTAAAACATTCAACTGTCAGACACAAAAAAATTACTTTTTTCATTTACTAATCAGCCGTGGTTTCCAATATCAGTATTTTTTTTAATATGGTGTATTGTTACAGGTATACACCATGTAATCCGTTAGGTAACGGACAAACGATAAAGTTAAAAAGTGATTTCGTATCCGTCAAATGCAATGGTTATTCAGATTTATATGCTTTCACGATGAAAATTTTGAGGAAAGAGCACAGGGCTAAGACAAGACACCACTGGAACGTCCTTGTCTTAGGTTTTGACCGAACTTCGAGAGCTAGAGCATACAGCTCATTAAGAGGCACAGTTCGATACCTAAAAACAGACAATTGGTTAGACTTCAAAGGATATAATAAGGTACCTACTGTCTATTCCAGTATTAATAAAATGCCTTTTGTTGTAACCTATTTATTTGTTAACATAAAACTAAAATTATTTCCGTTGTGGTTCACAGTTGGCTTCAAACACATACCCGAACTTAGTTCAGGTATTGAGTGGTATGAATGAATCTGCCTTTGAAAAAGCCTGTCACCTAGGTATGAGCGCATGCAATCATTTAATGATATGGAGCAAGTACAGAAAGGCGGGCTATGTCACAGCATACGGCGAGGACTCCGTCTACTATCCAGATACTTTTAACAGGAGAAAAGGTCACGCAAAAGCCCCGACGGATCATTTCATGAGACCACTTTTTAAAGCTGGTGAAAAAAAACAAAAAAATAACGTCGTTTGCTGTAAAAAAATCTCTTCTGGTGAACAAGTTCTAAACTACATTTTGGATTTCGTAGAAACTTACAAATACGAAAAATTCTTCGGGTTTTTCTGGATAAGTTCTTTCAGTCACGAATATAATCAATTTCTAATAAATCACGACGCTTTGTTAGAAACATTTTTCAGAACATTACCCAAGGTGGAGAATACTTTTATAATATTACTAAGTGATCACGGTATGAGATTTGGCAGTCAGAAATGGAATGTGGAATCGTTTTATGAAGACAAACTTCCTATGCTATTCATTAAACCACCAATAAACCTAAAAGTTACTTTCCCTTATCTTTATTCGAACCTCGAAATTAATCAACATCGACTACTTTCCCCTAAAGATCTACACCTAACACTTGCCAATCTAGTGAATAGTAAAAGTGGTTACACTAATCATCCGAAAATCAAAGGGTGTCCAAAATGTCAAAGTTTGCTTAAGAAAATACCGGCGCGCCGAACATGTTCAGATGCAGGTATCCCTGATTATTTCTGTGCTTGTAGGGACCTCAAACCAACGACAATGAAGGAATATGGGGCAATGTACAGTATGATTCAGCTATTCGAAAGAGTACAGAACAACTCCCAAAAAGCTCGTACGACTCGCTGCAGTTATTGTACACGATTTACATTGAATGAAGTTTGGAGAGCACACTACTTTGTACAAAAAAATACAACTTTTTATTTATTCGCTTTTACCGTGACTCCTGATAATATAGGATTTGAAGGTATGGTAACAAAAAATGAAGTTGTAGGGCGCTATCAATACAAAGTGCTGGATCCAATCAATCTCATAACTAAATGGCAAGGAAATGGACACTGTGTTGTACAACGCAAAGATCGTCTATTTTGTGTCTGTAAAAAGAAAGCGGGTTGCATGCCTCGCATAAAAAAGGTTAAGGTAGGATTTAAACCTTTAGCAAACAATATTTGGAGTAAACCAATGAAGCGGGCAAGAAAAATGTTTATTGTACCCGTAACAGAGGAATTACCGAAACTCCAGCCTTTGCGAAGAAAAGCTAAGAAAAATCAAAAGTTCATGCCATTATTACACTTCGATGGTATCGACGAGCCGGAAAGAACTCAAAAGCCACCTCCTATTCTGGATCCCGGGAAATTTATTAATGTGCATTTCCCATACTACTTGTATCCTCCTTATAAATAAATGTTGGAGTGGAAAGTAAATTGTTTCAAATGTATGGACCCTTCGCCACTGCTAGGTACCTACCCACTATTTTATAGGAATCACAAAATTGCAACGCGTTCGTGCTATTTATATAAGACACACTCAAGTTTCACTTTCAGTACCCTTAGCACGAATAGCTATCGAAAAAAATAACGCACGTAAAATCATTCGATAGTGCAATTTTGTATTGGAAATTTGTACAACGCCATCTACCGCCGAATAGCGAAATTAAAATTTCCATAGATTCTCTATCGAGTAATTTTACGAGGCTACAGATTTTTCAAGATTATTTCTTATCATTTAACCCAGTTTAAAAGGCCTTAGTATGAATGCCAAAACTAAAATTACAAAACATAGTTTATTTTTTTACTAAAATAATGTTAAAATTCTTTAAATTCAAGTAAAAATGAAATAAAAGAGAAATAACTTCATTCGTTAAAATAAAAGCACTCACACAAATCACTTTTTAACCGACTTCCAAAAAAGGAAGAGGTTCTATGTTCGTCTGTATATTTGTTTTTTTTTTTTGTATGTCCACCGATTACTCGAAGACGGCTGGACCGATTGAAATGATTCAAACGTTATTAAATTAGGTACAAGTTGGTCCCATTTTTTAAAATTTGGAAATCAGTTCAGTAGGTACTTTTCAAGTACTTAATTTTAAAAAAAGCACGAAAATAGTATGATTTTGTGTGAATTAACTCGATGATTGGTCGTATTACTTCTTTGTTTATGAACTGAATAAGATAATTATTTTTCGAAAAAAATATTTTTACTCGAAGACGGCTGGACCGATTGAAATGATTCAAACATTATAACATTAGGTACACTCCCAAGTTGGTCCCATTTTTTAAAATTTGGAAATCGGTTCAGTACTTTCAAGTAATTTTGAAAAAGCACACAAATAGTATGATTTTTAACCGACTTCCAAAAAAGGAGGATGATACATTTTACAAAATTTACTTTTTAGTCTGTTTTTTTACTAGTCGGTTTTTGTGTGAATTACCTCGATGTCGATTGGTCGTATTACTTCTTTGTTTATGAACTGAATTAGATAATATTTTTTTTGTTGGAAGAGGGATATCTTAAGTGTAGTTTTTTAACCGACTTAAAAAAAGGAGGTTCTTAGTTTGACCCGTATTTAAGTATGTTTCTCCAAGATTATCTTACGTTTGGCTGAGCCGATTTTTCTACATAGTTTCTACATACTTGTAGGTAACCTTACCTACAAGGTACCTACACTAAAAATAAAAAATTGTTTAAAAAAAACAAAAAACCGACTTCAAAAAACCGACCTCTAAAAAGCATTGGCATGGGCTTTTAGAATAAAAAAAAGAAATTTGTACTCCAGCCCCACCCGACTTCAATAGACGTATTTTTATTATTACGAATATTATTTATTGCTTTTAGAGGTAGGTTTTTTGAAGTCGGTTTTTTGTTTTTTTTCTTAAACAATTTTTTTTTACTTAAGTGTACGCAGACGTGATGACGTGTAGGTACAAACCTGCTCGACAACAAATTTAAGGAGGTCATTACTAATGTATGAGCGCGTCGCTTTTTTTATGGTCTATCGAATTTGGTCGGTTAATCGGAATACTGACAGTTGTTTTGGATTTTAATTGATATTTACTTTAATATGAAAAATTTTAATCTGAAATTTTCAGAGCATGTACTTCAGTAACCGCACAAATTATTCATTGGACTAGGATCTTAATAATCTCTGATATTTTTATCCTGCTGACCGTCAAAGTCATGAGCAGGGGCCTTACTATGAGCTCTTATAGCAGGGCTTATATTGAACTGCCTTCCATTTTCGTACTATGACCTCAACAGTTAGTATGAAAGCAGGCCTTAAGCAGTCCTGTTTAAGGCCTGCTTTTGAACTGAACGGTTTCTTATTTGCTGATGGTAAGCCCCCTGGTCAATCTCATTCGTTTTTGAATAAGTGGGTATTACTTATTAAAAAACGCGTAAATGTGGGATTTTCCAACTTTTTAAGGTAATGAGAAATAACAAGAAGAATAGAACACCGTTTTTGGTTTCTTTATTTATGTAGTTTAGGCGCTAGATTTTTTTTTCCGTTTTCAGAAAATGCCTGATTACTTCAAAATCTGTGAATATTTTTGAAATGTTTCTACCTCACAAATAGCACAAATTAGTGGCTACTTTTACTGTAAGATCGCACATTTTTTAGTTTCCGAGATCTGGGATTCGGCAAAACGTTACGCCAGCAGGAAATCAAATATCTCCAAAACTATAAGGCCCACAAATTTTATATTTGGCGCACATTTCCTGCTAGTATCAAGCTACCCGCCCATATATCTTTTATTTTTCTCTGATCATTAGTTTAGAATCTTCCTGCTGTAGGTAGAACCGTTACCCCAGTAGAATTCGTTTTTCCCGTTTTATTCCAAAAATATAAGGCCCACAATTTTTTTATTTGGCGCACATTTACATCGAATTGCGCACAAATTATTCATCAAACTCGTATCCTTCTAGAATAAAAGTTACTTTCCTGCCAGCGTAACGGACACTTTTAATGTTGGCTAAGTTACTGTTTAAAAACCTTTTATAGAGGATTAATATCATGGGTGTAGATAGTCTTTTATGCAACTGTATATAATTACTTAGGTACCTATTATAAATAACACTGTGATATACTTGATACCCCTCATTATACTACAGTTGCATAAATAGGTAACTATTACTTAATATAGTATCATCACAATTAAGTAATACCTACAATAACTAGGTAAAGTACCTATTACCTACGAAAGGTATTGGAACAGTATTGGAATCTCAAGACTAAAGTTCATAATAAAACATACCAGGCTGGATTTAAACTTTTATTAAAAAATATTTCTTTTAGTTTAGACATTTCATGACATTCTATTAAGCACTCTAAACCAAAAACTTAACAAACCCTATACTTATCTATTAGAATAAAATATATTTATTGCATTTCATATCATATAAAATATATTAATGTACTAGCTTCCGCCCGCGACATCGTTTGCGTTGACATTCGAAAATTCTTAGGGTACCTTTGACCGGGATAAAAAGTATCCTATCTTTCTCTATAGAACTAGTTTATAAACTGTGTGCCAAATTTCTTCAAAATTCGCTCGATTGTTTTTGCGTGATTGAGTATACCTACCTAACAAACATCCAAACTCACAAAATACGGGAGGTACCTAGTTGGAGGGAATGTTATATTGATAAAACATTGCTTTATTTAAAAAAAGTAAAACTGCATTCAAAGATTTTTGATAAATTGCTTGTCTCAGCCGGGAATCGAACAGGCTAATATCCGAAATAATGCCTAGCATGCCGTTGATTGTCATTTAGAAGATTAGATTAATCAATTTAAGTGCCTAATGTAATTAGGTTTAACTAAAATAACAAAGCTATCAATTAAATATAAGAAAAATCGCAAACAACTTATACATAAAAGTCTTATATAAAAGTATCTATTACAAAATACTGATTGAATTATACAACCTGTTACGAAAAACCCATAAAGCCAAATAAGGTAGATAGGGTATACCCTATCTACCTTATTTTCCGGGGATTATAATAATTTTAATTTTATAAAAATTATTATAATCCCTGTGTTCCTTTCATGTGCATAGTGGCAATGGCAACCAATGATATTAATATCATTGATGGCAACCACAGACTTAAATTGTGTTTTGTTTTGCCTATTAATGGGATTGATTACCGAAAACAATAACCTATTTGCGTATTTGCGAGTAGGGTTGTCACTTTGCAGTTTTTTATACAAATAAAAAACAAAAGTCTACAGGTTATTATGAAACACGTTGTATAATTAATAACAGATAGAACCAATTCTAAAAATAAGATAAAAACATCAGTTAGCACCAGCTAGATTGTTGGATGGATCTTTTTCAAAACTTTACAATCAAGAATTGTTCCATTACTTATGTATTATTTCCGGATATCATGTTAAAAAACCTATATCTTCGAAATTATATTAAAATAAGATCAGTATCTAATACAGCTTTATGTTAATAACTAATCACTAATGCTAAAATTTAAAGTCATTCATAATAAATAATGCATTACTTCTTAAAAAAACTAAGACAAGACATATAAATGCAATATTTCGTCATGACTGGCCTTCTGTGACTGGCAATTCAAAGATATCGATAAAAATAGTTATCACAACTTTTATTACAAATCATCGACACAAATGGTTGGCTGATTCGAATCAGTTTTTTTAAATCAATCTTTGATGGCGTAGCAATAGGGGGTGAGAACTACTGAGAAGGCAGTATAATATTTGTTTAAAGTTTTTGGTTTCTTTAAACATAATTTAGTATATTTTATGATATTGTGTAAAAATTCTAAGTTTTTTTTGTTGTTGATTCGAGTAATTGTATCGATTTGAATCATCATATAGATTAAAATCATTGTTAAATTCGACAATGCAAACTACTTATGGGTAATTTGAATACATTTTTTTTATTCGAGACGCACGACGCGCACCTTAAATAGTTACTTAGCCACAAATTAAATCTAATGAGGTTCATGCTGTAATACTTTTTACTAAACTTGGTGATTCTGGTGTACTTGGATATATAACAAATAGGGACAATTGCATAAGGGCTAAAACTCCTCCAATTAAATTTGGCACCTGAAATTAAATAATAGACTTTTTAAATATATTTTGAGCCAATAATATTTCAATGGTTAACAGTAGATAGAATGTGTTGATCCACTGATTTATTTGTAATTTGTAAATTACAATATAAATAGGTGTGGATACATTTGATACATATAACATTGTTACATACATAAAAAATTATCAGAAGTACTTACAAGTATGTATGAATCTTCTTCTATAGCTCCATATAAGAACCATAATGATGAAACAAAAAAGGACATAAGTATCATAGGAAAGGGAAGGCACTCGGTGCTTTTCACTTTTAAGACATAAATTAGCTTGCTCATTGGTGCTGCTATAGCCATCAAAGTTAATGAACATGCTAATAAACCTGAAACAAAATTAATGAAATCTTTATATTAAGATAAATATATTAGAAAACTACTAGAAAAAAATTACTCACCTATAGCACCTTAGACCAGGAGGGGTCTCCAAACTATGACCCGCGGGCCAACTACAGCCCACAGGTACCAACAATCCAGCCCGTAAAAGCCGAAATGGAAAAGCTCAATCATACCAATATAATATTGTAATTTACATATGTTTCTATGATAAGCTAGGTAAGTCCTGGCCCTTGGGACTTCAGGAGGAGTTAGTTTGGCCCTTAGGCTGAAAAGTTTGGCAACCCATGCCTTAGACGGTCCCGTCTGAGGTGCTATGGGTGAGTCTAGGCAAGATAAATTGTCACCAATAATATTTGTATGTTTACTTACCTAATCTACTCAGAAGTTCTTCACCATCATCTTCTACAAATACATAACCAAGAACAAATACAATGAAACAGACCATTATTATAATTTGTTTTAACAACGAAGATTTTTTGAATGTGTAAATGTAGAACACAGCTGTGTAGGACACCATTAGAGTAACTCCTATTATATTGACTAGTACCATTTTATCGTCACGTTTTACCAAACCATATAGAAGCCAAACACCGGACCTAAAATAAAAATTATAAGTATATGTTTATTTTACATTTCTCTATGGAACGCCATCACAAGCATAATTTAAGCTCTTGCTTCGTTTTAATGTAGGTAGATATCAAAATAATTCAAAATTGGGTGCCAAAGGTGTCAAAATATTATTATAAAATATTATATATTATTCATTATAAAGGCATATATTTATAAAATATTATATATTAGTATTATAAATATTTATTTATACTTACGAAACAATCCCAAACAGAAAAGGGAGCGGTGACGCTTCAGCAGTAGTTCTATTAGACACATATTGCTTACACACAAGCCTAGAATTAAAGAGAACAATAAGATGAAATAGGAAAATAATTTTCCTATTTTAAAACAGGATTATACATTTCGATGTAACCGGCAAACATCTTGAAATTGGGTGGGAATTTCGAAGAACGCATATTTTGGGTATGCCTAGCATAGCAGTGAGGTACGGAGGCGGCCCACTCCGTGGAAAGAGCGTCAATATGTTTGCCGGAATGTGTACTTACGTTCCTGATAAGAATTGAAGTACGGTCGTAATAACAGCCAAAATGCTGACAAAACTCCGCAAATCTGATAGATTCATTTTGTATATACGCTCCTCTTGATTAGGTAGTAGGATTATATAATTGAATTAATAACCATAGCATATCAAAGCATTAGCTTTGACTCCAATCAAAGTTTATTATAAAGATATGAAAATTCTGAAAATGTTTTCATCAACAAGTCACAACACAAACTTTGACTTGCCTTGACATTGACATTGACAGATTCCAACGGTGCATTCCGATTCAACTAAAATCAATTTCAGCGTTGACCACGATAAATAATTTCAGTTAAAACCTCCTAATGCCCCGCTCTCGGTACGCTTGTTAAGGTGCGGGCACATTTGTCTGACGCCAAGCGTTAACACGCCGTCAGATGACATTTCATAATAAATGTATGCACTAGGATTACACTTTATCTGGGGCCTTACTATGAGCTCTTATAGCAGGACTTATATTGAACGGCCTTACTTTTTCGTACCATGACCTCAACGGTTAGTATGAAAGCAGGCCTTAAGCAGTCCTGTATAAGGCCTGCTTTTGAAGTGAACGGTTTCTTATTTGCTGATGGTAAGCCCCCTGATAACACGTCCATACAAATACAGTGTGTTAACCCGTGCGTCAGACAAATGTGCCCGCACCTTAACAAGCGTACCGAGAGCGGGGCATTAGGAGGTTTTAACTGATATGCCATTGCGCGGCACTCCGACTTGAGCAACTCCTCGTCGGAGTGACGTGTAGTGGAGAGCTCAGCGGGGCTACCGGCTAAAAACAATAAAGTTAATGTTAACTGTAATTTGACAGATAGATGTGATACATTGCTGCTTTTCAATGGTAAGTTTTTATTTGTGCCAAAATGAAATAGCAATGTATCACATACATCTGTCAAAATACAGTTAACATTAACTTCATTGTTTTTAGCCGGTAGCCCCGCTGAACTCGCCGACCCCCTCCCGTCGGATCGGTAAACGATCTTGACGGGGCGGGTCGGACGGAAGGCGATAAGGTCTTATCGCCTATAGGTCATAAGTCATAAGTCATAAGGTCATAGGTCATAGTAGGTCATAGGTCATAAGTCTATGGGAGGAAACGCTCTATAGACTTAGAAAAATTATCGCTACGCATTAAGTTTATGGTTTCCTCCTACCAAAAAAAAGGGGGGGGGCACACTTAAGGTGCGTTCCCACGGTGCGTCTGGAGACGCACGAGAGCGCACCAGACAAGACCGACACATCGATCGTGGGAAACGACGCGCGACGACGCATTTGCGCCTGTGCGCCCGTGCTCGCCTTAGTGCGGCTCGGTGCGGTGCGTGGTAGCGCGTACCGTCGGAACGCGGCTTTAGAACAACCCAAATAGTCGAAGAAAATAGCGTCATCTCTAAAATAACCATCAACTTTCACAACAAAGTCTTCAAGTTTGTCAAAAGATGTCTCTGCAGTCGGACTTATAAAATAATCAAAATAAAATAAATTAATTAAGAAGACAGTACCATAAAAATCACCTTCTTATCTGGCTGTAAAGTAATTTTAAAAAGATTAAAACGAAAATCTTTTTGATCTTCGTTTTTGGTCATGATGCGAATTGGGTTGTTGGTAATGTAACATTTTAACATTAAGGTGAATTATCACAACATAATATTCTCCCATCGTATTAAAACTAGTAGCTGCCCGCGACTTCGTCATAAGTTTTAATCCATTTGAGTGCCAAACATCTAAAACCGTTTAGGCGTACCTAAAGAGGTAACAAACACACACACACACAGACACAAAATACAAGTAATATTAGTGGGAAAAGGGATAGGGATAACTTTAGGTATGTATCCTTCTTATTATTGTTAGAATTATAAATGTTAAAAAAACAATCTAAAACAACAATAAAAAAATAACACTTGTATGAGTAACAAAAATGTGAGTAACGAACCCCAATGTGGACGAGTCTTTACCATGGTGAGACACGTAACGTTATTCTCATGTAAGTAAATATTGATGTTTTACTATATCTCAGTAAACATAACCTCATAACTGTTGAGGGAAGTATCGGACCTTCACGATGGAAGGTCTATGGTACGTTCCAATATTAAAGTCAGTACTATTATGTCAATCCTTGCACATGCGCGACAGCTATAGGTTTGACTCAGTCTATTGTGATCCGTGGTACCGTCAGGTGATAGTCAAGCTTAGTTAAGCAGTTGCTTATAAATATCTGTTAGTTATATTAGTTATGTGAGAAGATAATAAAAGAGTTAAACACAAGTCTCCCGGTCTTATTCACACCAGTCTACAGGTTATGGTCCCCCAGGTTATGGGGCCACTCTAAAAGACTGTAAAGACGGGAGTGAAGAAAGAAGAAAACTTTACTTTTCAGCTTTGTTTTCAGAAATAACGTAACTGATTATAATGCCTAGCAACGCGATTGTTTACAAAATAGTGTAACCAAGGGAGATAAAGTACAACGAAAGTGTAAAGAAATTTAGAAAAAGTGTTGAAAAAAAAAAAAAAAAAAAAAAAAACAGATAAGAAGTGACAACAAATAAAATGAATAAATCCTTGAAAAGATAAAATCAGAAAAAATATTTTGAATTTTGCTGTTGACATGTATGGCCGGAAAACAAAAGAACATTGAAGAAAATTTATTTGAATCTGAATTTCAACCTGAATTTATATGAAACTTTTCTGAATTACACTTTTGGCCATGGAAAACATAAATAAATTAAAAAACCCTCAAAATTATAGAAAGTGAAGAATTTTTCGATAGTGAAGGAATTGAAGATAGTCAGAGTCGAGCAGAGCAGTAGAGAGTGAAGCAGAAAATGGCAATAGTAATAGAAACTGAGGGAAGTCGAGCGGTGGAAAATAATAGAAGTAGAGATAGAAGCTTTAGAGAAACAAATGACGGTGGAACAAATCACGGTGAAACATATGACGGTGAAACAAATGACGATGGAAAAAAATGAAGAAAGGAAATTTTTTGAAAGGAATTTTTATGTGAAGAATTTTTTTTGGAACAAGTTTATTTTGAAGATGTATTTTTTGCGAGTATTTTATGATGAAGAGATCGAGCAGGATGATGATGAAGAAGAAGGAGGTGTCTTTATGGGAGAGAAATAGAAGAAGTTTTTAATGATGATGATGATTCGAGTGGGAAAAAAATAGAAGTTTTATAATGTTGATGATGTCGAGTGGGAGTAAAGTTTTATAATGAAGATGATGTGAGGAGAAGAAGTTTTATGAAGAAGATGATATCGAGTAGGAGAAGGTTTTGTATTGATGAAGATGTCGAGTAGGAGAATTTAAGGATGAAGCAGTTTGAGAAGGAGAAGTTTTTATAAAGAAGATGTCGAGAAGGAGAATTTATAAAGAAGATGTTGAGAAGGAGAATTTATATAGAAGAGATAGAGAAGGAGTTTATAATATTGGAGGAGTTGAGTTGTAAGGAAGTTTTGATAAGAAATAGAAGGAGAGATATTTATGTATTTATGAAGAAGTTTAGTGGAAGTTAGAATAGATTAAAGAATTAAGGGGGTGCTTTAAATAATTTAAGGGGGTGTTCTAAATAATGATTCATTTAAGGGGGTGTGGGATTAGAAAGGATTAGAAAGTAAATGAATCATCATTTAAAAGCAATAGAATGTTTTTGATATCCGAATGTATTGTATTATGTATTGTATTTTGATAATTCTTTGGTTAAGTTAGTTAGGTCTGGTTTGGATTGTGTAATTGGATTGTCTGTGTAGAAATTCTGTCGTCTGTGTTAGCTAATGTAACTGTTGGTAGGATTTAAGATTGTATAAGAATGATTAGGCAGATAATTCGAAATTAAGTAGTGCTGTACAGGAAGTTAGAAAACTGGTTTAGGTCAGGATGGTCAGCATGTGCAGCGGATTGAGGGGGTGTGTTGAGGGAAGTATCGGACCTTCACGATGGAAGGTCTATGGTACGTTCCAATATTAAAGTCAGTACTATTATGTCAATCCTTGCACATGCGCGACAGCTATAGGTTTGACTCAGTCTATTGTGATCCGTGGTACCGTCAGGTGATAGTCAAGCTTAGTTAAGCAGTTGCTTATAAATATCTGTTAGTTATATTAGTTATGTGAGAAGATAATAAAAGAGTTAAACACAAGTCTCCCGGTCTTATTCACACCAGTCTACAATAACCACAAAGCAAAAAATATTCATAAAACAGTTCAGAATTGAAATCTTTCTCACAATTACGCAATGAAGGTGTTGGACAAACATTTTGACTCATAGGTACAATTATTCTGATTTTTACCCAATTGCAATATAATAAATTCGACACTTGAAGTAATGTCTCAGTAGTAGCGTAGCGGATATCTACACAACCAACGTATACAAGACACTGCCATCGTTCGACAAATACCGAGTTAAGCAAAGATCATACTCTTTTCGCTTTTTGTGTTTTTTTTTTTTGATTTACTCTTTTTTTATTAACATTTTTGTTTTATATAAAGAATATTACAATAAATGACAAAATATTTATATACGAAAAAACACATTTTCAGCAATTATAATTTCACGCATGTCTTTTCATTAGTTCCGCTCAAACCTCCAGAGGCGCTGATGGCCTTTCAAATCAGTGTTTCCAAAAATTGCCGCGAGTGGGCGCTCTTTTCCCACTATATTATTTTACTCTTTGGTCAAGCTGTTCTCTTCTTCTTCTTATTTTTATTATGGCAATCTACTCCTCTTCAGGGAGTAATTTTTGCCAGTGTCAAGTGTTAAATAATTCAGTGGTATTGTTTCAGTTTACATTAAAATGCGGGTGCATCGCCTTCCAATGCTGCTTGGAGCATTTGGCATCAAATATATCGATACAGTTTACTCGGTAAGTTCTGCCGAGATAGCCACCACACAACTACAATAAAAGTCTCAGCTTCACACAACCAAGATCGCGCCTATTTCAATTATCCCACATATTGTTCAGTTGCGTAGACACTTGTATGTACCACAAAACTGCACCGATTTTAAGACACAATATCCACTATAAACCATTTGCAAATAATTAAAATAGCCACCGAACTGAACTCGACGAAATGACGCCAAAAAACCGCGTCAAGCTGTTAATTTGATACTTTATTATATATTTTTTACGCAACCGTAAATTCCTTGTAAATTCTGAAACTTTTTTCTTTTACTGAGAGCTTATTTATATATTATTATATATCTATAAGTTTAAAAATATTCAGCCATTTTTTTGGACATTTCCTATTGTATTCTGGGCAAAAAGGGCAAGAACCCAGTGCCTTTATACAAAAAAATGTGTTTGTGTCTTTGTCTTGTTGTCTAACCAAAACACAGATTAAACCAAAAAAAAAATAATATTTTGTTTTGATGATTTGATTCTTGAATTTCATGGAATTGATTATTGGAAATGAGAGAGAAATCGCTACTAATGTTATTAAACAACTAAAATGAAAGCATTTAAGCTAATTGTCCATCAATCTAGTTTTAGCCGTAAGTATCTTTTCAGTGTATCATACTTATCTTCCTCTGCATGAAAAGTACATGTTAACCATTTTTTTCATTTTCTAGCTGCGGATCTTATAATTAATTTAAAGGATTACCCAGGACTTAAAGAAAAAGACATTGTAGAAATATACCATCCTGAAAATGATTACCCACGATTATTACTGCAAGTTACCAAAGTGGATGTACCAGCAAGGGGCAGAGGTAAATATTTTTTTATCTACCTTCTATGCAACTTGTTTGTCAATCAATGTAGGTATTTGCATTGCATTTAATAGTGGGCAGGCAATGCACAGATTTCTTTTCTTTTATCATCTGTTGTGTAAACGTTATTGCTAAATGAATGTTTTTGCATCCATCTTTTAAGCTATTCACTTGATGTTCATTCACCATAATAACAAAAAATTGATTGATTGATTTTATTCAAATTTAAGGTCCTCTGAATTTCCTTACACTTACAAGGTTAAAAATAATTAACATTGAAAAATCTTTAAAAAAAATCTGTGTCTCAACACAGCATATGGGCAATGGGCAGTCACTTTAGAGCTGACATAGTTTAATAAAAAGAAATTTTAAAATTCACCTTTACTCTATGTCTCATAACACAGTACATAAGTATTTAAGTTTTTACCTAGCAAACTTAATAAATAACCCTTTTTTGTTTCTAGATACAATCAGTGTTGAACACAGCATCGCCACAACATTTCAGCTCAGAACTTTTGCCGATGTATATATCAACATTGTTAACGTGGTTGATGTGGCCTTGGACTCGGTGGAACTCACCTTCAAAGATCAGTATATGGGCAGATCTGAGATGTGGAGGTTGAAAAATCATTTGGTAAATACTATCACCATTCAGAAGATTTACAACCCGGGGGTCAATTGTCTAATTTTAAAAATCTATCGCAATCACTTTCGTCTGACAGATGGATGTGATACATTGCTGCATTTCTTTGGTAAGTTTTTATTTGTGACAAAAAGAAGCTTCAATGTGTTACATCCTAAAAGCGATTGCGATAGATTTTCAAATTAGACAATAGAAAGGCTGTTAGCGATAGATAATACAACGTGTTAATGAATAGACGTAAAACCTCTTAGGTGGTGATTGTGCTCATGAATATGAACAACTTTTACTATGGGGCCAACTCTGCAACTCAACAAAAAAAAAACAGCTGTTTCATACAAGTTGTCAATACCTAAGTACTCGACCAGAATGTATTAAACAGCTGTTTTTTTTTTGTTGAGTAGCAGAGTTGGCCCCATAATAAAAGTTAATCATATGCATGAGCACAATCACCACCTAAGAGGTAAATTTTTCAGAAAATTACAACAGTGGCGTGAGGCAAAGAGAAAAGGAGAGGGGTCGCTTTCGCTTTGGTGCCGAGTTAACTTGACCGTTGTAATGATTCTATTTTTTTTAAGTTGTGAAGAAAAAGGAATCTCTTACTATTAAAAAATATAAAGACTTAAGTACATATTTTTAAAGTTCTCTTATTATGGCAAATAGTAGATGCCACCTTTGAGGAAGCCTCATAAAAGGCTTAAACACCTGGGTCTGTGGTACAACCGAGAGGGTCCTCACTCCACATTGTGGAATAATCTAGTGAAACAAGAGCCACTAATCGCTGCCCCATGCGACAGCATCCCTAAACAATACATTTTCGGAAAGAAATACCAGATACAAATATCTGAAAGTGACCGAGATTACTCCGGCATACATGAAGTCCGAATTTATACAGACGGCTCCAAGATGGGGAATGGAACTGGAGCTGGAGTATTCTCACAAGACCTAAATATCAAAATATCACTAGCATTAGGCCAACACAGTTCCATATTTCAATGCGAATGTGTTGCAATAATAAATGCCGCCACCACGGCCCTGTCTAGAGGTATGAAGGAACTAAACATCCGCATACTGACCGACAGTATGGCCGTCCTAACAGCACTGGAGGCTAACACGATCAACTCCAGTATCGTCTACGAATGTCACTGAGTGTTGGATCGCTTAGCATCCAACAACGTAGTAATCCTACAATGGATTAAAGGGCATAGCGGATCACACGGGAACGACGCCGCCGATGAGCTGGCTAGAAGGGGATCCTCCACAATAGTGGCAGGACCTATACCCATTCTGCCACTCCCGTTCAGCCAACTGCGCTCATGGGTAAAGCGCTTATTACACCATCCTGAATGTCGGACCCGGAATTTAGTGTCCGATTTAGGACGAGAAATTCAGTCGCCAATTAGACCGTCCTGAATGTCGGATCCGATATCACAGCTTTACGATCATACAGTTGTTAAACGAATGTTCTTGTAGCTGTAAAAATACATAGCTAGGTAAATAGGAGGTATATGTAGGTAGCTAGGTAGGTACGTGTCATTTTCAACGCTAATCTGAACTAGTTTTTAACCGACTTCATCAAAAGGAGGAGGTTCTCAATTCGATTGTATACTTTTTTTTTATCGTTATTCGCGCGTATCTTCGATATTTATGGACCGATTTTGATGATTATTTTGTTGTTCGATTGAGTTTTCTTGCGAGATGGTTCCATTTATTTATTTTTTTGAAATCGGGTCAGTAGTTTTCAAGTAATCCCGAAAATACTATGACTTTACATCAACTACCTTGACGACTTTGTTATTTATGAACCGAATTAGATGATTGTTTTTGTTGGGAGAGGGATACCTTTGTGTAGTCTTTTTAACAGACTTCAAAAAAAGGAGGTATTCAGTTTGTATATGTATGTACGTTTCTCCGCGATTATCTCACGTTTGGCTGAACCGATTTTATTACCTAAATAATATACCTACACTACCTAATACAGAAGGTACTTATACTAAAAATAAAAAAAATAAAAAATTGTTTAAAAAACAAAAAAACCGACTTCATATATAAATCATTAGATTAGCATTAGCATTATCATATCATTGTTATAATAAAACACGTCTATTGAAGTCGGGTGGGGCTTTTAGAATAAAAAAAGAAAGTTGTAGGTACTCCAGCCCCACCCGACTTTAATAGACGTGTTTTATTATAAAAATGATAATGCGTAGCTAATGATTTATATATTATTTCTTGCTTTTCAGAGGCAGGTTTTTTTTTTTATATTGATGTAGGTCAAAAAAAAGCAAATCACAGAGTGACAACCCTTATTTACTTTTAGTCGTTGCGCCAACTGTCTATCTAGACGAACGGCGCGGCGGATTTTTTTTCGCCAACATAAAAGGCGTTGACTGACTGTACTATTTATGCTGTGGTACTACTGTGTCGGAGCCGAGCGTCCTGAATGCGATTACACTGTCCTAAGTGCTTCCGATTTAGCATCCGTTATGTCGGAGACAATTTCTATCCTAACTAGGATCCTAAATCGGATCCTAGCTTCCTGAATGCAATTACACTGCTCTGAATTTAGGAGAGACTTCATATCGGGTCCGATATTTAGGATGATCTAATTAGCTCTTAAGACAACGTACTTGTGCTGCACATAATACTCGTTGGGTAGATCTAACAAGCTGTAGACAGTCCAAGTTGGCGATGACTGCAGTCTCGCCGCGGTTGACCTGTAGACTGCTCAGCCTTAATCGTCCAGACCTCTGAATAGTTGTAGGTACACTTACAGGTCACCTAGCATTAAATCAGGGTTCGAAAATATCTGATATTTATTATAAATATCAAAATATCGGATATTTATGATATATATCCGATATATATCAAAAATGTGATATATATCCATTTTGTATGACAGCCACATTATTTTTTACCCGACTGCAAAGAAAGGGTTATGTGTTTCGCGCGTATCTTGTAAGTATGTTTGTATGTTTGTAAGTATGTATGTATGTATGTATGTTTGTATGTAATATTCTTTATTACCTCATATCTTTCAAACGGCTGAACGGATTTCTATGATTAAGATATCGTTAGATTTGTCTTGTCAGCCCAAGTGTTCTTAAGAAGGTGGCGTTATAAAAAAACCAACATGGCGGCTGTACGGTGCTATTATACGTAGTGAAAAAAAAATTTTTTTTTAGAATACTGCAATATGGGTGTCATATTAAAGGGCATAATATAAGGATTTCAAAAAGGTATATCATGACCGTAATATATAATAACTAAAAAGAGATAAATAAAAAAATTAATTAAAAAAATTAAAAAACCCGCCTGCATAAAAAGACAAGTCAACTGAAAAGATGGAAACAAGATTAAATAAATGTTAAAGGCAACATGACATAATAACATGCAGTCGGAGGCATGCATAAAGAAAGTGACATTATGAATGATTTAAATTATATGCCTCCGACTGCATGTTATTATGTCATGTTGCCTTTAACATTTATTTAATCTTGTTTCCATCTTTTCAGTTGACTTGTCTTTTTATGCAGGCGGGTTTTTTAATTTTTTTAATTAATTTATTGTATTATTAATGTAAGTATACTGTTTGCATAATATGTGTTTTATACTTAGTAAATTATTTTATAAAACTAGAATATTTGTATTGTTTCATTTAGGTATTTGAGAAATTAGTTAAAAGTCAGGAAAAAAAAGTCATTAGTATCACCATATAAGTGGTGGAAAATGTGGAGATAATGAAATTGGATTTAAAATATATTTTTTCACTTACTATGATATTTATATTTATTACTCATCTAACCTAGCCTACCTACATAGTCAGCACACACGCGTCACACATCAATATCATCACGTATATTTTTTATATTTTTATGCGAGAAGTTCGAGTTCCAAACTGCAAAACAAAACAATAGTATGTTTTAACTCTCCATCAACACCATCTAAGTAGCAATACAATTGCAAAAATCTACATTATAATGTCAAATTTTTAAACCATTTTTATATTGATATATATCACAAAAATTCGTTCGATATATATCCATTGATATATATCTTCGAACCCTGCATTAAATCGACAACTATTCATCACGAATGCGACAGACAGTCCCCTATGTAGAGGATGCCTGGACGCAGAGGAAACGGCCGCCCACGTGATCCTGGAGTGCGTTTGGCCGCACACCAGGCAGAAATCCTCAAAGACGTGAGGTCGCTCCTAGAAGCCTGTGAACGCCCCAGGAGGCTTCTGCGCTTCTGGAAGGAGCTGGGATGGCTTGACTAGCCGTACCAATGCTATGTTCACGCATAAAGGACCAAATGGGAGTCTAAATGCAGAGCCCATCACCAATACCAATACCAAAAAGCCTAATAAAAACAACAAATAAAACAAGATAGAAAAGTGATTAAATGTAAAACATTGACGTGACACCCTATTTCAGGTCAGCACATGTGTTTATTTAAATAAGAAACTTGAATACTGTGGTGGAGCTATAAGATGTCAAGTGTATGAGATGTGGTCTCAAGGAGACCGGGTGGCCTGTGGGGTCATAACTGAGGACACAAAGATTGTCTTTAGATCTTCTACGTCCATGGTTTACCTCTTCATACAAATGTCCTCAGAAATGTGGGATTTTGATATCCATGGAGATTTGTACTTCGAAAAAGCAGTAAATGGATTTCTTGCTGATCTGTTTGCAAAATGGAAGGTTTGTTATTCAATTTATTAGTAGTTGGATGATATTACATAAGATAAATTGTAACAATTTCTTACTTATATTTTCAGAAAAATGGCAGCAACCATGAAGTGACTATAGTGTTGTTTTCAAGAACATTTTACAAAGCCAAATCTTTGGAAGAGTTTCCGCAACATATGAAGGAATGCCTACAAAAAGACTATAGGGGAAGATTCTATGAAGATTTTTACAGGTTTTTATGTTAACCGTTTCTAAAGCTATAGGGAAAAGAATATGATAATATTTTATGTTTTATAATATTCCCGTTTAAATCTTTTTCTTTTTGTACAGAGTGGCAGTTCAAAATGAAAGATATGAAGATTGGTCAAGTGTTCTTCTTCAATTGCGACGCCTATTCACAGACTATCAAAAGATTGTGTTACAGTACCACGAGCGACCCAACATGGAGATCCCAACTGCAATAAATTCGACCGCAGCTCAGGGAAACTTTTTGGAAGTACTAAACATGAGTTTAAATGGTAAAAATATATAGATTAAAAAACATATATAATAAGTACTTATCGTAAACATTTTACATCACATAAATAACTTTCTAAGCAAACATGGCTCCGGACAGGCCAGTGACACTCGGCACTTTAGGTATGAAACTGCAAGTACGCGGCGGGCTCGACCGGTCGGGCTAATTCAGTAGGGTCCCGCGCACGCCAACCGGGTCGCACGTTAGTTTGATACTCGCTCACGTGCTCGCCGCATCGTCGGTTGCGTATAGACGCACTCGTCGTACTTTTGTCGCTTTAGCTATTTAAGGCGCTAAGGTGGGTCAAATCCCAATATTCAGTTCAAATTATTGAAAGATTACGCGCGTGAAGCTATCATGGAAAAAATATATTATGTACTTGAAATAATGCACAATAGATTTAATTGAAAGTATTTATAAAAATGATACCACCTTTGATGTAAAAAAATATTCCGTGGACCCTGTTTCTGGTCTTATTTGCAAAATTTCTCGGAAATAGAACATTCGTTTATGTTAAAACCAACCCATAAAAATCGGCGATGTTAATACCTTCAATCTTAATTGAACAGATTTTTTTAACTAACTGAAAGCGAAGAAAAGTAATAAAAACATGTAAAAATTGAGAATTCGGTGCAAGTTCTCAACGCAACCGCCGCGTTGGAACGCGCACTGATTTGAACCCAAAGTGAGTAGAGTTACGTTCGATTTCACTCCATTACGGATGGATCCGCTCGGATTGACCCACCTTAGCGCCTTAACAAAAATGATTCAATATTTTTGTAAGCTTTTCTTTGACCATAGTGCGTACAATCGCTTACCTTTTATGATGTACTACGAAGTTCATTTAAACGTCGTTAGAAGAGATGAGAGTGTGATAGAAAGAGAGAGAACTTCTAGATAGCGGTGCGGTTCACTTTATTTTATTGTGTCGGAGCAAGAGTAGCTATTTATTTAAATGATTTTGCGGAGTGTCCATTCTGTATACTTGTACATGTAGTCTGTGCTCCGGATCAAATTATCATGTATTGGAGTCAGCTCCTTCATGGAATGCCACAGAAATTGAATGAATAAGTACTCATAGTTAAATAATCATTAAAAAGTGGATCTTTTTCAGTGTTTGAAAAGCATTATCTGGACAGATGTTTCGATCGCACCGGTCAACTGAGTGTCGTCATAACGCCGGGCGTAGGTGTGTTTGAAGTCGACAGAGAATTAACAAACGTCACGAAGCAGAGGATCATTGATAATGGTGTCGGCAGTGATTTAGTCTGTGTCGGAGAACAACCGTTACATGCTGTCCCACTTCTGAAATTCCACAACAAAGACAACAATCTCAACTCTATAGACGACTACTCTATGCCTCATTGGATAAACTTGTCGTTTTATTCCACAAACAAAAAAGTTGCCTATTCGAATTTCATACCTAGAATTAAGTTGCCGCCAAGAAAAAGTCAGGAACCGCTTAAGAAAATGTATGAAGACGAACGGAAAGGAAAGTTGCTAAAGGAAGATGAATACATGCACAATTCTATCTTCGATTATGATGCATATGATGGACAAGTTTTTCAACTACCACCTGCTCACAGTACTTGGTTCGTAATCTTTTAACTTTTTAAGCCACCCAACGCCTAAGGTTTCTTGTAGATGGTACCGGAGATCGACCAAAGATCGACCGAAACTCGATCAGTCTGAGCTCAAATGGATCTCGACCGGAGCAAAACCGAGACACTGCGCTAATACTGGCTGGTCCCGTTGTCATAGTAACAAATACATGTGAGAAAGGAGTAAACGTGGACCGGTTAAGCTACGGTTTCACTCTTCTTAATGCTAGCTATGCTAAACTGCTTCGATCCGGTTACGATCGAGTTTCGGTTGATCTCTGCCTTCCGGCCGAACTTCGGTGCCATCTACATGATCGCCAACGCCTGATTGAATAAGGAACAAAGTTACTTGTTCCTATGCTATATTTATTTCCAGTGTCCAGAAAGTGACTAGGACTAAAAAAACTTCAGTGGCGGGCTTAGAAGGCATGAGCAGACGAAGTCCACCCGCTTTACAACACAGAAAGATGTCCGACCCCGATATTCACCACAGCCTAGGTGATATACTAACTAACGGAAGTAAGAATTAACTTTCTTCATTTCCTTTTATTATATCTTCTTTATTTCTTATTTTAATAACATTACTTAACCTGTAATAAAATAACATTGTTCAAGTAAAATTAGAGAAATATTATGCTGAAAGATTCTTATCAATATTTAATAGAATCAGGTATTACCTTGCAAAACACATTGTACATTATAGATTGTTGGATGCAAAAACAATATTTAGCAGTAACTTCCTATCTGACGTCTATTGTGTGATATTCACATTCAACAATTTAATTAGTTTCGCTAAATTACATGTTTCTTTCTTATTATTAGCATCAGAGCGAAGTAAGAGTCCCTAAGAAATTTTTAATGCTCAAATTAACGGAAGAAGTAATTTACACTAAATAATTTTATTGCCCAAATAAAAGGAAAAAAAAATTACACCAAATAATGGTAAGTAAGTAATGCAAGTACATTTTTTAAATAAAAACCTTATATCTGTTTTTCGTTCAGGCAAGTCTAGCGTGTACGACTCGAACAGTGACGTCACAGACTCGCCGATCGCCAACAACCGCCTCTCTCCTAGAAGCTCGATCTCCGCGAACAAGCCGGTGATGCGTACCGGTCGCGCCCTCATCAACCCGTTCGACCCTTCACACGTCACCGTCAAGCTCACCAGTAACAGACGGCGATGGACTCATATCTTCCCCAAAGGTAAGCCTCTCTCTCTCTCCTAGAAGCTCGATCTCCGCCAACAAGCCGGTGATGCGAACCGGTCGCGCCCTCATCAACCCGTTCGACCCTTCACACGTCACCGTCAAGCTCACCAGTAACAGACGGCGATGGACTCATATCTTCCCCAAAGGTAAGCCTCTCTCTCTCTCCTAGAAGCTCGATCTCCGCCAACAAGCCGGTGATGCGAACCGGTCGCGCCCTCATCAACCCGTTCGACCCTTCACACGTCACCGTCAAGCTCACCAGTAACAGACGGCGCGATGGACTCATATCTTTCCCAAAGGTAAACATCTCTCTCCTAGAAGCTTGACTATCTCTCTCTTTATATCTCTTTCTCTCTCTCTCTTAGAAGCTCGATCTTTGAACAAGCCGGTCATGTAAACAAAACAGCAAGACTCTCACTCTCTCATCCGTGCGCGATCGGACATTTCGGGTATTGGCCATTTCGGGGATTTGGGATTTTGATATAACGAATCTAACGGTTGGTCGCGTCATCTTCAACCCGTTCGCATGTCACTGTCGAGCTCACCAGTAACAGACGGCTATGGACTCATATCTTTCCCAAAGGTAAACATTTCCCTTCCAAGAAGCTTTTCTCTCTTTCTCCCTCTTCCGTGCTCGATCGGTCAATTCGCAATTTTGGGAATTTGACATAACGAAAAGGTTGGTTGGTTGGTTTCTGATCAAACCTTCACACGTCAGCGTCACCGTCACGTAACAGACGGCTCACAAGTAACAGACGGCTGGCGGCAGTGGACTCATATCTTTCCTTTAGATAAACATCTACGAGCCTTAGAAACTTGATCTTTAAACGAGCTCGTGATGATATTTTTTATTACCAAAGACGTTTGGGCGTCGACGTCGTGTGATACTCCCGGCAGTCTCAGTGGCGCCTAAATCTCAACGATGGAATTTTTATAGCATCTAAAACGCCACTATTTGTTTTAGGTCCCACGGGCGTACTAATCCAGCAACATCACTACCAAGCGCGTCCCGCGGGGGAACCGTCCCGTACTGAGCAACAACGGGACAATGGCAACAAGGAGAACGGATCCGTCGTGAACAACAACCACTCGATATACCAAGTGGACGGTAAGGAAGAAGCACTTATTTAATTTAATTTTGATAAAACTTTTCCAAAATCCGGCATACTCTCCTTATACTTACTGACTAAGGCTCATATTATAGAATTAAACTCAAACTCAAATCTCTGCTTGAGTACAGCTAGAAAGGGGTGGTGCTGTTTATCGCATATAGCGCCATCCTTTTCTAACTGTTTTCAAGCAGAGATTTGAGATTGAGTTTGAGTTTAATTCTATAATACGAGCAGATACGATACGAGAATTCTATAAAAATCAAGTAAACAAGGTAGGTACTGCTCGCTGTACTTACAGCTTACCACAAGCAATCATAAAATGGTGCAAATATACGATTTGAACCTCATATCAACACTTACCGTGTTATTACAATAGTAGTTTGTTACACAAGGGACGTAAGAGAGCTATTACAGAACAAGATCCAATTTGGCGCCCATGCGAGCGTAGCTCGCAAAGGGCGCTACGGTTCGAGGGTGTAATAGCTACTTACAACCGAGGTAAGCATACTACTTTACATCATTCATGCGAGGTAAATATAATAAAAATAAAAATAAACTGAACAACTTTCATTATAGGACCAACCCCGAAATCACGAAAAAAAATTCAGCTGTTCCATTCAAAATGAATCTTATCATTTTATGAAAAAAAAAAATTGTTTGACCAAGGAGTTTTGCATAGCTTGAACTGAAATGAAATACCGCTAATTACCCGACTGCGGGTTATGTATTTCGCGCGTATCTTGTAAGTATGTATGTTTGTATGTAATATTCTTTATTACCTCATATCTCTCAAACGGCTGAACGGATTTCTATGATTAAGATATCGTTAGATTGGTCTTTTCAGCCCAAGTGTTCTTTAGAAGGTGGCGTTATAAAAAAACCAACATGGCGGCTGTACGGTGCTATTATACGTAGTGAAAAAAAAATTTTTTTTTAGAATACTGCAATATGGGTGTCAAATTAAAGGGCTTATTATAAGGATTTCAAAAAGGTATATCATGACCGTAAAATATAATAACTAAAAAGAGATAAATAAAAAAATAAATTAAAAAAATTAAAAAACCTGCCTGCATAAAAAGACAAGTCGACTGAAAAGATGGAAACAAGATTAAATAAATATTAAAGGCAACATGTCAGAATAACATGCAGTCGGAGGCATATAATTCAATCATTCATAATGTCACTTTCTTTATGCATGCCTCCGACTGCATGTTATTATGACATGCTGCCTTTATAGTAGTTTATGATACAAGGTTGGTAAGGAGGTTTTTAAAATGAGTTGACGTTTTATAAGGCCGAGCCGTAGGCGAGGGTTTATAATCGTCACGAGTTTTAAAAAACCTTAACAACCGTGTGCCATACTACGTTTTTCAATACATTTGCGAGAAAACATTATAGGTACTGCTGAAATTGTAATTTATTCATATAATAAAACTGTAAATTCTAAATATTTGTGCGCGAATTACGCAAAAACCGCTAAACGAATTTTGATGGATTTTTCACAATTTAGTAGATTGAGATCCAACTTAAAATCTAAGTTATGTTTCATCAAATTCAGGTGGGTGGAACCAGGGAAACAGCTTGAACTCTCCGTAGTACTAGCTTTCATACACTAAAGGGGTCATTTTAAACTGGTTACAATATTTTTCTACTGTCCACGCTGATGAAGTCGCGGGCGGAAGCTAGTAGAAATAAAAAAAAAAGTTCGTAAACAAAAACGCACGGCGCCGGCGTGCGGTAAAATCAACTTTCCGCACGCTATACTACTCCGTAAACAAAAACGCACGGCGTGCGGTAAAATCAACTTTCCGCACGCTCGACTGTCATCGTAAACTTACATTTTCGAGCAACTGTATTGAAAATATTTATTTAATCTTGTTTCCATCTTTTCAGTCGACTTGTCTTTTTATGCAGGCGGGTTTTTTAATTTTTTTAATTTTTTTTTTTCATTGTTGTTTTTTTTTCAGTAAAAAGTTTCGT
Organism: Agriphila straminella; assembly: GCA_950108535.1. Classification (NCBI taxonomy): domain Eukaryota; kingdom Metazoa; phylum Arthropoda; class Insecta; order Lepidoptera; family Crambidae; genus Agriphila; species Agriphila straminella. The sequence goes on along the minus strand of OX467309.1, from coordinate 12,932,004 downwards.
CAGTTTATAAATAAGAAAAAAGATTGGTTCACTAAGGAGTTTTAAATGCTTGAATTGTAAAGTGTACTTTACAATTAAAGCATTCACCATGCTTGACTTGTAAAGTGATTTGAAAATGGAACGTTCTATTTAAACAATGACGTAATGTGATGCTGTCACTTTTTTGACACAGACAGCATCACATTCAAACAGGTGTTTAACGGCCGAATACTCAAAGGCTTCTTAGCTGGAATCTTAAGTTAAGGTCTCCTTAACTTTAAGGAAGCTGTCAGGTTCATAGAGTTTCTGTCAAATCTGACAACTTTTTTAAATTTAAGGTGGCCTTAACTTTAAGATTCGTTTGAGTATTTGGTCGTAAGTGTTTAAAAATCTTTTGTAATAACACGGTAGCGTTTAAATCTTCGTATTTTTATATTAAGATTATTAATATAATTGAAAAATCTTCGTATTTTCTTATAATCCTCTTATTACCACATTCAGGTAACGTTATGGGACGTAAGCGAATGATCAGTACCTCCGGTGCACTAAGTGTATTAAATGCCACTTTAAACACTCCGTCTACCACCAACAACGCATCGCTCGCCTTACTGTGGGGAGCGACTGGCGAACAGGAGTGGACACCCGCCTTAACTACAGGTTTGTATTAAACTTGGTATTAACATTTGAGTTGGTGTGTGCGTTTGATTGTATGGTGATATTGTGTTGAATGTTTGAGGACTGAGCGTAACCGTGCTATTACAAGAAGCGGCTTAGTTCCTTTTGAAAATAATAACATGTTATTCATAAAAAAATCAGCTGAATAAACCTATTTTAGTTCAAAAGTATTTTGTCTTTTTCTTTCGTATTATGAACTGAGTTTTAACGAAGAAGACAAAATACATTTTAAGGCGCTGTAGGTAGTGAAACTAGCGCCGCCACTACATTTATTATTATTACTCGTAAACCAAGTCAATATTTAAAAAAGCTCAATAATTTCTTAAATAGTCTCTAATATTTTTTGAATAACTCTTCAACAGTTTTCATTCTTTCTGTAAGTTTTAAAATCCATTTTAGCTCAAAGTGGCCACTTCTGGCAATTATGGATTTTAAAACTTACAGAATGAATGATAACTATTGAAGAGTCATTCAAAAAATATATGAGACAATTTAAGAGATTATTACATGAGCTTTTTTTAAATATTGACTTGCTTTACGAGTAATGAAAATAAATATAGTGGCGGCGCTAGTTTCACTACCACCACGCCTTAACTAAAATACGTTTTATGATGAATAACACGGTAAGTCTTTTGGGTTTTCACATAATTATTTTGTTCCTTGATGCCACAAACTAAATTCTTATAAAAAACCTATAGCTATAAATAAGAAAAACAACATGTTAATTTAAAATCTAAGCCTCGTTTTGTAATAACCAGAAATAAATTTAAAGTTATCACGTGGTTCCATCTTCACTGTTATGAATAAAAATTCATGTAAATAAAATACCATAATAATTCACAGGGTACTTGGCGGTTGTTGGAGCTAGAAACCACAGTTATAGAAATTTACCATTGGGCTATTTAGAATTCGTGAAATAAAACAAATTTTATTTATTGATAAAAATATCTGTAAAATTTAAGATATAGGGTAATGCTATATAAATCCGCTCGTCTCAGCATTTTTCCGTTGTTTTATCTCTTTTATCGTCACTCACAATCTTTGTTCGCTAGAGATAGAAAACCACTCGGCCGCACTTAGCGCTGGCGCTTATTGATGCGAAAATTGTTCGTTTACACGTGCAGTTCAATTGAAGCGATTGTCAATTCCTCCAACAATGGTATTGACGCAAAAATTCACAATAGCAATTTGATCGTTACCGGCGGCCTTTGATCCCTTTTGCATCGGTGCGAAGCTCTAGGAAGAAAGTTTGTGAGCGACGGGAAGAAAGTGGCTATGAACAACAAATGTGGCGCCGGACGGGCCAATAGTTTGACCCTTACGCTTTTTAAATGAAGAGTTTTAAATAGCCTCTTTTAAGCAACCTTATTAAACGATCACCTCATTTCTAATGTTTCATGGTACTCGCCGTCGATTCCGTCTGGGGACGCGACCAAAGCGAACAGAGCAATAGGTTTGATATCCCACCTGATTTGCATCGAGTAGTTAACGCATAGCCTGCGTATAGACTAGGCATCTTCGCGATGTTGCTTTGCTATACAAGTTATACCAAACACCGTACTAACTCGCAAATCTATGTTATAATGTTTTGTGACTAAATCTTGTTTTTTATGTGTTTTAAGATTTCAATGTTCATAATATATAAGTAGCTGTTTGTCGTATTATTTTCGTTTCCAAATTATCTTCTTTCTTTTATGAAACTGGACTCGTTATAAAAAGAAGGAAATAAACTTTTAGATACTTATTCCTACTTATATCATTAAATAAATTGGAAGTTAGATTATGGTAATGATTAACATTAAAAAAGAAATTCTAATTTTAGTAATTAAGTTAATTTTTACGCCTGTAGCACACCTCCGCCGCGAAACAATACCAGCGAAACCGCAGTGGGTTCCGCCATGAATTGTCAGTTGTATGTACGACAAGCAAAACAGATGCGAAACAGCCTGTTCTAACGAGTATATTTAACTATGGTGCTGTCTCTTACACGCGCGATTGCGCCCGATCGGCTCGGAACGTTGGCACACCTCCGCCGCGAAAATAATGAAGCGAAACCGCTATGTAGATGTGATCTTCATATCGCCGTCGATAGAAGTAATGGCGGAACTACTGCGGTTTCGCTGGTATTGTTTCGCTGCGAAGGCGTGCTACAGGCATTAGAACTATCTGATTTGTCTATATCCGCTAAATGATTTATTCTGCAATAAATAGCATATGATCGTCAAGATGTCTAGTCTAATAAACACACAGGCTGAAAGTGAATAATGACAAAGCTGGGGTCTGTAGTTACACTGAATATTGAAAGCTTCCTAGATTGTTTCTGAATTGTCACAGGTCCATTTATAATTTATGGTGTTAACGTGCAAATATTTATGTATTGTATACTGCTAAACATGTGATAGAACCATGCTTCATAATATTAATCATTGTTACATAGTGTTTGTGTTCGCACGTGCATGTAAATTTCTGCATATACGCTTGTGGCTGCTATTACTAAACGGATTGCTTACATAATATTTTATTTTCTAATTTAATTTGTCAATGGTTTCTGACTCAGTTCTGACATGCCAACTTCAAAATAATCAATTTTATGCATCCAGCTATATTCCATTAAATTGGTTTTCACGAAGTCCGTTTGTATGTGGATCTGCTCACACAACTCACGGTTAACAAAATTCGTGAAATATAATAGGTGAATCATTTCGTAATTTACTGTACCGATACTGGATGCATCAGTGTCCTTTTTCTTCACTCTGATCTAATTCTTTTTATATTTTTTTTAAATTACAATGCGATTAAATTAACTATGTACAACAGAAGTGACCAAATTCAGTGCGCTTGCGGTACAAAATGGTGTATTTTAATCTGTAAAATTTACTCTTTGCAAGTATTTGATTGAATCAGGCTTCACTTGGCGGAAGTCCCAAACCATTGTGAAAACTCTTTATATACTTAGGTATACTCTTTGCAATATACATTCTCGAGTGAAGTAACCGCATCTGTTGTACAAAGTTAAATTAATCAGATATACAACTGCTAAATGTATGGCATGTTATTAGCGACTTTAAATTTGTAGTAATAATAATAATAAGATTCATTCTAGAATAAGATTTTTGCACAACTTACAAACACTCATTTACTTACATAAAATCATAATCATGTAAATATCAAAACCTCAAAACGTGTAAACTGAAAAGCAATAAAATTAATTTTACCAAATAGTAGGTCTTACAGCCGAATACTCAAAGGCTTCTTAGTTAAAATCTTAAGTTAAGGGCTCCTTAACTTTAAGGAAGCTGTTTTTATAGAGTTTCATAGAGTTTCTGTCAAATCTGACAACATTTTTGAATTTAAGGTGGCCTTAACTTTAAGATTCGTTTGAGTATTTGGCCGTTAGCACCTTGTAATAAGCACCAATTAAAAACGTTAGTGACATATTTATAAATTATAAATTATATTATTAAATTGATATATAGGTGTGGACTGGAAGTCCCTGACTATTCCCGCCTGCTTGCCGATCACTACCGACTACTTTCCCGACAAGCGCTCTCTACAGAACGATTACTTAGTCTCTGACTATAACTTACTGCCGGACGATGTGAATGCGGATTTTGCACAGAACAGAGCTATCTATAAAGAGCCGCTTACTACTATGGAGGTTTTCAAAGAACTTGTCTCACAAAGATTAGCTCAGGTGAGAATTACTCTAATGTTCATTAGAACGCACTGCGATTAAACGCGAGCTGTTAAAGAATAGCTGAAAACGCAAAACCGCATGCGTTTTGCCTTATTTTATATCAGTACCTACCACCATGGCCACCACTGCATGCAAACAATTATCCTCTGCGCTCGCCCAGTCGAGATTGAATAAAAACCGAATGCGATTAAACGCTGTGCGTGCGCCACAATACTATTACTATGGGACAAAAAAATCGCGCGTTTATAAACCGCGGCCAAAACGTAGCAAGTTACATTTTTTTAAATCAGTCACTGAAAAAAGTCGCAATGAGGATCAACACGACAATTGAATATATCAATTTTGTATATCACATCAAATACAATATCAATATCTGAGTAAATCTCTGTTTAAATTTCTCAAATCCATTAAGAAATGACAAAATTATTAAAGATTTAAAAAGTGAGTTTAAAAAACACGGCCAGCCCTTGCGGATCATGCGATGACGTCACATGCCACGATCGCCCGAACAAACACCTGCCGCGCCGTCAGGTGTTTGTTCGGGCGCCGACGTCATCAGCCAATCGTGAATTGGGGAGCGTTTTTGAGAATGCGACACGAAAATCGCTCTATCTTCGTCATTTTTGGTCCAATTTCAATAATTCTCTCACTGAAATAATTTATTTTGATGTGACTGAAACTCTACATATTTAACTAAAAACCTCGTTGATCCTCATTGCGTGCGCTTGCATAGTAAACTTATGTGCTACATTTTTTTTGGCGGTTTGAGACTTGCGATTAAATGTGTGCGTTTAATCGCAGTGCGTGCTAAGCCTAATTCTATTACATTCTCATATTCACTTCTCAAGCTTACGCGCTCACTAGACATGAAATAAAACACTTTTAACGGATACTAGCGCGGTTTTATTGAAAGTACTTTGGTAATTAGTTGGTATTTGGTTTGATTTTTGATTTTCCCGACGTTTCGGCACCTTTGCAGCTGCCGTGGTCACGGGGGACTGAAGCTACTTGTGAGCCTACCCTCAAGCGATGAATTTTTTTTTTTAGAACGTTCCCCCGTGACCACGGCAGCTGCAAAGGTGCCGAAACGTCGGGAAAATCAAAAATCAAACCAAATACCAACTAATTACCAAAGTACTTTCAATAAAACCGCGCTAGTATCCGTTAAAAGTGTTTTATTTCATGTCTATTACATTCCCAAAAAAAATAGCATCAACTTAAAAATCTTTGTTGGTGTCTCTTTATTTTTTTTATGCACAACGGGATAGTGCTTGGCCTTTGTAATTATAATGCAGACCAGTCTAAAACATCTGACATGTGACGTCATAATCACATAAGCCAAAAATACAGCAGAAGGATACAGTCTGTCTATAAAGTCATGACATTAAAAAGTAGCAACACTGTAGTGTCGTCTCGTTTCAACCATTAGTTGATTTGAAAGGGACAACACTACAGTGTTGCTACTTTTTAATGTCATGACTTTATAGACAGATTGTATCCTTCTGCTGTTTTTTTGGCTTGTGATTATGACGTCACATAAAACGAGACGACACTACAGTGTTGCAACTTTTTAATGTCATGATCATGACTTTAAAGATCGACTGTAATTTGAATGCATGCAAATATATTGCAGGGCTTCCAACTAATAGTAGGAGTGAATGAAAACGACGTGATCGAAGTGAATTGTTCATCGTCAACACTTCCCCCGCCCTCGAGGGTGGCGCCACAGAGCAGCAAGCCAGTAGCTGCGCCCACGAAGCGGTACCTCCTGTCTATCGGCAGGATATTCCATAAGCTAACGCTGGTTGGGTCCACCATTTCGGTGACTAGGTACAGACCTAGGTAAGTGAACAAGAGAATTCTATACACATTTTACTTACACACACTTTACTTGTTCCCTTATTTAGCACTAACGGCCGCCCGCGACTTCGTCTGCGTGGAAAAATGTTTTGCTATCCCTCGGGATTATTACTTTTTTTCGGGATGAAAGGTACCCTATGCCCTTCTCTGTACCTCTGACAATGTGTATGTAAAATTTCATGATGATCGGTTCAGTAGTTAAGACGTGAAGGCGTAACCAACAAACAAACAAACAAACGGACTTTCGCATTTATAAACATTAGTATAGTACTGGTAAATGTAACTGGTGGCACTGGAAATCTTCGAAAAACGGCCCTTTTGCTACACCAAAAACCACTGCCTGTACGGACAAAGAAAAACTGTTATTAGTAACCAAATGGACATAATTATTGCCAAGATCCTGACTCTTGTCTTATTTGGACTATGCTTTCTAGTTAGTAAGGAAAGGGAGTAACGATGACCACCGAAAATCTTTAAAAAAAGATATAGCGATTTGTCGACACGTAATTCTGTCAAAATCCATTCTTTCTTTTACAGTGTAGTATCGATAAATCGTAAAATATAGTGTTTCGGTGGTCATGCAAAGCTGCTGTTTGACAAGGCATAATGTAAAAACTGACTAAATGTGACGTTTTCCAGACATCCATACCCGCCGTTCAACATTCACTACCGGTACCGGTTCCACGCGCCGAACCACGACACTTACGAAGTGTCGTGGGTGTCGTTCACTACCGAGAAGTTAGAAACCTACAACTGGAACTACATGGACCACTACATATGCACTAGAGGCGATACAGACTTCGCTCTAGTAGAGGTCAGTTATTAGTTCTTTAATTGATTATTCTTATTATCTGGCTGTCTTTGCCAGTAAACGTTAATAACTCTCTAGACTTTCTTATTTGTAAAAGAGATGCGATGTCGACTCTAGACTATGGTGACATTTAGAGACTGAAGATTGATGGCGTTTTAGTTTTTGTTTTATGTTTACATCCGTATCTATAGTTAGTCGCTTGTGTTTTCTTCATCATTCTACATGTGGTAGCTTGTCAATAGCTTTTAGTTATATATATTTGTTGTTATCTGTATGTTTATAAGCTGTTAGCTATCCATAAACGATAAATAAAATAAAAAATAAAATAAAAGAACTAAATCTAAGTGTTTGACAACGGAATCGTTATTCTTATTCAATCCATGTGAAAGTATTTGGTAAATTATTTATTACTACTGGTGGAAAGGTTCGAGTCTTATTATCATGGTTTAAGTCATGGGCGTAGCGAGGGGGGGATTTGAGGGTTCAGTTTTTTGTACATGAACCGATCCTCCCAAAAACTGGCCTCGACCCCCTCCGAAAAACAGGCGTGGCTACACCTATGGTTTAAGTAGGTACTCATGTTTGATATCTATATATAACACAATAACACAAGTCGACACAACAACACGATATATAACACAAGTGCTTTAGCTACTTACTTTGGAGTCGGAGCAATGTATGTGATGTTGTCAAATATTTATTTATTTATTTATTTATCTTTTGTTTAGTATCCAAAGCACAATGTTATTTATTGACTGTCTTACGCAGGCTCTGAAATACTGGAGGTTCCGCACTCTCCTTCTTCCGTTATTCAACCCCGCTACCAAGCAGATCCTCGAAGACGAGGCCACTCACTGCGACATCTACCCTACACCGACCCGCCAAGATCTAGACCATCTCACCGAGGGTTTCCTCAAAATGACTGAACTGTATTTCAATAAGGTCAAAAGACCCAATAAGCAGAGGGTAAGTTACTTACATTTTTTAATAGGAAAACAGAATAAATATATTTGAATAAGCAGGATTAATTTTTGAAAGAATACTTCTCATTTAATAATCTGCACTCAAAGTTAATTTTATCAATATTTAAATACTTGAAATAATTTAAGAAACTGAGTTGTTAGTTGTATTTACGGTTGAAATAAATAGAAAATAGTAAAACAATGTATAAAGTCATCATCTATTTTATTTGAAAATATATAATTAGAATGTCGTATACAATTGAACTATATGTAATATACTTAGAATTAGGTGCATGAATATTTATTTGCACATTGTATAGCACGTAGATCTACACGCACTGCATGTATCTCTGTAGCACATACTTTTAATAAAACCTTAAAAAAAACAAAATAGGAACGCCTGAGCTTGAACTTGTTATTAAAAAAAATACTAAAATGAAAACTCAAACATGAAATTAAGTGTATGTTTTATACAAGGCATGGAATGGTAACTCACATCTATTGATCAGATCTAGTGAGTTCTTGGTGTAAAAAATGGAATCTGTATAATATGGTATACGTTAAGAATGTGTATGAGCATGTTTTTTCGTTTAAGAAATGATACAATTTTACTTTTTCGTTGCACATGTCATCGTTGTATTTAATTTCCTGTTTGAGTTCGAAAGCATGAGACTAACTCAACTTTAATTATTAATAAATAACTATAACTAAATAGATTGAATGTTAAATGCTGATATTGTAGGCGTGCTCTCTCATGACGAAGATGTATTTATATGGATGTCGGGCGTGCGACATCATGATCGCAGTGCTGAGGCGTTTTGACTGTTAGATAAAGTTGAAATTTAAGTAACCTAGTTACATTTTACCGGTATTAAAAACTTCGTAGACCAATCCGATAATGTAAGTAAATAGCCTCTAGATAGCGGACGCTCAGTACGTATTATTGAGACGTCCGGTCGCGTGGAGGCCACAAGTTTATAAGTCGATTAGGATTGAATATTCCACTTCCTTAAAAGGATGCTGGAATGGTGGGAATAGGCGTGCGACATCATGATCGCAGTGCTAAACCGCGTTTGGATTAGTTGATGACATTAATTTACTCTATCCAAAGCGTTAGGGTGTAAGTAAAGCCTCCAGATTACGGACGCCCAGTAGATATTACTGGAACGTCCTATCGCGCGGAGGCGACAGGTTCAACTAAATCGACAATGAGTGCCGTGCCCTGTTATATTAAGGACGCTGGAGTGGTGGGGCATCATTGGTGGGTCAGTGGGTCGACACTTATCAACTTCATACAAAAAATATTATATGGAATTATGAACGTACTTTGTGCCAACATTAAATTACGAAACACTCCCACCAATGAATGAGGTAGTTAATCGTTTTGTCTTATTGTACATGGTAATTTAGCCGCATTAAACGTCAGTAGTAGGATTTTATTTATTATGTTGGTAGAAACTACGTTCATAATTGCGAAGAACGTAGCTAATTACTTACTCAGTGGCCTTCAGATAACGGACGCTCAGTACATATTACTGGAACGTCCTATCGCGCGGAGGCGACAGGTTCAACTAAATGGACAATGAGAGTCCCCTCATATATAAGGACGTGGTGGGGCGTCATTGGTGGGGTAGTCCCTGTTGAATGTGGCTGATGCAGATGGTGGGGGCGGGGGCGGCTGGCGGCGCGCCCGAGTCGGCGCTCACGCGGCGGCGCCACTCCACCTCCATACTGACGAGGAGTGCCCAGGTACCCCACGCTGAATAATGACGTACGATTAGAGCCGGTGCGCATTACAAATTCGAAAGGGCTTATTCGAAAGACATCGTATTTTTTAATACCTACTTGGCGTACGAATTTCGAAATTTTGTTGTTTAATCATTATTTGAGTACTGACCTTTAGAGTGGGTTAAAATAGTCAAAAAAAATAAAATAATAATAAATCCAATTAAATCTTTATAAGTAAAAAAAGGATGAAAAGGAATTTTATCTAAATTTCTATTAATTCTTCAATTGCTGTATAATTATTTCACATATTTCAGTAGTAAATATTAGATTGTATTAGATCCGTGATTAGTAAAACTTCATTTGAATGAACTCTTTACGAACAACAATAGCACGTGGCTCTCGATTGTACTAAACGTAGACCAGAGGGCCTAGCCAAAGTAACATATGCAAATCTTCGTTATCGCTTCGCTTTCGAAACATGTATGGGATTGACATAAGGTTTCGTTAACTATCGAAATTTAAAACGTCAAATCCATACATGTTCCGAAGCGAAACGATAACGAAAATTTGCAAATGTTACTTTGGCTAGGGGGGCAGATATTTTATTACATTAAGGCGAGGCAGTTCCCGAAATTTACTCTTTCACTATGTCTTTAGAATAAGGTTGAACATTGCGTAGCTTTAATTGATGCTTCGCCAGAAATTTGACGAAATTTAGTACATTTTTATTGATTTCTGAAATACTGGATCATTTATTAAAAATGTATTCGGTTATTGTGTTAGATTGATAAAAAAGCTATCCTTTTTGCATAAAAAATCATATCACTGTCGTTGAAAATAACGAAATCTGACGATTTGAAGTTTATTTTAATGGTGTTATTCAGGATTTTTTTACAGAGTAACCATGCCATTTTTCAATATTCTGTTCGGTTATTGTGTTTCTTTGTTTCTTTTTCAGTCTACAGTAATTTTTGTGAAGTAGAATTATACATCCGTTCTTCACATTGGAAGTTTAAAAATCAATCTTTTCATGAAATCGTGAACTGGCCTCGCCTTAACACCCCGTTAGAGTCTTTGTAAAAGCTCCCTATCAAAAAAGTGTTATGTCTACGTTGTTATTATTTAGTAGTTTCCCTCGCCGCGACCACATTTCGCCTCCACGCCCGCTCCTAGACACTTTTCATTATATACATCGATCAAATGAGACAGACCCATTATAAGTATAACCCTCATATGGTCATTAACATTAACTAGTCACAGAGCAGACAAATGGACTTGAAGGCATTCACGTGTAAGTACCAACATTCAAATACATCGATTTATAAATAGTTAATTGAAAAATAGACTTAATCTAAGGTCTTCTCGTTTGTTCGCAATTTATCGGAGTTAGCAAAAAAATTGAATTATTTGATTATTGTTTATTGGCAACATTCTGCGCACTTATTTTATTGGCTACGTTATGCGAAGGGTTTGTAATGTAACAGTTAGATCAATTAACACAAAATTGGAGTGGCATTTTAAAAACTTTCTAATAGTTAAAATCTAATGTAATTGAGCCACAGTACTAATACACTAGTTTTTTTAGTCGTAATTTTATACATAACAGTGCATAATCTTCTTCCGGGTTAAAAAGGTGCAATCTGTCTATTTTCATTATCAATAGTTTTAGTTATGCCACGGTCTTGCGTTAATGAAAGTTATAACTTTAATCAGGTTTAAGACAATTAAGTACTTCTTCATTTTTGATTTGACGGCGTAAGTATAAGTTGATATAATAGAAGAAAGAACTATGGATAGGTACTTAATCGTTTTACACGCTCTGTGTAATAAAGGCTAAGATTTATGAAAATAGTTATTAAAATAGTACCAAAACACAAGGGCAAAAAAAGGAATTCCCATTTAAATGTAAACACGCATTGTATCTACCTGTCAAATGCGTATATATTTGCACTGCTTATTATAAAATTATGCAATATACTGCACGGAATGCACTTTCAATACCTTGACATAATATATTGTTTGCTGGCTTATTTTGTTTAAGTTGTAGACCTAGTACTTATGACAATTTGGCCTTTTTTCTGAGGCACTGACCATTATTTTAACAAATCGTTTTCGATAACATTTACTACTGATCTCTTCGTAAATAAAAAAAGTAGAAGTAGTTTTTTTTTAACTAAAATAACCTAACCTAATATCCTATAAAATGTATTTAAACATTATCATTGTTTCTTATACCACCAAAAACCTTACTTCGGTCCTTAATTTTTTTGTCTTCTCGCTCTCATTTAAATTAAAAAAATACCGTCGACTTGAGAACCTCCTCCTTTTTTTGAAGTCGGTTAAAAATGAAACTTGTTAGTGGTCGGTATTTCAGAAACTACTGGTTTTTAAGAGCAGCAGTCGCTATCGATTTACAACTTTTACTAAAAATAAGGTTACTTGTGACCATACTGACCATGGTTTGGAATACCGGTATTTTCCGATACCACCGGTATCAGTAAGACAACAAACCGGTATATTTATTCGACTGGTAATAAAAATACAGGTATTTTTTCTATAAATGTATACAAAATACCGGTAGTACATACCTTTATAAATGAAGGTATAAATACAGGTATCGACCATGGTAACCAATGTGCGAGTGAGACAGATGTAGCCAAAATAATACCGGTATTTTCAGGTATAATACCGGTATAGTTTGCGATACCTGTTAAAAGGAACCGAATCGGGAAATACCAGTATTACCTTTACAATACCTGTATTTTCGATACCGGTTCCAAGCCCTGCTTGTTACTGTCCGTCAAAAAATTAAAAGTTTGTATTTCGCTGGCGATATTTGCTCAGAGTAGTATTTGTAACAGTGTTAATTGCGTGTTGTGTAATGTCAGGCGGGTGTGTCGAGCTCGCCGTTCCGGGAGCGCGTAGGCAGCACCAGACTGCCGGACCGGCCGCGACTCCGGGCCGAAGCTATGTCAGTACCACTACGTGACACATTGCCATCTGTTGCTTTATAAAGACTTAAGGTGCTAGTTCACAGCGAGCTGCCAACTGTAACTGCCGACTGCACGTGTTTTTTTTCTGTGAAGCGCAGCCGCACGTGCCGCGGCCAAGCGTGATCGCTTCATATAAAAAACACATGCAGTCCGTAGTTGCAGTTGGCAGCTCGCTGCGAACTAGCACCTTAAAGGTGCGCGTCCACTGCATTGGAGCGGACGGATTTGTTGCTTTGTACTTATTGATTTCTATGGCACTGCGTGCACTGAATTTCCGCGCCATAGAAATCTGGACAAAGTGACAAATGCCGACACTTCGTCCGCGCTGTACGCTCCGATTCCGATACTCGCAACTTAATAGCGACACATCAGTACGCTTACGTTCGCTAGATGACGTTAACTATTAAATAATCATAATTAAGTTTGTAGTGGGTCCCATATAATAGACTATGATGATGAACATGGTATAGAATATTGTGAAAGATAATCAAATCGCCAATCAAGTATTACGGCATCTGGCGGATATATGCAACCTGAATAACTTTATTTTGACTAAATGATTGTACTTAATCATAAAAAGTCTTTATAAATTAACAGCCAATCTTTTATGTGCGTTCACTAACTTCATAAGTAACATCATAGCGGTTCCAGTAGTTGCGTTTATTCGAATGTTGGACGCATGTAAAATATACATTTCACTTTTCAAATGGTTTATTGTTCGCTACAGCTCGGTGTGCGATAAGCTTTGCATTCATTTTCCATTTTCCCTTGCACGTTTATAGGTAAATGTAACGAGTACTGTACCTATTATTACATATTTATTATATTTACATTTTATTTGTTCTATATCGTAGTATAGTTATGAAATTATTCATTATTAATGTCTTCGGGAACAAGTCATGTTTAGCCATTTTCTAAATGTATCCTCTTCTTTTCCAGATTTCTGTTTTCACTCTTTATTTGGCATTTCCCTATTTAACGCTGGCTGCGGAATGCTTGCCCAAGGCTGACCCCAGCAGTTGCTTTTGTTCTTATCCTTAATCCGTTTCATTGCAGTTATCACCTACTAAGTCACTAAACACTAGTCAGTGTAACAAGTAAGTATGCCATCGCGCTTCTAACAGATGTTTGCTAGTTCAACAATTTTTTTTACCTCCATTATGTGTTTAAGTTACTTCAACTAAATAAAGCCGTGTTTTCTCTAAGCTACGAATAACACGCAGTAGCTAGGTTGAGTGACGATGCTCTACTTTTATTAGCAAGTTAAACAAGAAAAGCACCACTTAAGGCGAGGCCAGTTCACGAAATTTACTCTTTCACTATGTCTTTAGAATAAGGTTGAATATTGCATAACTTTAATTGACGCTTCGCCAGAAATTTGACGAATTTTAGTACATTTTTATTGATTTCTGAAATTCTGGATCATTTATTAAAAATATACTCGGTTATTGTGTTAGATTGATAAAAAAGCTATCCTTTTTGCATAAAAAATCATATCACTGTCGTTGAAAATTACGAAATCTGACGATTTGAAATTTATTTTTATAAGTTTTTATGGTGTTATTCGGGATTTTTTACAGAGTTACCATGCCATTTTTCAATATTCTGTTCGGTTACTTTGCCTCTTTGTTTCTTTTTCAGTCTACAGTAATTTTTGTGAAGTAGAATTTTACATCAGTTCTTCACATTGGAAGTTCAAAAATCAGACTTTTCATCAGATCGTGAACTGGCCTCGCCTTAAGCGACTTACGCGTCATTTGGCATCATCACGTGCCATGTCAATTGTCGCCTAGTGAATACGCGGCTTTATATAATCTTTCTATGCTACGGCTCCACCTGCGGTAACGTTAACGTTAATGGTAATGTCCAACTACGCGTTAGCTAAGGCATTATATATACTAGTAGATACTATCGTTTTTGCCACATTTGCGTAACGCCTAGATTAACGCTTTAAGCTATGCGTTTGCGTACGTGGAGCCGTAGCATTACGCACAGAAGGTTAAAATTTTCCTATACGGTATAACTAGTATTCAAGGATATTACTACGCGAACTCGGTGAAATTGAGCGCTAAAAAAACCGTAACATGTTAAAGATTAAGATTAATGATACCCGCCCCTGATTAACTCTGTTGCTAACAATTCTTGTTTGAAGTCAATTGAAATTGAACCCATTTTAAATTAATGGACATTTTCAGTTGATAACAGAGTGCTATAATATAATAGCACTTCGCTAATAAATGAAACTGGACAAATTCATTAATATCAAACGGTTTTGATCAATTCATACGAGAATTGTTAGCAATAGAGTTACGTAATCAGTGGGCTAATATTTAGGAAGACTGAATATTTCAATTACCTTCTGTGCGTGAAACCAATCCGTCATTATTTTTGCTACATGTCTTGGTATCGCTTTAGCTAAAGCTCGCTTCTGTCGTGCATTCTCACCATTACGATCTATCCGTTGCATAGACTTTAAATAACAATAATATTGCAGGGTGGCGGCGAAGACCGTGCTAGAAAGGACGCAGTCTCAAACCGGTGAATGCGAAGATACATACGATGATGGGTATGGGAAATATAAATAATAGTAGATTGTTATACAAGACGCTAAAAGTACCCATTGCATACGAGGTATTTTTATTCCCGAGCTTTAGCGAGGGAATAAATAGAAACCGAGTTACAATGGGTTTTAGCGTCGTGTGTTACACTATACTTTTCACTACGATTGCGAGAAAATAAAATACAATATTAAATAGTTTATACCTACTTACTTCCGTAAACGAATCCACTCGTTTTTCTTTCCTCCACTTTATAAACTTTTTGTACAATATTTAAATAAATGATTTGTGCTTGACGGCAGAAGATTAAAATTATTTCTTTCCTATTACAGTCACAATTCAATAACAATTCAATCAGTTTGTAATTATAAAAAAAATCTAAAGATTTCGCGCCATGGTACCTTTTTTTAATTTCTGCTGTAGCAGCTAAGCAACACAAACACGCATTCTACGATTCACTCTGTACACAGAGTTTAAATAAGTCTATGATTTTACCGAAGAGATGCTTTTAGTTCCATTTTCAAAAATAAGAATGAGAAACTGGGGGCCTATTACGAAACTTGGTCACGATAGTCGTCCGCAGTTCGTCGGTTATAGTTATTACAAATATTTTCAATGTAGCTATCGTAGCCCATAGTCTATTGAACGAATAATGACGGATCCACTAGAGAGAAACTGTCAAATTTACGCAATCACTTTGCAATATCGCATACGCAAGTGCTTTGTAATAGGAATCAATCAGAACGAAGCACGGACGCAGCCGCGTGTATCGCATTAAACTTTTCGTAATAGACCCCCAGTATTAAGTCGAGCGAGTTTTTATTCGTGATTATGAATAAAGACTTTTTCGTTTTAGTACGCTCATTGGTAATAGACAAACATTAAAAAAGAAAAAACTTTATCCCCTAGGGCTTATTATGCTATTTTATCTCGACTCTTGTACGTTACAATGACGCACTTTTTGAGCAAGAGGAGTGAAAAATGTATTATAGTCCATGAGAACGTTCGTGGCACGCTAGGTTGTAAAATGTGCGAACGGAGTAGCCATATTGCGCGCTCCCCTGCACTTATAGGCGTTATAGGTGGTTCGGAATGGCACGGGCAACCCTAATGACTGAACCTTCTCCATAGACTATACTTATTTGATCTTTGGCATACAGTTTTATTAATTTTCCTATATATTTTTATTTTAAAAAGAAAAGTTTAAGCGTCGTCGTCGTGGTGCCGCGACAGAGCATAACAAACACAACTTCCTTCATAGTGTGCCACAAATTTGATCTTTATTACAGCGTGATAGAGCCGAAATTGAAAGCAAATGCAACATTGACGGAGATCGTAGACCGCATGCGCCACCCGACATTGGGCGTGGGCTTCTTGCAACAGACCGTCAGTCTCCCTTCGCATACCTTTGTGTCCATCTACGCGATACACTGGCTACAAGCTAACGTGGAGGGGATGACTTATGAAAGGGCCACTTCTGCTATGGAGGTAATGTTTTCCTACAAGAAACTATCTAGAAAACGGGCTCCAAACCACTCCTAAGGTTAAAATAGTTTGCACGCCGCGTTGTCACTGACGTAGGTTTAGTTTTCACCGGGGCGATGCGCCCTCGTACCCTGCAAATAGGTAACATGCATCAATTTTTTTTGTATCAAAAGCAAAAGTATAATGCGTGAGTAAATCAACTGTAATATTAAAAATTTTCTCTTGCATTTTTTTCTCGTGATATATTCACTTGAAGTTAGCGCGCAGCAGCACCCGCCGAAAATGCTCTATACAAAACGGCCAACATTTGTGACGTCACTTATGCCACGTTTGTATGGAGTTAGCCAGGTTTTTTCGAATATCTCCCTAAATATTGCGTTTAAGTACATATGTGTCATACAAAATATTATTACTTATTTGATATTCTATCCGACTGTTAAGTGCATTATTTCCGAAAATGAAAAAAAATATCGCTTTTTTTTCCCCTGTGTTTTTATACGTAACTGCAGCGATCTATCAAAATCGGTGAGTTATTCATTTTCCCCATTGGTGAAGTGGTGGTATAATAACATTTAATCATAAATTCTGGAAAAATATATACTTATGTGTATGACCTGATTTAGTTGGTTATGTAACTTTTGAAGCCTGTAAACGTATCAATAATAGTATTTCTTCTAGTTTAGCCGAGTGGTTAGAACCTCACTATTGCCATCCTTTACTTGCGCCGAAAGTTATCGTCTGGATTTCTAATTTCCGAAAAAAGTATAAAGATCTGTTCAAGCTGAATTATACGCAGTTTTTCAATTTTTGATCTGGTTTCAGAAACTATTAAATGAGAAAATGATTTGTCACGCTTCCGGAGATTCGACAAAACGTTTTGTCGTCGGCTACTACATGTATCACATTCTGCCACAAAAGAAAGAAAAAGGTAAACCTAGTTGAACTTCTATTTTAAAGAATCTCGTATTATATGGGCATGGGAATAAGGTCGAATATTCTTTGCAGAGTTATCAGAGTATGTTAAGCCTTTGGGAGATTTACAAAGCTTTGAAAACGAATGGATGGAAGTGGAGGTGCTAGGGCCTCGCTCCCCCCTCCTGTCTGCGGAGTCCACAAGTGGGGCCATCGATATATCGGGCTCCAGCACCTTAACTGACGACACGGGAGTGGCTGCTTTCCTGTGTGATAATATCGACCCTACTTACATGCAAGCTGACAGCGATAGCGACTGTAAGTACTTATAAAATAAACAGTCAACTTTATTTGGGTTTATGAGCTTCAGCTGCAAAGCCCATAGTTGCCGATTAGAGTTTGTATCCACTTGTCTGTGTATCAATAACTTTATTATGTAGATAAAGTACGATTAATAACATAATAGTATAACTTTTTCACTTTTCGCTGCCTAGTTATATATTTCTAGCATAGATTTATCAGAGTTATTGAAAACTGCCATTGAGAATCGAGCTTATTTAGAAAAAAAAATCGTTACCAAAATGTCAAAATATAACATTCTTATAAGAGGCTTTAACTGGTTGTAATAGGGAATATGTATCATTTTTTTTTAATCAAAATCAAAAGTATAATGCGAGAGAAAATCAACTGTAATATTAAAACTTTTCTATTGCGTTTTTTTTTCGTGATATAGTTACTTGAAGTTAGCACGCATCAGCACCCGCCGAAAACGCTCTATACAAAACGGTGACGTCACTTGTCACGTTTCAAGTGTGTTTCAGGCGCGTTTAATATGGAGTTAGCCAATAATCTTCAATTATCTCCCTAAATTTTGCGTTTAAGTACATATGTATGTGTCAAACAAAATATTATTTCTTATTCGATATTCTATCTGACTGTACGGTGACGTACATTTCGCAATATATCAATTATCATATTTTATCATCTTTATAATATCATTTCTATCAATATCAACAAATGTGGGATAGCACCCCACACTGTCTGTAAAGTGCATTATATCCGAAAATAAAAAAAAATCGTTATGTTCCCCTGATTTCATCGTGTGATAAAACTAATATAATACATTTTTTTATTTTTTATCTGCTCCATCATGTTTTTATAAGTCAATCGACGGTACTCCGTTTAACAATATAAGTTACGCAGACGTTATGGTCTTGCTGAGTCCATCGATAAGTGCCCTCAGAAAACTGCTGAAATGCTGTGAGCAGTATGCAGTAACCCACGGCCTCAGGTACAATGTAAAAAAAACTGAAATTATGGTTTTTAAAACGCGACATAAAATAATTTCTGAAATTCCCCCTGTGAAAATAAATGATATGCAGCTAAAAAAGAGTTTCCAGATTTAAGTACCTGGGACACTGGCTTACTGAAGACCTTTCAGATGATACTGATATGGAAAGGGAGCGCAGGGCCTTGGCAGTAAGATGCAATATGCTGGCTCGCAGGTTTGCACGATGTACTAAAGAAGTAAAAATGACTTTATTTAGAGCTTATTGTCAATCATTTTACTCGTGCAGCCTGTGGGTCAAGTATACACAAAAGTCGTACAATGCCCTGCGTATCCAGTATAACAATGCATTCAGGATACTGTTGGGGTTGCCGCGGTTCTGTAGCGCATCAGGCATGTTCGCAGAGGCCCGCATTCAAGACTTTTATGCCATAATGCGCAACAGAATAGCCTCGCTGATGCATAGAGTCCGCTGCAGCACCAACAGCCTCCTGACCGTGATTGCAGACCGCTGTGACGGTCCAATACTGAAACACTGGGTCACTATACATATGACCCGTGTATCAGTCAAATAAATTTGTTTCTAGCCCTGTTGTTACTAACATAGTTATGTAAGTTTTATTTTACTAACAAATATGGACTTTGTCTGAATTAAATAAATAATAATAAGTGTCCGCAGCGATCAAGCTCAAATTCATCAAAATCGGTGACTTATGCATATACCCTTTTACGCCCAGTGCCTCTATACAAGAACACCCACCTGGACATCGACATAAACAACAAGAGCGACCGCATCGAGTGGGGCCACGCGCGCTACCAGGCCACCTTCCGGCCCGACCAGGCGTACGAGATGTGCATACAGTGGGCCGTCGCTAGCGGGAACATCGTCTCTGAACTGGTGAGACGATTATATTTAATTAGCGTCCCGCCCTCGCTTCGCTTCGGGTCCTTCCTTTTTTGCCAAATGCGACCTTCCAACGACACCCCCATCACCCATTCGTTCCAAAAAGTTTGTTTCAGTCCCGTTCCGTCATCGGTGTAAGAAACGTGCTTGAATTTATTTTTGCAAGCGTTAATTTTTTACGATAACTGCTAAGATATTCATTTAAATGGTATGGTGTAAACGGGTAAAATAATGTGCATAAAATGCTTAAGGTATTTAAATTGATAAGGATTAATACTGAATACTTCTAATCTAAATAGCTTTCCAAATTCCCGCATTGTAAGTGACCAATTTTTTAGAAGATAAAATGGGTATAGTAAGCTATTCTTAAAAGATAGATATATGCCATCGTGGACTTTTTTGTAGACCTATTAAAAATGAACAATTCCATCATACATTATTTTGTTATAGCCCAAAAGGTTTTTGCAGCATTTTCGATGCAAGCCCCCAGTCGGCTTAATTTTTGCCGACTTCTTCAACAATTATAGTCATATTTCTACCAATTTACATAAATAATAATAATAATAATAATAATGTTTATTTATTCAACCAACACAGGGTCATACAAAATTAATACAATTATTAAATTAGAATTAATTAAATTAAATTGAATTGAATTTTACATTTTAGAACAATATCTCAACATTAGTAGGTGCATGAACCATACTGCAGTGATTCAAGTACAGGCAGTCAAATCTTTCTGCAAATGCGCTCAGGATGCCATTGCGGCTGGCCCGCACCCGGCGCACCAGGGATGTACACCGCTTGCGAATGGTCGCATAAAAGCAGTCCACCCGAGCCTCGGCGAACATCCCCGACGCGCTACAGAAGCGGGGCAGCCCCAAAAGCACCCTGAACGCATTATTATATTGGACACGTAGTGCGCTATACTGTTTTTGCGTATAACTCACCCACAGACTGCTCGCGTAAAAGGATGTACAAAATGCCCTAAAAAGAGCGATTTTGACGCCACTTGAACAACGAGCAAATCTGCGGGCTATCATATTCGCACGAACAGACAGCGCCCTACGCTCCCTCTCTATGTCTAAATCGTCTTTCAGGTCCGGGGTTAGTATATGCCCAAGGTATTTAAACGTATCAACTCTTTTCAGAGGACATCCTTTTAGTTTAATGGCTGGTATGGTATCCAGATGCTTTCCCCGGGCCTGAAAGACCATGCATTCACTTTTTTTCACGTTATAAACCAAGCCGTGATCGTCAGCGTATTTTTCACATATGTCAAGCAATGTCACCAGACCGCCTACAGAGGCGCTCAGCAGCACCATGTCGTCCGCATAGCTTATATTATTAAGGCAAACTCCCCCAATATGACAGCCGACATGTGTGCTACTGAGCTCCTCCACCAACGCATTCACATAGAGGTTAAAAAGTTTAGGCGAGGTCAGTCCCCCCTGCCTCACCCCACACTCCAACCTGTATGGACCAGAAAAGGACCCCGACCATCGAATAACATTGATCTGATTCTGATACCAATATTTAAAAAGATTTATTAGCTCCTTCGGCATTGACGTTTGCTGAAGTTTTCGCCAGAGAATATCATAGCTAACCAGATCGAACGCCTTCGACAGGTCGAGGAAACAGGCAAAGACTGGGGTACTTCTATCAGTATAGTACTTGATAGTCTGCTTTAAACACAATATGGCCGTTTCTGTGGAGTGACCTGACTTAAAACCAAACTGATTATCGTGTATATGTATGTATTCATCAAGATTAGTGTTAAGCAGACCATCAAGCACCTTTGCTATTACAGTGGCCAGCGAAATAGGCCTATAATTATTACTGTCACTTATATCACCAGTCTTGTTCTTCACAATCGGCACCACCACAGTCCTCATCATCTGCGCTGGTAAGTGCGAGTGACTCACACATAATGAATAAAGCATGGCCAAAATTCTAGGTAAATGAACGCCCGCATATTTAAGATGTTCAACACTTAGATCGTCATGGCCCGGGGACTTGCCACGTGACATAGATTTAATTACATTTCTCACCTCTTTAGCTGTAAATCGGATACACACTTCCCTTTCACTATAACCAGCAACATATGAAGACTGTGATGGCCCCAAAGGTGACTTCACAGTAAACTGTTCCCTAAACATCTCAGCAATACCGGTCAGGTCACTGATCCCATTCACACTCACGGGCAGCCCTGGCTTATTATTAAGTTTATTAGTCGCTTTCCAGAAGCCTCGAAAATCCTGTTTGGAGTGACATGAAGCTAGGATGTCCATTTTGATTTGGTCACTATTATTTTGACACCATCGCAAGCGAGATTTAAAAATATTGCGGCTTGTCTGCATATCACTCCACACAGGCCCTTCTCGCGGCCTCCCACACGAGTCCCAGAACAGAAACTTAATCCTAGCCTCCCGGTGAGCTTCACTCACATGTCTATTCCACCCTATAACCGGCCCCTTACCCTTGCGCGTCACCGGCGCATGACTCTCACAAGCTGCCTGGCACAGTACATTAATAATGTCATCATACATTTTGTCAATGATAATTCTATGGTCTAAATTATTACAAATATAGTCACTACATGTATTAAATTCAAAGGGAAAATCAATTAATTTTAATTTGTCATTACATAATTTAGTATAAATGTCAATTTGTTCGGGATTTCTTTCACCCCATCTTATTTTACTACACGGCTGAACTTTTATGTCATACAATTTAGGCTTTACACTATCTAACTCACATTGAACTACGAGGGGGAAATGGTCAGACCATAGCGCATCATACTTAACGAAAGTATTCACAATAGTCTCCATAGCGGAGTTGGTAGCTACACAGTGGTCTAGCCAGCGTCTAGCACCGTTTGCTTCGCTTATAAAAGTGTAAGTATCAGAATTTATTCCTAATAATTGCACATCCGCACACGTCCATTCTAATTCCATACAAAAACAGTTTAAAACCTGAACTTATTATACACAAAAACCTTCCCCGAGAATTGCTCTATCATTTGGTGAAAACCGCATGAAAATCCGTTCAGTAGTTTTTGAGTTTATCGCGAACAGACAAATAGACAGACAGACGCGGCGAGGGACTTTGTTTATAATATGTGGTGATATCACTACCATCAGCCATTTTAATACCCCCTCTGCTGCAGCACAGACCTTCTGGCTAAAAAACAAAGGTAAGTATAAGATGGGGGAAATAGGACAAGATTAATGAGCAAGTCTGTAAAAATGTGCCCCATTTTGGTACAAAAAAGATTTTGAAACGAGCTGAAATTAATGAAGAATTATTCCTTTTTGGTATAATCACTCCCTAGGCTGTCGTAACACCTTGTATTAAATTCACTGTTTATAGTAAAACTGCACTTTTGTCACCCATACATTTCTTTAGACCTATACCCCAGAATAGATAATAGTACTAGCGTACAGAAGTTGCACTCCGCAAAATCGTTTAAATAAGTTGGGACTCTTGCGCCGACACAATAAAGTCTAATTCAGGTCGCACAGGGCTCCCTTCGCTCCAAAACATTCACTTAGTAGTTGCCTCTCTTTCTATCGCGTAGGTCTTATCTTTTCTGATGTATGAAATTTGTCCTCTCAGAGGACGCCGAGCGGTTCAGACTCGCGCGCGGAGTGACAGAGCCCTGCCTATACCCAGCAGAGGGCGTCCGTCGCACGGTTGACATAACAATGCTTTCTTTCCAGATTTTCGGATGGGCTCGCAAGGCACAAAACTGCCGCCTACAAATGGTGCCAATACCCGCGGACCCGCTCGCGTTGCCCTTCACCTTGAAATCGGACCCGCTCAGGGGACCAATCTATGTACCCCTCAATGAAGAACCGCTGCTCAGGAACAAGAGCTCTCTGTTTGAGGGTATGGAGTCTTTCTTTCCTTATGTAGAGGTTGCGTATTTAGTAAGGCTGCCAACTCTCTCAAAAAATAGGGGACAGTCTTTAAATCAGAAATTCAGCGGCCAATAAAAAACGCCAAATAAAAAAACAAGAGTTTTTTACTTGTTTTGGTGAATGAGATCGTGCGCTATTCGCTGATTTCACTGTGGCTGTAGCTGTCTATATGCGCAACTTTTAAATGTTGGAAACATTTGATGTTTTTGGGGATAATGTGGGACGCTTTTGAGAAAGGGGAACAATAACTACAAATGCGGGACGGTTGGCAGCCTTACTTACAGTATAGACACAATTTATATATAAAAAATAAAAAAAAAAAAAAAAAAAAATCCGTGTACTAGTCTAGACAGAAGCTTATTTTGGAAGCGTCGCATTGACCCTATTCAAAAACACTTTCGTCGTTTTATAGAATTTGAAACAAATAGCGTTACCTAAAAATAAAATATATTTATTAATCATTATTCAATACATAAGCCAAAATTATAATCATTGTGTAATCAGTTTTTTTTCATATTTTTGGTTTATCTGTCATCCTTGAAGCTTAGTCATGCGGTCATTCACCCAAAACGCTAATTAATAAAACTAATATTTTATGATGTGTTGCGATTTGCGACGCCAATAGTCATTTTATTAGTGACGTTTTCAGAGAAATAATATATTATTGTAATGAATTGCGCAATAAGTCCACAAACAGGTTAGGAATTTGTTCGTATTTTTAATTATTTAACTTATTATTTCAAAAAAAACACAGAAATGTTACTTTAATGTTTTTCAGGAATATTTGACTAGATAGCAAGCACATGTATATGATGACCCATTGACTCTTGTGATTATAAACATGTTTTCAAATCAATAATAATTCAATAATATTATTTAACACAGGATTCCCAGAAGAAACCTGGCTAGAACGTCTGTTTCTATTCCAAGAGGCTATCGTCGGTCGGTTCGGTTTCATCAAGTGTACAGTGGAGAGCACATCTCATGCTGCAGGAGTGGGGGACCACTTGTATGTCCACGTCACCGGGAACATGTTCATACTTATACCCACTACTGTGAAGTCAGAACAGAAAGCGTTTCGCGCAAAACCTACTATCAAACCGTTGAACGCTAGCAGGTTAGTTAAGATGACTTGTCCATCAGTCATTTTTTCCTTATGGGTAGTAAGGAGGATGGGCCATAACCCACCACGCGGGCCTAATGCGGATTGGTGGGTGTAAACGACTGCAAATGCAGCCGGGACCAACGGCTTAACGTCTTCCGAAGCACGGTGGAGCTCGAGATAATAAATTTTTGGTCACCCATCCCATGACCGATTTTTGCGAACGTTGCTTAACCTCCGCAATCGCTGGGCCAGGCGCTAAACCACTGCGCCACCGAGCTCCACTTTAAGATGACTTAAATAGAGAATAATGCTAAATCAACAGCTGTTATGCAATGCAACCCGTTGCTGATATTGAAAAAAAACCTACCTCTAAAAAGCAAGAAATAATATTCGTAATAATAAAAATACGTCTATTGAAGTCGGGTGGTGGAGTACAAATTCCTTTTTTTTATTCAAAAAACCCCACCCGATTTCAATAGACGTATTTTTATTATTACGAATATTATTTCTTGCTTTTTAGAGGTAGGTTTTTTGAAGTCGGTTTTTTGTTTTTTTTAAACAATTTTTTATTTTTAGTGTAGGTACCTTGTAGGTAAGGTATATTATATACCTATGTAGAAAAATCGGCTCAGCCAAACGTAAGATAATCGCGGAGAAACATACTTAAATACGGGTCAAACTGAGAACCTCCTTTTTTAAGTCGGTAAAAAACTACACTTAAGATATCCCTCTTCCAACAAAAAAATAATTATCTTATTCAGTTCATAAACAAAGAAGTAATACGACCAATCATCGAGTTAATTCACTCAAAATCATACTATTTTCGTGCTTTTTTTCAAAATTACTTGAAAAGTACTGAACCGATTTCCAAATTTTAAAAAATGGGACCAACTTGGGAGTGTACCTAAGGTAATAACGTTTGAATCATTTCAATCGGTCCAGCCGTCTTCGAGTAATCGGTGGACATACAAAAAAAAACACAAATATACAGACGAACATAGAACCTCCTCCTTTTTTGGAAGTCGGTTAATAGAAGCGTTAGTACTCTCGACGGGATCTTGTTCACATCAGGATCTAATTAACGCCAAATATCTGTTATTGGTACTTTGGAAACAGTTGACGGTTTATTCGATTCGAATTCGAACTCGTCGGTTGTACTGTACACCCTGTTTTCGATCTATAATAGGTATGTCAGTCTGTAAAATCTAGCCAATATTCACGTGTTACTTGACTTACTTGTGTAATTTTACTATAACTCTTTGACGTTTTAGGTATCCAGTGCATTCAGAAGCCGCTCCTAGCCCTCATGAAGGTTACATCACTCGCCACGTTAGCGGAAAAAACAAGGACGACTATGATAATAGTCGACGGGTGCGTAGTACTGCGATAGTGTGCTAAACCGCAATTAACTGTTATCGTTGAAATTGTTAATTAGAACACATTTTAATGGTTAACTGAGAAACAATTTATCCTATCATGTTAAGAGGGTTACTGCGCTACACTAGCGCCGCCAATGGAAAAAAAATCGTAGTGCTTAAATAAAGACGAAATTGTGAATTGTGTTCTTCTAGTGTACTCCGAATAAGCTTTGTTGTACTTTTTATCGTTTAAACAATATTTTATAACCTGTCGTTTAGTTTTTTTTAGCAAAAAAACTCCATTTAAACTAAACGACAGACGACGACGAAAGTACCACAAATCTTATACGGAGTACTACACTAGAAGAATCTATTCACAATTTCGTCTTTATTTAAGCACTAGGATTTTTTTCAACGGCGGCGCTAGTATAGCGCATAAACGCTCTTAAGTATTATAATGGAAACTTATTTATCATTCTGAATGATAGTGGAACGCCAAGGGCCTCGATTGTGCTAATTTTAACGATGCAATCGTGTCTCAATGGTATTGCTATTTGACACAGTTCTTGTTACTAATACACAAATAGCAATACTATTGAAACACCATCGAAATACGGTACGTTAACATAAAGCAAAATCAAGGCGAGGATAATCTAGAGGTGGAAAAAAAATACGGTAGTTTGAGGGAAAGAACCCTAAATATTGATAGTTGTACTGAACATTCCTTTATTTTTTTAAATAAGTAAAACAGCTGTCTTCAAAGATTTTTGAAAAGTTAAGAAGATGACTCGGTACAACTAAACTACACTTTTGTCTTTCTTGGGTCTGCCTTTAATTTAAGATACTGTGTAATTAAAAGGAAATTCATCGATTGGTATCATAAAAGTACAGAATATTATCATTTCGGATTTTAGCCCATTTTAATTTACGGCTGAGAGAAGTGATTTATTAAAAATTGTTGAATGCAGTTTTTCCTTTCAATAAAATTTACCATTATCCATATTAAGGGGAACTTTAACTAGGTACCGTCTTTTTTTCCACCCTGTATAGGTAGGTACTACATATTTCGTTACATTATTATAATTCAAAATTAATATTCCAGATGGGATTCTTGTGGTCATGGAATCACATGATATCAAAGAAATGGAAGTGGTCGCAAGCAACAGGCGACGAGGCTTTCCAAATGCGAATGCTACGTGACTTTAAATTATTTTGCGCAAACCAGGAACAACGATTAAGTCAATTTTGGGATCAGTGTTGGGAAGTGCTAGAGAAAGCACATGGTCTCACTTGTTAAATAGTTGTAAGTCATATAAAAACAATTCCTATAATTTATCAATAAAACTTCTTTTGTTGAACATGTGTTTAAGTTTTTTTATGACAATAAAAGAAATGCATATTGGAAGAAACAGTTTATTGCTCACACTTTATAAAAATACGATTGTTACCAATACATTCTACTTCTCTCCGTTCATCCAAGATCTATGAGGAAATTATTGTTTTTTTTTATAAAACTTTGTGCATACAATTAATTTATATTATCTAAAGATTAAAAAATACTGCTTGTTTCAAGGCACCATATTCAAAAGTCAAAACGTTTTATACATATAATAATATAATATTACTTTATGTTTATTTTAAATAATTCCTCACAGATATTTGGAATGATTACTATCCTATTTAAAATCAGTCAGAATATCACTTTCTTCAATTTTAAGATTCACACACCCGAGATATCCAACATTTGTGAAATGCATTACGCTAAGAATTACTAATATAATGGTAAGATTAAAGTATCTAGATATTATTATAATAGTAATAAATTTTTGTTCTAATAAAATGTAATGATCAGTTTGAATAGAATTTCAAATACCTACATATCCTTTCCTGTAATGAGGATGAAGAATACCTTAGATTGTTTTTTTTACAAAATGTCGAATATTATGGCACAGTTACGTTGAATGAAAGTCATTAAAAGTAATAATTGCAAATATAGAAGTACATATTATTAGTAATTGATAAATAGGGAAGAGTAAACACAAAAAATGGAACTGTGAAAATGGTCAAAATAGTTATACAATACATTATAAAATATATAAATGGCAGTGATCCATTTTCTTATTTTACAACTTCTTATTACTGATAAATCTCGACTCAACCTCACCAGACACCAAATGCACATTGTTTAGTTTTCTTCCACACACTGTCATTTTTTAAAGTCACTAACCAAATTTAAATGCTACATAATTGAGAAAGTAAACTTGATAATATTTTACTAGGATTGTTTGTTCTATTATGTTATGTTATGGCTAAGCTAAAATATATAACTAAAAAACAAAATAGTCCTATCGCAAACAACAGTTTCTTTTATTTACTGGAATAGAGCTAACAATATCAATAAAATATTGTAAGGAAGCAGTTAAGTTGTGGAGATCAATTGATGTCTATGTTGGCAAACATTGTTCATGAAACATGTAAATTCTATTGTTTTTGTTCTCCATGGCAGCTTTAAAGTGAATAGATTTTGAATTTTTACTCAAAGTTTATGGCTACATTCGGCGTCAGAAAAATCGCACCTTATCAAAAAAAACTTCAAAGTAATCCTATTTAATTTGATCATTAGTGTTGTTATTATACTTCTTCCCCTTCGGACATAGCCAACAGTATTTAGAAATCGTTGGAATACTCGTTAAACGGAATCAATTACTGAGATTCATTTTCCGAGCAACATTACATTGCCTCATTTTTGCAATATTTGATCATCATATTTGAACTTCATGTGTAATAGTATCCATCTTGGGTATTCCTTTTTTTAATTGAACTGTTGAAGTATGTTTTCTCCATCATCTCGATAGTGAATTTACCTGCATTTCCCTGAATTGACCCCTTTTATGTGGCGCAAGCAAAAACGCTTTAAGCGTTTAATTATGATAACTGTTATGTTTATTAAATCAAACAATTATTAATTGAAAGCTCATTAAATGTACTTTCAATAGATATCAACATTTACACAATAAAACGTTATTTAACAATAGCAGGTGGCCAGGGGCCAAGTCTAATTTTCGAAGAGGTGCGATTTTTCAGACATGGAATGTATAATAGTTTACAAAACAAACATAACACCACATCTATTGTAGGTACTAAGATCATATTTATTTATATCATTTAGTAGAAAAAAATTTGAAAAAGAGGTTTAAGTACAAAATAGAGAGTTTGGTTGCCAGTATAGGAAACAAAAGTTATCCTAAAAATTGGTAAAGAATTGTTATGGCAGTTACAATAACTAACAAGACATTATTTGAGCTTGTTTACTAAAGTAAACTACTTAAAACCTATGTTTCTAGCTTGTGCATTTAATACATGATAAATCACATTTTTCATTGGTGGTACACAGCCAATTACAGACATGTGCATATTATGACAAATTTAATCAAAAATAATCATTAAAAGCAAGCTTTCTTTGTCTTAAAGACACAACTAAAATGAATAGTTATACAACACCTAAATGGCAATTACTTTTAGAGAATTACCAGTGATATATTAGAGATGATTGTGTCCAAACTGAAATGAAAACTAAAAATAAAGTTCATCAGATCTCAAAGCATTATGATAATTATAATATCATAGTGATTTGTGACATAATTATAGGTAAAAATATGTACTGAAAGTATTATAATTAGTAATGAATGTTTTACAATACTAATAAAAATAAAACAGCCTTGTTCTGAGTTGGCTAGTAAAACTCTATACCTACAAATAGGTAAAACAAAATTAAAATAATTAAAATACAAAACAAAATTATTTCTTTCCAAATACAAGTAAACGGGTGAGCATACTGGTAAGACAAGGAACTTGCTTTTGCTGGTGCATAGTCGGCATGTCAGGAGTGTTGGACTCATAGTCCAATGCTACCTTCTGACAAACAAAGGTCAAAAGAGTAAGTATATCCCTATCAGTACCTGCGTAGCGTAATTCATCACACAAAGCTTGCATAAACCAAGAGCCACGGGTTGTATTCCTCCAAGAGAAGTAACCTGGAACTGTCGAGTACACTATCAAGAAATCAGCATGAACAGGGATCCTGTACTGAGTGCTGGAAGATCCATCCGTTTCCGTGCGATTGATAAGAGTAACTCCTCCATCCAATTTATCACCTTGGCAAGCCTGTATGAAGAATAGTTTTGGTTTGCCTGCCAAAGATGGGCACTTATCGGCAGTGAAGTAATACCACAGGTTATCAGGTTTATAGTGTGTGTCCTTAGCATACAACATACCCAGCTCACCATGAGTAAGAACAGCAATAAACAAACAATCGGAGTCTGAATGGTCCATATCTGCAGTCTGCTGAATGTACTTGTTTACTTCTTCAGATTTTAGATTATGGAATACAGTGACACGAAATCCTAATCCCTTGAGAACTTTATACAAATTGTCGCTGTCTACGTTGGTGCCTGTGCGAGATTTCAGACTGTGGATATCAAAATGTTCATGATTGAAAATTATTGCCATGCCACGGTTCTTATGAGTCATATTGTAGTATGCAGCATTTCGGTCTACAGGCATTCTAGCGTAGCGATTCCTGTCCGAAGACCCGTGGGCTCCCCAAGCGTCCCCCTCGTCGCCAGCTCCGTTCTCTCTTTGTTCTTTAACATTGCCATTGTTTTTTTGAGTTTCTTCGTCCGACATCTCGAATGACTATGAGTGCTCTAAACAACAAAATCTTCAATTTCAAGAGGTATTTTCAGAATTCGAATATTCCTTTGTTATTTAATCGATTTAAAGTTTTGCAAAACACAGCTGAACGAAATCAATCGAGCAAATCACGCGAATTCGTGACTTGACTTGACAGACAAGACAAACAAAGACAAGTTTGATAGGACACACAGAGGAAATAATCACTGACAAAACCAATTTTAAGCCGTGATTACATACGCCGATTTAGCATACCAATTATCGTACTTGACAATAAAATATTGTATAATATTAAGTTCGATTTTAAAAGTAAATTTACCCTGTAACGGAAAGATAAACATTGTATAAGATTGGAGATGAGAATTCAAAATAAAAAAAACATAAACAATGTTGACCTTTGTGTTATTTGTTTAAATTAATTGTTAAAATATAACTTATTATACGGGTGGGAACTCTAAATAATTGGTATGCTATAATGCTAGATTGGAATATGTAATCGCGGCTTTATTTATCTTACTCTATGGACAAAACAAAACTCTGACATGACAACAACAAGGCTGCTACAAAATTAAAAGTGATCTGCACCCGTACCGCCTAACTCAATCGCTTTGACTCTGGCTTCGGTTTATGACGTCAGTGCACAGTCCGTCCTTGTCATCGTGTTATGATATGACAAGGACGGACAGAGCATAGCTATCGCTCTGGCTAAAGCTTTGAGTTAGGCGGTAGGGCCCCAGGGGTGCGATTGCGTAAGGTAATCGTATACATTTGACAGTTCATATCGTATTCCATCGGCTGCAATTTGCATGGGATGACATAATGTATGATACAATATGAACTGTCAAATGAATACGATTGATTTTACACAATCATGTGCAACAAGGTTGCGTTCCGAACCTACGCTCCAAATGCAACCGAACGCTCTATAACGGCGTTCCAATGTCATGATGTTTTTGTCTTATTTTTAAAATGATAATGGTAGATCCTCAAAAAACGGATTTTATTTGATTTAGAATAAAGGAAAGTTTAAACTAGAAAACGAAGACTTTGTAATATTAATGACATTTAGGCCGGCCACACGCGTCTGTGTGTGATGGTACGTACGGAATCACGTACGTACGTGATTCCGAATCGGGATTCCGTCTGTATGTTCATAGTCCCAGATACGTACCTATCAGTCGCGGCAGTAAGCCGCGTCCATCAGCCGCGTCCGATAATTTGTTTCCACCTTGAGCCACTGAACGCAATCCAATGAATGGGTGCATTCCAACTGGCTAATCGCTAAGTAATCGATCACCACAGTATACATTTTAACCATGGAAAGTAAATAAAAATTGAACATAACAAACAACCATGGACACCATGGTTAAAATTATTCTGTGGTGATCATTGACAGCGATTGAGTTTTTGGCGCCATTTTGTTTGCAAATTGTTTTATAGTGGATATTGTGTCTTAAAATTGGTGCAGTTTTGTGGTACACAAGTGTCTACGCATCTGACCAATATGTGGGATAATTGAAATAGGTACGATCTTGGTTGTGTGAAGCTGAGACTTTTATTGTAGTGGTGGCTACCTCGGCAGAACTTACCGACACAGAGAAAGCAATACTATATACGTAAGACTTACCGAGTAAACTGTATAATATATTTGATGCCAAATGCTCCAAGCAGCATTGGAATGCGATGCACCCGCATTCTAATGTAAACTGAAACAATACCACTGAATTATTTAACACTTGACACTGGCAAAAATTACTCCCTGAAGAGGAGTAGATTGCCATAACAAAAATAAGAAGAAGTGCCAGTGGGAGCATTTCAGCAGATTATAATTGTCATCTTAACCACGAAAAGTAATTTATTTTAAATACCGTTTTAATTTTGATTTTAAATTTAAGTATATAAGCTTTCCATGGTCATAAAGTCATACTGTACTTTATTGCCGGGTCCGTAGCGCATGTTTTGCCCTACACAATCGACAAAACATCGAAACATTCAACAAAATCCTGATACGTTTTTTTGTTGAATGTTGAGATATTTTTGTTGATTGTGCAGAGCAAAACACGCGCTAATCGCTATGGACCCGGCATATGGAGAACATGGTAACCAATGACTTAGCAATTAATCTGCCGTAATGCACCTAATGAATGGGTGTCCACCATTTCAATCGCTAATACAAATCATTAAGTCATCGATCGCCATAGAGTACAGTCAGCAGCACATCAGACTATACATGTTGACCTTGAGACCGCCTTTATGCCGTAGGTACGTACAAGAGCTGTTTTCGTAGTTCAACTGTTTAACCTAGCGTGCTGTCCACATAGAAAGCAATACTATGTGTCGTGCGTACATTTTAACAATGGAAAGTAAAGTAGGTATTGTCCTTTCTCTAAAATGACTTTCCATGGTTAAAATTTACTCCATGCCATAGTAGAATCATTTCTACTATGCTATCTAGAACTCAAAGATTTGTCTAGCAGAATGTGACGCACGCAACTTGCCGGGATGTTGCAAAATTTATTCCGCTTGGTGGCGCTACTGCTGCTGGAGACCTTTGTACGGGCATTTATCCCCGATTTTCCCATTTATTTTAAATTTTATCTATAAATGGTTGATACTAATAAATAATTATTATGGAAGTCAGACAGTAACTTCTTTTCGAGTTTCTCATTGCGCGGAAAATAGCGTTTAGGTTAGAGTTAATTACTATAGCAACGCATTGACAAACAAACTGTGCAGACCGTAGTAGAGTAGCATAAATAGGTGCCAATGCCAAGTAGCTTAAGTTTACACTTAAATTGTTTACAATGTCTTTATTCAAAGTAAAACAATGGTGGTCAAACAACGAATTACAAGAAACCACGTCAATAAGTGGCGTGCAAGGGCCCGGGTGTCTTAAAGTCGATAAGTTCAATAGTCACACCGACAGCGACTGTATTATTGTCGCAGAAGAGTTCTTCTTGAGGATTTACAAGCCAAGTCCCAACCGAAGTATATCGGACGTGTTATTGGAAATTCAACTTGATGATGTTGTATTGCATGTAGACACGGGAAAGTTTATTGTGTGAGTCTTAGGCTGAGTTGCACCATCTTAACTTAACCATAACAGATACAAACTTATCAGACTCGATGACAGCGTCGCTGTCGTCTAAGGCGTAACCTAGGCAACAATATGTAAAACACCTTAGTTCCACTTTTGACTACTGGCTCAGATAAGTTTGTATCTGTTAAAGTTAAGATTAAGTTAAGATGTTGCAACTTAGCCTTAGTGTCTGGAAACACTATGCCCGAGTTACGCGACCGAAGTTCGGCGGTAACGCTTTTATTATGAAAAAAAAACGCAACGTAATTTGCGACTGTAATGACTGTGTCGTCACGTCAGTCATTCAAGAAGCATTGCAGGCGTAATCATGCCGAACTTCGGTCGCGTAATTTCGGCATAAACTCTGAAAACCATCAGCCATTTTAATGTCCCCACTGCTGGCTCACAGGCCTTCCTTAGGAGTTGATAAGGAGGATGGGCCATATAAACCACGACGGGCCAATGCGG
Organism: Agriphila straminella; assembly: GCA_950108535.1. Taxonomy (NCBI): domain Eukaryota; kingdom Metazoa; phylum Arthropoda; class Insecta; order Lepidoptera; family Crambidae; genus Agriphila; species Agriphila straminella. The sequence goes on along the minus strand of OX467309.1, from coordinate 12,897,527 downwards.
ATTGATGGGTGTTAACGACTGCAAATGCAGCTGGGACCAACGGCTTAACGTGCCTTCCGAAGCACGGAGGAGCTCGAGATAAGTAATACATTTTTGGTCACCCATCCCATGACCGACCCTTGCGAAAGTTGCTTAAACTCCGCAATAGCTGGGCCAGGCGTTACCACTGCGCCACCGAGCTCCTCGGAAAACCATAGACGTCATTATTTGAAGTAACTACTTATTTTTAACTTTTTTAACAGTTTAGTATTTTTAATCGATCTACTTATCAAACATAATTATGTTTTTAGGGGGTCGACGGATAGACAGATTATAGTTCTACATCCATTGAAATATGTGATTTATCAGCTAGAAAAAAAGGAAGGCCATATTGATGCAGGTAATGAAACCACCTTCACGACAGTATTTTGTTATCTGTGATTTCACAAACTTAACACGAACATCTATGACGAAAAAAAAGCGTGTAAAAGTACTCGATAGAGTAATTTGTAAGAGAAATTTAATTCCGCTTTTCGGCGGTAGATGGCGCTGTGCAACTTACCCATAAAAAAAATTTTATATACGTTTTTTTCTCGATAGATGGTGCTACGGATATTTTTAAACGTTATTTACGAAGCATTTTTAAAATTATCATTTTACCATAAGTAGAGAATATGTTTCGATACTTTCGAATCAGCCACCGGTAAACTCTTTATGAGATTAATAATATTAGCTACAACTATATTTGTTGTGCGCACACGACACGAGTCGTAAGAAAACATAAAATATTATTGGTCCTATGCACCGGATGCGTAGACCGAAGTCAGTTAATTTATTAAGTAATTCTTTCATATCAATAACTCTTTTGAGTCAATCATGGCTCAATGCAGATAAAAGATAAGAGATAAAATTTGATGGGATAAGTGGAACCTCATCCCATCTAATTTTATCTAATATAATATTAACACAGTGTACCCTACACTAATTGTATCTAACATTACCACAGTGTAGTGTAGGATTACTTACGAGTAAGACTAAATAATTTATGATTAAATGTTCTAGTAGATAGGTCTTCTGGATAGGATTAAGGGAGAATTCTATTATATTATTTAGTATTGGAGAATAAAAGCTTAAGAGCGCGTAGTCTGCACACTAGCGCCGCCGCAAAGTGGCCACTTTTCGCAAAAAAACTCCATAAATTCATCAAAGTCTATTGTGTCTCATTTTCCGGGCGTTGAGAGGTTAAACTAAACGACAGGCTAGAAAATATTGTTTTCACTCCTCTTGCTCAAAAAGTGCGTCATTGTAACGTACAAGAGTCGAGATAAAATAGCATAATAAGCCCTAGGGGATAAAGTTTTTTCTTTTTTAATGTTTGTCTATTACCAATGAGCCTACTAAAACGAAAAAGTCTTTATTCATAATCACGAATAAAAACTCGCTCGACTTAATACTAGGGGTCTATTACGAATAGTATAATGCGATACACGCAGCTGCATCCGTGCTTCGTTCTGATTGATTCCTATTACAAAGCACTTGCGTATGCGATATTGCAAAGTGATTGCGTAAATTTGACAGTTTCTCTCTAGTGGATCCGTCATTATTCGTTCAATAGACTATGGACTACGATGCTATATTAAAAATATTTGTAATAACTACAACCGACGAACTGCGGACGACTATCGTGACCAAGTTTCGTAATAGGCCCCCAGTTTCTCATTCATATTTTTGAAAATGGAACTAAAAGCATCTCTTCGGTGAAATCATAGACTTATTTATACCTACTCTGTGTGCAGAGTGAATCGTAGTATGCGTGTTTGTGTTGCTTAGCTGCTACAGCGGAAATTAAAAAAAGGTACCGTGGCGCGAAATCTTTAGAATTTTTCTATAATTACAAACTGATTGAATTGTGTGACTGTAATAGGAAAGAAATAATTTTAATCTATTGCCGTCAAGCACAAATCATTTATTTAAATATTGTACAAAAAGTTTATGAAGTGGAGGATAGAAAAACGAGTGGATTTGTTTACGGAAGTAGGTATAAACTATTTAATATTGTAGTTTATTTTCTCGCAATCGTAGTGAAAAGTATAGTGTAACACACCACGCTAAAACCCATTGTAACTCGGTTTCTATTTATTCCCTCGCTAAAGCTCGGGAATAAAACTACCTCGTATGCAATGGGTAATTTTAGCGTCTTGTATAACAATCTACTATTAAGCGATAAAAAAATACCACAAAGCTTCTTCGGAGTGCACTGCAGAGAGATAAGCACTATGTTTTTTTCCAATGACGGCGCTAGTGTGCATTACTGTTGGTTGTAATGAAATTTAAACTGTTTATTTACTTCAGGTGATCAAAATATACTGAAATTAACAGCAAAACATTCTTTCACGAGAAAAGCTTATAGTCTATCTTGTGGTCCCTTTGGAAACATTAAAACTAGGGACCTAATATGTGTGCAAGGTTTAGACGGTAGTTTGAATTTCTTCGATCAAGAGGCGTTCTTATTTATGTGCATATTCGACGATGTGATAATCCCAGGGCCAGTGTGTTACATTGCCAGTTGCGACTCATTTGTAATCAGTAAATCTACTTGGATATTGGAAATATACAGGTGTGTATTCGAACACACTCTTATTTTAATAAAACAATTGTCCAAGCTAAAGTAAACTAAGCTATAAAAAATTACAGTTATCAACAACTAAGAGAATTTAGCGAAGTTAATTTAAGACAAAATAAGAAAAATATTCCACAATGGGCATACAATGCTGGAGAAGAAATATCATCCATCCAAGTTATTCAGGTACCTACCCTCAATTTATTGCTATGAAATATCTGAATCTAACGAGTCAAATTATATCACGATTTATAATTATTACAATGCCAATTTCCAGACTAGCACCAACTTTTCTACGGTCATAGCAGTGGGCGAAAGGTATCTTTATTGCTTTCAAGACAATGGATTGATGAAGTTTATGATAAAGTTTGATTTCATGCCTATATGTTTCTGCGCTTACCTCATTGGGTGGTTCTATGGTAAGCATCAGTGTTTGTATTCTTTTAGATACCTGTTACATCGCCACGATTAGCCATTTCATTGCCAGGAACAGGTGCATTAGCAAGTCCTCAAAATGATACTTGTTTTATTTCAGAACCCACATCGCGTTTAGTAGTAATGGTAGCATCAGACGATTCAAAGTTATACGTTTATGAGGCCACAACGTTGCTTTGGTCGTGCGACCTTTTGGAAACGGCCATGTCATTATCGAGATGCTTTCTAAAGGGTTTGCCAGGAGGTATAGTGACACTGTCGAATAGCGGGATAGTTACTGTAAGTTATTTAGGCACCGCACCAGATTTAAATTCGAATGCTCCTCCGATGATCAATGACGCGGTAGACCCCGAAAAGGTGCAATCCGAATTGGAAGCTGTTGAAGATGAACTGCAAGCGATTTTAGAAAGCAAAGGTGGTAAGTAACATTTACATTAATATAATATAAGAAAATTGGACAATATTGTTTCATTCACTGGTATCTAGTATGCGAGGAAGTAAGTACCTAAAGTTGATAAATTAAACAATAATAAATTTTTCTATACATAGTATTGTTATTTCAGAAACAGACAGCCGTACTCTCGGAGTAGCTCAGACTATAAAAATAAAAGCTGATGTGGGAAAACCGACTCAAAATTTGCATCAAGAATATACTAAACATAATGAAGCTCTACATTTGGTGATGTGTCCTGTCGTTGTGATGCTATCTTGTGAAGACCCAAACACGGTTGAAAATATTCAAATAACATACGCATGTTACCCGCCGTTCGCTTGCTCAGAATCCGTCATATCTTTAAATAGTATCAATGGAACCGAAATTATAGAATCTCAATTTTTTCTAACAAACGACACCGATATTGCCGATACCGCCGTTGATATTGTGTTTACAATCACTGATAGTGTGGGAAAAATTGTAGTTCTAACACAGAAAGTTGTATTGCCTATGAGCTTGTATTGTTTACCCACAAATGTCGATACTAACAAAAACTTTAAACTAAATATTAACGTCAATATCTCTCATATAAACTTTAGTAAAGTATTTTCAGGTAAGAATAATATTTTAGCTGACGTTGTTCAATATTTACGATGTGTTTGTATCACAGTTTCATTCATTTTAGATTTCTCTGAGGAAGATTTATTCAGTCTAGGAAATACGCCAGACACTGTCACATTTGCATTCCGATCAACAAAGAAAACCATCACAATGAGAGCTTTTGCTGGTTTTTATTCTTTAGAAGCAGACGATTTTCCCGAAATGACAGTGATATTGGAATATTTTATAGCAAAGCTATCTGACCACGCTGTCAGAATGGGCGGAAAGGAGTTAGAATTTGAGATCAAATGGAACAAGGATATTTTCAAGCAAATTACCTTTAAATTCCTAAAAAGTGTTGAAATGCATGCTAAAGATAGGATTAAATTGAAAGCTTTAGAAGTAAGTTTCGATTTGCAAAATATGGTTTCTGGACACGTCTTGTCTGAAATGTTTTACAAAAATGATACCTACTCAATAACGCAATTTTTTTATAGGACGAATTAAATGTACTACAAAAACAATTCACTTTGGTACAAAAAAGACTACTGGTGAAATATGGATCACTGCCTCCAGGAGATTGTGATTCTCTTGAATTTCTGATGAGAGACACACATTCACGGTTGGTTAAATCCGTTCACGAAATCATACAATGTAGAGGTAATATATCAAGGTAAGTTACACTACAGTGTCAACGAGAGAATGCGTTTCTGACGGATTTCTCAAGTTCTTTAAGAATACCGATTGTAAAAGTCTGTTTATTCGTACTTGTCCTATTTGGTAAAAAATTCACCCAACTCTTTATTGAAATAACCATTATTTCAAAAATACAACAAATGGTTTTCCACACATAGAATATGAAATATGTCATAAATTATTTTATTAATGTCAATTTGAATTAATAAATTATAAATTTTTAAAAGATGTATGACAACTGTTAAAAATTGTTTACTTAATAAGACAAGTAAAGATAAACAGACTAAATTCACTTTTAAACGTAAAAGAATATAATTGAAAATAACTACATCATAAATTTTGTCCGAAAAGCATTATCTCGACGATATGGCCACACTGTAGTTAGCAACTTCTAATATCATATTGAAAATGATTATCAAAGCAAAACAACACTTTCTATTTTCAGAGCCGGTTGCACTTTAGCTACAATTGGGCGATTAATAATATTTATTTTCAAACAAACACAATTAGAACCCTTTAAAGTTAAATTAGTAGAAGAGACTCTTTGTTTGAGCTCCCTGTATGATGATTATCAGGTAAGAGATGATTTGTCAAGTTCCATAGGTCAACTGATCAAAGTATACTTTCGATTATCTTCTTTTTCAGCTAATAGAAAATATGCTTTATTCAGTTGACATATTGACTTTATTCTCTTGACTGTACCTACAATTCATATTTTTCTCATCCTCTTTAATATTAACTTGACCCCCCCCCCCCCCCCTGGGCCATGGGCTGGCGACGCCCTTGGAAACATATACACAGTTTGCTGTAGTAATGGCACAGTATTATAAACCACTTGTGAGATAGATAGCAAAAGAGGTAGAAGTAGCCAGCTAGAGCATTTTTTTAAAGTTGAAGGCGCCACTTGGCCTTCCTAATCGGAATGTAAAATAATATACTTTGGACAACAAAAGGAAAAATTAAATCATTTTTAGGAATGGGAAGAAGCAGTCTCCCAATCGCTCTCATACATATTGAATAAAGTTTTCAATAACACTGAAAAGGAGAAGGAAAAATTGGCCCCAGTCACAGAGCAAGGGGTCCTATCGCATATTAACTTGAAGAGATTCCTCAAACAAATCCGTATTGTCCTGGATAAGTTGTTCACTGAAGCATACGGCGAAGATTCGGAATCGACGGATCAAAGCAAGCGTCAAATAACTCGAATAGAAGAATTCGTTGAGGTGATATAAATATTATTAACTTTATTGTTTAAAACGACACGATATTAATAAAATAAAAATATTAAATACTCAAACGTTTCAAAAGGTCTATTTCATTCTAATATATAAATTACTTTATATCCCGAGAAATATAATGGCGTTTTTATAATCGGCTGTCGATTTTGTATAGGAATTTAAAATATAACAAAAAGACGTTAGAGTTGAAATTCAATATAAATATGTATTTAATTGAAATTAAATAAAAACCATGCTTAGTATAAATGCTTTGTCAGTATTGTGGATAAATTGTACATAAATTGTACTAAATTAGCTATTAAAATTAAAAATACAAATGCCATGACATACCTGTCGGGTTATCATCCGAAGATATTATAACTCGTTTTTTTAAAGAAAAGTAGCACAATATCTTCGCCGGAACGCTATTTAGTTAATTTAATTAAACGACTCTATACAAACATCAACAAAGCTTTATTCTTTAGCTTAAATAGTTAAGATATACATTATATTCTCGACTCATCATTACAAGACAAAACAATAGCTTTTCGTTAAATTTTTGCTTAGTTCATTGCATTTTGAGTTTTATTCCTGTACAATTAGAGTGCATTTTAGCTTGTTATGATGAGAAAAGATTCAAGCGACGTGTAGTAGTGAGTAGAGAACAAGGTTGAAGTACAGAAAGTGTACTAACAGTAGCAGCACTTTGTCGCGTCATTTCTTCTTGGCGTCCTTGAGACCGGCGCCCGCGTTGAATTTGAAGAAAATTATGTCGCCATCTTCCACCACGTAGTTGCGGCCTGTGGAGAAAGGATAATATTAAAATTGTTGGAAAGACATTCATCCTACTATCATACTAAAGTAATATTATGAATGTGAAAGTTTGTAGGTTTGTAAAAGTTGTTCAGTTTGATGGTCCCTGTTACGACAGTCAATATTGTAGCATAGTTTCAGTTGCATAAGGTTTAAAGGCGTTTGTTTATGTCAAACGAGCAGCCACTGTGCGATAAGGACAGATTGCATAAAGAACGCGATAGCACTAGTCTCGGCCGCCCTCGTCGGTCCGCGATTCAACGGGAATGTTCTATAGGGGCGTCGCTCAATCTCTCCCGAACGCCCAGACAGACATTACTAGAGTTAGCAGTTCGGTAGTTCTACAGTTGAGTTATAGTTCATTTATAATAAAAAAAACATAAAAACACAAAAATAATAAAAAAAAAGTCTACAATAAGCTAATGTCTAAATTTGTAAATCGAGTGAACAATAAACTTTTTATTTTTTTATTTATTATTTTATTATTATTTCAGTGTTCAGTGAATATCAAGTGCAGTTACAGTCCCTATCTACCATATTCGACTTGAGGGTTTTTTTGTAAGACGTAGTATTCACCTTGTTGCCTGTATTTGCCGGCAGCTTTGCAGGCGGCCTCAGTGCCTTCCTCTCTGAAGTCCTTGTAGTGCATCACTTCAGCCATGATGAAGCCTTTCTCGAAGTCCGTGTGGATCCTGCCCGCGGCCTGTGGGGCTTTAGTTGCTTTCTGGAAATTCAAACATAAAACCGGTAACGGCAAAGCCTACATAGATGGACAAAGTAAAATCTGCAAATCTTCGTTAATGCTTCGCCTTCGTGCATACACAGATACATCTAACTAATGTATCGGATTAACATAATTTTTCGTTAATAATTGATTTTTAAAACGTTAAATCCGTTCATGTTTCGAACATGATAACGAAGATTTAGCATGTTACTTTGATTAGGAGGGCTGATATTTTTGTAGCTCCACCTACCGCCGTAAAACGAACTAAGATTTTCAGATTTCACTTTATCTAGGCTCTTTGAGCTCGATACGAATTCGATAGTCATTTAACAGCTGTTTGTTCGTGCTAAAGGTTTGGAAGGCACCTTAAGTCATTGGTCCCGGTTGCATAGGCTAACGTTAACACCCTCCAATCCGCTTTGGGCCCGCGTGGTAGGTTATGACCTATCCTCCTTATCCACCCTTAAGGAAGGCCTGTGCCCCAGCAGTGGGGCTATTAAAAATGGCTGATGGTCAGCCCCTGTATTACCTCTTAAAACTTATCAGTCTTCTAAATTGCTATCAATGCGTCTCTTTTATTTGCTATACAGCGAGAAAGAGACGCATTAATAGCCATTCAGAAAACTGATAAGTTTTATGAGGTTGTAACTTTTTAATTAAGCCTAAGTGGCCGTTTAGAACTCTTCTAAATACAAGGAGTTAGTGCTTTTCTACTTATTGGTACGGTAAAAATAATAACACAGAATTTGTGAATAAGTTGACAGTAATATTTCAATACCTGAATTGTCCACGCCTTTACTTCATCAGGTCCAGCTGTGAAGAAGTATTCTAGCTGCAAAGCCTTGTAGCCTTGGACAATGATTTTATCCAATGCGCTAAAAATAGAAAAACATGTTTTTTTAGATTTTAGGCATTCACAGTGCTATTTTTATATTTCTAGTTTTTTTTCATATTTTTTTATCCTAATAGAAAAACATAGGTACTTTATTACGGTTCATACTTGTTTACTTACTTGTACATTATATGAGACAATAAAATATTCTATTACGTTACGAATCTTTAATTGTAATCACTGCTTTGTTCTGTTAATATCAAATAGCTGTAGCGAATCTCTGTGGTTTATGGTGTGTTTTCAAATATTATTATTATACTATATATAGCTCGATTACCACTCACTCACTGACTCATTGACATGATTGTTCTCCCAGAAGGAGGTGGAAAAGGGTATAGTGGTGTTTGGGGAAAATGTGCAAAACCTCAATCCAACTGGGGAAAAATTATGACATTTGGGAAAAACAAGATGGCGGCTGTGACGAAGTTTGTAACTTTTTTGTTTTCCAACCGATTTTGCTCAAACTTACAAGAGTGGTAAAACTTGACATTTTAACTTTAGAAAAATATTAAAAAAACAAAAAAACAAAATGGCGGCCGCGCCGGAGAGTTTTGAAAAAAACGGTTTTTGGACCCCAAACCGCGGGGCCACAGCTCTAAAGTGTTTTTTAGATTGAGAATATTTTTTTAACCGTTTCACCGCAATTACCCTCAATTTTTACCAATCGGGGAAACTTTTTAAAAAATCAAGATGGCGCCTGTTGTGGAGGCCATTTTGTTTGAAGTACGAAAACACGCCATTTTTTAAGTCAATTTTCTTCCAGATGGCAACACTGGAGCGATTTGAGGTTCATAGAACGGCTGTAGGTATAGGTACAATGTATTGATTGGTAGAATATTTTTACCCCATTTCGGGGTAACTTTTGAGATTTACCCCAAAATGCAAAAAAGTGAAATAACCACTTTTTGGAAATTCCGAGTATGAGGGTTCGTGTATAGTCTGTATACAAGTGACATTTTGGTATTTTGGTCGACAACGTCTGGCAACCCTGAAACCTGCAGAGGAAAAAGCCATTTTCGAGATGCCCTTTTTTCAAGTCCTATTGCGGCGGCTGGGTGCAAGTGAGATAGAAAATCGAAACGTCATTGCACGCAGTATATGCTGCTTAATATAGGAAAAATATGAACAATCGAAAAACCAATATGGCGGACGCGGTGGCGGCCATTTTGTAAATTTTATACATTTTTCAAATATTTAAAGGCTATTTTGAGGCAGTTTACGACACTTGAGAAAGTTGCCATGTATTGACGAATTATGCAACACATCAAGTAGTAGTGCTCTGTAAAAAAAATTTACCCATTTTCAGGGTACTTTTTGAGATTTACCCCAAAAATATGAATAATAGAAATAGCGGCATTTTAAAATATTTTTTATCAAAAACCATTAGATTTTGCCAATACTAATGACATTTGACTATACTTATATCGAAAAGATGGCAACACTGGAATTTAAAGTGAAGTAAATTTCCAGGTAAAGCATCATTTTTATTACCAAAAAGGAGTAATTTTAGATGGGTACAATGTAAAGAAAAAGTATTGAGAATTTAGAAAACTATAAGAAAAAAAATTAAAAGTGGAAGTCCAGGTCAAGATCCTCATAACGGAGTACTGCCCGCCAAAATGGTACTACATAGGTAGATTGTGCCCAAACCAAAGTTGTAGAGGACTCCAAGCAGATCCTGAAGCGCGAAAAAAAATTCAAAATGGCAGAAAAACAAAATGGCCGCCATACAGAATTACAGAAAACCCAGCATATAGTCGATTTTCTTCCAGATGGAAACACTGAAGCGTTTTGAGGTTCATAGAACGGTTGTAGGTATAAGTACAATGTATTGATTAGTAGAATATTTTTACCCCCTTTCAGGGTAACTTTTGAGATTTACCCCAAAATGCAAAAAAAAAAAATAACCACTTGTTGCCTGCATGTATTGACGAATTATGCAACATATCAAGTAGTAGTGCCCTGTAAAAAAATAACCCATTTTCAGGGTATTTTTCGAGATTTACCCCAAAAATGTAAAAAAAATAGAAATAGCGGCATTTTTAAATATTTTTTAACAAAAACCATTAGATTTTGCTAATACTAATGACATTTGACTATTTTATATCGAAAAGATGGCAACACTGAAATTAAAAGTAGGTTTTTTTTTCAAGTACCTTACATTTTTAATACTAAAAAGGAGCATTTGTAGATGGGTACAGTGTAGAGAAAAAGTATTTAGAATTTAGAAAACTATTAGACAAAAATTAAAAGTGGAGGTCCAGGTCAAGATCCTCATGACGGAGTACTGCCCGCCAAAATGGTACTACATAGGTAGATGGTGCTCAAACTAAAGTTGAAGAGGACTCTAAGCAGATTCTGAAGCGCAAAAAAAAAAATCAAAATGGCGGAAAAACAAAATGGCCGCCATACAGAATTACAGAAAATCCACCATACAGTCGATTTTCTACCAGATGGAAACACTGGAGCGTTTTGAGGTTCATAGAACGGCTGTAGGTATAGGTACAGTGTATTGATTGGTAGAATATTTTTACCCCATTTCAGGGTAACTTTTGAGATTTACCCCAAAATGCAAAAAAATTAAATAACCACTTGTTGCCATGTATTGACGAATTATGCAAAATATCAAGTAGTAGTGCCCTGTAAAAAAAATTACCCATTTTCAGGGTACTTTTCGAGATTTACCCCAAAAATTTGTAGAATAGAAATAGCGGCATTTTTTATATTTTGTATCTAAAACCATTAGATTCTGCTAATACTAATAACATTTGACTATTTTTATATCGAAAAGATGGTAACACTGAAATTGAAGGAAGGATTATTTTCCAAGTACCGCCACATTTTTATTACCAAAAAGGAGAATTTTTAGAGGGGTACAATGTATGGAAAATGTATTTACAATTTAGAAACCTATCAGAAAAAAAATTGGAGTCCAGGTCAAGATCCTCATGACGGGGTAGTGCCCGCCAAAATGGTTCTACATAGGTAGATGGTGCTCAAACTAAAGTTGTAGAGTACTCTAAGCAGATCCTAATGAAAGGAAAAAACTTTCAAAATGGCGGAAAACGAAAATGGCCGCCATACAAAATTACTGAAAACCCGCAGGAAAATAAACGCTAAATCGTAAGACCCTATTGCTAAAAATAAAACGGATCCTTTCATCCCGCCTGCAATAACGAATCAATGAGCTCCGCTTGCGGACTCGGAAAGGCGGCATAGAACCACCACCACCGAAGTCCTCTAAATCAGTTACATACAAACGACAGATGCCCGATTAGGTAGTTTTGAGGAACAGCACGAAGGAACCCAAGCATAAAGCTAGGTGCGTTTTCTGTGATAACATGGGCCATTAGATTACTGCCTGTGACAAGTTAACAAATTTACAGAAAACCCAGCATTTATAGCTCGATTACCAGTTACCACTCACTCACTGACTGATTGACATAATTGTTCTCCCAGTAGGAGGTGTATAATGTTTAAAAATAGTATTTGGATTTAGAAAACTCCAGAAAACAAATATTAAAATAGAAGTCCAGGTTAAGATCCGTGAAAAACGTGGAGATTCCCGATCCTAAGTGGGTACCCTACCCACCCTTACGACCCGCTGGCTAGAAATAAAACGGCGCCCAAATCGTTTCATCCCGCCTGTAATGTCAAATCAATGCGCTCCGCTTGCGGGATCGGATAGGCGGCATAGAACCACAACCACCGAAGTCCTTCAAATCAGTTACATACAAACGACCGATCTCGTCCGAAAAGGTATAAAAGAAGGCAGGAAGGACGAGCTTGTCGTCTCTCTCACTGAACTTAGTTGGATTCTGCATGGAGTTTCATCGTCAATTTCGAGGAAGATTATGCCCGAGTTTGCTTGTCACTTCAGTCCGAAGAAGAGGATGAACTTCACCTCATATAAGAGAATTAATTTAGACTTGATAGCATAGGCATCAATAATTCTAAGCTACCTAGATATTCTCCAGAAGAACGACGAGCACTTCGCATTCTCGATACTAAGTCGAAGAAAATCGACGGCCACTGGGAGTCTGCTTTGCTGTGGAGGAACGACGACATCAAGCTTCCCAACCCAACAACAAGAGAAACGTCGAAAATAGATTACGCTTGATTAAGATGATGGATTTTGATCCGAGATGCGCAGTAGACTACACGAAGCAGAATTATGCATAACATCTTGGAAAAAGATTATGCCAAGAAAACTGCTCAGGCACCAGTTGGTCGGCGGCGGCTGTGACGAAGTTTGTAACTTTTTTGTTTTCCAACCGATTTTGCTCAAACTTACAAGAGTGGTAAAACTTGACATTTTAACTTTAGAAAAATATAAAAAAAATAAAAAAACAAAATGGCGGCCGCGCCGGAGAGTTTTGAAAAAATCGATTTTTGGACCCCAAACCGCGGGGCCACAGCTCTAAAGTGTTATTTAGTTTGAGAATAATATTTTTACCGTTTCACCACAATTACCCTCAATTTTTACCAATCGGGGAAACTTTTTAAAAATTCAAGATGGCGCCTGTTGTAGAGGTCATTTTGTTTGAGGTACGAAAACACGCCATTTTTTAAGTCAATTTCTTCCAGATGGCAACACTGGAGCGATTTGAGGTTCATAGAACGGCTGTAGGTATAGGTTCAGTGTATTGATTGGTAGAATATTTTTACCCCATTTCGGGGTAACTTTTGAGATTTACCCCAAAATGCAAAAAAGTGAAATAACCACTTTTTGGAAATTCCGAGTATGAGGGTTCGTGTATAGTCTGTATACAAGTGACATTTTGGTAATTTGGTTGACAACGTCTGGCAACCCTGAATCCTGCAGAGGAAAAAGTCATTTTCGAGATGCCCTTTTTTCAAGTCCTATTGCGGCGGCTGGGTGCGAGTGAGATAGAAAATCGAAACGTCATTGCACGCAGTATATGCTGCTTAATATAGGAAAAATATGAACAATCGAAAAATCAATATGGCGGACGCGGTGGCGGCCATTTTGTAAATTTTATACATTTTTCAAATATTTCAAGGCTATTTTGAGGCAGTTTACGACACTTGAGAAAGTTGCCATGTATTGACGAATTATGCAACACATCAAGTAGGAGTGCCCTGTAAAAAAAAATACCCATTTTCAGGGTGCTTTTTGAGATTTACCCCAAAAATGTGAAAAATAGAAATAGCGCCATTTTTAAATAATTTTTATCAAAAACCATTAGATTTTGCCAATACTAATGACATTTGACTATTTTTACATCGAAAAGATGGCAACACTAGAATTTAAAGTGAGGTTAATTTCCAGGTAAAGCCACATTTTTATTACCAAAAAGGAGTAATTGTAGATGGGTACAATGAAGAAAAAAAGTATTGAGAATTTAGAAAACTATAAGAAAAAAAAATAAAAGTGGAAGTCCAGGTCAAGATCCTCATGACGGAGTACTGCCTGCCAAAATGGTACTACATAGATAGATGGTGCTCAAACTAAAGTTGTAGAGGACTCTAAGCAGATTCTGAAGCGCGAAAAAAAAAATCAAAATGGCGAAAAAACAAAATGGCCGCCATACAGAATTACAGAAAACCCAGCATATAGTCGATTTTCTTCCAGATGAAAACACTGGAGCGTTTTGAGGTTCATAGAACGGCTGTAGGTATAGGTACAACGTATTGATTGGTAGAATATTTTTACCCCATTTCGGGGTAACTTTTGAGATTTACCCCAAAATGCAAAAAAAAAAAATAACCACTTGTTGCCTGCATGTATTGACGAATTATGCAACATATCAAGTAGTAGTGCCCTGTAAAAAAAATTACTCATTTTCAGGGTATTTTTCGAGATTTACCCCAAAAATGTGAAAAATAGAAATAGCGGCATTTATAAATCTTTTTCATTAAAAACCATTAGATTTTGCTAATACTAATGACACTTGACTATTTTCTATCGAAAAGATGGCAACACTGAAATTGAAAGTAGGTTTATTTTTCAAGTACCTTACATTTTTAATACTAAAAAGGAGCATTTGTAGATGGGTACAGTGTAGAGAAAAAGTATTTAGAATTTAGAAAACTATTAGACAAAAATTAAAAGTGGAGGTCCAGGTCAAGATCCTCATGACGGAGTACCGCCCGCCAAAATGGTACTACATAGGTAGATGGTGCTCAAACTAAAGTTGAAGAGGACTCTAAGCAGATTCTGAAGCGCAAAAAAAATAATTCAAAATGGCGGAAAAACAAAATGGCCGCCATACATAATTACAGAAAACCCACCATACAGTCGATTTTCTTCCAGATGGAAACACTGGAGCGTTTGAGGTTCATAGAACGGCTGTAGGTATAGGTACAGTGTATTGATTGGTAGAATATTTTTACCCCATTTCAGGGTAACTTTTGAGATTTACCCCAAAATGCAAAAAAAAAATAACCACTTGTTGCCATGTATTGACGAATTATGCAAAATATCAAGTAGTAGTGCCCTGTAAAAAAAATTACCCATTTTCAGGGTACACACGAGATTTACCCCAAAAATTTGTAGAATAGAAATAGCGGCATTTTTTATATTTTGTATCTAAAACCATTAGATTCTGCTAATACTAATAACATTTGACTATTTTTATATCGAAAAGATGGTAACACTGAAATTGAAAGTAGGATTATTTTCCAAGTACCGCCACATTTTTTTACAATTTAGAAACCTATCAGAAAAAAAATTGAAGTTCAGGTCGAGATCCTCATGACGGGGTAGTGCCCGCCAAAATGGTTCTACATAGGTAGATGGTGCTCAAACTAAAGTTGTAGAGTACTCTAAGCAGATCCTAATGAAAGGAAAAAACTTTCAAAATGGCGGAAAACCAAAATGGCCGCAATACAAAATTACTGAAAACCCGCAGGAAAATAAACGCTAAATCGTAAGACCCTATTGCTAAAAATAAAACGGATCCTTTCATCCCGCCTGCAATAACGAATCAATGAGCTCCGCTTGCGGACTCGGAAAGGCGGCATAGAACAACCACCACCGAAGTCCTCTAAATCAGTTACATACAAACGACAGATGCCCGATTAGGTAGTTTTGAGGAACAGCACGAAGGAACCCAAGCATAAAGCTAGGTGCGCTTTATGTGATAACACGGGCTATTAGATTACTGCCTGTGGCAGGTTTACAAAATTACAGAAAACCCAGCATTAATTATAGCTCGGTTACCAGGTACCACTCACTCACTGACTGATTGACATAATTGTTTTCGCAGAAGGAGGTGGAAAAGTGGGGTATTATGTATGAAAAAAGTATTTGGATTTAAAAAACTCCAGAAAAAATATTAAAAATTAAAGTCCAGGTTAAGATCCGTGAAAAACGTGAAGGTTCCCGATCCTAAGTGGGTACCAACCCTTACACCCCGCTTGCTAAAAATAAAAGGGCGCCCAAATTGTTTCATCCCGCCTGTAATGACAAATCAATGCGCTCCGCTTGCGGGATCGGAAAGGCGGCATAGAACCACAACCACCGAAGTCCTTCAAATCAGTTACATACAAGCGACCGATTTCGCCCGATAAGGTTTTGACGAAGGATTTGACGAACACCACGAAGATAAAACCCAAGCAACAAGCTAAGTGCGTTTTTGTGATGACACGGGCCATCAGATTACCTTCTGCCTGTGACAAGTTCAAAAGAGAAGACGTTAACCAACGCTGGGAGTGGATCTGCAAGCGGAAAATACGTTTATGATGCTTGAAAGCTACTCATTATCGAGATAGATGCAAGTCGAAGGTCGGGGTGCTCAACTTGCAGAGGTAGTCACCATAAGTTACTTCACCGTGATGTCTGAATGGAGACGGAGACCGAATAGAAGAAAGACCCAGAGACTACCGCGACTACCGCAAACATCTGGTCGGCAAGTTCCAAACGAGTCTTTTTGAAAGTGCTTCCCGCAACCGTCCAGGGGCCTGAAGGCAACTTTAACACGTCGTGTGCTCTGCTTGATGAAGGGTTCACCGTGTGCTGTAGAAGATTCTAAAATATTAAAAATAGCGGAAAAACAAAATGGCCGCGATACAAACTGAAAATAAACGCTAGACCCCTCTTGCTAAAATAAAACGGATCGTTCCATCCCGCCTGCAATAATGAATCAATGAGCTCCGCTTGCGGACTTGGAAGGGCGGCATAGAACCACCACCACCGAAGTCCTCTAAATCAGTAACATACAAACGACCGATCTCGTCCGAAAAGGTATAAAAGAAGGCAGGAAGGACGAGCTTGTCGTCTCTCTCACTGAACATAATTGGATTCTACATGGAGTTTCATCGTCAATTTCGAGGAAGATTATGCCCGAGTTTGCTTGTCACTTCAGTCCGAAGAAGAGGATGAACTTCACCTCATATAAGAGAATTAATTTAGACTTGATAGCATAGGCATCAATAATTCTAAGCTACCTAGATATTCTCCAGAAGAACGACGAGCACTTCGCATTCTCGATACTAAGTCGATGAAAATCGACGGCCACTGGGAGTCTGCTTTGCTGTGGAGGAACGACGACATCAAGCTTCCCAACCCAACAACAAGAGAAACGTCGACAATAGATTACGCTTGATTAAGATGATGGATTTTGATCCGAGATGCGCAATAGACTACACGAAGCAGAATTATGCATAACATCTTGGAAAAGGATTATGCCAAGAAAACTGCTCAGGCACCAGTTGGTCGAGTCTGGTATCTCCTACATTTTAGCGTTCGAAATATCAACAAACTTGGAAAATACTCTCTGAATACCGAATAACTGACTGGCCAAGATCTGTCGAATTCATTAGTTGATGTCCTGCTTAGGTTCCGAAAAAGAGAAGTAGCCGTTACTGCAGATATCAGGGAAATGTTCCTGCAGATTAAGTAAATGATCAGGATCAAAACGCCCAGTGCTTCCTTTAGAGGGTAATGGAAAGAAAGAAGCCCTCAGAAACTTATAAGATCACCTCGATGACCTTTGGTGCCACATCATCTCCATGCACGGCTACTTGTATTATTCGTCGTAATACGATACGTCGATTTTGTTTCATGTCATCATCCACAAGCAGTCAAAGCCATTAAGAAAGGGCACTACGTTGATGACTATCTCGACTCCACGGATAACGAGAAGGAGATGAAGCAACTGGTGAAAGGCGTGATTGTGATTCATAAGGCAGGAGGTTTTGACTTAAAGTTGGGCCTCTAATAGACCCAACATTGTAAACCTGTAAGCTTTAAGAAGGTGGACAAAGAGATCACCGAAGTTTTGCGACCGCCATGGAATCGCGAGTTGCTAAATTTTTTGTCACTGGGTATGTTTATGCCCCTTCCTGATTAATTAAAAGATATTGCTGCAGGAAGTTTGGCGATCTACGATCAAATGGGATGATCAAATCGTTGAGAAGATGAACAAAGATTGGTATTTATTTTCAGTACTCAGATGCTATGGTTTCTCACAGACGACTAGATTTAGATTACACATTTTCGTTGACGCCTCCGAGCAAGCATTATGCCGCTGTCGCTTACTGACTTATTATGACGATGTGGCCTTTGTAACTGGGAAATGTAGAGTTGGCCTGAAAACTGTAACGATCCCTAAGCTGGAGCTGCAGGCTGCTTAATTGGAAGCCCGTTTAGGTCACATACACACCATGAAATCTGCAACTCGAAATAGCAAAACGATTAAGTTAAATAGCAAGTGCTATTAATTTCCCAGGTGCAGTTTTCGTAATTGATGGTAGCCGAGCCGCACTCGGGGATTACTAGCACCCCCTGATTTGATTTGATGTTTCACATAGTAGTTTTATATTAGTTTCTCTATGATTTAAATATCAGCCAGCAAAGTTTTTAGAAAGATTAATAATTTTTAGAAAGTGCATTCATTTTTACCACGCATCACCACACCGCCCTGAAACTTGCAGACAAAAGGCAATGTGATTTGATCGGATGGCAAAATATGGCTATTCGACAATTTGCAGTCCAACTCTTCAAAGTCCACCACTTACAGCCCAACAGGGCGATGCCCGCGGGCTGCTTTAGCAGCCCGCGCACCAGGGCGAAATACTAGTTATACTATATATAGCTCGATTACCACTCACTCACTGACTCATTGACATGATTGTTCTCCCAGAAGGAGGTGGAAAAGGGTATAGTGGTGTTTGGGGAAAATGTGCAAAACCTCAATCGAACTGGGGAAAAATTATGACATTTGGGAAAAACAAGATGGCGGCTGTGACGAAGTTTGTAACTTTTTTGTTTTCCAACCGATTTTGCTCAAACTTACAAGAGTGGTAAAACTTGTCATTTTAACTTTAGAAAAATATTAAAAAAACAAAAAAACAAAATGGCGGCCGCGCCGGAGAGTTTTGAAAAAAACGGTTTTTGGACCCCAAACCGCGGGGCCACAGCTCTAAAGTGTTTTTTAGTTTGAGAATATTTTTTTTACCGTTTCACCACAATTACCCTCAATTTTTACCAATCGGGGAAACTTTTTAAAAATTCAAGATGGCGCCTGTTGTAGAGGCCATTTTGTTTGAGGTACGAAAACACGCCATTTTTCAAGTCAATTTTCTTCCAGATGGCAACACTGGAGCGATTTGAGGTTCATAGAACGGCTGTAGGTATAGGTGCAACGTATTGATTGGTAGAATATTTTTACCCCATTTCGGGGTAACTTTTGAGATTTACCCCAAAATGCAAAAAAGTTAAATAACCACTTTTTGGAAATTCCGAGTATGAGGGTTCGTGTATAGTCTGTATACAAGTGACATTTTGGTATTTTGGTTGACAACGTCTGGCAACCCTGAATCCTGCAGAGGAAAAAGTCATTTTCGAGATGCCCTTTTTTCAAGTCCTATTGCGGCGGCTGGGTGCAAGTGAGATAGAAAATCGAAACGTCATTGCACGCAGTATATGCTGCTTAATATAGGAAAAATATGAACAATCGAAAAATCAATATGGCGGACGCGGTGGCGGCCATTTTGTAATTTTTTTACATTTTTCAAATATTTTAAGGCTATTTTGAGGCAGTTTACGACACTTGAGAAAGTTGCCATGTATTGACGAATTATGCAACACATCAAGTAGGAGTGCCCTGTAAAAAAAAATTACCCATTTTCAGGGCACTTTTTGAGATTTACCCCAAAAATGTGAAAAATAGAAATAGCGGCATTTTTAAATATTTTTTATCAAAAACCTTTATATTTTGCCAAAACTAAAGACATTTGACTATTTTTACATCGAAAAGATGGCAACACTGAAATTTAAAGTGAAGTAAATTTCCAGGTAAAGCATCATTTTTATTACCAAAAAGGAGTAATTTTAGATGGGTACAATGTAAAGAAAAAGTATTGAGAATTTAGAAAACTATAAGAAAAAAAATTAAAAGTGGAAGTCCAGGTCAAGATCCTCATGACGGAGTACTGCCCGCCAAAATGGTACTACATAGGTAGATGGTGCCCAAACTAAAGTTCTAGAGGACTCCAAGCAGATCCTAAAGCGCGAAAAAAAATTCAAAATGGCGGAAAAACAAAATGGCCGCCATACAGAATTATAGAAAACCCAGCCTATAGGCGATTTTCTTCCAGATGGAAACACTGAAGCGTTTTGAGGTTTATAGAACGGTTGTAGGTATAAGTACAATGTATTGATTGGTAGAATATTTTCACCCCATTTCAGGGAAACTTTTGAGATTTACCCCAAAATGCAAAAAAATGAAATAACCACTTGTTGCCATGTATTGACGAATTATGCAACATATCAAGTAGTAGTGCCCTGTAAAAAAATTACCCATTTTCAGGGTATTTTTCGAGATTTACCCCAAAAATGTGAGAAAAAAATAGCGGCATTTTTTAATCTTTTTTTTTAAACCATTAGATTTTGCCAATACTAATGACATTTGACTATTTTTACATCGAAAAGATGGCAACACTGAAATTGAAAGTAGGTTTATTTTCCAAGTACCTTACATTTTTAATACCAAAAAGGAGCATTTGTAGATGGATACAATGTATGGAAAAAGTATTCAGAATTTAGAAAACTATCAGAAAAAAAAAAAAAAATGGAAGTCCAGGTCAAGGTCCTCATGACAGGGTACTGCCCGCCAAAATGGTACTACATAGGTAGATGGTGTTCAAATTAAAGTTGTAAAGGACTCTAAGCAGATCCTGAAGCGCGAAAAAAAAATTCAATGTGCCAATGGCCGCCATACAGAATAACAGAAAACCCAGCATATAGTCGATTTTCTTCCAGATGGAAACACTGGAGCGTTTTGAGGTTCATAGAACGGCTGTAGGTATAGGTGCAACGTATTGATTGGTAGAATATTTTTACCCCATTTCATGGTAACTTTTAAGATTTACCCCAAAATGCAAAAAAAAAACCACTTGTTGCCATGTATTGACGAATTATGCAATATATCAAGTAGTAGTGCCCTGTAAAAAAAAATTACCCATTTTCAGGGAATTTTTCGAGATTTACCCCAAAAATGTGAAAAATAGAAATAGCGGCATTTTTAAATCTTTTTCATTAAAAACCATTAGATTTTGCTAATACTAATGACATTTGACTATTTTATATCGAAAAGATGGCAACACTGAAATTGAAAGTAGGTTTATTTTTCAAGTACCTTACATTTTTAATACTAAAAAGGAGCATTTGAAGATGGGTACAGTGTAGAGAAAAAGTATTTAGAATTTAGAAAACTATTAGACAAAAATTAAAAGTGGAGGTCCAGGTCAAGATCCTCATGACGGAGTACTGCCCGCCAAAATGGTACTACATAGGTAGATGGTGCTCAAACTAAAGTTGAAGAGGACTCTAAGCAGATTCTGAAGCGCAAAAAAAATTCAAAATGGCGGAAAAACAAAATGGCCGCCATACAGAATTACAGAAAACCCACCATACCGTCGATTTTCTTCCAGATGGAAACACTGGAGCGTTTTGAGGTTCATAGAATGGCTGTAGGTATAGGTACAGTGCAAAATATCAAGTAGTAGTGCCCTGTAAAAAAATTACCCATTTTCAGGGTACTTTTCGAGATTTACCCCAAAAATTTGTAGAATAGAAATAGCGGCATTTTTTATATTTTGTATTTAAAACCATTAGATTCTGCTAATACTAATAACATTTGACTATTTTTATATCGAAAAGATGGTAACACTGAAATTGAAAGTAGGATTATTTTCCAAGTACCGCCACATTTTTATTACCAAAAACGAGAATTTTTAGAGGGGTACAATGTATGGAAAATGTATTTACAATTTAGAAACCTATCAGAAAAAAAAATTGAAGTCCAGGTCAAGATCCTCATGACGGGGTAGTGCCCGCCAAAATGGTTCTACATAGGTAGATGGTGCTCAAACTAAAGTTGTAGAGTACTCTAAGCAGATCCTAATGGAAGGAAAAAACTTTCAAATTGGCGGAAAACTAAAATGGCCGCCATACAAAATTACTGAAAACCCGCAGGAAAATAAACGCTAAATCGTAAGACCCTATTGCTAAAAATAAAACGGATCCTTTCATCCCGCCTGCAATAACGAATCAATGAGCTCAGCTTGCGGACTTGGAAAGGCGTCATAGAACCACCACCACCGAAGTCCTCTAAATCAGTTACATACAAACGACAGATGCCCGATTAGGTAGTTTTGAGGAACAGCACGAAGGAACCCAAGCATAAAGCTAGGTGCGTTTTATGTGATAACACGGGCTATTAGATTACTGCCTGTGGCAGGTTTACAAAACTACAGAAAACCCAGCATTAATTATAGCTCGGTTACCAGGTACCACTCACTCACTGACTGATTGACATAATTGTTTTCGCAGAAGGAGGTGGAAAAGAGGGGTATTATGTATGAAAAAAGTATTTGGATTTAAAAAACTCCAGAAAAAATATTAAAAATTAAAGTCGAGGTTAAGATCCGTGAAAAACGTGAAGGTTCCCGATCCTAAGTGGGTACCAACCCTTACACCCCGCTTGCTAAAAATAAAAGGGCGCCCAAATTGTTTCATCCCGCCTGTAATGACAAATCAATGCGCTCCGCTTGCGGGATCGGATAGGCGGCATAGAACCACAACCACCGAAGTCCTTCAAATCAGTTACATACAAGTGACCGATTTCGCCCGATAAGGTTTTGACGAAGGATTTGACGAACACCACGAAAATAAAACCCAAGCAACAAGCTAAGTGCGTTTTTGTGATGACACGGGCCATCAGATTACCTTCTGCCTGTGACAAGTTCAAAAGAGAAGACGTTAACCAACGCTGGGAGTGGATCTGCAAGCGGAAAATACGTTTATGATGCTTGAAAGCTACTCATTATCGAGATAGATGCAAGTCGAAGGTCGGGGTGCTCAACTTGCAGAGGTAGTCACCATAAGTTACTTCACCGTGATGTCTGAATGGAGACGGAGACCGAATAGAAGAAAGACCCAGAGACTACCGCGACTACCGCAAACATCTGGTCGGCAAGTTCCAAACGAGTCTTTTTGAAAGTGCTTCCCGCAACCGTCCAGGGGCCTGAAGGCAACTTTAACACGTCGTGTGCTCTGCTTGATGAAGGGTTCACCGTGTGCTGTAGAAAATTCTAAAATATTAAAAATAGCGGAAAAACAAAATGGCCGCGATACAAACTGAAAACCACGAAGCCACCCGCAGGAAAATAAACGCTAAATCGTTAGACCCCTCTTGATAAAATAAAACGGATCGTTCCATCCCGCCTGCAATAATGAATCAATGAGCTCCGCTTGCGGACTTGGAAGGGCGGCATAGAACCACCACCACCGAAGTCCTCTAAATCAGTAACATACAAACGACCGATCGTGGTGATCAACTCGGAGGAGAAGATGCCCGATTAGGTAGTTTTGACGAACAGCACGAAGGAACCCAAGCATAAAGCTAGGTGCGTTTTCTGTGATAACATGGGCCATTAGATTACTGCCTGTGACAAGTTTACAAATTTACAGAAAACCCAGCATTTATAGCTCGATTACCAGTTACCACTGACTGATTGACATAATTGTTCTCCCAGTAGGAGGTGGAAAAGAGGGGTATAATGTTTAAAAATAGTATTTGGATATAGAAAACTCCAGAAAACAAATATTAAAATAGAAGTCCAGGTTAAGATCCGTGAAAAACGTGGAGATTCCCGATCCTAAGTGGGTACCAACCCTTACACCCCGCTTGCTAAAAATAAAAGGGCGCCCAAATTGTTTCATCCCGCCTGTAATGACAAATCAATGCGCTCCGCTTGCGGGATCGGATAGGCGGCATAGAACCACAACCACCGAAGTCCTTCAAATCAGTTACATACAAGTGACCGATTTCGCCCGATAAGGTTTTGACGAAGGATTTGACGAACACCACGAAAATAAAACCCAAGCAACAAGCTAAGTGCGTTTTTGTGATGACACGGGCCATCAGATTACCTTCTGCCTGTGACAAGTTCAAAAGAGAAGACGTTAACCAACGCTGGGAGTGGATCTGCAAGCGGAAAATACGTTTATGATGCTTGAAAGCTACTCATTATCGAGATAGATGCAAGTCGAAGGTCGGGGTGCTCAACTTGCAGAGGTAGTCACCATAAGTTACTTCACCGTGATGTCTGAATGGAGACGGAGACCGAATAGAAGAAAGACCCAGAGACTACCGCGACTACCGCAAACATCTGGTCGGCAAGTTCCAAACGAGTCTTTTTGAAAGTGCTTCCCGCAACCGTCCAGGGGCCTGAAGGCAACTTTAACACGTCGTGTGCTCTGCTTGATGAAGGGTTCACCGTGTGCTGTAGAAAATTCTAAAATATTAAAAATAGCGGAAAAACAAAATGGCCGCGATACAAACTGAAAACCACGTAGCCACCCGCAGGAAAATAAACGCTAAATCGTTAGACCCCTCTTGCTAAAATAAAACGGATCGTTCCATCCCGCCTGCAATAATGAATCAATGAGCTCCGCTTGCGGACTTGGAAGGGCGGCATAGAACCACCACCACCGAAGTCCTCTAAATCAGTAACATACAAACGACCGATCGTGGTGATCAACTCGGAGGAGAAGATGCCCGATTAGGTAGTTTTGACGAACAGCACGAAGGAACCCAAGCATAAAGCTAGGTGCGTTTTCTGTGATAACATGGGCCATTAGATTACTGCCTGTGACAAGTTTACAAATTTACAGAAAACCCAGCATTTATAGCTCGATTACCAGTTACCACTCACTCACTGACTGATTGACATAATTGTTCTCCCAGTAGGAGGTGGAAAAGAGGGTTATAATGTTTAAAAATAGTATTTGGATATAGAAAACTCCAGAAAACAAATATTAAAACAGAAGTCCAGGTTAAGATCCGTGAAAAACGTGGAGATTCCCGATCCTAAGTGGGTACCCTACCCACCCTTACGCCCCGCTTGCTAGAAATAAAACGGCGCCCAAATCGTTTCATCCCGCCTGTAATGACAAATCAATGCGCTCCGCTTGCGGGATCGGATAGGCGGCATAGAACCACAACCACCGAAGTCCTTCAAATCAGTTACATACAAACGACCGATCTCGTCCGAAAAGGTATAAAAGAAGGCAGGAAAGACGAGCATGTCGTCTCTCTCACTGAACTTAGTTGGATTCTGCATGGAGTTTCATCGTCAATTTCGAGGAAGATTATGCCCGAGTTTGCTTGTCACTTCAGTCCGAAGAAGAGGATGAACTTCACCTCGTATAAGAGAATTAATTTAGACTTGATAGCATAGGCATCAATAATTCTAAGCTACCTAGATATTCTCCAGAAGAACGACGAACACTTCGCATTCTCGATACTAAGTCGAAGAAAATCGACGGCCACTGGGAGTCTACTTTGCTGTGGAGGAACGACGACATTAAGCTTCCCAACCCAACAACAAGAGAAACGTCGAAAATAGATTACTCTTGATTAAGATGATGGATTTTGATCCGAGATGCGCAGTAGACTACACGAAGCAGAATTATGCATAACATCTTGGAAAAAGATTATGCCAAGAAAACTGCTCAGGCACCAGTTGGTCGAGTCTGGTATCTCCTACATTTTAGCGTTCGAAATATCAACAAACTTGGAAAATACTCTCTGAATACCGAATAACTGACTGGCCAAGATCTGACGAATTCATTAGTTGATGTCCTGCTTAGGTTCCGAAAAAGAGAAGTAGCCGTTACTGCAGATATCAGGGAAATGTTCCTGCAGATTAAGTAAATGATCAGGATCAAAACGCTCAGTGCTTCCTTTGGAGGGTAATGGAAAGCAAGAAGCCCTCTGTTGGCGACTGGCTGAGATGCCACCTTTTTGATACTTTTTGTTTTATATTTTTATAATGACGTTTTCCTTAAAATAGGCTCTTTGGTTGTCTTTTGGTGTCTCGGTTTTGTTGTCTGATTCCTTGTGATCTTTGCTTATTGATTACCTACTAAGTAATTAAATTGTTATAATAACTAAGTGTTTCCATCATCCTCCAACTACAGTCCATTTTAGCTCACCAACACCCTCAGAAACTTATAAGATCACCTCGATGACCTTTGGTGCCACATCATCTCCATGCACGGCTACTTGTATTATTCGTCGTAATACGATACGTCGATTTTGTTTCATGTCATCATCCACAAGCAGTCAAAGCCATTAAGAGAAGGCACTACGTTGATGACTATCTCGACTCCACGGATAACGAGAAGGAGATGAAGCAACTGGTGAAAGGCGTGATTGTGATTCATAAGGCAGGAGGTTTTGACTTAAAGTTGGGCCTCTAATAGACCCAACATTGTAAACCTGTAAGCTTTAAGAAGGTGGACAAAGAGATCACCGAAGTTTTGCGACTGCCAAGGAATCGCGAGTTGCTAAAAATTTTGTCACTGGGTATGTTTATGCCCCTTCCTGATTAATTAAAAGATATTGCTGCAGGAAGTTTGGCGATCTACGATCAAATGGGATGATCAAGTCGTTGAGAAGATGAACAAAGATTGGTATTTATTTTCAGTACTCAGATGCTATGGTTTCTCACAGATGACTAGATTTAGATTACACATTTTCGTTGACGCCTCCGAGCAAGCATTATGCCGCTGTCGCTTACTGACTAATTATGACGATGTGGCCTTTGTAACTGGGAAATGTAGAGTTGGCCTGAAAACTGTAACGATCCCTAAGCTGGAGCTGCAGGCTGCTTAATTGGAAGCCCGTTTAGGTCACACACACACCATGAATTGTACAACTCGAAATAGCAAAACGATTAAGTTAAATAGCAAGTGCTATTAATTTCCCAGGTGCAGTTTTCGTAATTGATGGTAGCCGAGCCGCACTCGGGGATTACTAGCACCCCCTGATTTGATTTGATGTTTCACATAGTAGTTTTATATTAGTTTCTCTATGATTTAAATATCAGCCTGCAAAGTTTTTAGAAATATTAATAGAGCATTCATTTTTACCACGCATCACCACACCGCCCTGAAACTTGAAGACAAAAGGCAATGTGATTTAATCGGATGGCAATATGGCTATTCGACAATTTGCAGTCCAACTCTTCAAAGTCCATCACTTACAGTCCAACAGAGCAAAGCCCGCGGGCTGCTTCAGCAGCCCGCGCACCAGGGCGAAATACTAGTTTATTTTTATATTGTTAATGAAAACAATGTTTAGCAACAAATAGCGTATGTCCGTGCCAAAGATTTGATTTATTCAAACTAGATTCTGTAAAATAATCGGAGGTTGCATTGTATTATGTACAACCCGCGCAAATAAAGAATGGGATTCAAAATGGCGACCCACAGCGCTTACCACAACGAGTGTGTGTGACTGAGAGAGCGAAAGGTGTAGCGTTTAGTGTGCGACCGAGAAATGAATATGAACGACGCCATTTCTAATCCCTTTCTTTATCTGCGCGGGTTGTATCTATTACTCAGTCTCACCTAGTAATGTTGTGTTCTTTCAAATAAGCTTTTCTTTCTTCTGGATCCATTTCCATTAATTTACTTTCTAAAACTCCCGAGAAAGGTATCAGAGGGGCTCCAGGATCGTTCTTATCAATCCATTCTTTTAATTTAGGCAACCTGAAAGGAATTATCAATTTAAAGATTATGTTGACAACTTAAAAAATGGGAATTAATACCATACCAAAATAAAAAAAATGTTCTCCAAAATTAGGAAACGCTCACCAAATCCTAAACCACCCAAGAAGGTTTGGTAAGCATTTACTAATTCTGGGTTAGTTTAGGTTAGTATGGTGATCATTTAAAAATAAAACTTAAAAAATTAGTCTTAAAATTATTGTGGCATTATTTATTATCATTATTATTCTTTTAAAACCTACCATTTGTTCTTCTTCCGGGTGTAATCTTTTTCTGATAAATTCACGAGATATAATGCAGGTTTGGAAGTTAAGAACAAGTATTTGTTCAATACTTCTATCTGAAAGGTGGTAAAGATATATTTATTTGTATGTAAAAAAAAAGTTACAAACATAAATAATTGATTTTTAATATGTACTTTTGTCACTTACATCAGCAGTACTCCAGTCACCAAATCGTATGTGTTTCTTTTCATCAACTAATATTGTTTTGACTTTCAAAAGGGATTCCTAAAACAGAAAGTAATGAATGAATCTTTTATTGAGTAAATCATAATATATTAGTGTCTTTTGTAAAAATCTATAACTAATCAATAAATTTTCACCCTTTTAACACAATAGTCAATTGTGTTTGATGTTAGTATAACCCTAACACCTATTTTTTGTAATATTTGTTATATGTATGTATATATGACAAACGTGGCCAATTTTTTACTATCTATCTTATTGATTTGGTAACTTCAAATCAGCTGTCTTCGTGGTGTCTCTACATACATATTCCGGCTTCAGTTTCTTGTCGGTGCCGCGGTTGACGGCGCGGTCGAGCTTCTCGATGTTCTGCATGAGTTGCTCCTCATCCTTTAGCCGCAGCTCCTCGCCGATGGTCTCCAGGTCCCGAACCGGATTGACGTCACCGTCCACGTGGATTACATCTTCATCGTCGAATGCACCTAAAAAAACCTTTTATTTAGTAGGTACCTACTTAGGTGTACAAACGCGCGCGGGTCAAAAGAATCATACGCATGTGTTAGTCTATAGGATATATTCTCATAATTATAACGACTAAAACTGGTATTCTTGATATATTGTACACATTTTTACTTTTTAACAAACTAACAATTTTTTCTAAGGATGTATTATTTTTATGTTTGTCACAATAACATCAAGACATTTGTTAAAAAGTAAAAATGTGTATACAATATAATAAAATCAAAAATCAAAATAAAAAAATCATTTATTCAGTCTAGGCTGTTACAAGCACTTGTGAATGTCAAAGAAGCTACGCCATCGGTTCGCAAACCCTAAAAAATAATATCAAGAATACCAGTTTTAGTCGTTATAATTATGAAAATATATTCTATACACTAACACATGCGTGTGGTATGTAGAGGTGACAGAAAAAGTATGTATACAATCTGAGGAAGTGGATGGCGCTGGACCAGACAAGCATGACCTAAACAGCCCTAAAGGCGCTTACTGTCATGTGGATGCTACGTGCACGGGACTTCTCCGCATCAGCACCGCATGCTTGTGGTAAACATAAACTGGAAAAGCATGAATGATAGGTTCCTAATTTGAAATAATTTTATCTTCAACGAACGCAAATCCGCGGGTCAAGTCTGCTAATGTTGCCGTCAAAATCCTGGTTCAATGGTGTTTGAATGGTTATGCTTTTTGACACTGTTCTTGTTTCTTAAACCCATAATATTCGTAATAATAAAAATACGTCTATTGAAGTCGGGCTGGGTCGGGTGGTGCTGGAGTACAGATTCCTTTTTTTTATTCTAAAAGCACCACCCGACTTCAATAGACGTATTTTTATTATTACGAATATTATTTCTTGCTTTTTAGAGGTAGGTTTTTTGAAGTCGGTTGTTTGTTTTTTTTAAACAATTTTTTTATTTTTAGTGTAGGTACCTTGAAGGTAAGGTATATTATAATATGTAGAAAAATCGGCTCAGCCAAACGTAAGATAATCGCGGAGAAACATACCTACGGGTCAAAATGAGAACCTCCTTTTTTTAAGTCGGTTAAAGAACCTACACTTTAGATATCCCTCATCCTACAAAAAAATAATTATCTTATTCAGTTCATAAACAAAGAAGTAATACGACCATTATCATCGAGGTAATTCACACAAAATCATACTATTTTCGTGCTTTTTTCAAGATTACTTGAAAAGTACTAAACCGATTTCCAAATTTTAAAAAATGGGACCAACTTGGGAGTTTACCTAATGTAATAACGTTTGAATCATTTCAATCGGTCCAGCCGTCTTCGAGTAATCGGTGGACATACACAAAAAAAAACAAATATACAAACGAACATAGAACCTCCTCCTTTTTTGGAAGTCGGTTAAAAACCGAAACACATTGTGGTTCTTAAGCCCAAAACGGAAACACACTGTGTCTCGATTTTGGGTTTAAAAAACAAGAACTGTGTCAACAAGCATTACCATTCAAACACCATTGAACTACGATTTTGACGATAACATTAGCAGACTTGAGCCCCAGGTAAATCACCTTAACTTACATTTGTCTGGGCAAAATAATTATTATGATTATACTTACGACATAAATTAAAAATAGCGTCGCAAGCTTTGATATGCGAAAGGAAAGCATTGCCGAGTCCTTGGCCTTCAGCCGCGCCTCGAACTAAACCGGCAATATCCACGACGTTTAAGAACGCTGGGACTTTGCTGTAACGATAAAAGAAAAAGATAGAAGAGTCATAATTTGGACGTTCATAAATTCTTCCGTAATGTTTTTATGGTCTATATTTAACATACCTTGCTGGTTTATGGAATTCGCAAAGATAGTCAAATCTTTCATCAGGCACTGGTACCCTACTTGCTGAAAGGAAACAATATACAGTTAGACCTCTGTAGAATTCCGGATATTATAGTTTGCAAATATTGCATGCACACACCGACCTATATTGCTTTAAATGCTTGTAAATAAACTAAGATTCATATAGCTTATACATATATAGTATTGCCTATTACCTAACATAATATTGCCTATTGCCTACATTATCCGTGTTTCTAAAATTCGATCTATTTCAAAAAATAAAAAACATCGGTCATTTTTTAATTATTTTATTCCTTAAATTCTCGAAGATGCAACAAGAAAATTTACTTAAATTGATTAAAATAATTTTAATTTCAGTTCATTATCAAAATAATGGAGGTACAAAGTGTTTACATCGTTGCAAAAAAAATAGAAGAAAAATTGTGAATAACCTATCCTCAGTGAGAGCTAGTTCTACTATAGGTTAGTAACTAAAAAACTACATACTGATAATTCCCCTCATTTAACAGATATATCAATAAAAAAAACTTTAGGAGGGCTATCTGGAACTAGGGATAGGTTATTATTAATATCATAATATGAAGCTAGAGGCAATGATAAAGGTAACATCTTTTGTTTAAAACAAAACTAACCTAAAACACATGACTAAACTAAAGAAGACGGTGAATGAATACACGTTTTATTTTAATTCACACTAGATAAACTAGTAGTATCATTACTAACAGTAGATGGCTTTCTAACTGTGCCTGAATTCACGCACCTCAAAGAGTCACAACATTTTGGATAATTTGCAAATGGGTTGTCCATGGACCTTAATCGCAACCCCACATCCATTATTAACTTGCACCTTGCATCGTAAATTTTTGCAATCCTCTCGAATAACGTTAACGAAGCTTTGTCAATCATGGGATTGTGAGTTTTTAAATACAATGCGATGTACAACAATGCGGATACTTTGGAGCTTAGTCCCGGATACTTAGGTCTTACAACATTAACGAGACAACATGCGTCTGTAATGATATTCGCCAAAGTTTGCTCTAAATAGCCAATGTTGGGTAGTTTCTTTAAAGTTAACGATGGAAATATGTTTTTATCTTTAAATACTACAATATCGCAGTACATATGTGGTTTTGCTAAAAATGTATCAAGACATTTGGAACTGCAGAACAAATATGTGTTGCCGCGAAAATTTGCTGCGTATTTATTATTTCCACTGACAATTTTTTGACCCGGCAAATTCTTAGCATAAGTAACTATGCAAATACCATTCGCATAAACAAAAGACAGATTTACAGTATGCACCACTGCAGGAACTTCTGGAATTTCTACCTTGCTTGTTAATAAATATCCCGGGTGATTCATAACCAAATCCATATGATCAGCGCAAACCCAGTAAAATTTATTTTTGAACTGAACAATCCCTTTTTTCTCCACTGGAAAGCCGCTGTGCCTCAACACATTCGCTTTAAGGCATAATGGACACATATCCTTAAAGTTAGACATTCTTTCCTGGAAGACCGCATTTGAAATACCCATGAAATGTGCAGGTACAATATTTTTTTCCACATTTGATAGGTAATAGTATATTTTCGAACTAACACTATTAATGTGTTCAACAGCATCCTGAAGGCACTGCCATTTAGATTGTCTGCCATTTATTAAATAAAGATTTTGAATATCGTCGCTAATCCAATTCCTGATATTGTGACTTCTTTTACTCCACTCAGTATATCTATATTCAATAAGTGGAGCTGAATAAGGAGGTTTCATTTTGATTATGTCGTAGTATATTTCATTTTGAGAATTTTCGACAATTTTCCGTAATTCACTTGATATATCAATAATTAGATTTGGGTAGAGACCATTATTTGCTAATTCCATTGCTTCCGAGGCCGTTTCAGGAAACCCATCAAAAACAAATCCATAGGTAGCTGTGCGATGGTCCATTGCTACAGCCTGGACAGCTTTTATTATGTGATCAAATTTTACGCTATTTCCTTCACCTAGAGCATTCTTCATACGAGATGATAGTTCTGTCCAGTGTAGGTTTTCTAACGTAAATCTTAAGGCCTTTCCTCTTGATATACACATTAATCCATAACGCTTAGCTAGATTTTGTGCTAATACACTTTTCCCAGTTTTTGGAGCCCCAATAACACCAATGCAGAGAGGGTATTCCATAAATAATTGAATTTTGTCAAGGTTTATATATTTTAATGGGTTTATTCGAAATTTCATTAGATTGTCTTTACCAGATATGAAATATATATAGGATCTATGAATAACTGGAAAGAGTTCAGCTTTACGCTTCATAATCTTAAATGGGTTCGCAATTGTTTGTGGGTTTTCATAGATATAAACTGGACATATGCGTTCAAATTTACTAAAAAAATAAAATCCTTGTGATAACAACATTTCAGCATTATCGTAGGTAGTTATGTATGTTTGTTCAAATAATGACTCGTTCCGATTTCGTAAGTTCGTTAGTTTGAACAATATTAATCTTAATAACTTGTTTATCGGCTTGGAACTATTTACTGAAAATAATTTTATTCTTTGTTCTTCTAAGATATCTTTCAAAGATTGCAAGCCCTCATCATCTACTTCAAAAATACCTTCTATTCTAGCATCTATTCTCTCACGTGCATCATAGGCTTTTTCCCATTCATTTTCGTCAACAGGAGCCGGATGTTCTTGTATCATATCATTATAGATATTAAATAAATTCAAATCAACATTTGTAGATCCTTGTGGATGAGGTTCTATCATTGCACTTCCTCTAGACAAGTCGTTGTTTTCTTCATTGGGAAACACATCGTTTAACACGTCTTCTAAAATTAGTTTAACAACAACATTTTTAGTGATAAATTCCATCCAATTTTGTCTTTCATTGTCAAGTTTTTTTTTGGAAATATATTTAGCCTCGTTGAGTTGAGATTTCCATATTTTGCACATTTTTTGAGATAACCTTTCTAGCGAAATTTCAATATTTCCTTCTAGCTCTATAATTAAATCTGGTACACAATTACATTCTACCATATCTTCTACGTCAGTAGGCAATCGTGGATAACCATCTAAAACAAACCCCGATTCTCTGAATGGTAGCTCAAACCACAATTTCTTTAAAACCCTTTGCATTAAGAGAGACAAAATTGGCGCCCCTCTTTCAAAATAATTATAAACCATTCGCCTAATTTCTGTCTCGTTTGATAAGATGTCGGACACAAGATTTTCATTTGCTTCGTCTATTTGAAACTCCATTACTCCCTCATCGTCAATCAGAGTGTCGGTGAAACTGTTTTCATATTGTCGTCCAACTTTTTTGAAATGTTTCGGAATCAAAAAGTTATTAACAGCTTCGGAAAAATCTATATGTATCAGTCCAAGTTCTTTAGCAATAAGCTTAGACATAGTCGATTTACCACTTCCAATACAACCTACAATACATAGTCTTAAAGGGGGCAGGCGTTTAAATGGCCTATTGTAACTTTGATAGCGTGTTGTGTCTTTTTGAAATAATTCTATATATTCTTCTTTAGAAAAATAATGAATTTTGTTGTTATACTTTATACAAAATTCCGGTTTGCCCTCCCACAACACGCAATTATCGTAATAAGCGATCGGGCAATATATTCCAGTTTCACACAAACTTCGTGGGTCATTATAAGTAATCATGTCTTTTGTACTTTCATCTTCTTCATCCGCTGGTTCAGGTTGTTCATCTTCATCAGTTACTTCGGACATCAGACAGTAACTTTTGCGCAAATTTAGTAATACTTCTTCGACAATTTCAATATCAGTTTTACTTTCTAATTCTACCTCTATAAAAGCCTTATATTTTTCCTCTAACTTTAATTTAACACTATCCCAATCTTCGCGGAACTTATCGATAGCGGAAGTAAAATTTGTAATAAATTCTGTATCGGGCTTTTCTCCTTCTTTAGCCGTGTTTTCATCTTCATCAGTAGACATTTTATTTAATACATCAGTTACAAGATCAACAAGGTCATGAACAATGATCTGAACGTCAATATAATTTGTATCTGATAATGTAGTCGTCCGAAGTTTGGCTATAATCATGGGATCATTGGCTAATATAAATCTCTCTTGATAGTTTTTAAGACAGTTTTCTATTCTTTTATAGTTTTCAATCAATTCAGGATCAACTTCTCGATTCTCTAGCAATACGATAGTATAATCGGGCAATAAATTTTCTTCGCTAAAATAGTCCCACAATTCTAGTTCGGATGGAAACCCATCTACTATATATTTTCCATAATAATCGTGCTTTTGTTGCGACTCTTCGTCAATACTTGTAATAATATTGATAAGTTCCATCATTAATTCTTCATTAGTTGGCTCAATTTCTTTTTGTAATTCGTTAGTTTTGATATAATTTTCAATTGCTACAGTTACATCTTCATCTCCTAATACTGGAAGATCAGGTTTTTTCGTAGGAGTTTTTATATCTAGCGGAGCGAAGACAATGAGCGAGTCATGTTGTAGAACTTTCATACATTCGTCAACATCGTCCAAAAATGGAAGAAAAGAGATTGACGATCGTAGTGTTTCATATTTTTGTAATAATTTTTGTTCTGCTTCCATATTTTCTTCTTGCTTTGTTTCCGTTGATTCTGTATCTAACGAACGTGTAGAAATTTTAAGGAATTCAATAAGAATAGGTACATACGAATTTAGTGTCTTGGAGACCATCAACAACCAGGCGTTTAATTGACTGATTCTCCAAGACTCAGTATTTTGCCAAGCTAATAGCCTTGCATCTTCAATGGTGGGAATAATTTCAGATAAAATAGTTTTTGAATAAACACCATGTTTTTTGCGCCTTTCTTTCTCCAAAAATTGATCATAGGATATTATCGGTGCATCAAAAATCCAAGACAAACATTTAGAAATCATAGTTTTCCCAGAAGACTTTGTACCAGTCACAACAACTCTGCATGTTGGCTCTAAAAAATTTAAATTTAAATAAGGTCTAGGATTTTTACAAAATGAAATAAAACCGTTCAAAGAAGACATAAGATACACATGTTTAAATAAAGACACGGCAAATTTCGGTATTCCTCTTATTGATCGTCTCTTTTTAAGTTCTAATGGACATCTATTATACCATAATGATGGATATCGGTTAAAAGTGAGAATTCCACTTTTCATTACATTCATTTCTGCTACTAGGCTCCAAAATTCTTCCATTTCTTCAGGAGGATCTTCAATGTACAATGGTTCTGGCAGGAGAACAGGTTTTATAGACAGAAAAGCTACTCTTTCAGTAAATTGATGAATCATTTCATGAACAGAAATATTGGCACTTATTTTTATTATGTGTTTGGGATCAAAGTTTTTAAATTGATCTTCGATGAACTGTAATACATGTTGTTTATAGTTACATATTTGATTAATAGAGTTACTTTCAAAATTACTTGGATGTTTGCAGTTGTACTTAGGATTGAAAATGTGTATATCGTGAGGACTTACATAATCACTTAGAGTATATTTTGAAGGCCATCTAAGCTCCGATATTGTATTGATAATGAACTGATCAAATGTATATATGCTATTAATGTAATTATAATATTTATGACTCCTTTTTGTAACTAAATCCTTATCAGGACAAGTCAAATACACAATAATATCGGGATTCATAGGCAGATTAAATATTTCATTCAACTGTTTTAGTAAAAACATTTTTAGAGGAAACATTTGAATTTTTTCAGGTTGAATAATATTCGCACACATATCTAGTAAATATTTTGGTAGCTCTGCTGCTGGCTCTTCGGCTTCTTCTACAATATTTTCTTCCTCCTCTTCCACTTTTTCTTCTTCAACTTCTTCACCTTCAAGTGCTGCAACGTCACTACCTAATGAAGCATGTGAAACATTAGTCTTTACGGGTTTCTTTTTTTTTATATTAGCTATAATATCAAGTAGTATCAAGTCGTCAACGACATCCAAAGCCTCTTCCGAGTATAAAGTACTGGTGAAATGTTGAGAGCTGATATTAGAGGAAACTAAAGGAAGACCTGACACCACATATCCTCTATGCTTAACCACTGCCGATTCTAGCTTCTTCTTCATGATTGCTAATATAATGTTACTCTTTATTACTTTCTTATGTTTCATGTTGAATGTTATACATTCTCCAGTTGGGCCACCTTGCTCTATTTCATCCATCAAAACATTTTTGGGACACAAGTGAATGCATCGAAATTTTTTTGCGATTGCTTCACCTAGAGAATATGCCCCGGATCCAGGTTTGCCGAGTATAATGAAACAAGTCGGTTTAGAATTTAAGAATCTCTCTTGAACATCATGCTCAGTCCACAGATCAATATTTTCTGGTATTCCTTGGTCTGTTAATGCTGTGTTATTTGGTCCGATGACAGATGCAGCCAAGGTACCTTTTTCGGCCTCATCATTAACAATAAGGTTCCTTTTAAGCTGATTTAGGGATCCACAACATACCACTTCTTTACTGACATGCAGATTATCAACATCATTCTTGTCAGTAAAAGCCAAATTATTTTTATAGCTCTCATAATCAATCATTTTTAAATAATCTGTTATGAATATTCGATGAGAAAACGCATAACTTTTTTATTTAAATAAAATTAGCTTTTCGATAAACATTACTTTTATGTAGTGACAGATATTATGTCAAATTTACAAAACACAAGGCCATGGCAACCAGAAATCTGCTCTTTGTAAAACACTACATGGCAACCAAAGAGCATAACCAAGTTATAACAGCAATACAAAAAGTTTATCTTGATATATCTATGGTTGTAGCCTTTTTTTAAGTGCTTCATACACACTACTGTGCGTGTAATATTGATAAAAAAGTATTTGTATTTTAAAGAGTTCTGTTGGAGGGTCATATATTTTGAATTAAAATTAACAAATAGATTACTGTGCAAGATGGAATCTCACTTATAAAACATACGGCCAAATACTCAAACGAATCTTAAAGTTAAGGCCACCTTAAATTCAAAAAAATTGTCAGATTTGACAGAAACTCTATGAAACTGACAGCTTCCTTAAAGTTAAGGAGACCAGTGGCCCTACCATGAGTTGATGCAAACTGTTTACGTTATCGTAAACTATCGGATATACTGCTCACAGTCAGTGCGAGTGAAAGAGACAAAACGATAGTTTACGGTAACGTAAACAGTTTGCATCAACTCATGGTAGGGCCACTTAACTTAAGATTTTAATTAAGAAGCGTTTGAGTATTCGGCCAATAGAGATTTAAAATAGTAGCTGTTCAGTATGATAATGGCTCTTTGAAAAGACATACAAAAATTAATCTTGGCACACAGATAGTATATCGGCTAAAAACATTGAAGTTCATTAATCTGTAATTTGACAGATGGATGTGATACATTGCTACTTTTCTTTGGTAAATGTTTATTTGTGCGAAAATTAAGTAGGTAGCAATGTATCACATCTATCTGTCAAATTACAGTTAGCATAAACTTCAATGTTTTTAGCTAATAGCAGCTAATAGCTAATAGCACTAAGTTGTTATACTTTTCCTGTATTACATAGAGAATTTTCCTTATAACCAATTAAAATCAAAGTTAAGAGATACTTATTTTCATTGGGATCAATGGTGCAGAAAGGGAAGTTTTCTGCAGCAGCTTGACTTTTAGTCAGCACATTGAAGAATGTTGATTTGCCAACATTGGGGACTCCCACAATGCCCACTTTCAGATTGGTGCCAACTCTTCCGATAAGAGGTTTCTTCTCAGGCTCTTCCACTTTTTTGGGTGGCATTCTAAAATTTTTACAAAGAATTAAAAACTACTAACAATACTTTGAATTAAAAAAAAAGAACCTATTTCCTCAGTCTTAGGCGGCCCCTAGATAGATGACACAATAACATTGAATAATATTTCATTGCACAATGAGATTGAAATGGGTACACTTTGAGCCTAAACAACCAATTCTATTGCTCAATAATATACATTGCGCAATTTAGTATAGTATTGATCCATGTAGGTACTTTGTGTGCTATTGTCAGCAAGATTTAGCTGCAGCTATAATCTCACAATATATAATAGTACTAACGTCTATAATGTTGCAGCTTGATGAAAATGTCACTGGTTAAAAAAATATTGTGCAATTTTGACCCTACACCGTGAAATGAAAGAATATGGTGCAATAAAAATTCAACTCACTGAAACTTCAATATTAACCCTATAATGTCAATAAAATTGTGCAATATGTAATATTGTGTAATATAATTGATTGTCTAGGGGCCACCTTCAGTAATTCATAATTTAAAAAAATCATAAGTCATAAGTTGTTTTATAAAAACATGTTTTTACTTTAAAAGTATGTAAGTAAAATGATTACTTGCTTTTACATTCAAAAATATACATTTCACAACATTAGTTAGGTACTTATTTACTTCTCAAAACAAGGTTCAAATTTTGACG
The DNA here is from genome assembly GCA_950108535.1 of Agriphila straminella. Taxonomy (NCBI): domain Eukaryota; kingdom Metazoa; phylum Arthropoda; class Insecta; order Lepidoptera; family Crambidae; genus Agriphila; species Agriphila straminella. The sequence continues at coordinate 12,858,805 of OX467309.1, read as the reverse complement.
TGATAACGTCTTATAAATCAATGAACGCCGGCTGCATGCACAAAAAATTGACACGTTCCACCTGGACCTGAGCCATGCATGGGAGCAAGAGTGCGCAACAAGCGATAGAGTGCAACATATTTAATGTGAACAACAATGTTTTCAAATGACGTTATCACATAAAATTATAGTCTGTAAACTACAAATTCAAGATCAATTTTTTTTTATTAGTTATTGTGATCGGAGAGTCATATATCGCAATTGCTTTCATTTAACAGATGGATGTGATACATTGCTACATTTCTTTTGTAGTCGAACCCGACTCTTTGACCAGTTTTTGTGTGCTAAAAAATAAAAAAATACAATGTATTACATCCTGAAAGTGATTGCGATAGATTTTGAAATAGGACAAAACGTTGTTTCTTTATGATCCACAACAAGTCGGTCTAGCTGTTCGTATAATATGATGCACTTAGCAACAACCAGCTTTTCATTTTCATTATAGATAAAATATGCAAATACTTAAATTAAAGATAGGTATTGTAGAATTCTACAAAAGATAGTGATGAAACGTTTAAAACAAGGAAGTATAATATCGAAATAAAAAAATGATATTCAGGAATAACGACAGTATTAATAGAACAGAATGTGTAGATGTTACCGGGACATAACATAACCTCTCACCCGTTTATTTATATTTTTAATTAAATAAAAGCAAAAAAACTTACTTGGTCAAATTGATGTGACTTTGTGAGATAACTCAATTATCTTAATAGATTAAAGTTTTATTTATTTAGCGTAGATAGGTAGGTACTAGAAGTAAGAAACCACTAGGTACTTTGGAAATCTCACACAACTCAACACTGTGAGGTGAGGTGAGGTGGTGGGTGGGCAAGGCAATCCAATATATCAAATGTCAATGTCAAGTCAAATCAAAGGGTGCATTCCGATTCAACCTAAAATCAATTTCAGGGTTGCGTTCCAAACCTACGTTCCGAGTGCAACATAACCACAACCAGACGCTCTAACGGCGTTCCAAACATTAGAGCGTGACGTTCGGTTGTAATAGAATAGAAGAATAGAATGTTTTATTAGCATCATAACCACAACACACATGCGCATGGACAAAAAATTAAAAATAAAATAAAAAGATAATTTCAACAATTAAAACTGCATATTGGTAACTAAATAATACTGCTTAAATTGTGTGTCACAGCGATGCAATTAGGTAAAAGCTCAGCGTATATATTTGCCCCGATGATGAGGCAAAACACTGGTTTTCAGCTGTCACCTGTAGTCGCAAGGACGCATTGACAAAATCGTGAATGTCATAATGGCGGGATACCGCCTGGTTTTTGAAATATTTCATGGCTAGCATATAGTGCCATTTTGGTGCCATTTGGTGCCTATATTAAAGAAATTGTGCCATTAATAGTTTCAAAGATATTCAGCATAGCTGGTTGTCCCGCCATCTTGATATCAAAATGACGGGATAACCACTGGCAATCGATAATCAGTTGTCTTGGCGGATTAACAAACACATACGATTTTAGTGTGTTTTAGTGCCTTCACGTTTAAATCATTATAATTTATTTTTGATTTGTAATTATGAAATAAAATGGTTTTATGATTTAGCTTCGGAAACTCCTGCATAAGAGAACATAGCAATGTGCTGGTTATATATTTTATTGCTCCTATAGTTTATCAAGGAGTTAGGTCGTACTGGTCAAAAATAATATTATAATCACTACGTTTTAGTGCTGCTTTGTGCGGGAAATTTGTTAATTTTGCTTGACAATATTTTTGGAAACGATAAAGTGTGATACTATCTGATTTTAAGTGCAAAATAGCATTGTGAATGCCTAAAATCTAAATTTTTTATAATCAAAACACGTTATGTAAAACCGCATAGCGTATTAAAAACACAACAACACATTATGTTTCTTTTGTAAATTGTCTTGTTTAGTATCTAGTAAACTAACTAGAGTTTGGAGTAGATACTAAAACTTAATTTATCTGATCGTAGCTGTCAAATTTATTTTACAAAATAGGTGTACACACACTTTCATGGAAAAAGTAGGTTTCCACAGATGTTTCCGTGAAATTTAATTTGGGGTTGCTGGCGGCATTTTAACTATCGGCGTACATTTTTTTTAGTATGTACTAATTCAGTACTCATTCTGAACAATTTCACCTTGTATTTATAAAGAGAAAATTCGACAGTGGGGTTGCTATGGAGCATGACATGTAATTTCGATATAATAGCTTTGCATATCTTATCTGCAGATTCAATTATAAAAGTCTAGTAATGAATTTATTTTAGGGTTTAAAACCTAAATGTATTATTATTATTATGTAAGTGCTTACGTACGGAAAACAAACCAGTACTAAAACGTAGTGATTATATTATCTTTGACCAGTACGACCTAACTCCTTGATAAACTAAAGGAGCAATAAAATATATAACCAGCACATTGCTATGTTCTCTTATGCAGGAGTTTCCGAAGCTTAATCATAAAACTATTTTATTTCATAATTACAAATCAACAATAAATTATAATGATTTAAATGTGAAGGCACTAAAACGCACTAAAATCGTATGTGTTTGTTAAACCGCCAAGACAACTGATTATCGATTGCCAGTGGTTATCCCGCCATTTTGATATCAAGATGGCGGGACAACCAGCAATGCTGAATATCTTTGAAACTATTAATGGCACAATTTTTTTAACATAGGCACCAAATGGCACCAAAATGGCACTATATGCTAGCCATGAAATATTTCAAAAACCAGGCGGTATCCCGCCATTATGACATTCACACAAAATCGGCCGTGCCGTGATAAAAAGAAAGAAGTATTAAATACGAAAAACAACATTTTTACAAACAATAAAAAAACAAAAAAGTGGAAATCGATGTCTTAACGTATTATAAAATATAAAAGAATAAAATTAATTGCATTGAAATTTAATAAATTAATAAAAATATAATTATAATCAATTTATTTAGTACTTACCTAGAGAAATAAAAAAAAATACATAATATAATCAATTAAATTAATAAAAAACAATAAAATGATAACATTCACGAATAATAAATTAGAAGACCGCGACCAGAACGACTGTAATAACCATCCATGCTCGTAAACGGGTGCTGCCAGTGGGAATGGGTCTGCTTCTGTCTGCTTGTACTAAGGGCGTCGTATATTTATATTTTTTTTTCTGTTTGATGTTATCAATATGTATGGCACTTCTTACTCAAAACATAAAACTAATAGGCAAGTAAACCTTGTTTTGATTTCTCTTTTTTTTTATTGCAATCATTTTGCTTTCTATAGTCAGTAGTTTTTGTAAGTAAAGGCCTAAAAGCTTTTGGATACTAGTTTTCAATTCAGTGCCTTAGGATGGGTAGCCTAAGTATGTCATGCTCTCTTTAATCATTTCTGCGGTTGTGTCGTGTGGGGCGGGTCGTTACGTTCCCTCAAATATGGTTGAGCGAAGCGATGGCTGGTCCACGCGTCATGCTCGTGAACGGGTGCTGCCAGTGCGAATGGGTCTGCTTCTGAGTACCTATCTTAACGCATATTAAATTGTAAGGATTGCGTTTTTTTATTGTTATTTTTTATGTCTTGTACCAAGTGTTTTTTGGTAAATTTTGCATACTTAGGTGCACTTTCGAGTAGCAGACATAGTGATTACTGATTTCTTAACTAGTTGAAAGTTATTTACTCTCACAATTACCTATCCGATATGTAGTAGGTATTTAATTTCAACCTACCTACCCATTGTGTACAAACTTTTGTTAATTATTGTGATGGAAAATGACCTCACTTTAAATGTGGAGCTCATTTTTCAATGTTGACGACTCTGTATGAAATATACAGGGAGAAAAAAGCAGCCCTTGACGAGTTTCTTGCCGGTTCTACTCGTTACAAGGTCTCCCGCTCAGGGTTTGCGAACCGATGGCGTAGCTTCTTTGACATTCACAAGTGCTTGTAACAGCCTAGACTGAATAAATGATTTTTTGATTTTGATTTTTGATTTTGATCCCGTTCCAAACATCAGGGGCCTTACTATGAACTCTTATAGCAGGGCTTATATTGAACTGCCTTACATTTTCGTACTATGGCCTCAACGGTTAGTATGAAAGCAGGCCTTAATCAGTCCTGTTTAAGGCCTGCTTTTGAGCTGTACGGTTTCTTATTTGCTGATGGTAAGCCCCCAGGGTACAATTTTGGATGCACCCTCCACTTGTATACGAGGTCTGGTTAATCAAATAAATGCCAAAATATGGAACACTCACACGAGCATTAAAAAAGAAACAAAATGTTTAATAGCTCTTAATCTATCACGTTTTGTGACAAGATTTATGTGTCACAAATTTACTCTGAATCCGAATTATCATATACAATAATAAAATTTCAATATTATTCAGTTAAAGTTAGTGATTTTAGGAACACACAGGTGTGAGTGTTCCTAAAAAACCCTTATAAAATCCAAATTCACCATGATAATGAATTGATTATTTTGTGAATAGTTGTCACAAATTCAGCACAAATTTTCCATACTTATATCTTTTTTTAACATACGTCTAGTGTATTGTATGATATCAAGTATGGCGTTTTCGCGAGACTGGCGGTATGAGTGTTCTATATAATCGACCATAACTAAGTCTACATAGGTTTCACAAATTTTTCGATTTCATTATCAAGTTTTCACAATTATTTCTTAAAATCTTCGTATGGTCAAATCAATTTCTAGGATAGGAACACTCACACCACACGCACAGGTCTGTGTGTGGCCGGCCTTCACTGTAGTTATTATAGGATTGATTTATAAACAACTAGCTGTGGTGCCCGGCTTCGCTCAGGGAGGTTTGAAATTATGTGGTAGTTTGAATGAAAAATAAGAGGTTTTTTTTATTGAAAACATATTGTAACGGAATTTAATAAAGTTACTAACATATTTTTGAATAACGATTTAAGTATAAAAGATGTATGACAACAGAACTGTCAAAAACTGTTTCCAAGTAAGGATAGACAGACTTTACAGTTATTTTTGATTTGTGTACAAATACTCATTGCAGGAACTTTTATATAAAAAAAAAAATGCTTAACACCTCGTTTATTGCATAAAAATTCACCAAAGTTAGTATAAAATAGTTTTATTGCATTTAAAATAATGAATAATGATTATGTCATTAAGGCAGCCCACGGTGGAGACATTGGGGCAGGATTTTGAAGATAAGACATGGCCACAGCCGAAATTGAAAGCATGAAGGAACTCACAATCTGAAACAAAAAAGTACATTTACTTCACTACGTATAGTTATATATAATAACAAAGTCGCTTCCTCGCTGTCTGTCCCTTTACATATGCTTAGATCTTTAAAACTACGCAACGGATTTTGATACGGTTTTTTTAATAGAGTGATTCAAGAGGAAGGTTTAAGGCTGGAATACACATGCTACGTAGTAGCACATAAGCATGCTAGTTTCGAGCAAATGCTACTTAGTAGCATACAATTAGCACGTGTATACGAAAAGAGCATGCTTGTGATTAAGCACGCTACTTAATCGCACGCCGGGCTATTTTTCGTGCTAATTAGCACACGGTGTGAGGTGCGGGTGAGAGGGGGGTGGCTCCAAAGCAAGTCTGAACGCGGTCTAGGCGAGCATGCTACTTTATTTGTTTTGCTACTTTGCGTGTAGGTAGTTCACGATGGCTCGATGATAAAACTTTAAATTTTATATTTCAATACTGTAATTATGAATGTTTGTGGAATGTACGCTCACCACAATATAAAAACAAAATATCTAGAGAAAATGCTTACCAAAGCATATTAGAATCAATGAATGATAATAATTTAAACAAAAATAAAAAAATTGAGATCCATTTATCATACCGAACTTAAAAACTTTTTTGTTAAATGCGTTGAAAGCGATAGTATAATTGAGTTTAATTCATTCCGCACATGATTCCGCAAAGAAACGTCCATTTTGAATGCTCTAATCACAGAGAAAGCAAGGCTAATGAGCAAGTGTATCTCAGACGTGCTAGAAAGAAGTATGCTCTTAATAAGCATGCTTCTGAGGTCGGTGTTTTCATGAGCAAATGTGCACGCTCGGAGAGCATGCTATAAATGAGCATACTATCTAGTAGCAAACAAGCATGCTTTTTTAGTAGCATGTGTATTCCAGGCTTTATAATATGTATAATACATGGTGTCAAATTCCACACTACACGGAAGCGAAGCGAGGGCGGGTAGCTAGTAGAAAATACAATATTCTGGATGTTGTAAACAGTCTAATTTATTAATCTACTTACAAAATATTTGCTTAACATTTTGCACTACTAGTCGTTCTATGGTATAATGAAGATACCTGTTTTGTATCATCAGAAACTCTTGCATTTGCAACACTTATGCTTGAGCAAAAGATTGCAGTCCAAGCACACCACTTCAAACGCATCATAAGTCCACACATCGAGAATATCATACCTGAAAAAAAAACAATGGATATTACACAATAATACATGCAAGTTTTTGAAATATATTAAATTATTAAACATTATACCGGGTGTAACAAGACCGTCAACAAAGCCGAGGTCTACGTATTCTGCCCATCATCAGGACCATTTCTGTTCAAAATTATTGCTGGGAAACGATTTTAATTTTTGGTGTAAAAAAGCATTGCATACATTACCACGCAATGTAACGCGTACAAAAGAACGCACCTGCGAGTGAATGCTATTACTTGCAACTAACTTGCACCGAATTCTCAATTTTTACATGTTTTTATGACTTTTCTTCGCTTTCAAGTTAGTTAAAAAAAATCTGTTCAATTAAGACTGAAGGTATTAACATCGCCGATTTTTATGGGTTGGTTTTAGCATAAACAAATGTTCTGTTTCCGAGAAATTTTGCAAATAAGACCAGAAACAGGGTCCATGGAATATTTTTTTACATCAAAGGTGGTAACATTTTTATAAATGCTTTTAATTAAATCTATTGTGTATTATTTCAAGTATATTATTATATTTTTCCATGATAGCTTCACGCACATAATCTTTCAATAATTTGAATTGAATATTGGGATTTGACCCACCTTAGCCCTTTAATGTACAATTTTACCACCATTACTGCTTACTTACATAAAATCAAAGTTAGATGCTTAAAACTGGTATTCTGAAATAAGCTGTTTTATTAGTCCACCACCTGCATCCTTGTCAAGTGTAGAAATTATAGGAAGAGCCCCTCCTACAGCAGGTGTCTATGTCTTGTAATGAATATTCAGTGTAGTAGGATAATTATTAATGATGAATTTTACTTAGTATATTCATGTAGTCTGTTGTCAGATCTTCAGCGGGGGCTGATGTTGGTGGTGGAGGTTTGTAGCGACGCTCTCGGTCCGCGCGCCTAGGATCTGATGTAAGTTGCATCTGAAACATTCAATTACAGCCGTCCTAAAGTACCTACATTTACAGGGATCTGGGTCACGATTCCAGGTTATGATTTCTGAATGATACTTCGATCGAAGATCTGATAATAAGAAATTTAATTAGGTACCTTATAGGAATAGGTAGGTAATATTAAGATTAACAAATCAAGTTGTAAAGAAAAACTGTTGTGTATGTAAAAAAAGTTACCTTGTGTGTTTTCAATACTGGCCCACAAATACTTGTAACTTAATAGATTATTTGTTAGAATCAAAGTCAATATCTTTAATTTGATATTGTATGGAATTTGACTTTGTATGTAGCGGACTTATTATATACATAAAATTTTATTTTGAGAAAAAAATTAAAATCACGCGACGCGACTCGAACTCGACTTCGAGTCACTTTACATTGTCACTTTGACGTTGACATTAGGTGCATTCCAGTAGACCAATCGCTAAGTCATCGATCACCAGTATCACCACAGTATACAATTTTAACTATGGAAATAGTTATTTGTTTATTTATATTCATTATTTTACCTTTCATAATTTAACGTCGTTAGAAGCGTCACTGCTTGGGCAAACATTCTTTCGTTTAACCGTCCTTCCGGCTGTCCTTGCAGCTGTCCGTTTGTTCTCTACAGATAGCATTTCTCAGACGATTCTCGTGAAATTTTGTGAGCAGATTCGATAAATTTATAGAATTTTGTAGTCGAACCAGCCCCCCTAGCCAAAGTAACATTTGCAAATTTTCGTTATCGCTTCGCTTCGAAACATGTATGGATTTGACGTTTTAAAATTCGATTGTTAACGAAACCTTATGTCAATCCCATACATGTTTCGAAAGCGAAGCGATAACGAAGATTTGCAAATGTTAGTTTGGCTAGGCCCTCAGGGGGCTTACTATGAGCTCTTATAGCAGGGCTTATATTGAACTGCCTTACTTTTTCGTACGTTATGACCTCAACGGTTACTATGAAAGCAGGCCTTAAGCAGTCCTGTTTAAGGCCCCAGTTTTTCGATTTTTTTCGAAATGGTGGAGACACGAAAAAAAACATTTCAGTCGTTAAGAAAAATAATCATAAATGTAACAAAACTATTTTGTAAGCGGTGTAAAGCAAATCTTGTTTTTAATTTTATAAAGACTCAAAAGTTTATCAATCAAATCATTTCTGGGGCCTTACTATGAGCTCTTATAGCAGGACTTATATTGAACGGCCTTACTTTTTCGTACTATGACCTCAACGGTTTGTATGAAAGCTGGCCTTAATCAGTCCTGTTTAAGGCCTGCTTTTGAACTGAACGGTTTCTTATTTGCTGATGGTAAGCCCCCTGACCAACATCCAGAAAATAAATAAGGTTGTAACTTTGTGACAGAACCGAGGACTGCCTATATTATTTGCACAGTATAGATACTTATTAGTTGAAAACTCTAATATCTATTCTGTGGTATTTGTAAAAAAAACATACATAAGCTACTTTTTAAAGCGAGGGGACGCGAGGTCTACAGCCTACTACATATATAGTGATCCGTGGTCTACAGTTCACGGAACCACTAGTTAAAATGTACTGTAATGGCGATCGATGACTCAGTGATTAGTCTGCGGGAATGCACCCATTGACAATGGGTGCATTCCCGCAGACTAATCACTGAGTAGTACGAAGTTGTACGAAGTACTTATAATATGAGGGATTTTCAAAGTGACATTAAAAAAAGAAAAATAGTAACTATTTGCTTCACTAGATGGTGTTGATACTCTTCGAAGCCTAAAAATAGTAACTATTTGCCTCACTAGATGGTGTTGATACTCTTCGAAGCTTAGAAAAAAAATCACATTGTCACCTATTTTTATCAACGCCATCTATCGAGCCTACAGTTTTTTGTCATTGTGAAAAGCCTTCATTTCCTTGGTCATTCTACTGCATCGAATTACGGGTCGGAGTATAGGTACCTGTCTCGTTTTTTGTTACCTACCAGAAATTACCAAATCAGCGCGTAGTCTGCTCACTAGCGCCGCCATTGGAAAAAATACAGGTAGGTAGACTAGGTAGTAATGGTACTACCTAAGAATAAGTTTTATTTATTCTTATGGTAGTAGGTACTTAGGTAGGTACTACTATAGCGCTGCTAATACATTTAATTTGTATTACTCGTAAACCAAGTCATGACCAAGTCAAAAGCTCATATTGTGACCTCTTAAATTTTGTCTCTAATATTTTTTTAATACCTAACTCTTCAAACTTTAACGGCTACACGCATGGTAAATACTGAAATCTATCAGTATTTACTAAGGGGCCTTTTTCATAGAAGTAGTAATTTACCATAGTAGTAGTTTATTGGGGTAGATTTATGTTTCATAATAAATACGAAACATAATTCTGCCCCAATAATAACTATAGTAAATGATTATAGTAAATTTACTATTCTTCTATGAAATATGCCCCTGAGTAAATACTAATGGATTTCAGTATTTACCATGCGTGTAGCCTTAGAGTAAGACGCGTTTCTTCAAGCCGCGATGCTCGAAGCGTGTAGCCGTCCCCCTAAAGAAAATATGTTTATATTAGAGTTGCTCAAAACGCCTATAAAGAAACAGCACGCTACAGACTATTTGCTATTGATTTCTAGCGCGCTATTAAATACGCTATGTTATAACGCGCTATTTATCAGGAAGCGTGCGGGCGGCTGGCTGGCGCGTTAGATGCAGCACGTTGGATCTCGTAACACGTTACGTCACACGTCGTTCGTTAGACAGATCGCGCGCTATACAAAAATATTATTTATTAATACGTCGCATTTTAGTCTTAAATAAAATAAAGCAGTAAACTAATGAACTTTCTTCCATACTTTTCGGGCTTAGAACTGTCTATTATTGAATTATACGATTTCGGAAGAACAAACGTATGTCGGAAAAACAAGTGAAGGTAGGAAATGTTTGTCTAGTGATCTGTAGTTAAGAAAAACCGGTGCAAGCGATTTTCGAGCTTATTGACATTTTTAAATTCGGTTGTTTTTTTTGCCATATTCTCGTTTACTAACTTAAAGATTCAATTAAAACCGTTATTTTGATAAATGTCAATAAGGTCGAAAATCGCTTGCACTCATTTTTTTTACTTGTGATCATTAGACAATGTTTTCTAGTAAAAAAAAACGATGCAAGCGATTTTCGACCTTATTGACATTTAAGATTTGGTTGTTTTTTTTGCCGTTTTCGTTTACTAACTGTAAAGATTCAATAAAAACCGTTATTTTGATAATGTTAATAAGGTTGAAAATCATTTTTTTAACGAAGGATCACTAGACAGTGTTTTCTAGTTAAAAATAACAAGTGCAAGCGGTTTTCGACCTTATTGACGTTTGAAATTCGGTTGTTTTTCCCATATCTCTCGTTCACTACCTTTGCTTAGCTAAATAGCTTTTACATAATAACTAATTGACTTAGTTGTGTCATAACAGTCCTAATCGAACTAACACAATAATATACGGTCGCGCGCGATATTATACCCAGTTAACAGTTATGTGTCCGAAAAGTCCTAATTTATTTAACAATAACGTGTTAGATACACAAAGTCACTATGACAAATAAGTTCGCGCGCGATAAGTACCTAGCGCCTAGCGTGCTGCGACTGACTGCGAGAATAACGTTCATAACGCGACCGATACCAATAGCGCTTACGCGACGACTGCCCGCCCCGCGCGCGCCCATCGCGGCCTCTCGCCCGCTGCCGGCCAACGCCCCGCTGCTAGTTGCTACTCGTTATATTTCTAGCGTCATAACGACTACTTACATAGCGCGCGATGTGCGCTATGCATAGATAGCGCGCTAGAATATTGCGCTAGACGTTATATTAACCACCTCTAGTTTATATGCCCTACACTAGCAGGCGCTAGTGTAGCGCATAAATAGAATATTCGCAAAGCTTTTTCGGAGTAAGTACCTACCACAATCAATGTTGTTTCCAATGGCGGCGCTAGTTCGAGGGCCTCGAGTGATGGGTTGGGTGATCAAAATGAAGTGCCTCGAGTCGAAGCATATCGAGCACCTCTATAAAATAAAATAGGCAGGTAATCCTACTCCTAAAGTAATTATTGTAGGTAGGTTGTACGGTTGTACCTCATAAAATCCTAAAGTTTTTACTTCTGCTTCTCGACGCTAGATGGCGCAGCACTATTTGAACAGAAGGAAAATAGTAGATACAAGAGTCAAAAGGAATTGATGACTTTTACCCGTGTTAAACAAACACTCTACTTTTCATTTCGAATAGGTATAAGGAAAGTAAAAAAAGTCTTAGTTTTTCCAAAATGTTTATTAATAAAAACATGTACTTAGTAACTAACTACATTGGTAGAATTACCTAGGTATACCAACTAACCTTTAAAAAAAATGAAAAATTAGAACAATTTGTGAAATATAAAGTTAAATTCTTTCTTGGAATATTTACAGTTTGATATAAATTATGATGACAAATTTAGCTTTGTTGGATGCCTGTAAAAGTTGGAGATATTCTTTGGTCTTTGATAAGACGGTAAGTCCACGGCAGACTCTCAGTAGGCGAATTAGAGCGTAGTTTTATTGTTTCTTTTATTTTGTTAGAACTTTTTGTTTTAGTTTTAAACTCATTTTTAGTAAATACAAAATCAACACAAAACTTTAATACGGCACACACAGCTCAAAGACACAGAGTTAGGTTAGTTATAATAGTATCCCTCCAATATTTTAGTTATTCTTATTTTAATTTTGGAACACGCCGCCGCCGCGTCGCCGGCCGCTCCGCCCAATGTTTTTAATTTTGCACTAGATGTTTTTATACCATGTTTTGTTGTTGTTCGTGAATGCGCCCTACAAGGCTGCATTTTTTTTAAACCATTTGTTTTTAATTATTGTCGACTTTTTCATTGCCGATGAGGTAACTCTATGGTTGACTATGTAACCAAATTCAGTTCTATTTTTAAATTACTTTTCACACCACATGCTCGACAATGCCGAATTATATGTCATACTGTAAACCTTAACGAAAGCAAGACAATAGGCTAGTTGACAAAATTTCAATAACTGCCTAATATTTTAGCTTATTACGCATTTTATCGAAAAAAAAGGTTTATTTATTTTTAATCGAGCGTTTACATTATAAATTTCGCGTTTTAAAAAACCAATTTTAATTTGGTTCCAAAACGCACAAGACTGTCATGGCGTCTTGAATGACGTCACGCCGTGCAAAACAAACCAAAGAGCGATCGTGTCTTCGTACGTTATAGCTAGTTTTTATCGTTTAAAAATGAATTTCTCATATTATAAGTACTGTATAGTGCCCCAGTGTGATAGCACGACTATAAATACGCCAAACCAGTTATTTATATATGTTCCAAACAATGGAGAAATACGGAAAAAGTGGCTAAAACTTGCGTTCGGTTGTGGTTAGGTTGCACTCGGAGTGTAGGTTTGGAACGCGCTTCCGGTAGTGATACTCGAAACGTCAAAGACAAGATTGGAGTTTCGCACGGCGTGACGTAACGCTTTCTGATTAGTGTTCACTGTCACGTGACTAAAGGTTTCATTTTACGAAATTTATATTTTTAAAATATTATTAATCTTTAACGCTTTTAATAATTAAAATTGTTTGTTATTTTCTCCATAATATAATTAATCATTATAAACCCCTATCCATTATATTTATTCTTAATGGAAACAAGCCTATTATATCTCTTGGCTTTAGCCGGGTTATAATGTTCTATTATAACCCGCTGGTCAATAATGTGATTTTCACTTTCATAATTCTTATTGCTATGTCCATAAAGTCTAATTTCACTAAACAGAATGTGTCCTCAGCGGGCGCGGCCAACTCGATTTTCGAAGACCGAGGCCGTGGCCCACTAGATTCGCACTGAGACGAACTTCATTTGTTTGTCAAATCGAGTAGGCCACGCCAGCTGAAAGAAGTTGCTATCTACTAAGCCTTTTTTTATTGTCTCGCATAAAGTGAGAAAAGTAGGGTATACACCACCGGGATAAAACTGTTTTTTCTTGGGCGCTTGAATCCCTCAACTGCACTCAGGACTCAATCTTGATTCCCTCGCTTTGCTCGGGAATTAACTTATAACACCCTCGCTGCGCTCGGGAGTTAAATTTGGAGTCCTTCGTTACGTTCAGGATTCAATGTAGCGCCCGTGACATAAAACAGTGCTTTATCCCCTTGGTGTATAATCTACTATTTCCACTCTAGGGTGGAACGAAGAGTTTTTGACCCACTGCTCAGTTCAAATATACCTACATCACTTATATGAGAAATGAAAGCTTTTGTTTAATGTTGTTGGTATGGGAATGAAACGCTACACAAAAAAGGTAGATTGTGAAACAAGGGTCGAAATTAGATAGTAAACATTAGTTAAATAAAAAAAATAAAAATAAACAGTTTTTTTAATTTCGGCACCACCGGCGGCCGGCCGTCCAGCTCCCGCCAAGGCCGCAACTTTTAGAAATTCTAAATAACATAATTTAGTTTTTAAATTTTACCATTGAAAATGGTTATCAGATGCAAATCGCCTAAAACGTATTTTTGGCCATATCTCCGAGGACTTTGAGAGGATCGAGATGGGAATAGTACCAAAAGTTGAGGAATTTATCGAGACACGTGTGAACGTTTGAATTTTGAAAATCTACTGGTAACTTTTTTTGGAATTTTGCGAAATTCGGGTTCTTTGGGGGGTGTTTGTTTACTAAATTGTAAGTATTTCCGAAAAAAAAACCGACTTAAGAAAAAATTAAAAGATGTGTCCTAGGCGTATTAGGGTTAGGGCGGCTACAAAATGAAGACAAAATTTTGAAAATCGGTTAATAATTGTGACTTGTAGGTGGTCCCTTTAAGATTTGGAATTGTAGAAAAACGGGTGTTTCCGTAAATAAAAAGTGATGTAGCTTCTATGATTACTGAGCGATAGGGTAATACTTAGTGTTAAAAGATGCAGAAGCAGACGAGAAGTGCATTCGTTGTAATTTCAAAAATCGCTTAATAATATTTCGGCCACGTCACAGAATATATACTCTAACGCGAACGTCGAGGCACGAGGCTAAGCAGAGTGTCACAACCGTAAAAACAAATAGGTACTACCTAGGTAAGGATTTGCATTTGATTTGATTTTGGTTTTTCGTAAATTTTTGGTTTATTTTTAAAGCTCCGATCCGTAAAATCTGCGTTTTTTTTTATTATGTAGGTAAACTTTTTCGTTGAACTTTATCTATGATGGCCGATTATACGTAACCAAATTCAGTTCTATTTTTAACCGACTTCATCAAAAGGAGGAGGTTCTCAATTCGATTGTATGTTTTTTTTTTTTTTTTTTTTTTTTTTTTTTTATCGTTGTTCGCGCGTATCTTCGACATTTATGAACCGATTTCGATAATTTTTTTTTTGTTCGATTGAGTTTTCTTGCGAGATGGTCCCATTTATTTTTTTTTCAAATCGGTTCAGTAGTTTACAAGTAATCCTGAAAATACTATGATATTAAATCAACTAACTTGACAACTTTGTTATTTATGAACCGAATTAGATGATTTTTTTTGTTGGGGAAGGGATACCGTTGTGTAGTCTTTTTAACCGACTTCAAAAAAAGGAGGTAAGTTTCAGTTTGTATGTATGTATGTTTCTCCGCGATTATCTCACGTTTGGCTGAGCCGATTTTTCTACCTAAATAATATACCTACACTACCTAATGCAGAAGGTACTTACGAGTACACTAAAAATAAAAAATAAAAAAATTGTTTAAAAAACAAAAAACCGACTTCAAAAAACCTGCCTCTAAAAAAAGGAAGAAATAATATACAAATCATTAGATACGCATTATCATTGTTATAATAAAACACGTCAATTGAAGTCGGGTGGGGCTTTTAGAATAAAAAAGGAAGATGTTCCCCAGCCCCACCCGACTTTAATAGACGTGTTTTATTATAACAATGATAATGCGTATCTAATGATTTGTATATTATTTCTTCCTTTTTTTAGAGGCAGGTTTTTTTTATTAATTAATTTCTTTTCAGTCCTAGAGTGGAAAGCAGTCTTTACTGCTGCTATTACTGGTGAGTCGATTATTTCTAGTATTTTTTCTAATACTTGCTTATATTAACTATCTTAATAAAAATGTTAAACTAGGTAGGTAAGTAAGTAGGTATACTTATATTTTAGGGCAAGCAGATATTCGCCGTTATATCTTCCAAACATAAGTGCTTCTCGGATGGTTATTTACTAATTTACATAAACATCTGTGTAGCATTTTCAAAAGTGTACCTAATGGTCGAAATATGCAAATGGCCCAGATTAATGTAACTGGCCGTTGAAAAAAGGAAAATATTCGGATGCGCTGTGGCGTCGTCGGCCGCGCGCCATTGGCCGTCCCTGGTTCGCACGCCTACCGCCCGCGGCACGCACGTAGCACGCACGCCTCGTCCACAGTTTATATGTGAAATTTTAAATAACATAACACATGGTGTTATTTGGAGTATTACAATTAATTTATAATAAAAACTACCTATTTATTTGTGTGTGTACCTAGGTTATTTTTGGTGGTTGATGCGGGTGTTGGTTGATATTCTGTTATGTTACCCACAAATAACTTTGGAAATGTGTAAGGGTAGACAAAAGCACCAAGAACTTTAAAATTAGTTTAAAATTCAGTTTTTTACACTTGTACATTTTTGACGTAGACGAAAGGAACAAAAACCATTTGCTTAGTATAGACTCATGCAGCCAAAATAGTTAGCTAGTTGGAAGAAGGAAGCAAATTTTTCTTTTTTTATTCACTATCTACTTCCAACTGTCGACTGTGTAGATAGTTGGAAGAAGGGAATGAAAGAGATGTAGGTAGGTATAATAGAGTAAATGTAAATGAGAAATAGATGAATAATAGAGTGTCCTTAGGTTTTTAGGATTACTTACTCTTAGCAACTTCCCCCACTCACGAGCCCCGGCCGAGCGGCGCTTTATAAAAGGCGGCGTCACCTGCGGCACGGCCTCACTCTGCGCGCGGCGTTTGGATGCGACGGATGTTTCTTTGTGGCGTTAAAGTGCTCTCTCATATTTAATTCAGTGTTAAATATTGTCGTATTGATTAAAGTTAGTGTCTGATTAAAATTAGTTCATGATTAAAGTTAGCAAGAATTAAATCAAAGTGTTAGGTTGTTGTAGACCGTTCTTTTTTTAAAATCATTTTCACTTATGGTTTGTAAAATCAGAAGTGGGATTCACAACGCGTTCTACCAGCTTGTTTTGCCATCCAAAAGTTAATTTTCGTGTTAAAAGTAGTGTTCTGTGTGTTTTAAAAGTGCCACGTGTTTTGTAAAAGTTGTTTTCGTGAGTATTCGATAAAAGTGCCACGTGTTTTGTAAAAGTTGTTTTCGTGAGTATTTGATTAAAGAGCCACGTGTTTTGTATAAGTTTTCGTGAACATTTGTAAGAAAAAAGGTGTGCCACGTGTCTTTAAAAGTAGTTGTCGTAATTGTTCGTAAAATTGACACGTGTCTTGTGAATTGTTCTCGTTAAACATTTCGGAACGTTCCTCTAGGCCTGTAGAGCGCGATCATCGTAATAAAGACCGACCGAAGTTGTCTAGGCGTGATGATCGTTCTGCAGACTATAGGAGCAGGTCGAATAGACGTCATAATGCTTCGCATAGCTCGCAAAGTAAAACTCGCGATCGCCGTTATAGCTCAAGTGACCGCCGCGAGAGCTTACAGGATGTTGTGTTTGAACGAATTCTCACTAGATTAGATGCTATCGAAAATAGGCTACAACAACCTACAACAACGCCAACGGTTGATAGTCCGTCGCATCTTCTTCGTGATCATACGCCGACGCCATCGCTTATCGTGGCGCCAACCCTCGCCAGCGAGCAGGGTTCCGGCGTTACCGATTGGGCGACTTTGGGTACAGTGCGTGATGCTGACGCTAGTACCAGCGCAGACAAAGGCGTGGCGGACAGGATTGTTGGAGCTCTTTCATCCTTGATGCAAGTAAGGTCTCATAAGTATTATATTTCCTCATTTGAACCGAGTATACATGATTTTGGTATGTGGTGATACCAATGCTAAGCTGCTGTCAAAAGACTTATTTCCTATTGGTATATGTTAAACCGAAACATGATTTTTGATGATGATTTTCGAGCCTCCAACAATGCTGTCCGTCCGTCAAGCCACATAGGGCCGATGCAATCGCGTAAGCGAGATGCACCTAGGTTTGGAGACAACTCTAAGTGTCTCATTTGTGGCAAGTTTGGTCACAAGAATGGCATTGCCCTAAAAAGTCTAAAACTGATACGACTCAGTTCCTTTACCACCCAATGACAATAACAGGTCAACCAAATTTTGTACTTTTTGTAAAACAATCAGTTTTGAAGCATTTTAATTTTAATAAAATTCCAACCTATCGTTATGCGTGGCAGCCAGGAGCCAGGAGATTGAGGCAGTCTCTTATGTCACTGCTATTTTAGAGTTCTCCGAAGTTGATTTATATGTTGTACCTGATGAATGTATTAGTGCGCCAACTAACTTTAATTGGCACTTATGTTTTAAACCGAAAGGGACTGATTTACATACGGACTAATAATGAACAACAAGTTCATTTATTATTATTCAAAGGTAACGGTCAGGTACGGCCGAGCCGAAAGGTTGTATGATGCAACATGTTGATTATTTAAGTAGGAATCCTCCACCACAAGTTTCCCACATACGCAGTCCGGTCAATTGGGCAAAGATTGCTCAGACTGCTGATGTGGAGACGCAGGAGTTTATGACTAAACTAAGGGAAGGGCAGTTAGATCAAAACAGGTATTTTATTAAAAATGAACTTTTATTTTATAAACATAACCTACTGGTGAAGAGCCGCGTCTCTTATGCTTCATCCCTAAGGGTCACAGGTTGAGCTTGCTTCGGGTTTTTCATGATGACCACGACCATATTGGCGTCGATAAAACCACCGATCTTATTTTACGACATTTCTGGTTTTCAAATTTAAGATATTTTGTTAGGAAATATGTTAATCACTGCCTAATGTTTATCTTATAAAAGGGAATCACGAGGCAAGCTACAACACAAGCCTCACCCCTGCAGTTGTTGGTGGGCATTGATGCTGCGACGCCTACCATCAGGACACTGGTGCTAGATGTAGCGCTAAGTGATTGCCAACCTAAACGGGAAGCTCTTATGACCCTCAGAAGACAGCGGGCGACTGAACTCTTGACTGCCAATCAACAGCGTCAGGACGCCTACGTCAACGAAGATCGCCGACAGCCACGCAGTTTCGCCGTGGGTGATCAAGTGTTCGTGAGCAAGACCACACAAAGTACCGGCAAGCTGGACTCCGGTATGCGCGGGCCTTACAAGGCTCTGCGTGCGCTGCCCCATCAGCGCTACGAGCTCGAGCTGCTGGCCGGCTCGTACGGCAAGAAAACTCAAGCTGCTGCTGAACACATGGTTCTGTGGCGCGGCGAGTGGACGCCGGATGCGTGCGAAGCGTTCTTCGGAAGTGTAAGTGATTGCCTCGACATTATGGCAAGTCTGTAGTGCCTCGACATTATGGCAAATTCTTTATGCCTCGACATTATGGCAATTCCCTAATGCCTCGACATTATGGCAAATTCTTTATGCCTCGATACTATGGCAATTCCCTAATGCCTCGACATTATGGCAAATTCTTTATGCCTCGACATTATGGCAATTCCCTAATGCCTCGACATTATGGAAAATTCTTTATGCCTCGACATTATGGCAATTCCCTAATGCCTCGACATTATGGCAAATTCTTTATGCCTCGACATTATGGCAATTCCCTAATGCCTCGAAATTATGGCAAACTCTTGTGCCCCGACATTGTGGCAATCCCCTATGCGCCGACATTGTGGCAGTTAATTGGCCCCGACATTGTGGTATTTAATTTTGTTTGTGTTATCATCTGGAGCTTCAGTTTGGGTTGCCGGATCCGGATGGTAACATGAACCTTACCTACCTACCTACTTAACGTGGTGCTGGAATGAATTCGTCACTGTCGATGATTGAGTTCTTTCACTCTTTCATCGCGAATGACGTTTTGGCTTAGTTGCTTTGCGCTGGTCGCTTATCGTGTCTCAATCACTTGAGTGCACGCTTGTGGTTGTGCTGCGGTGGGTCGCCGGTGCTAAAAACTAATAAAAAAATAAAAAAACGTGTTTGCTTATTTTTGTTAAGTGTGTGTTCTAGATGAAGAGCCAGACAACGAGGACCACCACGTCATCGTAGTCTGTGAGGACCGCCACCCACCAAGGTCTGACGAGGACCACATGCCAAGGCCTAGCGAAGACCCGGTACCATCGGCTGATGCTGATGAGGCTGTGGTGCTGGTCCCCAACCAAACGCCAAGGACAGACGAGAGTCAAGCTGACGAGGACGTTCAGCTGCCAGGAACGGCCGTCTTAGCAACTTCCCCCACTCACGAGCCCCGGCCGAGCGGCGCTTTATAAAAGGCGGCGTCACCTGCGGCACGGCCTCACTCTGCGCGCGGCGTTTGGATGCGACGGATGTTTCTTTGTGGCGTTAAAGTGCTCTCTCATATTTAATTCAGTGTTAAATATTGTCGTATTGATTAAAGTTAGTGTCTGATTAAAATTAGTTCATGATTAAAGTTAGCAAGAATTAAATCAAAGTGTTAGGTTGTTGTAGACCGTTCTTTTTTTAAAATCATTTTCACTTATGGTTTGTAAAATTACTTTAATTTTTAGGAAGGAGGGAATAAATCCAACACATTTACGTAGGTATAGGTAGGTACTAATAAATTAAAAATTTATATTAAATATTTCAGAAATTTAACAATTAGTAAATAATCAGAATTTATATTTTCTTGATGATCATTGATCACATGAGTCTATAAGTTGTAAATAGTTATAATGTTTTTTTTAATTCCTTATCTCCATTCTTATTTTTTTGATTTATTTCAATTTAATTATTAAGTACTTAATAATTAAATTAATAATAAGAATACTTGAAGAATACATAGGTAGTTAGTATACCAAGTTATAAAAACCATTATTATCGAAAAAGCTCACTCACATATACATATTCTCGCAGGTACACTTTACGTCTTACGATTTTTTTAGTCCTTCATCGGAATCTCAATTCGTTTGACCTATCACGAATAAAGTCGTAAGTATGATTATCCGTTATATACCTAATGATAGGGATTTTTTCACATTCCGCTTAATTTTGTCATCACTTCGGTAAAAACGTAAAAAAACATTTGAACCGCGCTTAAATAATGTGTTATTTGTAGTAAATTGCTTTTAATTATAATAGCTTAATAAACACTGATAAATCATATTATTATGGTCTATTCAGTGAATAAGATAGATACGATAGGTAACACTTTAATTGGATAATTAAAATGACAATAAAACTTAACCTATCTACAATTTTATAACATGCAACATTGTTGAAGATTACAAAGCAAGCACCATTTAATACGAATTAATATAATTTTAAATTGCAAACTAAAGCGAACGTGGCAGAAAGTATAAATTAGGTAATAAGTAATAATTGTTTCGCGAACTTACCGCCAAATACTCAAAAGAATCTTAAAGTTAAGGCCACTTAAAATTAAAAAAACTTGTCAGATTTATCAGAAACTCTATGAAACTGACAGACCTTAACTTAAGATTTTAGCTAAGAAGAGGTTATTGATAATTCACTACGGTGCGTATTCCATTAAGTACCTGCTACCTAATTATTACATTATTATTATTCTCTTATTTATGAATTTCCAGGAAACTTCCATCACCAAAACAACGCAAGGAATGAATTAAATTAATTTGATTTATTCCTTGGAAAAAGAATTTTTCATGATTAGGTACAAAGCTTTTACAAAGTGATTGTGTATGATAAAAAAATGATTGTTCTGAAACGTATCGTGTGTGATATCGAATGAAAGGGCTTTCTGAGTTTTTTCTAAAAATATATCACGGTAATTACATTTCAGCTTCGAGCATCGCGTCTGGAACAGAAACGCGTCTTACTCTAAGCATTTCAGCATTGTTTTAAATTAAACCAAAAAGGCGGTACTGTTTATTTTTTTACAAAACGTTATGGTTGACAGTTATTAAATAGTTCTGCGAGGAGAGTGCCGACTTTAAATCACAAACTAGCGAAGTAGTCTAGAATTTTAATATAGACTACTGAGCACAGTGAGTGATTTAAAGGCACGAGGCAGAACAAAATTTTGGTCTCGTGTAAAACATACAACCTTTCACCTCTACCAGCGAGAAAATTTTCACGTGACTTTCAGTATTTAGTTATCAACTATTTTGGAGTTAGACAACTATCTTCATCGTTGGACGCACTCATTTTTTGTAATTTATTACAAAAATAGTTTGATCAAACCTTATCTAGATTCCCGTCGTTTTGTTTTAAATTACTTTGTCTTTTTCTCTTATTTATTAATATCCTATCTTATTTATTTATTTATAATCATAAAACACTAATTTGTTAGTAAATTTCATTAATTTTTCTTATTTTATATTTATTTCATGTTCGTCATGATCTTTATTTCAAATTAAGAACCTTCTTTTTGAACAATCCTTATTTAATATGTATACCAAGCACTCTATCTATCCTTTTCTGACATATCAATTTTACAAGTCTCATCCTTGTCACTTTATTTTTTTTCTTTATTATTCTAAAAGTTGGTGTTAGAAATTAAAAAAGCACTTTGCCTCACGCTCGCAGCAAAAATCGATTTTGCTGCGAGTTTTTACGCTTCATACGCACCCTTTTTGTGCTGGAGAGGTGAAAAAATATTTCCTCGCATTTTTTAAAAAAGCACTATACAAGCTTCCCGCGCTCGCCTATAGCTATAATATAGGTAGGTACTATTACATCATCAGATCATCACCCAAATTGTGTCTTTAATTCCCTTCGAAGTATTCTTGATCGAAGTTAATTTCATTAGATAGGTACATTGTTGCAAAAAATGATATAAAAATGTAGTAACTAAGCATGTAACGGCTCCGCTGATCTGTAATTATTACGGGAGAGGGGACAATTAACTAATATGGCGGACTAATTAGAAGTCTAGGAACGAACGCGGTTTATTACCCCTGGTGGGTAATTCGCTTCAGCCATGAAATCATCTAGAAAATTACCTCTGGGAATCGCTTTAAGAGAATATTTTAAATGAACAAAATCAAAACCTATCGCATCTATTTTCCAGAAAATTGGAGAATTTTCACGACTAACTAAGTATGATAAATGTTAAAGAGCGAAAATTTTAAAGGACACTTTCAAAAAATGTTATCTAAGTATTGAATTAGCAATGTTTTATTCGTAGTAATTACAAACTTGTCGTAAAACTTGCAAACTTTTAGATTGAAAATATCTTCTAATGAAATGAATGGTGCGAAATATACGAAGGTTAACAAGTTAATATATATACCCACAGAACGATTTCTTAAAGATTCCTTACAAACAGAAAGCTCCAGTTGCATGTCTTTTTCATACTTTTTTGCTAGAAGTTTCTAATCGTAATTATGTTTGCTCTAAGGTTTTTTGTTCATGAGAGAAAGTTTTGTTGGAAATACCACAGAGCAAAGAATAGTAGATTGTTATACGAGGGTCAAAAGGAATTGATGACTTTTACCCGTGTTAAACACTCTACTTTTCATTTCGAATTTCAGGAAAGTAAAATAAAATCTTAGTTATTCCAAAATGTTTATTAATAAAAACATGTACCTACTTAGTAACTACATTGGTAGACCTTTAATTATTACCTATACGGTAAGTAAGACAGTAAGTCCAAGGCAGAGACTCTCCTGAAGTAGTTGTTTCCTGTAGGCGAATTATAGCGTAGTTTTATTGTTTCTTTTATTTTATTTGAACTTTTTGTTTTAGTTTTAAACTCATTTTTAGTAAATACAAAATTAACACAAAACTTTAATACGGCACACACAGCCAAAGTCACAGAGTTAGTAAGTCTCCCTCCAACATTTTATAGTTTTTCTTATTTTAAATTTGGAACACGTCGCGTCGCCGGCCGTTCCGCCCAATGTTTTTAATTTTGCACTGGCTGTTTATACCATGTTTTGTTGTTGTTTGTGAATGCGCCCTACAAGGCTGCAACTTTTTTTAAACCATTTGTTTTTAACTATTGTAAACTTTTTCATTGCCAAATTCAGTTCTATTTTTAAATTACTTTTCCACCCTAGGGTGGAACGAAGAGTTTTGGACCCGCTGCTCAGTTCAAATATACATCACTTTCCGAATATGAGAAATAAAAAAAAGTTTTCCCTACCTACAATATCAAAATACACTTATTTGAAAGGATTATGAAGATTCCACATGAAGGCACGATTTAGCTCAAATATAAGTCGTAGTAATCAAATCGTAATTTTATAAAAAATGGAAAACATGTAAGTGGTACTTACATTTATCTTGACTCCTTAATAGTAGGAACTAAATTTGAAAAGCATGAAACATTTTACATGATTTCGTAGGTTCGAAAATCTAC
Organism: Agriphila straminella; assembly: GCA_950108535.1. Classification (NCBI taxonomy): domain Eukaryota; kingdom Metazoa; phylum Arthropoda; class Insecta; order Lepidoptera; family Crambidae; genus Agriphila; species Agriphila straminella. The sequence goes on along the minus strand of OX467309.1, from coordinate 12,834,876 downwards.
CTAAGTTATTAGTTATACTGTGCCTATGTACTATTAGTTATTCTGTGCCTATGTCTAAATAAAGTTATTATAATATAGGTAAATGGAAAGAATCCTTCAACCTAACGATGCCGATGGTTCCCACGAACACGTCATCAGTTTTCCCGTTTAGAACTACAACGATTCGTATTTGCAAACGGGTCTGATTCACCCGCGATTCTGCACAAATTAGGTCAAATTATGCGGCTGGCTTAATTTTATTATCGGTGTGGGTTAATGCAGGTGATTACGCCATGATCGGCGGTGGTGAAACAATGCTCTGTTATTTAGATAAGATATTTATTATTTAAATCGGCGCGGTAAGTATAGGCGAGGACGCTGGTAATTCGGTAATCAGTGGTTGCTGGATGGCGAGTGGACAAGGTCACTGGCGCGACCAGATAATTCCCCCTAAATACCTCCGTGGCGTCTTAGTGGCGGTACCACTTTATTTAGGTACCTATTAGAAATATCAATATGAAATTGATAGGTACCTACCTATGCAATAACTGATTTGGAATGAAAATGCCAATACAATTATTATTAAATGCAATTAAGAAACAAAAAACGTTATAACTAAGTGAAACATAAAACTACCATAACTCGCTTACTTCAAATGAAATTGAAGGAAATGCTAAGAAGAAGAATTCTTAGTCATATGAGTGTTGTAGTGATTCTTTCTAATAGGTGTCATAAATGACACATCGAAGTTTAGAGATGATATTAAAGTCAGTCACGAGCCATTTGAAAGTCCGTTACAAATTTTTTTTAACTATAAAATCTAATAACATCTTAACACATTTACTTACCGTTTTATGTCACTCTTGCAAGAAAATGTGTCACGTGCTGGCATCTTAGAGGGCGGAGTCCCACTACAATGAGGAGCCTGCGGAGTCTAAGATCGGTAATGCAAGGGCTAAGGCCGACTTCCGGAGCCCGCTGGCTGCCAAATTGCCAAAGAAAGGGTGCCATTGTCAACCGATTCCAACGAACAAAACTGTTGGCTACGTGTTGCCGATCGACTCTTTGTGCGAGTTACGCACTCCTTAATTATGTGGAACAGTAAAGGGTCATATTTTCTATTAAATTTATACAATGCCATGTCTGAAATACAGGATGTTTAATTTTTGTATGAAAATTGGTAGGATGTCTTCAACAATTTTATAGACCGTGGAAGTGTGACGCCACATCATTTTGGGCAAAAACAAACATCTGAAGCAAGCTAATTTCTCTTCTTGAGATATGGAATTAATTACGGAGGTCACAGCCGGAGGATCCAAAAAAAACCAAAATTATTTAAAGTAATTTAATAAAAGAAATTACAAAGTAAAAACTTATAACTATGCCTGATCGATGCTAGAATCAGAGTGAACGAAAAGTACAATGGAATATTCCTACGAACTAAGTAAACGCGGACCGCATGGTCGGCGTGGTTGCGAAGTCAGCGCTTTCGGTCACGTAGGCACTGCCGGACGATTCGAGGCCATCGCAAGCTTGCAGTTTACGTAGAAGTGCATATTATAACACCTCCCCCCGCAGATCAGCAATTATTTTTGAACTTTGAGCTGAGAAAATATTGCTGAAGTAGGTTTCCGGATGCCAGAAGTTTGGGGTTCTGCATAAATCTTCAAAGAGGGTTCTTGCGGTGGTGACTGATTTTTCTTACAGCGCCGAGAGATAATGAAGATGCTGAGACCCAGTGCACATAGTATGATAATGTACAATGGTATCGTTGTATGGTATAGGGATTCAGATGTATCTTTCAGCTGCACAGGATGCTGCGTTATCACCTTGCTTTGGACGTCATGAAGTTTCTTAAGATCAATCGTGTTGAGATTGACGTGTGCTGTTTCTTCAGATGGTTTCTCGCTATCAATGGGAAGCGAGGTTATTTTCAGCGGGCGCCCTTCCACTCGATCATTGGTGTTGGCTATGGTGAAGTCTGGTGTGTGGATAAAACAACCAACAGGAACGATGGCCAGGTAACTTCCTTTGACTGATCTGTAATCTTCTTTGCCGCATAAGGTATGTATCTTGGTAGCATTGGGGAATGATATGACGTAATGTTTCTCGTCCAGTTCTTCCATAGCTGTCCTTGTCAAAGTAACTGTGACAGTTTCACAGGATCGGTCGAGATGCTGGTCCATGATGAGATGCTGCACGCAGTCTGTTCCTTGTTGAAGCTGGTGGTCCATCTTCTCTTCGCAGAGATACCAGTTGTTATACTTCGGGCATTCAGCCTCTATGTACACATAACCTTTTCTGTTCGTTGCTATAAAAGGATAAGGAGGGATGAGGGCCTGCTTATATTTATTAGGAGCCATTGATAATTTATAAAAATCATAACTATTTAAAGAAAATATAGGAAGCTTGAAAACTATTACAATTAAATTTCCTGAATAATAATAACCTGGTTTTATAAGATCATAATATTCTCTCAATTCTAATTCTAAGATACTATCTTTACTATAAATTTTTATTAATCTCTGAATCATCTTATTTAGGACATCAATACTTATCATAGAATGATGTGGAGATGACGAGTGTATAAAAGCTAAAATATTTTCTATCCTATTTAATTCCATTAAAACTTCATCTATATTTTCAGTTATAATTGCAAGATGCTGGGCAAACTTCGCGTATTTTATGAGACTCGATTCTTTATAAGCTTCTTTATCTAGAATTAACTCTAAAGTGCTATTTATCTTAATCTGGTTCTCGACTAACTTAGTCATTATGTTAGAATGCTGGACCATCCACTCCTTACTAAGACTAACATGGTTATTTAATTCTTGTGCTATAGCTTCGTTATTATTTTTTAGAATTTTTATTGCATTATCATACTTTACAGCATCCGAGTGATCTAAATTACCAGTTATACCTTTTATTAACGATCCTAAACCGTCCACGAGACCTCTCTTTATACGACCTGGCTTTAACGTACCTAAATTTTCTAAGACTGTAACTAACTTATTATTAAGATAATCTAATTGAAGTTCATAAAGTTGGTAAGTATCGTTACGTAATTGACGTCGATAATCTTTTAATTGCTCCTGTAGGAATATTATTTTATCTTCGATATCCTTAAGATCTATAGATTGCAGGAACGCATGGTAGTGTGTAATGAGTTTGGTATCACCTAAGCGGAACGGGAGTAATCCTGGGCCTTCGTCAAGGCTATCAAGTGTTATCTCCTGATTCATCCCTTGGGACGCTATCAAAGGAGCAGTCAGGACCAGTAGCACCCTGTAACAATTTGGCACTTTTAGGTATTCTCTTAAGACGATTTTTCGCTACTGGGCCACGTTTACGTGAGGTATAGATATGTATAGGTAGATTAGCAAGTACCGTGTCCTGACTGTACCTAGGGGCTAATTTTTGACGACTTGCAAGAGGGTTATTAACAAATATTCTTTGCTCAGGTTCATAATCGACTTCCGGTTCGCGCTCCTTATTACGATTTTCTATAATGTTACTACGAGTTGCCAAGCTATTTTCGTTGATTGCGTCATATACTAATTTCATCTGTAAACGGTGATTAACTATGTACTGTTGCATTAAATGTTTACTTAAATCTATATCAAATGGATCTCGCGGATCGAAATGTCCGATTATAATATCATACGGCCTACACTTTGTAAAACTATGGACCGCACTATTGTATGCTAAAATGGCGTAAGGTATTAAATTCACAACGTCATCGTTTTTATGAGATAGTTTGAGGATGCGCAAGTGCTCTAACAGCGTTGAATGGAACCTTTCCACAATACCGTTGTCGTTAGGCGAATGTGGTAGGGTTTTATGATGATTTATCTTATGTAAGGCGACGAATTCACTAAACAACTGGTTAGTAAACTCCGTACCGTTATCAGAAACTATTGTTAATGGCAAACCGTGATGAGAGCAGAATTTTAATAAGGCTTGTAATATACTTATAGCGGTTCCGTCACGTATGTGATAAGCCTGTGCGTACTTAGAAAATACGTCGACTAAGGTAAAATATTTTTCGCTTTGTATAGATAGCAAGTCTATGTGCACAATCTCAAAAGGTTTTGTGGCTGGCGGAACTACGTTAAACTGTGGCCTAATTGGATTACGGTCGTATTTCGCTTGGCCGCATATTGTGCAATTATTTATAAATTTAGTTATGTGTTCTTTCATCTTGGGCCAATAGTAACGCTGAGAAAGAGATAAATAGCTCTCATTGATGCCACGGTGATTAGTTTTACCCTCGTGATAGTGTTTTATTATCTCTTGTTGCCTGAGATATTCTTTGACGTTTTCTACTTCAGATTTAGCTAAAACCAGATTCATTGCCGAGCTTTTAAATTTATCTTGAATGATGGGGATGATATCGTACATTGATAAGGGCGGATTTATAAGCAACGCGGTTTTTACCTTGGGGTTAACGTATTCTTTAATGACGTTAACTACATCCTCCTCAAGATTAGATTGGGATACTTGTACCGCGGTTCTAGTGTGCGTATCAAAAGGTTTGGATGCTGTGGGTCGTTTCTTAATATCACCAACAACTGTTATACAAATCTGTCTATGGAACTTATTTAAAGGTTCGGCAACGATTGGGACCTCTAATATAGGATTTTCATTACTAGTGTGAGCGGTGGCTGTGGACGAGCCGGCTACAGATGGTGGTCGCTCGGACGGGTTAACAATAAGAGAGTCAGTTTCTTCGTTATGAATTTCTACACGCGAGAGAGCATCAGCGTTTGTATTTGATTTTCCTTTCTTATAAATTACTGTAAAATCGTATTCGGATAGTTTGAGCCTCCAACTGTTTAAACGTGAGTTGGGGTCCTTCAGATTCATAATCCACTGAAGTGGCTTATGATCTGTTATGATCTTAAATTTTCTACCGAATAGGTAGGGTCTAAAATATTTGGTGGCCCAAACCATCGCGAGGCATTCCTTTTCGATGGTACTATATTTGATCTCGCTTTCGTTTAAAGTACGAGATGCGTAACATACCGGTTTATCCTGTCCTACGGTACCCTGAGATAGAATCGCACCTATCGCTACGTTAGAAGCATCGGTCGTCAAGATGAAATCTTTATTGAAATCAGGATACTGTAAGATTGGATCGTTAGTTAAAAGCTGCTTACACTTCTCAAAACAATCTAAATATTCGGAATTAAATACAATCTTTCTTCCTTTCTTTAAACATTGCGTAAATGGTTTTGTAATACGTGCGAAATCCGGGATAAATTTTCTATAGTATCCGACGAGGCCAAGGAACTGCTTAATTTCTTTAGGTGTTTTTGGCAATGGGTATTTTTGGATGGCTGAAATTTTGTCAGGGTTCGGCTTAATGCCGTCCTTAGTTATAACATGACCAAGATAAGCGGTTTCTAATTTTAAAAATTCTGATTTGTCCATTTGGACCTTAAAATTTGATTCTCTTAATTTCAAGAACACTTTTTCAAGATTTGTCATGTGTTCTTGAAGACTGGTACTAAAAACAATAATGTCATCCAAATATACAAGACAGACCACGTTCTGAAGTTCTTTGAGAACGTTGTCCATTACCCGTTGAAATGTCGAAGGTGAATTTTTTAAACCCATCGGCATGCGTAAGAATTCATAATGACCGTTCTCGACATTAAAAGCTGTCTTAGGGATGTCCACTGGATCCATCTCCACTTGGTAAAAACCACTAGCGAGGTCAAGAGTTGAGAAATATTGGCAGTTCCCTAACTTGTCTAATACGTCAGTGATGTTAGGTATCGGATATTTGTCATCATGCGTTTTTTCATTGATCTTACGAAAATCTACTACTAACCGCCATTTCTTCTTTCCCGAGGCATCGGCCTTTTTCGGAACTATCCATATGGGCGAGCTCCAAGCGGACTCGGAAGGTCTTATAATGCCTTGACTTAACATCTTACTTATCTGATCCCTAACTTCATCTCGATGCACGTACGGATATCGGTAACTTTTTGTATACACCGGAATTTCATCGGTAGTCCTAATTCGATGTTTGATCTTATTTGTAAAAGTAAGGGATTCACCGTCCAAATAAAACACGTCCGCGTATTTTTCACACAATCTCTCTAAATTAGCACGTTCTTCCGCATTAAGATGATCGGTTCGTAAACGCGATAGTACTTCGTGCGCACGCGAGCTCGGTTGTTTAGTGCGCGTGCACTCAACGTTATACGATTCCGCTTGAACGGCACGGTCCATACTAAAAATCAAGTCATGTGACGTCGGATTCGTCACTTCTAGGTAGCCACGATTATTTTTAACTGAAGTTAAACACTCGCTAATGACGCAATTAGATATAATTTGCTCATCAATAAAAACGTCACCTTCGTGGGTGTTAATAGGTAACTTAACTAATTTCGTTGAATTAGCAGGAATTATATCCTCGTACAAATTAAGATTACGTGAATTGTACATGTGAATAGGATTAACAGAGTTGCGTGTGACTAATAGTTTCTCTTTAAGATCAATTCTAGCCTCCCATTTTTCTAACAGATCTAATCCGATAAGCCCGTCGAAGTATTCATGAAACTTATAGATGAAAAACTTTGTACCTTCAGGTTCCTGAAACTCTTGAAAGCATGGAATAGTTATTGAATAGTCACTGCGCGTAGTGGCGTGTACGTTAGTTACTTCAAATGGATCAAAAGTTAATGCAACTGTACTAAAAAATCTATCGACAGCGTCCGGACTTAAAAAAGATTGATTTGCGCCGGTGTCAATTAAAAATTTCAAGGGTGGCTCAGAAATCTGTATATAAGGTAGCTGTCTTTGCGACTGTAAATTTAACTCTATTTTGACTTGTCTGATCTCCCGCGTTTCCGAAAATCCTGTTCACTAGCCGAACTAGTACTGGGTTCAGGGTCATCTGATGAACCTGTAGGAATTTCGTTACAAGAATCATATTCGTAAGGCTCGGTAATAGCATAGCAAGGCTCCACGTTATAACATTCCGGATTCCCTGCGTAATAATAATTTTCATTCGGATCATCGTAACTATAACCATTATAACACTCAGGATAATAAAAATCATTATAGCTAGCAAATTCGTTCATATTCATTTCGCGCGTTTTAAAGTAATTAGACGGCGGTGGATTGCCGTGCTTACGCCAATCATGTCCTGGCAACTGACCAAACTGAGGGCGCTCCTTAACAACATAGTGACTAACGCCACTCATGGGTTTAGGCCCTTGACCCTGGGGTTCGTTCCTAGATTGCATTTGAAACCTATTCTGATAAGGATTATAATTAGGTGGAGGAGCCCTAAACATTTGCTGTGTACGCGAAGGCATACCTGGTGGTCTATGTTGAGCTGGTGGATGAGCCTGCATATTAGGCTTCCACATGGGCTGAGCTGGCTGCCAGTTATTCCTAGGAATTGGTTGTGGAGGAAAATTGAACGGCTTAAAAGATGGCATAGCAACTGGGGCCATTTGGAAAGGCTTTGGATTTGGAGCCTGTGGCTTTTTATCTGACCCTGGGTCAACGCGATTTTGAAGGTACATGACGTTCAATTCTTCCTGCACAAACTCTAATGCCCTTTCAACACTATCAGGACGCATGCATCGGATGCGGGAGCCCAAAGGCTCTTTTAAACCACGAACAAATGCCTGCATCGTTAATTTTTTGTATAGAGAGCGTTTAGCTTCAATAGTAGTTTCAATAGTTTCATGAAGTCTGATGTAAGTCATGATAGTGCTGAATAGGTTAACACAACGATCATAAAATTCCTGCGGCGAACTATTCCCTTGTGTAGCTAACATAAGATCGTTGTAAAGAGCGGTCTCATCTCTTTGATCGGAAAAATTATTTATAAGAGCTGTTTTAATGCAAGGCCAATTCTCAGTAATACCGTTTGAATTTATTATTCGCGCGGCTGGTCCAGTAATCTTATTTAAGATACCGTTTATAAGGCAAAGCTTATTTAACTCATTACCGGGATTAGAATCTATGTATTCGGTGACTATCTGATCACATATATTAATAAATCTAGGTAATATATGAGAATTCCCGTCGAAATCGGGCACTAGGCGCAAGGCCTTAAAAATTACGTCTACGTCAGTCATTCTGTGCCTACGGCGGCGTGGGGGTTCAGGACTATCTGACCTAACCGAACCCTCGTCTTCGTACACGATTGGATCACCCAGCGTGTCACTTAAGTTTCTATTTGAATCTAAATCTAATCTACGGGCTACCCTATTACGAGCAGGCCCTGAAGGGGTAGTTTGCCTAGGATAAAAAATGATTGCGACTAAAAATAGGACTAACAGGAAAAAGGAAGCAACACAGAACCGATTTAAGTGTACTTACATTAACTGCATTCTGGTATTTCTGGATCGATCGATTTCTTGATTTCACCCTCCAGCCGGGAACCTCAGGTTCTTCTTCCAGATACTCGGACGCCCGATCGCTCGCGACGACGGTAGCGATTTTCACGGAATACGGGATTCGATGTGAGAAAAACCCTATCCAAACTACCTCGAGACGCCTCGAGTATCCTACCGACTGCGCCAATTACGGAGGTCACAGCCGGAGGATCCAAAAAAAACCAAAATTATTTAAAGTAATTTAATAAAAGAAATTACAAAGTAAAAACTTATAACTATGCCTGATCGATGCTAGAATCAGAGTGAACGAAAAGTACAATGGAATATTCCTACGAACTAAGTAAACGCGGACCGCATGGTCGGCGTGGTTGCGAAGTCAGCGCTTTCGGTCACGTAGGCACTGCCGGACGATTCGAGGCCATCGCAAGCTTGCAGTTTACGTAGAAGTGCATATTATAACAAATTACACCCAAGATGCAAAACAATACGGCATAATACATATTCCTAACACCATAATAATTCAATAATTTGTTAACAAATCAACCAGTTCTCGTCTTTGATTTTAGCCAAACTATGTCATAGTTTCCACGGTCTATTGTTTTCAAAAGAAGTCCCTAGTCGAAATTATTTTTAACCGACTTCCAAAAAAGGAGGAGGTTCTATGTTCGTCTGTAAATTTGTTTTTCACTCCTCTTGCTCAAAAAGTGCGTCATTGTAACGTACAAGAGTCCCACGCTGGGCTACAGGGTAATGAGAGAGCCGACCAGCTGGCAAAGGAGGCTGCACTTAACAAAAAGCGTAAGCCGGATTACGATCTATGTCCGATGTCATTCGTTAAGCGAGGCCTGAGAGAGGCCTCGCTTAGCGAATGGAATCATAGATACGTGACCGGTCAAACAGCAGGAACAACTAAAATATTCTTTCCCAATGCAGTCTCCGCCTATGGCATCATACGAAAAATTCAATTGGATAGTGTGACAACACAAGTAATGACAGGTCATGGTGGGTTCTCCCACTACTTGAAACGGTTCAAGTTGAGGGAGAGCTCATCATGCATATGTGACCCCGATATAGACGAGACCGTCCCCCACATAATTGTCGAATGTCCCGTATTTCATAAAGAAAGATATGATATTGAACAAAAGCTAGAAATTAAATTAGAAATAGGTAATTTAGAGAAAATAATGTCAAGTAAATATTGTAATGAATTTATTAAGTACTGTAAAGAAATAGCTACTAAAGTAATTAAACGAAACAAAGATTAAGCAAACTATGTTAACATAATATAATTGTATATTTTGGATTAGCATAGAAAAATCGAAAATAAAAATGTATATATTAAATGCTTAAAAATTCACAAAACTATTTGTATTTGTAAGGAAGATAAAGTGTATACCTAGAAATAAGAAAAATTGGGACATTGTTAACCCCTTAACCCAGTATTAGAAATAGAAAAGAATGTAAACTAGATAGAAAGAAAGAACCTACTAAGAAAGAAAAGAAAAGTTTAAAAATACAAAAGTACAATTTGATTTAAGAAAAATGTAGAACCCTTTGGGAAGAGTGCAAAAAGTTATTTCCCCCTGTGTCACAATACAATATAATATAAGAAAAATAAATAAGAAAGTAGAATAGGCAGGCATCCCACCTGTTATAGTGCAAAAGATGATGTATGAAAGAAAGAATCGTATGCTGAATGAAAGTGCGAGAGGAAAAATTGCGTAAACTGGAATGAAAGAGTAGCCGAGAATATAGACTCCAACCATATGCTGGAGGTATTAGAAAAAAAAAAAAAAAAAAAAAACGTACAAGAGTCGAGATAAAATAGCATAATAAGTCCTAGGGGATAAAGTTTTTTCTTTTTTAATGTTTGTCTATTACCAATGAGCGTACTAAAACGAAAAACGAAAATTCATAATCACGAATAAAAACTCGCTCGACTTAATACTGGGGGTCTATTACGAAAAGTTTAATGCGATACACGCGGCTGCGTCCGTGCTTCGTTCTGATTGATTCCAAAGTTTGCAAAGTGATTGCATAAATTTGACAGTTTCTCTCTAGTGGATCCGTCATTATTCGTTCAATAGACTATGGACTACGATAGCTACATTGAAAATATTTGTAATAACTATAACCGACGAACTGCGGACGACTATCGTGACCAAGTTTCGTAATATAGGCCCCCAGTTTCTCATTCTTATTTTTGAAAATGGAACTAAAAGCATCTCTTCGGTAAAATCATAGACTTATTTAAACTCTGTGTACAGACAGAGTGAATCGTAGAATGCGTGTTTGTGTTGCTTAGCTGCTACAGCAGAAATTAAAAAAAGGTACCATGGCGCGAAATCTTTATAATTTTTTTATAATTACAAACTGATTGAATTGTGTGACTGTAATAGGAAAGAAATAATTTTAATCTTCTGCCGTCAAGCACAAATCATTTATTTAAATATTGTACAAAAAGTTTATGAAGTGGAGGATAGAAAAACGAGTGGATTCGTTTACGGAAGTAAGTAGGTATAAACTATTTAATATTGTATTTTATTTTCTCGCGATCGTAGTGAAAAGTATAGTGTAACACACGACGCTAAAACCCATTGTAACTCGGTTTCTATTTATTCCCTCGCTAAAGCTCGGGAATAAAACTACCTCGTATGCAATGGGTAATTTTAGCGTCTTGTATAACAATCTACTATTTTTTTTTTGTGTATGTCCACCGATTACTCGAAGACGGCTGGAGCGATTGAAATGATTCAAACGTTATTACATTAGGTGCACTCCCAAGTTGGTCGCATTTTTTAAAATTTGGAAATCGGTTCAGTACTTTTCAAGTAATTTTGAAAAAAGCACGAAAATAGTATGCTTTTGTGTGAATTACCTCGATGATTGGTTGTATTACTTCTTTGTTTATGAACTGAATGAGATAATTATTTTTTTGTTGCAAGAGGGATATCTTAAGTGTAGTTTTTTAACCGACTTAAAAAAGGAGGTTCTCAGTTTGACCCGTATTTAAGTATGTTTCTCAGCGATTATCTTACGTTTGGCTGAGCCGATTTTTCTACATATATAATATACCTTAACCAACAAAGTACCTACACTAAAAATTAAAAAATTGTTAAAAAAAACAAAAAACCGACTTCAAAAAACCTACCTCTAAAAAGCAAGAAATAATATTCGTAATAATAAAAATACGTCTATTGAAGTCGGGTGGGGCTTTTAGAATAAAAAAAGGAATTTGTACTCCAGCCCCACCCGACTTCAATAGACGTATTTTTATTATTACGAATATTATTTCTTGCTTTTTAGAGATAGGTTTTTTGAAGTCGGGTTTTTTGTTTTTTTTAACAATTTTTTATGGATCTTTTCACGGCTTTGTCGTTATCAATGTTCTTATTTTGTTAAATTGTTATTAGTATAGGAATACAATTAAAGTCCAATTATTAAAGAAAGCGCTGCACGCGAAATTCTCTTGGTTTGATATTTGGAACATTGATGGAAAGGCTTTCGACTGGACTGACTCTGTAATTCGCTTTGAGTTGAGTTAAATAAAACCAATGTTAGTAGTGCGAGTAGCTGGATTTTGTTGACTAGGATAGACCTATTAGTAACTTTCTTGTTAGCAAGATGTAAAAAATTAAACTATACTTACGTATAAACTTTGAATATTTATTTAATTTCTTTTTCTATATTCCCGAACACACTGTACCTACGTCAGCATGTGGTGCCACCGAGCGCCTTGCCATTGTTCCCTCATGAGTAGATTACTATAATCATTGCGCACGTAATGTGGTAAATGATAGGTGCGCTCTAGCGCTCAAAACATATGCTTATAACTCGTTCGTTCCACTGGGAGAGCGGGCCTGCCTCGTTTTGTTTAAACCAACCCTTAAATTGAGGTTTTCCCATGTCGCTTTTCAACGGTGCTTTGACTACACAACAGAGTTGCATGTCATTTGTTTCGAAAATTAATTTAATTAGGCGACGTACTTTTATGGTAAAACTTCTTATAGCCAATAGGTTTACTTGCTATCTTTATATCATTTCGACGGGATTGAAATACAATTGGAATTAATTGATCAAATAGAATATGAAATATTGGATTGACTGAATTATTTACTACCTATTTGGAAACAACTTAGCTACGTAAATAGTAAACTCCGTTGGTGTGCCAACTCTGAAAATTTTCTCAAATACTTTTGTTGATGGATGAAATAGCTCATAATATGTTGGACTTTCTACTGACTGAGGCAAATGTGTTTTTCTATCGTTTTCTAAGATAAGTTTAGAGTTTCGCTGTTTTTATTCGCCGTGTGTCAGTTAAAATAGAAATAAATTATAGTTTCATACAAAAATACGCGAAATTTAACATTTTTCTATTCTAATTGACACTTGGCGAATAGGAGAAATTATGCAGTAAATTCGACAGTAGATGTTCGCAAGTTGATGAAATAAAATCCGATTGAAAACCTTTTAGAAATAAGCTCGCTTGTATGGAAAACCACATACTTAGTGGCCTCTATTTTCTTTTGAGCAGTATAGTTTCTGCTACTTTAAATGTACTTACTTCTGTTTATAATGTACCTTTGTACGACTGTCTGCAGCTATTTTGATGCTGTTTTCTGTTGTTTGTAACTAGCTGTTTGTTGAAAGCATATAGTTATGTTTGAAAGTAAATCTTCTGAACTTTGTACGATACAGTATTTGAAAACAATAATAACCATAATGTCTGTCAAATTTTACTTTTAGCTTTTAATCCTTCAAACGGCTGCATATTAGCTACGGTTCTCATCTCGGTAACTAATTAACATCCAAATCTCATGATTGTTCAGTTACCCATCAAGTCTGCTAATGTTAACGTCAAAATCGTGTTTCAATGGTGTTTGAATGGTAATGCTTTTTGACACTGTTCTTGTTCCTTGAACCCAAAATCGAGACACAATATGTTTCCGTTTTGGGTTTAAGAAACACAATGTGTTTCGGTTTTGGGTTTGAGAAACAAGAACTGTGTTAAAAAGCATTATCATTGAACTACGATTTTGACGAAAACATTAGCAGACTTGACCCCCTGAATTATCAAACTGCATTCGTAATTCCTCGGGAATGGTGAAATTTCCATACCTAGTAGGTCTGTTACAGAGCGTGGAGCACTTCAATCGCTTCTAATTACTGCGTGTAATGCTAGGCCGCGGGTCGCAGTGCGGCTGTAGCTAGCCTAGTTGTGCCAGGACGATGTTGCGCCAGGGTTGCCGACTCGGTCACTAGATGACAGTTAACTTGTTCAATTATAATCTCCTTATTATCATAACCCTACCCGTGTAAGGGGGGGGGGGGGTAGGGGGGGGTACAATTTGTACTCGGTTTGGTTGGTAGTACGGCCTATTTCAAGTCCGCCTGGCTAGTCTTTTAAAAATTGTTGTGTTCCGTCAGTTAGAGGTAAGATAACCAGTTCCTCATTGATGATGCTTCCGGCCTTATCGTCATTTAAAAGCGTAGATACTTAATGCGCTAATTCCATTCTTAATTCTGCGTGATACTTTACTAATCTACGGGCAGGTAGTGCAGCTAGCTATCATAACAAGCGCTGTTTGCCAGGAAAAAAACGTTAAAACAACCAGACTGAAGCTATATAGTGTCTTTATCACCGATTTGAGATCAATCATTTCGTATACCGAGCGATAAATACGTTTGTGCTTGGGATGATTCAAATCAAATCAAAAATCAAAAAATCATTCAGTCTAGGCTGTTACAAGCACTTGTGAATGTCAAAGAAGCTACGCCATCGGTTCGCAAACCCTGAGCGTGAGACCTTGTAACGAGAAGAACCGGCAAGAAACTCGTCAAGGGCTGCTTTTTTCTCCCTGTATATTTCATACAGAGTCGTCAACATTGAAAAATGAGCTCCACATTTAAAGTGAGGTCATTTTCCATCACAATAATTAACAAAAGTTTGTACACAATGGGTAGGTAGGTTGAAATTAAATACCTACTACATATCGGATAGGTAATTGTGAGAGTAAATAACTTTCAACTAGTTGAGAAATCAGTAATCACTATGTCTGCTACTCGAAAGTGCACCTAAGTAGGCAAAATTTACCAAAAAATACTTGAGACAAGACATAAAAAATAACAATAAAAAAAAAAAAAAAAAAAAAAAAAAAATGTGGCAGTGCTTGTGCTTCAAGTCGCTTAGTCATCAGGCGTATTTAAATCTGTTACAAGCAATCAGTTAATCAATGATTCTGCTCTTTACAGCACTATACAGCACGTCAAGCACAATTCGTAAAATCTTCAAATGAATTCAATTCTGTAAGTATAACAACAATACCAAAGGGGCTCTCAAACGAAAAGATGGAGATAATCGAAACAGAGGATAGTATCGCAATACAAATTCTGGATAGCCCTGTGCTAAAGTCAATTTCCTGAAAAAAAAACTTGTTTAGGAAAACTTTTTCCCGCACCCCTGGCAGTCCTGGCACAGATCAATCGAGCAGGATCGGCTTATTATGCAGCATCCACGGGCGCGGTCTGTCATTACAGCAAATGGGGGCAAATTGCGCACATCTAACGCACTGCCGCCAACCGCGGCTGCCGGCGAGAGCGTGAACTCGCAGCATTAGATGGTAATGCGGGGCTCACAAAGTGCCGACGTGCTCACCTCTTTGTCAGTCAACCTAACTGCCTGTGTAACTACCAGGAAGCGTACTGAACTGAGAACTCTTTCAGACAAAAGCGGTCGTAAGCAAATTGCTGAATGGTATGCCACCCTGCATACTGCTGGCTGGAATTTTTGTGAAATAGAAAGTGAAAATTAGGGTGATCAAAAATTTTACAAAAAATATTTGTTTACACCTTCCAAGCTTTTTGAAATTCCTTTAACTTAGCGTGGCAGTACGATCATGCTTATTAGACCTTTAACAAAGGGATGGGAAAATATTCATAGGGAATTGGAATATTGTTTGAAAATTTTTAGCAATTACTCAATAGCAACACAAAATATAAATTTATGTGATCCCCACAAAAATACATAAATAGTACGATTGTACCTATGATATTAAAGAGCAAGCGGACTGAGATAATTATCTATTATCATCTAAAATCGAAATAGAGACTTTGTAATTGTGAAGCATAAACTCATCTCTGTGTTGTAACTAATAGGTAAGAATTTTTGTAGTAAAGTGGCAAATAGTAGAAGAATTTATATTTAAATATCAATATGAATTTACTTTTTTAACCGACTTCCAAAAAAAGGAGGAGGTTCTATGTTCGTCTGTACTATATTTGTTTTTTTTTTTTTGTGCATGTCCACCGATTACTCGAAGACGGCTGGACCGATTGAAACGATTCAATCGTTATTACATTAGGTACACTCCCAAGTTGGTCCCATTTTTTTAAAATTTGGAAATCGGTTCAGTACTTTTCAAGTAATTTTGAAAAACGCTGTGTATGTAAAGTATGATTTTGTGTGAACTACCTCGATGATTGGTCGTATTACTTCTTTGTTTATGAACTGAATAAGAAAATTATTTTTTTGTTGGATAAGGGATATCTTAAGTGTAGTTTTTTAACCGACTTAAAAAAGGAGGTTCTCAGTTTGACCCGTATTTAAGTATGTTTCTCCGCGATTATCTTACGTTTGGCTGAGCCGATTTTTCTACATTATATAATATACCTTACCTACAAGGTACCTACACTAAAAATAAAAAAATAAAAAATTGTTTAAAAAAACAAAAAACCGACTTCAAAAAACCTACCTCTAAAAAGCAAGAAATAATATTCGTAATAATAAAAATACGTCTATTGAAGTCGGGTGGGGCTGGAGTACAAATTCCTTTTTTTATTCTAAAAACCCCACTCAACTTCAATAGACGTATTTTTATTATTACGAATATTGTTTCTTGCTTTTTAGAGGTATGTTTTTTGAAGTCGGTTTTTTGTTTTTTTTAAACAATTTTTTATTTTTTTATTTTTAGTGTAGGTACCTTGTAGGTAAGGTATATTATAATTGTAGAAAAATCGGCTCAGCCAAACGTAAGATAATCGCGGAGAAACATACTTAAATACGGGTCAAACTGAGAACCTCCTTTTTTAAGTCGGTTAAAAAACTACACTTAAGATATCCCTCTTCCAACAAAAAAATATTATCTTATTCAGTTCATAAACAAAGAAGTAATACGACCAATCATCGAGGTAATTCACACAAAATCATACTATTTTCTTGCTTTTTTTAAAATTACTTGAAAAGTACTGAACCGATTTCCAAATTTTAAAAAATGGGACCAACTTGGGAGTGTACCTAATGTAATAACATTTGAATCATTTCAATCGGTCCAGCCGTCTTCAAGTAATCGGTGGACATACACAAAAAAAAAAAGAAAAAAAAACAAATATACAGACGAACATAGAACCTCGACCTTTTTTGGAAGTCGGTTAAAAAGCAAGAAATAATATTCGTAATAATAAAAATACGTCTATTGAAGTCGGGTGGGGCTTTTAGAATAAAAAAAAGGAATTTGTACTCCAGCCCCACCCGACATCAATAGACGTATTTTTATTATTACGAATATTTTTTCTTGCTTTTTAGAGGTAGGTTTTTTGAAGTCGGTTTTTTGTTTTTTTTAAACAATTTTTATTTTTATCATTGACCAGTGATTATGTTACTCGTTCATTCTCATTGATTCGTTAACATCAATATCAATTACGTACTTAGGTGCATCATCTGCATAGCTATTCACACAGAATGCTATAAATGTTTGCACGAAGGTGCAGGCGATTCATATTCATTAAAGAACATCATCTAATTGTCGTCGCTGTGTTATTTGTGGCAATTTGCGTAATAACCACTGCCTTTGTGGGTACGGTTAGGTCATGAGTGGGCAAGCATAAACTACCATATACACACAAATATAGAAGGTAGGTACTCTTCTATTTAATACTTTTAGATAAATAGCTGAAAATAATAATGATTTTGTTGGGGATTCTTCTCCCACACTGGATACAACTACTTATACCACAGTTACTTACAATAATATTGTATTATTTTGTTCTTTATTGTAATAAATTCATCAATAATATTGAACACAACCTTACTATGCAGAAATAAACAATAAGTAATAAAAGTACACTTCTGCCCAGGGCACACCAGCCTAGTGGTGCCTGCTCTCGATCGTCCCATCTGGTCAGCCCACTTGAGTGGGTAACCTTATGGGGGGTTCGGGAGGAGGCTCTCTCCCTCTCCCCCCTCTGGGGAGAGGTTAGAACCCCCCGGATCCCCCGCCGAGCCTACTATTCAGGCTCGACGGGAGACCCGGGGGCGGTGAGAGACAGAACAGGAGTGGCTTCCTGTGCCTGACCGAGCCCAGTAAGGGCACACCAGCCCGCCCTTTTTTTTTATTAGAGTGAGGTAAATACGCTTTTTACGTATACATGCTTTTATGCATGTATACTGGGCTCGGTCAGGCACAGGTCAGGCACGCTCTCTCTCCGTCAATCGGTCACGGGGGATAACACCAGCCCGCCCTAGCAATGCACATCTCTATGTTGCAGAAAAAGCACCCAGCAAACTTATATGTAACTTACGTTTTTTTATTTTATTTATTTAATTCAAATACATTTGCTAGGCAAATCCTTTCACCACAGGCTTTTATACCCACTAATGGGTAGCTAGGACTAGTACTTACATTATAGGAGTCGCATAACACATGAATTACCCGCACCACGGCGTGCAATAACGAGCGAAGTGACATCAGAAATGAAAATTATTTTTAATCGTGTCCAATTGGCGGGTAACCACCGACTCCAAGCTAGCCAAGCGTGACCTTAATTAAACGGTGCCTTTGACAACTACGGACGTGCAGGTACCATACGTACGACTACGGCCTATGATAGAGACGGGACGGCATATTTAAAAAAAAACAGGTGAAGGCTAAAAAACATTAACTGACAACAGGCTTGCTACCACTTGCTACAGTAAGCGGTCTCCGTAGCCAGGGATGTTACTGAACCAATTTAAAAGAAAAGTAAAAAAAGAGAGTTATTTGATTACTTACTTACGGTCTTCCTTCGGCAAAGGTAGAGACTCTATAGTCTAGATGTAGCTGAGCACACTCTCATACCATGTCGTACTTTTATAATTTACTTTCATGAAGTACCTAGGTAAGTACTAAATTATTTTGTGTTAAAGGACAGTGTTTAATAATAACTTCTAAGGCTGACTGTTTGCTGAGCCCTACGATCAAGAATACGTTGAGCCATATTTCACGAGATATTTTCGAAATGCCCAATGACTGCTGTACTTTAATTAGATATATTAGTATTAAAGACATCATTATCTCTAATTAGGCTCTCATTAGATAGACTCACTACCACTATCCTATTATACTCTTTACTGCTAGGCCTTAGACGATGCATCTCTGAGCCAAAAAAATATGATACGAATCTGTGAAATATATGCATGCATGAATCTGTCAAAATTACCTGAACTAAGTATTTCCAAAAGCACTACCTATAATCTTCGATCATCTATACCTGTGGATATTGAATGACAATGGTATTTGTGGGTTGTGGGACACCTAAAACTCCCCCAAAACGCAGCTCACTATGAAAGTCCCCCACGACTTGTCATACAAGACTGAGTCACACCATAAGGGTGACTTACCTTTTTACCATTTTGGTACGGAACCCTAATACTACTATGGGCCCTAAATATTCCACGTAAGTTTTATTAAAATCCTATTCTATTAACAACATATTAAATAAAAACGTCTGAGGGCGCCACTTTCGGTAGGCTACCCACCTTAGAGTAAGTAGCATCTTTCTGCACTTTAACACAGTTTTCTGTGACTTTACCTAGTTAATCGGCATATTAACGGATGCCCATTGACATTTAGTATTTTTTTATGATTTATTAAAGTTTAAAGTTTACACAATGTTTCTTTTTACATGATTTGTGGTATTATAGGTATTATTTAGCTTTTTTTATATATCTGTAGGACTTCTAGGTCCGGAGAAATCAATTTTTATCGCAAGGTCGTCCAAAATAAAAAAGCAACTTGACATTTTGTGTCGCGTGATTTGTCAAACGGCATGTGCCACATTTCAGCTTTGTTACTGTATGACGTGCTACATCCTCAGATATAGATGATCGAAGCCTATACCTAATTAAGTCAAGTAGGTACCTAGTTATTACAGACTGGTAACAACAGCTTTGAGTTATAAATAAGGTTATTAACCAGTAGCGACGTGTGCATAAAATATCATTAATGAAATTAAATAAAAGTATGTAATATTGTAATCCAACAGATTCGAGTAATTCGCTACACTGTGCTACTGTACGCGTTATTATACCAATTTACTTATATTGTTCCTATTGCTGGCTTTATCACGTTTTGCCTGCCTCGCCTAACCGTGTAATCACTAATGAAATATTTCAGTCCACTTACTGTAATTTAGGGCATTATGCCATATCGCGTGTGTAATTACGTTATAGTCAAAACAATACGAAATAATAAAAAGGAATCGGGCGTAGTAGGGCATTTGCATTTCCAACAGCAATAATGCCGCAGGTTTTTTCTTTCATTTTAAACGCTTTAAGTTGTTGCGAGAGCGAGAAGCTTCAGAGTTACCTCCTTCAGCCAGCCCTTTCCATACTAAATTATTATTTTGATTACGTTTAATTTGCATACGATCGACGGACCACTCGCCTGCGGCTGGCCGCGGCGTCCTAACCACCCCTGTACTTTTCTGTAATGTTTTCGCCATTTCCAACAAAATTCCTCACAAATCATATAATTTCAGGGATCATCATGGTTATTACGAAGCGCCTGTAGTGGTCGTACCACTGTAATGGGACGGTCGATGCTCAAATTCCTGATAACTACGAGTAATCAACATAGAAACCTGCCCAAGCGGGCTTAATAACTCGCCGTCCTCAATTATTGGTAATATCGGATGTTTAAACGTTCTTAGGAAGCTGATTTGCCGCTTGGTATGATGCTGCTACATAAGGTCAGATTTCTTGAGCAGCGAGCACGTTCCAAAGTGTCGTATGCGCAGTAATGTGAAGATCCTGGTTGGTAATTGGAGATAGAGATTATTGCAGCATTTCTGATATTGCTTTGCATGCAGGATGAAGGTGATTAATGTGATACTTATACATAAAATTGTATGTAATGTGTTAGTGGAGGAGTATAGAGCTACTGTGCAGCGCAAGCGCATTGGTGCCGGCCGGCCCAATAGGCGGCGCGCGGCACGCCCACGAGCTGTGACGTCACGCTAGCCTTTTTTATTGTTCAGAGAGATAAACGAAAACAAATTTTAATTCAAGTTGCACTGATTATGAAAAAAGCCAAATTACTGAAAAACTAATCACAACTACTTTAAAAGTTGTATAGTTTCAGTCAGGGTGTTTTTTAGCCGTTCCTGCTTAGCCTAGAAGAAAAGTTTTAAATATAGGTACTGAATTTTTGGCTCAAAAGAGCCAATCCTACACTTAAAAAGGAAAGCATTAACACATTTTTGAAAATACACTGTCTCTGGCAATTTAGAAACCGAACACACATAGGTTTAATGAAAAAAACAACCTAATAAAAATGCGTTAAAAAAATACCGCCCTGGTACTTGTAAGAGACCTATAGACAGGGTCGATCATAGTATCAGGTCCCTATAACATAAATCCTTAAATGATGAAAGAATCCTCCATGAAATCAAAATTAATTTAAATATTCGAAGGGACAGGAAAACGAAGTTTTTTTTTGGAAGGGGATTTGGTTTTTTTACATTTTATTGAAGGGTTTTCTTATGGCCAGTGAGTCTTTTACTTAGATCGTTTCTCTCAGTATTTATAAAACCGATTGTATGCCTTCGATCATCGGTCATACTATTTGCCTAATATCTAGGACAGTTTGCGACCGTTAGCAGCAATAGCGGTAAAACGCGGGACGATTGGGGACAATTGCCGATCGCCGCGGGCCTCGATGGAGCCTTCGACGGCCGATATCCGGGCCTCAGTGCGGTTAATAACATAATCGGACCCTGCGGCGTGGGGAGCACCCATAGACTTAGAAAAAATTTCGCTGCGCTCAAGAAGACCAACAAAGCGTGGAAAAGAGAAGTTAACATTAAACGGACACGGTCTATGAAAAAAGAGACAAAGGATCAAGTGACAATGTGCCAACATTTTTTACAGTAAGAGCCCCTAGCGTCCCGCCTATAGCAAAAGAGCAATTTCTTTAAAATAATTGGTAATCTTGATTAGAATTTTAAATAAGGGTATCGTGGAGCCATGGTGTCTTGTTCTGTTAGTGATTGTGATGTGACAAAAGGAAACATTCCAAGTAATTACACTTTTCACAGGTAAATAAGATATTGCCACACATTTCTCTAAAACCAAATTTCGCTACATTTATTTGTTTATCGACGAAGAAAACAGTATGGAACATAGTTTATTAATTTCCTTTGCATATTTCATCAAGTCATATTTTATGTAGGTATGTAAGTCAAATTTTACGTATCTCATATAAAATGTAAACATTCGTTTTTCGGATCGTCTGTTTATTGACATTGTTGTTCTTTGACATTCTATTTCTATAGGAGCTATTAGGGCTAAGCTAGAGATAAGTTTTATAGTACCACGTACTAGCTATTCGGTACATCTAGGATTTCAGCTAGAATTTTGATAATGTGTCTTAGAAGTATTTACTTACGTAATTGCTTTCGATACAAATGGGTATTTTTTTTTTAAAGAGACACCTTTGTAATTTATGATATTCAACGGCACACTAAATTAATTAATGGTGTAAAGTATTATGTTAACAAAATCAAACGTACTTTAAATTAGTACCTATTATGAGGTGTTATCTTAGTGTTACTTGTGAAAATATATTTATACACATACATGTTTATGACTTAACGTGCCTTCCGAAGCACGGAGGAGCTCGAGATAATACATTTTTGGTCACCCATCCCATGACCGACCCTTGCGAACGTTGCTTAACTTCCGCAATCGCTGGGCCAGGCGCTAAACCACTGCGCCACCGAGCTCCACGTTGAGCCGTTGGTCCCGGCTGCATTTGCAGTCGTTAACACCCACCAATCCGCATTGGGCCCGCGTGGTGGGCTATGGCCCGTCCTCCTTGCCACCCATAAGGAAGGCCTGTGCCCCAGCAGTGGGGACATCAAAAATGGCTGATGGGCACATGTTTATGAGGAGATTAAATAGCGAAGAGTACTCGCCACCAAAAAGCACTTTATTTGAATGTAGCGTTTGGAACACAGACCATACAACACGTTTGGAACAACTTCACAAATTGTCAAAATGTACAGCGCCATCCGCCATTTTGTTAAAAAACAAAAAAATCCTCCCCTCCAACTGACAAGAAAGAAATAAAATGGCGTCTTTCACAAAAAACCCGATAATTTCGTAATCAGGCTTTAATTTATCATTTTGTAAAGATAGTTTTATTTATGAATACTTATCTCATTTCTAGATACCAAAATCATAGTCATTTACATAGAGAAAAAACCGATTACCGGTACCGGTCTCCGGCGACCGCTTGGGCTTTGACAGAACGGCAATATGGCGATTATGTCAGGTCGCCGGCGACCGCTCTGGCACTTAGAGGTTAAGCTAGGTTTTACCACTGACGTATTCGTTAAAAAACATAACTTTTTCCCAAATTTTGGGTGGAAGGTATGTTTTTTTATTAATAAATAAAATCATATTTGAGGTTAGAAAGTGGTTTGAAACATTTCAGAATACATTTTGAGTAGAGTCGTATGAACCACAACCAGTTTGAACTTTTACCATCTTCTTTTTTGAAAAATCATAAGATTTATTGTAGGTACTTGTATAATTAGTGAAAACTTCGAACTTTTACAGTACAATAAGGTTTAGCTTGAATCCTTTTATTTATAGGATTTATTAATCAAAGGAGTAATAAACAAAAAATATAAAAATATTCGACTCTCCCGTAAGTACTAACCTAGCGCGTTCAGTCAGAGCGCGTTGATTGGGACTATTGGGAGGAAATAAAACTTAGTAACCATCTAAAGTACTAAATGAAGAATATTTATCTACTACCTACATTATCTCAAAAAATCAGAGAAGCCGAAGTTAGAATCAGCATTCTAGCTAGAAAGAACTTAACATTATCATTCTTGGAATAGAAACCTTTAGCAAATCAAGGAAAAATCTAAAATCAATGATATGTAAATGTTGGAGGCTACCTTTTACCTTATGCTTGGTTACAACGATTTAACAATCAAAGGCTTACATCTGTGTTTTTCCTGCATAAAATATGCAGGGTTTGCCATTGCTATGCCATGCCTGTGTCGCTTGGATAATACACCATAATGGCTTTTGATTTTTCCACATAGCTAAATTGCGGGAGTTTTTTTATTGTCCCAACTGGTGTTTTCTGTGCATAATGGTTGAATCGTAGAAGATTATAGAGTTGCTGTTTGCAATGATACCCGTTTCCGTGGGACAGAGGCGGCAGCACTAACAAAAGAAACCATTTTACTTTGTTGCGGCACCGTGTGGCCTACCATTTTCTAGAAAATGACAGAGAAACTGGCGATAGATAATTCGATCACAGTTTTCTTTACCGGCATTTTATCTAGATCAACCGATATCGATTGAAGACGGAAGGTAGTAAAGCGCTGAAGAAATCGCTTCAAGAAATGAGTGCTTTGAAGTAATTTGTTAAGCGCTGTTGCCTCAAGCATATTCAGAAGTAAAGGGTAATTTGATTATTATTCTCTCATGTACCTAACTTACCTGTTGTAAGTATTTTATGTTACAGAAGGTAATAGTAATATGTAAGGGCGTCACCAAGGGTGGGCAGGGGGGGCAGCTGCCCCCCTAGAGGTTAAAAAATGTAGCCAACTGCAAAATAACCTAAGTCCTGGCCGTGCATTTGACTTACCGTGCTCAAAACTTGAATAAATTCACTAGATGCTCTTGACTGTACCTAGAATTCATATTTTTCTCATCCTCTTTAATATTAAATGCCCGCCTGCGCCATGGGCTGGCGACGCCCTTGATAGTATGTAGATACCCATCTATCTACCTACGAGTACTTATATGATATAGGTAGGTGTTTCAGGTACCTATTTGAGATGTAATCAATTTTAAATCAATCGATATTAGGAAAGATTTGATAAGGATTCACGTTTGGCTGAGTCGATTTTTTACCTACACTACCTAATACAGAAGGTACCTACACTAAAAATAAAAAAAATAAAATGTTTAAAAAAACAAAAAACCGACTTCAAAAAACCTACTTACCTCTAAAAATCAAGAAATAATATTCGTAATAATAAAAACACGTCTATTGAAGTCGGGTGAGGCTGGAGTCAAATTCCTTTTATTTTATTCTAAAAGGTTTTTTGAAGTCGGTTTTTTGTTTTTTTAAACAATTTTCTCTTTCTTCTTTCTTAACTTTACGGAAACGGAAATATAAGACAAATCAATGCCTACGATAACAAACACCGAAACAATATGAATGCTACTTTATCTAATAGATTCACGTAGAATAGTGACATAACAAAGCACGTTACGCAAAGAACAACGTAACGACCAAAAAATAGTGCCTGCCATAGAATTAGTGTCACTGGTAGATGTATCAATGATTTATGGGTCCATTACGAAATCATCAGCCAAATTATCATAATGTCAGAAGGACAATAACATATGAATGGGATTGTTAATAGTAAATTGAGTCGGATCATTCCATCGGGTCCTTTCCTTTAATAATTATAGGCTGTACGGACCTCATGAAAGTAAATGCGACATAAAACTTTATTTTATTGCTCCAAATTGACTCAAATTTGACAAAGATTGTGTCGCTATTAACGTAGTTTTTCTAATGAAATGCTGGCGACGTGGGTAGCCCGTTAGGTCAATGATTGCGATATCTATAACGATCTAGCTGATTAAGTAGAAAGTTATCAATTATGATCTACTTAAGCAGGTACGTATTTATTTGTCAATACGGTTGTTTTACCATTGAAAATGGTTATCAGATGCAAATCGCCTGAGACGTATGATCATAGCTCCGAGGATTTTTGGAGGATCGAGATAGATATAGTACCAAAAGTTGAGGAATTTATCGAAACACGTGTCAACGTTGAATTTTGAAAACTTTTTTACAAAATGGCAATTTTTTTTGAAAATGGTATTTCTGATTTTTAAATTTGAGATTTTTGCATTCACAATGCTATTTTTACACAATACTAAATAATATACTAGAAATATATATCGCGGGTTCGTTTCCCGTCTGAGTAATGATCTGGTGCGAGTCGTATTTTTTCTAGTATATTATTTAGTATTATGGTATTTCTGTATATAAAAAGTGATGTAGCTTCTATGATTATTGACCGATCGTCATGGTAATGGCACAGAATACATAATAGTACAAGTGTAATGGTGTTAAAAGATGTGGATGCTGGCGAGAAGTCCATTCTAGTTAGAATTTTGAAAATAAGTTAGGTATTAAATTTTTGAATTTTTTTTAAGTTTTTTTTTTTTTAAGAATCGACAAAAAGCTGAAAGTGATTATCGACCGATCGTCATGGTAATGGCACAGAATACATAATAGTGTATAATCCGCGCGCGATGAGAATGGTATAATACCTTTTGGAACTGAGACGCGCACGGTAGGTAGTAGTTACCGCTAACGCCGCAGCGCGGCGCTGTACACTACTGCTTTACAGTCATTTTCAATTTACTTTGACAAGGTCCCTTACCATTCTCATCACGCGCGGATTATAATGTTGTTAAAAGATGCGGAAGCAGACTAGAAGTGCATTCGTTGGAATTTTGAAAATCAGTAAATTAATTTTTCGGCTGCGTCGAGGCAGTCAGCGGGCATATAATAATATAAAAATAACAGGATTTTGCATTTGATTTGTTTTTATCGTAATTTTTTGTATTCATTTTCAATGCTCCGGTTCTTGCGGGGACTGCGAAATCTGTGAATATTTGCCTATTGATTTGCCTTTTCCATCCAATAGTAGATGTAGATGATAGAAAAAGTACTATAATATTTAAAATATTATTTGGGTACTTATTTTTCATTTACAATTTCCACTAATTGTCATTATGCTGGCTGCTGTTTCAGTTTATTACAAAACTATGTAACGATTATTTCATACTATGTAATGCCTTTAGATAGGTAGGTACACCTACACCTACCTTTATTTATTAAGCTAGCCAAATATTAAATTAAAATATTAGAGATCGTAAGTAGGTATGCAAGTTATTTGAACACTAAACATACCTTTACAGCGAAATACTTTTTAGTAGGTAGGCGAAACTTTGCTATTTATTCCGCTACTCATTGGTAGATGGCGTTACCGTCGCGGAACAATTTTTTTTTCATGATTTAAAATTAATCTTACAACCACAAGTCGCTTTTCCAACAACTGCTTACTAACAAGCCACACTAATGTATAATTAAACGCTTTCCAGTACAGGAGATTACATAATTAGATTAATAAAACATCAACGAAGATTTATTTATCATTCGCTTACCGAGCATCCAGATGGGAACCATTTTGCTAAATAGCACAGTCATTACAGCACATTAGAAATTTAATGAGTGTTTCCTGTTTTTGTGGGCGTGATGCGGCTTTGTTTTTCACTTGCGTTGTAAAAAATGCTTGACCGCGCCCCGCCTATTTTTCCGTTTTCGCCCCACATTCGTCGTGCCGGAGCGGAACGGAACGAACTGTGCCGTGACGGATGTGGTGGGTTGGGACACCATGACTTCGCGTATTACGATGTCGGAATAAAACACCGAATCCAATGTAAGACTTCTTCAAACAAATTGACGTAATGACATTTAAACATATTTGACATTAAATGCTCCTACTCCTACGCACTATTTGCATACTATTTGTAAACCTATACAATTTGTTTGAGTTAAGAAGACATAAGTATAATATTTCAAGCATCATTATTAACTGGTTTATTAGTACAAGTACCTACAATGCTAAAAACAACCATAGAATACAAAACATACAGCCATAAGAATAACAGTTTTATTTATTCTTGGTACTTACTACATTTATTAGACTTCGAGTTGCTTCTAGTTGCATTTTATTTAATAGATGTATTGCTATTATTAAGGCTCTAAAAGTATGAATGTTTGAGAAGTTTTTCAAGATTATAAAGAAAATTTAACTGGTCTTAAAATATTTAAGCCTTTAAAGGCGCTAAAAGAGATCAGGAATTTTGGGACTTTAGATGTGACTCTTTAATTTTGTGAAAAAGCTCTTTAAGCTTCGTACATTTACGCTTGTATTTTAATATGCATGAAGTTTCTAACTTGGTTTCGTAATTCTTTAGATGTTTCCGATCTATGGCCGGGTTTTCTGTTAAAATAAATAATGACAAAGCAAATTTTTTGTCTCCTGAAAATCATGATTCGAATGTTATGAAGTTTACTAGGGACAGAGTGAATGGAGGAGATTTAGATCGCTATACATACACACCCAAACTGATCTGATCAGCATTCTAAAAGATAGAAGGGTCAGAGTTTCAGTTTCAGGATTTCCATACATTTTAATGCTATTTTCAGGGTTTTTTAAACATGTCCTTCTATCTTTTAGAATGCTGATCAGATTAGTTGGGTGTGCATAGCGATCTGAATCTCCTCCATTCATTCCCAGGATATCCATCATCAGATCACAGCGCGGTGTACGCATCCCTGGCAGGAAACCAAGGCTTCAAAGTTACCTCGTTTGTATGAAAAAAATACCTTAATCCCTAGACAAAGTTGATGTGTGTACTTATTTTAATTCTCGTAATGGAATTTCAAGTGCCATGAAAATACACCATTTTAACCGAATTAAAAAAGGAGATTGATTATCAATTCGTCTCGCACATATCTTTAAAATTATTTACTGTAACTATACAAAACTGATCCTGTTATCGTCTTCTGTATAGACGTTACGTTACGGGCTATAATTTGCGCTACGTGCTCAGTTCTTATCTGTGCGGTGCGGCTCGTGTGGTGCGGCAGCTGCGAGGGCGTCTGGGCGGCACCAGAACGCCTCACCGATCGCACCACCATAAACAAGAAGCGCAACACACAAAAAGATCTTATTGCAACAACGTAGAGCCGACAATCCCTTATCGATGCTATCCCTGTAGGTACCCAATGATGCGTGGACCGTATTAACGTGCTTTTTATCATGAACAGTAGCACCGCTCGAGGCAGGCTAGAGTATAAAATTCTCATTATTTAATTAGTAGTTATTATCCGACTTCGGCGGATATAATTTTTTGCAGGACGATCGACTGCAATTGGATTAATTGGAGATGTAAATGTCAAATATTTTGTTGAGTTGTCCGATCGATTGTTTTTGTGGGTGAGTAATTATTAGTAAATGTCATTAACTTACTGTAAGATAAAGAAATACTTTCCTGTTTTATAAAGTGGATAAAACTACGTTCCAAAAACTAGGATATCAAGAAAGAATAACAGAAGGGTTTTAATTCACCTATGACGCGACCTGTAATAGAATATCTACTTAAAACTTTGAATTTTTTGATTATCTTTTCCCCAAAACCTTTCCAGTTCAAACCACTTCAAAAAGATATAAATATTTTTATTGTTATGATAAGCTGCATAGTGGCAACTTGAGACCTATATATTTTTTTAATTTAAAATAAATACCTACTTAGTTCTTTTATAAAAATACAAGAAATTGTTTGGCAAATACAAGTCAGCTACCCAGATCACCCAGATGGTCTCTACATAAGGACTAACATTAGCAGGGGCTCCTTCAATAAACAAATTCAAATATTAAGTCAAATAAAGTGTCTTCATTATGCAACAAACAGTCTTGCTACCGGCTAACCACAAGATGTTGAAGGCAAACAATGTTGCGGTAATTGTATACTTAAAGTTCTTTTGTGCCTTAGAAAAAAGAAATAAAGAATACGGATTTTCTTACAATGAACTCTGAAAATTCTTTAATAATATTTTTGAGAAAAGTGCTAAGGTTTTCCAAAATAATTTTTAAGTATTTTCAAAGTTAGCAATTAAGTATCTAGGTACCTACTATAAAAGTTATAAAGTAGTTGTAGATGGTTACTAATAGATACTTATTTGGAAATATAATATATATACCTAATAGAATATACGAAAAAACTCGCAAGCTTCTGGAAAAGTCACACTTTCCT
This sequence comes from Agriphila straminella, assembly GCA_950108535.1. Taxonomy (NCBI): domain Eukaryota; kingdom Metazoa; phylum Arthropoda; class Insecta; order Lepidoptera; family Crambidae; genus Agriphila; species Agriphila straminella. The sequence goes on along the minus strand of OX467309.1, from coordinate 12,805,341 downwards.
CATAACTGAAAATGACAAAACACATATTTTTTATTGTGGCATGTCAATTAATATGAATTTGGTAAGCGATGTTATACTACATTTTGCTAATAAAACTCGATAAAAACACAAAAATATTTTACGACTTAATCGCATTTTCTATTATAAAATGATGTATTAAGTTATGAAACATTAGCTTAAAATAAACTCAGGTGCACACCGTGCACACGACTAAGATTTTTTTCTCTTGTCAGTTGGCAGTTATTTAAGTAGAATTTTTAACGAAACTTTTCAGTTTTATGTAAAACGACCCAGTGATGATTTCGGTGTGGTGCTGCTCTGGAACAATCGGCCGTACGTCATGATGCAACTGTGTGGGACGTCATCGCGTGTAGTACACGGTGCTCGGCGGTTCCCGCAATAAAAGCGCGTACGCCGCTCCATAAATAATGGTCAATACGTCGGTCGGCATTGTCGATGCTGACAAATTGCCGCTGCAGTCGCTTTGTTGGGTGATGACATAGTGGCTGTGGAGACGGTAACGTTTGTCTGTTAGGCGTAAGAAAGCATCTCACTAAATGTATAGCGCTGTTTCCAGACGAAAATTGAACACCATTGCAGTACCTTTGACTAGAATATTTCTTTTAAGTAAATACCTAACTTCAGTCTAAGAAAAGACTTAAACGAGCTCGATTCCAATTTCAAGTTTTGGGATAGGATTGTTGTTTTCGTATAATATAATGCTACTGCTCCACCTGCGTTAATGTTCACGTTAATGGTAATGTCCAACTACGCGTTAGCTAAGGCATTTTATATTTTTAGTACTGTCGTTTGTAAATTAACACCTTACAGTGTTGGCCACATCTGCGTAACGCCGAGATTAACGTGTTAGGCTACGCGTTAAGACGCAGGTAGAGCAGTAGCATTAGAAAGAGAAGATGTACCATGAAACATAGCTCTAATTACACAATATGTCGATCATGTTGTAGGGTTTATTAGATTTGCACTATAATTACCTATCTCTGTAACACATTTTTTGCGCACAGCGTACATACACATCCTATCCCTATACTTCCGTAAAGAGAAATACTTAAAATTTCGATTCGCACTCGATAGTTTTTCGTGCTATGATTTCAATTTCGTAAATAATCAAATATTTACGAAATTTAACTTTTTCTGCTATTACACTTTCAACACTGCTCCCTTAGTGAACTACGCATCTCTTTAGTACTACAGAATCGCGCCAATACTCTTTTGTAGTGTTCCCTCACAATACTCGAATTTGCCGAATGACTTTTGTCGGGTATCATTTTCACTTCGCCTCTGCCCTTTGAGGGATATATCGCGGGTTGTATCTTGCGGCATGCGCTTTCAATCGTATGACAAATGGGCATTCTTGTTTTGCATTGTCATACGTTTTTATTGGCGATAATTGTGAAATATTTGGCTTTGCCATTGTGAAAACCCTGAATTCAAAGTGTAAAGCAAATAAAAGTGGAATGTTCTGCTATTCATTGAATCGTTTGCTTAGCCCTTTTTTATAAGATTTTCAAAATTATGTTTGGTGATTGATTACGCTATTGTGCCAAGTTTGCTCTACCTATATTTATAATTCAATATTATTTTTAAGGGTAGGTTGCTTAAACTAGTAACCTCAAGAACTTGCCCTTCATATAGGTAGATACGACTTTTTGACGTTACCCTCAGTGAGGGACGTTCATGGACGTTCTTTGCACTGTTCATCTTTAGTGCATGTTCTTCCGAGCTTTAACTCCTTGGCCCAGCGTGCTACTGTGGAATATGGAGGAGCAGAGTCCCCCCAATGTTTCCACCAAGTCGCTGTGCATGTCTTTGGTAGATTGTTTTTTCAAATGTTTTTTAATGACAGCTCTAATTTAGTTTTTCTCCATTTTCAAGTTTTTCTTCCGACGGTTCGTATTCAAATGAATGTACCTACCAGGAATTGTGGTCTATCAATATGTTTTTTATGACAACCTAGTGGGTGTATAAGAATATAAAAAAAAGTTTTTTTGTATTTTTAAACTTGCTTATCAATACTTTTGGATCGCCCCTCGTATGATATTAGCGACGCAAGTAGCGACGATAAAGCCGTAGGAAGAAACGCACTTTACCTGGAGTTTTCATCAATTGACCATTATATATCATAGAGAAAAGAGAAACGTGCGAAAGTCACCTAGATTGATTCAGAATAAGACTTGTTTGAGGAGCTCTATGGCGATGCAGTGGTTTAGCACCTGTTGTTTAATCATACATTTTGAAACTAAATTCAATGATAAACATTATTTGTTAATAATCGTAATACGATCTAGAAACCTTATATTTAGATGGACAATACTTTCATCACATTAAGTATTTTCTAAATAGGGTGTGCCCGTTCACCTCCTACCCTCCTCTCAACTCCCAACTCTATAATATTTGCTTTCAAAGCTTACTAACACAATAATATTATTGAGCTCTAACAAAAGTAAATTACTGTGAAAACGAAATAAAAACCCTCTCATCCCCAACCATTAGGAGATGATGTAGCGATACTCTGCGCGGGCGCAGTTGTGGAACGAACTTTCGTGCATTTGTCGCAGAATGTGATACCAACAAGCGATTCTAAACCTTATATAAGCAGCTTAAAATTTAAAATACTTTTTTGTTTTTCTAGTTTTGGTGTCGTAAACTGTGATGTAAAGGAACCGTGACGGGTGAATAGGGCATAAAAAACACATAAATCAAAGTCAAAAAGGCATAGAGAATGGACGAAGTAGCGACAGCGAGTATTTGTCACCAGCTGCTAGGGGACCCGACAATTCGCATTCCCATCAATAATGAGGGTAATTTTCAGCATTTTGTCATATTAGTGAGACGTATTGAACTATTGTTGCATTGTTATTTGTAGAAATTAGACGTATTTTTGTATCGACAGTAGGTTTATGCACGATGTTTTGTCATAGTGTTAATGGATGTAATTTCTATAAAGGGGAGTTTTAGTTTAGGAAGTTTTATTAAATTAACAAGGGAAGTAAAATTTGATACTTCTAATTACAATTTAAATAGTCGTTCGTGCGAAAATACATGTAAAAAGTTCTTCTCGATTTGATCGTAACGAAAAAATAAAGGCTGGTTGAAATGTAGTTGCTATTAGTACCTATAGCAAAAAAAAAATCAGTGCAGTTTTAAATACAGGCTACATAATGGTTTTTTGACAACGTGAGAAAAGGTAAAAAAGTTGGGTACCCTTGGTTCGTATAAAGGTAACAATATGCCTACCTATTTATAAACTAGACCACATACTTTTCACAACCTTAAAACTGTATTTCAAACGCATGTTATTAATAGTGTCTATTCAAAAGAGAGCAAATACTTTCGTAATCTAGAGTCATGATTACTTATACTTTTTTCCCAATTCTTTTTTTTTGACATAAGAAATACCTACTAATTTGGCAAATATTCGAACCCGACCCCCAAGAAAATTCAATAACGCTTTTGTCCCTTTTATTCAATAAGCTTATTTAATGGATTATCTTTTAGTCACACAAACAAATTCAGCTAATATAAAATGGTAAAATTAAGCAAATACTTATCAGAAGTTTTAATGTACAGGTTATAAGATTTGCTATTGTTATTTTTTATTACTTAGGGTTTGATACTTTCGACAAGTATATTGTTTTATTAATTGGGGTTACAATAACAGTAAGTTTAATAAACTTGCTCTTTAAGATCTAAAAAAGTTCTTTAGTTATTTATCTACGGTATCTACTAGAAGTTATTTTTCAGTTTTTCAGTTTCAATTAACCTACTTGACTGATAATATGCAAAAGTATTTTGACGGATTGACATTTGAACTTAGGCGGAAAACCCAAGTTCACCTCTGCATTCATAAAGTCTATCGGTTTGTTTTGCAAGTTCCGGGTGGAATTATCTTCTTGCGGTTTGATTAAAATATTTAAAGCGCTGTAGGTAGTGAAACTAGCGCCGCCACTACGTTTATTTTTATTACTCGTAAACCAAGTAAATATTTAAATAAAGCTCATGTAATAATTTCTTAAATTGTCTATAATATTTTTTGAATAACTCTTCAACAGTTTTCATTCTTTCTGTAAATTTTAAAATCCATTTTAGCTCAAAGTGGCCACTTTTGGCAATAATGGATTTTAAAACATACAGAATAAATGATAACTGTTGAAAAATTATTCAAAAATATTAGAGACAATTTAACAGATTATTACATGAGCTTTTTTTAAATATTGACTTGGTTTACGAGTAATAAAAATAAATGTAGTGGCGGCGCTAGTTTCACTACCTACAGCGCCTTTTTCTATAAAATCACTTGTCAAATAAGTTAAATAGAGCTTGAATGGTATACCTTTTTATGAAGGGGCTAGCTATAAAGGTTCCCGATAAGTTTTTTAATACAGATAGATGCCTACAATGAGTTTTTCAACAGATTATTTTCTGTTCCATTTTTAAATTTAACCAGAAGATATTGTACAACAGAAGTGACCAACTTCAGAGCGCTTGCAGTACAAAACGACGGATTTTAATTTATACATTCTCGAGCTCGAGTGAATTTACAGCTGTTTGTCAATTTAATTACATTGTATGTGCAGAGCTGCCCGGAAACCTGTGAAGCTGGCTTAAGTGTTTCATAGCACTTTTCAACTGTTTATTTTTAAGATAAAACACTAGTGACTAGTGTTTTATCTTAAAAATAAACAGCACCATGATCTGTAATATACGACATATAATACTAACGAAATTTAATATTTCCAGATTTCTCTTCTTTAGAAGTAGGTATAACCTTTTTGTTCCTGTTGCCACGTACGAAACTTTCAAAAGCATGTGTGCAGGGAGCGCCACCGGAGACGCTTGCGGTCGCGACTCAAACGCCATCTGTCGACTCTAATTGCTTCCTACGCTTTTCAACTTCTTCACCCGACAGTACCGCTTTGTTGCGGCCACGTTTAATTTTTTAAAAAGCAATTACGTAAGGAATAAGAAAGTACGCCACACAATGAGCGAACGGAAAGTTCGTTCTGTTGCCATCTCCAAACTGCCGTGAAATTGATAGTTTGCCCTAACCGCAACCCGACGGCAATAGACGTTGACGACAAAGTTTTGTCACGATTACTTAAGAATGTATATTTTATAATAATTCGTTTTATTAAGAATTATTACTTTCTGCATTTTGAACCATAGTGTTTTTACAGTTCGCCATATTTAAAACACAAATAAACAAATATCTAAGATATTCACCCAAAAATAAATAAGTAGACTTATACCTAGCTACATACTCAATAAATACTCATCATAAGAAATAATAAAGATTGTGATTGACCTCACCGATGTAATAATTATTGTAGAAAACCTTTCATGGTTTAAGTTATAGTTCCTCTACTCGACACTAGATAGCGCTACTTGGACCAGTTGTATGCAAAAGCTTACAACATCGAGCTTTTTTCATGATTAAAGCTGTATAATGTAAAACTATTTTACTAGACTTCTGTCTGATTACTTTAAATTCAGGCAAACTATAAGATTGAATATGAAATTCTATTTTGGTAGTAAAGTGTTTAGGATCTAAGCTTTTACCTTTTGTTATTCCATTATAGCTTAAAGTAAGGATTTTTTTATTTTTTTATAACATGAGTGCAAAAATATTATGCAACGTAGAGTTGCCTGTCGCACTTACATGGAGCTTTTAGGTATAATACCGACTCATTGAAGAAAAGCAATAGAAAAACTACATCTTCTCTCTCTGTACTAGTGCGTTTGGAAAGAATTTGTCTAATCATAAGATTATTGGTAGTACATTTTTAACACATGTAATGTAACTCGGTACCTCATATAAAATTCAAAAATAAAGAATTACAAACACATTATGATAGATAACTTATTGTAAAAATTTATATTTATGTAAATTAAACTATTTAATTCACAAAAATAGAATTAATTACCTACCAGGTTGTACAAATTCGTAAATGTACCAACGGTTTTTTATTCTTTTGTAGAGTAGCTCTATTATATACTTAGATACTATTATAATAAACCGTCTGACCTTTGGCTACTTCTATAGTGACCGCTCAATTTGAACTCATTATAATGCTCGTGTTACATTAAAATAGTAGGTAACTGTAACGTACATTAAGTGTTAATCATTGACACCATGTCGTCTGATGATACGAATGACGTGACTCAATCGTGATCCATCCTTCTCTAATGATTTAATTAACTAGGCCACGTCCTGTGTTATTACTGGCCAACATTAGATGATCGGCTCATTATGCTTGATTCACCTCATAACTATTAATGTTTCATAATTAGCTAACTGTATGATAAACGAGTACAAGTGGAACAGAAAATTAATTACACGACAACAGCTATTCATGTAGATTCTATTCCATTTCACCGTAATTCAGCGTAAAACAATGCATTTGTTTATTAAAGCGATTATACGCGTGGAATGATCAGCCATTTCAAATGTCTAAATGTTTTACGCAAACGACGTGTTGGATCAACTCTGGCGGTATAATTCAATTAATTTATTCCTGGGACCAATTATTGGCACAACGGCGAAGCGCCCGAGCGAAGGATGTGAAAACAAAATACGACTATTTATTATTAAGCTCTTTGTCCGCGGATGGGGCGGCGCCACGAAACAATGCGCGTTCCATTATTCCGATAAAACAATGCACGCTTTATTAAAAAGACATTCAATAATTTATTTTATTCATATTTTATTCGCACCGTACCGGATCTAAACAAAAGTGTTCAATACAGCATTTTGGCAGATAGGTTTATTTATTTAATGGGTTTGCAAAGGTGCGGGGCGTTCAATGTTTACGCATGGAAATTCAACGTCCTAAATAGCAGTCAGTAGCTCATAAAGTACATGGAATTAATAGTTTGTATTTAACTTCTAGAAAAGAGACTATTTTGGTTTTTCCTTAATATTTTTTTGGTGAAGCCTGACATTTCAGAATTAGTATAGTTTTTTTTACCATAGGAGTCGAGAAGAGTTTTGTAAGTAGATTCTTTGTCAATTTAGTTACTTTTAGAAACCGTTTGAAATTGTTAGACAAAAAGCACAGACATACCAAGAAATTATATGTCATTAAAAGATTTTAAAGGCATTGTTTGTTACACTGCAGCCTAACCGATATTAGAAATACAAAAATGCGAATAAGCGGGTGGTGCGAACCACAGAGCAGAAACTATTCAGGGAATGTTTGCTATGTGCGCCATCTGGCGGGGGTCGATTGAGACATTTTTGCAAAATAACGCCATAATTACGCACTTCCGCGGCGCGTGCGCATGTAGGCACGCCCACCGCATTTTTGGTTTCCAAAGTTAGCACTGTGTTAGCTGTCATCACGTTACAAATATAATAGTCATTTTTTTATCGCAACTTATTCTCAGCTTGTTAATTTGGCAAATTATGTAGTATTATAGGTAATTTGATTTCTTTGAAATTAACGGTCATTTATTTAGTGATTCCTGCTATTTGTAACTACTCTGACAGAAATGGCAGTTACATTGCTGCTTTAGTACCTAAGAACCAAAGTGACAACTATCGTACTTAAAGCAGTAATGTAACCGGTTCTTAAATTTCAATCGAAGATTGTTAGCAACCTGAGTTATGTTATCAGGGGGCTGATCGCGTTAGAATATTTTTTTTTACTTTCCTTTATTATATAGGTATGTATATGTTACTGTAAAAGCCCGTATATTGGTAAATCTTAGGTTTTACTGGAGAATCTTAAGATTTACCTACATGAGTTGGTAAATGTAAGGATTTTATAAAAGGGAGACCATTTTTCGGGCTTTTACCATTAGAGTTTGGCACACGCTAGGGTTTACCAATGACGGTTGGTAAATGTTGGATCTTTTACCAAATGAATGGTGGTAAATGTTCGAAATGAACGAGGATCACAGAACAGTTCGAACTTATACCATTAAGAGTTGGTAAATCTTAGGGTTTACTGGAAAATCTTAGGATTTACATTAGTTCGGGGTTTTACAATAACATATATATTTATAATTTATATTTAAAATAGTAAAGAGAAGTAGTAAAAGCTTTATTTTATTTATTAGTAAGTTAATTGGAACATAACCGTACCGTAGCTTGTTAAACAAGAGGATTTATTGCTTACTTTGGAATGAAGGAACGCACGTCATGATAAATGAAAAAGGTCTTGACACCTATTGGCGTCAAATTTATGAGCTCATGCTATTTTAAATGTTTCAGTTTTTGCTTCTTTTCAGACTTTGGTTGCAAAAACTGAAAGTGGAATGCTGCCACGTGTTGCAATTGCAACCAAACTTTTAACATAGCTAACTCGACAGCTTTCAACGTATCAAACTGGTGTTAGAATAAGTAAAAACATAAAAAACAAGTAAAAGTTTAATAAAAAAATCTTTATTTACATAAACTTGTATACTCAAGATTACTTGCAGTCCACAAAATAGGCGAAAATACAAAAACAAAGTAGATTTGTGTTGAATGAAAGCTATGTAGGTACCTACCTACTTATGCATATTTATGGATGTCTAAAATAAAGAACTATGTATGAAGAGATATACCTACAACCACAGACCATACAAGATGTACTTAGGTGGAAAACTACATTGTTAAATAAAAGTACTTCATTTTATGAGCTTTTATTTACTTGCAATGTATGTATGTATGTTCGGTTGGAACCTACAACCTACGCATCCTTTTTTCGTTTATTCTGTTGACTGAAAGTTTATCACATCACATTAGGACCACCGATTTATCGTTATGATGCCCTATTTTTATGTATGCAGTAGGTATGTGGTTATTATTTATTATTATTATTTATAAGGGGGGACCTTGGTCGGGACCATTTCACCCCTTTCCCCAAATCCCCTGAAAGAGCAGGGGAGGCAGGTTATCATTTACGCCACCGGCGTCGGACCCTCGAACCTACCTGTGCGCTTGCAATACCTGCTGAGTTGACTTATCGTTAACTGCTTTAGATCTTCTTCCTTAAGCTTGTCCACTCCGAAGAGCTCCCAGCGCAGTGATGTATGTGAGGTATGTGGTTCATACAGTAACTAATTTAAGAAAGAATAAAAAAGTTTTCATGCATTCATTTCTGTTTTTCATTCGGTACATTAACTAGTATGCTGAGTAAATACTCTAACATTTGAAAATACATTCGAACATTTCCTTTGATCGCCCAGCCAGATATATAATATGTACCTACGGAGCCCACATTAGCATCCACTTTGTTATTCATGTCGTCGAACCTCGTCCCCATTCCCCGCTCAGGGGGTCTAAAATGTCACGATTGTAGATGAAATATTAAATTAAACATTTACTAGTTTACGGTAGAAATATTTTTAAAGCCCTAAAATGGTGACACTAGCTTATAAAACATCTGAAATTAATTACATTAGAGACCGATGATATTTTATTGTTATTTAATAATTCAAAACCACATTTTAAAATCTGGGAAATAGAACATACTATACTTTATATAATTATACCTTTGATATAAATGTGACATATAATCTTGACTTTTTAGCCCCCCCGGCTATGGTAATGAGCTTAGAAAACGACTTTCCTTTAAAACTTAATGATGTATGCACGATGTGAGCAATAAGACGCATAATGTTCGTGGGTTTTCCGCTAATAGCATGAAGTGGAGGGGAGCAGAAAAAAAAATCTTCAAATTTCTATGCGACTACTTCGCTGGGTTATATATTCGAATAAATAAATTATAGATGTTTTTATTTATTAACATGCCGGATTAAAAAATGTATCTTTTTTGCAGACAGTTTGATTAATGGCTGCAACAGTCTCAATGTTTCGTATATTTTTACATATCGCTATTTTTAGTTTCAAATTATAAGTGAGTAGTAGATATCAAAGAAATTCTAATCCACATTAAATATAACTAGAACATACAAGCTTGTGCCTAAGTTAGATTTTTTTAAGTTTATAACTTTTTAAAATGTGTAAGTATGTAAATAAAAAGAAAAGAAAACATAATAAAGACTACCTATAGGTACGATTTGTTTTGGAGTCCCTAAAAAGAGTCTATCTGCAAACATTCGAAACATCAAAAGAGCAAAATAAAGGAGAAACTAATAAATGTGACGCAACAGGAGATTGCTTTAATGCTAAAGGCCCCAAACGACGTGATTGAAGTGCTCCCCCAGCGATGCCAAATGACAGAGTTTTCATTCCGGTGAATAGATGTGCTAATTTGCATCAGCGTTCTCAGTAATCAAAGTTGGCATAAAAGTTTAATGTGGGTTAGGGTCATTATCAATATGGAATGAAATGATACTTCTTATGACGTAGGCATTAGAATTTTTCTGAAGCTGCAAGCTTACTTTGTTGTAAGAAAATTTCAATTCTACCCATAATGACACATTTTGATTACGCGAAATGACACATACGCGAAATGACATACACGGAAGGAAATAAGTTAGATAAAATAAAAAAGTATGATTGAAAAGCATTTCCACCATATTCGAGCAAATGGGACACAAAAACACAAAGCATTATGAGACCACCAGATTTTAAATGTTCGATCAAGATTTAAATGCAATAATGAAAATAATAATAATAATATATGCGTTTATTTTCCCATCACAAACTTACATAAACATGACTTAGGTACATGGAACTTATACAAGAAAATGTAAGAAAGTATAGGGGGCGTAATTTAAAAATTCTGCGAAAAACGTCTTGCTGCCATGATCTTCTCTTGTCAGAATGTCGTCGCTCCATTGCCGGCTTTGTTTTTTTCACTCCTTAGTATAAGTTGCATGACAAAGGAGTTCGCGCCAAAGCTTGGCGTATTTACTAATTTTAAATTCGTCAGAGGCGCGTGTGAACCCGAGCCCCTCTCATTGGCGTCGTCGCCTGCGCTTTATTAGTGTTTGATCTGACGGGGAAATAGACAAATTGTTTGTTTTCCCGCCGCGTCGCGTCAAGGGGTTGTTGAGTTGCGTCACCGGTTTGAATTCGCAAATCCCTTCAGCTATTTGTAATAGGAAACATTTTTGTACAACAGCGCTAGACTTTTCTTTAGTAATAGTATTTTTGGTGCACACACGTTTGTGTTTACTGTTCAAGTAATTTAAAGTGCTTTTATTTTATTTGAGAATAGAAAATGAGTGCGATTTATTTGTTTTTTTTATCATAATACAGCAGAATACAGCAATTCAATTGACAAGTAAACAATTTCACTATAATATTGATGAAATAATCAAAAACTTGAATTATCGTGACTTAAATTCTCTCGTACACGCTAGTTTTATCGTCGCTTTTCTAATACTTAGTACTTACTTTGATTTTATTTTCGAGCACAGGAATATTTATCATTTTATTTATTTTGCATTGTTACAGAATTAAAGTTTTATTAAAGCCTAGGCTGGGACTGGGACTTATTTTTTATATCTGAATTCCAAAAAAATATTTCTTACCTTAAAATATACTTACGCTTTTGTAGACACGGACTGAGGTTACACGTTCATTTATTTCGACTCCACAACCAACGGAACTGACAGCATAAATCAAAGTATCTCTGGTTGTCATAGCACAGTGAGCTGCGCGTAGCTTTTTTCCGCTGGAGCTTTAAACGTCGTCATTTGAGCGGAACATTAACTGTAAACGAGTAAAGGGTTGTTTTCATTTCCGTTATTAGTGCCACGAGTTTGGCGGAGATTTATTGTGAGCCGGCACAGTTTCATATGGCTGGGTTGAGACGAAGGAGCGAGCTAAATTAAAACATTCCACTTGTGCGACAGTCTGCTCTTGGTTATGATTGTTTGAAAACAACAGTTGCTTTTGATAATCGGCTTGCAAGCGGAAAATTTACCAATGGTTACAATTACTATCTTATGATGAAACTGAAAACTTGCTGACTACATTATAATGTTAAGGTATATTACCAGGAAAACACACCACACACACACTGACACACACACACACACAAACACTCATGCATAGTTTGTAGATGCTTTCACTTTTTTGATTGTTTTTATTTTATTTTATATTGTCTTTGATCAAAGTATATTGTGCTCATTTTTTAAGACTTGCTTTTGACTAGTTTTAATTGCTCTGTCTGTGGAGGGTTATGGCGCTGAATGCTGAAATACAGGTTTTTGCCTTGTTTGGCAGCAGAGGCTTATAATATTAAGATTAGTCTGTTATCTAGTCCTAAGTTGGTATTATTTCAACATCTGTCACAAATTGGTCAATAAAACAATTTTTATTTATTTGTTTATTTTATTTTATTTATTGATAATATAATAACATTAGTTTAATTTACAATTAATATTATTCCCGCAAAGTTCTCCTTAACTGATTTTTTTACTTTAGGTTCTTATGTTTTACTGTGTAATATGTAATTAATTGTTTTATTACCGCTATTAACAAAACCATTTTTATTCAGGCCAACCGTTATAAGTTTTAGTTAACTTTACTTTAACGTAAATCTTAAAAATCTTGAGCACAAACAAGAATGATCAATAATATCAATTAATCTGATAAAAATATTACTTGTAAGTATTAGTTGTCGACTCCACAGATTCATTACTCTGACAGAGATATATGCCACCGGGAGTCGACTGCGCGGTAATAAGAGCTACTGTTTTATGATGCACGATGACAGTTCCAATAGGTACAGAGCAACTTACAAAAACAAATGACAAACGCTGGAAATATAGAACTTATTTTGTTTTGTCGAATTCGAAATTCATATTATTATAGCTTCTGGAAAAAATCTTCTAAGATAAAAAGTGGACGTATATTTTTACTGTACCAATTATTTCTTTTTTATTCCGTTTACTGTTTGTTGTGTGTGTGCTTCTTTGTAGACGTTTCCTTTCACGCATTGAAATATGGCAGATTAATGTGAGTTCGAAGAAGTCGATATTACTTCTGAAGGGGTCTAAAACTTATGATTTACTGCGTCTGGGTGCGCTGTTAAAAAGTTGTAAAGTGCTTGTGTTTCCAATGGTAATGCAACAATGTTTAGTTTAGATATTATATTTATTTCTTTTGGCGAACTAATATCACTTCATAATTTCACTTATTCTGAAGATTACCTGTTTTGAAAGAGTCGTTTAAAAAAAGTAGAATATGATTAACTCATTCTACGCCGTTATTTTTTAAGTATATCTAAAAATGAAAAGGGTTGTTCAGACCACGTGAATTTACAACTTTTACTATGCGGCCAACCACGAAATCGCGAAAAAAAATCAGCTGTTCCATACATTATAGTCAAGTCGATCGATGTTGTACTTTGTTGTTCATTCATGTGGTCTGAAATCCCCTTTTCATTTTTAGATATACTTAAAAAATAACGGGGTATATATAACAAGTTAGTAGGTATTTGAATATAGAACAATTAATACGGTAATGTAATTACCTAGTATTTTTTTACGTTTACTTTTCCACGCTTATTTTGCTGGCATTTTTACTTTTTTCCCCTGTTTTTTCAATACATTTTCAAAGATCCCATCAAATTAATCTTTTACATTAGAATAAACATTGCGATTTCGATAAAAAACAAATTGCCAATCTCCACATTACAACTAATAATAAAAGATAACAGCAAAAAATGCGCTTCTCAAAAATCCCCAACGAGGCATCGTCCTCATTAAGCTGTTATGATTAATACGGTTCGTAAATGCCGCCATGTTGGGTCAAAGAGCGCCGCTTGCGCACGTGGATGTCATGCTTCCGAGAAGTCCGCCGAAAGTCTGCTGGTGAATGAGCTATCCATTTTAATATGGATAGTGAGTCATGTCGCACTTTTCCCATTAAAGCGTTCAAAAAACTGTACCTACCTGTAATAAAGTTTATAAGGATATTCTGATAATCAAAGTCCGATTTGAATCACTCTCATAATACACATGTTTATTTGCGGAAAAAAGTTACAGGGGAATGACAGAGTGATTTGATTTTACTTAATTTTAAAATGAAGGCTATTTAAATTATTTTAAATTTTCTAAGCTGACTCAAAGCTAAATAAAAAAACAACTAATGCGAGCCACTAAATTAGAATATTTATTTATGCTAGGTAGGTGGCAAAGAAACCTACAGCACGTCTCAAATAACGTATGTAATGTCTGTTTGAAGTTGTCATCCATTTGCGGGCGAAAGTGCATTATGTAGCAGTAACTGTTGGACGGCACATCGCCCGCGGCTTCAAAGGACTAAACTAAACGCATTACGAACGCCCACCTGTGGGAAGGAAACATAAATTGAGCACTTTGTCGCTCAGCGAAAGTTTCACGACAGTGACGTACCTAGGGTGTAAAGGGCCCCTGTATTTTCAGGAGCCTCATCATGTTCGTTCTTGCAGTTAATTGTGAAAGTAAGACGCCGTTATCCCGTAGCACAATTATCCTACTAATATTATAAATATGAATAATTAAATGTTTTTGGATGTTTGTTACTCCAATCACGCAAAAACGGCTGAACAGATTTGAAAGAAATTTGGCACACGGATAGCTTATAGCCTGCATAACCACATAGAATTCTTTTTATTCCGGCCAAAGATTCCCTGGGGATTTTCCGAATGCCCACGCGGACAAAGTCATAGGCGGAAGCTAGTATATAAAAAAATTGTCGGGCTTTTCAAGCTATGCTGGCACGATCTTAGTGAAATTGTGCGGCATAGATTCTATGAGCTTTCAAAGCTGTTACAGCGTATATTACCTTAGATTTCGTAATTATGGTGAAACAAAGAAACTTACACTGATCTCTATAAACAATACACTACTTTTTCGGGCAGTCGTATAAAAATAAACGAGTTTACAACGTTGAGCTTTTAAGAATCTTGAAATTGCTGAACATAAAAGTATTAATTTTACTTACATTTTCGTAAATAATACTGTACTTGGTAAGTATTCAATTTTTTGCCTAATACCTACTCGGGATTTTTTTGCAATTGTATGTAAAAGACTAATAGGCAACCGTAATTTACCTACTTTCACCCACTAACGATTTCGAGTTGGAGCCTGCTTTGACATCTTCCGCGATGACCTGATACGAGTTTAATACTAAAATTTAGATATTTTAAGGGGTCCTTTATTCCATGTCACGGGCCCTGAACTAAAGCGAGAGATACATCCCTGCTGCTTACACTTTAGGATTGCTTCCTAGACCTAAGGACAATGTATTGACACCACCCATAACTTGAAACACTCGTACTTGTAGCTTAAAAATATATTTTATGTCACACAGAAGGCATAACTATGCAAAAGCAGAATGGACTAAAACTATAAGGTTCAAAAGGATCATTCGGAAGTAATTTTGGCATAAAATAGTTAAGTTACTAGTATAGCCCTCAAAATAAAGTTGTATATCTAGCTAGTGTTCCTCATTAGAACAAAGGAATCTTACTTACTACTTTAATAAGTTTTCCCACATGCTTTGTGTAATTTCACAACTTTCAATAGGTAAATTGAAAATAATAAATACTTTTGTTATAATTACTTCTACAATTATAAAATAAATAAGTACATACTTTCGATTCGAAGGTCCCGCAGATACCATAAAAGCTGAAATAAAATAAGTGGATCATACCTATATCTAAGAAAAAATATATACATGAAATGTCATTTTTGAATTCACTTCACGATCAGGGAAAAATCGCGGAAGGAATACAAAACGCTCCCTCTTCGTGCACCATCAGTTAAGTAAATTCGTTTATAGAGATAAATCTGTGTTCAGCTATGGGGTTCAGTTTAACTCGATTAAGTTGCCATAGCCCTGATAACGACTGGGCTTATACAATTAGAGGTCATTGCTGTACATTATTAAATTGTACAATAAGGGCTGGGATTATTTACAAATAATTAAATTATAGCCATTGATCAATCTGAGAAACTCGGAAAGTACTTTTGATAGGGAATCGCAGCCCGTTGTGTGATAATAAAATATTAAGGAGAGATATTGCTTTTTTTATTTGAGATTTTAACATTCACAATTATTTATTTTATATAGAGATATTGCTCTCAGTCAGCTAATATATTTGCAAACGGAAGAATGCTTGAGACGTTTTTGTGTTAATAGACTCAAAGTATTAATTTACCTTTGTTGTCTCTGATTTTTCATAACAAAGTGCTTTAGCTTGCTTTGTTTGTATGTCATGTCACATGATTCAAAACGTATTAATTTTAATCAATCGGTGAAATTATCTATAGGTAATATTTTTGTTGATGGTGAAGCTCCCAACAAGATACGCGTAGATTTTTTTATATGGACATCTAACAAATTAAGCTCTTTTGTAGAAAACTTAACTTTTTGATTTGATCCCATTCAATATTGAAATCCATTCAAATCCATTTCTTAACATGTTTTAACGACCAAAGTACTTAGGTACGTTGAAATTATATGAATATTGTTTTTGTGTACTTACAGATTTGATTCCTAGGCCACTACACAGCGTTGTTGCTAAAACTGGTTCTATGTCTTTATTTAATAACTAACGGATTTAATATGATAAAGTTCTACCTTAGGAATCAAATTAATGACTGTTGAAAAGTCTAGAGAAGAAACAGTTTTAAGTAAATGTAATAAAATTATCATTCAAGTCACAACGGGCGACCACCGGCCTCGTCATCGTTAATAAAGCGAAGATTATCCTAGGCCACAGCCGTAATGGAGTCTGTCGCAGATGAGCTCGGTTTTTACGGCACGAGCGGCCACCCGCGACACTTCCCCCCCTCATTATTTGTGGTTTCAATTCGCTTTTTACGACCAGTCTCCCTCATCGTGGCTGCTCCTCTAAATTACTCCCACCCGAAAATACTGCAACACTACCGCTCCCATCCAAAAGAAACGTCACTCTAAGCCTGGAGTAGAAGACACAAAATTGGTTGTTGTCAGACAACAGATGCATTGCGTAAGCAAAGCAAGTGTCTATATCAAAATTCATTTGTGAATGAGCGGCGATGATTAAAAAGTGACTGTCGAGTATCAGTCGAGGGGATCTCGATGCAATTCTTAAAGCTATTGTCGTTATTTAGCGACAAACGACAAATTGAAATAGTGAATTGTTGTTTCTAACTGCATAGTTCCTACCAAATTATGATTTTTAGAGCTAAATGCTTCTTCTATGAGGAAAACATAGGATGTGGTAATGTGTTTTTAATTCGTATTGTATTATTTAAAAGTAAGGAGAAAACATCTTTTAGGATTGTGTAGGTAATCATTCCTTGTTTTGTTTTTATCGCACATTACTTATTTAAATATTTTTATGATTTAATGCAATAACAATAAGTAGTAGTAAGTATTTCGGAAGAGATTCATGGCATTATGTTATGGGTTAGTTAGCGCATTCGGTCCGCGGTTGTAATGGTTTTTGTTAGAAGCATCTTTTGCTAGAATTATGTGTGAGATGGGTGACCAAAATGTATTATCTCAAGCTCCGTGCTTTGGAAGCCATTGTACTTAATTTAACTTACTTTGTATTTTTACTTATTATTTATACATTTTTATTTTTTATTTATTATTAATTATGATTTTAGAATGTGAAATGTTTAATAACTTTAAATTTAATAAGATATAATTTTTGGAATGAATTTAAATAATTTTACTTATGGATACATTTTTAATAGAATATGAATTTTTTATAACCAATTTTCAATGTGAGTATATGTAATATTATTGTAAATGTTGACTTACCTAGGTTGCGTTATGTAACAAAGGGTGAATAAATAAATGAATTGAATTGAATACTTTAGTCGTTGATCCTGGCAATCCTAGCTGCATTTGCACTTTTTCAGTCATTCACACCTGTCTATCAATCAGTATTGAGTCCGTGTGGTTGGTTATGTATGGCTGATCCTCAGCATCATGCTCCTGTATAAGAACTTCAGTACCTTCAGCACGACAAAAAAGAGAGAAAAAAACGCACGTGAAAAAGCTCGATACAGCATTTTGTATGGGAAATCTCAGTTCGCTTTAGGGCGGGAAGGCGATGACGCTGTGCAAATTTCCCATACAAAATTACTCTTTTGACTTTTTACCACTCGTTTTTTTCTCAATAGATCTTCGTTCGTGCTAAGAGTACTGTACCCATAGCACGAATAGCTATCGAAAAAAATAACGCGTGTATAAACATTCGATAGAGTAATTTTGTATGGGGAAATTTGTGCAGCGCTATCTACCGCCGAATAGCGAAATGAAATTTTCCATAGAGACTCTATCGAGTAATTTTATGCGCGTTTTTTTTCTCAATAGATGTTCGTGCTAAGGGTAGGTACTGATTCCTGCATTAAGTAGGTATAACTATGTGGTAGGTAAGGTATGCTTACATAAAGTGGTTGTTTTCTAATTTATCTTCAACTTCGACGACAATCGATGATTATTGAAGCCTAATAGACCGTAAGCCCGTGACAATATTGCATGACATTACGATGAAATGCATGGCACACGGTCACAAATGTTGTGCAGAGCGAGGATCAGAATTTCGCCATTCCATAGTAAGTCGGTCAGCTGAACCAATACATTTGTATGGGAGTATTTTTTTTTTTCGTTTTTCGACCTATGTTCCTTGGAGTATGTTGTTCAATTTTAGCAACCTACCATCTTTTTTAGTATCTGGCAGGGTTTTTGTTACATACTGTATAGTAAATTGTGTTAACGTTTATTTGTTGTTAGTGCAATGCTTGCAGAGAGTCATTTGTCATTTTTTTTATTTATTTACAGGCATTTATAACAATTATTTATCAATTATCTCTTCCTAAAATTCTAACAACTATTTTTTGAGGGTGAAAATATTCAATGAAAATGCAAATATCCACTCGGAAAAAATATATTCAATTTTTATAAAATCAATTTCAGGCATTTTTAATTCGC
Source organism: Agriphila straminella (assembly GCA_950108535.1). Classification (NCBI taxonomy): domain Eukaryota; kingdom Metazoa; phylum Arthropoda; class Insecta; order Lepidoptera; family Crambidae; genus Agriphila; species Agriphila straminella. The sequence continues at coordinate 12,786,497 of OX467309.1, read as the reverse complement.
ACAATTTTTTAGGTACAATATAATTATTATACACCATAGTTTTACATTTAGCCAACAAAATAGCACAGACTTTAAATAAAAATATGAATATCGTAAAAAAATGCTTTGTGTGATTTATATTATAATTATTTCGTGATATACAGACTTTGACAATGTAGAGTTAATAACTTTAGTTCAAGTAACAAAATAAACTCTTTTAAAAACTGTAAGTAATGTTAATACAAAAATATGTAACAGCGGGGCTTTGAGTAAAACAAAAGCAGGAAGGCATTTCTACGCTCTTTTTCACTACAAACATTCACAATGATGTGTGAATGGCATTACAAGAGAGTCGCTGTCCTATTGTAGACTGAAACATAGCAGGGGCCCAAGTCATAATCGTGTTTTAATCGTGTTTCGGATTTGGGTTTAAAAAACAATAAATGTGTCAAAAAGCATTACAATTCAAACACGATTGAAACACGATTATGACGTTAACAATAGCAGACTGTCTAAGGTTTTGAAAAACGTCGAGCGCTCTACTCATTTTCATCGCATGTGGTGTAATGTCACAATTTATTGACAACACGCACACTCGATCCCTCGAACAGCACAAAAACTTATCTGTACGCTATAGGCTTACGCAACAGCACAATTTGACGATCGTCGTGATCGTGATCGTAAAACAGTGTAAGATATAGTCAGCGAGTCAAGCTCTCTATTGGCGTTTTTCGTTGTTCTATCTTTGATCTATTGATCTTTATGCAAATTATTCGAACAGAAAAATAGCCGAGGAGGTCCTCAGCTATTTTTCTGTCTATTTTCAAAGACTGATAAACATAGGTACTCGGAGTGCCACTTACGTGGTTACCGGTTACCCTACATGAACCATAAACGAAATTATGATATTTATTAGAACCACGCACACGGGCACTAGCATGTAAAATAACGAAAGAAATAAAGAAATAACGATACTCATGTACCTATTGTAAAGCGGAGGTCGTCGTTAACGTTGTAATGTCAAATTGACGATCACGAAACGTTCGCGATTGTGCTGTTGCGTAAGCCTGCACGCTGTCGTCTATGTAGTAGACAGCGTAACCTAGGTAACAATAATTAGTAATAAACAGTTACTTAGTTCCAGTTTTGGCCACCGGGTCAGATTAGTTTGTGTCACTGTACCTACACAGGCAAGTACTGCCCAACGAGCGATTAAAAAATACGGATTTTGCTATTTCGAATGAAAATGAGTAGTAAAGAGCGCTCGCCGCCTTTCAAAAATAGGGCTCCAGATTTCGGTATCAAAACTAAGTAAGTATCACAACAAATAAAGGGTTACCTGCTATTCTGTACTTTGGATTAAGGGTGTTGTTCGATAGCATACAATTAAGCTCATTTCATTACAGAGTCGAAAATTAAGTTAAATAATACTAAAATACACTGTAAAGGCTTATAAATAAACTGAACAACTTTTACTATAAGACCAACTCTAAAATCGCGAAAAAAATCAGCTGTTTCATACATTTTGATATTTTCGTTATTAATTTTTGTATGAAACAGCTGATTTTTTTTCGCAATTTCGGAGTGGGTCCCGTAGGAAAAGTTGTTCAGTTTAATTGTCCCTATCGTGTCATATATATATAAGGTGGTACCAAATGATCTAATGATACTTAAACAGGTGATAGTGTTGCTTAAACTGAATAACTTTCTCCAAGGAACATAGGTCGAAAAACGAATTTTTTTTTCGCCTTTCTGGTCAGCTGACCAATACATTTTGTATGGGAGTATGAATTTTTTTTTTCGTTTTTCGACCTATGTTCCTTGGAGAAAGTTATTCAGTTTAAGCAACACTATCACCTGTTTAAGTATCATTAAATCATTTGGTACCACCTTATATATTCGGCATTAGGGTTTTTTTGTAACACGTTGTATAATGCTTAATGTCTACTTATTTATGAAAATTCGGTAATCGTGTTGGATTATAGTAGGTACTTGTACCAGTATTTGCCTTCGACCACAATATGAACGGTGGTATGTAATAATAAGTAGCGTATCATTTTTTGTTGCGATACCTATAATGTGCTTTATAATAATTATGTCACTGAGATTTGCCTATTTATGAATTGAAGGAACATAATAAAAAACGAGACTTTTAATCAGTTTTTTGTACGTTGTGTAACTGTGTAACAAAAAAGTAGAAAGATAGTTAGTTTAGATCTAAGTTAAGTCTGTATATCTCAAATACCTATTTCGCCCAAGGGATACAATTGTACTAAACATAATTATATTAATACAAGTGATATTTTACAAATACAAAAGAAAAAAATATACCAAATGTTACAGTACAAAAGATCCCTTGTAAATTTTTCTATTTTAAGGCTTATTGTTTTTTAACATTTATACGTACAATAAATAAATTGCATCTTTTTCCGTGACCTGTTGAGGTTCTTATAATCAATAAATTATAAACTGCAATTTTGGACTAAAATAGTGATTCTACTTAACCTAATTACCATACAATTTCTAGCTGTAATGAGATAGAGTTATATTTATTCGATATATATACTGTACAACACTTTAAAGTCTCACAATACGTGCGGGCAGCATCGCAACGTCTTTAGTTAGAAGTCCGAGTCACTATACACTGTTTGATATGTGGTATATACAGCATGCGCGGGCGCAGCAGGGTATCACAGGAGCGGCGAGGCGTGGTGCGGCACGGGCAGCGCCGCGCGCCCCCGTCACACCAGCGAGCTGGGCTTCACGTCCAGGGAATGTTCCGGAGATCGTCCGCCCGCACCTCCCTCTCCTTGACTGTTTTCCTCAGAGTCCGAGCATGAATCAGAGCTGCCCTTCTTGCCACCATTATGCGTCTTTACATGCTTCGCGAGGTGGTCTGACCGCATAAATCTCTTATTGCAAACTGGACACGCAAACCTCTTCTCCCCGGTATGTGTGCGCAGGTGTCTTTGCAGCTCATCGGAGCGGGTAAACCGTTTTCCACAGAATAACCAGTTGCATACGAATGGTCGCTCGCCAGTATGCCAACGAAGATGAGCTTTCAAATGGGAGGTTTTGCCGTAAACTTTGCCACAGCCCGGTATGTGACAGCTGTGTATATTCTTTTTTCTAAGATGAGCACCGGCCGGTCCGAGTCTTTCTGCTTCTTGACAATTCGGGCAATCACAAGTTGCTCTTCCAGCGTAGCGCCTCTGCGATCGTGGAGAGGGTGCCTGTGCTGGCGGGGCTGGTGAACCTGGTCCATGCAGTCCAAAAGATCCTTGTGTAGGCAAAACAGACTTATATGCGTCTTGCAGAAGGTGGGGCGCTGGCGGAAGTAAATGTGCTCCACCCGAAAGTGAATGCGTCAGCTGAGAATAATCTTGACCGGCATAGTTGGCCATCTGTCCGCCGACGTCAAGCCAACCACTGTGTACATCCCACCAAGTGCTGCCCACAGCACTGACTCCACTCATTTCTGCAGCCTTCAACGCACCACTACTGCCACCTCCTCCGACGTTAAAAGGCCACGATTCATAGGGATGTCTTGAGTACATAGATCCGAGACTAGCACTGGATTCACTTTTGCCGAGTAGCTGGTCTCCTGAGGGAGGGAAGTAGAGATCATTGCCGTACGATGGGGCAGCTGCACAAGAGGTAGGACCCCTCCCGTAAGGCGCGCAGGCTGGTGGCTGGGAGCGCGGGGCGGCGCTGCTGACGGGAGGCGAGTGGGCCCCCGGACTCTTCTTCCATGGGTGGAACCCCTTGCCAACGGCTGCGTCTGCCAGCGGTGGCGGCGACTTGCTCGACAATTTGTTACACTGTGCCGCCAGCATTGCCAAAGGCGTGCCGCGTAAGCTCGGATGTTCCTGGAAAGACAGACAACGAACTGTTAATTATTTCGAAAGAAAAAAACCATATCGTATTCTGGTTTAATTAACGAAGTATGTTTAGACCGTGTGAATTGTCTGGGTGTCGACTTAAATTTATAGCCTAATTTATATGGGAACTAATGCTACTCTGTCGGTTGTGCCTCGGGCGCTGAGAAGTAATATAAATAAATTATGAAAGGTTTATAGGTGGAGTATTTACAATTAGGCGTGGTGACAGCTCCCGGCCGCTACTGGCGACATGGCCGGGCCGCGCAGCCGCAGGACATCGTAATTAATAAACGCTGCCTACTCCTTGTCTGACCGTAATGCTACCGAAGCATATGGAATCAATTATTCCTTAGGTTGATTGAGATAAAAGACAAATTAAATTTAACAAAGAACTAGAAGTAAGAAGTTCTTTTTGCATAAGTGGGTCATTACATTATACAGGGTTATTTGTAAAACACCAACAACCTCACAGGACTAACATCATAAACCACTAGTCCACAACATATTTATATATAAATATACCTAGGTATATGCCTAGCTACGTTTATATCAGATTTTTGTATTTACTACATCATTTCAATGCATAAAACGAACTGTTAATCATAATAGCAATGCGATCGTAAAAATCTCGACATGCAAACGCGTCATAAAAACTTTCACGTCGAATAAAGAACATAATCCGTTCACCGCTGTTCATTTGGTGGATTCAAATAAAAGTGAGGGCAGGAGAACATCCGGCCGGATATTTCACCCCAATACGGGGCACAATGGCTCGATAAAAAAGTCCCATTGTGTGAAATAATATAATCCAGGGATCGGGACATGGTACCGGGCAGGGTGCGGGGGGACCACGCCCCTTAACATTGTGATTGGCGCAGCTGGCGCGGTGTGCGCCAACCCTAACAACTGTCACTGATACACTGAATTTCTCATACACTTTTGCCTAAAGGTATATTCCCACAACATTGAATGAGTAAAGTAAGATAAGCTTAAATTTGAATGATGTCTAATGTAGTTTTTTCCTGTTTTAATGAAAACGAAACCTTATATTTTGAGAAAGAACTGACTTACGTCTCATCAGTTATAATACCGTTACGAGCAGCACTGTCTGAATCAGCATTATATTTTTCACCAAATAAAACGTTACCTATTTCTATTATATACTTATGTGTGGTCGATATAATTGGTCGATGGGTAGGTACTGACGTATCTTGACAAATAGAAATAATGGCGCAGCAAACGCTATCGCGGCATCTACAATCGTCAAATATGGCCGCTTTCGATTAGCAACCACAGCAATCAACGTTAAAAAATAATAAAACATCATCAACCGACACGGCGTTACCCGTCTACAAAATAAACAACGACAATTGAAGAAATTATATCTCACAAGTCAGTGTCAGCGTGTTGTTGTTTAAAGTTCGAGCTTAAGAACTTCATAAAAGTTCCGTTCTAGGAAATTATTTAACCATAACCATTCAAGCAATAATACCTTTGAGAATTGCATCTTTCTAAATCGAAGCTTCAGAAAACGCTCGGAGCTAAATCGATATTTCTAACACTGTTATAACTATCTCTTCGGTGTAGATCGTAATAAATATCTAAATGTCACTGTTTCATAAAGTCCACACCTACAATGGTTGTCCGAGCAATTTGGAGATAATAGAACCGACGTGCGGCGACGGTGCACCGTCACGGGCATAATTACCCTAGGCATTATACCCCATTTGGGCGCGGGCCGAAAGAACCCGAGTGATATCGAGTAATTGGTCGTCAACGGGCGAAGCCTCGATCAAAGCGGGATGACGCCTCGAGCCGCCGCGCCGGCGCCACCGCCGCATTACAATGTTGATGGCCTTTTCCTTGTCAAAAATGACGAAGATCTTGTCGTAAAAAATACGAGACGAAACAAAACGAGATTACCTAATGCGAGCACAAAGTTGTAGTATCACAGGTCAGGTAGTCGCCGAGTCGCCGGGAATATCGCCTCGCCATTTAATTTGTAGTTAAGTATTTTGACTCGTACAATAACATCAAAGTTTTTCGTTTTATTATTTTAGCCGTTTGTGGTAGATAGTGTCAAAATATATAGAACAAAAGATAAGTGCAGTTATTTTGTACTACAGAAATGGTCGAATGAATAGCGAGAGAATAAATAAATGGAAGTGGCAGTGGGTTGGCCATACCTGTCATAGAACCGATAACTGAGTGTTGAGTCAGATCAGTGTTCTGATAAATGTGATCAATGCGAGGAACACAAGGAGTGACGACCAACAATTAAATTATAGTAAAACAATAAAGATTATTGCAAACAGTTGAATAAACAATGTTGTCATAAAGTAAGAATGTTGTTGCGAGCTTTGAAGTTTATAATAGAATCGCAATACAGCCTCCATCGATCACATCAAAAGAGAACTAAGTAATAAGAATTTGAAAGGCGACCGGATATATCAATGACTAAGTGTATCGGATTACTTAATTACAGGGTCGCAAGCAATACTCTACAATTTGCTTGAAGCAACGCGGATCAATATTACATCATTGTCTCATAAAATTATATTTCAGATTTTGCAAATCTCCATATTTTCAACGGTAATTTAAAAAAAAGCGTTTTTTTTTCATCTTTGTTGCAGTAATTCATTAATTTCAATCACATTCAAACAGTTAAAAATATCAATTTCTGAAAAGTCATTATGAATAATCTTTGACCAAGTAATGAATGATCGAAGTGAATAATTCAAGATTAGTGAAATTAGTATAAAAATAAACTCTAACACCAGAGGTGGCCACTATTCCTCATTCGATAAGAAGAAGTATAAAAATTTTCCTCAGCCCATATAATACCTAGTTTAGTTTGTTTTTCGCGAAAAGTAAACTTAAACCTTACCTTTATTTTACTGTAAGTACCTACTTATACGAAAAGTGAGATTTAAGTTTTCTAATTACTAAACTGCAACATTTCAATAACAATACCATTAGCTGTCGGAAATATTGTCTGCGTTTATTTATCAACGAAAACATTATAGTCTTTACCGCAGACCAGCCTCCTTGCCAGTTTGGCAAGTTTGATTTACCGTCCACATTAATTTCAAAGATTAATCAAGGAAATTAATCAAGAGCAGATTGTGATTATTTATTTGAGTTGAAACAATTTTGATAACGGTCCCGATAAATGGTTGCGTGGTTACGTAGAGAAAAATAATTAAATTAGCGTGAGAAGCTATAAGGGATGGAAATGAGAACACCACAATTTCGGGACACTCTTTTTGGATAGCTGCCGGTTGCGATCGCGGGGTTCTCACCACTACTGCAATTATGATGGCGGACGTGCAGATCGCAAACGGCGCGCAACCATTCTTTATTTGAATTTAAATGCATTTTTACAAAATCACGTTATTACGCTATATATCAAAGTATTTATGACATATATGTATTATTTTAAGCTTATTTACTTATTTTAACATTAGGTTTAGGTATTTTCTTTTACATTTATAAAGTTTGTATTTTAATTTATTATAACTTATAGCTTATAGCCGTACACAGTATGCGTGTGTGAGTGAATGAGAGAATGTGTGTATGCGTCGCCTACAATATTCCCCCCCTAGTGTTGCAAACACTATCATCCCGTGGGTTAAGTAAGGCGACGCGAGTTACAGGACGGCGTAAAATACCGGTGCGCGTGCGTACATCAACGACACGGACGCGACCATCACTGCCTGCGTGAGCCGCAGTCACTACACCATGCCGCCAGCTGTTACGTTCCAAATTAGGTTCAATTAAAATAACGTAATCGCCTACCTGCAAAGACCTATTTTCTTGCGTCCACTTTTGGCGAGGTATAAGTGTTGGTAGGTATTCCCTAGTCCACCGGGCCCAGAAAGAGTCCGCTAAACGTTGCGCTACACGCCATCGTTTCCTAAGGCACAGATCTTGGTCATCGTATTTACCGAACGAGGGGTTATTCGATGAGGAGCCGATTAAAAAATGATTAGGCGTGAGTGCCTCCGGGTAATTAGGATCAGTGGATACGTGAGTTATAGGGCGACTGTTAACTATAGCTTCCACCTCCGCCAATAACGTAACTAACGTGTCAGGGTGTGGGGCACGTTCTTTTAAAATAACTTTTAGTGATGACTTAACAGTACGTATCATACGCTCCCACGAGCCGCCCATTTCTGGCGCTCCAGGTGGGATAAATCTCCACTCTATGCCACGAACTGCTCCGTCCTCACGCAATAAATCCGTGTTCATTTCGGCCAAGCTCCGTTTCAGTTCATTATCAGCGCCTCGCAGGTTAGTACCATTATCTGAATAGATAACGGAAGGGAACCCTCGGCGCGCTCCCATTCGACGGAGCCCCATTATCGTGGAGTCAGCACTGAGATCTTCAGTGAGCTCAATATGTATGGCACGTATGGTTAGACAGGTAAACAACATTCCATAACGTTTTTGTCGTCTTCGGCCGACTGTGACCTCTAATGGTCCAAAATAGTCGATTCCGGAAAAACTAAAGGCTCGGCGGTAGTGTTCCAATCTGGCTGCTGGTAAGTCACCCATGCGTTGTTGCTTGGCCACCGCTCTCCTATAACGACAAAACAAGCAGTGAGCAGATACTGAGCGGACGGATGGTCTAAGTTGTAACACCCAGTATCGCTGTCTCAATTCATTAACCACGAGTTCGTTGGCGCCATGAAGGGCGCGCTTGTGATAGTGTTCTATCAAAAGTCGGGTGATTCTATGTCGGCCATCTAAAATAGCTGGTCTTCGTACTGACGGCTCGACACCAATAACTTTGTCGATTCGACCACTGACGCGAAGAATACCTGACTCGTCACAATAAGGTGATAGCTGTAGCAAACGGCTGTTTGATGGCAGCGGCTTACCTTGCTGTAAACATGTAAGTTCAGCTTTAAATGTGAGCTGTTGACATTTTTTAATAATGAGTAGCTCTGCTTCCTTCATTAGAGGCACGTCAAGTTGGACGCTTTGACGCCTACATTTACGAATGAAGAGCAGGACTCTGGCGGTAGCCCGCAGAAGGATGATCCACTTCGAGACATTATCTTCATTTGGCAAAGATAAGTCCGAGTGTTCGACCACTGTGAGCACAGACCGTTCCTCACAAGTTGCATCTTCAGACCGTTTGGAAAATTTTGTGTCCTTAGGCCATTCACATTCAGGTCGGCGTAAAAACGAAGGACCTTGAAACCAAACGTCTGAAAATGTCAGAGGAGGGGCGTCCTCTCGAGTTGCTACATCAGCAATGTTAATTCCTGACGGCACGTGACGCCATTCACAAACTTTAGTTAATTCATCAATCTCACCGAGACGATGAGCCACATATGGCTTATAATTTCTCGGATCGCTACGAAGCCATTGTAAAACAGTGCTCGAGTCGGTCCAGTAATAGCGCTTAACGACTTGAGTATTTTTATGTTCACGACACACAGTGTCGGCGAGACGTGCACCTAAAAGCGCACCCTGTATCTCCAATCTTGGGATAGAAATAGGACGTAAGGGACTTACTCTGCTTTTACTTGCAGCAAAACAAACTAATACGCGTCCATCCAACAAAGTATAACGCCAATAAATGACCGCTGCGTACGCTTTCATCGACGCGTCGCAAAAAATGTGCATTTGTTTTTCTATAATGTCCGAGTCACTAACAAAATTAGACGAGCGTTGTTCACATACGCCTGCGTAGCAAGGTGACCAATCAGCTGTTTTTAAATAACAGCGAGGAATACGCAACAAACACAATAACTTCAACTCTTTCAACCAATCCATCCACTTAGCGTGCTCATCACTATGGATGCGGCAGTTCCATTCTACTCCGCTTCGATGAACAGACTGAAAGAGTATTTTGCCTTTTATAATAAAAGGAGAAAGAAAACCATGTAAATCGTACACTGACATAATTACGCTAAGCATTTGTGACTTAAAAGGTGCTTGCGTACCATCCAGTACATCACTAGGTATGCGGTCAAGTGATAATTTAAATGCGAAAGAATCATCGTTCGGGTACCACATCAAACCGAGTGTGCGCTCAGTGACGTTCGTAGCTCCGTGGCTAAAATCAATAGCTGTCTGCGCGAGCGATTCAGACGGAATAGTTCGTAACACTTGTTTACTATTGCTCGACCAACGAGCTATCTCAAAACCACCCTTGCTGTGGATGTATGTAATATCATGCACTAATTGAATAGCTTGGCTTTCGCTATCACATGAGTGGATACAATCATCCATATAGTGATTATTAATAATCACATCTGCAGCATCAGGATACAAGTCTTGGTACTTTAAAGCGTTTTTATTTTTGATATATTGTGCTATAAACGGCGAACAAGTCGCACCAAAAATTAAACTTTGCATAACACATATTTTTAAAGGGGCGTTAACGTTATCTTGCCACAAAAATCGCAAAACATGTTGATCTTCAACACGTATTTTTATTTTCAAAAACATATCTTTTATGTCGCCAACAATGACGAAGTTATGCTGACGAAACCGTAACATAATACCTAAAAGTGAATTATACAAATCGGGACCGGTCAACAAATAATCATTTAAACAAACACCGTTAACTTTACCTGCACCGTCAAAAACTAATCTTAATTTACCGGGTTTGTTAGGATTTTGTACCCCAAAGTGAGATAAATACCAAATATGACTAGCCGAGAGTTCGTTAATCATAAGTTCCCGAGCGTAGCCGAGATCGAATAATTTTTGCATTTCTTTACGATATCTAACTGCATAAGATTCATCACTATGAAATTTTCTCATTAATCCCTTCAAACGCGACAGTGCATAGTTATAACTATCAGGCATAGAAAAATCGTCCTTAGTGAACGGCAAACCTACTTCCCAGTGATCGCTAATATTACGTGAACTTTCGTCTAAAATACGAACAGCTCTTAAATGCGCCATATTCTCGCGGCGTACGGTCGAAATTCCTATGGAGTCTAATTCGTACGACTGTTTAATCAACTGGGTCAATTTGTCGTTAGCACTCGCCTGGGGCTCGGACTCAGAGTGAGCGAGATGAAACGTGTGCGCGTGCGCAGGTGTGTGACTGCGACCTACGCAGCCGTGTATGGTCCACCCTAACCTGCATTTGGTCGCGTAAGGTTCACGTTCATTTCCGTGCAAAACTTCTAAAGGAGCCATTAGAAAATAATTATCTTCCCCGATAAGTAGGCGAGGCACAACACACTCTTTACAAACAAATCGTTTTAAATGCGAAAAATGATCACATGACATATTATTAATGATGGACAAATTTTGTTTTGGTAACTGAAGTTTGTCAACTTGACGTAAAGTAACATCATACATTTTACTTTCGTTATGTATACCAGAAATCTTAGTACAAATTTTCGGGGCATCAGATTGAAATATTTCTAAGCCAAACGCATCTATAAATTTAATGGCACTAGGTTGAAAACATTTTAAGCCTAATTCGTTTACCAAAGTCTTATCGATCATCGAAATCGCGGCACCATCATCTAATAATGCAAATGTACTCACAGTACCGAGGGGTCCACTGACGTTCACTTTTACCACTTTGAGAAGGACGTGCGGCGCTGCGCCCTCGTGAGGCGCCGGAGGCGCGAGCGGCGCCGGCGGCAGGGGCCCAGACACATGGGCGACGGTGGCGCGCGCTTGCGCCGCGGCGGCGCTGGGCATCGGCGGCTGCGCGGGCTCGGCGGCGGCTGGGGCGGGCGGCGCCAGCGCTGGCGCCGTGTCGGCGCGCGCGGCGGTTTGGGCAGCGCCGTCGACTAGCGGCGCGGTACCAACGCGCGACATGTCCTGCGCGTCGGTGGCGGCAGTGGCCATACCCGATGGCTCCTGTTCGTCTGATGTGACGTGGGACATCGTATGACTCGGCTGCGGTTTGTTGTAGTGCAACAAATGATGATGTGCGCGTCCACAGTTATTGATGTCACACGGCGGCGCTGGGCACTCATTGCGATCGTGTTTTGATAGACAACAGAAACATAAGTTGTTCGTCTTAACAAACCTCCAGCGCTCTTTTCTCATAGCTCGTTTGAATGAACGACAAGTCGATAGTGCGTGCGACGATTTATTACAGTAAATGCATTCATTTGCGTTCCCGTCGCTTATAGAAGAAGTTAGTACCGGCTTGTATGTGTTGTAGCGTGGATCAGCTGTTTGCTTACGAATGTAGGTCACGTGCTCCTTTCTGTTTTCTTTAGGCAGTGGCTGTGTCATGCCCACAATAGAAATCATATCGGCTTCTCGCTTCAGAAATGACGATAGTAACTCCAACTTAGTCACTTTTTCATCGAGATTTTGGTATACATAATCGGTCCATTTACCGATAAGAGTGCTCGGTAGCTTCGAGGTGATGGATGAAAGTAATTCTGGACTACATAAATAGTCATTTTGGTTAATGGCACGTAAGGTAGCTACACAGTTGGTTACTTTAATAGAAAAGTTAAATATGTCTTGCTGGTAATTATTAGGTAACGGGGTCAACTTCTTTACCTGGTTTAGTAAGTGATGAATAATAATATCAGGTCGACCAAACCGTAATTCCAAGGTGTCGAGTATCTGTGACGGCGACGTGTTCCCGATCAGGAGGTCAGTGACCGCCTCCTTGGCTTCGCCCTTGAGTGCACGACGAAGTCGCCACATATTTTCTGACTCGGTGAACTGGCACATCCGTGCCGTTTCTTCGTAGGCACTCTTGAAGTGCAGCCATTCAATACAGTCCCCACTGAATATGGGTAGGTCACGAGGGGTGGACAGGCGTGTAAGGAGCCGTTCCTCGTGCTTTTGCGACGACGTGGTCATGAGGTCCTTGAGGGTGTGTGCTAGCTGAAGTATGCCGTCGACAGGCTGGGTGGAGGGCGTTGCACGGCGCGGTTCTACACAATTAGTGGCCGGCGCTGCCTCCGTGGCCGTCGCTGGTGCCTCGGGCTCCTGCCCGGGCGGGTGCATGCTGCTGCGGTCCAGCCATTCCTCAACTTGGGACCGTTTCGTGTCACTATTTTTGGTAAATTGTGAGTGACTATCAGACCTGTTATCGTCATCTTCGCCGATCAGAGCTAAATTCACTTCTAATTGTTTGTCAATAAGGTCCATTTGGACTTTTGCTTGATCCATTTGGATTTTGGCTTTCGCTTGAGCAGCCTCCAGTTCCAGCTGTTTGCGGCGTGCTTGCGATGACGTCGATCTCTTTGACGAAAGTACCGATTCGTTTTTAATCGATTTTGGAACTGTCACTTTAGAGTGTCCCGGACACAGTTGCAATGATAAACTATCACTATTATGCACTGGCACTGCAATTTCACGGCTACTTTTCGTGAGCACATGTTCGGAAGCGCACTCCAAACGTTCCGATAACTTTTGCCGGTTCGACGTGATTTTATCGCGAGGTGGTGTTCTCGGCATCATTATACACTATAATAGGCACTGGTGGTGAAGATGCGGGTCGAAGGATCAGATTTTATAAGGGATGGAAATGAGAACACCACAATTTCGGGACACTCTTTTTGGATAGCTGCCGGTTGCGATCGCGGGGTTCTCACCACTACTGCAATTATGATGGCGGACGTGCAGATCGCAAACGGCGCGCAACCATTCTTTATTTGAATTTAAATGCATTTTTACAAAATCACGTTATTACGCTATATATCAAAGTATTTATGACATATATGTATTATTTTAAGCTTATTTACTTATTTTAACATTAGGTTTAGGTATTTTCTTTTACATTTATAAAGTTTGTATTTTAATTTATTATAACTTATAGCTTATAGCCGTACACAGTATGCGTGTGTGAGTGAATGAGAGAATGTGTGTATGCGTCGCCTACAGAAGCTATAAATCGACATGATTGGAGAACATACTGGTTATCGAGCATGCTTTGATATAGAAAAAACTTCCCAAATTGTATGCTGTTAGAGATTTGTTTAATATAACCGAAGACACAGTTTGGATAATTTTAAATTACCAACCAAATTATGATGAACTAAAATGAATATTCAGCCGAAACGCTTAACCCTCGACGTGGTATTAAAATGATTGTGAAGTCGTTACTGGCAAAATTGTATTTCATAAAACTCATAACTATACTTATGAGCTAATATTTTTCGACAACACGTTATTGAAAACGATAATAAAACTAATCATCATGCCATATTGTCTGGATAATGGTACTCAAAGCATCTGCTTTGGGTACGTAAGAATTATGACACTACTTTAGTAGGTAGTTAGTTACTTAAATAGATACGTAACAATATTTTTGCCTTAGATAAATTTTCTTTAACTTTATAGCTTATGGAAAATCTGCTTCTAGTCAATGATATCAGAAACAATTCTGGACAATATCAGGACAACAACATGAAACTGAAAAAAAATTTTTGTTATTTTTTTATTATTTTAATTTTTGTACGTCAACGAATCTTTTTTTATACTTATACTTAATAACAAGTTTTATCGCCATGATTCCTACCTGAAGAATAGCTTCTTATTACTTATTCAGTACCTACTTCTATTGCTTTTACAGCAATTTATACCACCATAATTTGAGCGACGTAAAATAATGAAGCCTTAACTGAGGCTATATTTTACAGTAAAAATGACATTATTTATGTGAGTATTCTATAAATATGTTATTTTTATTTTGTAAATTATTAATATTTTATTCATCACCTTTATTATTATACATTCTGTGACAATTACTGCAAATGAAATGCTACGTTAATCAACTTTCAATAAATCTATCAAAAGTTCTGTTGCCAATAAATTAGAGTTTTAAAAGGTTATTCATGAAAAAAGATGGTAGATAATCTGACATTTATTACAGCAGAATTCTCGATGTGTGTAAACTTGGTTTATTCGACTAGATTGTCCCCACATATTCCGTTCATTATGTAAAGTGGTTTTCCTAGTAATGCGTTAAACGAAAATTGAGCATTCATGAGATGATTAGTCTTCACTTTATTATTAAATTCACAAGAATGAGAGAGGTGAAGTATTATAGGTTGTCTTACAAACACAGACCATACAACAATACTACTAACAAATGTATTAGTCTATTTATAGTCTTGTCAGTTACGTACAAAAAGTGTCACATTTCGATCGACCGATGTCTAGCCGAGAGCAAATTGGCGATGTCTAATTGTGCAATTACGACATTACCGAGTTAAGTCCGGGTGAAACCGTACGCCGGCGCCCCGGTGGCACCCCTCGCGACGCCATTCTAATGCAAACTACAACCGGATCTACAATTTATGACACATTGTCGGTTTTGAAGTTACAACTCGTCCGATCGATGTTGAAGCAGCCATAGCGCAGCTGCTTGGTAATTTAGAGCTTGCTTTAGTCATTTGTGAGTCGTTTCAACGCTAACGCTTAAAATGTATAATTAACGAATAACTTTAAAAGGCCACAAGTTTGACGATAGCTTCATCGATACTAAGTAAATCGCAAGACGAATTTACGATTAAGTATCGTAATTTTTTGTTATTGTAGGTATGGGTATGCCCGCTTAGGGACAGGGGGGTATTACAACCTTTTAAAACTTGCTATAGGTTTATGAATTGCTATATATTTACGTCTCTTTCTCGCTGTATAAGCAAATAATAGAGACGTATTGATAAACATTCAGAAAACTCGCAAGTTTTAAGAGGATGGACTCTGGAATTGTTGGCGTCAGAAACAGTAACTTCTGTAGCTTTAGGGGTGTCGTCGTCGTTGTATCTGGGACTCTACCGCCTAACTTATTTACATTGCTGTTGTAAACGCTTTCATTTGTTCGCATTCATTACACAGCCATCTGTGAAATGAATGCGAACAAATGAAAGCGTCACATGTGTCGCATCCATATGTGACACATTGCTACTTCATTTTGGCACAAATAAAAACTTACCAAAGAAAAGTAGCAATATATTATTACATCCAACTGTCAAATGAAAGATATTACCATAGCAAAGTTAGGCGGTAGAGCCCTAATGTCTGTCGCAATAGCATGCATCGAACCTTCAGCCAAAAAAAGGTTACTGCTAAGCAAGTAAGATTAAGTATGTCGTTATAAAACTGAGAGACAAACGTTATTATACAAAAAATACTGTTATCAATAAACAAGGAAAGTAATTAAGTAGACGTTTCAGTGAAAGAGTTTTATTTTATTGCTCTATTATTACATTAATTATGCAATCTAGAAGCATTAAAATTATAAAAGCCTAAGATAGGTAGTTAAAGTAAGTTTTGTTTTGTATATGAATAGATATCCAATTATCTTTAAATTGAATAGAACTTTATTTTGTTTTCAAACGAAAAGTTTATTGTTATCGTTAGCTAATTTAGGCGCTAAGAATTTAACAAGCGACCCTATTAGAGTTGAAACAAGGATGTGACATCAAATTACAAAATAATTCGTCGCCAGCCTAATTATTTGTAAGCGAAGGGTAACTTGTTTATCATTTGACACCGCTAAGGGCTGATGAACTTTCGAATGTTAGCTGTCATAGACAATACAAATTTTGATTAAGGTATTAAAAAAAAGAGAGATGTTTTTTGCTTAGAATTTCACTTTATCGAACTATAGTTTTGTTTGGGTTGTTGAACCACAAAATATTTCGCCACAATATAAATGATAATATATGGCCCATTTTCCCATAGTGCTGTGCCACAACAAAGTTTTATAATAATAACTACAAAGGTACTTATGAAAAAATCGGCCAAGTGCGTGTCGGGCCACGCGCAGTAAGGTTCCGTAGTTACCTATTACCATACCATATTTAATACCACAATAATTTTTCGTCTGCAAAATACCTTTGTTTTTCACAGTGTTTGTATGAATGACAAACTTATAGTTTCGGTTTCTCAAAATGTACTAAATCTCAAAAACTGATTACTAATATCTCGTTCAAACCAATTTTTCACTCTTTTATTTTAAAAGTTAGAGAGGGGGGGGGACACACATTTTACCACTTTGGCAGTGTATATCTTTTAAATGGTTGACTTTGAGAAATAATAGTCTTAGGAACCTCGGCGATGTCACTTTTGGAGACCTATCTAGGTATATATAGACATCCCGCACGTATATTGGTTTGATGAAAAAAAAAAATTCGGTTTCAGTTCTCAATGTATGGGGAGCCCCCCTAAAACTTTTATTTTTTTTATTTTTGTGTAAAAACCGTAAAGCGGTTTATAGAATACATCTTCCTACCAAGTTTCAACGGTGTAGTTCTAATACTTTCGAAATAAAGTTGCTGTGACATACGGACGAACGGACAGACAGACGGACAGACAGACATGACAAATCTATAAGGGTTCCGTCTTTTGCCATTTAGGCTACCGAACCCTAAAAATATTGTAAAATTCGAAAAAGTGACCAAAACAGAAACTTATGAGATTGCTTCTTACAATTTTCATTGACATTTTGATAAAGTAGTGTTATTAGCGTCATTGTAGTGTTAAACTCATAGCTATAAACGTCAAGTTACTATATCACTATGTACACTTCTGTTCAATAAGTCAACATTCTAACTTACCCCAATGGACATCTCGAGCCGATGTCTCTGATATTCATAGATTTCGTCGAACGATGTCGTAAAAATAATAACCAGTATGGATTAAGTAAAAGATAATGACAAGACATTATTTCTACATTACGGGGCTCCACACGCAATCGTCGGCAGCCGTGTAAGCGACGCACCCGTTGACCAAATGAAAAAGGCAAAAATCGATTGAAACTTTTTATAGTATCCAATATTTGGCTTGAATAACATTAACAAAGAAGGTCTTAATAAAAAAAAGTTAATTGACAAAAGGAGCATCCTTAGAGTAAGACGCGCTTTACGAAGCCGCGATGCTCGAAGGGAGCATCAAATCAGACCATAGAGCAAGACAAGAACACATGATATTGTTTGAATTTGGAACGATGACGAAACGAGGGTGGTTTCGGTTCGATCGGTTGACGAGGCAAGGCGTGAAACCGCGCTAGTTAGCGGTGGTCATTAGACTCCTCGCCACATGGCAGGGCCGCTCTCAAATTGAGCAGAAACAAATTATTTATTTAAATGGAAATTGCCGGCCTTTGACGCGCATGTGTGTTTAATTCGACCGGCGACATATGTGAAGACACGTTTTTGTAGAGATTCGAAACTGTTAAGGTCTATTGGCGGTAAGTTATTACCTAGACAACGAAATTTTTACCAGGAAATTGGTTGATTACTAGAAAAGATAAAATAAATATTCAGTGTTCGTTAAACCACCATATAATACTATAGATACTGTTAAACTAAAAAAATATCGCACTTAACGCTTTGTACTTTCTAACGAAAAGAAAAGAGCTCGAATTCCTTGAAGGTAGCGATGGTCAAGAAAAATGCATGTTTAATATGCAAATCCAAACACAGATTATACGATACAATGCACTAATGCCCGTGTTTCTAAGGCTCGCCGAGGTAATGTGGTCAAATTTGATAAGTCGATGAAATTGTGTGGTAATAATGTGTCGGATGGAGCCTCGCGGCGGACATCGAACGTAGGTTCACTGCCAGCCAGTGTTCTATCGAGTGAGTGCATTCGTTGTATTTGAATGGCGAGTCAGTTTTGTTCGACAAATTCATTGAAGTCTTTTTTTTCCCGGTTCGTTCTTAACGCAGAATTGTGTTGTGTTCTTCTGACAGGTATTGCAGACTTTCCCTAAGGTTAACATAGAATTAAACACTCCTAGTAAACCAGTAATAAAAAAAAAATCTTACTCAAAGAATAATTATTGATAACAAACAAGCAAGGGAAATTACGTATATTTTCGACTTGTGTTTTTCTGTCGCTTTATCGCTTTTAGTTGTTTTTATCGTTGTTTTGTAAGATATTATAACTAGAACTGTTTAAGTAAAGCTAAAAATGTAGGTATATACATATATACATGTCGTAATCGGTGATGATGTCATATATTTTTCCTAAGGGAAAGATAGAAAGTCATATTTTAGTCTATTAGTTAGTCCATTACCACCGATAGGAGTATACAAATACCGCACGAAAATAAAATTTAAATACTAAAGATTTTTGAATAAAATTGATGGTACTAGTCTTTCTTTTCCGAATACTGTCATAACGTGACGTGAACGTGACCCAACCTTATCTCCAAAAATAATGTTCAACATCACCGAGCAATATTTTGCGTGTCGGAATCTGCCCCAAAATGCTGGAGAGCCGACCTTCACCGCCGATAATAGGAGCACCAATTTGTTAAACCAGTTCCTCAGCAAAAAACGACCGAAACAAGGGACCTCTGGTGCCTTTGTTCTGCCTCTTTGTAACGTACACGAAGCTTTGATTTTGTTATTGTAGCACTGATATATGCGGCACATAAAATAAATGCAATCGAGATTCGAATTGAGTTGAGATCTTACAAACTTATTTTCTATAAAAACGAAGGGAAAAAGTTTGTCAACTATCTACTGAATATGTATAAATTTTCTCTTTTATAAACAATTCTTACATTTACTCAAGCTCCTAAGATTTACTAGTAAAAGCTAAGATTTACCAATATACGGGTTTTTACAGTAACATGTATAACGGCACATATAGAATGAAAGCTATATAGACTGAGAGTCTAGGGTACCTATGCTTGTGGTAGGTTTCAGATGCTGAAAAAAATATGACATAAGTATTGTTTGTTTATATCATAATCATTAATTAAAAAGTCTATATTTTCATCGGCAAGTAGTAAGTATAAATAAATACCCATTTATAAAATTTTCTGATGAATATTTCTAACAACTCGTAGTTTTATCGCTAAATCATGTTTTATCTGCATAGTGGAAATACAGGAATTAAAGTCGAGTCAAATTTACATTTAATTATCGTCTAACTGTGTTTGAAACGTATATGTTCGGTTATAATTATGATTAAGAACAAAAATTTTGTTCAGATGAAGTATTAAAAATAGAGTCTGTAGTTGGTAGAGCCCAGTTCAAGGCCGCGTTGCGAATGATTGCAGCGTTGCGTGCGCGCAGCTCGACATCGCCGAGGGCCGCGTCTCGCCGACACTTCCCAGAAAACGTCGTTAAACCCGAGTATTTTTGGTAGCAACTTAATGCCAGTAATTTCCATTCAAATTATAATAATTAGCTCCATTTATACGATAGTAACAAACAAATAAAATGGTTGAAACACAACGCCGCGGGCGGAGCGGCTCCACGTTTTATGCCATCGTTTCATTCGCATGTCGATTTGATATGAAAATTGAGAATTCTCAATTTTCATATCAAATCGACATGCCTACGGAATTCCGTAGGCGAGACGTTTTGTTCACCCACGCTACACGATTTCACTGTAACTTCGTGACGTAAGTTTATGTTAATATTATGACAGCCGACTGGCGGTTATTCTACAAAAACGGCACCAACACATGTCACTAGTAGATCGAGTGCAATTAGTTGACATTTCATCCGGCGGAGACGCCTCACTAATAGCGTGGAAATGTTTCAATGAATGCGGCTTTGTAATATTCTCCCACTTCTGTTTCACATTTTTTTTACATTTCACTAATTGAACGGCGTAGGGTATTAATTGCTGAGAAAATTACTGATGCACGAGCCCCCGGGGCCCAAACCACAAAGGCTCCACGAACACAGCCGAGTCGACTCATAAAAACGAACAATTACTACGCGCACGAGTATTTTCTTTCCAATTACACATACGGGAGACTATCATTTCAACGATATTTCGTATTCATAACTAGAGCGAATGCTCTTTCCGCAGCTAATTACATCCGATAGGCTGGGCGTAGATTCTGATATTTGGTGAAGTCGCCAGTAACAATAGAAACAATTAGATAATAATGAGAAACACTATAATTTGGGGTCACGATAAGCGAGTCGGTGGAACTGTGGAACAATCGCGGAGATGGCGAGCGATTACAACGCGCTGAGTGTTCGATCGTCACGTAGCGGTGCGCGGCGGAAGAACAAAGCGTTCGATCGAACAATTGAAAGGCTACAAAAAGTCCCATAATTCAATTTGCATCCCGCTAGATGAATATAATCGCGGCGTAGTCAGTACGGTTAGGGCCGCGGGCGCACGCCTGCCTGAGAACGGCTTTCGCCACTTTTCAACACTTCGCCGAATCGATTACAGAGTTGTTGAGTTTCTTTACGTGATTTTGCCTATTACATTGTGGCAATTACGATTCAGTTTTATTGCTTTACGAGGTGTCACGACGTCATGATTAGTGGGTTATTGACACGGTTCTGTTTAACTCTATTGTAGATCGCGGTGTTTCCCTGTTATTGTCTTCTATTGAATGATAGTATTTGATAAACTGGTGTCATTATTATAGAGTAGCTAGCAAAAGTAGTTATTACAAAAAATATTGATAATTTTTTGATGCTCATGTTAAACTTTCGACTGTAAAAACAAAACAAGAACTAGACCGCTGTCTGTTGAGCTAAACTTTTTTTCGTGTTGGTATCTAAAAGGCATCGGTTACAGGCATCGCGGGCAGTGTCGACAGGCGCGGTGACTCGCACATTATTATGATAATGCGCAGTGCGCCGCTATCCGATCCCGTACACAATTGAATTAGCATAGCGCGCCGGGCGGTCGGCCACGCGACCACCAGCCCGACACTCTAACGTCAAAAC
Source organism: Agriphila straminella (assembly GCA_950108535.1). Lineage (NCBI taxonomy): Eukaryota > Metazoa > Arthropoda > Insecta > Lepidoptera > Crambidae > Agriphila > Agriphila straminella. The sequence continues at coordinate 12,765,010 of OX467309.1, read as the reverse complement.
TCTTTAAAACTTGTGCCTCGTAATATGTTACTGTAACAAACCTTAGAGATTTTACCAGTATTCACTCGAGAAATCTCAGGTTTGGAAAATGGTTTTACTTTCGTCATAGTAGACTTCTTTCTCACTTCCGTTTACAAAAAAATTCACAGATTTTACAGTCCCCGCGAGAATGGGAGCATTGAAAATGAACCCAAAAATTTACGAAAAACCAAATTCAAAACAAATGCAAAATCCTATTATATTTTTAAAGTTATACCTAGTCTACTTATTTTTACGATTGTGACACTTGGCTGACTGCCTCGACGCGACCGAAATATTATGAACCGATTTTCAAAATTGCACTTCTTGTTTGCTTCTGCATCTTTTAACACTATTACCATGATGATCGGTCAATAATCATAGAAACTACATCACTTTTTATTTACGGAAACACCCGTTTTCTACAATTCCAAATCTAAAGGGACCACCTACGGGTCACAATTATAAACCGATTTTCAAAAGTTTTTAGCCATTTTGTAGCCAAACTAATACACTAAGGACTCATTTTTTTATATTTTCTTAAGTCAGTTTTTTTTTCTGAAATATTTACAATTTAGTAAACAAACACCCCCCAAAAAACCCGAATTTAGCCGAATTTTGCATTATTCCAAAAAAAGTTGCCAGTAGATTTTCAAAATTCAAATGTTCACACGTGTCTCGATAAATTTCTCAACTTTTGGTACCTACTATTCCCATCTCGATCCTCCCAAAATCCTAGGAGATATGGCCAAAATAGGTACGTTTTAGGCGAGTTGCATCTGATAACCATTTTCAATGGTATAAAATATTAAAACTGCTTGCCAAAAATCTATGATATTCGCGGGTCAAAATAACAAAAGGAGTCAAACGTCACATTGATCGAGGAAAATTCAATAATAAATAAAATACACCTTGAGTATGACTGTTATGTATAACTTATGACTTAAAATTTAAAGACAAACAAGCTAAATGAAACTACTAAGTATGATAGTAAAAGATTCGGTATTTGACTTCCAGTGGCCTTATCAAATTCTAGTCAATTCATAATTAGATTTTTTTCGAAAAAGTAAGTAACTAAATATTTATTTTTATTTTTATCGTCCGCAATTTTTCCACGTATCCCAAACACTTGTTGTATAAATAAAAAATCAATGAATTCAACCTTCATGTCGATGTAAAAGTCTTATATTTTATTTATCTATATGTATGTATGAATATGAAGTAATTTTGTCTCGTTTGAAGTAGCACAAGCGAACCACAACAAGGCAACGGTACGCAAATTGCCCTAAACGTTTCCTCATATGTCCGGTTGGTTCCAATCGTTGCATAGACGTGGATGGTATACAATACAATGTCAACAATTTAAAATTTTTGTTAGTATAAAAATTAAAGGAAAATTAGCCGTACATAAAAGAAACTTTCATTATTACTACTGCTACGAAGATTATAAATAACAAAGGCGGAATCACAATATTTCAGAATTGAAAGAAATTAAAAAAACAGGCTTTTATAAAATAATATTCGAATACAATTTTTTTCATTCATCAAAATATTGTTTATCATTTATAAAAAAAAAATGTTCAACAAAATTCCTTGTTGATACGAGTATAATCCTGTAAGTAAAGCAATGCTGTTCCAAAAGCAATTTATTTGATAACTAATTCTGCTACCGATCGAATAATTCATTATAGTATTTTGTAGAAAAAGAAATGTAGAGTACATTAAATGACAGAAAATTACACAATAAATATTTTTAAATCAGCCAGATGGAAAATTATTTTGTAGAAGGAAAAACTCTACTTTAAATGTCGGAAATAAACATTTTTTTTTAAATCCGCCATAATGGATGGAAAATCAAGGATCAAAGTAAAACAAAACAATATATCTAGCATTAAGTCAACAGCTTAAACTAAACCCTCAACGCGCAGCATATTCATTGAAGTTCTTCTACCCTCGCCACTCAGCCAGTGAAATATGACCGTGGTCATAATAATGGCGGTACCTACTCCAGAGAGTAGGGTTTAAAAAATATAATTCCTTATAGTCAGTCTTTACACGTGAAAGTAACTAACTGGGTAACGGATAAAAACTTCTTTTTTTTAGTTTTTCGCTTTCTCGTGTACATACATTCAAGAATTATCCCGAGAAAACACTACATAATGTCGGAAAATCACACCAACCAACGGTAAGCCCACCTCCACCAGAGTCGTTAAATAACATAAATGTTTCGTTCTATGAAGATGTTCGTTTGAGAAGAAAAATGGAACCTCTTCATACATATTTTTTAACAATTTCGGTCGAAAACCTCAGAATGCTTTTCATATGACTATCTATACAGAAAGACGCCGAATTATTCTGGTTAAAAAATACTGACTATCGGCTGAAATACTAAAATTGACAAGTCTTGTTTAATGGTCTGACGAACGACGCTACTTAAAATTTCCTAAAAACTAAAGGACAACTTATCACTAAAGGACAAATTGCAAACGGAAAATTTACATTTAAAAGCCGGAAGCATTCGTAAATAGTTGCAATTTCCGATAGCTCATAGCGGGCACGTAATGGAACGCGTGCGCCGCCTAATGCACAAAGATTTATTATCTGTGCTCCTGGTTGCGACTTTTATTGTGCAGTGTGCATTTGAAACATCCTATTTGTCATCTGGGGTAATTGATACAAATAATAAATCCAACATTTGTGATGCGGTTCGCTTTTAAAGGTTGCTACATGTTTTGTGGGTGAATGTGGTCTTAATTGATTTTCCTTGTAATCTTTTGTATAACTACTGATTCCTTTTTCTCTACCTATTTAGCAGTTGAAGCAATTTAATTTTATGTGAAAGTGAAAGTATTTACTTCATCTTGGGCAAAGATGCTTTCGTATGTCCTTCCATCAGTGTCCGTTCGTCTATCCATTTGTTCTCCTCTATTAGGTCCCAACTTTCAATCGATGCTCGTGAAATTTTGTGAACAATAATTGTTTCAATATTTTTTTTTATTTGGTCGATTCAGTTATCATTTTTTTTTCAAAATGGCGGAACTATCTAAAAAAAATGTTTCAGTTGATTTGAAAAATATTCAAAAATAACAAAAAAACTTTTTTGTTAGCGGTGCAAAACAAATTTGTTGGCCAATATTCGAAATTTGAAAATAATATGGTTGTGACAGAACTTATGTATGACTCTGTATATTATTTATTTGTTTTTAAACAACATAGAATTTGAGGTCTACAACTCACGGAGCACAGACATAGACCATACAACAAGTACTATAAAGTCTGTGTACGGAGCCACTAGTTTGTATTTATGTTACAGACTAATTTATACAATTACTGGATGAAAATTTATACAAGTTTTCATCCAGTTTATTATATCAACGCTATAGATAGACCAAAAACGACAGTCACTATAAGATGAAATACACTAAATAGTCGTTGTTATGCTGATCGGATAGCTGAGGCGAGACCGGTGAATGGCGCTATCGGTGTGGGGCGAAGCTGCGGGGGGCCGGGAACCGCGGGGCGCCCTAGCAGACCTCTGGTTAAGTGTTAAATTAATTGTTTCACGATTTGTGACATGCGCGGCGAATGTCGAACGCTTCGGACGTCAACGGCAGACACATCCTTTTTTTGTTTCAAATTACATAGTTTGTTTTTGAAAAGATTTCTCTAGGAATAAGATAAGATTAAAAAGAGAAAAATAATCAAACAAAGAAATAAAAAAGTAAGAATAAGTAATAAGAAAATTATTATACTTATGAAAATAATAAGTTATGAATTATGATAGATTGAGGTGTACAAAATGTCTGGTATGGAATGAACATTTTTTGAAACCAGAAGGCCAACAGACCTCTGGTTAAGAGAGTGAGAGAGAGAGTTAAGAGAGAGATAAATTATTTGTTTCATGATGTGACATTAGCGGCGAATGTCGGACACTTTGGACGCCAACGGCAGACATCACTAGTCGTTTTTTTGTTTAGTTAGTTTTATGAAAAAGCTTAAAAAACAGATTTTCTGAATTTATTTTCCGGTAAATATGTAGGTATTGAATTACCAAACATATACAGGGTGTAAAAAGACATTCAATGAATCCGAGGTCTACGTATTTTGTCCATTTCTGTTCAAAATTATTACTGGGAAACAATTTTCACATTTCGTGTTAAAAAGCATTGCATTTGCAAACAGTAGGTACCACGAGAATTCACGCAATGCACTTGCGAGTGCGTGCGTGCTACCAAATACTATAGAACAACTCGGTAGAGTTTCTATAGTATTTGGTGCTACGTGCGAGTGCGAACGAATTGAACGGCTGCGTTTGTGTGCGTGCGCATGAGATACTTACATTGAGTGATGGATGGCGTTTTGAAGCCATTGTTGGTTACAAAATTCTTAAATTTTGATAATGTTTATTTGGACAAAAATTAAGAATAACGTAAAAAATTGGTTTTCATAAATATATTGAAAACAATGTTTTGACTTCGACCTTCAATTAATTCTTAAGTATTGATTTCCCAGGTATTGTCTAACAGACAAAAATGATCCTGATGATGGGCGAAATGCGTGGACTTCGGCTTCGTTGAGGGTCTTCTTACACCCTTTATTTCAATTTTTTAATCTTAAAGTGAACCAGACATCAAAAACCTTTAGGTTACTAAACAAAGCGTATGTCAAAAATTTCGCAACGCTCTGCTACCGCCATCTCCTCAATATCTATTGACAATAGAACAAAGAGCCCGCTCCTTGCTTTTTCATGGCATTAATTAGTGGTGCGTCCGAAAATAATATCCGTTGTGGAGCCGTCACACTGACAGACGCCGACGACGTGAGGACGCGCTGTCGGCGCCGCGCCGTGACTTGCACCTCGCCTTTATTACTGCCTCCGGCGCGGGCGCATCTCAACACTAACAAGCGGGCTAATGCAGTGAGTTGCAAAACCCTCTACCCTAACTCAACAACCGACCTTTTGTGCACCACTTAAAACACACAGTCACACCGACACAGATATTCCAGGAGCCGATTAGAATGATTCCTATGACATTAATGACTCGAACTGCACTTTGAATCTGAAGGGCCGGTATATTAGTTTCTTTCGAAGGTTTATTAGAGGCGGTAACATAAAGGGCACCCTTTTGAGACCAATCTTCCACGATGATTGTGGATGAGAACCGTCGTGATAGTTTACTTGTTCGATGAATGGGTTGCTGTGGCTTGTTTGCGATTTGATCGTTATCTAACTTTGCATGACTATCGAAGAATAATCAATACTGTAATTAAACGTTAGTTTTGCATATGATTATGGCAAGTGCATTGCATTTTATTACTTAGTAATCAATCACGTGAAATTAATTGTGTTGTTGTATCCTTATGAGCTATTTATTCATGTAGTTCTGTGTATTTTATGAAAATAAGAAAAATATATCCTAAGGCCCTACAACAAAAAGTTGTTAGGTGACCAACTGTAAAAGTACTTAATAAAGTTTAACATAAAAAATACATAAAACTATGTAGTGTTGTTAAACACATTAGTTAAATCATTCGGTAAGTATACAAAGTACTTATACAAATCGTAAAATAAATCCAAGTGCCTTTTATTTTTATGAAGATGGATTATTTAAAAAAATAATAACTGCATTTGTTTGATGTGCAATTTGTGGAATGAATAGATACATTTTAGATAACTTCATTGAAATAAAATATGTGCCCGTAGCAACATTAATGTCTCTTTATGACACTTTATGTTAGGTTAATTAATCTCAAATTGTTAGTTTCATTTTAACATCTTACAACTTTTGAAACAGCTTGTTGTAAAATCTTGTAAGTAACTTATAGATTGCTGTAGGAATTATTAAAAATAATGCTATAATTATTACAACAGCCACGTAAACTGGAAGTACTTAAATATCACTTGAGGACTATTTCTTTTTACTTGCAACTTGTATGTAATTAATATTGTTGGACACACATAGGTACAACTTTAACATTGCCCATGTGTCTTGTTAACGAGTTCTCACATTTAACTCGCTCGTTATAATGAAAACAAATACAAGACATTATTTAGTTATACTCTTTAGGGATACAAAATGAAAATGCAAAAGCATTTGTGCGGAAAATTAAAAGTATAGATGTGTAATAATATTCATTAAGTATTTCAAAGTGCTTAAAACATATAATAAAAGCGCACACTAAAATGCAAGGAAGTTATTTAGATATTGTTTTGTGTTCTATATGACAACAGTTATTTGAATAATCAGGGGTTTAAAATAAAATAATGAAATTTAAGCGACTTGTTAGTTGTACAAACAAGTCTTAAAAAAACTGCTTCATATCAGTTGCATTCTTCCATTTATGTATAAGTGAAATACATCTAAATTAAAATTTCTTACTTTCCAAATTCATTAGTATGCTACATTGTGTTCAAGCATTGAACTCACATGTAACATTTACTTCAATCGTCTGTAACGGAGATCGCTTAGCTTAAAAAATAATAAACACCAGCAAAGCCAACGTTACAAAACCTCAACACGTCTAATTATAAGCTCTAACAGTAAAATTAACATCAATAACGAGTAGTATTAAAAGGTCATTTGCGGTGTGGACAGGATACTGGCCACTCTCGCCAGTTGGTTTGTGGTTTGGCCGTTTTTGCCAGTGGAACGTTTGCCAACCGCATGGGACTTGAAGTGAGTAATTGAAGCATTTTTACATATTCAAGTCGCACCTGGGCCGTTAGTTTGTACGTGACTTTTGCTCGATAGCTGATGAATAGACCACAACCATTTTAATAAGTGCACACTGGACTTTATAAGTGCACACTGGATTTTTTTAAGTGCACACTGGCGTAGGAAGTTGCTATTAATAAAGAACCTCATTGGTGTACATACCTATTATTTTGTCAACTGCTTCTAAATGATATCTAGTATTCTAGTTTCATACTATAGAACCATAGCTAATTATAACGAGGTATGAGACCGGGAGACTTCATCATGAGCCATTTATATTATATGTCACTATATCAAAACAAAAAGTAATCGTGTTTAATTCTACAGATAGATATCATAATTTCTGTGCCGTTATCCTAGAACCTATAAGAGCCGTAAGATTTTTTTTAATTAAAATAAATTAATTTTTAATCATCATATCCATGTTAAAAGGCGCCGCGGTGAATTTTATTTAATATTATAATTCTAATACACAATTTTAAAAATGTTTATCGTGGAGATTTTAGGGCCCACAGTCTAGTATTTTTAGACGGTAAATCGTTACATTCCCTCGTAGTCACTGCTAGAAGTAGATAGCAAAACTGCTAAAAGTGGCCGTTTTTGACACATTTGCTATCTACTTCTACGATTGACTACGAAGGCATGTAGTGATATCTTCTAAAAATACTTGACCATGGGCCCCAAAAACTCCACGATAAACATTATTAAAATCTTTTTCTATTAATAACTTATTAAATAAAAACCTCTGAGGGCGCCACTTTCGGTCATACAACCGCCTTAAGTCCGAATATACTTCTAAACAATTAGAATCCGCAAATAAATGGTGGTTTACACGTGCACCGACAGATTTGCACGTCATAAACGTTTTTTTCTGGCGAAGCGTGCGGACGCGACGAGTGGCAAGCATTGTTAAATTTGTCTACAGACAGACCGATGACGGATGTCTACATAAATAACTTAAGAGCTCTAATGAACGTGCGCCTAATTATACCATTATAAGTTAACCTTGCGTATAATTAGAGTTGAACCACAACTTGATTACAGGCGTGAATGTTAATTAATTGTGAAATTTTACGGTTACAATGTTGTTTGCAAAATTTGTTGGTGAAGCAGCAGTTTTCTGTTCGTGTTACCTACACCTTGGTTTGGTTTGGTTGGTATGAAAAACAGTTTCTTCAATCGTCATCATAATATTTTTTTCTAAATTAATAAATGCAAAGAAGAATGACAAATCAGTACCTATTCAATTGTTTTCTAACTTCAAGACAAATATGAACTACGTATTTAAAATCTCTGCTCTTTTCACACACATGTTAAGACTTTTAACGGTTGGTAGGAATGTCGTTGCTCGCAGTAAATATAATTTCCTGGACAGATTCATTTAAATACCTTTTGTCAACCCGTTCAGGGCTGAGCACGTCTTGTGGTGCGATAAAAAAGAATTATGAGACGCCGCTGACACCGTCTCACAGAGATTTTTTTCTTTAATTGTTTCATGTGACAAATATTTTAATTAGAATACTTTGACGGTGTTAATTACGAGAGAATTGTTTGGAATTTGACATGATTGATGGTGAAATATTTTAACGTGTGTAGGTAGGTAGTAAGTACTTGCGTGTCAAATTATTACCATATGTATTCTGTGTTATTACTGAATATCAAGAATAATATCAAGAATAATAAAAATAAACTGCTGTTACTTAGAAAACTCTAATGTATGTACCTACACAATTTACCACTTAATTTTTAATTGTTTATTAATGGAAATTATGCTTAGTAATAAACATAGATTAATTTACAGAATACTTACTAGTTAGTAGTTACTATACATATTCTAAAATCGGCACTAACATCAATCGTTCGTCGTGCCTTTACCATACAAAGGCCTCCGAAAAAAAAACTGTAACGTCATGGAGACGAAAAGTGACAAGTTTTGGCACAAAAACATTTTAGAATCAACACATTGGCCGTAAGTGGCCCGATCCCGACGTTAAAGTGTTTAATCCCCGTGCAAAAGTGGAAAAAAATGCATTATCGCAACTGACAGATCTCGAGAAGCCATTGTTGCATGGTTTGTTGAGTTAATGTCATTTTGGACATAGAGTATGAAAGCTGTCTACCTACTATAAATAATAGGATTAATGTCATTAGATTATTAATAGTTTTTTTTTAAATTATTAAAAATAAATTCGTAATTCGAATATTAGTATTAATAAAGTTTGTCAATCTTCTAAAATGATAAAATACAGTATGCAAAAACAGCTATTTAGTAACTTACATCCGACCCTAGTCTCGGTGACCAAACATCTTAGAAAAATGTTACCCAATACGTCTTAAAACTACGGTCAAAAATATCATATTCCATTTTTTGCAACGTCCTCCTTATAAAGTGTAACAGTTCGCAAAGGACAAACGACAAAGGGTCCCGTTAATCCCGACAACCATTTAGGGACACTACAAATAAAAGTTTGCCGGCCACAACCACAATACCCATTGACGGCTCACGCTGAGCGCGATCAATGGCCGACCGGGAAAAAAATGTATTAGAAACGCATAATGGTAAGTACTCTACTTTGATGTAGCATGACTTGAGCTTTATGTCGGTCTAGATGCTCTTTTATTTTCGTGGTGTAAGTAATTTTACTGTAGTGCTTTCTTTAGGGTTAAACATCATAGGACTAAATATTATACATTGCTTTGATGTTAAGTAGCTATAGCTAATGTATGGTGTTGTTGAAAATCAGAAAAACCGTCGCTTCCCAAACAGATTGCGGATAAATTGGAAAATCTACATCCCATTTTGGAGTCCAACCATTAAATAAAATGTAGAAAGATTTGTGGCATATAATTTGTAGAGCTCTAATTTATTTATAAAGGTAGTGACTCGGTAGCTCAGCGGTCAGAGCATTGGAACGGATATACAAAGGTCGCGGGTTCGATTCCCGTCTGAGTATTGATCTGGTGCAAGTCGTATTTTTTCTAGTATATTATTTAGTATTGTATAAAAATAGCATTGTGAATGCAAAAATCTCAAATTTTAAAAAAAATATTTATAAATATGTTTACATTTTAATTTATATATACCATTCGACTTTTGATAACTGCAATAAAGTTTGATGCCATTTATTAACAAAACTAAAGTAAAAAGGTACATAAGTACTAACATAAATATTATTTCTATAATAATATGTACTTTAATTCATAAAGAAAAAAGAAAACAATAATGCCTGTCATTGTGCAAGTTCGTATTTGGAAAAAGAACTTATTTATATTCAAAATAAAAGATCAATATCATCGATGATAGTAATAAGATGTATGCTGGTATCGATCTATTGTTCACCATTGAAATTACCAAATAATGTTATGTAGCTATTAGAAAAGTATCGTTCGATCGAACAATAAGCATTGTTCTTTCAATTCAATGCGTCGTAAAATCTATTGGATCGGATATTTCGGATCCGGATGGATGTTCGGATAAACGGATATTCGATTTGTGACTGAGTTTCGTTCGCGTCACGCGACAATCTTTGGAAGAGTGATTGTTTAAATTTGAAGGGGTTTCCTATGGGTGTCTATTGTTAATTTTGATAAATTATATTTTTGATGTCAGGGATTCTATTGAAATGGGGATTTGTCAAATTTTGTTATACTGCACACTGTATTAAACTTTTGTAGTCAATATAATCTTGCAGTTTTATGAATGTTATTAACAAATTTTCATTTTTGTTTTCCTACAAAATCTAGGTACCTACTAAGTAGTATTTAAGATAATATATTTTTGACATTTGTGGGAAACAACGGTAAACGTTTATTTAACTGTTTGAAAATATAAAATTTTAATAACACTTAATTCTAAACAGGCTTTTCTTGATATTATAATTATGATAATTCAATTATAACTTAATACAACTAAATTATGTAAGACTTTGAAATATTTGTTCTTAAGAATTTTAAGAACAAATATTACAGATATATTATATATCTCAGCCAATATAATAATTAAATATTTGAAAATATTAAGTTGAAATATTCTTTCTATCCTACCTACTACGTATACAATCCTATCGATTAAATTTATAATTTTATTTACTAATTTTAAGAAGACGATCGACTAATAAGTCTACATTTTACTAAATTAAAGATAATATACCTACTTAGGTATGTATTTCATTTATGTTTTTTTTTGTAATTTTAATAAAAAAAAAAATCAATTTATTTAACCGAAATATTATTTATATTTTAATTTTGTGTTACACAAACTAAGTACCTAATAGATAGATTAACAAGATGCCTAGGTAGGGATGCACTTCATTCCCTACTTGAACTCCAAAGAAAATTTAAAAATAATCCTGGATCTGATGAATATGCCTAAGCCTAAGCCACTTTAACAGCAAACTATTTCTAGAGGTACATAGATAGATACTTAATTGTTGATTAAATAGGACTACATACTTGCATTGTTTTGACAGCACAAAAATAAGGTCCATTTTCGCTTAGCACAAATCTGAAAAACAATGGTTCCGTATTTCGAGTTTTCTTTTAGAATAACTAAAGAGCGGTAAAAGTCAAGATTCGATGCTGCAGAGTATCATTATTTCAAAGTAAGTAATTTATCTATGCTTCATACAAAATGTGGTTTTATTTGTGATAATATTGTCTAAGTTGAAACTTACAATGTTTTTATTGCCAGGTGGCGCCGGCAGTGGCGCGTACATATCGGTGATCATCGTCCAATCACTTAACACAATACATGACAGTAAAACAGTTCGAAATTCGAAAAACTACGCGAAAAACAAAACGTCAAGTACACACGAGAGCCGCGCCGTCACATAGTTGGGTAGAACTCGGAACTGCGCGCGAGTTACTCAACGTAGCGAAACCTGCTACGGACTGCGGGGGAGGGAGGGGGGAGTGGGAGGCACTAACCAATCCCAGCCTCTTACTGCGCCCCGCCCACCGGCGCCCCGCCCACAAGGTCGCGCGTATCGATCGCACGCGCGCACCGAGACTCCATTTTATTTCGGTTCTCCGATTTGCATAATTTTTTTGTTTCGAATTGTTGCTTAGTCGGCGAACGTCTTTTCTTTCGATAATAAAGCCTTTTTACTGTTTTGTTATAACGGTCACGTCGGTACATGAACTTATTTTGCATAACTTTATGGAATACCGTAAGAAGGACTGACTTTTTTACCATGATGCAGTGTTTTATAAAAAAAATTATGGAAATTAGGTTCTTCCCTGTTCTTCCTCATGAATTAGTTACAATGATGATATTTCTCAAACAATTTAAACTATTTCTATACTTAGGTACTTTGTTTTACGATTTTTTGACAAAATTATTTTGGTGACTATTCTTTATGGAGCTCGGAATATATTTATGGATATTATATATTAAAGCAATCATTTTTCCAGGTTATTTTGTAAATAAGTACTTATTAGCTTTTTTCTGACACTTTCATTATATAACGAATCTTATATGAAGTAAAAAGTACCTACTCAGTATTATAAGGTATTTTTTGATACAGTAAAATAATAAGATACAGTTATTTATACTGCATTTAGAAGAATAGGTTGTAAAAAGTTTCCATATTAAAATGTCAATTTGAAACAACTGTCACAAAATTTAAAATAAATTACAAACAATCTCAATTAGGTAAGAGACATTAATGTACTGTGTTAAAACACAATTTTAGTGTTATCGTCTGTTGTGTTAGATAGAACACAACAAGGTGTTAAAAGAACACAATGGAATCTAAAACTCGCCACAAAAAAACATAATAAACGCGACCAAATAATTCGTAATGGCACATAAAAAGTTTATAAAGGTGAAAAAAAAGCAATGGCGCCTTCCGCACCCTTCGTACAGTCGTCACTTTAAAAATAGCTAAAGCGGCTAATAGTTTTATGACACGCATAACGCGTAAATGTCTTGCGTTAGATACATGCGTTGAATTATATTCCTTGTTTTCTCGCCTTAAGGTATAATACAGGTATTTTAGGGGTGCGTATGTCGCGCGAGGGTTAAAGTTAGGTACTTATACGCGCTGTAGGCGTGGTCGCGTAACGAAATAAAAATCTCGCCTCCGCGTCCGTGCGAACTCGGCTTAACGCAATAAACATTTTAATTTGAACACGAAACACACGCTGAGATGCGAAATTACGAAAGGGCGTCGGCGAGAAATCAAATTATGAGCGAATTTCATGAGAGCCAGTATTTTTCGCGCTGTGATATATAGGCGGGTACGATGGGAAATAGGTTCAGTGCCTCGGGAGGCTGTGGGTAGGTATTTTGTTAGGGGGTCTTATAAAGTAATTATATTTTTTTATCCAATAAGTAACACAAAATGCTAAATTATAAAAATCATGTGCCATATAAAATAAAATATGAGAGAAATATTTATCACGAGCGCCATAAACTGAGACATTATACTAAAAACAAACTTATAAATTGTTATAATTTTGCCTTAGTAGGCTTGGTATTTCCAAGTATTTATAACTGAAAATGTGTTCCAATCTTTTACAGGTAAAGTAAATATAACACCAAAATTAATATTCCGTCAAAGATAAGAGATTAAAAACACGTAGGTACACTTAATTAAGTACACTAGATAAGAATGTAAGTAAAACTGTGCCAATGAACAGAAAAATATACAGAATGTAAACACATTGTAAACGTGAGAGGCCTATATGCCACATAAGCTTAGTTAGAAAGAAACTTAATATTCCATTTCGCTAGTTTAAATAAGTTTATGGTATAGTTCTTTTCCAGAGAGTTTTTAATACATTTCCGAATCTTAAAAGACCTAGTTGGTTAAAAAGCGCACTGCATATTGTTTTTGACAAAATAAAATATTTTTCAAGATTTTACTTTTAGATGCCCTCTTTATGTCTCAGATGCCCTCTTCAAACGAAGTTAGCTAGGTACTCTAGGTAGTCCATTTAGGTAGTTTGTCCGGCGTCGGCGAGTGGCCGCCGGAAATGGCCGGAAGCGGCCGACGCCGGCCCGCATCACCGGGGATAAAACCGTTTATCCGATCCATACATACATGTACCTGAACACTGTGCTTTTGTAGCAGATTATGTAAAGATACAAATGAAAGCTTCAAATTCAATCAGAAAGAAATGGTATAGTGCTGTCAGTAGGATTAACATTTCTTTCTATTTTAATTTGGAAGCTTTTATTCACTTCATTCTGTTCTATAACAATAATAATAGCTTTATTTCAGACCATACATCCATTTCTTAGTATACACACACTTAGATAACTACCTATGTTAGTAGTTCGGGCGCACATTAAGGTTGAGTTGCACCATCTGAGCTGAAATACAAACATATTTGAGCCAGTGGTCAAAACTGGAACAGCTAAGGTGTTATTACATATTGTTACCTAGGTTACGCCATGGACGACAACAACACTGTCACCGAGGCTGAGTTGCACCATCTTAACTAAACCATAACTTTAACAGATACAAACATATCTGACTCGATGACAGCGTCGCTGTCGTCTATCTAACTAGGTAACAATATGTAATAACACCTTAGTTCCACTTTTGACCACTGGCTCATATAAGTTTGTATCAGTTAAAGTAATGGTTAAGTCAAGATGGTGCAACTCAGCCTAATCGTTTTAAAATAAAATTACTATATTATACTTAAGAGCATTGTCAACCACGTGGTCTTCATACAAACGGCGATAACGTTTCCCACCCTCTAAACCTTAACCTACAGCAATGAATTTTTGGTATGTTTTTGAAATGCCTAAAAACTAGGGCAGTACGTTTTGATTTTTAAAATATTCATTGGAGATTTGAAAATATTGGCACTTCTGTGTTTTGTATGAAATCACTAAAATGCAAATATTTCTAAATCTATTATAGATATTTAAAAAATCAAAACGTACAGCCCTAGTATTTAGGCATTTCAAAAAATACCAAAAATTAATTACTGTAGGTTAAGGTTTAGAGGGTGGGAAACGTTATCGCCGTTTGAATGGAGACCAAGTGGTTGACAATCCTCTTAACAATATATGTTTGAATTTACACCTATCATAATTTACCGTTTTAAAATCCCACCTCACAGATACACTATGCAAAACATAACTTTTTTGTAGAATGACGTAAGAACAGATTAGTACTAGCATCCTTTGCCATAATTTCACCCCTCGCCACAACCTACCTAAGGAATATATAAATTTCGCTACAATACCAAAATGATTGAGAGAGTTTTTTACTTACTTAATTTCCTTGTAAAAATTGTGCTACCAAAACAAACACTGTCAAAGAACTTTATTTGAGCCAAAAATAAAAGAAAAACTGTGAAATGAAAAGAAAATCAGAATGTTGATTTTTATTTTCTAAATAAATATAGAAAAGCTATAGAAAGGTAAACGTTATCTTTTATTGTGATAATTTAAACAAGGAAAAATCATCAAGCATTAATTAAATTAATTTCCGACTCTATAATTAATTATTATTTCATTAATAAACAATTGAATGTTATGTTGATATTTTATTTATACACAATCAAATAATTTGGCAGTTCGTGATGATTTTTATTCGCAAGTTACAATGAGTTTAATTCAAAGACCTAAAAAGGATTGGACAATTATTGATGATAATTTTCAAAATTTGCTTAGTATACAGCGTGAAATTTTAATCACTTGGTGCCCGCAGTGGGGTGGTTCCACTCATGATTACAAGCAACTTTTACTATGGGGCCAACTCTGAAATCGCGATAAAAAATCTGCTGTTCCATACATTTAGGTTGAGTAGGTATTGTGCTTTTGTATGGAAAAGCTAATTTTTTTTTTCGCGATTTCAGAGTTGGCCCCGTAGTAAAAGTTGCTTGTAATCATGAGTGGAACCATCCCCTTCAGGGAACCAAATGACTAAAATTTCAGCTTGTATACATTTGTATATCATGTATACGTACTTATAAATAAAGGTTTATTTATTTTTATATATATTATGTACATAGGTATTACTTTGATATTTTTTGTATGTACCGCAAATTCATGAATGTCTTTTTACTGATGGTTGACTAGTATAGAATCTTAGCATTAAGTCCGCCTTTGTACCATACTTTATGTATTGTTGTGCAATAAGATTAATAAAGAAATATACAGGGTTATTTGTAAAACACCAACAGCCTTGTAGGAGTAGATTACTAACATCATAAACAACAAAATTTGTTCTACAGCTTTTCCAAAAACAGACAAAAAAATCCGACTTTTCATACAAAACTCGATCAGCTGTTCGGACATTTGTATGGAACGTTGTTTTCTTTTGTCTGTTTTCGGAAAAGTTGTGGAATACAAATGTTGTTGTTTATGATGTTAGTAATCTACTCCTGTCAGTTTGTTGGTGTTTTGCAAATAACCCAGTATAGATCACTTATAGAATTATTATACACTACAGACTATAGTATTAATCAAGTTTTCTTAATACTTATACTTTTATTAAAGGAATAATTTTATTGATTCATTATTCACAGCTTATTTTAATAGTTATTTTAATCGCATTGGGTTAGATAGTACCTGTAATGATAGTAATAAGTTTGTGTGTGAAAAATAAATAAAAATAAAATAAATAAAAAAAATGTAACAACCACCTGTTGCTAAACCTTTTGTTTGGCGTTATTGTATAGAGAAAGAGCACTGCACCTGAGATACAGATTTCCTAGTTTGGGTGCAGATGTTTTTAAATCTAAATTGTAAAATTGTTAAGGTTTGGGTAGTTCTTGGGAGAGCAATTTTTGAGTGTGTGTGACTCATATCTCCTATAAAAACAAATAATTATGATTAAAACTATCATTACATCGTTTCTACATTTCATTAGGCATCGTGTCATATAGATTTCACTGGTTAAAAACTACGTAGATCGGAGTAACTCACCCTCAACACCTCAAAAACGGGGTTATTTTGCACGTTTTTACGTGTCACACGGGCGCCGGCTTATGAGAAATCGCGGATATTTTTGAAATCACCCACGTTTTTAATCAGTTTTGTACACACATTTAAAATAGACATATCACGTTATATACTGATCAAATTTTAAATCCTATCGGAGGGAAACTTTTGATTTTATGGACCTAAGTAAGTATGTCACACGCCTAGCTACTTTTTCACTGCGCCCTCTTGCGAAGGCCATTGCTCTGGACTGGCTAGGCACAGACAAATAGTGATTGATGTTTTCGAATCGACAGTTACACCGCTACTGACAGGTAAGATGACTGTGTTGCTGTTTCCCACGCTTTTGGTGCAAGACTAAGTTCTACGATTTTAAAAATTTTGGTTCTCATTTCTAATGTATTTCCATGTCACATTTTTGCAATATAATTGTGCTATTTTTTGTAAACGGGTTCTGAGGTGCAATACCTTACTCCCAAATGTACTTAACCAGTAACAAAGTAGCAGGTTATATCTTTTCAATGCCGATAAATTTCAAAATTAATGCTTTTTGGTAATTTCCATGGCGTAATTTCCATGTATAAAACACCATGGAAATGACATAAAGCCCATGGAAATTACTTTGTTTTATTTTTGGTTTATTATATCAGCCGCTCGACACTTACTGTTGGGTGTAGGCCTTCCCCAAGGTTCTCCACAACGATTGGCCCTGTCCTGCCCACATCCAGCAGCTTCCTCCGACCTTCACCAGATCGTCGGACTACTTTGTCAGGGGGTGGGGGCATCCGGTGCGCGATCACTATTCCAGAGCCACCGGTTTGTCTCGCTATGTCCGCCCACTGCCACTTCAGCTGTGCAATCCTTGAAGTGATGTCGGTTACACTTCAGCTGTGCAATTCTTCAAGTGATGTCGGTTACTTAAGTTCTTCTACGGATCTCTTCATTTCTGTCGCCAAACAAGGCAAGTTGGCAACAACACACACACTGTCGTTTTGAGACACTGAAGTAAGTTGGACGCAAACAATTTTCGAAGCTTTGAGTTGGATCTGACGAGAGATCTCTTCCTCGAAATTGGACTCACTTTACTAGGACTGTCTGTCCTAGGTATAATTAATAGTCTGGATAATTTGAGTACACTGTTTCTATAGCTTCTAGAAACCTCCGAGTATCGGCTTTCCGTCAGCTCTCAGAAGTTCTCTAGTGATTCCATCGTCACCCGCCACCTTGTTCTTTTTTAGCTGTTTGAGGGCCATACTATTCTCAGGCTG
Organism: Agriphila straminella; assembly: GCA_950108535.1. Lineage (NCBI taxonomy): Eukaryota > Metazoa > Arthropoda > Insecta > Lepidoptera > Crambidae > Agriphila > Agriphila straminella. The sequence continues at coordinate 12,747,101 of OX467309.1, read as the reverse complement.
GCGTCCTGGATATCTTTGGTAAAGTGTCGGGTGAGCTTGGCTTTCGTCGATCCTGTATTAATTTCTTCGTTACTCAAAAAAGAAAATCAAAAGCAAAGCAAGTGGCTTTGCTTTTGATTGAAATACTCGTACATAGGTCAGTTACACTCCAGTCTCCCGATATGACGATATGTGCTCTACTCTACGGGCGGTATGGCTTCGTATGCAGAACTGCCACACCGGTGTAGGTCGCATTATCACCTGGCTGTGGGCTGCCGTGTTACCGTCGTCCGCCAGTTGCCGAGTTGCTGCTGCAGGGCTTAGTTGCATTTGATTGCAGACCTAGAAAGCTAACTCCAATCTTCACTCATGAGGGGTGGTATACCTTGCTGCTGTCCAGTGTCGGTGGTCAGGTCACCATTGTTGAGGACGGCAGGCCACGTCGTATATTCAGCGAAAAGGGAAGTATGTACTTCTGCCGGGCTAGGAGTCTGTGCCCGGGGCTTGCAGTCCAACTGATCTGCATTAGAACTTGTATCGTTATACAGAGCAGGTTGGTAAACTTAGTCAGCGTTATTGTTTGAAGACCATACACAATTAGTGAAAACTAGTCTTTAGTAAACGAGTATTGACCTAGGTCGTACAGATTGTTGATACTTTTTACCAAATATTTGTTATTTTTATTATTATGATGCGCATCCATAATATGCAATCAATATTATACTCTAAAAGAAATTTATTAATTAATAACATTATTATTTATTACCTTCATGTTTCTACATTGAGTTCCTTTGTAAGTTTTTTTTTATTAATCTACTATTTTTGTTAAATATAATTATAATACAATGTAGTTCTTAATACTACCCCAACTAACTTTTATTTGAGCTTTAATTTCATATCTGACATGATGTTGAGCAAAATTTTATCTGCTGGGTAATTTCCGTGGTCTTTATTGTAATTTCCATGGATCGCAAATTTTCTATATTTTTTTTTAGCAAAAGTATGCATTCGCTACGTGGCGAATTTTGATATAATGTTTGAATTTGCATAAGCTTTCAATTTTTTTGCGTAATTCACTTTAATTTAGTGATTTCAAAAATGCTGTGGAAATTACACGGAGAACACTTTTCCGAAGAACTACAAGCTAAATTGTTTTCAAAAGTTTTGTTTTTGTTAATTTTGTGTCAATATTTTTTTTTTATTTATTATTACTTATTATTTGAATCCGGTACTACATTTTTTACTTCAGCACCATTGGAAGTTGCTAATTGCTGATTTTAAGCGAATTGATGCAATTTGATTTAATGGACAAAACTTTTATTAGTAAAGAAAAAAAATAGTTTGGAAAATATAACTATCTTACTTGCATAATCGACTCCTTACTTCATGTTAGAGCTTTTATTGATTTCAAATATTCACGTTAAAGTTCGAACTCAAGTTGAAGTTAATTACAGAAGTCCGATGACAGGCTATCATTGTTGCTGAAAGCTGTAAACAATGGTTACCGCGGAAAACTCGGGTAACACGTAGTATTACGTGAGGTGTAAATTACACCTTCTGTAACACTAGTAATAAGTTGTAATCTATCGCGATTATTATTTTCATGGAATAATAATGTTGTTAAGATAATTTTTAATAATGTGAGTTATATAGTAAACGAAAAGATTTTTGACTGATCTCCTGTCTATTGTAATTTTTTTAACATTATAATTAATTGCATGCTCTAAGACATAGGCGAATACTTATATAATAAAACGAACAAAGAAATTACCATTTACCCACTGACAAAATACCAATGCAAAAGAATCACCACTACATGGCTAAAATCGCTCGACTACGATCAAACGGAAAATCTACTACTTGTTCCCTCATAACATAACCATCTTATTTACAAAATTAAAAAATAAAGAAACATATAAATTATTTATTTGTATCTATTTATTTATTTATTTATTTGTTTCTGATATAAAGTACAACGCATTGCAACTCTTTCGGACAGACTCGCTCACTTTATATTCCCACATATTATGTTCACAGACATAATACACCCACACACAACACACCTACACACACACACACGCACACACACATTCACAAATTCACACACTCACACCCACACACACACACACATAACACAGTCCCCTTAATTAGTCTTTTTCTTTAAATTCTTTTTTTTCAAAAACTATGTTAGTAACTACTGTTTTATAATCTTGATTGCTTCTAATGTTCAATATCACCTACAACATCCAACAAATTATTAATAACTTAAAAATAACCTCCTACCTGATTCCACCCTGGTCCGGTTGTGGAGAGACTGGTTATCCGTCACACAGGTTCTCCTAGCACAGAGGCCAGTCTCTCACATAGACTACCATCATTATGGTTCATAGAATAAGCTTTATACTTAGTTGAATGTTTGAGTAATTATCATGTATTTGTGAGAGAAGAAATAAAGATTTATTTATTATTTATTATTATTTATTATAGTTACCTATACATTAATTTTTGTAATGGGTAACACAAAACGAAAGCGTACTAACAATTTAGAATGAAAAAAATGACGATAGTTGGAGGGAAAGTACCCTAAATAATTTCTTATATATAAATTTTCTTTTATATATAAGAAATTTATTTTATATATACCTATCTTAAATGAAAGGCAGACCCAAGAAAGATAAAAAATGTAGTTTAGCCCGTTCAATTCCCAGCTGAGACATGAGAGATTTATCAAAAAATCTTTGGATGCAGTTTTACTTATTAAAAAAACGGAATGTTTCCTTTCAATAAAATTTGCCATCATTAATATTAAGGGTTACTTTCCCTCCAACTATCGTCTATTTTCCACACTGTATACCGACATGAAAAAGGTATACCTACAAGCAAACAAATAGGTACATATATATAGTACAAGCAAATGTCTACTGCAGTTCCAGAATTGAACCAAAGACGTTGTACAGTTACACTACTATAAATCTGTGTATTATTATCAAGAATCTTTACCAGTATCTGCAATTCTTATGCATATTTTTGCATTAGGTATGCTTTATTATGTCATTCTGCTGTCGGAAAATGATTAAGGCTGAGTTGCACCATCTTAACTTAACCATAACTTTAACCGATACAAACATATCTGAGCCAGTGGTCAAAAGTGGAACTAAGGCGTATTATTACATATTGTTACCTAGGTTACGCCATAGACGATAGCGACACTGTCATCGAGTCAGATAAGTTTGTTCCTGTTAAAGTTATGGTTAAGTCAAGATGGTGCAACTCAGCCTAAAATATTCGTATTAAAAAACTAGGGAAATCTAGCATTATGATTTCCCTTAAGATCTAATTCTAAGAGAAAAAATATCATGAATACTATACAGAGTATAATAAATAGTTAGAAGAAAAATCTATTTCCACTGAAAAGGAATGAAACCTACTGAAAAATCATTTCTAAACAAATTTCCAATTTCTGAAGCGCTGGCCACAAAGTATTTGTTCATCTTAAAAGCCCTTTACTATATAAATAGCCAGGTCAGGAGTCCTCAGGGGAGATACCGAACTTTCACCCCACCCCCAACCACCCTCAAATACACCATAGGATATGTTGCCGACATTAGCTCACCTATCCACTGAAGTACCACTTGAAAATAGCAGGAACTTCCAACTACTTATACCTCTGTATGTGTGGGTGAAAGTCCTCTTTGTAGAGGTTGAATTATTTATGACCTCAGATGGAGTGTTCTGGGAACATTACTTCGTAGAACTCTTCCCATTTTTACTTTTGTAAAGGTATTTGTTTTTACGGACGTAGGTACTTTTAAATAATTTACTTGGTCTACTTAGTTATTTGTATAATAAATTCATATAGCGCGTTTTAAAAAATGTCTGAAAAAACAAAATAGCGGAATATTTTTTATTGGTAGGAATAAGCTCCCAGAATTTACGGTTGCGTAAAAAAATATAATAAAAAAAAAAACACGTCGTCTTCGCACGGAACTAAGAACTTCGTACGGAAGTAACAGCAGAATGGAGATGATTCCCTAATCACCATATATAACCATTTTTTTGTACCATATTTAGTAATGCTATTAGCTACATATCAATACTGTATGTTTTTCAATGAAAAAAAAAGTGAACTGAGGAAGAGAGAGAGGGAGCTTATTCCTACCTATAGAAAAATATTCAGCAAATTTGATTTTTTTTCCAGACATTCCCCATTCATCATAACAGCTGCACGACAGTCACTGCTGGGTAAAGGCTTAATTATGGCGCTTTATACTAGAATCCTATTTCAAATTACATAAAGTATTCTAAATGTGCTGACGAGACAAAGGTCTCTACTTTGATTGTTCGATCTATCTTTGAAAAACTTGTCAGTTAGTATTTCAACCACATAAGGTGACATAAGATTTCTAGAGAAAGTAAATTCACCCCATGTTAAACTTTAGGAAAGCAAGGACCAATGGTTACAAATCTCTATATCAATAAAATAATTCATCATCGAAAAGCTTGAACCTTACAATTGGCCACACGCGAGCTAGGCGCAGCCCGCGGCGTTGCTCGCTCAATGCGCATTGTGCGATGAAAGGATTGCTCACAACTGCCGATACATTTAGACTCGATTGTGCTATACAAATATGTTGGCACACAATCACGATTAGATAGGGAAAGGTTATAGAATTTGAATTTATCGGGCAAGCTCTTGCGGGGTCGATCATGATGTGGCTATAAGCGATTGTTTTGCATGGAATATAATAAATGATAGTCCTTTGTGAAAACATGAGAAAATGGGAAAGATTCGTAACGCAAATACCCCAAGTTGGATCTTAATAATATTTCATCAGTATGTATTTTAGCTTTATTTTTCTTTTAGCCAGGTAGAAAGTGTTATCCATTGAAAGTTAAATCGAAATTACCCATTCTATATATCAATGACATATTTGCAAAGGTATGTACATCTTGTTTGAATTGAATTGATTTTTGTTCGGAGTCCTTTCATAGGAAGAAAATAAGTACCTACCTAGATGAAAATCAAAGTTTTGATCTTTTATTCAACTTTCCTCAACGTTTTTTAAATTTGGAAATAAATGCATTAGATTTCTTACGTATCGAATATTAGCGGTAAGTTTCGTGGTTGTTTTATTTAAGCTTAGTACATGAGTAAAGATAAGGATTACTTACTTGCTCAATGTCTATGAAGTAATTCTTTGGTTGAAGAAAATGTTAAATATTTACGAATTCATACGGAGGAATAGGAATATAGCTTAGACTAAAAAAATGTTGGTACATACGAATAACTTTTTGTTCGAAGAAAATGATATATATTTCCGAATAGTGAATACACATATGTATTTGTTTTCATTTTTTAATTTATTTTAATTATTAATTACGTTGTATTTTATTGTTTAATAATTTTAAGTGAAAGTGAAATAAGCTTTATTCAAATAAACTTAATTATTAAGTACTTTTGAATCGTCTATATTTTCCTGACCACCCGTTACAGACTTTTTTAGCTGACAAGAAAAACGGACGCAAGAAACTGTAACAGCCATAAGTAACGATATTTACTAACTTGAATATATCGTTACCAGATAATTACAACAGTGTGACAGGATTATTGGCAACAATATAGACTTATTATATTACTTCAACAAAGTACTTATATTAGCAAGTTATGTGTTAAATCATTTCCACGCATTTTGATCTTTAAGATAATCGTCAAATTTATAATAACCTGTACCCATGAGCGTTTTTTTAACATAGTTTTTAAATTCATGCAAAGGAAGATCAATCACTTGTTGTGGAACTTTATTAATAAAGGCCATGCCTTTCCCCATAAATGAACCTCTCGTTTTTGCAAGCCTAAATCTTGGAACGGCAAGTTTATCTTTATTTCTTGTATTAAACTGGTGAATGTACTGGTGAAGTAGTTTTGTAAGTTCTTTTTTCGCGTGAAACACAGGTTAATTTTAGTTCAGGCACATTGTATTTCTTTTCCCTATATTTATCGATGTATAGACTAGTTGTAAATTGTGATGTAAGATTATTACAATAAAGATTTGATTATTTATTATTATTATTATACGGGAGCATTTGTGAGACAGCTAATGTCGAACGAAACGAAGGTACGTTCAGCAACGATAATTACTCAACACTTTAGTACTTTGTCATAGCAGCATCTTTTTAACACATGCCGCACAGTTTGAAACATGTATCAAAAAAAAAATTGACAAAGTGGTAAAAGGTCAAGCGACTTTCATTGCTGACTGTACGGACCCACAGGCCCACGTCACGCCAACGTCCACGAACAGCGCGCGCGCATCCTAACCGCGTGACGAATGCATTATTCGCGCCTCTCAGCGCCAGCACAATGCTCGATCGCATTTCACAGTGTCCATCGAATCGATAACAACAAATCGAATAAATTACTGATTTCATCATTCAATACTCGTTCCGATATAATTTCCTACGTTCGTGCTGAATTGCGGGCGTTGTTAGAAATTACTATTGAGTAATTGCAGAAATGAATATAATTATTTTTGATTCATGCAGTAGGTACGTACAATTCAACAGCGTTTATTAAAATTAATTACCAATAATATAATTTTGGAGATGTCACCACGTTTTAAATACACGTAACAATAGACTAAGCGAATTAGTACTAAAGTTACAAATATATAAATACATTTAATAATGAAATACTTACTAAAATCTTCATGTCCTTGTGATCCGCGGACACGGTGTCGATACTAACCTGGAACACAAAAGGAAGCCATTGTAAATCATCTGTGAATTGTCTTAAAGAATAGGGTATGTTATGTGTCCATAAAACTCAACTCAACTCTGTGTTCATAAAGCGAGTCAACTTTTTAAACAAAAGAAAAACGTTAACAAAATCGTGACTTTCGTGACTGAAAAAGGGCATGCCCTTGGTTGTACGAAACCTATTTCCCACCAGTCGTAGAAAAAACAAAAAACTAATTAGAAAGTCCCTAAAAAGTTAATATCATAAGTCGGGTTCGTACACACGAGCGAATTTAATTTGGAACGTTTTTAATTATGGCAGGAGATTCGTTCGGAGCCGGTCGGTTTCGGCGCCGCGCGGCCCGAGCCCTGTAATTATGGTCCCCGTAATTGCGAGACCCAACAGAGTGCTCCCCGCGCCCCTCCCCCGCTAGCCCGCTATCCTATGGCAGTGCCACCAAAATTAGAATATGACTTTTTACGCTCGAAATTCAAAAAAAGCTTTGAGCAACTTGATAAGGTGAAACCTGAAATGATTGAATATTAAACTGAATTTTAACACGTTAACTGCCGCGAATAATTTGTTTGATACTACAGCTTATTATAAGTGATAAGTAAAACTATTATGATAGCGTTTTTAAACATAATGTTATGTTGTGTTATTTTTCCCAAAGCTTACAAACCTGGTTAAGTATAACATCAAACAGAAAATGTTTCAGAACCATACCCAAATTATTATTGAAAGCGTATTGAACAAAATGTATGACGGTACAGTAATGTTAATAGCAATTCTAATGTAACGTACGCGTAATTGCCCTTTCGTAATGCGCCGTCCAATGCTTTCTAACAGAGTCGAAAAGGATTGCGTTTAATTATCGTGACTGGCTTATTGTGGACCGAAAAATATTTTAAGACTGCATTATAATAATTATACATTCGGATTGTATCTAATGACTACTTGGGTAGATGGCTCGTAATATCACCACCTGTGAATCAAACAACCACGTTTATTTGAAACAGTAGTTACTTCCATTGCGTTGGTATAATTGTTTTTACAGTTACTTAAATTATAATAACATTTGTCTGAGTATGTCTATAAAACAACAAGTTTTAAGGCCGTTGATGAAAACGGCACATCATATAAAATTTCAAGTCCTTATTTTTCGAAATGAATGAACCGATTTTAATGAAACTTCATACGAATAAGCAGGATACATAGGTCTAAAAAGTGATTTTTAAAATGTCTTATTTTAAAAAAGATAATTGAAATTTTCTGTTCCAATAGAATATTTAAAATCGACCTTATTTAGCTGTAACAAGGCTGTAACACTATTCAAAACACTTTTTAGCCCTATGTCACATGTGTATGAAATTTTAATAAAAACGGTTCATTCATTTCGAAAAAGGAGGATTTGAATGTTTGTATAAAATGCCGTGTTTCGTCAACGCTCATAAGGTGCACGCAATGATGATTTAAAATTGATAAAATTTTCTTATGAAAGTAGGTAAACAAATCTGACTAGGTAAAAGTATTACCTAAGTTTAATTATTTAATTTTAACGTTAGCAATTTATCATACAACTATTTCAATCTTTACCTATACTAAATAATTATTACATATTTGTTGGCACTCAAGGTCTTCCTTTAGATTACTGTACAATGTAACATGTTTTGTAAATGACCGTCTGTTGTCCAAAATTAAATAAATAAATAAAATAAAATTATGACGAAAAAGCAAATTTGTCGCTGAAGTGTAGCACGCGAGCCTACCTGAGAGCTACATTGTCGGCATTTGAAACGGAAACAATATCATGCACAGATGGCATAAAGATAGCCGTAACGTAACGATTGTGGGTGTCATTACAGGCGATTACGGCACGAATTAATGTTGCATCTTTACCTTTGCCGTTTTCCGTTGGATTTGCACTTATTGCTACTGTTTTTTAATTTTTATTTGCGTTTAAAGCAGTTTATTTAATATTTTTCATGTTCGAAAAAAGATGTAATAGAAAGAATGGTAAACACAATTACCTACTTTTTAAAGCCAAGCTAATTAGTAAAAAAATATCAGTGGAAAACCATTATTACAATGATAACAGGGAAATACATTATTACACGTTATAAGTAGGAACTTATATCACTTTTGAATAATCTTATAACATTTTGATTATAATGTAAAAACTAAGAAGTACCTATATTTTGTTGTTATAAAATTATGAGAGTTACTCTATCAATTTCAGCTTATTATTTTATTCACAATCACTTTTGTTTTCTTTCTTTCCCCAATATAAGGCAATAATCTAACAACAACCAACCCGCAGAGCAAAAGAAAGCGCCAAATAAATAATTTTAAAGTCACACAGCACAACCTAGTGTCAAAGAACGGTGATGGTGACGGCGGGAGGTGTTTGTGCGCCATAATCACACGGCTAATCACACCAATTAAATATTTTTATTCCCATTCAGATGTTTTTTCCCTGCTCTACCTTTGTTCGAATTGTTGGCGCATTACACGATCGTCTTTTGTTTGTATAATATACCCTCATCAACACCACACAGAGTGTAATCCAAGAAATCACCTAATAACTATTCGATGCTATTCGATTTGATTCAATGCTTTTAATAAGCTATAGTTATTTCAGTTATAGATATTATATATAAATAACACACAATATATTTTACTAACATAGTATAAGTGCATTGTTACTAACAAATTATGGATGTATATTAATTCTGAAATAAACGATTATTATTATAAGAAATTCCATCCTTAATAACTTTTGGTTGTAGGTAAGTATTTAAATAAGATTTTAATCCGCGTTTATTAAACTTCGTGAAAATGTAAGAAAATGTTTTATAAATAAAAAGGTATTTATATTGAAAAATATTTCGGTTATTAAAATAAAATTAAAGAGCATTAATTATTTTATTTTTAGTAAAAAGGCAAGGGATAATAAAACATTTTATAGATAATAAGAATATTTTTTTTAAATAGCTACTGAGACAAAAGAATAAAAATACGCAACTTTTATTTTTTTCCATAAACATTAACCGCACTTGTACTTCTCTTCTCAGTATTAAATAAGCTTACATCTAGGTTTTAATATTTTACAAGGAAAACTTATAAAAAATTAAGCAAATAAATAAATAATCAAACTTTTTTTCACAACTGGTTCAGTTTTTAAATATAAAACTAAAGTCAAAGTTACCTCGTTGAAGTATGTGTTGTTAACATTGTGAGGCGCGGGGTGCGCGCCCCCGTGCTGTTGGTAATACGCGCAGTTCATTATCCCATCAGACAATCAGCAACTCACAACAATGTCACCAGAACACACGCGTCAAAAAAAATATTTCGAAGAAAATTCCTCGGAGCAATTATCTCGTAACGAATCGATGCGGCGAACGAATCTCGTCTACTAATTGTAGGGTTCGACCGGCGACTCGACGAGGAGTGCCTTCCCTCTCGCACGCGAGTTTCTCTTTTCCACCACGGGAGGCGCTGCTCTCTTCACTAGTTTGTTTACGCGGGGCGGCGCGAGTGGCGCAGGGCGGCTCGAGGGCGGGCTCACACCGCACGCAAAACTAATATAAACTCGATAACGCATTTTTTACAATCTTAATCGAAACTTTGAACTTTGATTAACAAATGCTATAGTCTGCTTTAATGACCGCTAATGCGCTATTGCAAGCTTTAGTGAGCTTCAGATTATTGAATCTAATGCTGTTGCTCACCATTTTTTCTAGATTACATGTTTCGGTGCGTGACTAACTAGGTTGAGATAACAAATCGTGCCAGATACCATTATGCGATAGTTCATTATCATTACATCGCTTTAAAAGGGGAGTTTTTCAGCAACATCTTAAGAAAACTGTTGTAGTATTAGAGTTTTTCAGAGGAAATTTTTTGCGCTTTTTCTAGATTAATGAAATTTGGATTTATCTATTAAAACGTTTTAGGAAAACGCTATATACTAATACAGATAAAAATAATATTTTTTCGTACTTTTTTATTGCAAAAACTAAAGTAACATTTTTTATGATTATAATCTTATTACAAAACTATGGTATGAAATCCGTCCGTCCTTGATTAATAGTTCAAGCCAAATAGTACTTAATTTTTTTACATAGATGAGGAGAAATATCTCAGCAAATAATTGTACAAAAATTAATGCAAAATTATAAGATAAAATGAAATCGCACCTTCCCTGTACCCATTACATTAGTAATAAAAATTACGAATAAGTGTTTTTTCCACGACCGAAGGTAATAAATGTTTCCGGCGGATAATAAAGAAGGTTACGTTACCCCGCGACTATTATAAAAATTGGTCCATTTTTTACGGGTCCAATCTGTGCGGGGGCGGATACGGGTCCAATGACAGGAACTCCGGAGCGCTATTGATATCACGCGAAATGTGATCACGTGATACTGTAACAGATGTTCCTTTTGATACGTTACTATAGTTATTGGAATTCTTGTAATGCATATCCGTATAGCGATCGACAACAACGTATCCTTTTTTTAGCTCATTTATTTCGATTTAACGGTTTTCCATTGTTTCTTCTGAAACTGTTTTACTCATTGACTGAGTGAGGCAAAACAAACAATCGTTCTTATCCTATTATTTCATTTAACTACCTCTTAGTTGTATTCGTATGCCCCACTATTAGCAACTTTTTTAATTAAATAGTACTATAATATAATAAGCAATATACACTCGGTGTTATTTCGGTGGGATAAAGAAAGCACATAATCGCATTGTTCCATTCACATAGGCAATAGCTTGGACAAAAGCTACACAAACTTTTTTCTATATTCATTTATTTCTTTTATTTGATTTGTCGTTGACGGCGCAACGTGTAGATGTCGCTGCGATAGGGCGTGTGTTTTGTATTGAATATAGAATAACACGCGCAAATGATAGTGATTAGAGCGGCAGTGCGATGGGCGAGGCGCGTGCGTCGTAATTATTGTAATCTGCGCTGGTCTTGCGCGGCGCCGACGCCGACTGCTGTTCTATTGTTGCTGTTAACACATACTTTTGTTTTATATTAGTTTTCTGCGGTTAGCGGTACTTGGGTATTAACCTTTAGGAGATGATTCACCGTGTGTTAAACCCGTTTGGAAAGAAGAACTTTCTTTAAAATGTCTTACTTTGGGAAACACTATTTTCATATTGAAATTTTCCACACATTTATAAAAGGTAGGGTATATTATGATGCTTTGTAAAATATACCTACCAATTACATTTTGGTGTGTGTTTCGCAAATATGAAAACTTATTTTCAGAAACGATTCTGAGTCATTTGTTAAAATTATAATTAATGAGACTATTTTGTTTTGAATTGTTAGTTCAAAAATGTCAATGAAAGATATAAAAGTAAAATAATATTATTTCCAAGGCATAGCACACATGCGCGGGCGACGCGTGCGCACCTGGTCACCGCCCTCGTCGCCGCCCAGCGCCGCCCTGGGCCTGTATCCAGTTGCATTAACAAAAGGGACAAAGAAATCAAAAGGATTTTTGTAAAAGTAATTGGTTTCATTTGTAACGAAAATATAGGAAACATTCGATTTCTCGAGTTATTAAATAACAATTTCAATCGCAAAAACATAGGACACTACACTTTTATGATTCATGATTGGTTTTTGTGTTGATCGAAATGATTACAGCTTTTATTGTTCGCCAAAAGACAAAAGTTAACTATTCGACATCTATTAACTTTGTCAGATAAAAAATAAAGCTTTGCACACATCACCTACAAGCGCGACGCGTGCGCACCTGGTCCGTCCCGCCCTAACGCCGCCCACCGCCGCAATCATTAATATCGAGCTCAAATTGCAAAATATGTGAAGTCTGTTCGTAGAACTCAACAAAGCATTTGAAATTCCACACAACTAGATTCAAATTTTCAGATTTATATATTTCTGCAATTTGTAAAAAAGAAAAAGTTTTCAATTATCCTCCAATGAGACAAGCAAGAGTGATCAGTCATCAGTCTATACGTTAGCATAAAGTACCTTAACAATTACCTATGTGTAAAAAAACGACAAAATAATTATAATAAAAATTCAATTAAAAAAAGTGGTTGAAAATCTTTTTTAATGATCCATTACATTTTTCATTTGCCACTGTGCATCATTAACAGAATTAATATAAGTTTGTACAATAATATTCTTAGAAGATTTTAAGTTTAAAAACAATATGGGAATTTTATTATATTAAATCAAACTATTATGGGAATTTTATTATATTAAATCTAACTATTTGTTTTCTTAGAAAGCCAACCAGTGATTTAGTACATGAAATTTGAATTGATTCAATTTAGTAGGACATTCGGTAATAAAACGCGGCATCCCTAGACTGCATGCAAGCTGCACAAGGGTTGCAATCTGGTTGCAATCCAACACCCGCTTCCGGGCACGACGATTACTAACGGTTTACTTACAAAATCTGAGGATTAATTTTATTTCAATTAAAAAATATAGTAGTTGAATTTGTTCCCTTTGGAAGAGTTTTTTTTTATTTCTTTCATAAAAAAACAATCATTTGGATCAAGATCTAAGTCTACAAGTAGAGTCTGAGGAATAAATTAATATAAATAACTCGACGAATAATTACAAGTGAGAGAAATATTAAACTAAGTATATAAGTAAGAGAATCGAAAAGTGAAGAAAAAATTAATACCTTTACGTCAACAATAGATAATACACTTACAGATTTCTGCTAAGTACCTACCTACACTTGACTGAATATCACAAAAGTTTCTCCAATACCTTTTCACAGGCGAACTATTACAAATCCGATTTCGTCTCACCAGAGATAATCTTTAGTACAAGCCAAAATATTGTCCAAGTTTTATTCACAACATGTGTGACTATTTGGATATAGGGCATTGTGTCTATGGCTCATTCATCCTGGCTCAATGGCAGGACATTTGACGACAGTTTCCTATGCAAAATCTCGTAATCCCGGAATAAAGGCATTCATTTTAATGTTTCCGCTGACAGCTCCGGTTCCTTTGGAATAGGTAGTAAGTCGATCACAATAGAAATGCTCACTTTATGCAGATATTAAATATGTCAGTACTTGACACTGTTTGTAAGTATAATGGAATTAAATATGAGGAGCGAATTGTGTTATGAAGTGTTTTGTGAACGCTTTTCAGATTATTTGGTCCTGATAAGAATTTGTGAATGAAGCCTGAAGAAGATTTACAATTTCGCTTGATAGAAAAAGTTTAAGTGAACGTTAATATTAACCGAGCAGCGTAAAATAAGGCATTTATTAAATATTTTCCGCGGGCAACTCGATGTTGCTGGTTCTGCCCTTGATTTACACATAAAACGCGCACATGAGTGGCATGCGGGCAGGCGCGAGCTCATAGCATGACAGCAACTCGCCAAACAACAAAATAAGCCCCGTGTAATAATGGTGTTTCCACCCTGTAACAATAACTACATAATAGTGGAGAGCTTTTACGAGCTTTTGTGAGCTTGTCGAAGCTCCTACTTCGTGTTTTTGTGATGGATGCCGCGCGTACCGACGGCCATCGCTTTAAAATATTTTATTGAATACTTACTCTGCTAAAGATTAAGCATTGAGTTGAAAATTGCCTCTGAAAGGCTAACCTGTCTGTGAGGGCATTGTTCGAAATGAGATATCTGCTTTCTCTTCAGCATTTTGAATGAGTATTAAGCATTATCTGACTCTTACCGGTTCGGATGAATCGAAGATATACTTTGTATTGCTTTCAGTCACTTATAGTACACAGCGTTGTTTCCGAAGGGATAAATTTGTATCAGAGAAACATTAAACATTACACTAAAGAGAAAATAACTTTTTTTTCCAAAAATCCGTGAAAGCCGGTTGATAAAATTTTAAGACGTATGTCCATCAGCCATTTTTTTAAATGTCCCCACTGCTGGGGCACAGGCCTTCCTTATGGGTGAATAAGGAGGACGGGCCATTACCCACCACGCGGGCCCAATGCGGACTGGTGGGTGTTAACGACTGCAAATGCAGCCGGGACCAACGGCTTAACGTGCCTTCCGAAGCACGGAGGAGCTCGAGATAATATTTTTTTTTGTCACTTATCCCATGACCGACCCTTGAGAACGTTGCTTAACTTCCGCAAATGCTGGGCCAGGCGCTAAACCACTGCGCCACCGAGCTCCTTTTTAAGACGTATACATATTATGAATTTCATCATTTTCAGCATATTTCTTAAGTTGTGTTTTTATAGTGCTGCACTATGAATGCTTAAACTGCACTATTAGCCCATACATAACTTTAATTAAATAAAAAATGCCATTCTACGTTGAATGGAACCACTTCAGGTGGAATTTAATTACATAGAGATTACTTTAAGAATTGATTCCCATATATGCATGTAAGGTCTCAGTAAAAGCTCGAAGAATATCTTAGGAACGGTCAAGATTAATTTACCAATTATAAGAAGCGATAACCGCGGCCATTACAGCAGTAATAACCGTGGTCCAATGAGGGAATTAATTGGGCATTTGTATCTATTTCCTAAGCTTTAATATTCTCTTTAATTTTCAGACATTCTCTTTTATGATCAAAACTGTTAATGTCGTTTGTGTTCTCAATAAAAGCCTCAATGAATAATTAATTTACACATCTATACATAATAGTGGCTCTGTGAGCTGTATGTAGACCTAGCGTTTGTGACATTGTCGAACATTTTTCAAATGGCTGAAATATTATTTTCCCCATATCTCCGCAATTTAAAAAAAAAAATAACCCTCTTGCAGTAAAAAATCTAAATCAACAAAAAAATCATATAAATATCGAACTTGCAATTTCACAAGAATAGTACATATCTACGCCGTATTGAAAAAAATAAATAAAAAACAAAATTAACAAAAAAACCATATAAATATCTAACCTGAAATTTCACGAGAATCGGACTGGATTTTTGCACAAGCTGAAACGGAGACGATTCGTTCGCGCTTCGCGATCCCTCGGTCACTTTAATTAATGTATGTTTTGTATCTTGCTTGCTTGAGTATTCTTGAGCAAATTTTTTTTTTTACTTCATTGATGTATTGAATTCAACATGCGTTTTTACTATACGCTTCTTTAGTTCGAAAGAGGTAAATATTGAAGTAAATCAGACAGAGAATTCAGAGGAAATCAACTGAAAGCCATAGAAATAAAATATCAAATTTCCTTAATTCGTAACTTGTACCTATAACTTCGATTCCATATTGAACGCGATAAAGCCGATGGGTGGTGCCGCGCGAAGATGGCCCGCTGTTGAGATAAAATTAATAGGTGCTATTAAACAGCGAATCGCCGCGGAAGACTTCATTAATTCTTCGCCACGGACTACGCCTCTAAACACCGATAGTTCAGCGATTTATTAATTATTAAACGCTATAACTATTTCCATCTATCATAATACCATAAAGCTAAAACTGAGTTTTCTCAAGTTGTTTACGAGGATAATGACCGCATGAATTTAAGGTGAGTTTCATGAGGAGGGTTGAGGTGAAAGAGGGGAGGTTGATGGTCGATAGCCGCAATAAATCAAGATATTATCTGCGCGCAAGCATTACATCCAGCCGATACCAAAGGGTGAGTGCGCTACTCGCGATATATGGCCTCCACGCACAGGCCTCGCGTGTATGCAACGGATGAAATTAGACAGATACATCGAATGGACGATAAGAACCTTCAACATTGTAGTGTTCAAGCATGTTAAGTAAGAAGAATTAGAGATATGATTTTCGTTACAAAAATCATGTCCAAAGATCCTATCTCACTTCAAGATGGATATCCCGCATAAATTAAACACTCGCTATCCTAAAAGCAATAATCAATGATACACCAAAGCAATAATTACACGCCGAATCGTATAATTTCCTAGCCATTCATTAAAATTCAACTAAAGATGAGAACAAAGTTCTCCAGGAATCACAAATCAAACGCAACTCGGCGATGGCCGAGGGCGCTATAAATCAGGGGAGCGCTTAGGCCTTCTTAGCTTTTCTAGATAGAGATTTATCCGGTAATAACACGTTGGTTTTCACTAAATCAAGCGCCGAATTATCCGGTAGAGGTTGGATGATTAATCTGTGCGCTGCCGATGTAATGACGGCGCTCGTCCTAGCTCGTGATCTGCCATTACAGTAACCGCTGCCTCCCAGCCACTGAGGCAGCGCTGCACCGCTTTTGTTGTCATTGCACTATTTTAAACATAACGGTGAATTTTCTTGTCTTTTTACTGCATTGGAAATTTTATCGATATATCAGCAGTATCCTATGTATGAAGCTTATTTTATAGTGTTACCAAAATCAAAGCCTTAGCCAATTAAATCATATTTACTGAAATTGTTAAGATTTGTAACTCCTAATTTACCTTCATTATCAAAGTTAATAATATACCTAATGAAATTGTATGATATTCAGCATTATTGTCATTGAATGCAAGGTAGGTACGTACTGAAAAATGGCTTTCATAATCATAACGCATTTGTGAAAAAGTTGAGACTTGGATAGCATATGAGTTACCATCAATAGGTTCTTGGTACTTATAAATGAATGTTGAATTTTATTTTTAAGCTTTTGCTTGGCAAAATAACCGTTCAAAACTTGCAGCGAGACAATCAGAACGCAATTATATTAAAACAAGCCGCGCTCGTCCGCTTGCCGGCTCATCTTGCCGGTCATCTGTTCGACGATTAACTTTAATTAAACGTTATCTTTAATTAAAATTACACGCACCCCACTATGTTTCTTAAAAATAAAATAAATTTGTAGTGCACCTAGGAAGTCTTTATTAAGATTGCGACTGCAAATGGGAGGGGCACACTACTTGTTCGACAATTTGAATAATCGGCGTATTACAAGCTAACGTAAATGTACAGTCAAATATACATACATAATTACATACCTATGTGTTGGTGATAAGAACAATTAATCTGATTAATCCGACTGTCTATGAGTTATCTTTCCATCTCTAGAAAGATGAGTGCTTGTCTAGTTTTTATTATAACTGGATTTTCTTATTTCACTTTACGAGCAAAACATAATTCTGTTGGAGGAGATTACTGCTTTACGTTTTTACAATCAAATTCAATGCTTCTTGTGACACTTTAATAATAGGTCATTAGTTAGAATAATGTCCTGACAGAAAAAGAATGGCACAGATTCTTTCGCTATCAAGCGACGAAGATTCCGAAGTTTGCATACGCCGGGCGCATCGGCCATATTTCAGAGATAATGATAGCGGCGCGCGTGATAATAATTGTTATTACTATGATCCACATCTGCTATTATTTTATAATTGAGGGCTTTTGGGTGAAACCCGGCAATTATAAGGAGAGCCTGAAGCAACGGACAACATGCAACGAGGTGCTCGCGTTTTTGCCTTGTTCCCTAATTTATGAGATTCTGGAGAACATTGATCTTCTCAATCTGATATGTGGCTGAATTGGAATATCTTGTTATGAAACAATTTTTGATAGTGTTCTTATTGCTTGAATTTTAGGACTAAGTTAATATTTGTTTTACTAGGTGCAAGTGGAAAGTAATTTTGCTTAGCCATAAAAATATAAGGCCAATCTCTTCTCTTTAATTTACGTTACACAAACATAAATAAGCAACTAAAGAAAAATGAAATTTATCAAAACTTTGTCAAGCTAACAGAAGAAAAGAACAAGTTATTTTCAGACATATATTTTAGGTTTAGAAAATGTTAACTATCAAACCTGGCAAGGAAATTCTGTCCAGCCGGCATCGTCCGATTAACCCTCGAAATACTAATCGGATAAAATCTTCAGTGTAATCCCGACTCCTGAGAACGGAGAGTTCATTATTTATTATGAATATTAGTCAATTTTTATTTAGTCAAAAAAAGCGAG
Organism: Agriphila straminella; assembly: GCA_950108535.1. Taxonomy (NCBI): domain Eukaryota; kingdom Metazoa; phylum Arthropoda; class Insecta; order Lepidoptera; family Crambidae; genus Agriphila; species Agriphila straminella. The sequence continues at coordinate 12,728,496 of OX467309.1, read as the reverse complement.
CGACGGCGGGGCGAGCGGCCCTGCAATTAACTCGGCCAACCCTGTAATTATGGACAGTAAATTTCTGGATACGTCCCTGGCCTCGGCTGCGTATATTGTTCTATGTGGCCGCATTGACGTTGTTCGCCGACTTTGGTCAATCCAGCTACTCTATCTTATATGCTTTGATTATGGACGTTATGAAAATTGATTGAGTTTGAACGTAACTTGCTAGATTAAAGAGGTATAAAATAGTTGATAATTTTTAGAATAATAATAATTATCTCTACAGATAATATTTTTATAGATATTTTTATGATTCAACAGTTATTGAAATTCAATTAAATATTTTATCTTTATAAACGCTACATTAAGATTAACATTCAATTATAAGTATATCAAAATTAATTTCAAAGTTGTTATTTGCTGGATACAATCAAAACAGAGTCTAATAAAATAAAATTTCATTTCAAATCATCATCATCAGGCTTAATCTCTTATAACTTTCATGAATAAAAACAACAGACTTTGATGACATTTAATAATATTCCGTTCCACATTCCTAGTTCCATAATGTTTTAGTTCGGTACCCCCTATAGTAACGCGTCACGTAAATGACTTTAGCAGCATTAGCATTAATTTTCCGGCTTTCGTCGACAAAGTAATAATAAAACAAAGGCTCTCCCCATCCCATCCTAATGCAACGGTTAAAAAGTCGAAAACTACGAAAGTGGACACGAAAAAAGTTTCAGAGTTAATTACAATGTGGGCTCTATCTGCGGTCGGAATCGCTCGCCACTCGTAATTGAGTTTCCTATTTAAATAATTTAGTCCGTCAAACTATCTGGTGATCACAAAATATACGATAACTATGAACACTTTATTACATTAAAGGTGTTGTACTAAAAAGTTTGAATGAAGCAGGTGTGTTGTCAGTTTGGTCGTGAGCTCTCGCTGGATGCTTAACGAGATTCATAACAGGAAATAGGTATTAACGAATAAGTTGAGCGCGTCGATCTCTGACCCCCATTCATTCACAATTAGTGTCGTGTCGTGACACGTGGTGCCGTGTAGTTGTCGTGTCGGTCGTGATTCCGAGACACAATGGGATTCCCGTCATGAGTCGGCAGAATGCTCCGCCATTCATGCGCTTCGTCCCACATGCAGAGCTTTGGCTAGTTGGAGCTTTTAAACTAATAACCAGAAAGAAAAGTATTTTGTAATTAGCATTTCCAGTCAGAGGAAATTTCGAAATCTCAGATTCCATTGGGAAGGTCTTGGGAATAGAATAACATTAACTGTGACAGACAGTTAAAAAAAACTAACTACATATTTTTATGACCTGACTGTTGCTTTACTTATTCGGAATGTTTGTTCTATTCTCAATCTTTTATAGAACTTCTGTAAAACTTTTTTAGAAAAGGTACGGTGAAAAAATTTTGTTATAAAAATAATAAGATTACCTACGAAGGAAACAACGACACACACTAATAGTAGATTGTTATACAAGACGCTAAAATTACCCATTGCATACGAGGTAGTTTTATTCCCGAACTTTAGCGAGGGAATAAATAGAAACCGAGTTACAATGGGTTTTAGCGTCGTGTGTTACACTCTACTTTTCACTACGATTGCGAGAAAATAAAATACAATATTAAATAGTTTATACCTAGATACTTCCGTAAACGAATCCACTCGTTTTTCTATCCTCCACTTCATAAACTTTTTGTACAATATTTAAATAAATGATTTGTGCTTGACGGCAAAAGATAAAAATTATTTCTTTCCTATTACAGTCACACAATTCAATCAGTTTGTAATTATAGAAAAATTCTAAAGATTTCGCGCCATGGTACCTTTTTTAATTTCTGCTGTAGCAGCTAAGCAACACAAACACGCATTCTACGATTCACTCTGTACACAGAGTATAAATATAAGTCTAAGATGAGAGATGCTTTTAGTTCCATTTTCAAAAATAAGAATGAGAAACTGGGGGCCTATTACGAAACTTGGTCACGATAGTCGTCCGCAGTTCGTCGGTTGTAGTTATTACAAATATTTTCAAGTAGCTATCGTAGTCCATAGTCTATTGAACGAATAATGACGGATCCACTAAAGAGAAGCTGTCAAATTTACGCAATCACTTTGCAATATCGCATACGCAAGTGCTTTGTAATAGGAATCAATCAGAACGAAGCACGGACACAGCCGCGTGTATAGTATTAAACTTTTCGTAATATAGACCCCCAGTATTAAGTCGAGCGAGTTTTTATTCGTGATTATGAATAAAGACTTTTTCGTTTTAGTAGGCTCATTGGTAATAGACAAACATTAAAAAAGAAAAATCTTTATCCCCTAGGGGTTATTATGCTATTTTATCTCGACTCTTGTACGTTACAATGACGCACTTTTTGAGCAAGAGGAGTGAAAAATAAGTTTGTTTCGCACTTAAAGCAAAACCATTTTAAAAACTCCAGTCATTGTAATGAATAAGAAGAACAAACGTCTCATAGCTAATGTGATTTAAATATGCACATAAAACATTTTCGAAGGTAAATACGCCGCATGTAAAGACCAAATAGAGCATGTAGAGTGCGCGCGCGCCGGCCGCTGCGCGACCTGCGACCCACGATTTGCATACAATGTCCACGCGTGGGCGACGCGCGCATTCTTATGTGAGCGAGTATTGCGCCGCGTTTACATTGCCGCAGCGTGTCAGGTTGATTGCATTGCAACATACCTAATAGATATTTCAACAACATTCCTACACTTAGCTAAACGATGTTCAATTCAATTTAATTTAATACTTATTTATCTGAGCGTGACTTTGTTCCTCGCAGTCAAACTTAGTAATAAGTTTTGCGTGTTTAAAGTTGTCTCTGTATTGTTTTTTTATATAAATAAAGAAAAATAATCAGCTACAAAATGTCAGACCTTTAAAACGTGTGAAAAAGAAACCATTTTACTTTTTCGTCTTCTCCACTGCAAATCATTCATAATTTTATTGAGTGGCAAGACAAGTGAATATTTATATACCAGTGAAAAAAAAAACATTTTGTTTCATTAAAGTTTGAATAAGCTCAGCTTAATATTTTACATTTTCTAGTTGATGTGTAAACAATTTGACTATGAAAAATGCAATTTCTTTTAAAATTTTCGCTAATACATAAATGAGCAGTTTAAATGAGCACCTAATTTGCTGCACTACAACTATATACATATGTCATGTGAAGAAACAGAAATGAGTGAATTCTGTTAGAACGATATCAAGATAAGCACTTATTTTACCTCATTAACTTTTAGTGACAACTTAAAATTAATAAAAAAATCTAGTTACATAGAAATTAAATTGAAACCAAGATTAAAATGATAATCAAATGATATTATTCACATTGGTATCAGTTACTATCCCAACAAGTTTGCGGTAATTATCAGGTAATCATCGGATTCGCTTTGATACTTTAATTAAGGACGTATTTATATGGGAATAAGCTGTTGAATGTTTTGCTCATATAAAAACATACACTAGGGCCTATGCTACTAATCTGTGTCTCATAAAGCCATAAATTACGGTTTAATAGACGACATTCCCATTAACTATGGATCTAGCCTGTGTAAAACTAGATGGGCTAATGACATTTTAAGTTGTTACAGACTTTTGCATGGAATTCTGGACAGGTTTATGATTGGAAACAGGTCAATAAACGACACAACCTTTCTCATTATCAATAAGTATGTTTTGCAGTTTTAAATTATTGAATGAACAATAATATTTTTTCTTTCGAACTTCAAGTATTTAGGTACCTAGTTACAAAGTATAATTTCAATTAGGTGGAACGATGAAACTTCTATTGCTTTTCATCTTCAGCTTGAATATATGTCTCTATATTAATCTTGTTTGGGGGTGTCCTATCCTGGTCCTATCCTATACCCAGGAGAGGACATCTAGTGGTTGATATTACATATAGACTCCAAGGAAAGGGTTATGTTTTCCGCGCGTATCTTGTATGTAAATATATTTGTATGTAGTATTCTTTATTACCTCATATCTTTTCTATGTATAATAATATCAATTGTAATCAACAGTTTAACCCCGCGAATGTCATTGTCGTGAGGTAAACTGAATCGTAAGACGTAGTACTTATATCTATTCTTTGTCGTAAGTAACAAACAAATGTCGCAGTACACAACCTCTCATTTACCATTATGTGATGTGACTTATTAGGACAACATCACATGTAAAATTAATAAGCTTTGACATAAGTCACAAAAAAAACACTTCACATGATTGTATGCATTTGATGAATGGCTGTTTCCTAAAGTAGGATGTCTAGCTTCTACACCTATCGTCTTATTATTCTAGGCACAGAATAAGAATGTAGGCGTAATCACGGCGGCATGTTTATTTCAATCGGCAATTTTTCAGCGCGCCGGCCGCAATGCAGTTGCCTCGAAGATTTATGGCGCGGGAGAGCATCGGAACCGCGCGCTGTGATTAATGCGCGTCGTCCGATCTATTTACTGCGCGATCGTCTGACGCCATAGTGTAGGTAGAGCACGGTTAATACTGAATCTTGGGTCTTCATAAAAATCAATTTTGATAATTTTATTTGTTATGCTACTGTTGATTGTTGATTTTTACCGACTTCATAGTCACAGTAATTTTTTCTCTCTGTTTGAAATGTTGTTCAGAATGTTTGGAGTTGAGTTAATGGAAACAAACCATTAACGTGGTGAGAGTGTGTTTGTGTAAAAAAACAAAAAAATCTATTAAGTAGCTTTAATAAGTTTAGTAAATAATTAGTTGGTAATTTATTTTATTTCTGCAAAAGATTTTTATATGGGTTACTTAAGTAAGTTAAAAGTTAATGAACCTACTTTGGATGAAAAATCCAAAAAGGAACTTAAGTAATACTAAAAAATATTTTTTTCTTCGGAATATGAACTAAACAGTTGAAGACGATGAACTAAAGTATGAGATGAGCATGCTATAATCTGCCTATTTGACTCTCTGTGTCTATTTAAACTATGCTGTGCACTGCCAGACACACCTTCATTAAATTCATCAGTTTCATCACTGTTACATAGAGTGACAACGATGGCTTCATTAAAACACGGTGGCAAATAATTTGCAGATAATAATCCTATTTGGCTTCATCAAAACTCGTCAAGTGTGAGAAAATGTATTAATAACAAAAAATTGTACAGAAGTTATAATAACGTATAAGCTTGAAGAAAACACTTTAGTATAAAAGATGTGATATTTTAAAAGTAGTTCAATATAGGCGGTCCTACCATTGTTCGATTTGAATCAAACTAAATATTACAAAACATACAAACAACGCTAATCCACATCCCTTAATAAATTTCTATCATTGTAAGCCGCAGGATTAAAGTATTAAGTCTAAGCAAAACAAAATTAAATGGCGATAATTTCCCATGACACACTCGAGTCATTCTCATCGAGGGAGCACATCAACGGTTAACATAATAGGCCTACTCCGAAACCCTCAAAATAGAACGAGAGTTTTTCGAGTTCGGTGTACATTGCTGTGAGTCTTTGGTGTTATTTATAAGAATCGTAAGCGCACATTCAATGTATAGTAAATTGAGTGGTGTCACCAGGTTTAAGGATAAGCTTTTAGGGTAAATCAGGGTAGTGTAGAACCCTGCAGGGAATGGTAGTTGACCGCATTACGAGCGCGACGAACCGGGGCGCCTCGGGGACTATTTATCAAATGATCATTTGATTTTCTTGTGTTTGATCATTGAACACATTAGAATTTGCATCGCGGAGAGTGCAGATCTGGTAGCTTCACTTTTGATAATTCTTTTGTTTCTTACTTTTCACAAATCATTTTATGAATTTTGCTTTAGTTAAGTTAGTAGGTATTTGTTATTTTTTCAAAATTATTAAGAATTTCTTTTCCAAAAGATTAAAAAAAAATTGTCAAGTTTGTTAGGATGATGTGCAAGCTGATTCTATCTGGGGTTGGAGAGGCAAGTTTCATGAAAGACGTCGGTTCTTAACGATTACTAATTTGAATAATGTAATTTCATTTATTTTTCAATCGTCTATTTTTAGCTGACAAGAAGGATAAGCGCTATAATATTTCAATGACTACTTAACATGGTAACTTTTTATTCACCGTTCAAAAAAGTATTTGGATTGAATAAGTGTTCAGTCCATGAAACTGAACAACTTTCTATAAGGAACATAGGACCAAATATGTAAAAAATAACAATTAATGAAAAAGAAAACAATCAAAAAATGAAAATCTATCCACACAAATCAAAGAGATCACGTGATCAGTTTAGAATGAGATAACCAAAATTTTGTGGCAAAATTCGACACATGTTTCTTGGAGAAAGTTGTTTAGTTTCATGGACAAAACACATCCTTAAAATTTTGATGGTGAATATAAAATGACCCTGTATTTTGTGAAAACCTCTAATTTTTCACACCACTCAGAATCGACTCTCAACCTACCCCATGCAACCTACCCTGCAACCACTGAGCTACCTCTGCACACCCACCCTCGCCCTCCAAGATACGTCTTATAAAATACGATCTGTTTTGATTGCGGCCTCGGGCACAAATCAATTAGGGCTCCCCGGCCCCCCGTGGTGCCCTCTACACCCAAACCAGTGGCTCGTTTTATGACACACCGACAGAAAAGCGATTCATTAACATTCACAGACTTTATTAGTGGCAATTGACGCGCTTTACTGCTCGAATAATCGTATCGATTATATGTTGATTGTAAATCAACAAGCTGATGAGACGGTAGCTTAATGCCAACTCTGAATTAAGGTTTAGTTCTGTGAAATGGTGTTTGTTTTATTCTGTTAGATTAAGGGCCATTTTTACGGTTATCAAAAAAAGTCGCAGGTATCTTATTTGACAGGTAATTTTATTTCTATTAGGTATTCTATTGAATAGAAAAAGATATTAGAATTATTAGAATGGAAAACAATATTAAAGCAAAAGATAGGTAGGTACTTATGAAACAGACCTTAGGAATGTCAAAGTTTAAAAAAGATATAAATATCTGTGCATAATTTTATTGAATTCGCGAAAGAAAAACATAGTTTCAAAAGTTTCAATCACTAAAACAAGGCGAACAAATCTCTTTAACAAAAAGGAATAGATTAAAATAATAAAGCGAGAACTGGATCAATACCTAATTTATTTCAAATATTTGTGATTACTATTGAAGGAGTACCTAAACTAGAATCTTAATTTCAATTCAAATATTTTCCATATTTGAATTGAAATTAATAATTTTCCATCCCAAGACATTATACAATTTAAATCTTATGCTATTTGTTGAATATACAATAAGACTCAAGAAAGTAATAACGGATACCTATTCGATAAACTTAAAATACGGCTGCATCATTAACCGTATCGATTTACTATTAATCTTCAATTTAATACACTATCTAATATAGAAAATAATGACGTAATAGAGCCCGTCGGCGACAGGGCCGATTCCCACGCCGATCGTACGAGCTTTATGTGTTTTTTTACATGAAAATAAATTAAGTTTTGGTAATCAGGCGCCGCTCAATTCCTCACTCGCTCCTTCGCAATATTTCTAAAAGCTATTACAAATACATTTATATAACCACACAAAAAAGCTCTCAAGCAATTTTCGCCACATAATGAGGCCATTATGGTGAATTCTGTTTTACCAACATAATAACGCCGCCTCTTATTCGGTCGATCCCGTCAGTAAGGACTCGCCGGCCAAAGGACAATATTATTCTGCTCTTGATGAGATTTTCGTGCTAAAATTTTAAAACAAAATTGCCCTCATTATGTATTTAACGTGGATTAAGAACGCAGCGGTCAAATAGGTCATTGGCCTCGAGTCTACCTACCTGTTTAAGATCTCAGCCCGAGTGAAAAATTATGGTATCAAGTAAGCAACATTTTTTTTTGATAAAAAAAATATAAACAATTGAAAATACAATTTTCAGTTTTGTCTTAATTTAATCTTAATATGTTGGAGATTCATTTGTGTCAAATAATAGTTACTTTTTTTTAATGAAGCATTAGTTTATGTGTTATTATCAAGATAGACCATTTAAGAACAAATCGCAATTAGGTACATAGATCAATTAGAGCGATTTATGATTGCAGCAGTGTCCATATTATTAGGGATAAGTTTTTCCCACTTAGAACATTTCATTGTAAATTACTATTTGTAACTATTTACCATAATTAATATTTATTGCTTAAAAGTTCTATCTCCCACCTTTCGCCCTTTGGCAACAAAATGGTTTCACGTAAACACACGGTGGTGTAATGTTGATCGTGAGCCGTCCATTACTTCGTCACTGCGCGCGCTCCCGAGCCGTGCCAACCTTATACAACTACTGTTCTTAGTTCCCACCTTGTGAATAACCACTTGAATATAGGTAATATAGAGTATAATAGATTAGAGTATAATTTATATAAACAGTTTTTGATAATTGCCATTGCCATCAAAAAGGCCACAATCGAATATTTATTTGACTTTCTATTACCTATCATGGCAAAAAGTTGTTGCAAATTCGTTAATAGAAATTAAAAAATAATTTTAATTTTAATTAAAAAAATATCCCGAGAACCTCGTTTTTGGGTTTATTTGCAAAACTTCTAGGAAACAGAACATTCGTCTATGTTAAAACCAACGCATAAAAATCTGCGATGTTAATTCCTTCAATCTTAGTTGAACAGTTTTTTTTACTAATTTGAAAGCGAAGAAAAGTAATAAAAACCTGTAAAAATCGAGGATTTGGCGCTCGACATCTACGCAACCGCCGCGTTGGAACGCGCACTGATTTGAACCCAAAGCGTATAGAGTTACGTTCGATTTCACTCTATCACAGATCGACCCGCTCGGATTGATGCATGTTAAGGCCTTAATAGAAATAGTTTTGGAGTTCAAAGAAGTAGATTATTCTTCGACCGTACTCTTTAGGGTTCCGCACCCGAAGGTACCAAATGGAGCCCTATTGCTGTCACTCATGTGTCCGTTCGCCTGTCCGTCATCTGTCACAATTCACAAAACTCTAGCAGCTACACAACAGTGTAAGTTTCAAGTTTAAGTAAGAGTTTTAAGCTACAGTCTTCATATTTGCACAAAAGATATGTCTTGCCAACCCAAAGCTGAGTAAAGTATAAAAAAATATTTTAAAATATGAAATAAAACACTTTTAACGGATACTAGCGCGATTTTAAAATATTTTAGAAGGGGGCTCTCATAAAAGAGAAGGGCAGCGTGAATTTTTTTTTTTATCCAAACGTGTTGAGTTATGTTGATAAAGATTTTTTTTTTTTGTTTTAAAAAATATGTGAAAAGAAAGGCTTGAGATGTCGCCAAAGTCAGCTTCTTTTCCATTTTGTTCCAAAGTATTTTTTAACTTCCAATAGACCTATGAACTTGGAATTTGAGGAAAATGTATTAATACGTATATTTTACCATTAAGATAATTAATATATTACAAAAAATACTAGAAAAAATTGACTCACCCGTAGCACCGTAGTCCCGTCTGAGTTGCTACGGGTGAGTCGATTCTTTCTAGTATTTTTTCTAATATATTAATTAACTTAATATAAAAATAGCATTGTGAATGCGTAGGTAAAAATTCAATAAATAATATTATATTGATAAATCAGTATTTTTATTTTTCAGCTTTTTTGGTACGGAATCCTAAATATTGGTGAAGTCCAACACGCACTTGGCCGGTTATTTTGTTGGTAAATCTTGTTATCTATTCGTCGGAAAACATACACCATAAGTTCAACACACAGTTGATACTTAAATGATTTTAAGTAAATGAACAATGAACATGTCAAAGTACTGACCGTGTTATTACAATAGATTTTTAAACACTGTTTAACTAAACACATGTTTAAATGTGATGCTGTCTCTGTCAAACAATATTGTTCTCACCATACAAAGTACAAGACTAAAAATTTCGCCACGTTTGATGTGCACTCATTTTGGCACGCCATCGAACATGTGCAAGGTTATTATTTACGTATGTATACAACTACTTGATACTTATGTACAGCTAACACTGTAATCACAACACAGTTTCGATATCGATGTAACGTAGGTACCCTAATTATTAGGGGATACCCTTTTTGAGCTCAAAGAGTTAACAGAGTGGGTTGATTTTGGCACATCGTGAGGTTCGTGCGCGGAGCTGCCATCTCCCGACTGCCGACATTATCCTTGTAATTGGCGATTTTGTGCAATTTATGAGGATCCACGCAATTTACGAGCAGCGGACAAGTGGGCGACTCGGGACTATACTATGGCGAAATTGAGTCAGAGTTTCAATTAAAATTTTATATTCCACAAATTACCTGCCAATTATATTCCATTAGTCCACGTTAAAAGAACCACAAGATTATTTTCGAGTAAATTTTTGCCGTCAGTCTAAAGTAATAAAAGGGCTGACTAGTACACGTGCTTCGGTTTACAATATTATTATTTGATACAATTCCTTTTCTATTATTAAATGTGACATAAACTTTTATTAGTTTGAAATACTATAACTTTATTTAAATATGCACAAACATCAATGGGGTGGTAATGTGTAGGACCTATAGCGCCAATCAAGAAGTAGTATGTCCTGTCCATTCCAAGATAATTCCAGTCTGATAAAATAATTATACATGTTCTTTAATGTCTTTATCCAAGAATAAATCGATTTGATAGAGATAAGAATGAGAAATGAGGCCGATTTCCACAATCGATTAAAATATACGTGACATATACTTAAGAAAAATGGTCGCGCCAATTGAAAATTGTGACAAGACTTACAATTTTGATGGAATAATTGTTTGCAAATGATTATATGTTAATTTAATGTGGCCCTTGGGCAATAAATTGCACATGATTTAAGGTGAGTGAGTGAATTCGACTCTTGCGCATCGATACGTACGAAGATAAATATTGCATACAGAATAGCCTTGCTCAAGTACGCATTGTAATGCACCAAACACCTGCTGTAAATTAAATAATTGTGTATGTTGGTGAGCTTAAAACAATATTATTAAGCGACATTAAAAAGCCACTATGGCATCCATAATTAGCTGAGGATTGGCCGCAAAACGTGATGTCTGTCGATACTATTCAAGAACGTACAAAAATGAACCTACTTACTTATTTAAGTAAACTGTGAATCGTTAAATGCAATTCCTTGACCTATAATTATAAATATCTATAATAAATAACCAATATGGAGTAGAAAAAACCGGACAAGTGCGAGTCAGACTCGCCCTCCGAGGGTTCCGTACAATTTTGTATTTGATGATTGATTACGTTCTTTAAATAAGGACTTTATAGATTTAATTAATTTCATTACAAATGTATAGTTTTCAGATTTTTCCCTGTACTTTATATAGACGATATTACTTGCCAGTTTTATAGTTCTAGGGCAACTGAAAGTGTCCTATAAATTTTGGTTCCCTTAAGAATGTCGAAATATGCGTTTTTGCGGCATAAACGGCCGTATCTTTTTTACGTTAACTTATGATTAATTTTTTCACCACTTCAAGGGACTTTAGACTTGAGTATTGTAATGATTTTAAATTCAACTCGATACCTCCACGCGTTCCCGAGATAAAGGGTCTTGACAGACAGACGGACATCAAGTGATCCTATAAGGGTTCCGTTTTTTCCTTTTGAGGTACGGAACCCTAAAAACAATGTAATTGCGATAAACGGTGCTCACACCTCGGAGGAGCTCGGCGGCGCAGTGGTTTAGCGCCTGGAGGTTAAACAACTTTCGCAAGGGTCGGTCATGGGATGGGTGACCAAAAATTTATTAACTCGAGCTCCTCCGTGCTTCGGAAGGCACGTTAAGTTATAAAGTAATATGTTCAAAAATATTCTGTAAACGTCTAGCTAAGACCCTTTACAGAAAAAAAATACCGAAAACTCATGTTTAGTCAGCTAATCCTAAGTTTATTTGCACACCCAACTTTAACCGTAACAATTGGCTTTTTATTATTTACTTAATACTTAATAATACTTAATTATATTTTATTTTTAATTATATTATATTTTGTTTTTAGGACGTAATTATCTTGACAATTAGTGTATTTAGAGGAAAATATCGTTATATTGATGAATAAATAAGTAATAATTGTAGCTGTTAATACGTAAGCGCCTATACTAAATTTCAAAGTATACTCGTCAACGCCCGCTGTGCCCTATCGGGCACAAACAACAATAGAAATCTATTGTTGTATTTTTTTCCGGGCGAAGTGCCTACCATACCATCTTATAGGCAGAAAAGGTTTTTTCCTTTTAAGTTCCTATTCATTTCCATATAACATCTGCTTGGTCATCAAAAGAGTTTGAAATCTGACAATTGTCTTCACCAAAGTCAGCAACAAAATGATTCCTAGCTAAACTCCAAGAGCAACATCTCGCAAAAGACATCGAGTCGTGTCCGAAATAGCCGACCGGAGCGCTCTTATGACAGCCGACCGATATTTATGCCGCGTCGCCCCGCCCACCACCGCGGCTCATTCAGCCTGTTTGTATTTATTCTCTGCCTATTTATTTGTATTTGCCTTCGCTTTGAATAATGCATGAGCGAGTTTCCGCCGTGTGTAGGCAGCGTGACGCCGAAGCCCGCGGTCCTGCAGCTTTTTTCCCGAATTTCGGCTTTGTCACGCTCTGTCAATGCTGTCAGCGTTTTAGGTTAGGGAAGGAAGGTTCCAGTTTTTTAGACAGCTAATTTTGAGTTTATTTTTACGATAATGACGAACTTATACAATAGACTATGTTTAATTGTATGTAAATTAGTTAAATATATTAGTTAATAAATATCAAGTCGTAATAATCTTGGAAGAACCAAACGGAGTTTCTATTCTATAATAATATGAGTGTCTGACATTGTCTGGTCTTTAATACTCTTTAAATACAATGGCACTGTATGATGTCATCGCATACCAACGTTAACTATTGAACTATTTGTCGCATTGAGAACAAGAACAATTGAATAATTAAAATAAAAAAACAAAACGACGTCTGTTTTCATTTGGAAAACTTAACCAAAAACACCAAAATCTTATACGTAGGATAGAATAAGTTTGCAAATAATGTTAAGCACATTAAATGATTTAAACACTGAGAAAATTGATTCGATAAGATCATCATGTCTCACAAAATACATATTCTCGGAGAATCTCAAAACAGAACGTGACATCACCCGGGGCCGATTGATGTAATCTAACCACATCGGGGCAGTGGGCGGGGCTTACCGATACCACTCGATGTGACTGACCGAGTATCGATTATTAAAAAACAAAAGAATACCAAAAATATACTCGAAATCTAATGCTGATACTACACTGTTCACTTCTACCTTTCATCATCATGTTAACATAAAAGTGTACCAATCGTCAGCCACGTTGAAAGAATTAAGCTTGCTCAATATTTTCACTTTTGCCGACCAATTTTGAATGAGAATAATAAGAGTTGAACGTGTAAACACAAGAATTGAACGATTCACTCGATATCCGCTCCGATCAATATGGTTACATTATAAATTACACTTTATTTACGATAAAATATGGTTCACTTTATCATTTACACAGTTCACTTCTGCGCTCAACCAAAGTTAATCAATTTGGTTGAACCGTGTAGTGTAATATCAGCATTATCATTCTGATAATACCACTATGACTCGTTGACGTTACCAATAACTATTGCGGTATCGACGTCGGGGCGGAGTTAATCGATACCGCACAAGAGAACACGAATCGAATGGTACCTACCTAACGATACTCATTAATTTTATGATACGGCCCACCCGCTTAATTAAGTCCGTGAGAATATTAAAATTAAACATGTAACATAATATATCATTGAACATATTGTTTAAAAAACAATAAAGTATTGAAAATAATTTATAGCTGAAATACTTATAATGATTTGAAATGAGTATCAAATAACAGCATTTAATAAGTCGCGTTATCTGCCGTAATTGTTTTTCAATATAAAAAGTACCTATTTTTTCCAAACAAGTAGGTAGATAGGTATTTTTTGTCTATATACTATGTTTGGTAATAGCCTTATAAAGCCGAATATGGTGGATAGGGACCATCAAACTGAACAACTTTTACTATGGGACCAACTCCGAAATCGCGGAAAAAAATCAGCTGGTTCATACATTTTGATATTTTCGTTATTAATTTTTGTATGAAACAGCTGTTTTTTTTTCGCGATTTCAGAGTTGGTCCCATAGTAAAAGTGTTTCAGTTTGATGGTCCCTATCCACCATATTCGGCTTTATAAGGCTATTACCAAACACCCTGTATTTGACGCCGTTGTACTTATTACTAATCTTATTTTACCAATGACATTGTTATAATTTAAATAACAGACCGTTTAAGTATGATTGAAAGCCTGAAGTTAATTCGTATTATGCTAGTACTAGAACCTAAAATTAAGTTGTAATAATATTTTAGGACAATTTGCTTGCGGCTACAACTCAATGGCATCTATTTGGAGACATTTGGCAATGTAGATAGATAATGATTATGGTGTACAGTAACAAATTATTGTTATTGCCAACGAAATTAGACAAAAGACACGCGATACGCAGTAGATGTTGCTACGAGCTACGACAAAAATTGTTAGAAAATACGACTTGACTCCTTCCTGCCTAGCATGACCGATTTATATCGCGTGATATAGCGTTTTATCACGTTTAACTGTCAAAGCGTTTGCTTTATCACGCGATATAAATCGTATTATGCTGGTCATGCTAGGGGGGCTGCCTGCCTAGCATGACCACCGAAACACGAATGATATAGTGATTTATCACGTTTAACTGTCAAGAGACAATGCATTTTGACAGTTGGGTGTCGATTAAACGCTATATCACGCGATATATATCGTGTTCCGTCGGTCATGCTAGGGGGGCAGAGTGCAAGAGAACAAAAATATCTGAACCAATATTTTAATCTTATTATTTTAATATCAAAACAATCAAAACAAAGTTCGATATGAGGTAACCACGTCAAGTGATGATTCGTATATTTCGTTTAGATAGACAGTCCGAACAATCAATCTTTAAAACTTTTCCATTGCACAATAAAAAGCTAAAATTTCGTAGCAGCCTATTGTGCCAAATCAAGCCGTAAAACAGATGTTGAAGCTATTGTAGCGTACACAGCTATAAATCTCGACCCGCGCACGCGACAACAATCGACGGAGTTCTAATGAAGTTATGCAACGATGATACCTTAAATTAGTAATGACAACGTGCAATTTTGCCTGTAATCGTGACTGGGTAAAGAGCAGACGCGAAATCAGATGGTATCCAATTAAATGTAACACAATAGCCGATTAGAGTTCATACAGTAGTTCTTGTCAATGATAACGCAATAAGAAATGTTTATTCTCTATAATCATAAATTGGTTAACCTTGCACAATTGAACATGTAGAGTAAGGCTAATGCTAAAGCTAAAGTAATGCTAAAGTCCATAAAATAGATGGCCTTTGCTACAAAATGTAAAATTGCTAAAAATCTATAAACAGCGGAAGGTATCGGTTACATATTCTAAGAGGTGATGTTTTGACAAGATACCTTTTTCTCTCAAAGTCAAAACCTGCTAGTCACGTATTGAATCCCGAAACCTTCGACGCAAACAAGTAAAGTTCAATCTTAGCCGCAATTACTAATAGACAATAACGCCGCACAAGCACTCTTACTATTTTTTACTCTGACAACATAATAGGCATAATAAAGGCAACACGTGCGCTCAACATTGCATGATGCCACTCTTCAGATCTCTCAAGTTGCCCTATTGAATGTTCCAAGAATTTAGAGCAAGCAAAAACGTTTGCATGACTCCGTCGCTTAGCCTGCCATGGCTAAACGTTGCTTTTAATCGGTATGACATTTTTGACAGACGTGATTTGAAGTTGCTTATTATTATATTTGAAAGTTTATTCATTTAACGAATTTTTAACGAACAGGGAGTCGAAACAATGATTACGTTTTTTTCGATTGAATTTTCCACGGCAACGGAAAAATGAAACTGAATAACTAATTAGTTGATAAAAATTTAATACCCTTGAAAAAGTAATACTTACTTGCAACTTTTCTTTTCGTTACGTTCAATTGTTATATTCCATCATATCTAAGCAAAATGAACGCACAAGTCAAACTAACCCTCTTTGAAGCTAACAATTTCTGTAATTTGCAGAGTTTGTACAACAAGGTTCTTCCAGTTGTCATGGCAACGACGCCGTCTCGGGTCGCTACCTTCTCAGTTTATGTGTTCATTAAGTGCTCCCACCTTATTTATATCCCCCAGGCCATTGTTACTGCGGGGGAATTAGGTAGCGCTTTGTCTATGGCTGACTTCGCACTGCGTGAGGGAGAACTCGAGTGAGTCTCATGTATTTTCTCAAGAGGGATATGTTGCTATATTGTTGGGCAGATGGCCTTGATAGGTGCACTTTGTCACGGCCAAACTAATTTATTTAGGGGCTTCCTTCAGTGATTCTTGTTCTGTTGAAAGAAACAAAAACAAGATGTATTTAAAGATGACAGTGATTAAATCTCAAAGAGGAAATTATTAACCTTCATATTTAAAACAGGAAATACTACCCGCAGATGAAACATGACAAGACAAACCGTCCAATGACCGTCTTTTCAAAATCGGACGTCTCCGAGAGTATCTGTCACAAATGTATGATTAACGTTTCATGCCGCTCACATTCTTCGGCTGCGGCCGCCCGTTACAAGTTCATTCCATTTAAATTTAGCGCGGCGCGTGCCAGAGCGGGTGTCGCGGGCGGGCGGCGGGGCGGGGGGCAGTGGGCGGGTCGTTCTACCATCACTCAAGTGACGAAAATTGACGGAAAATGGGCGGACACCGTTTGCCCGCGACGTCATCAATTACCGCGTCCCGACGACGGTCACCGTGCACTCGCGACGGGCCTGTAAAGATGCGCATACCTAATATCAACTCTAAACTTAGCCGTACCTCTTCCAGGAACCAGTGCGAGAATTACTGTGTGTTTTCATAACAGCATTTTAAATCAGATCCCGGAAGGCGTAAAAAGTAGCTAGGTCCAGCGCAACGCAATCTTGGTCGATATCTTGAACAGGCATTATTGAGATGCAATCTAGAAGCCATCGATCGCTCGATAATTCGATCTAACTGCGTCCGCTATTGCGCAACCAATCATCAGATCGATCGTCTGATATAGCGATGATACCATTATTAAATGGTAGCTGAAGAAACTTCAGTTCGCCACTTCTTGTTTACGGATACAAACATTGGAAGCTATGATTAACTTTCAATTAAAAATTTATTTATGGCTCATAGTCATAAAATTCTTTAAAGTTTTTCAGGGAATATGTATCTACTATCTATTTTTATTAAAAAAATATTATCTCGAGCTCCTCCGTGCTTCGGAAGGCACGTGAAGCCGTTGGTCCCGGCTGCATTTGCAGTCGTTAACACCCACCAATCCGCATTGGGCCCGCGTGGTGAGTTATGGCCCATCCTCCTTACCACCCATAAGGAAGGCCTGTGCCCTAGCAGTGGGGACATCAAAAATGGCTGATGGACATCTATTTTTGTTTAAAAACATGTAAAAACCGCAAATGAGCACCAAAACAATGACGGCCTTACCACAAAAGATCTTAAAACACTGTTTAGCTAAAACACTGTTTAAGTGTGATGCTGTCTCTTTCAAATAATATTGTCAAATAAGTGACAGCATCACATTTAAACAGTGTTTTAGCTAAATACTTGTTAAACAGTGTTTTGTGGTAAGGCCGTGAGTGTTTAGTGCTGCATGTTTACTTACATTATCTCGAGAACGAGCGAACGCAGGAAGCCACAGCCTGTGCAAGCTCAACGATCGATTTTGAAAATTGCCCATAATTAGCATGTATCTCACTCGCCCGGACGACTGTGCGTTTAAAACTGGGAACACAACCACAGGCTACATATTCCAGTAGCGTTTACGGAGTAACGGCAGATCGCGACGGACGCAAATTACCCGGGGAGCTGCCACTAAGCAAATTGTGCCTCCAACTCCGACCGATTGTTTCCTCTCAAGTATCCACCTTACATTGGAACAATTTAATCGTCAACCATGTTGATGAAAAGAATTCTGCATCGCAAACCAATTTAAAGATAACCTTTTGGTTAATGTTTGCATGACTGAGTTCATTGACTTGAACATATGACAGTTTCGCTATTCTAAAATTACTACAGACGTTTTGCTTGTTTTATGAGCATTATAATCTCAAATTTTAATTTACGATTACGACAAAATGATTATTGTTCAGTAAATAAATGATTTTAGATATTTCTGTTACGCTCTGGTGAAGTCTCTAAACTCTATTGCGACTCTAATATTTCTCGCTACTTTTATTGTCGAAGCCAGATGTTGATTCAAAAATACTCGGAATCCGAATGCTTACCTACGTTGCGTTGATTAATTTCCAACGCAAATGATCTATTTACTGGCGTGGCCTTGAGGCCTGAGGTTGAGGAGCCGTGGGCTACGCAGGCGGCGATGTATAATTCGCCTCGAATCTTGATAATGCTTTGTATTGGTCACGTCTGAGACATTTGATCGTGTAACAAGAAGTGGTGGTGCTAGTAATGGTAGCGTAATTACGCAAGCCTTATCGGGTGACCCCATACTGCGGTTGAGACTCGAACAGGCCTGAGGCACAAGTTCCAGTAAATACCTATAATGTAGATAAGGCTTACATGCACAATGACAGTTGAAACTTGAAGCTGTTTGTTTTGAACGCCTTCAGTATGTTCTGTCTGAGTCCCTGACGCTAATTGAAGGCTTTCAATTTGTAGCAATTATTAATTTCTTAGATGATAGATTACTTGGGTACGTTACGTACAGTCGATCGAAAGCATTTTCAGTGTTAATCTAAATTGATAAGTAATGTTGCAATAACATAAAACCTGTCTATCTGAGAATTACCTTATACCTTATCCACCTAATGCTATACTTTTATTTGAACTCAATAAACACAAAACAAGGTAATAAAGCTACAGATGAAGACGATGGCGACGCCTTTGATGTCTCAATTAGTAACGAGAGCGAGTAATTGTAGCGAAAATTAATTCGAGTATGCGACGCGAGAGGGTGCCGATGCTCACCCGACGCGATGTCGATTGAAACACGAGAGACCCATTACAGTAAATCAAACTGATTAAGGACAAACATTTAGTTCGTTGTGTACGTATTTTTCAATTGTATTGTATTTGTATTTATTTTCTTTATTGAGACAGGCATAAACATTTACAATAACAGTGTCCTGCAAAACTGTTTGAACAGTTTGACTGCGGGATCATAAGGAGTCTCTAATATATTATGATACTATTAACTATAATTACTTGATACATCTAGATAACAAAATGACCTGTGAGTACATGCCATTGGACTACTATATAGAGTACACTGTGTAACTGTATAAATACACCAATGCTGGCTTTCATTTGTTTTTCAGCGACTTTACCGAAATAACAATTGAAAATAGAACGATAGTAAACAAAAAGTAAAAATAACAAATATTTGGCAAACTACTGTCGCACTTAAATAATTTATTTATATATAATATTATGACATTGGTTTTAATTTATTTATTAATGAAATTCATAAATTAATTTACTATTAATAAGAGTTTTGAGTATAAGCGGAAGTGACTCTATTGCCGCGTAACATTTCTCACCTAAGAAAATTCGGAGACTTAACCAATTACGGTTCATTACCTAATACAGCGGAAGAAGGACATTACTCGGTCATCATTACGCGACCGCAGCCCTTCGCGTAAAATATTGCATTTCACGTGTTTGCTTATAAAAAACTAAAAACAAACGCACGGTGTTAAAGGCTTTATCGCGAGGAGTGTAAGAACCTTTTTGTCGTGAAAATGAAAGCTATTTGTGGTGGTATGATGAATGGTGGCGGTCATTTAGTGCCCGTTGGCCCCCATTCCGCTTGTCACAGCATATGGCTGGTTTGACTCGTATTCGTATGAGGGGTAACGTATTGTTTGTTTTGTGGCAATAAGCAACTGTTTCAGCATAAATCTCACGCTGTTTGAGAATTCAGTGAGGTTTTGGTAAGGAACTTTCTACTTGTTCTTATGAACCATATTTTCTAGATACACAGGATGTTTGATACTAGCCTTATAAAGCCGAATATGGTAGATATGGCGTATCAGCATACAAACCCGGAAAATTATTAAAACACTAAAAACCACCACTGTTTTTGAAATTTTTTTTTTTCATTTTATGATTGCGTCCAGGGTTGTTATTTTGCATTTATCCATACAAATGAAAAAGCAAAATTTCCCAGCCATGTGGCGGTTTTCAGGGTTAATAATAATATTCCGGGGTTGTATGCATGGTACCATATCCACCATATTCGGCATTATAAGGCTGTCTACGCCGCGACGCGATGGTCAAGCGATGAGTCTGCTGAGCTGTCAATTTCCCTCCATTCAATGATCCGTGGACGTCGTGCGCCCCTCTCGCAATCCCTTCTTTTAAACGTCAATTTTTATATAGAACTTTCGCGTTTCAACGAATAATTTTCAAAAATGGTAAAAAGTACACTAACTTTCTCTTGCTGACATTCTCATATTCTGCCTTCTGACCTAAACCATTGTAGAAATTTATTATACTCTTATTCGAAAACCAAAATCTTTCTTTTTTCTCTTGTCCGCAAAGGACAAAGGCTATTGCCAAATAGCCTGTATAGATCCTGCTAATCCATTTCAAGAAAAAAAAATTTAAAAAAACATTCTTCTACTTTACAGATTTATAACGTTCTGAAAGTTTTCCCAAACTTAAGAGAGACATCAGCAAACAGATCAAAATGTCATAAAAATGTCACGGTTGTTCGAAGGGGCTCGTAAGCCGAAAGGTTCCGTTTGTAGGGGGTGTAAAGAGGGGGGAGGCACAATGAAACTGGAAGTGGGACGCAATAAAAGTCGCATTAAGTCGAGAGCAAAGGCCTCCTTTGACGTTAAGACTGGATTGAATTTGTCCGGCAAAAACACTTGGCACTGTACGAAGGTTTGTTACTGTCGAAAACATAATAAATAATCTTCAAAGTAAAGATATTTTCAAAGTTAAAACCACTCAGTCAAATAGACAAAGTATGGAAAATTCCCATAAGTGATAATTAAAATTCATACATCATACTAGTACAATCCCTCAAAGACAATCCCATTTAGTTTAACTGCCTTTAATTACCGGTCTATTATACAGCACTGGGACCTGAAGCTTATTTCAGGTGTTATTTAATTAAAAATTTAAATCCTCACCGTTAAGTTTCCGCTTTTCCTATGCTGACGAATAATTTCGTCATTCGACGTGGACGCTTTAAAGACACCGCGGTCTATAATCATCGGAATAATTTCCGTAGAACAAATGGAGCAAAGGACATAATTGTTACTTCGATAGATTTAATTAAAACTAATTATGAGAGAGGTGTCCATTCTGACGCGTGCGACGCGAGAAGTTCTCGATGTTAACTTCGATTGCCATTCGATACTTTATAATTATTTTAATAGTCGAATTGTGTTTAATTGCTGAAATAAGGCAAACAAGCTGGGTTATTTAAAACTGAAACAATGTTGTGGTGAGAATTCCCTTGATTATTGATGCGTTGCTAAGGTAACGGTACGCTCGCTCGTTTAATAATAATGCAAGATCGACAACACCATTCTTTAGGTATTTCCTAGAATATTATGTGTACGTTCACACGACATTTGCTCTATAGCAATTTTTTTTGAGGTTATTTACTTTATTAAGAGTTACGGAATCAGAGAATAATAGTAACTGCTTCGAATTTGAGCGCATACTATATGTATATCGTTGTAGTTACATGTTTGCTCATACGTTCAAAGAGTATAAATTGTTGATAAATGATATTGAGTTGTAAAGCTGATTAAAATGTTTATCTTGCCATACTATTCCCATTTCAAGCGTCAAATGATTTCAAACTTCGTTTTACGTTGTAATCTATTCACATGATTAATATATCTATCATAACATAAATCATATTTTCAGTGTTCTCAACGCGCAAAGTATAGTGATTTTCTTTAAAAGCAAGTAATTTCCACTTAACTTTATTTTATATAAATAAACAGAATTAACGTTCAAGCGGGCAGAAAAACTAGAATTCCTCAAAAATTATGATTAATCAACACTTGTAATTATGGAAAATTAATAATATACTTTTCTAAGTTTTCAGATTTAATAAATCATCACCGCGTGTGAGTAATAAATCACCTCATGAGAGTTGTAATTAAATGTATGGATTCAGGTAAGATTTCGAACGAGAGGTGTATAATTAATTTTGTTTTCGTTAGACGAATCATCGTTGATTAGAGTTCGAGATTTCCGTGAGGCTGAATGCAGATGTTTTAGTTGTAATTACTCTCCGACTAATGATCTTTTCATGATGTGTAACAATGTAAAAAATGTAAATGTGTAACAATGTAAAAAATCGCTGAGTTTGTTCCAAGTATAGGTAATTTATGTAGTTAAGCTTATACGCTACTAAACGAAACGAGTGTTTTACACGAGTGTTCGACACCTAAAATATAAATGTTCCTTATTGAAGCACGATAATAATCAAAATAAACAAAATTACGACACTGCACCATTCCTTCCAAAATAAAAAAAATATACAAAAAGAGTCATAAATTCAAACCACCGATCCACAAAGTATCAGATTTTGGCATTTATCACAAAAATCGCTCATAAATCAACATGAATAACGTTTTAAAATTGTTTTTTCGCACATCCTTATGGGCGCGATTATAAGAAAATTATAATAATTGTGCGCGGTATAATTACACGTGATGTAACGTAAGGCCAGCGATATATAGCGGCCAATTTGAATTTATGTAAAATATCGCGCAATAAATTTACATTTTATAACTTTGCCCTCGTGGCCGACGTGGGCGCGATATCTCTGTTTAGGATCAGAAGCCCGTATCTGCAAATTGCTTGCATCGATCTGGGGGTGACCTGTTCAATCAACTTCCCCGATAAAATGTTTTTCTTATCATTATAGACAGCCTACCAATACGTCGAGAAACTATTACAGGTTGGCAACATGTATTTTTTTATACGTAGGTATTAAATCAACATAAAACTAAACTAATATTGCGAACGTACCTAAAAATCAATTGAAAATTGTATTTTACATTTAATTATATTTTACACTTAATTATTCACTTAACTTACAATAACTTAAAAAAAACTACTCAGGCCTGAGTTATTAAACAACATGCAATTACAAGTGACAACCGCAAACTCTACAAACGACGATTACTGTAAAACTATTTACATTTCCACTTTTGAATTTTACATTTACAAAGTTCGCCATCGCCAATCGTATGGGTTACGATTTATTCAAATTAGCCGCTCGCAATCATGACATAGTTCACGCGCTATTAAGGTAATATTATTTTTATCCACGCAAAACATTCTTAGTATGATAATGGTTAATTCTTGACATGTTTTATATAATGCAAGCCTGAGGCGATCGGGCCGACACTATGTCTAATAAATTTATGGGCCTTCATTTTTATGTTGATCGGCGCTCGAAATTATAATCGTCGCGCTCGGGGCGCGCGCGTGAGCCGCGTGACGCTCAAGCGCACCCAACATGTCTGCCGCATCTGACTTTTGGACGAATTTATATGGATTTAATAAAAAATCGATCATTTCAGTTATGAAGTTTCAAAGTCACTATATAGTTTTAGCTCATGTTTAAATGATCACCATACTAATCTAACCCAACCCATAATAAAATTAGTAAATTCTCATCAAATCTTCTTGGGCGGTTTAAGATTTGGTGACAATTTACAAATTTTGGAGAACAAAATGCTTTTTATTTGGTATTCTAAAGTATTAATTCCCAATAGTTTTTAAGTTTCTTGTGTAAGAATGTTGTCGTCTGTTTCTTTTGTTGAGTAGGTAAAGTATAAATTATACTATCCATCTTAGTAGGCTATTCGTTGCAAGCTTATGCATACAGTGTCGATAAAAAAGTCCAAAGATAAATGTCACAAGGTGCGGAAATGATTCTGGGGGTTAATGATGTGAAAACTCCCGGGGTCGGGTGTCATGAGACATGTTTTGGTTGAGCAACCAGATTGTAGATGTTACAGAAAAAAGTATAACAACCTCTACACTGTATGACAAAGCAGTATAGTTAAGTTAGTTATATTGTGAAAATTAAGAATAAAAATGTTTGATTGTATTATTTTCTATTTTTTTGAAACCTTTATATTTTTCGCACACTGCGGCTTTAAAAACAATAAACAAATATTGATTATTTAGGTAAGTTATGCTGACTATCTCATAAATGTTATAAAATTTTACTACTTATTCACTTTCGGTCTCGTTCATGACTTGAAAAACCAAGGTGCACCGCTCAATTACTCTTACTTAATTGGCCTTAACACTGAGTAAAGACGCTGCGCTGCCGCTCTGGGCCCATTATTGTCAGGTGATGTAATTACGTAATGGTGTCACCACAATGTGTTTAGCGGGCGATGCGCTGCGATGTCAGCAGGTGTCGAGTGACAGAGATCTGCTAGATAAAGTTGCGGCGATGTTATCCTAGAGGACTTTGTGACTTTTCTCTTGTAAAACTATCTTTACTAATGCTGTATTGAGTTTAAATGCTTTATTTAGCAGCCTAACTAGAGAAAATTAAATGAAGGTTGATTCGAGCGAAGCGATAGGAGCATCTGATATGTAGGTAGTATGAAGTTTAACATTATACGTTTTGTCGTATCTAATGAATAGGTTTTAATGGTTACCTTCTCTTTTCAGGTTGCAATAACATAGTTGTTTCATAAGATAAAAATACAGCTCATACATGTTTAATTCCACAGATGGTGGGGTGCATGTTGTTATCCGTAGAGAACAATGCAGCCCAGCTGCTCGCGAAACCTGATTCACGTGTATGCTGCCTTTAATGACCCATTGAAAAGAAACTGAAACAAACTCTACACTTTTTCTGACACTTATTTATTTTCTAGTCAATGAAATACCTATACCTACCTACCTATACTCAAACTATGAATATTTTCTCGAATTGTAAGTTGTGTACATGTGTTTGTAAGAACATCCTCACAACCATTTAACATAGTTTAAGAACTCATTTTAAGACATCTGCTCCAAAGGATTACATTAACTTAATAATATAAAAGTGCTTGGTACTTTTAATACGAAAAAACAATTAAAAATAAAGGACACAAACTGGCTGGCAAACTGATAAAAGGATAACCGGTCAATTAACATTTTCCTCGTTTCATAATAAATCAAGTCCATTTTAATTATCGCTATCATGCCACTACTAAACAGCATTCAAAGTTAAAGTACGTAACATCATAGCAGTAAGCACGTGCTCGCAAAAAATAAATGGCATCTTTATGGAAATAAAGTTATTTTGCACAGAAAATACGGCCGACAAAGCGACTTGTCCCGGAAGCAACGACACACTGTGTGCTTGTAGATTTATCTCCCCCGTGTAGGGATGAAATACTTCGGTATACTAATGTGGTGACATTAAGGACTATTGAAACTTTTTTGAACTCTTGTAGGCTATTTGCGTTTAGTTACTACGTAACGCAGGCTTAGCAAATCTTTTTGATTACAGTTTACAGTTTATTTGTTTAAAAAATACTTACAAAGATAATTTCTGGTTTTGTAGCTACGTACTTTTATTTTATGTATAATGACAAAAAGTACAAAAATAGAATGTCTTTTTTTATGTTAATGCAATTTATTTATTTGGCCATCCACATTAAAATAATACGAAAAATAATTTTACGACTTCTCAAGCAATGGAAATGCTATCCTTTCAGCTTGTCTTTGAGAGCTATAACAATCACAAATATAAAAATAAGGCCGCCATTCAAAGGGTCACAAAACCTGTTGTGGCGTGCATACACGTATAATTATGGGATGCCTCTATCAAGACCAGTCTGTTGACATATCGCCAATGAAAGCGCGGGACGCGATTGGTCGCCATGGACAACCAACATGATACTTTTTTTCTTTATTCTTTCTTTGGAATGGAGATTTGTGTGTGCTGTTGTACTTGTACTGTACAGGTTGTATTTGTATTATTTTATGACTATGTTGATATTGGAAACTTGGTAACTGTAATGTACCTAATGTTGACTTTTAGATGTTATAATTTATAATAGGTAACATTTATTTCTACTTGAATGACGAATTAATACAAACCGCTTTATTAAGCTTTAGTAATCGTATTCGATTACTGTCATACTTTTTGTAATAGACAAATAACTTTTATTTGTAGTGGAATGCGACATTGAAACTGCAGATAAAATATATATGAAAGATCTTTAAATTCTGCCTGCTTTTTAGAACGTATCGAGAAAATCAATCTATAGATATTATACCATACTTATAACAATTAATCTACATACATCCACACACACACACACGTATACTGAACTCTAAAAATGTTAATAAAATCCCAGATAATTAAGTTCCATGGTAATGAAAAGTTAAGACAGAAAGTTTTACGTTTTGAAATAATTAATTATCTTAAACAAAATGTTGCAATAAAGTTGACGTTACAAATTCGCAAACATACTCACACCTAATCAATTAACTCAGCTATAATGGTCATTTAAAGGGTTAAAAAAATCTTATAAAGTTTATAACTTAACTGTATGCATTCGCAACCCCTACTTAAGTATATGTTCCGAGTGGATAATGCACGAGTTGTAATTCGAAAATTTTATTTTATTAACATAGAAAACACGTTAATAATCATTATGTCTACTTAATTGCAATTCACCTGCCATTATGATGCATATGATGGAGATACGTGCGCGCAATTGTGTTTTTATTAGAGAATTCTGGAAGAACATATTATTATTGTAATACCTAAGCTATTTAGAGCTAGGCAGCTAAGCCAATGACCCGTAGAAAAAAAAACATTTACCTACAAATTCTTGTTAACTGTCACTTTATTGAACAAAACTTAATACCTACAGTTTATAGCCATCGAAAACTGATATAGGTAGGTACTGAGCTACTAGCTCTATAGAGCTGCAGACCTCGTGTTTGTGCCATTTTTGAACATTTTTAGAAATGGCTGAAATTTGATTTTCTCCATATCTCCGCCATTCTGAAAAAAATCGAAAAATTGAATCGACAAAATAAATCTATTAATTATATATAATATATATAATATATATTATATAATTATAGAACCAGGATACAAAATTTCAAGATCGGTTGAGAAATGACCTGTAGAGGACAAACGAACAGCGGGGCAGCCGGACATACGAATGCATTTTTATTTTTACCCAAGCTGAAACGGAGACCCCTCGCGCTCGCTCGGTCAGTAATACATTTTTCAACTTCAAAAGATCAAAAAAGATCATAAGTAACTGAAATTATCTGATAATTGGTGGCAAGAACTATTAACTACCTACTTACTTGTTGTTTGTTACATACAGTTTCCGTTAAGAAAACTGCCTAAGCAAGTTTTAAAGCATTAACAAGGTTTTTACTAAGATTTCCAATAGGATACAGTAGTTAGAGGTGGCGGACACAAATTGTTAGCTAGCCGGCTAGTACACCGCAAATGTCAATGTTGGCGAGCCGCATGCGCACGCACGATGTGTACGCTATTAATGTGAAATAACTATAATTTGGTCGACGCCGGCGTTTGGCGTTAACGTCAGCCTCTGAAATGCGACGGAAGCCTGTCACAGACGCAATTACAGTACCGAGAATCGGCATTAGTTGGTCGAGTTGAACTATTTATGTAAAATAAGAGTAGCCTCTTGTACGGCGAAACGGCAATTGCACGCATCTCTCATTAAGCACTTTAGAGCAATTTGAGGAGTGGAGAAAAAGTCGGGTGAGACGCGGCAACATCGCGTGGCCAATTAAAATGCGACTGCGGCACCCTTGGTCGGCCAACGGTACACTTCAAATAACATAGTCCACTCATCCTCAATTGCTCGCATCCTCTGTCTAAACTCTAAATAGTTGCACCAAACTGGGATCATTTATTGCTGATTTTTTTTATGCACAACGGGATAGTGCTTGGCCTTCACCTCATCACCTGATGTTAAGTAACGATAAGGCCGAAGGTGGAAGCGCACTACACCCGGAATCCTCACCACTAAGGAACTGGCTATCTTACCTCTAACTACCGGAACACAACAATTTTTAAATTGTTGTTATGGCGTCAGACTTAGGTAAGATGATGGTAGCTAGCCAGGTGAACTTAAAATAAGCCCTAC
This sequence comes from Agriphila straminella, assembly GCA_950108535.1. Taxonomy (NCBI): domain Eukaryota; kingdom Metazoa; phylum Arthropoda; class Insecta; order Lepidoptera; family Crambidae; genus Agriphila; species Agriphila straminella. The sequence continues at coordinate 12,700,166 of OX467309.1, read as the reverse complement.
CACTAACCAAACCGAGCACAAATTGTACCTGGGAATCGAACCTGGGACCCCTGCGTCTTACACGGGAAGGCGAATCACTAGAGCACAGAGGCGGTTGAAAAAAATTATGCATACTTGATACTTGTAAGTATGCATAAAATATTGTAATAAGTATTTTACTTCAAATCTTGTGATGTTTATCATTTAAATATGCCGTACTAGCTTCCGCCCTCGACTTTATAATAACTAAAACTTTGTCCGCGTGGACATTTGGAAAATCCCTAGGGATCCTTTGACTGGGATAAAAAGTAAGTACTTATCCTATATTTTAAACCAGGCTATAAACTATCTGTGTGCCTTTCATCCGAATCAGTCTAGCCGTTTTTGCGAGTACTTATATAACCAACATTCAAACATTCACATTTATAATTTTTAAATTTGAGATTTTTGCATTCACAATGCTATTTTTCCACAATACTAAATAATATACTAGAAAAAATACGACTCGCACCAGATCAATACTCAGACGGGAATCGAACCCGCGACCTTTGGATATCCGGTCCAATGCTCTGACCGCTGAGCTACCGAGTCACTAGTGACATCGCCGAATTTCTTCTAGTATATCCTACTCTTACGCTGCAAGCCAGCGTTATTTCACCAATGTGAGGAATTACCTCGACATTCAATTGAAATATCTTTCCAGATATTTGGCAATCGATTAAGATGAAATAGCTATATAATTTTTAAATTTGAGATTTTTGCATTCACAATGCTATTTTTACACAATACTAAATAATATACTAGAAAAAATACGACTCGCACCAGATCAATACTCAGACGGGAATCGAACCCGCGACCTTTGGTATCCGGTCCAATGCTCTGACCGCTGAGCTACCGAGTCACTAGTGACATCGCCGAATTTCTTCTAGTATATCCTACTCTTACGCTGCAAGCCAGCGTTATTTCACCAATGTGAGGAATTACCTCGACATTCAATTGAAATATCTTTCCAGATATTTGGCAATCGATTAAGATGAAATAGCTATATAATTTTTAAATTTGAGATTTTTGCATTCACAATGCCATTTTTACACAATACTAAATAATATACTAGAAAAAATACGACTCGCACCAGATCAATACTCAGACGGGAATCGAACCCGCGACCTTTGGATATTCGGTCCAATGCTCTGACCGCTGAGCTACCGAGTCACTAGTGACATCGCCGAATTTTAAAATTACCTTATATTTTAAATTTATAATATTTAGAATATAAGGTAATCGAGCTGTGTTTATAACCAGCTTGGTTAGTATTTGCTTGGTCGCTAATTGCGACTTGCAATTGATTTTGTAATTTGAAATTCAAGCTTAAATATGTTCAGAATCATTGCACCTGCTTGAATATTTTGTCATTTAAAGCGCATCCGATAAAAGTATTTTAATAACAATGCTGTTGAAGTTATAGTAATAGCATTTATAAGTAGGTAGGTACCTATCTAATTTGAGTGATGTCAATTCTTAAGCGTGGTTTAGACTAGCAATAAAACTTGCAGATGTTAACTTCTCCAAACTGTTACCTCTACCTCTGTGTAAACAGGTGTAGCAAGCAAAATCCTCAGTGTTGCAGCTTGCAGAACTTGCGAAATTACAGGAAGAAATTGCTAGAACCTCACTTTAGATTAGAAACTTGACAAACATTTTGGTGCAAACCACCATTGCATGCAAAGGGCTTCAAAGGCAAATGGGCACTTTATAAAATATTATTTTTTGGGAAATGTTTAACAATAATAATTATTCTTAAATCAGTGTACCTATATACTTTTAGTTGGCAGTTCATACTTAATACGAACATAAATTAGAAAATTGACTTAAAAATCAAATAATCCACAATAAAGAAAATCATTTCCTTTGACGACCTCCGTGGTCGAATGGGTTGCACACCGGTTTTCAAGGTGTCGCCATCTCTGAGGTCCTGGGTTCGATCCCCGGCTGGGTCAATATATAGAAAACTAACTTTTCTGTATTGACTAAGTCTGGGTGTTTGTAGCTCCACCTTTATCTCTAATTTCCATAACACAAGTGCTTCAGCTACTTACTTTGGAATTAGAGCAATGTTTGATGTTGTTTAATATTTATTTCCTAATGTTAATTCCCGATTTTGGTAAATAAATAAGGTCAGACTCAGAGCAGGCCGCGAGCCATTGTGTGTGCCCGAGTGCGCGGGCGCTGCTCGCCGCAAGTCGCAACCCACGCCCGCCGCCGCCGGTTCTGTTCCGGTCGAACACGTTTCGAAATACACCGATTGTATGACCTAGGGGCTAGGGCTTTTAAAAATGTATTTTTTTAAGGGATATTTTATTTTCTTAGTAGAAATGTTTTTGTAAGTATAAATAGTAATGAAAAAAAGTTTTTGTCTTTGATGCCAAAATATTTTTTAAAGTGACGTGAACAAGACAGCGCGGCTTACGAAATACACAGATTGTAAAACCTAGGGTTTTTCAAATAAACAGGGAATTAACTTTTCTTAGTGAATCAACTTCTTGTACTAAGTATACATGTTTGTTAATTTAAAAGTAATTGACCGAGCGAGAGCGAAGCGTCTCTGCTTCAGCTTGGGCTGATATAATGCTTTCGTATGGCTGTCCCGCTGTCCGCCTGTCCGGCTGTCCGTTTGTCCGGCTGTCCGGTTGTCCGGCTGTCCGTTTGTTCTCCTCTACAGGTCATATTTTGTCAACATGTTTTCTAATTACCTACTATATTAGATTTTTTTTTGCCGATTCAATTTTTCGATTTTTTTTTTTCAAATGGCGGAGACAAAGAGAAAACAATATTTCAGCAAATTTTAAAAATGTTCAAAAATGACACAAAAATGCGAGGTCTACAGCTCTACTAGACTTAATTATGTCTTCATTAAATACTGCTACTAGTTTATAATAATAGCAACAAAATTAATCTCACAGTAACATCAACCGCAGTCCTCAACGCTCGAACAAAAGCAGTAGAAAAACAAGAACACATCGACGCGTTGAGAAAACTTGACAAGTGTTTAAGATAACTGTTCCCACGATTACACCCACGCCATAATAACCGTGTTTAGCGTTGATAATAAACAAAAAGTTTATAGAATAACAACCATTACAAGTCAAGGAAAAACTAGAGAAACAACAGATTGTGAATACCGGTGGAAAACTTTCTTTTTCAAAATCAAGACAAGCTTTTTGTGTTAAACTGCTTTCAAAATACCGAAATACGAATACAATTTGATTTTGTAGTAAACTTCTTGTAAAATATCTTTTTAAGAAAAATACAAACAAAAACCTTCAAGTACCTACATAATTATAAAAAAGGATAAAAATATAAACCTTTTTTACTGAAAAGTTATGCCTTGGTTCACTAATTAGATAAAAGTTGTAGACAAAAATGGACAACCAATACATTATGTTGACGCCTTGTACTAGTTATATATTGTATTTGAAATAGTAATGTAATGTGGAGCACACGATGGGCCAGTCCATCGCTAATAGCGTCCGTCGGGGCGCATCAATCACACGAGCGAGACGGAACAACGAAAACACTGTTAGTTTTGCCGCCGAATTATTAATTACATCCCCACAAAAAACTCACACAACGCCGAAAAGCATAAATTTCTTCCTTTTTCACCGAACAAAGAACGCCGGCACGGACAATATAACTAAACAGATTAACCCACCGACCGACGCGGCATAATTTTTGGCGCCAGTAGTCCTGCTTTTAGATTAAACTAATATGAATAGGAAATTGAGTAGAAAATGGACTAAGGCCGTGTGTCATTAAGAATTCGTCACGGCCCTCGAAAGCGCCGCCACCTTACTTTTAACTTAATTGAATTAACATTTCGATAGTTTTTATTGGCTGTTAGTAACGTTCGGAACTAAACGTAATGGGGCATTTCTGTAATAACAATAATGTTTATGTGACTGATATTGCCTTGTAAATAAATTTAGTGGTTCAATAGAAATTAAATTAAATTGAATGGATGTTGGAATTATTTTATTATTTACTTAATAAATAAACTACTACTATAAATTCCTCCGTGCTTCGGAAGGCACGTTAAGCTGTTGGTCCCGGCTGCATTTGCAGTCGTTAACACCCACCAATCCGCATTGGGCCCGCGTGGTGGGTTATGGCCCGTCCTCCTTACCACCCATAAGGAAGGCCTATGCCCCAGCAGTGGGGACATCAAAAATGGCTGATGGAAATAAACTACTACAGAATTCAAAAATTGTTTTTCACCATTCTACTTAAGTAATAATTAAGTAGTACTTTATGCCACATAAAAAATTCATTAGTCCTTTCTGAAGTTTGACGAAAAGATTTATATTATTCATAAGCCAGCCTACTATTACTATTCAAGAGTAAGGAAATGGAGAACCACATAATGTGTTCCGCCATATATGGTGTTTTCGGGTCCTCTCGACCCCGGGGCCACCATGAATAGTAATCGGGCCGGGCCCAAGAGACCCGGATAATGCTCCGCTTATGGTGCGTGCTAAATCGACTATACCCGGGGGTGCCCCAGCTAATACACCGTTTCGAGGACTCACCTATTTGGTGCGTTTGTTCTTGATATCACGCTTTGTAAACCGTGAAATGGGTTTTGTAACTGTGATGTTTGATTTTGGAATTGATTTTATACATTTTAACAGGCGTTGTTAAGTATCCAGTCAGGTAAGGTACTTACAAATAAAGTTGGATGTTATCCGCTAAGAAAACTTAAAGCGAATATCATCGTTTTTGCTTTGCAAAGTACTACTTGTTGCATTTCCAAATCTTTACACTATAAAGCGAAAGAATCAGAATAGCGTAAGGGTCGTGAGTAAAGCATGTTCGCTGGACTCACATTCATGAGCAGGTCCGGAGAGGAGGGCTTGCCGCTCATGGCGGGAGCGACGGCGGTGGAGCATGTCACAACACAACACTCGCGAGGCGGAGGCGCAGGCGGCGCGGGCGGTCTGCGTGCGCCGAGCGGCCGCAACTGCCGGCGAGCCCCCACCGCATATCCCCCACCGCTACCGGCTGCCTCATTTCTCACTATAATTTGCGTGCTCGTTTTTTACCATTATTACTCCCTCGTTTTGTTTTACGTATTATCGAGTGCATCCCGCTCGCACCGCCGCCATGCGCGCCGAGCGCGCCGCCCAGATAATAGCCGCGCAATTACCTCCGCGACGCGAGCCGCGAGTCTTACGGCTAGCGCCATCTATCGTCGGGAAGCTGTACCTCTCTAAATCTTGTTCTTACTAGCAACTAAAAATAATTATGCATCGCACATCGCACTTTGAGTTTAGCACATTCGTTTCTTCCAATAACTTTAAAAACTATTCATTATTATATTTATTCTTTCAAAACTCCCTACACTGCCTAAGCTACATTGCAATATTTGCAATAACTATGATTTTAATAAATAACTCTAGAACACAATATATTTAAAAAAAGACATCAAGTTGATAATAAGTGACAATAAGGCCGAAGCACACTACACTGAAGGAACTAGCTATCTCACCTCTAACTGCCGGAACACAACAATATTCAAATAGGGATGTTGACTATTTTTTTTATTTTATGTTACATAAATTACCTCTCAAAAAAAGAAACATTGGTAAAAGAATTAATTCGCTAGCATGAAAACTGCCCGAGATATCACAGTGTGAAATGCACATAAATGGACTCGATCAAAAACGCTCCATACTAATGGCTTGCAAGTTATGACGTCACGCCTTGCCTTGTATGCAACGCATAGGAAATTTGTTCAGCAGCTATATTTAATATTGTGTTTATCAAAATGGTTTCTTCGACAAATTTGCTATACATTTTACGGACTAATTAAAGGTATCATTTATTTTAATAAATTTTATACTTTTTAAATGGACTTGTCCACCCAACTTTGAAGGGTCATAAAACAAATAATATGCAATATATAAAACCAAGAGGTATACAAGCTACTCTAAAAGTTTAATATGTTTACGATTTTTATTAGTATTTCGTTATTTTATTCATTAGTCAACATCCCTATTGTTCTTAAGGCGCGGTGGTAGTGAAACTATCGCCGCCACTACATTTATTTTTATTACTCGTAAACCAAATCAATATTTAAAAAAGCTCTTGTAATAATCTCTTAAATTGTCTCTAATATTGAGATGTTGGTTAGCTAGCCAGGCGGACTTGAAATAAGCCCTACCACCAACCAAACCGAGTACAACCACCGGGACCCTTGCGTCTTATCGGTGAACCACTAGACCACAGAGGCAGTTGAAATGTAAGAGTACGGTCAACAACGAAAGTTGCTTAGCACTTTAGTTCCTTGACATAGCAACTTTTTTGATAAATGTTCAAAATTGTAAGACATACTGTCAAAAAAGTTGTTATGACAAAGTACTAAAGTCTTAAGCGACTTACTGAGCTGAGCGAGCTGACAATATGACCTACAATACGAATAATTTGGCAATGGACGGTGAACCGCGGCAACTTTTTTCAAAATGTATAGTGCGCACAGATTAAAATAGGTTCATCTTATTGTACCTAGCGCTCAAGTTCGACACATTAGTACCCCTTGCACAAACATTTATTGAAAAAAAAACGCGCGTAAAAATTGCTCAATAGAGTAATCTATGGAAAATTTCATGTCGCTTTTCAGTCGATATATTTTTAAATGCAGTTGGAACTTAAACCGGTTCCCCTTAACTTAAAATTTACACTATTGGTTTTTTTAAAGCTTAAATGTTTAATAACAATCAATTAATTGTAATAAAAAAGGTAGTTAAATCTATAAGTTAAAGTTAAATTATACGTTATTTTGATAAGTTAAAATAATAAGTTTGAAGTTAAAATAATAAGTTTCCTCATAAATTATTTGCTAATCTATTTTTTTTACATTTTCTTCTTTAAAATTAAAAATAAATTTTCCATCGTATATTTTTTACTTTTGATAATCTTTTATTACGCGTAAGTTGATGTTAAAATAAAAAAACTATTATTACATATTCACATTTTCGATTATCGGTCCGGTCACAAGAGTTTTTGATAGTACAACTTTAGCGCCTTTGGCTAGCATTATAAAACTAAATTGTACCTAGGTACTAACCTACCTACCTACTAAGAAAGTAGTTGTCAAAATAAGAATAAAATGGCACTACCTAACTTAATTTGAAAACGCGTCCAAATTAAAACAAAATGTTTCGTAGTCGCTACGAAAACCGTAGCAAAGTGTAGTTTCTTCGTAGCGCTACGAGATAGCTACATTGCAAGTTTCAGATATTGTGCAAATATTTAGATTTTGTCACTTTAACGCCATTGCAATATCATTCAAATTTATTATGAGGTTATTAAGTGGAAAAGGAGCCAATTCTGCTTGCAAATCAAGTGCAATTTTTCACTAAAAATTATTTTAACGACTAAAGTAATAGGGTTAAAGTATGAAATTGCTGTTTTTTTTCTCACACACAGAGGCTCTCATATCTTTTATGATGTTAAGTATGTTTTAATTAATTAATTAATAAAAATACTTCTGATGGTTTTCCTAAACGGTAAAAAAATATCTTTAAGGTGACTCCTTTTTTCGTTAGCAGAAATGACCACTTAATTCGTTGTAAATTAGCTAAAACTATTTTGTTTAACTGTGGCATTGGTTAGCTGAGTGTTTAAAAACATTTGTGCATAAAAGTTTTAAAATATTAGCGTTCATGAATGTTAAATAAATTAAGAAAATGTTAGTATGGAAAATGCGTATTCTATAAAATTCTCCATACAAAACGATTAATTAGTTAAATCTCATTAAAGTTTAGATTTCATGATTTGTAACACAAGGAAAGAAATGAAATGCGAAATATAATTTACTCAAATTATAATTATTTATTCCTTAAAAATTAAGTTTCTGATATTAACAGTCATCAAGGCACATTTTGTAATACTAAGCAAATCACAATAATTTTGTGGTAACTAATAACAATAATCAAATACATCGCCAAACCTAATTGATATTAACAATCACTTATTTACAAGATATGACACAGACCATCACTTTGAAATACACAGTCATTGTCCAATGGCTACTGGGGGTTGTAAATTATAGTGTCCTTGAAACATAGTGTAATTTTCCTTACTGGCACATTGGTACGTGGACATTGGAGTGTGATACTGTTGGTATGCGCCCGCGTACCGAGGGTCTCGCATTGGAGCTCGCGCGTACAAAGAATCTTGTCTGACGTCGGGGTACCAGCCACTCATCATCGGTCCATTGGGGTATGGGTTATAACTGTTAGCACTAGTCGCGATGTTAGGCGCCACTGAAGCGTAGTTTAGAGACATAGATTTGGTAACACTGGGGGTTGGAACAGTTCCGTAATTAGTACTGCCGACACTTATCACAGGAGCGATCGGAAGTGATGGTGTGTTGTTTGAGTTGGGTGGTTGTTCCGTCTTATCTTTGGACACTTCTTCTTTATCTTCCTCTTTTGTCTTTTTATTCTTCTTCGATACGTTGGCGTGCGTCTTCACATGTTTCGCAAGGTGGTCAGACCTCATAAACCTCTTGGTACACAGCTGGCAAGCGAACCTCTTCTCTCCAGTGTGCGTCCTTAAATGTCGCTGCAGTTCATCCGAACGTGTGAAGCGCTTCCCACAAAACAGCCAGTTGCAAACAAACGGGCGCTCTCCAGTGTGCCAACGCAAATGAGCTTTTAGGTGCGAGGTTTTTCCGTACACTTTTCCACAACCAGGTACGTGGCAAACGTGTTCCCTTTTCGCACCGTCTTTCCCGTAGTTGGGACCGAATCCGGCGGCTTCTGTGAGGCAGTTGGGGCAGCGGCATTTGGCACAACGACGCTGGAGTTCCCTGGCCTCTTCGGCGGCTGCTGGTGGCCAGTAGGCGGAGTACTGTGGGTAGGGCAGTTCTCGCCACGGGCCGGCGCCGCACCAGGCACCTGATGATGCACTGCTGCAGGATGACAGGTCGGATGCTGGAGACAGAGTGTCCCCGCGCCCGTAACCGCAGCTATATGCAGGCACCATGTTCATCATCTATAAAAAAATCGAAAAATCTGATTAGTAAACTAAACAACAACTTAGAGACACTATTATTTATCACTTAATTTCACAATATTTGTAAATTTTCCAAAGTGTTTTTGCATAACTATTGCATTATTATGTGGATGACTAAAACACGACACAACAATCAAAATTGCAAATCATTGTACCAACGTTCAAACTTTTTCTATTGCCAATCGGCGTAACAAATTAGGTACCTACATCTTAATTTACTCATTTAACCAAAATTAAAGGTGAACAAAGCGGTTGGGCGTGAACTTATTGTAGGCGGGCGGACAGACCTGTTGCGCGGGCGGATCCACGTACTGCATTTCCGGCGGTGACAACGCAGCGCGACGGATCAACTGGATAATTACAGGGTGGCGCACCGCTCACGCCGAGACGTTTTTAATAACTGGCTTGGGATAGACGTAACGAGCGGTTGTCACCTCGCCCCTCACCCCTCGCCCCGCGAGCCCCTTGGCCCCGAGCGGCGCGCGCGCACCCCCCTGCCCCGGCGCAGCCTCCACCCCACCACACCCGTGAATTATGAGTCGACTCTTATGGGAAAACGATCACAAACTTGCGTCTGCGTCTTTTATTAGCCGCTATTAAGAGGTGGTAACGTTTATTTGTATTCGGCGACTAATCTATTTCAATGGCGGAGTTGATATTGATTATACGGCAAATTGAATTGGTTTTGATATTTATTATGATTGGGAATAGTGTTGATTACACATTCTTAGATAGGAAAAGTAATTTTTTTTTCAAGTTTTTACTTATTTCATTTAAAACCGTAATGATCTTAAATTAAGATACAATTAAATGCACTTAATTTTAGTACCTTATGAAGTTTCCGAATAAGTATTACCTACATTACTTTTTAACGTCAAACTAAGTTTAGTAAAAAACAATTTTTTAATGCGGTATTTTTGAAGTTTGCAAACAAACTCATAATAATTTATAATAGCTCTTATTCGAATTATGCCCGACTTTTACTAGTAAGTACGAGAAACAGTAAATGAAACAGACACTAGCACTACACAGCATTTATTGCCATGCAGGCTATTTTTTTCCCCAATATAGTTATCAGAAAGGTAATAAAACTACTTTCGGTTACATAGTGATCGTGGAGATAGCGCCGCGTAGCTAATCCAGCTATCAGCGTTCTCAAGTCCCGGCCGGCGCGCGGCGTGGGCAACTTAATGTTTTTAATTTTTTCTCTATTTCGGTGGGTTCGCGGCAGACGCATGATTTATGCATATTCGACGGACCAAACCTTTAATTACACGTTGTTAAAATATGGCAGTTTGTTAAATCGTTCCCGTGCTTTTGTTTTAAACGCCGCTCTCAAGAGAGAACTCTAGCGTTTTGTTTCGCCGCTTATTAAGTATATATATTTTTTATTTGTATAATTGTGTGTTCTTTCCTGTCTGTCAGATGGACTTAGAAATTTTAGGTTACAGAGTTGATTATTTTAACTAACTAACTAGAAACCCTAAACATCTATTTAGTTTTTCTCTGTACGTAGGTACGCCATCGCCTTGTTTAATAAATAATAAGGATGTTGACTAATGAATAAAATAACGAAATACTAATAAAAATCGTAAACATATTAAACTTTTAGAGTAGCTTGTATACCTCTTGGTTTTATATATTGCATATTATTTGTTTTATGACCCTTCAAAGTTGGGTGGACAAGTCCATTTAAAAAGTATACAATTTATTAAAATAAATGATACCTTTAATTAGTCTGTAAAATGTATAGCAAATTTGTCGAAGAAACCATTTTGATAAACACAATATTTAATATAGCTGCTGAACAAATTTCCTATGCGTTGCATACAAACTTGCACGGCGTGACGTCATAACTTGCAAGCCATTAGTATGGAGCGTTTTTGATCGAGTCCATTTGTGTGCATTTCACACTGTGATATCTCGGGCAGTTTTCATGCTAGCGAATTAATTCTTTAACCAATGTTTCTTTTTTTGAGAGGTAATTTATGTAACATAAAATAAAAAAATAGTCAACATCCCTATTGTCGATGAATTATAATGTAAATACAATAGTGAGGCTCAAGGTCACCCAGCGTGCAATGGAGAGAGCCATGCTCGGCGTTTCCCTGCGTGATCGAATCAGAAACGAAGAGATCCGCAAGAGAACTAAAGTAACCGACATCGCTCGAAGGATTGCTCAGCTGAAGTGGCAATGGGCGGGACACATAGCGAGAAGAACCGATGGCCGTTGGGGCGGAAAGGTTCTGGAATGGCGACCACGCACCGGACGGCGCTCCGTGGGTAGGCCCCCGACAAGGTGGACCGACGATCTGGTGAAGGTCGCGGGAAGCCGCTGGATGCGGGCAGCGCAGGACCGATCGTCGTGGAGATCCTTAGGGGAGGCCTATACCCAGCAGTGGGTGTCGTGCGGCTGATATGATGATGATGATGACAATAGTCAAGATATTTTCTTTAATAAAACGGTTATGTGACTGTCAATCATAAAAATAAGACTTTTTTTGACAAATATGTGTTAAGTTTGACTTTTTAAATTGTACCTAACTGTTGGAAGTTAAAAGCATGACTTCGTGCTTCTAACCAAAAAAACCGTGTTAAATTAGAACTATCCAATGTTCAACATTGTGTTTAACTCTGTTTAATGTGATGTTGTCACTTTTTTGACAATATTGTTAGATAGAGACAACATCATATATTTAAACAGTGTCTAACTAAATTAATCATTGTTTTAAAATATTTTGTGGTAAAGATCCTGAGGTTGATTGATTTAGAACAAATCTACTATAATTTCAGGAATACTATAACGGTAAATCAAGAAATGTAGATGCTGTCCAATGTCATGCTTATTTCATTTAATAATAGATAGTTTATTCACGCATCCCTACTTTATATTCACAACAGTAGCAATGCGGATGAGAAATACATTAATTACGACACAAAACCCACTTGTATTTCGAACAAAAACTCCCACTATTGATCAAAAACAAAAAAGCCTTCCGCGAACTGCGAACATCACTACCGTTCTTACTTTTTCACAATTGCTTCAACCTGTCGACATGTTTACGGCATAGTAGAACAATGCTTCGCAGTGGGACCATCACTGTACCTATTACACTGGGACATTGAACTACTGTCCGCTCGCTGACGGCTCGGTCCACAAAAGTCACATGCCGTGAACAATACAGGATACTAATGTCCTATGATCGTTCCTTCACGCCATAAATCTTTAGGGCTACTGCTTTTTGCTTTTGAAAAAAGACACCCTCAATCATTTTGCGAAAGATAACATGTGATGAAACTAGCCGACAATCGATTCTGTTAGTTTAAATATATGAGGCAAGTGGCTTAAATGTTTATGTCCAGTTTCGGAAAGATGAAAGAGAAACATTTGAGTACCTAAATCGTTTGACTAACAAAATTGTGTGATACGAATGTTCACATAATATTATGCAATGCTCTTTTGAATGATCCAAAACTAATATTAGGTCTTTGTCTATGAAATTGTCGATATGTATTTTGTCATTTGACTCGACCTATGTGGGTCTAGAGAGAAAACAATAACTTTTATGATTTAAAATATTTAACAATATCTTGATATTATATTGAATTATGACCATGATAGTCAACATATCAGTAAAAATAAAGTTCTTGTTTTAGCTTTCATAGCATCAAAAAAGATATTGAAAGTGACTCTTTTTTTTGTGAATAAAAAAGGGTCACCGGAGAAGTTGTAACTTAGCCAAAACTTATTTTTTCGCTTATTGTAAATGAATAAGTTAACATAGTGTTCAAACATTAGTACATAAAAGTTTTGTTAGGTAAGTAGGGTAGGTACATGAATGTTAAATCACAGTTGTTATATGAACAAAAAAAATGCTAGTATGAAAAATGCTACTTTTTGAAAATTCTCCACACAAATCGGCAATTTCATAGGTAACATGTCCTTTCATTAGTCACCTATCCACCAAAGGGCTGTTGTTTTCTATACCACTTGAATTCAATATCAGCGAAACTCGTGCCATTTCCGTTCAAGTGGCCGTGTGCTTAACACTAATTACAGGGTTCCGATGACGAAGGCGGGCAATCGTACAATCCATAGCTTCCTGTCTTTTGCGCCTACCACGCCGCGCCGAGCGGTGTCGGGTGACGCTATTGTAGCTTTGCACCCATATTGCAATCGTGGGTAAATTGACCGAAGCAATTGTTCAATGATCGCTCTTGCTTTTGACTTGAAAGATAAAGAAGGCCGCGTTTGACAAACCGCAGAAATGTTGGACACAACATTATCAAACATTTATCTATCCTACTTACTTCCGTATTCAATAATTGGAATTGCATATTTTATGGTTACTTAAGTACCCCTTGTATAAAATTATAATCAAGTTACTTAATATAATTGAAAAAATACTAGAAAAAATCGACTCACCCGTAGCAGCTCACGGGACTGCTACGAGTGAGTCGATTTTTTCTAGTATTTTTTCAATTATAGATATTAAGTAAGTTAATATATAAAAAATAGCATTGTGAATGCTAAAATCTAAAAATTCAAAATTATAATCTTCAATTTTACACAATTTCTTGAAGTTACTTTTAGATGGTCTTTGTTTTTTTTTGCAGCTTTTCAGAACTATATATAGTTTTTTGGTACTGTGTCGTCTATAAAAGTATACCTATAGATAAAATAATAAAAATATGAAACACAACACATGAATATTATCAGTAGGTACTATTTAAGTATTTTCAATCTAAAATACATTTGGCATGATATGCATTCGCTATTTTCAAATCCAACAAACAAAAGACATCAACGAGTTGGGAAAAAATGAATTTGTAAGTATTCAAAGTACAACCAGCATAATATTTCTCCACACAAAGTGAACCGCACTATGACAAAGTTTCGAGCGAATCCTTCCACAAGAATAGGTATCATTCATTAATAGTAGATAGATACAAAAAAACTTTCATTCTCATGAAATTTGATCTTTGACTATCACAAAGAACGTAAAAAGCTCAAATGTAGCGTACAATCGCGGATTTGGCTCAAAATGGAAACGGACGCGTTGCTATCTGATCGGAACTTCGCTCAAATTCATGCATTCTGTAAAGGAGTGAACACCATGCCGTCTCATTGTGATAAAGTAACAAGATCTGAGTACCTGTCCTTTACAAAGCAAACGCACAGGTTTGCGCGATGCTCCCTTGTCAAACTTTAAAAAAATCTACAGAATTGTGTAACAGTAGCAAATCCTTTTTTTCTCAGTGCAATGTCAACTTTGAGGATATTTTGTTCACACGTATTTTTTTAGGATTTTAAACTTATCAAGTGGATTATTAAACGTTACATTTAAATGGATTAAATGAGAATAATGTATATGTAACCACTTTCTTCAATAGTTAGGTGGGTACTATAACTACTAAGTATATTAATAATCTTTATTGCTGATTTATAAAATGCTCTGTTTTCAATGAAGGTCTTAAATCAATAGAGATTTACAATAATTTTCCTTTTACATGGTTCTATTTGACCACCAAAAATAAAATATAAGTCGCTTTAAAATTTCACGGCGTCAACATAAATGCATACATCAGGATTTGGTGAAAAAAATCTGTAGGTAGACGATTCTGCGGACGGTGGCTCCCCGCGGCGACACGCGGCGGCTCTCAAACGCCTCGCCTTTGCGCAGTGACAGCCGAAATTGCTCTAGATCAGCAAAAACGCCGTCTCTGGCGCAGTTTGTTTTACTCAACGAGCGGACGAATATCCTTAATGACGTTTGATGTATTGAGCTTGCGATTTTTTGTCTCATCATTTTGATCGGGACGTGTTCGATCGATACTTACCTAATGAAAAATTTTAGTGAAGTTCTATGCAGAACCCAATTATTTGTTACCTCATTTTGTTTCAAAATTGTTTATATCCAAGATATCGTTTCACGTACAAAAGAGCACGCGTGAGCGCCTGGCCGCTCGAAGAGCCCACGCTCAACGTGCGGGCAGCCCCGTCGCAGACTTAATTCACCTGAGCTTCGAGCGGCCACGGCCAGGGTTGGCTGAGCTCATATGGCCCAATGGGCGTAACGAGGGGGGAATTTGGGGGTTCAATTCCCCCCCCACGAAATTAAGACATAAGTACTTAGTAAAATCCTTTTTACATACCGACCGATCCCTCCAAAAATCTTGTACTATTATGTATTCTGTGGCTCAACCCCCCCGAAAACCTGGCCTGGCTACGCCTATGTATATGGCCCTAAATAATACAAAATGTTTACTAAATAGGACAAGTAAACAGACTTATATGTAGTCGTTCTCGAAATAAGTACAACTAAGTAATATGGATAACTATAAAGGACTAATCGTTAAAATAAAAGAATCGTGTAAGGCTCGAAAATTTATTACAACACACGTCACAAGACATACATTTTGTACAAACATTTTACATCATACGTACCTATACTAAAGAATTAAGTTCGGATGAGGAATGTTTTATCTCGTTTTAAATAGAATTTAGCAGACTTTTTGAATCAGTAGTTAAATGACATGCGTTCCATAATAATTAAATATCTCGTGCAACAATCTGTTGTATGATTAATAAATAATAATTTATATTGTTTTTTTTTATTAAAAAAGGGGATGGATAGATCATCGTGATTTTATTTGTTTATAATCAATAGTAATTTATTTTATGACAATAAGTAGATTATGATTAGATTTCAATAAATTCACTAAGAACTTTTCAATTGTCGAAAAGATAATAAATAATGGAATTTAAAACAAACTATGGTGCTTAAGGGCTTGATGGCATATTTAGGGGTTAGGTGAGTAGCTTTACCATGAGTTGATGTACTGTTTCCGCTAAACTATTGGATATACTGCTCACAGTCAATGCGAGTGAAAGAGTGAAAACGATAGTTTACAGTAGCGAAAATAGTTTGCATCAACTCATGGTAGGGCCATAGAACCCTATAGGCCAAAATCCGGATTCGAGCGAGCGACGACTTTCCACTGCGTTAAGGGGCCGGCAAACAGTGAACTTCCTATACAAACGTAATACCAAAATGATTTACAATTTGAGCACAATTAGATGTTATTGTTATGTTATTCGGATTAATACAATATATGTCTAGGGTTCTATTAAATAAATTAAAAAAAAATACCAAACCATATAAAAATTAATGCGATTTACAGCTTTGTATGAAAAAAAATTGGCATTATTTTGAATTGGTTTAGTATTTAATACTGTCTTAATCCAAATAATATCACAAGAACAATTAATTATGCTCAAATTGCAAATCATTTTGGTATTACGTTTGTATAGGAAATTCACTGTGCGTCGGTCTTCTAAAAATACAATATGAGACACGGTAATGAGGATCAGTAACAGGTATGAATCTTATAGCATTATTGGTATAATATAAAGACATATTCATAGCTATGAAACTTAGTGAAAGATTTTTTGAAATCCGTTTAGAAATGGTTGAGTTATAAGGGTTTTGAAGGATATACCAAGCTCAATGCAATATGTGCTTTACCGCGTACGACATAAGGTTCGCGTACGTCTCGATGACGTCATTATGACCCCCCAAAATAAGTGTTTTAGCTCGTTTTAGCCCGTATAGCTTCTCATGTTAAGAGATTTAATCATGAGGTGGCATAAGCTTTCTGATAAGCCACTAACAAAAATCGTTACTGATCCTCATTGCTTGTTTGACGTGCACGTCTACACGAACGCACTCGGTTATGATGAAGTAGGTACTGACTCACGTTCATATCGACAATAATATTGCGTCCATGAGAACGTTCGTGGCACGCGGAGTCGTAAAACGCGTCAGTGACGTCAGCCATTAGGGTAGCGCGTGCCATTGAAATGAGTCCGAACCCGCCCATAAGGCCTATAAGTGCAAGGGAGCGCGCAATATAGCTACTCCGTTCACACATTTTATGACCTCGCGTGCCACGAACGTTCTCGTTGACTATTATAGAGTTCGTAAGCCCATATGAACGTCCCTCCGCATTGACGAAGATTACGCAGAGTCAAGCCGTGCCTTTCCCATTTGGGAAAACAAACCAACGTTATAAGATAATAAACGAACATTCAACCCGCGTAGATAAAGAATGGGATTAGAAATGGCGTCGTTCGTATTCAGTTCTCGCTCGCACCTAAACGCCACACCTATAGCTCTCTCAGTCACACTCTTTGTGGTAAGCGCGGTGAGCCGCCATTGTCAATCCCATTCGTTATCTGCGCGAGGTTGTACAATAATTTTCATAAATATACCTAAAGTATTCTAGTGTAGTTATTCTAAGAACATACCATACATTAAAATATCAGAATTTAGATCCATTTAACATTTGTTTTTAATTTACTAGTAATAACAAAATCGATTTCAAATATTTCTTTCGCAGTGATAGTTAATTCATTTCTATTATTCTAAAATAAAGTGCAGTGCAACTCTAAACTGAAGAACTTACACAAGTATTTACAAAAATCTATAATTATTCATTAGAATTCGACATTTGCAATAAAAGCATGAAGAAAACTGATCTCGTATAATCAACAAAATATGCTGCTGTATTAGCTGTTTATCGTTTATATCAATGCTGAAGTTTAGGTAATAAGAGTTATTTTAGTCAATTATTAATAGAGATATCACAACAGCTACATATGTATAACTATAATCAGGTTTCATAGTTTGCTTACATAGTTCACGTCAGTGCGATATTCAAACAGTTACTTGCAATCATGGACGTAGCGAGGGGGAGATTTGGGGTTAGACCCCCCCCCTAAATACAGATATTTTTTTTAATTACTTACCCAGAGGTTAGTTTTGGTTCTCACGATTGCTACAGTACGAGGCAACATCTTAACACTCTTTCGAGGGAGTGGGGATAAGTTCGCGCATGTGCACTTGGTAGCGACCAATAGCGCACGCCCCTCACCGCTACGCATACCCTAAAAACGCGTTCCGCGCAATCCCCACCTGACTTCAAGATGTTTGCCTCGTACTGTAACTATTACTACAAAGTCAGTGCTTATCGATATTTTTATATCGGGTCATTATGAACTTACCATCCAAATTTTAAGGTTGTGTCCAGTCCATGAAACTAAACAACTTTCTCTAAGAAACATGTGTCAAATTTCGCCAGAAAATTTTGGTCACCCATACTAAATTGATCTCTTTAATTTGTATGGAAAGTCGATTTTTATTTTACATATTTGACCATGTGTTCCTTAGAGAAACTTGTTCAGTTTCATGGACTGAACACATCCTTAAAATTTGGATGGTAAGTTCAAAATGACCCGATATTTTAATATCAAAATACAGTTATCGGATTTATTTTTACAGTTCCCAAAAATACTTACATTGTGTTTACCTTTCAATTCAATGATTAATTCCGTATCTAAAACTTCATCATAAAAGTATAAAATGGAATAATCCACTTTTAAATTAAGTAACAGTTTAACATAGATTCACAGTAGCATTTTTGATTATAGAAATGGATGAGCATGGAGAAATTACCCATAATGTGTGGATAAAGATAAATATGTAATTTTAATACCGACAAACTATAAGTTGCACCTCACATTCACAATGTAGACTCTTAAAATTGCATTTCATGAACTGTTTTACTAATAAAGAACTGCAACCCACCCGTTTAACAACTGTGTAACTATGACAGTGATAGAGGAGTTATAGATCGCGTATACAGTCGTTTACGTATTTACCGATCGGTTAAACTAGGTCCCGGGAGTGTATAGTGACAGTTTAAGTTATCATAGTAATTGCCCACTCGTAATAACAGGCGCATTAAAGGTGAAATAAGTATTGAATCGGTCTATTTAAAACATGAATAAACATAGTAAAGGGATAATTATTAAACATAAGTAAATCTTCAAGCACCCACAACTTAATTACAATTAATACTTGGCAATAAATATTTAAATTAACCTCATTAGTATTCTTACATTGAATGTAAGTGAAGAAGACTCACAACTCGGAAATATACATCAAAAAAGCAGAGGTGCCTTGAAAAAAGTAAGATTATTACATACTAAAATGAAAGTGACAAAATAAAGAATTCCTAAAAGATGTGACAATTAACTCATCCAGTTACAGCTTATCATACATTTCCATTTGGTTTGTTTACATTCTGACAACGTACAAGAGAAAATTAAATTAAATAAACAAGTCGAAACACACGCACACATCAACAAATAACTATGTTCTTCATAAATAGTATTTTAGTGAGTATGTAAATATCCTTTCCGCAGTAACTGAAAAACCAAGGTTATATTTTCAATTTTCAATTAAGTTGAGGCAAATTTAAATTAAACTAAGCAGAACGTATATAAACTATGGACACAAATTAATATAGGATATAATTAACCATCAGAATATAGACGAATCTATGACGTATTCGATAATCCGAATGCGGTAAAACAGTTTACGGTACTCGTTTGTTTATTAATACAGGCATATCCAAATTTGTATCTCAATGGGTAAAGCATGAAGTTAGTTGAATAGGGTAGTTATATAATTAGGTTTGAAGCCCATTTGTCAGCACGGAATAGGATTTTTTCATGCTCTATCCCCTTCTGTCACTGAGGATCGTCATTTGCTAGAGAGATAAAGATGCTGCCGCACGCGAAAGCACTCGCGCTATCTTTCTCGCTCTACCAAATGACGATGCTCAGTGACAGAAGAGGATAGAGCATCAAAAAATGCTATTCCGTGCTGACAAGTGGGGTTTAGCCCTTACTGCCGTACAAATAAACGAAGAATAAGTCCATACTTAGAATAACCAAAAAGTTTGTTTAGGAATATGACGCTGACGTCAAACGTCAATAAAATAATAATAAAGAAGAAAAATAATAATAAAATAATAATAAATAATAAAGAAGTAATTTTGCTAAGCAATATTTTTGGTTATTCTAAGTATAAACTTATTCTGCGTTTATTTCTTCGCACGTTTATTTGCACTAGTCGACATCCCAAACGCTTCTATCAAGAATCAAACATGGAAACATTGAATACAGGATCCAGCGTTACAAATGTAACAATAGGTAACCAAAATATAAAATGCATCTTTTTAAATAACTAAATAATACCGTAGCTGTTAAAACACGGTTGATGTGTGCAGTGAAAATACGAGATAAATTCATATAACAAAGTATCACTTTAGTAAGTGGTCTCTTACACTAAATTGCATGACCTAGGCGCTACAACCTTATAATTCGTCCCTAAGTAAAGTGTATCTATTCTTAGAAGGCGCTAATTTCTTGAAGGTGGACTCTGGAGGTGTGGTCACCTTCACCTCGTTAAGAGCCTGAGATGATGGATCAGGCCCGTAGTGGAATTCCCTGGAAATTAAAACAATAATTGTTATTAAACTGATATGAAAATAATAAACATGAAGTTGGTACAATAATGAGAAAATATAAAAATGACAATCAAAGCCAACTGAATACTGGGAAAGTATTTCTGTCCAGGTAATGTAAAACCAGAGCTCTAATGGTTGGAATCAAAGGTGAAACAAAAACGTTGTCGCCTTAAGAGGATTGTCAACCACGTGGTCTCCATACAAACGGCGATAACGTTTCCCACCCTCTAAACCTTAACCTACAGCAATGAATTTTTGGTATGTTTTTGAAATGCCTAAAAACTAGGGCTGTACGGTTTGATTTTTAAAATATTCATTGTAGATTTGAAAATATTGGCACTTCTGTGTTTTGTATGAAATCACTAAATTGCAAATATTTCGAAATCTATTATAGATATTTAAAAAATCAAAACGTACAGCCCTAGTATTTAGGCATTTCAAAAAAATACCAAAAATTAATTACTGTAGGTTAAGGTTAAGAGGGTGGGAAACGTTATCGCCGTTTGTATGGAGACCACGTGGTTGACAATCCTCTTAACTATTTTTGACAAGGTTATAAACTTCTAAAATAGAAATCAATTTGTTTGACATAGATAGGTCTTTATGAACATGATGCAGAAGATAAGTATAAGTCTAGTGCTGTCTTTCTGTCTAATAAATGATGGAGCCCTTAAGTGGTAGAAATGGTCAGGAATTTTTATTACAAGTTATGAGTTTTTATCTGAAATGATGATCTATCGCATGAGACGGGACGGGCAAGACATTAAAGGTTTGACTTCATGCTATATCCTTTTTTGTAGTTAATAAATAATAAATAAATAAATATTCGACAACATCACATACATTGCTCCGATTCCAAAGTAAGTAGCAAAGTAGCTAAAGCACTTGTGTTATGGAAATCAGAGACAGCGGTGGAACCACAAACACCCAGACCTGAGTCAATATAGAAAAGTTAATTTTCTACATTGACCAGTTCAGGAAAGTCATTTGCTAGAGAGAGAAAGATAGCATTAGGTATAGTCCGTAAGCTTGCGACAATATTGCCTACTCACTTCTCAAGCTTACGCGCTCACTAGACATGAAATAAAACACTTTTAACGGATACTAGCGCGATTTTATTGAAAGTACTTTGGTAATTAGTTGGTATTTGGTTTGATTTTTGATTTTCCCGACGTTTCGGCACCTTTGCAGCTGCCGTGGTCACGGGGGACTGAAGCTACTTGTGAGCCTACCCTCAAGCGATGAATTTTTTAGAACGTTCAGAAATTAAAATTTATCAAATTTAATTAGTTTAATTTTGGTTTGGTTTTAATTTAATTTTATATGTTAAAAAGAGAGAATCTACTGAAACTACTACCATTTCAAAAAATTGGGAGGCCTTCCTCTCCAAGTTTTCTTTCGCCATTTCTTTCTTGGAGGGGCCTCCCAATTTTTTGAAATGGTAGTAGTTTCAGTAGATTCTCTCTTTTTAACATATAAAATTAAATTAAAACCAAACCAAAATTAAACTAATTAAATTTGATAAATTTTAATTTCTGAACGTTCTAAAAAATTCATCGCTTGAGGGTAGGCTCACAAGTAGCTTCAGTCCCCCGTGACCACGGCAGCTGCAAAGGTGCCGAAACGTCGGGAAAATCAAAAATCAAACCAAATACCAACTAATTACCAAAGTACTTTCAATAAAACCGCGCTAGTATCCGTTAAAAGTGTTTTATTTAATATTGCCTACGTCATAACTCATATGACATCACGATGAAATGCATGGCACACGGTCGGACCTACCCTTAAAATTTTGACCGGAAGTGAAGGATTTTCTCAAGCTTCCGGCCAATTTTATTTGCGATAATCTTCTGATCCTCGCTCTACACAACATTTCTGACCGTGTGCCATGCATTTCATCGTGATGTCATATGACGTAGGCAATATTGTCGCGGGCTTGGATCGCTGATGCCTTGGCACTCACGCTGTCTTCCTCGCTCTAGCAAATTCACGCTTGCTGATGCGAACTCACCTATGCAATTTTCCGGAATATAAATCTTGTAGGAACATGTAAAGTCTGCCAGGTATCTCCATCTCCTTGTAGTCGGGGAACAGGTACATGTGCCGGAAGGAGTCGATGGCGATCAGCGGCAGGTCGGACATCGCCTTGCCCAAGTGGTGCAGCGGGTGCTCGAACCGGACGCCGTCCGCCGTCAAGAAGTTTATGTTCTCTGACAATTTTAAACGAAACGGCTTTTACTATTTGAGCAACTACTTGGTTTTTTGGTGTCTAACTATAGATCTTATAGGAAAGGAAATCGCCATGACTTTATAACGCGATCACATATAAAATCCGTCTCTAGAATTTGTACAGCGCCATCTACCGCCGTATAGCGAACTAAGATTAAATTATAATATTATAAATTACTGTTTTTTTCTATCAACATATTTTGGTATTCTGTAGAATAGTCATAAACATACCTAGTTTTAGTTACTTATTTGAGTCTCGCATTTCATTACTAAATTTTATATTTAAGATGTAACCAGCACCGTTGAGTTTACAATAAGTACTGTTTATAAAATTATATATCATCACTGTTACATTAAGCTGCATTGTAAACTTGTTTCTTGTAATTGTTCATTGTAATCTTTTTTTTTTAAATTTATTTATGAACCACAGTTCATAAATAAATTTAAAAAAAAAAGATTTCCCATACAAAATAACTTTGAGTATTTTACGCGTTCCTTTTCTCGGTAGATGTTCCGCATCCGATGTCGCCTAAATGTAGACTAAATGAACTGTTTATTTTATTTTCTGCCTTACTATACCTACATAATATAATATTATGTGAAACAAACAGTAGATAGGTATGAAAAAACCAATGATAAGTAACACAAAACTGTTTATGTTAATTAAATCTTCTTTCCACAAGATAACCTTGTTTTAGTAGCTTAAATTTTTCCTCAATTTTTTTTTGTTGTATAATCATTTTAAAGTTCTATTTTTATTCTACTAAAGTTCAATTTAATCTGTCAATACCTACCAATCGCAAAATATGAGTTTCACGAAACTAGTGCCTAAACATTGGTATAAATAATAAATCTCAATGAGTCTAAAAACCAATCAAGTTTCAACACTGCATGAGTTGATTATATTAGTGATAGCTATGAGTTTATCTACAAACAAGTCATAATACTGCTCAGGCACGATTCATGTGGATAAAACGATTTTACGCATATTTTATGATGTACTTTGGTACTTATATCACTTTGTTTTTACAACATTAAAAAATTTATAAGTAACCAAACAAAGGTAAAAAAACGGACAAGTGCGAGTCGGACTCGCGCACCGAGGGTTCCCACAGAAAAAATGCTAATCTTGTATACGATTGAATTTGGTTTTAAAATGTAGACAATAATATTTGCTACATGAATCATGTTCTTTCTTATTTTTAGCACGTGTAGAAGAAGAGTTATTGATGAATATTTTTTTATATGGAAACACAACTGAAACAACGAGTCATCGAAAAATATTCCGTTATCCAAATTCAATCTTCAAAGGGAAGAAAAGTCGCTATGAAATGTAAAAACTTGGCTGGATAAACCATAATTCATTTGCCTTTTTCAAAATTAAAAATGCGAAATGTCAACTTGACTTCAATTTGGCATTGACGGCTGACATTTGGTTGACAGATACCACTGATTAATAAGTGAACAAGTACACGCTGATTCTGAATCACAGATTAAAAAATTAAAAAAACCGGCCAAGTGCGTGTCGGGCCACGCGCCGTAGGGTTCCGTAGTTACCTATACCATACCATATTTAATACCACTATCATTTTTCGTCTGTAAAAATAACTTTGTTTTTACAGTGTTGGTATGAATGACAAAGTTATATTTGCGGTTTTGGAAAATATGATGTATCTCGAAAACTAATTACCATATCTCGTTCAAACCAATTTTCAGTGAAAGTTTTTATTAAGATCTATAGCATATATTTTTTTTAGATTCGGACGGACGGACAGACAGACAGACGAATCTATAAGGGTTCCGTTTTTTGCCATTTTGGCTACGGAACCCTTAAAAAGTATTCACTTCTCAAGGTTACGCGCGAAACTATACAACTTTAGCCTAAAAGGACGGGTCTCCTTTGTATGTTCTTAAATAGACTATATTTTTAACCAACTTCAAAAAGGAGGAGGTTATTTATGATTTTATTACAAATTTATTGTTTTCAGATTTTTTACTGTACTTGTAGTATAAGACGATATTACTTGCCTTTCATAGTTCTAGGTCAACGGGAAGTACCCTATTGATTAGGTACCTTGAATGTCGAATATGCGTGTTTTTGCGGCATAAACGGCTGTATCATTCTTACATTACTATTTTAGAAGTTTGATTTTGTCACAGCTTCAAGGGACTGTAGACCTGAGTATATGGTTTTAATTTCAACTCGATACCTCCACGCGTTCCCCGAGAGAAAGAGACAGACAGACAACAAAGTGATCTTATAAGGGTTACGTGTTTTTACCTTTTGAGGTACGAATCCCTAAAACAGCAATTGAAGCAACCACAATGATAAATTAACTGAGAATGGTGAATGAGAAAAAATGTGACATTGACTATAATGAAAAACTTTCTATTAATAGGTAAGTAGGTACATTATATTACTAGCGGCCGCCCGCGGTTTCACCCGCGTGGTTCCCGTTCCCGTGGGAATATCGGGATAAAAAGTAATTTATGTTTTAATCTAGGCTATCTACTATCTGTGTGCCAAATTTCAACCAAATCCGTTCAATACTTTTTGCGTGATTGAGGAACAAACATCCAAACCCACAAACTTTCACATTTATTATATTATATAGTAGGATTAGTAGGATAAATGTAACACAGCATAATAAATAAATAATGTGATAGTAATATTAATGTTTGGGATAGGTATTGATATAATAATTTGCAAAACGAATCGATCGGCACAGTAGTTTCCGAGGAAAATGGTAACAGACATACATACAAACAAACAACTTCTAACCCCAAACCCATATAGGTACCGCCTCCATTCCGTTCCGTGATTCCGTCCGTCGTAGGTAAAAATAATGTGTAAAGTGTCGTATCATTAAAATTTCTATGACGATGACAATTCGTCAATTAGTGCTGCACTCATTAGGGTGGATCCACACTTATCAGAATACTGTGCATCATCTCTTTGATTTGATAGCGCACAAACAGGCACGAAGAAACAAATTAGCGATGTATGTTAAAGACACAGTGTTCTGAAAATGTTACTAGTGTGGACACACCCTTATAAATTTGTACGAGCAATAACTAATTAGGACAACAGACTAATTGTTAAATGTAGAAAATCTAGGCTCAGCCTCTGTAGCAAGACAAGGTTTTGATGATTATAAAGTGTCAAAAAATTACATTTAATAAATCAACAAACTTTTTGTCAAACATAGCATGCTGATGTTGACAAAACTTTTATTTGGTTCGTCACTTACACAAACTGGTTGTAGGTACGCACGACAGCACGCTAGGTTAAACAGTTGAACTACGAAAACAGCTCTTATTACGTACGGCATAAAGGCGGTCTCAAGGTCAACTTGTATAGTCTGATGTGCTGCTGACTGTATTTAAAATATTGAAATTAAGGCACTCTACTTACGCTTTTCGCCTTCTAATTCTCTACTGACGATTTCTTTATATCTCTTCACACTTTCAGTATCGGTGGGATGGTGGAACAAAATCAGGAACGGCAGTCCTTCTTCCGTCAGCTCCTCAGCATTCTCAAAAGTGATCTCACGGACAAGAGGGATGCACTTCTCCTGCACCCAACTATAGAGCTCGTCAAAACTGGTCAACGAGCCTTTGTATGTCTCATCTGGATCTGTTGATCTTTTTTTATCAGCTCTAAATACTACAACGGGTTGACCTGAAATAATATCAGTCGCAATAAATAATGTTAAAGAAGATTAATTAATAGTTCATTACCAAATTAATTTAGGCTTTTAGTTGTTTTAATTTAGCAATTCCCTTTATATCCATGAAGTTAAGAATAAAACTATCCTAAAACATTATTTTATAAAAAAAATACTTTAAAATTTATAAAATTACATTACATTTGAGAAAGAATTAGAACATTAGATAAAGAATCTATTTTAAGGATGCATTGTGCGTCCACTAGCACCGCCAATCAAGAAAAATTATGACAAGGAAATAACTATATTGTTTAATAAAATTCTGAAAAATATAAAAATTAATATTAATGATAAACTATTTTTGTATGCGTTTTTTTCTGGTTGATATGTGTTTGTGTAGTTACAGTCTGGATTAACGCTTAAAGTGGCCACTTATTTTCAGCAAAGATGCATCAAGCAGCAGCTTGGTTGAGATTTGAGCTAGCTAGAAAGTACTTAAAAAAGCACAAGAAAAAAAAATCATCACAACAAAGTTATTTTGTTGTAATGATTTTTTTTTCTTGATTGGGGGCGCTAGTGTAGGCTCGGTGCGCCCTTAACTATTGCCAAAAAAAATTAAGATAATTACAATATACCTGGTGGGTGCATTTGCTGTGAAGCATCTCCAAACCCAGCGTGGAAAAGACATTCATCTTTAAGACTGGCAGCCACCTTTCTCAAGACTTCATACTCGGGTTGATCCCTCCTGTCCATGTAACCAATGATGTGTCTCTTGTCTTCACTGAGATCATGCAGTTCTTTAAGAGAACCAAAAGTAACCACAGGGTCGGTCAGCTGTTTCTTGATAAATTCAGCAAAAGCCTCCACGGATCTCTGACCTGAAAATAAAAGATAAGATGTGATGAGTCTAAAAATGTTATAGTTTGGTTTTAATGCATGTATTTTTTTTAAATTTCACAGAATTTATTTTATTTTGTTTTAGAACCTTTGCTCTTTGGAAGACTTTACTTCATTTTAAAATATTGAAAAACAAAAGAAACAATTAATTACCACATGAGTAAATAAACGGAACAGTGTACAACTGGTTTGCACCGGCTCAGTTGTAGTATGGTATGACCGACAGGACCGCCACGTGGGTCTGCTATGCACTACACTTATTATAAAGAACAAAATAAAAAGATTACACTTATGTGACATGTGACAGTGATACTTCTAGGAGTCAAATTACTGACTCTACGAAAAAATTCGAATAAGTCGAAAGTCACATGCATTTAACAAGATACATTAGTGTGTTTAAAAATTAAATATGCTCAACTCTTGCACCGTGTGTATGAACAATTCCCGAAAATAAAGATATTTTTTTTTTTTCGTACCCAACAAATCATGAGCAGCAAGATAATTTCAAATAGATATTTCATTTACAAAGTTAGAAAATAGTTTTTTCTAAAATTCAATGTATGCTAGAAATTTACTTATGGTACCTCAAAACTTGTGCCTTTTTTAATTTATTTTAAAAACATAATAAATTAATCTTTCTTACCTCTGTATTCTTTTTTAGCTGGTAAACCATTTCTGAAGAGTTTCAATGTTGGATATTTAGTAATATGGAACCTCGTTGCTACCGCTCCTTCTTTGTCACAGTCAATTTTGCCGATCACAACTTTACCAGGGTCATAGCCTGCTTTAGAGACTTCATCTGCTGCATCATCAAATATTGGCATCAACATGTTACTGAACCTACACCATTCTGCGTAGAAGTTAATGAACACAATCTCATTGGAAGCTGTAAAAAAAAATTTGTATAAAAACAAACCATTCCCATTGATAAAATTAAAGGACATTTGGAAAGTAACATTAAAGGGTTCTACTTTCCATTATTAGACCACGATTTTGAGGGTAGGGAGAGGGGGAAGGAGGGTGAGGGGGCAACCCCTCCCTAAAGTTTGAAAGTTAGGAGATGGATACTTTTTTTTAATGGTTAAAAAAAACAAAAAATATGGAAATTAAGCAGGGGGGGGGCTAAAAAAAGGTGGGGACAGAGGAGAGGACGTACGTACAAAATTTCGCACGTAAAACAGACGTTTCTGGCGCTTCGCCGGCCGCTGCCGCGGCACGCTCGCTTCGCTCGCTTCGCGCGCTCGGCTCGCGCGCTGGGTTCATGTCAACCTAACATGCTCGTCGCTACGCTCCTCGCACCTATCATGTGACCTGCGGTCCTTTAGTAGTGCTACCAACCTAGTGCGCCGCCATTAAACGTCAAAAATTAAACACAGGTCTAAAATTGGCATTTTTCCTAGAAAATCTTAATTTTTAGAAAAAAAAATCTCACGTATTATTTGGTTCCTAAACATAATATTTCGTATACGTGTTCCAAATCATGAGTTCTTTCATAGCCTTCTATAATTTACAAGCCATGAAGTGAGCAGAACGGCAACATTGCATGTGGTCAAGCACATAGTTTAATAATATTCTTTTTATTATTGATTATTTCTTTTTCCTTTATTATCTGCGTTAAAACTAGGTGTAAATTGTGATGTAAGATTATTTCAATTAAGATTTTATATTTATTATTACTATTTATTAATTAGGACATGAGGTTTGAGTCGAATTGTTTGACCTTTTCGGGGGTCCTTTAGTACGATGAGCATTTTGATCTAGGCCTCCTCTAGCAATGAATCTTACATCATTGGAAAGGTCTTTAAATTTGAAACATTTTATTGTATGACAGCAAACGTCAACTATTAGTACTTTGAGAGTTAAATCGCTCTGAAATCAACCAAATTTTATAACATTAATGACCTTAAACTCCGAAAATACTAACTAATGATAAAAAGAATGTTTACAGCAAATATTTTTCTTATAAAAACCTTTCTAATGATATACCATTCAATGCTAGAGGTAGGGTAGATCAACTCCCATAGACAATAAACCAGTTTTATACTTTAATAACCTTTAACTCCAAAAGTATTAACAATTGATATAAAGTATATTAACAGCAAATATTTGTCTTTAAAAGACCTTCCTAATGATATATCATTTATAGCTAGAGGGCGTGTTAATCAACGCCCTGCTGAAGAAAATCAACAAAAAAGATGACATCTTTGACAGCCATTTTTTCCTAATTAAAATTGATATTTTTCTTATTGTTTAATATCAAAAGAACTTCAATAAAAGAACTACATTATTTTCATATTTTCAATCCCACACAATCACTACGAAAAAAAATATCGAACTTTTAAAATTGTAATATTCCCATACATTTAGTATGGAGACTGACCGACGACATGACCACGAACTGACAGTAATACACGTTGCCAAACTTATGTTCACGGCTTGTAAATAAAGAAGGCTATGGTTCTTTACATAAAAAATATGAATTCGAAACTCGTGGTCTGATAATGGAAAGGTGAGCCCGCTAAAATCTCTACATCATCAATTTGCCGGAATCCAAGAATGCGCACGCAAACTCACCTAAAACCATATCTAAATTACTTTGAGTAATTTGAACTGCACCGCTATCGGTGGGGTTGTAAAAACTGTGGCACAACTGAAACCAAATATTTTTAGAACAATTATACACCAATTACTTTGTCGTTTTAACCATAAAATCAACATTCACACGTCACAATTTTATGGCATAGCATACACACTCAAATTAGTACTTACCAAAATGAGAAAAGTTCCTAAAAATTTGTAATTGAGTACAATCCCTGTATACAAATTCATTTTTGAATAATTTCGGTGTAAACCTATTTAAATTAAATTACAAAGAAAGAAAATGGTGCTGCTGGCTACCGTTCTTTTCTTTTTTTTGCACCACTTTGCAAATGAATGAAATGTTTCAAATGATGAGTGATGAAGATTGAAGAATGAATGAAGCATCAAGCAAATGGGTGCATTCCAGCACGCTAATCGCCGGGTCATCGATCGCCATTGAGTGGATTTTAAACATGGCAAGTAAAATAATTTAAGTAGTGCTAAATAAAATTGGGATGGCACACTATATCTATGGGATGGCATCGCAAAGCTTGAGGGATGAGTGTCCGTTACGCCAGCAAGAAAGTAGCTTCTAGAGGGAAACGAGTTTGATGAATAATTTGTGCGTAATTCGGTGTAAATGTGCGCCAAATAAAAAAAATTGTGGGCCCCATACTTTTGGAATAAAACGGGAAAAACGAATCCTGCTGGGGTAACGGTGCTCCAGCAGGAAGAATCTAAACTAATGATCGGAGAGAAATAAAAGATATATGAGCGGGTAGCTTGATACTAGCAAGAAATGTGCGCCAAATATATAATTTGTGGGCCTTACAGTTTTGGAGATATTTGATTTCCTGCTGGCGTAACGTTTTGCCGAATCCCAGATCTCGGAAACTACTAAATGTGCGATCTTACAGTAAACACATATAAGTAGCCCCTAATTTGTGCTATTTGTGCGGTAGAAAACATTTCAAAAATATTCACAGATTTTGAAGTAATCAGCCATTTTCTGAAAACAGAAAAAAAAATCTAGCTCCTAAACTATTACATAAATAAAGAAACCAGAAACAGTGTTCTATTCTTCTTGTTATTTCTCATTACCATAAAAAGTTTGAAAATCCCACATTTACGCGTTTTTGAATAATACCCATATGAAGGTGAGACTGACCAAGTCATGACTTTGACGGTCAGCAGGATAAAAATATCAGAGATTATTTAGATCCTAGCCCAATGAATAATATGTGCGGTTACTGAAGTACACGCTCTGAAAATTTCAGCTTCAAATTTTTCATATTTAAGTAAATATCAATAAAAATCTGAAACAACTGTCAGTATTCCGATTAACCGACCAAATTCGATAGACCACTAAAAAGCGACGCGTTCATACATTTTGATGACCTCCTTTAATGTGTCGTATTATGCAGAAAAATTGTTTGTACAGTCGCGTTCATAACTTTTTATTGGCAATGTGAGTAAATAGTGTTTTAACATTTAAATACATAGTTTGTGCCTTTATACATACCTGTGTGCCTATAGTATATAGCATTGATATGTTACATTACGTCCAGGGCCCTATTTCACCAAGTCGACATTTGTCAGTGACATAATATGTCGGTTAATTTTACATTTAGTCGTTACTTTAATTAGGGACAGGTATGTTGTGAAACAGGGATATTTTTTACAGGTAAACATATTTGTAGATTTGTCAGTGTTTCTTGACATGAGATTGGAGCCGAGTCAAGTTTGCATGACAATTGTCGACTTGTAAAAATTATCCACTGTTTCACAACATAATTGTCCTATTAAAGTAAAAAAGACGAGCCGATTCCGAAGGTATAATGTCCGAGAGCCCATACTTTGGCAATGTATGTATCTCGGGCCCTAACCCGACAGGGCTTACGCTTTCGATTGGGTTATAATTATTATATTATTATTGAAAGTAGTGTTTGCAATTTTTTGATGTTGGTGTCATGAAAAGGTGTTTTTGGCACGATTTTAATGTTAGATTTGGAATCCAAAATGGCGGCCGCACATTGGCGAATTTGTTTATATTGGTATATTTTTTTGGGCCGATTTCGATGAAACTTTGTTTTGGAACTATTTTGACAAGAAAATAACAATGCAATGTTAAAATAATAAACAATCCAAGATGGCGGCCTACTTTTTTGTTTGTGGGCCGATTTCGATGAAACTCGGGTTTTGGTACTATTTTGGAAAGAAAACAGCAACGCAATGTTACAAATATAAAAAAATCCAAGATGGCTGCTATCTTTTTTGTTTATGGGCCGATTTCGATAAAACTCTGTTTTCAGAACTATTTTGATAAGAAAATAACAATGCAATGTAAAAAAAATAAAAATCCAAGATGACGGCTATCTTTTTTGTTTATGGGCCGATGCCTACACACATGGGAAACAGGCGTGAGTATATGTATGTGTATGTATGTATGTATGTATCGATGAAACTCGGTTTTGGTACTATTTTGACAAGACAACAGCAACGCCATGTTAAAAAAATGAAAAATTCAAGATGGCGGCCATCTTTTTTGTTTGCAGGCCGATTTTGATAAAACTATCGTTTTTGCTAATATTTTGACAAGAAAACAGCAATGCAATGTTAAAATGTAAAAAATTCAAGATGGCGGCCAACTTTTATGTTAGTAAGCCGATTTCGATGAAACTTGGTTTTTGGTACTATTTTGATAAGAAAATAGCAACACAATGTTAAAAAATTAATAAATTCAAGATGGCGGCCAACTTTTTTGTTAGTGGGTCGATTTCGATGAAACTCGGTTTTTCGTACCTACTATTTTGATAAGAAAATAGCAACGCAATGTTAAAAATGCAAAAAATTCAAGATGGCGGCCAACTTTTTTGTAAGTGGGCCGATTTCGATGAAACTCGGTTTTGGTACTATTTTGATAAGAAAATAGCAACGCAATGTTAAAAAAAATAAAAAATTCAAGATGGCGGTCAAATTTTTTGTATGTGCATTGCTATTTTTTTTGGGGTAAAAAAACATCAAAGATAAGTAGCAATGTATCACATTTATCTGTGAACTGAAACCGGTCGCTATGTGGTTTCTAATTAGATAATCAGCCTGCTGGTTTCTAATATTGCATTGTCTTGTCATCAAGTTCTGAGTTATGTTCAAAATGTCAAGTCTCTAGCTCATCGAGAAGCTAATAAAAGGAACAGACATAAATACACAAATAAATAAACATAGACAAGAAAGCGACATAAAAAATGAGATAAAATAAAAGTAATGAATTTACTAACATTTATCAAATAAAACTAAAATTTACATCATTTACACACAGGTATATTGTTATACTCTTGTTTAAAACAATATACGACCCTTACACTTTTTATTCGTCGTGCCGACTGTCGGCTTTTTCGCCAACACAAAAGGCAATGATCGACTGTATGAACTAAATACTCTTTATGTTTGATTTATTATATTTTTAACATTGCGTTGCTGTTTTCTAGTCACGAAAATGCAAATGTCATGAAATCGGCCGATACAAAAAAAATGATCTCCATTTGGATTTTTTATTTTTATTTATGATTGCTTTGTTATTTTCTTGTCAAAATAGTACCAAAAACCGAGATTCATCGAAATCGGCCCACAAACAAAAAAGATGGCCGCCATCTTGGATTTTTTTACATTGCTTTGTTATTTTCTTGTCAAAATAGTACCAAAACTCGAGTTTTATCGAAAACTGCCCACAAACAAAGAAGATGGCCGCCATCTTGTTTTTTTTTATTTTTTTTACATTGCTTTTTTATTTTCTTGTCAAAATAGTACCAAAAACCGTGTTTCATCGAAATCGGCCCGGCCTACAAACAAAAAAGATGGCCGCCATCTTAGATTTTTATATTTTTAACATTGTGTTGCTGTTTTCTTGCCAAATAGTACCAAAACCCGGGTTTCATCGAAATCGGCCCACAAACTAAAAAGATGGCCGCCATCTTGGATTTTTATTTTTTTAACATTGCTTTGTTATTTTCTTGAGAAAATAGTACCAAAAACAGAGTTTCATCGAAATCGGCCCACAAACAAAAAAGATGGCCGCCATCTTGGATTTCTTATATTTTGACATTGCGTTGCTGTTTTCTTGTCAAAATAGTATCAAAAACCGAGTTTCATCGAAATCGGCCCACAAACAAAAAATATAGCCGCCATCTTGGATTTTTTAACATTGCTTTGTTATTTTCTTGTCAAAAACCGAGTTTCATCGAAATCGGCCCACAAACAAAAAAGATGGCCGCCATCTTGGATTTTTTAATATTTTCAACATTGCGTTGTTATTTTCGTGTCAAAATGGTACAAAAAACCGAGTTTCATTGAAATCAGCCCATAAACAAAAAAGTTGGCAGCCGCCATCTTAGAACTTATTTTTTCCTTATTAATAACTTATTTAATATTTATTTTGTACTTATTTAGCCCTAAATTAGTAATGATTTACAATTAAAATTATTATCATTATCATTATACATATAAATTCCTTTATTTGAAAAAAATACTATAAAAAATTACAATAATTAATTCAAAGAATAAAACAAGAATTTTGAAGTGACTATCTTATTTTTCCTAATTATTTTTGAAATTCAAAAAGGCAAATCACAATGTGCCAACGTGTTAGTCGTTGCGTCACCTGTCTAGACGAACGGCGCTTTTTCGCCAACACAAAGGGCGATGTCCGACTGTAAGAAGAATACTCTCTCGGCTGTGGTAGTAGTTTTGCCTACTATATATTTTTGCAAAAAACATAGTAGGCGAGCCCGCAATATAGTAGGATATTATATAGTAGGGTTGGCAACCCTAGTTGAAACCGCCGCCCGCCGAGCCGTGCCCCGCGACGACGACGGACGGCGAGTTTTGGTGTAGCAAGTAGGTATTTATTGTAATAATACTATTATTTATTCTGTGATAGATAATATTTTATTTAGGTAAGTACTTACAATGCGATTAATTTTACAACAGAAGTGAGTGGTCAACTTCAGAGCGCTAGCATGCGGTATAAAACAACGTTTTTTAATCTGTAAAATTTTCTCTTTTCCATAGGTACCTACCTACCTACATTCTCTAGTGAAGTTGCAGCGGATCACTGTCTATTGTCAATTTAATCGCATTGTAATTGTATGTATATGTTTGACAAAAACACGAAATAAAATTACAAAACATCCTTTATTTTTTGAATAAAATAATGTTAAAATGGTTAAAATTCTTTCAATTCAAGTAAAAATGAAATAAAAGAGATATAACTTCATTTTTTATTAAAATAAAAGCACTCACTCAAATCACTTTTTTACTTAAGTGTACGCAGACGTGACGTGTACAAACCGGCTCGACAACAAATTTAAGGAGGTCATCAAAATGTATGAACGCGTCGCTTTTTAGTGGTCTATCGAATTTGGTCGGTTAATCGGAATACTGACAGTTGTTTCAGATTTTTATTGATATTTACTTAAATATGAAAAATTTGAAGCTGAAATTTTCAGAGCGTGTACTTCAGTAACCGCACATATTATTCATTGGGCTAGGATCTAAATAATCTCTGATATTTTTATCCTGCTGACCGTCAAAGTCATGACTTGGTCAGTCTCACCTTCATATGGGTATTATTCAAAAACGCGTAAATGTGGGATTTTCAAACTTTTTATGGTAATGAGAAATAACAAGAAGAATAGAACACTGTTTCTGGTTTCTTTATTTATGTAATAGTTTAGGAGCTAGATTTTTTTTTCTGTTTTCAGAAAATGGCTGATTACTTCAAAATCTGTGAATATTTTTGAAATGTTTTCTACCGCACAAATAGCACAAATTAGGGGCTACTTATATGTGTTTACTGTAAGATCGCACATTTAGTAGTTTCCGAGATCTGGGATTCGGCAAAACGTTACGCCAGCAGGAAATCAAATATCTCCAAAACTGTAAGGCCCACAAATTATATATTTGGCGCACATTTCTTGCTAGTATCAAGCTACCCGCCCATATATCTTTTATTTCTCTCCGATCATTAGTTTAGATTCTTCCTGCTGGAGCACCGTTACCCCAGCAGGATTCGTTTTTCCCGTTTTATTCCAAAAGTATGGGGCCCACAATTTTTTTTATTTGGCGCACATTTACACCGAATTACGCACAAATTATTCATCAAACTCGTTTCCCTCTAGAAGCTACTTTCTTGCTGGCGTAACGGACACGAGGGATGAGGGCTTTTCAAAGTGACATTTAAAAAAAAAAAATTGCCTCATTTGTCTCACTAGACGCACTAGACGGCGTTGATGGAAAGAGAAGTGTCAAAATTTACTTTTAATAATAAATGGCCCGCGGGAGTACCGGCTAAATTAAATGAAGTTCATGTTAATTGTAATTTGACAGAATTATGTATGTGATACATTGCTGCTTCGTTTTGTGCAAATAAAAACTTAGCAAAGCATAGCAGCAATGTATCACATCCATCTATCAAATTACAGCATGAACTTCATTGTTTTTAGCCGGTAGCCCCGCTGTACCAAAGAGGCAAGTTGGTTGACATCTGCCCAAAAGAGAAACATTTTAGGGTTACTGCCTGCCTGGGGCTTATACCGGTCACTCACATTCGCGCAAATACGCGAACCCACAAGTTTTCCATACATAATTGAAAACATTCGTACAATGTACGAACTTTTGCGCGCATGTGAGTGACCGGGGTTACCATCAGCAAATAAGAAACCATATTCAGTTCAAAAGCAGGCCTTAAACAGACCTGCTTAAGGCCTGCTTTCATACTAACCATTGAGGTCATAGTACGAAAAAGTAAGGCAGTTCAATATAAGCCCTGCTATAAGAGCTTATAGTAAGGCCCCTGTACCCTTAGCACGAACAGCTATCGAAAATAATAACGCGCGTAAAATCATTCGATAGATAAATTTTGTATTGGAAATTTGTACAGCGCCATCTATCGCCGATAAGCGAAATGAAATTTTCCATAGAGAATTGTCTATCGAGTAATTTTACGCGCGTTTTTTTTTCTCGATAGCTGTTCGTGCTAAGGGTACAGAACTATTTATTTTGTGGTATTTTTTACCGAAAAAGACCTATTGACCCAAAATGGATGTAAAAAACAGCTATTCTACAATGCAAGTGCCGGAATGAGGGCTTTTCAAAATGACAAACCTGTGGGCTCGATAGATGGCGTTGATAAAAATGTATGTGTCAATGTATTTTTTACTAAGCTTCGGAGAGTACTCGGGTAGGCAGGCAGATGTAACCCTAAAATGTACTTCTTTGGGCAGATGTCAGCCAGCGAACGCTTAAGCAAATGTTTACACGAGGCCATCGCTGGCTGCCATTCACAGAGACGGCTTGGTATTGGCCTTGTCTAAACAGTTTTTCAAGCCAAGCCAGCAACGTTGGCGAGAATAGAGCGCCCGTCTATTTATGAATCCAGTGAGACTGGCAGCCAGCGATGGCCACGTGTAAATAATGCTTTATATGTCTCTTAGGGACCTATGAGCTTTTATATAGGTAGCAGGGCTTTTATTGAACTGCCTTATTTTTTCGTACTATGACCTCAACGATTAGTATAAAAGCAGGCCTTAAGCAGGGCCGCTTTTGAACTGGGGGCTTACCATCAGCAAATAAGAAAACCGTTCCGTTCAAAAGCAGGCCTTAAACAGGACTGCTTATGGCCTGCTTTCATACTAACCGTTGAGGTCATAGTACGAAAAAGTAAGACAGTTCAATATAAGCCCTGCTATAAGAGCTCATAGTAAGGCCCCAGAACTGTTTAAGGCCTGCTTTTGAACTGAGCTGCTTAAGGATGGTTTCTTATTTGCTGATGGTAAGCCCCCAGACCGTATATTTATTATTATTTTAAGCCTATTTTGACACTTCTCTTTCCATCAACGCCATCTAGTGAGGCATGTAGTAATTATTATTATTTTTTAAATGTCACTTTGAAAAGCAAAGCCACTTTATGTAACGTTTTGCATGGACGCTTCGCGCGCCTGAACTGAGCACTCACACTATGCGGGCATCCCTGTGGAACTAACATGCAATGTAATGCATGTTCGTAAGGGCGTCCGCTGCGTTAAACGGGCCCCCGCCGCCGCGCCGCGGGAATATAGATTGCTGGGTTTTCTGACGGACAGATGCTTGCAGTGCATGAGTAAAGCTCTAATCTATGTCGCCCCGCGCCGGGATCCCTCTCTTAACGCAGCGGACGCCCTAAGTGTGGAGTGGACGCATAGCGCTGGCAAAGCCAGAACAGAAGAGAGGCAGAGTCGCAGATAAATACTAGTTAGGCTAGAGCCAGATCCGCCAATGATGTAGTCAGTGGCGTATTTACCCTAGGGCCATCCGGGCCATGGCCCGGGGCGCCAATCGGACAGGGGCGGCTTATCCGATCGCGCTGCGCGGCTGTTTTTTTTATTATAAACAAGCAAGATTAGTAGATGAAACTGACTAAAAATCGCACTGGGAGGCCGTTTTTAGGGTTCCGTACTAAAATGGTAAAAAGGAACCCTTATGGTGTGAGTCAGTCTGTCTGTCAAAAAAATACCCTTCCCCCCTTATCTCCGAAGTTTGCAAAGAGAAAAATCTGAAATAATTCTATGTGATAGTAGATTATGTAAAGATTACAGGAAAAATAAAACGATGTCTCAATATAACACACTTTTTTAGAAATTCAAAAAACAAACAAAATTTAATAAGTTCCTCTACCAGTCAACGTCAAGATGGCCCTGATCCAAGAAATATTAATTTAGTTCCACTAACGGTCATGAGATGGCGCTGGACTAAGAAAAAAATATAGTTCCACTATCGGCCAAGAGATGGTGCTGACCTAATACTGCAATAATAATTTTATTATTCTACAGCAGGCTCTGCAGTGTATTTATTATGATGGCACGGAAACCCTCGGTGCGCGAGTCCGACTCGCTCTTGACCGGTTTTTTGATCCTAAAAGAAGCATTTCCATACACGGAAATTGCGTTATGCATCTTTTTTTTTTTTTCCCTCTCAGCCTGAGGGGCTCGGAGTAACCTTCCCGGACACCGAGGGGAAGGAGGCGGAAATCCCTCATTGGATACCACATAGCCGCCGTGCTATGCTGGTTATGTCAGACTCGACTGACTAAAACCGCCCGAGATTGGTTTCGACCCGCAGCTATTGTAAGCCATAAAAAACCTTTATCGAAAGCGACCGCCCCCCGAGGGGAGGGTGGTGAGAATATGCATCTTTCTGAGTACTGCAGTGATATACATCAGTAGGTACTTACCTACAGAAAGAAAGATCATTTTCGGTCCTGAAAAGAATTAAGAATTATCTTCGCTCACGGATTTGTGAAGAACGTTTAAATAGTTTAGCGATTCTTAATATTGAAGCCGATTTAACAAAACAATTTTGTAACGAAATCATCATTAATGACTTTATTAACTTTATAAATTTGTACATTGCATAAAATGTAAACGCTTTTGAAAAATAATTAAAAATGATATTTTTTTATATAAATCGTTTTATTCCTTGGGGCGGCGAAACTTATTGGCCCGGGGCGCCAAATTTCAAAATACGCAACTGGATGTAGTGTAGACAAGCTAGTAAAGAACGTAAATGTCCACTGTGGCATTGGGGTGGTGGTACTTGGTGGTAGGTAAGGTAGCATAATAATGAAAAGGGACGGGCATATTTCAATGAAAACTGACAAATATTAGACAATTTTATTTCTTAGTATAAAAAAAATAACCTTAGTTTAGTGCAAATGCGAACTGAGAACAAAACAGTCAAAATTCATTCTTATTATTTTGATATTTTTTACCTGAAGAGGGTTTATGCTAATGGAACAAAAACTTATAGTGCACTGCGAAAAAGCTTACTACTAACTTTTTTTATCGCTTAATTACACCATGCTTAAACAATAATTTTCAGTCTGTCGTTTCGTTTAGTTAATTGTAGTTTTATTGCGTAAAGTGGCCACTTTTAGCAATAAAAATATAAAACTCTTCGATCATCTAAACTTTATTAAACTAAAGACAGGATAGAAAAATCCTCGAGCCCTCTAACTTTCTCCCTAATTTCTAGAACTTCTAAGTCTACGTAATACTAACAAATATGGATGTAATTTATTATCTGAAATAAATATTATATTATTATTATTATTAAAATTACAACATCGACTCGACTATAATGTATGGAACAGCTGTTTTTTTTCGCAATTTCGTGGTTGGCCCCATAGTAAAAGTTGTTCATTCACGTGGTCTGAACAACCCTTTTCATTTTTAGTTATACTTAAAAAATAACGGTGTATACAGGGTTATTTGTAAATAACCAACAACCTCGCAGGAGTAGATTACCAACATCATAAATTAAATACTCATTAAATAAAACTTACTTTTGTAAGTCAACTTTTTTAGTAATCAACATTATTTATCAATATACGTCTAAAAACCAATGATATTAAATGTAAAGATAGGTTACCCGCGCTTCACAATGGCAAGACGAAAGTCAGGTAATTTCCCGACTTTCAATTAGTCATGAACAGTCTCGCGACACGGTGACACACGCGGCTCTCGTCAATCAGACGCAATAAAATTGTGAAATACCATAAAAAAAATGTCTACTTGCGTCTTTAGACGATGTACAAATTATACAGCAACGGTCAGAGATCGGAAAAATGGTTTATTTCACACGTAAGTACTGTATTTAATAAAAATATGTATTTTCTATTACTTTATTCGGCCATATTGTACAAAGAGCGAGCTGTCTGCTTTGCGTGTGGGAGTGAAGGAGACAGCTGACGCGCTGTCAATTGGCAGCCAATGCGCATGCAGCGGCCAATGTGTGTATCTATAGTACCTTTACGCTGTTTTAAATAGCAATGATGTAGGCACATAACCTATCTTTATATTTAATATCATTGCTAAAAACAAAGTTTGCAAATATGGAAACAGGGGTACCTATGATTAGTATTTGTTGTGTTTAACCGTACGTAGGTACTACCCGTCCGAGTCCGAATTTACTAATACAGTTTCGGCCAATATTTGGCCGAAGCTGAAACTGGCCGAAACCGAAACTTCGGTCGGTCACTATTTGTTACATAATAAATAATTCTAATAGGTAGTAAAATGTGTTTTATTTACTTTTTGATAGTTACTTACCCATTATTCCATGGAGTAAGGGCAGCTTCCCGAAGCCCAAAACCATGGACTCGGACAAAACAGTTTTATAAATTAAATAATAATAATAATTTTTATTATGCATAAATAATTCCATAGTTGTATAAAGAGCTATCGATATTTGCGTCGACATAAGCACATCACTAGATTTAGTACCATGTCCCTCACGCTACGTCCTACAGCGCCAAAATGGCGGAAATCAAATAGGCACAAGCGGGTCTACCGGCTAAAAATAATGAAGTTAATGTTAACTGTAAGTATGTGATACATTGCTACTTTGTTTTGGCACAAATAAAAACTTACCAAAGAAAAGAAGCAATGTATCACATACTTACAGTTAACATTAACTTCATTATTTTTAGCCGGTAGACCCGCTGAACAGTTTGACAGCAGCCAGTCCAGTGTAAAAATATAGAGGTCAATGATTTCAAAATATTGTTTAAGCGATAAAAAGTACCACAATGCTTTCGGAGTGCACTATGAGAACACAATTCATAACTTCATTTTTTTCCAATGGCGGAGCTAGTGTGCTGCATAAACCCTATGGGACGGTTCTCACACTGGCACGTTGTAAGCAAGTAGGTACATCAATTTGTATAGAAAACCGCCTCGTCCAACACACCGAGGCGGCGCCGCCGCCGCCGCGGCGCGGGTGCGTGCACCGCCCCGGCGCTGCGCGTATTTACGAATAGGCGCGGAGGCGAATATCTAATATATAATATCAAATAATATCTATAATATCGATAATATGCGATGCGCTGCGCAGTCGCTCGCCGCGCGCGGAAACCGCCAAACCGCGCCCTGCGACCGACGACGGCGCGCGGAGACAGAATCGCCTTAATTAAGTACCCTAATAGTTTTAGTAATAATGATATAAGGCACTGCAATACTAGTAATATAAAATATTTTCGGCGTTATTACAAGATTTTTGAATACCCGTTTAACTTAGACACTGTGTAAATATGATGCTGTCACTTTTTTGACAATATTGTTAGAAAGAGACAACATCACATTTAAACAGTGTCAAAGTTAGA
Source organism: Agriphila straminella (assembly GCA_950108535.1). Lineage (NCBI taxonomy): Eukaryota > Metazoa > Arthropoda > Insecta > Lepidoptera > Crambidae > Agriphila > Agriphila straminella. The sequence continues at coordinate 12,658,166 of OX467309.1, read as the reverse complement.
GGCCAGACTAAAAAAAAACAGGTGCTTAAAAATCTTTTGTAATAACACGGTTTATGTTTTATATGCATATAAATAATTTTGCCATTAGATATAAAAAGGACTGATACATAAATAAGATCATTATTTTATCTTATATCAGCATCAGCATAAATTAAAAAAATTATCAGTGCATATGAAAATCTCATTGCCTGACACTAGGGTTGCCAACTATGCTGTTAAATAAACAATATTTTACTGTTTTTCACTACATTATACTTTTTACTGTTGAACAAATCAAAAGTATACAAAGATACAATTTTCAGCGGGCATCACTGGTGAACTGTGAAAATGTAAACGCCCAACACTACGTTATAGGCGCGCGGTGCAGCGCAGATCTCGTTTCTAGACACAGATCACAGCTGTGTTCTGAGTTTCTAGATGATCGAAGGTAATGAGGCATACGAAGCTTTCAAAAATAACATAAAATTGATAAGTTGTGCGAGAAACAAGAAGAAATAAGTATTCAAAACACAAAAATTTAAAACACTTATTTTTTCTAAAATAGTTTATTTTTCTATTCCGACCTTAATAATACTTTTTATTTTGTAAAAAAAAGTTGGCAACCCTACCTGAGACCCCTTGATTATGTGACTCTGTTGCTAACAACTTTTTATTGAATCTAACAGAAATCGCAGTTAGGTACATTGCTGCTTTAGTATGAATCAATGTGACCTATATGTTACTTAAAGCTTTCTGTCAGTTTCAATCAGAAGTTGATTGCAACAGAGGTACAAAATCAGGGGGCTGGATGCAGCACTAAGGTATTATTATAATATTAGTCATTATATTCAGTCATAAAATTTTTTAGGTATTTGCGTCTTTACAACTATTACCAGGAAGGCAAAGTCAATACAAATTGAACAAAGTATATTGCTCTGAATAAGATTCTCATAAGATTTCCTTAATGTAGCTACGTAAAGATTGATCATTAACAATTAAGAGATACATTTCCTTTTTCTTAACTTAACTTAGTTTAAATCATAATGAAAGTAGAGATTGCAATATCATAACACTGCTCAGTATGTATAAAACAGGCTTGACTGTAAAACTGCCACTCTGAAAAAAGAAACAGAGGAAAAATTAGTTGATCCTTGATTTTAGACTAATATAAATAAATAAGAATCCAGGGCAACTTTCACTAATTACTTAGTCCCAGACTAAGCAAAGCTTGTACTATGGTGTTTAGGTCACGTTGACATGTCAGTCTCTTTCGGCAAAGTAGATTTGGCAAAGTAGCTCTGACAAAGTAGCTTTGATCAAAGGTCATTGAGCATATTTGACCCAAGGCTTAAATTACCGGTATTTTTGAGAGCCGGTATCATTGGCCTTGGCATGGTACCGGTACTACACTCGTACCTGTACTACTGGTACCGATACCAGGCGCAGTAGGTACCCTGTACTATAAGTTACTTAAAAGGTGAAATAAAACACTTTTAACTGATACTAGCGCGGTTTTATTAAAAGTACTTTGGTAATTAGTTGGATGGCGATGGCGTAGCAATGGGCTCTCCTGTATCCCCCATTGTTGCTGACATTTTCATGGAGGATTTTGAGGAGAAAGCACTAGCCACAGCACCAGTGACTCCCCGGTTCTACAAACGGTACGTAGATGACACTTTCACAATACTACCTAGAGACAGTGTCCCTGCATTTCTTAACCATCTTAACTCCATAAACCCCAACATACATTTACTGTGGAGTTAGAGGCAGATAATAAATTAATAAACTAGCTTTCCTAGACATTCTCATTATCAGGAATCCGAACCAAACCTTGAGCCACACAGTGTATCGTAAAGCAACCCATACAGACAGATACCTTAATGGTGACTCTCACCATCATCCTATACAGTTAGCTACCGTAGGGAAATCTTTGTTTCAGAGAGCCCGCAGCATCTGTGACAAACAACACCAGCTGACTGCTGAGCTTCAGCAGGTCAAGCAAGTACTGCGTAACAACAAGTTGCAAGTACCACGCCTTCGTCACAGAAAACGCGCCAAACCAGCCACAGTAGAGCGTCAACCTGCTATCCTACCATACTTGAAGGGTGTCACTGACAAGATTGGAAACATTCTGAAGCGAGCGTCAATCAAAACTTACTTCAAGTCGCCGAAGAAGATCAACCAATTCTTACGACCTGTCAAGTGTAATATCCCTCTTCAAGCCACAGGCGTCTACAAACTAGATTGTGACTGTGGGCTCTCCTACATCAGGCAAACAAAGAGAAGCATAGGGACCCGCGTCAAAGAGCATGTAGCGTAGCTGACATGAAACATAGGCGCGGTAACAAGTCTGCAGTGAGTGAACACGCCTTTGAGGGGCCCCACCATTATATTAGATTTGACAAACCCCGAATCCTTGCTAGGGAACGCAGATTCATTCCTAGAATGCTCCGCGAGGCTATCGAAATAAATAAATATCCTAATTTCAATAAAGATGATAGTTGGAAAGTTCCACCAGCTTGGGACCCCGTCATTCACAAGCTTAAGCCCCAAACACACACTGTAAGGAGGTCGAGTTCGGCTTTCCTCTCCAAGTTTTCTTTCACCATTTCTTTTTTGGAGGGGCCTCCCAATTTTATGAAATGGTAGTAGTTTCAGTAGATTCTCTCTTTTTAGCATATAAAATTAAATTAAAACCAAACCAAAACTTAAACCAATCAAAAATTTGTTAAATTTTAATATCTGAACGTCTTAAAAAATTCATTGCTTGAGGGTAGGCTCACAAGTAGCTTCAGTCCCCCGTGACCACGGCAGCTGCAAAGGTGCCGAAACGTCGGGAAAATAAAAAATCAAACCAAATACCAACTAATTACCAAAGTACTTTCAATAAAACCACCCTAGTATTCGTTAAAAGTGTTTTGTTTCATGTCTGGTGAGCGCGTAAGCTTGAGAAGTGAATACTTAAAAGGTATCGATATTATACCAGTACTAGAACCGGTACTAATCAAGTACCTATTGTCTTAAGTGAGAAAACAGATGTACGAATGAATGAACGAATGTGAATCAGCATCAGAAAAAAGACTTAAACACACCCTGTTGTTTCAACAAACAAAGCTCAAGAGGAGAACCGGACATCGATAATACGTGCTGCCATGCGACTGATTTGACCTGCTTGATGAAAGTTTGCGTACAGAAACCAATCCAGTTTTAAATTAAAGAATTTAATCCCAATTTTCAAAATATGTATTATTATTTTTTGTACTGACCGGCAGAAAAAAGTTATTTCACATTATGTGTGCGAGTATAAGTTTAATGTTATTAAACTTGTGTTAAAATAACAGAAGTTTTTACTTTCAGCATTGTGAACAATTGGGTTGTACAAGCATAATAAACGTTTGTATTGTCTTTATTTATATATTTAATTTTATTTATTATTGAAATGCTATGATAGAATGAAAAAAAATTGAACATATTCTGCAACAATGCGACCCATACCACTGAGTAGTAGATACATTTATCTACATACCCAGCCCTATTTCATTTGTGTATGCCATAGATAGGTCAAATAAATGTCCGAACAAAATGCCCAATGACCTTTATTTGACTGTTCACATGCTCAATGTCTGCTTTGACAAAAAGCTTTGAACAAAGTTCACTTGAATATCGGTTTACTTTATTTGGATCAGTTTGTTTTTTGCCACTCTTGAACACGGATCCAAGTCCAACACCATCAATACAGCTCCAAGTCTACTTTGATTGAACACCGGCAATTTCGCCATCAACGTGCACTTTAATTGCTTGTTTACATGATCAAAGTCTCAAAAGTACTTTGTCAAAGCAACTTTGATTGTGCCAACATAGCTTCACTAAAACAGATTGAAACCTATTATGATGCTCATCAGATTAATAGGGCTTTAGGCTCAGCAGACAGGATCATTACAGTTGCACCAGGGGGCCATTTCATTATTAACAAAACTATGATAAAAGCTTCAAACAGATACTTACAATCACATAGTAATTGCATCTGTCTCCTTGACAACAGTCAGAGCAAACCCAATCTTGATACCAAATATGTGTACAAAGTGGCATAAAGCGTTGCCTTGTCAAGGCACATTCTGTTTTATTTGAACACCGCTTTGATATATAATATTGTTTCTTAGCTCCCTGAGACCAATATGGGGTACTACCCCAACGAATTTCGGTCAAACATACGTCTTGATTGTATTCACATGTTTTAATTGTCTTCACACATTTCTCTGAATTATCTTCTTGATTTTCACATACATAACATTCTAGACCGAAAACTGTAATTAAATAAAACACTTGGTAAGTTTTTAACCTAAGCGACAGATACAAGAGATGTTTTTGATATAGTAAACAAAATACCTACCTTTAATGACAAAAAGAATAAATGTCACAACAATAAAAAGAAAATATTTCATTGTGATTGTATAATAAATTGAGTTTTCTTATAAAATATCGACAAATTCAACAAACAAAACAAACAGACCACACCCGCCCCGCTACGAACGCTACCCGCGTCCGCGTCGCTCAGTGTTGCCAACAAGTGCTACCAGAATTACGTCAAATTTACCCTAAAATTACCGTACAACTACCGTACGTCAAATTTCTATATCAAAACAAAGAAAATTGATGTTTCATTGCAGTTTTCAGGTGAAAACACGTGTCATCATGACCACAAAAAAATATTCAAAATTAATTGGTAGGGAAATAAAACAATTTATAGAAATAAGTACAATTTCTTTTTACCCGACTGCGGGTTATGTTTTTCGCGCGTATCTTGTAAGTATGTTTGTATGTTTGTATGTTTGTATATATGTATGTATGTATGTATGTTTGTATGTAATTTTTTTTTTTTTTTTTTTTTAATGTTTATTTATTGTTTTCTCCAACAATCTTAAGTGTTACATTTTTAATATTACATTTAAGATCTAATTAAGTGTAAAGATTGCGAGAGACTGGCACCCGAGCTAAGCCATAGGCCTGTGGTTCAGAGCACCAGTTCCCTCCCCTCTTGACGAAGCAATTGTGCAGTTAACAAACAAAAGTATAGGTAATAGAAACATAAACAATTGGAGAAGCATTTACGTTATACATAGTAACAGTGAAAGAATTTAAAAATTAAATATTAATACTATTAAGGATTATAGATTTTAAGAACCTATTTAAATCATACAAAGTGGGTGTAAGTTGTGAGTGTATAGTGTTGTGAGTGTGTGTGTGTGTGTGTGTGTGTGTGTGTGTTATTTAATTAACAAAAGTGACCCAGAAGATCTTCCGTTTCTTGATAATTTAAGTTTTCCAAATAGGATAAGATTTTTATTTTACAGTTAAATTTATGCAAAGGAGCTAGATCTAATATTTTGTGCAGTTTATTGTAAAGGAAGGGGCCAAGATAGTGATAGAACCGGTGGGAAAACGAAGTTCTAGTGCAAGGTAAAGTAGCTACAAGATGGTTGCGTCGTGATGCCAAGACGTTGACATCTATAACACCGTGTTGTTTGAGAACAGTGTGTAAAATGAAGAGCTGACGGACTGAGAGGACTTGGCAAAACTGATATAGGTCATAAGTAGGGTATAACATGGGCTTTTTTGTACAGACCTTCAGCACGGCTCGCTGAGCCCTTTCAAGTTTAATCGCGACTGTTTTGGAGGCACCTCCCCATGAGGTAATGCAGTACACTAGCACAGACTCACAGAGAGATTTATAGATAGTCTTTACGAGGTAAGGGTCAGCAACATGTCGAATGTTCCTAAATACGAACATTAATTTACGGAGCCTATTCGCAGTTTGTTCCACATGACGTTGGAAGGTAAGTCTGTTGTCAATAAAAATGCCCAAATACTTAACCGACTCAACTAACTTTAAAGGAGAACAGGTACAGGGATAATTTGGGTCGTTGGGATGGGAGTGAGCGATAAGTGTAAAATTATTAAGGATGTTAGGAGGGGTATTCCGAATAGATGAGGCAATAACGTGGGTCTTTTGAGTATTGAGGGATAGAAGATTCACACGAAGCCAGGAAGATACGATATCAAGGCCATGTTGTGCATGTGAAAAGGCTTCTTGCCAAGTTGCACCAGAGAATAGTAACGCAGTGTCATCGGCGTAAGCTATAATCTTACAGTGAGGAATTTTTAAAGAGGCCAGTCCATTTATAAAAACTAGAAAGAGGGAAGGCCCAAGAATACTTCCCTGAGGAACCCCATACTCAACAGGACGTTCACAACTCTTGGTGTTATTAACCATGACACGCTGTGTACGGTCTGAGAGGTAACTACGAAACAGAGCCAGTTGATTACCTCTGATTCCTAGTCCCTCAAGTTTGCTCAGCAGTATAGGGATTGACACGGTATCGAAGGCCTTGGCCAGGTCTAAATAGATGGATACACACTTTCGACCCCCATCCAAGTTCTTGACGATGTCACCAGTGAGCTCATGAACCGCGTCTGCCGTTGATTTCCCTGTTCTAAAACCGTATTGTCCCGGTGACAATGCATGTGAGTTTTCCAAGAAGCACATCAGCCGTTTATTTAAGATGCGTTCAATTACTTTAGACAGGGCCGAGAGAATAGAAATCGGACGGTAATTGTTGGGAAGGTTCTTATCTCCAGACTTGTGAATTGGGAGAATGATGGCTTTTTTAAAAGCAGACGGAAAGCAACCTGTTTCAAAAATGAGGTTGCAAATGTAAGCGATCACTGGAGCTAGGATTTCTTTATTCCGCTTAATAAATCCTGTAGAAATGTTGTCCCATCCCACTGCGCAGTCATCTCGGAGAGAAGTAATGGTTTTATCAACTTCGTCAATGGTAGTGTCAAAGAGAACAAAGGACTGTGGGGAAGAAGGATTATCTTCCGAAAAGGAGGAGCTCTCATTAGGGTATGCGGGAATACTTTCCGCAAGGGACTTACCTACGTCAGAAAAAAAAGAGTTAACATAGTCCACAGACTCTTCTGGGGTACTCTTGCAACGAAGAAGATCTTGGGTAGCGCTATTTGTTTTGTTTAATTTAGCAACTTCGCGTATTGCACTCCATATTTTTTTATTGTTTTTACCAGCTTTCCCTATCAATTCTCTATCGTAATTCCTTTTGACTTTCTTTAACAAAGAGTTACAGAAATTACGGTACCTCAAGTAGGTAGTCTTTAAAATTTCATTTTCAGGTTTATTTTTCAAACGCTTGTGCATCCGGTCTCTGTTTCTGATGGATCTAAGAAGTCCGGGTGTAATCCAAGGCTTTATAATTTTGCGACGGGACGAGAGATTAACTTTAATTAAGGTCGTGTGAGAATCAATTAGAGTATGAAATATTTCAATGAGTCGATTGGCGGCTAAATTTGGGTCAGAAGCATTAAAAATTGAGGAAAAATCAACTTCGGTTAGAGACTGGCTCAGTTCAATATGGTTCAGTTGCCTTACATAACGGGAAGAAGAGCTGTTAGTCTTTTTGATATTAATAGAAATAAACACTGCTTCATGGTCTGTTACCGATGAGCAAATAACAATTGTTTGCGCCAAGGATTGCGACTTAAGGAAAGCATGATCAAGACAAGCCTGCTTTCGAGTGGGAAACGTGTGAGCCGGTAAAAGACCATGACATGCAAGAGAGTTGAGGTAGTCTTCGACATAAGCATCCAGTGGATCTGCGATAATATTAATGTTTATATCCCCAATTACCAAGATATTTTTAAAAGACTTCAGAGAATCCAAGGTGGATCTTAATGATTGAATGAAATTATGTGTGTTGCGAATGGCACAAGGCCGATATATAGCCAATATAGCAGTCTCGTTGCTAATTTTCACTAGCAGGCAACTAGCTTCTACTATATTAGTTTCCGTAACCGATACCCCCACGAGGGATGTGCTGCAATAAACAACTACCCCGTCATTTTGATTCAGTGGATTGGTAGAATAGTGTGAGGAGTATCCGTTAAGGTTAGGAATTGGGGGGCTACAGAGCAGCCAACACTCAGTAAGGACAATAATATCGACGTCCGTGTTTAGCTGTCCCAACAGTACCTCAAAGCTGTCAATGTTAGCCGTTATGCTGCGGATATTTTGCGTAATTACTTTTATAGACTTGCAGTTATGCAGAAATGAACCGACCTGATGCGGATCGCAAACAACCGAGTTGCTAACAGAAACATTATCGAGATTATCAATTAAGTCATTGACAGCGGCGAATTTTGTAACTGATAAAACTTACAAGTACAAAGTGCTAGTGCAGGAATTAAAACATAAACTTTGCCGCTACCGTGTAGCATACAAGGCCCAGAATTATAATTGAAGTAGCATAAGAAAACCAGAATTAAAATTGCCACAATCGAATACCAGTCAATCACATAAATATTAATTTTTTGAACACAGTAATAATTAATAGTAAAATCGTAAATGATTATAAAGCGAAGTTGCCCGTAGTTCCGCGGAGCAAAAGATGCGTGTAAGTCAGATGAAATGATAGGTTTGGAGTTCGTGTAAGTTTGTGTGTAGGTAAGTGTTTGTTTGTTTGTAAGTGAGTTATGTTGAGAGTATATAAGTGTGATGGGTTGTGCAAAGAAATAGTTATGGTTATATTGATATTTGATTATAATCAAACCAAGATTAAGAGTAGAAATTGAATAATGAAGGTATTGTGTTGTTTTCATACTAATACTAAAAAATACTAAAAAATAACAACCAAGGATTAACAGCTTAATATTATGGGAATTACTTAGTTTTTTGACGAGAGTTCCGTGAGCTGAGACTCGGAAGTCAGAACAATTAGCTTTCCATTATCTTCTTTGCGGAGTAGGACTCTTCCGTTTGCTGTCCAGCAATGCTTGAAATTGTGTGTCTTAGCATATTCACGTGCTAAGAAAAATAGCCTTCGAGCTCGAGCTGTCAGGTTTTCAGCAATGTATATTAATTGGCGGGGGTATTCGTTTCCCAGGAAAGAAGCATTAAGTTTGTTACTTGAATTAATGCGGTTATGATCTTTAAATGATTTCAAAATATTGTTTTTCAAAATAACAGAATTTAGAGTGACCATTATGATTTTGTTATCAGATTTCCCAGGGAAGTAGCGAATATTCTTTATTACCTCATATCTTTCAAACGGCTGAACGGATTTCTATGATTAAGATATCGTTAGATTTGTCTTTTCAGCCCAAGTGTTCTTAAGAAGGTGGCGTTATAAAAAAACCAACATGGCGGCTGTACGGTGCTAAGTGAAAAAAAATTTTTTTTTTTTAGAATACTGCAATATGGGTGTCAAATTAAAGGGCTTAATATAAGGATTTCAAAAAGGTATATCATGACAGTAATATATAATAACTAAAAAGATATAAATTAAAAATAAATTAAAAAAAATTAAAAAACCCGTCTGCATAAAAAGACATGTCGACTGAAAAGATGGAAACAAGATTAAATAAATATTAAAGGCAACATGTCATAATAACATGCAGTCGGAGGCATATAATTCAATCATTCATTATGTCACTTTCTTTATGCATGCCTCCGACTTAGGGCTTGAAAATCGGAGTCTTTTTCAGCTCCGGAGTTGGGTTTCGATTTTCAGAGTTCCAACTCCGGAGTTCCGGAGTTCCGGAGTTTTCAGTCTTTATTTAAATAAAATTGCAGTGGTGTTTTAGCGTGTTTATAGAGGTTATTAACTAACCGAAAATCAAGATATACTCGTACTTTTGTCATCGATAAATTAATAAGTTGAATCACTTAGGAACTTACTTGCTTATTGCGCAAATAATTCGACTAAAATACATTTTTCTTACATTTCACGCTACTCAAATTTGCCGAGTGTTGGTTCATCATCATATCAGTCACACGACATCCACTGCTGGTTATGGCCTCTATATATCTTGCTCTGCTCGCATCCAGCGGCGCCCCCACGAGCCCGCGACCTTCACTAGTCACCAGATCATTGGTCCACCTTGTCAGGACCCACGAAGCGTTTCGTGTACGGTCGCCATTCGAGAACCTTTCTTCCCCAATGGCGATCGGTTCTCTATTCTCTAATCTAATATCCCTACTTGTTAAGTGCCTCGGCCACTGCCACTTCAGCTGATCAATCCTTTGAGAGATGTCGGTTACTTTAGTTCTACTGATTTCTGATTCGATCACGCAGGAAAACGCCGAGCATGGCTCTCTCCATTGGCACGCTGGGTCGCTGGGTGATCTTGAGCCTTTATATGAGACCCTTAGTTAGCGAGCACGTTTCACTGCCTTAAGTCATCCATCACTGGCAACACACGCTGATCAAGGCCTTTTCGTCTAGAAACACTGAAGTAAGTTAGACGCGAAGATTTTTTTAAAGCTTCCCGAATGCTGCCCATTCGAGCTAAATAATTCAACGAGAGATATATTTTCTGTCTGTCTTATCCTAGGTAATGGTCTAGAACTTCGAGTATTGTGTTTGTTCCCAACATGAAGGAGCGGGTAAATACAACATGGCCATTCGACATGATTTTTGTCTTATGTTCATGTTCCATCTATCCATCCATGTTCACCCTAAGAGACACTCTTTTCGAAAACACTACGGAAATATTCGATCATTACGAGTATGTTCAGGTTATACAAAGCCTCAGCCGTGAGAACTGATCTGCAAAACGAAGGTGTGTTAGGTACTCGACATTAATGTTGCTGCCAAGTCCTTAACAGTTCAAGAGCTTATAGTATCATTCAGCTGTAAACAGCTTCTAAGAAATGACGTCTTCCTGTTTCTCACATCGCTGCAGTTGGATTGGGATTTGTGCTCTGGTTCTGTAATCGGATCGACATGGTGGCATTTTTCGTATACTTATGTACCTCAGTCAGCACCTCGATATACCTGTAATCCACTTGGCAAATCTGGAGAGACTGTAACACCGCCCAGGGGTATAATGGCCACGGCAATTAAAATGCTTACTTTTATTTTTTTTTGAAAATCGAAACTCCGATTTTGGTTGTGAAACTCCGGTTTTATAAACCGATGCTGAAATTCTTCGAAACTCCGGAGCTAGACCAAAACCGGAGTTCCGGACTTCAAGCCCTACTCCGACTAGGGCTTGAAGTCCGGAACTCCGGTTTTGGTCTAGCTCCGGAGTTTCGAAGAATTTCAGCATCGGTTTGTAAAACCGGTGTTGTACAACCAAAATCGGAGTTTCGATTTTCAAAAAAATTAAAAGTAAGCATTTTAATCGCCGTGGCCATATAACCCTGGGCGGTGTTGGCAGTCTCTCAAGAGGTGCCAAGTGGACTACTACAGGTATATCGAGGTGCTGACTGAGGTACTTAAGTATACGAAAATGCCACCATGTCGATCCGATTACAGAACCAGAGCACAAATCCCAATCCAACTGCAGCGATGTGAGAAACAGGGAGACGTCATTTCTTAGAAACTGTTCACAGCTGCTTTGGAGGATACTATAAGCTCTTGAACTGTAAAGGACTTGGCAGCAACATTAATGTCGAGTACCTAACACACCTTCGTTTTGCAGATCAGTTCTCACGGCTGAGGCCTTGTAAAACCTGAACATACTCGTAATGATCGAATATTTCCGTAGTGTTTTCGAAAAGAGTCTCTCTTAGGATGAACATGGATGGATAGATGGAACATGAACATAAGACAAAAATCATGTTATATGGCCATGTTGTATTTACTCGCTCCTTCATGTTGGGAACAAACACAATACTCAAAGTTCTAGACCATTACCTAGGATAAGACAGACAGAAAATATATATCTTGTTGAATTTAGTTCGAATGGGCAGCATTCGGGGAGCTTTAAAAAATCTTCGCGTCAAACTTACTTCAGTGTTTCTAGACGAAAAGGCCTTGATCAGCGTGTATTGCCAGTGTTTTTTTTTGTGATGGATGACTTAAGGCAGTGAAACGTGCTCGCTAACATAAAAAGGCTCAAGATCACCCAGCGACTCAGCGTGCAATAGAGAGAGCCATGCTCGGCGTTTTCCTGCGTGATCGAATCAGAAATCAATAGGAGAACTAAAGTAACCGACATCTCTCTAAGGATTGATCAGCTGAAGTGGCAGTGGCCGAGGCACTTAAGAAGTAGGGATAATAGATTAGAGAATATAATAGAGAACCGATCGCCATTGGGGAAGAAAGTTTCTCGAATGGCGACCGTATACAAAAGGCTTCGTGGGTAGGCTCCTGACAAGGTGGACCAATGATCTGTGGCCCTACCATAAGTTGATGCAAACTGTTTACGTTACAGTAAACTATCGGATATACTGCTCACAGTCAATGCGAGTGAAAGAGAGAAAACGATAGTTTACGGTAACGTAAACAGTTTGCAATAACTCATGGTAGTGCCACTGGTGACTAGTGAAGGTCGCGGGTTCGTGGGGCGCCGCTGGATGCGAGCAGAGCAAGATCGATCGTTGTGGAGATTCTTGAGCGAGGCCATAACCAGCAGTGGATGTCGTGTGACTTATATGATGATGAACCAACACTCTGCAAATTTGAGTGGCGTGAAATTAATGTAAGAAAAATGAATTTTTTGTCGAATTATTTGCGCAATAAGCAAGTAAGTTCCTAAGTGATTCAACTTATTAATTTATCGATGACAAATCTTGATTTTCGGTTAGTGAATAACCTCTATAAACATGCTAAAAATACCACTGCATTTTTTTAAAATAGAGACTGAAAACTCCGGAACTCCGGAGTTGAAACTCTGCCTCCGACTGCATGTTATTATGACATGTTGCCTTTAATATTTATTTAATCTTGTTTCCATCTTTTCAGTCGACATGTCTTTTTATGCAGTCGGGTTTTTTAATTTTTTTACGGGTTCTGTTTCTTGGCACAAATATAGATACCCTGTTCTCTATACTCATGTTCTCGTGTGTACCTACTTTGGTAGGCTTAAAATCTATGCAACAATTTTTTTCCCCGTGCAGTTTGATCGCCTAACACCACCCAATTAATTGTACTTAGACGTTATCAGATGATTTTGGGATTTCATTTTTATATTGTTTATTTTGGAGAACAGCTGTCTCATAAAATAAGCATTTGGTAGTGTCCTACATCTTGGCATGGACCACTTTGAAAACCGCAATTCTGACTACATGGAAAATTTCTCCCCAATTAGTCCCAATTAGTCCTACTTTTTCGGAATTAGTCCCAAAAAGGACTGAAAGATATAAGCGATTTAAATGGTCCATGCCAAAGCAAACCTTCATTTTGGCAGGGACAGGCTATATCTAGTGAACCTAAACACCTAGCCAGGATCTGATTATTAAAAAAAAATCTCCCTTTTTTATGGATCCCGCAATGCCTAGAATCAAAACGAAATGAAGCGCCGTTCAAAAAATATAAAGGAATGATTTGGTCCCTGCCAAAATCAACCTACATCTTGGCGAGGACTTTTGAACCAGGTCACCTAGAGAAAATCTGATTATTGGAAACGATTCGTGTAAATTACTCCCAATTAGTCCTCAAGCCACAAAATTAGTCCCCCTTTAGTTTAGGAGAAATTCCGTTTTTTTATATAAGTACAGTCATGTACAAAAGCGTACAGTACAAATTAATTACATAAAACTATTCCGTTCCGTAATGCGCAGTGTTCCGATTGTAAAACATTAAGCACGAACTTTCGTAAATTGAGGAATGCACAAACAGTATCTGTGAACATAAGTTTTAACAATCGGAACACTGCGCATTGCGGAACGGAATAAAGTTTTAGGCCCATATTACACTATCATGTATATATCATCCGAGATATATGTTTACTATTTTCGTCGGAGATAGCATCCGATAAATAATATATGATAGTGTAATATGCTCATGCCCCCCTAGCATGACCATCGAAACGCGATAATATGATATAGAGCTTAATCACGTTTAACTGCCATAAAACAATGGAATTTGACAGTCGAGTGTCGACAAAACGATATATATCGTGTATTGTCGGTCATGCTAGGGTGGCAGCCCTTCCTCCCTCCAGTTAAACGTGATAAATCACTAGGTACCATATCACGTTTCGGTGGTCATGCTAGGCTAAGAGGGAGGGATTGTAAGGGCGTTTTCCTACGAACAAACAATGACACGACACGATTGTCAACAGTGTTGCCAGAACGTACCAAAAAGTACAGTTGTCAGCACTATAGTGCTGACAACACTGTCGTGCAGCTTGTGAATCGTGTCGTGTCGTTGTTCGTGGAAAAACGCGCTAAAGCCGCGTTTAAATAGACACAAAAACATGTTTTCAATTCAACGTTTCCGAAATATCTATCTGTGTCATCCATTTGAAGCAAAATGGACGAGACAGGTACCTAAATGTTGCGAAACATGTTGTCTAAATGGCTCTTAACATAGCCATACCACACCCAAAAAAATAGTTCGTTTTTGTCATACATTACATGCTGTGTTGCCATTCTAGCGACATAGGAGCTGGATTAGCGGATTTTTTTAATATTTTTGTAATTTAGTCGCTAAAAAAGTATAACTTACCTAATATATTTTAATGTTTTTAAGCAAAATTGTGAAAAATGAAATCCTATTACATATTTTCGTAGGTACTTCACCTTTGTTAATTATGTAGGTACTATTTGCCTATAATTATTAATAAATGAGTGCTTGATTTCATAAATTCGCTTTTATTTACACATTTTTTATCAAAACTATTTTAATATTCTAGTGTTTTTATCGATATTTTTAGTACCTACCTATTTTTTTCCAAATTTTTACACAAGTCAAAAGTTACTAGAAAAAAATGACAGGCATGAAAGGCAGTGTTGCCATTTTGTTTATTCAAATATAGCTTTTTTTCACCCCATTTTACATGTATGTGAACTTAGCATTTTGCATTTTTTTTTTAATTAGGTTTAAATTTCAACTTTCGTCTATGACAACATTTTACGGGAAAACGGCAACACTGAATTGGCACTTGGCAGGTGTTTTTTTTTCGTTCTTTGGTTATTTGGTCGGTTTATTTATTTTTATTTTAGAGTGGTTTTAGAATCGATTAAGATGAAATAGCTAACTATATAATTTTTAAATTTGAGATTTTTGCATTCACAATGCTATTTTTATACAATACTAAATAATATACTAGAAAAAAAAGTATTGATCTAATGCGAGTCGTATTTTTTTTTTTTTGTCAAAATGAAGCAGCTGATTTTTATACGGAAATGGTTTAATCAATCGGCTCACAAACAAAAAAGTAAGACGCCATCTTGGCTTTTTATTTTTTAATATTTCATTATTATTTTCTAGTCAAAATAGTACCAGAAACCGAGATTCATCAAAATCGGTCCACAAACAATAAAGTTGGCCGCCATCTTGGATTTTCTAAATTGCGTTGCTGTTTTCTTATTAAAATAGTACCAAAAACCGTGTTTCATCGAAATCGGCCTACAAACAAAAAAGTTGGCCGCCATCTTGGATTTTTATATTTTTAACATTGCGTTGCTGTTTTCTAGTCAAAATAGTAGCAAAAACCGAGTTTCATCGAAATCGGCCCATATACAAAAAGTTGGCCGCCATCTTAGATTTTTATATTTTTTACATAGTGTTGCTGTTATCTTGTCAAAATAGTAGCAAAAACCGAGTTTCATCGAAATCGGCCTACAAACAAAAAAGTTGGCCGCTATCTTGGATTTTTTATATTTTTAAAATTGCATTGCTGTATTCTTGTCAAAATAGTAGCAAAAACCGAGTTTCATCGAAATCGGCCTACAAACAAAAAAGTTGGCCGCTATCTTGGATTTTTTATATTTTTAAAATTGCATTGCTGTATTCTTGTCAAAATAGTAGCAAAAACCGAGTTTCATCGAAATCGGCCTACAAACAAAAAAGTTGGCCGCCATCTTGGATTTTTATATTTTTAACATTGCATTGCTGTATTCTTGTCAAAATAGTAGCAAAAACCGAGTTTCATCGAAATCGGCCTACAAACAAAAAAGTTAGCCGCCATCTTGGATTTTTTATATTTTTAAAATTGCATTGCTGTATTCTTGTCAAAATAGTAGTAAAAACCGAGTTTCATCGAAATCGGCCTACAAACAAAAAAGTTAGCCGCCATCTTGGATTTTTATTTTTTTAAAATTGCATTGCTGTATTCTTGTCAAAATAGTAGCAAAAACCGAGTTTCATCGAAATCGGCCTACAAACAAAAAAGTTGGCCGCCATCTTGGATTTTTTATATTTTTAACATTGCATTGCTGTATTCTTGTCAAAATAGTAGCAAAAACCGAGTTTCATCGAAATCGGCCTACAAACAAAAAAGTTGGCCGCCATCTTGGATTTTTTATATTTTTAACATTGCATTGCTGTATTCTTGTCAAAATAGTAGCAAAAACCGAGTTTCATCGAAATCGGCCTACAAACAAAAAAGTTGGCCGCCATCTTGTATTTTTTTTATTTTTTTAACATTGAGTCGTTATTTTCTTGTCAAACTAGAAAAAAAAACACCTGTTCCATACATAAGTACAATGCGTAGGTAGGTACTCCATCGAAATGTATGAAACAGCTGATTTTTTTTTCGATTTCAAGGTTGGTCCTATAATGAAAGTTGTACAGTTTGATGGTGTGATCAGCCCCAAGAGAGGTTTTAAATTAATTACAAATAACCCTGTTTAGGTACAAAGTTTCAAGTGAACCCATTGAAGGAAGAAAATCACTCTCTACTCCAAATATGAATAGTTTCGAAAGAAAAGCAATATAACATTAAAATTCAATTTTATACATGACCATTTCATACTTCTTTTGAAATTATTTTGTACGCGACTGTACATGTTTTTGATATAGTCCAGGAGTCCGGGATCAAAATACCTCTAAGAAATCATTTTTATTTTATGACTTAAAAATTAAGGTTTTGAGTTTCGAAAATGCATTAAAGTTACGTATTACTTTACGTTATACTTTTGTTTTACATTATACGTTAATAACACTTCATTATTTTAACACAAACACGCAAAAATAAAACAAGTTACCAACATCGTCACTAAATAGGAAGTCGGCTCCTGTACTATAAAAACCAAACTTTAATTCCGATTATCTCCTAAACTAAAGGGGGACTAATTTTGTGGCTTTAGGACTAATTGGGAGTAATTTACACGATTCGTTTCCAATAATCAGATTTTCTCTAGGTGACCTGGTTCAAAAGTCCTCGCCAAGATGTAGGTTGATTTTGGCAGGGACCAAATCATTCCTTTATATTTTTTGAACGGCGCTTCATTTCGTTTTGATTCTAGGCATTGCGGGATCCATAAAAAAGGGAGATTTTTTTTGAATAATCAGATCCTGACTAGGTGTTTAGGTTCACTAGATATAGCCTGTCCCTGCCAAAATGAAGGTTTGCTTTGGCATGGACCATTTAAATCGCTTATATCTTTCAGTCCTTTTTGGGACTAATTCCGAAAAAGTAGGACTAATTGGGACTAATTGGGGAGAAATTTTCCATGTAGTCAGAATCGCGGTTTTCAAAGTGGTCCATGCCAAGATGTAGGACACCATTTGGTAATGTACAGAGTCACGTTTGCCGTGATCAAATTGAACGTGTGCGTCGAATGGAATTAAAAAAGGACCGAAGTGTTAGTTTTCGCAAAATACCGTACTTTTTGTAAATATTACTTCCATAGACTAATATGTATATCGGATTACTTCCCTGGTCTTAAAATTACCGTACATTTGTCACACGGTAATATACTACCGTACGGGGCATGAAATTACCGTATGAATACGGTAATTACCGTACGCTTGGCAACACTGGCGTCGCTTGACTGACAGTGACAAATGACACTACAGACAGCCAACAAACGAACGAAGCGTATTGGGTGCATTCCAGCAAGCTACTCGCTGGGTCATCAATCGCCATTAGAGATTGGCGAATGTTATGAAAAATTGTTTATGATTTCCATTTGAACTTAATCATTGACGACCATGAAAAGTGTAATTCACTCTTTTCCCTTCATAGTACAGTCGGCAGCACGTCAGGGGCCTTACTATGAGCTCTTATAGCAGGGCTTATATTGAACTGCCAATACTTTTTCGTACTATGACCTCAACGGTTAGTATGAAAGCAGGCCTTAAGCAGCCCTGTTTAAGGCCTGCTTTTGAACTGAACGGTTTCTTATTTGCTGATGGTAAGCCCCCAGGTTATACTAAACTCATCATTATCAATGAAAGCTTTTCAAAATGACAAAAAACTGTTGGCTCGATAGATGGCGTTGAAAAAAATAGGGGATTCAATTTTACTACGCTTCGAAGAGTACTCTTTGGTAGGCCGTTTATTTTTAAAAGCCAATTTTGACTCACCTCTTACCACCAACGCCATCTAGTGAGGCAAATAGTTACTTTTCTTTTTTTTGAATGTCAATTTGAAAACCCCTCATTATGTGACAAACACTCATTTTGTGCTGCGAAATCTTTGGCCTTTTGTTCAGGCACGGTTAAATAATACAAGTTTAGTGCTCAATAATACAAGTTTTATTGTTGTGTAAAAATTGCACTATATTACACAATGCACGCATCACAGAACATTATGGAATATCAAAATGTAATGAGGGCTTTTCAAAGTGACATTTAAAAAATAATAATAGTAACTATTTGCCTCACTAAATACACTTCGAAGCAGTAAAAAAATCACATTGACACCCATTTTTATCAACGCCATCTATCGAGCCTACAGTTTTTTGTCATTGTGAAAAGCCCTCATTTGTCGATCGGTCGATTTCAAATCGATGGCTGAAACGTAGTTCCATTTTTCGCTTAGAGGCTTTGCATCGCAACATCACTACATTACGGAGTGAATGGCATTTCAATGCATATGCAGCGAGCAGCGGGACGGGCGTAGACAGACAAGGTGGGGACGTGCCGCCGCCGCCGACGAGGGTTCACTATTTACTAAAAAAAATTTGACATTATCAAAACCTTCTAATTCCATGGTGAGTCTGCTAACTATACGCCAATGCACATACGAGATGACGATCATTGAAAACCGATGTCATCTGACGGCGTGTACGCGTGGCGTCAGACAATTAATGTGCCCGCACCTTTACTTTCTAAAAACTTCTCAATGGCGATCGATGCTTCAGCGGTTAGCCTGCTGGAATGCACCCAAAATTTTTGACATTGACATTGACAGCTATTATCCAACAGGACAAAAACAATTTTTGTGAAAAATTTTGGTAAAAGGTAAATATTAAATTATTAAAGAATTGAATTGGACTATTTCAATTTTAATTAAGGCAACAAGTACTTTTATCACATGGAAGGAGTTTTGTGGAAATGGACAAATTACTGGAACGGTCTGTATTTTAATTTTTATTATCTATTGTATAATTAAATTCAGCTATAAAGTTCTTATTTCTTGTGTGTAGGTTGGCAAACAAGGTGGTTTATCTTAGAAAACGGTATTCTATCCTACTATAAATCTCAAGAAGAAGTAAACCAAGGCTGTAAAGGGTCAGTGAAAGTATCGGTTTGCCAAATAAATGGTGAGTGTTCTACACTGGTATTAATGAGTCGTCCTGTTTCTGCGTTAACTTCTTAAATATGTACTATACAGGAACTGATAAAAATGATTTTACTTAAATTTCGGGTAAAATTACTTGCATACAATACATTTTGAGTGGTTGAGTGTGTAGATACGAGGAAAAAGAATACATACATTGAGAAGTGAATATACATTCTAAATAAAATTTGCACTTTTTGTTGCTAACGAGTTTTTGTCTCAGATCCGTTATAAAATAAATAATGCTACCATGTGAAAAAAAAATTAAAAACATAACCCGCAGTCGGGTAAAAATGTACTTTCGAGGTCAACACAGAAACAGGACGAAATATTATTAACGTTCTCTATAGCAGTTTTAGAAGGTGTTACTCAATAAAAAAATATAAACTTTCAGTCAATGCCATTGATAACACTCGTCTGGATCTTGTGATACCAGGACAACAGCATATGTATTTAAGAGCCCCTTCACCCCAAGATAGACAAAAATGGCTTGTAGCTCTGGGCAGTGCCAAAGCGTGTGTTGATTCTAAAGGAGAGTCCACAGGTAACAATCTTATTTGAATACTTCCTATCTTGTTAGCTGAAATGAAAAGTTGTAAGCAGGTTTCTTTAAAGGTAAGGGTTCTTTGACGCGTATAAACGCACTGTAAATGTGTGGAAATTTATTATATTGAAATATAGTAAGCTGGGTTGTTAGTTGTGCACAAACGTTCTGCGAATAATTACATCAAGCACGTGATGCGTATATGCTCTGCGTTTAAATGTGTCAAAGAACCCCTACCTTCAGGTTAAAAACAAAGTCAATAGCATTGTTTTTTTACTTTGATTATAACATTGTGTTAATTTAGTTACAGTGTTTGATGATACTAATTCCTTGAGTCATAAGAAGTCTGAATTGAGACTATATTGTGATCTAATGATGCAACAAGTGCACGCAGTGAAGAGTGCAGTTACTTCTGAAAATGGTCCTGATATACAGGTAAATAAAAAATAATAATATATGTTTATTACGGTTCCTCAATCAATATAACACAATATTTATTGGAACACCCCTTTTAAGTATTGTAAAAACACTTATGTCAGAAGTGTCCGTTCTTCCTAAAACTTATTTCAAACAAATTTGAATGTATCTGTGAATATTCATGTTTTCATACATTGTACTATGGCGTTAGATTCTGCTGGGCTTCACAAATCGATCAGTACTTTTGAAAAAAAAAAAACATAATAATACCTAGTACTGTAGAAACCAAATAAACAAAATTATTGATAGTTTTACTTTTATTGCAAATGATTAATTTTAATTGTACAATATTTTTTCAGAACATAGATGATGCTTCTAGCCTTCTGACAGCTACATGTGACACTTTCATAAGAACACTTGAAGATATAATGAGGATAACAAGTGGTACCACGGCGTACGAAATGCCTGTATCCAATATCACAGTACCAAAAAATAACAATTCAACTAAACCAGCTAGCAACAAGACTCCCAGACAAAGTCTCAGTCGATCTATGTCACAAGAAAATAGATGAAATGTGACAAAAATAATGTGTACATAGTTATAAAATTACAGTGCCGTTTTAATTGGCATAAATTGTTAGACATTTGCAGCTGAAGTAATTTGGTATTTGACTGAAAAATATTATTGTTTCTATTCATTTTTTCCACATTAATTAGTAGGGTGCGGTTTGAAGTAGCTATTAATGGATATGCTGGTTCTGCTTATTTCTCAAAAAATATTGTTACTTGGGTAACAAAATTGTACTGGTCATATCCAGATACCAATTATAGCTACTTCAAATTCGCTCCCTTTAGGATCATTAATTTTCATTTGGAACTATTTCTTGATGTTGTACTTAAAAATTCAGTGTAAATGAGTAAAATTGCTTTAAGTAAAATATTGTCTACATCTAACTAGTCTAGCCATAAGTTCTGTTACATAGGTAAAATTTAGAATGCAAGCCGAAAAAAATATTATGGGCCTTTGAAATTTGAACATTTAAAGAAAATAAAGACTAATAGTTTCTGGAATTTTCTTCATTTTCTAAAAAGGAGTGGACACGCAAAGAAGACAGAGTCGCAGTAATTGCATTGCATCGTTGCGGTCTAGCGCCAGCTGAGATTTTCAAACTGCTGTAAAATTTTAAAATTCCACTGAGATTTATTTATCATACTATCAAACGATTCAGGGAAGATTCAAGATTAGAAGATAAACATAGGAGCGGTCGACCTCGTACTATTCGGACTCTAGCGGTCATCAAAGCAGTGAAGGCGCAAATCCAACGAAATCCTGTCCGCAAGCAAAAAATCTGGCTCTGTAGATGGGACTAAGCAAAATCACTGTTAAAAGGGTGTTGAATGAAGACCTAGGACTGCTTGCTTATAGAAAAAAACAGCACATCTTCTTAACGCACGGCTGAAGAAAATCATATTCGAAAGATGCCGGGTTTTGTTAAGGTGGTACGCGGGAAAAAAACAGGTTTTTTTTTATTTGGAAGAAAGGTCTGCGCCAAACCCCATCGCAGTTTGCGCCACATAAAGCATCCCTGATTAAAGCAGTCGCTGATATTGTCATGAACTTCGTGCGTGTTTCGATTGATGATTGGCCTCGCAGATTGCAGGGGTGGAAACTGTTTCCATGGCCAAAATTACTGATTTTACTGACTAAAACCTTCTAAAATACTGACCATTTACTGACCAAAACCAGTGCCCGATTAAGCCAGCGCGGAGCCTGTGGCAAATTCTATCGAGGGGCCCTAGGTTTGCTATAAGTTTTCATGTTTATGGTATTACTACTAGGGTTACAATTTTCGAAAGGATGGAAGTTGCCTGCCTAGGATGCTCTAAATGCCGGATTAAAAAAAATACCTATCCATAGTGAACAAAAGGTCGCGCAGCGCGAATTTTAGTCAGTTTCATCCAATATTCTTGTAATTTTGTTTATCTTTAGTACAAAAATCGGTCGCACTGCGCGGTCAATTCCATCCACTAATGTTGTAATTTTGCCTGTGCATAGCAAAAAGGAACGGCCGCGCAGCGCGATTTTTGTCAGTTTCATCCAAAAAATCTTACAATTTTGCTTATCATTCGCAAAGAAATTAGCCGCGCAGCGCGATTTTTAGTTAGTCAGTTCCATCCACTACCTACCGACTTTTATAATTTTGCCTGTCGTTGTAGTCTTAAACAAACAGCGCGTTTTTAATCAGTTTTTTCACCTCAATCTACAGAAACCAGACCGTAAACCCGTATAGCTCGTGAAAATACTGACTTTACTGACCATTTTTCGAAAAAACTGACTTTTACTGACCTTAGCCAAAAAAACTGACTTTTACTGACTTTACTGACCATTTTCCACCCCTGAGATTGAAGGCTTGTATCCAAGCAAGAAGAGGACATTTCGAATAATTTGAATGTGGTTTAAATCTGTATTTTATACCCTTTCATTTGATATATAAATGGTTTTAGTGCGTAACTCATTGTGTCGTTTATTTAACTTTCCATATGTAACAAAACTTATGACCAGACTAGGTATAAATATGCTACTGCATATCAAGCACGAGATGCTAAAGGTCATTATAGGGGTACTCATTATGTTTTGAAAAAAGAAATATATGTAGCTTACTTCCGCAAACAAAATATGCAAGATGCACCGCCCGCCCGCCCGCAAAAATATGCAGCACACCACAAAATATAAGTGCACAATACCTGCATTTAGCAAGACAGCAACACACCTTGCACCTTCACCAATTAGGCTACTCTACACGTGTTTCGCCCCAACCCGGAGCATCCTCAGGAGTTAGATCCTGCGTAAACCAACACCGAATGAGCAACTACGCCCTCCGACACCGTATTTATTGTCACTTCCTCCCCACTGCGCATCGAGTGACTGACAGTGACAACGTTTGAAGAATGTTGCCAGTTTCAAATAAAAAAGAAAAAAGAAAGAAGAAAGCGTCCCGTTGTTTCATATATAGGTTGTCCAGCATATGAGTTAGCTAAAAGATTAAATAATATTATAAAAGATAAATCATCTTTCTCACCTAAGTATAGTATTCAAAATACATCAGATTTAATTGAGAAAATAAGGAATGTTGTTTTGCCTTCTAACTCGTTTCTGCTTTCCTTGGATGTTGAAAGTTTGTTCACTAACGTTCCTTATCAAGAAAGTTTAGATATACTATCAAATATTTTAGAACGCCGCGGTCTTCATCCAGGGGAGGCAGATGAAATAATTAACTTAACACATATTTGCATGCAACAAAATTATTTTAAGTTTAATGGTGGGTTTTACAAACAAAAGGAGGGGCTAGCCATGGGTTCTCCGTTATCACCTTTGATGGCGGAGATCTTCATGGACAATTTTGAGAATAGGTACATAGTAGGCAATAATAACATTCTTTACTATTATCGTTATGTTGATGATATTATTATATGCTGGACAGGTACTAGACAAGAGTTAGAATCATTTTTTCAATATTTAAATAGTTTACACCCAAAAATAAAATTCAAATTAGAAATTGAGGTTAATAATTCGTTAAACTTCTTGGATTTAACTATCTCACGGGAGCATTGTCGCCATAACTTTCAAATATATAGAAAACCCACACATACTGATGTAGTTATCCCCGCAACTTCTTGGCAACATAAATTAGCTGCTTTTCACTCATATATTAATCGTTTAATGACGGTACCGTTATCAGGGCAAGCCTATAGTAGAGAGTTAAATACAATTTATAACATTGCCATTGCAAATGGTTATGATCGGCGGATGATAGATAACATGGTTAGGAATAAAATCAACAAACAGGTGACTGGGCTTTTATATGCGGTGCCACGTGAGCGCGTTATTCAAAATTATCAGTCAAGTATGGCTTACGTAGGTAAAATATCAGATAAAATATCAAAACTCTTAAAAAATAACGACGTTCACGTGGCTTTTCGTACTACTAATACCGTCCGGCGTGCCATTTGCAATGGCAAGGAAAAAACGGAGGTTGGCAGGAAGTCGGGGATATATAAGTTAACATGTAACCACTGTAATTCAGTATACGTTGGTCAAACTGGCCGTAGTTTTGATATACGTTATAAAGAACATATTTCCGCCTATAGGAATGGCCGACCGGAACGATCTCATTTCGCGGAACATTTATTAAATACCGGACATCAATTATCTGATGGCCATTCCTATGAGGTTTTACATACTTGTAGTAAAGGTCTACGACTGAACGTGTTGGAAAACCTAGAAATTATCAAACACAATGTTGATGGAACCATACTTAACAATCAACTTGACGTCTCTTCCTCGCCATTGCTGCGTATTTTCTCAAATAATAATAATTCTTAAAAATAAGTATCTTATTAATAAAACACATTATTTAATGTATATCAATTTATTTGTAGGTAATTTAAATTAAAAAACATGTTTTCTTTCTTTTTTCTTTTTTATTTGAAACTGGCAACATTCTTCAAACGTTGTCACTGTCAGTCACTCGATGCGCAGTGGGGAGGAAGTGACAATAAATACGGTGTCGGAGGGCGTAGTTGCTCATTCGGTGTTGGTTTACGCACGATCTAACTCCTGAGGATGCTCCGGGTTGGGGCGAAACACGTGTAGAGTAGCCTAATTGGTGAAGGTGCAAGGTGTGTTGCTGTCTTGCTAAATGCAGGTATTGTGCACTTATATTTTGTGGTGTGCTGCATATTTTTGCGGGCGGGCGGGCGGTGCATCTTGCATATTTTGTTTGCGGAAGTAAGCTACATATATTTCTTTTTTCAAAATGGTTTGGGACTTCCGCCAAGTGACGCCTGATTCAATCAAATACTCATTATGTATTATCCATGCAGTAATCAAGTTGTCTAATGGCAAGTTGTGGTGTAATAGTACATTATGAGACAAGTTAGCTTAGGTTGCTCATTGCACACAAGGCTGTGGGTTGCAGCCCGAGCCGCAGGCGAGGACGTAACTCAGCCGAGTGTGCAATAAGCAAGAGCTCACGAGTTTCATACGACGTTTTTCAACACATTTGCGAGGAAAAAACAAAGTAATTTATCACACAGCGACAAATACGACAAAAACAAAATATGATAATTATGGGAAAAGGCGCGCATGTTTTTTTTTGTTTTTTTTTCACACGCCCAACGCAAGAATATTTTGCGAACAAAGGGGTGAGGAGCATACCTACAGCCTTCTTCAAAATTATAATTTTAAGTGACAAAATACAAATGTTTTAATATTTTATAACAAAATATTGTGAATTATGAATAATTTGATAATAATAATATAATTATTTGACTTAATTAAGGACTTACATATTTATTTATTCCAAAAATGTATATGAATTTTCAGCAGCAGAAAAAACTTTTTGTTGTCAAAAAAAAAATAACTGTATTACCCGGCTAAATTGGGAATGCTCTGTTTACTCGCATGGAACTTGCAGTAAGGTACTAATTTAACTTTGTAGGGTTAATTCTATTACGAACTAGTGTTTTATATATTATTGCACGCGTTTGTTATAGCTCGGTTTATGGCCCTAAAAGCGATGTATTAAGGCTCGCTTTACGAGCAAGTGTGTTGAAAAATATATTATGAGATTGCCATTTTGTAGATGTTTAAGGCTCCTATAGTCCTCAAGTGGCGCTCTCGTTTTAATTAAATTTATTGCTCGCTAAGTACATAATAGTGTCGATTCAGTTGGCAATCAGGACTAAACTACATTTAGTTTCCTATCCTTTTTTTTCTGTATCGAAAAGACGAAAAGAATGCTAAAATTAAGTTTAGTCCTGTCCATTTAGTTAAGTCGAATGTAGGTATCGAAAATTCACACGTACAGACAAAATGAAGCTAAGGTTCTATAGTTTCTTTACAAACAATAGCCTCAGTAAAATATAGTTCGGTGTAGTAGGCAACCTCTAAAGTGGCCACTTTTTGCTCTTTTGCCTACATTACTAATACAACGAAATACTTATATTTTACTGAGGTATTGTTTTTAAATAAACTACAGAACCTTTAGTTTTAATCTGTGCATGTGAATTTTTTATACATTATATGTACAGTCAGCAAAGTTATGACCTTAACAGTTTGAAAACAAATCGCTTGCAAGGATGGCACTAAAAGTTTGTCTTTTACCTGCCTCCATTGTTTTTATACAAAAGATGCTTTTGTGACTTTTGGGTAACTGCTAGACAATACAGACTTCTCAATCTAAAAATGAACCTTAAGGTGTTCAGCTCATAGCTTTGCTGCTGTACTTAGCTTAATTAAGGTGAGGGCGCTACTTGGAGGGCTTAATGGCCCTTAAATAAATCTCAGGCGCGAGGCTGTTGGCGGTCGCCGACGCCTAGCGCCGCCACTGATCAATGATCATAGTGCTTGAGTGTCGTTTAGTTTAATGGAGTTTTATCGCTAAAAAGTGGCCACTTTTCGTAAAAAAAACTCCATTAAACTAAACGACAGGCTAGAAAATATTGTTTAAACGTTAAAAAGTACTACAGCGCTTATTCGGAGTGCACTACAGAGAG
Source organism: Agriphila straminella (assembly GCA_950108535.1). Taxonomy (NCBI): domain Eukaryota; kingdom Metazoa; phylum Arthropoda; class Insecta; order Lepidoptera; family Crambidae; genus Agriphila; species Agriphila straminella. Next base: position 12,631,195 of record OX467309.1, on the reverse strand, counting down.
ATTATTCACAATTTCGTATTCTCGTTTCAATGGCGGCGCTAGTGTGCAGACTACGCGCTCACTAAAATAATGATATGCGGCATCTAATTTTTTTATACGCGTGAACGTGTGACAATGGTAGATAGGGAGAATTTTTCTCTGAACGTCGCTTCCCATGCTTTGCGTTATACTTCAATTCCCAGCAACTCGCTCCTCGCTTCACAGTGGTTCCCGGCCGGCACGCCGCGCCGCATTTATTATTAGAATTGGTACAGTTCAGAGCAGAATTTTCTGTTTATTTTCTGGTCTTAGTAAAAAAAAACTGGAATAAATTATACTTTATTTGTTGCAGTTTTATTGCATACATTTTTTATAGGTAACTGGGCAGGCATTTGACTACCATCTTGTTTGGTAAACAGGATGTGGTCTAAGATAAAAATATCACAGTGAATCACTTAATTTTCAAAATATTTTTAACTATGACTGTACCATAGGCGCGACGTTGTGGGACTCACAGTACCTAATGCGAAGAGCGACGTAATGGGAATATTAATTAATTAAAATTTTAATGACACAAATTTTTACAAAAACAAAACTTTTGAAAACAATTTAGAAATTTTGAATGCAGGCAAGACGTCAGTTGAGTTGAGAGCGACGTTATGGGAAGCGACGTTATCGGAAGCGACGTTCTGGGAGAGCAACTGGGAATAATTCGATAGGGAGACCATCAAACTGAACCACTTTTACTTTGGGACCAACTCTGAAATCGCGAAAAAAAAACAGCTGTTTAGGGAGACCATCAAACTGAACCACTTTTACTTTGGGTCCAACTCTGAAATCGCGAAAAAAACAGCTGTTTCATATAAAAAATAATATCGAAAGAAAATATCAAAATGTATAAAACAGTTTTTTTTTTCGCGATTTCAGATTTGGTCCTATAGTAAAAGTTGTTCAGTTTGACCCTATCTACCATTTTCGGCATTAGGGGTTTTCTGTAACACGATGTATATTTCTAATAGGTACAAGTTATGTAATAAATGAAAATAAAAATATGGCAGAAATTAATTTCATGAAATGAAGGTTTTTTTCTAGAACTGCTCATTAATGTTTACTGTATAATATTTGGCTGATTCTCTACATTTACGATTCTGTGATACCGATAATATTCTTAATTTTTCAAGTTTGTTTATTGAAATCCTATGTATTGTATTATGTTATTTTCTTGTATCTTATTTAATTTTGCTGAAATTCAAAGCATATAATGGCTGAGTTGCTAGCTTAGCGATTGCGGTTGCTTTGCGACGTTCGAGTGTAGTGTGCGCGATCTAAAATTACGTAAATTAAAATGTGAATTAAAAAAATGTTTATTGTTGTTTAGTTAAATGGAATTCGATGTACACATACTTAAGAAAAGGACGCAATCTGAATTTATTTATTGACATGTCTGTAATAGCATTGCATGAGTTTTAAGTTGTGTTGTTGACTAAGTAGGTAATTTAATTTCTTCCAAAGTTTTTGTTATCATAATGTTAGATTTTATTAGTATTTGTTTCCATCAATTTTATCATTCCATAGTAATTAATTATACTTACTTACCTACTGGTTATTATTTTGGAATTATTTAATAAAATATATTTTAAAAACAAATTATTTTATTACTTATTTATTAAAAATAAAATAGATACACGTATTTTAGAAAGAATGAGTCCCAAATCGTAAAACATTTTTGTTTTGAGTGTCCAGCTCCATACCCATTTTTGTTCTCATATAGAAAATAGTACAATCCCTGTTAGTGCAAAGTACTTCTTCATGTAGACTTCCTTGACACCTTTGACATTCAGTCCACAGCCTCGAAAACTTGTCTTCAAGTTGCCTCAATTTAAATATTTCAGTTATATATAATTTACCTTCCTTTTCCAGACAATGGTTACATAAAGCTCCTTTTGCGTCGTTGGGCATAATAGTTTTACATCCAAGGCATTTTTCCTTTTTCTTTGTAAATGCAGCTAAAGCACCAACTTTAGATGTGACCATGGCCTGAGTTCGAGTATGCTCACCTTTTAGTAGAAGGGACTCTGCTTTTTCTCCAAGTATAGGTTCGAAAATCCTCAGAAGTGGTTTAGATAGTTGGTTTTCCAAATAGTAATGAAAATCAATCGGTACACTGTTTTGCAGGACATAAATTGGATCTTCTGCTTTCATGTAAGCTGGTGTGTTTTTAGCTGCACTACACAAAACATAAGGAACTCTGTCCCCAAGTTTTGGTGCATTACCAGGATCACGTTTTTTCATTTTATTGGCCAATTCAACATGAGCCTGCTTAGCGGCATAATCATTTTTGGTTAACTCCTTAGATATTACTAACTGGGATATATCAATCCGGTTGCATAATAAGTCTGATATTACTTGTTTAGCATAGTTCACAGCACCATCTGGGTCTCTATCGATTAATAACTTTTGGAGACACGTGCTCATCATATTGGAAACAAGAGGGCAGTTGTCTCTTCTAACAGTTTCTATTCCTTTACAATCCATTTTATCATATTTGTCAGGCCTTGTAAAATATAAACCAGCATATCTTTTTTTATTAATTAGTAAGTATGGATAATAAACTTTTTCGAATTCTAGTTTTATAGGTTTGACAAATTTAGTGGTAACAAACTCAGCAGCATCTCTCCCTAATTCCATACTCTCTTCAAGAGTTTTAACTCCAAATTTTACCATTACAGAATCAGTATCGCCATAAATGACAACAGCATCTTCTTTATAACCATTTGCTTTTGTATATTTCTTTTCAACTTCTGATTTCGTAAATTCAATCATAGTACGACCATAAGCTGTTACACTTCCTGAAATTTCAAGACAGGGCAATTTGCCTACTTGTGCTCCAGTAAACCCATATACTGAGTTAGCGCTAATTTTTAAGGCAAGTTGCCTGCCATCAAGTACTGATCTTTTGAATGGATCTTTTTCCTCTTTCAAATCTGCTTTTGCTTTTTTTCTTGCTGAAAGTAATGACTCTAGAATTTCAGGTAGTAGACCTTTCCTGACATTAGCCTTGACAAACATATTTTTTGAAGGTGTGATAGTCACATCTTCAGGATTTATATTCTTTTGTGAATTTGGAGGTAAAAGAGTGGTATAACACAAATTGTGAGCCATCATAATACTTGGGTACAAAGATGCAAAATCCAGGGTTGATATAGGATCTGCATAATAGCCTTTCTTAGGTTCAATAACTGTTGCACCTTCAAATTGTTCATCTGAACCTTTACTTTGATATGCAGGCATCAAATATCCTGCATCTTTGGCTTTTCTCAGTAACTGGCTTACCACTTTAATTTGTTGGCCCCTAGTTAACAAACATGTCAACGGGACTCCAGTGACTCTAGCCATTTCCATGTAGTTAACAATGCACATCAATTTGTTAAGGAGTTTGAGAGGTAAGTAAGCATCCTTCAGACAATACATCGCTAATCTTCTTCTAGTTTGTTCATTTTCATTTTGTAAGTCTGAAATAATACTGTGATGAACATCTTCTTTTTGTTCTTGTAGGAAATGGTAGCTAACAGCATTTAGTGTATAAGATCTGAGTTTATAATCTCTTACAAGGACAAGTAACAAATCAAAAGGGACTCTGCCTTCAAAGTTTATGCTTTTATTTTCTCTGCGGCCCATTTGTTTAGACTGCAGCACAGAGTCTTTAATTACAGACCTGATGTTTTTTATTCTGCCCAAAAAGTCAAAATTATTAACTTTGAGGTGTTTTGCACGGTTGATAAGATAAGGAAAATCAAAGTTGCTGATATTGTAACCAGTAATAATATCTGGGTCAAGCTCACGAAAGAAATCTGACCATTTACTCAACATTTCAGATTCCGATTTAAAACTGACAACCTGAGATCCAACAATGGGGGCACATGTATTCAGTGTAAAGACAGTTCTTAAATAAGGCTCCTTTTCACCTTGCCTAATAACCATGGATGCAATTTGTATGACAGGATCATGATTGGGCTCAGGAAATACACCTTTTCTCCCTGCACATTCTATATCAAAGCTTAAAATTCGGAAAGGTGCAACTTTTGACCACTCTCCTTCGGGCTGATGAGCAATAAAAGAATTCCATGCAACATCTACTTCAATTTGGCATCTAGATTCTGGCTTCAAGGTAGAGTGCGGACTTCTCAGTAACCATTTTCCAGCTGGTAATTCAATCCAACTACAGCCAACAACTGAAGTGTCAACCATGAAGCGAATATCAAAATCAATATTGGTTTCATAAAATGTAGGGTCCATAAGACTGAATGATGGTGGGTTTTTCTCGATTAATCTTTTGGCAGCAGCAATCAATTTAGGCAATGCAACTGATACCCTTGCAAAAACCAAATCATTATCACCTTTGTAAAACATAATGGAGCGTGCTTTTACAAGCCTGACTTCCAAAACACACTCTTGTAATTCTTCCTTATTGGAACGAAGATCTTCTAAAATTGCTTTGTTCAGATTGGTTTTCAACTCGTTGCAAGTAGATTCTTTGAAATTAATAGGAACTGTGACATAAAAGTAGGGTGAAAATCCATGAACATGGCAACATACAGAGTTTCCATCTGTTGTCACCCCATACATTCTCATAACAGGTACAGGACCTAATTGTGATCCAGGCATGCCTGGGATAGGCTGACCATTATAATGGTCAATTTCAATTTGTTGAAATAATAACTTATCTTTCTTTGGGTCCATCGTTGGAGGTGCAGGCCTACACCATTTTACATCTGTCGTCTGATTATCTGGCCCTTCCCCGACAACCACTTGTGAGTCAAACTCACATTCCATTACAGCTAGTTGTTCTTCAAAACTACATGGCATTTCATTTTCTTCATCGTCCTGGGACTTAAACCTTTTTTGCGGTGGCCCTTTGAATTGCTTTCTTTTGTCCATTTTCAAATTAAAAAGTTTTTCCTGTCTATTTGATTGTTCTTATCTTCGTAAGTGATAAAGTGAATAATTCCCGCGTAAACAAACGTAGCTGAAAGCAAACGAAGTAAATTGTTTTATATAAGTACTTATGTAGGTATGCTACTTAGTACTCAACAATTTTGAAGAGGGTTAGTGAAAAATCTTCATCTTTAACATTATAATCACAACAATTAGTGTTTTTAACTGTATTTTATCCTAAAAATTACTAAATTAATTGCTAAACTTACTTACCACTACAACAGCAAGTAATTCGCCGCGCAAAAACTGACACTTGACTTGACACTTGGCTTGGTGGAATATTGACGCTTGACGTTGGGTGCATTCCAGCAGACCAATCGCTAAGTCATCGATCACCACAGAATACATTTTAACCAAGAACTTTTAAATAATTTTTATGCCTAGTTCCAAATCACGCCAACAGCACTGGGGGCCGATTTTTGAATCATTCGAATTCCAAATCGTGTATGAAATCGCAAGATTCGTATGCGAATCCCTAAAATCGCTATTTTTGAATTTTCATACTCGTGAATTTTGCAACGAGTGGTCCGACCCACTCTTTATCGATATTCTACCAGTAGAAATGACGTGAGAGAGAGATAGAAATATCAAAATCAAAATGACTGACAGACAATGACATTATAACTTTTTAATTTACGTTCCGTTCCCCCGTAACTCAATACCGGTTTTTAAAATCAACGAGTTAATTATGGCTTTTCGGTTTTTATTTTTTCTGCGTGAAATGAAAAATATTTTAGGTGGTGGTGTTTTAGGTTTTAAATGATGAGTTTTAGGGCAACACTCATTTCTATTGTTTCAAATGGTGCTTGTCAAGCATCGCTCCTAAACGATCAAAATGTGATTGACATTTTCGGCGGGTTTTCGGCGGGTGCTCATGCTCATGCGTGCTAACTTCAAGTAACTATATCACGAGAAAAAAACACAATAGAAAAGTTTTAATATTACACTTGATTTTCTCACGCATTATACTTTTGATTTTGATTTAAAAAAAAATGATGCATATATTCCCTAACTATTGCCAAAAGTGGCCACTTTGAGCTAAAATTGATTTTAAAACTTATAGAAAGAATGAAAACTGTTGAAGAGTTACCTACGTACTGTCTAATTTTCAAAATCTATCGCAATCGCTTTCATTTGACATTGACAGATGGATGTGACACATTGCTGCATTTCTTTGGTAAGTTTTTATTTGTGCCAAAAAGAAGCATCAATGTATCACATCTTGTAAGCGATTGCGATAGATTTTGAAATAAGACAATTATTAGCCCCCAGCCTATCCACTTCCTGTCTCCAAAAGATTCTGGAATTCATAGGTCACATCGCCCGAAAAGATGGACACAACCTCGAACAACTGATGGTCACTGGCAAGGTCGGTGGCAAACGGCCGAGAGGTCGAAGCCCAACTAGGTGGTCTGGCCAAATCCGCTCAACGCTGAACACCAAGCTACACGACCCTCAGTAATGAGGAACACGACGCGAAGAGGAGGAGGATTGTAATTTCAAATGTTTTCTGGCTTTTAATACACTTTTAAATCCAAATCTGACGCTGCTTTTCTTTCGATGGACGAAATAGCCAGACTAGACTAGCAATAGTAGCAACACAGCTTTACAATCATAGCAAACCTACTGAAATCTCCTTAATCTCATTATCAATCGTATATCGAGGGTGCTTTCTCACATAGATGAAATTCATTAAAATAGTGCTTACCTACTTAGGTACTCTATATTTTTTAAATAAATTTTAGAATAATTAAGCTTTGGCATAAAATTGGCGCCATGCACCGCAAATGATTCATAAACTTCTGTGAACAGTAAATTATTATCGTATCGGCGCCCTACGCTTCTAATAGTTACTCGTTTGTTTACCAGTTGGTACAGTCACTAACAAAAAGTTAGTTTGTTAGTGAGGTTTATTATAGGAGGGGTTGGGGCTTAGTGTTTTAATATACGGTTGGGAGGGGCGCACAGGTTGGGAGCCCCTGTTCTAGGGGAATGGCGGGATGTGGTGGGCATTTACCACCAATTATTATGGAGGAGGAGCTCGGTGGTTTAGCGCCTGGCCCAGCGATTGCGGAAAAAGCAACGTTCGCATGGGTCGGTCATGGGATGGGTGACCAAAAATTTATTATCTCGAGCTCCTCCGTGCTTCGGAAGGCACGTTAAGCCGTTGGTCCCGGCTGCATATGCAGTCATTAACACCCACCAATCCGCATTGGGCTCGCGTGGTGGGCTATGGAAGGCCCGTGGCCCAGTGGGGACATCAAAAATGGCTGATGGACATTATGGAAGTTGGACACTAAACGAATAAAAGATCGAGGAAAACCAAAATGTGTTGGAAGAGAAAAATAAATATTTACGAAAATTCGCTGCCAATATCCAAAAATTGATACCAAACACAAACAACAAAATGACTGGTCTACATCCACACAAGCGCCATGTTAGTGGCCGCGCCGACTGGTGGAAGATTTGTTATTCAGTCAAATTATTATCCTACCACTGGCAAATTGTGCTGCCATTAGTACCTACACCAAACTGACTGCCTAAAACTGACTGAACCCTTAACTGTGACGTCACATATAGCAAAATTGAATTTTCTTTGCTAAAGGAAGAATTTCTGTTCCGTAGCAACAGGAAGTACAAACCGCATGAGTCTCCCATTCTATATTCGGCATTAGTTCATGATTCGGCGCAAAGCACAGTAGCCAGAGTAAAATAATATGCTGCTACTGCCACGTAACCCTTCCTAGAATGCAGATAGGGCCGGGTGTTCCTAATGAGTTACCAGTTAGGTGCCTACGGTTATGAGTCTTCTGCTTTAATTATAGCTCCTAGGTGACAAACGCCACCGATTCATTCACGACTTACTAACCGACCGCAAGATAAAAGTTTACTATTTAGGTGTTATTCTGTGAAAATAATAATAATATAGGTACCTACTTACATACATAACATAGATACAGTCGGCAAAGAAAGTCACTTTACGCTTTGGTTCTTTGTCATAGCAACTTTTTTGACAGGTGTCTCATGGTTTGAAACATTAGTCGAAAAAGTTACTTTAACAAAGTACTAAAGTGTTTAACAATGTTCGTTGCTGACCGTACTTACAACCTATAAACAAATGCCTTACAAGATTTCTTGCAAACTTCGTAAAAAAAAATCAAATATACAGACGAACATAGAACCTCCTCCTTTTTTGGAAGTCGGTTACAAATATGAAACAGCTGATTTTATTTCGTGATTTCAGGATATCTCCCATACAAAAAGTAGATCGTATTCGTAATTATGGGCCCTTAAAAAATTGTTTAAAGTTTCTGCGTTTTTAGACTTCTCAGAATGAGAAAGCAAGACTGGGACATGCCTGCCCGATTTTAAAACAGAAAAAAATAAGTAAGTATAATGGATTTAACGATTAAAATAGATGAAAAGCGAAATCTTTCTAAAATCCCATAATTTTTCGATAACGAAGTTTCTTTTTGCTAATGCAAATCGTCGTTGCGCGTGCAAGAGTAGCTATGTGTTTTTTACATACTTTACGCGGACGCAAAAAACTGATTTTCTCCAAAAATTGTCAGAGCATCTAGATAATTTACTGTGACAGTCACATCACATTCACAGTTTCACACATTTAATGTGACTTTGGTTATAGGACCAAGAAATCAGTATTTCTACAGGTAGAGACTACAATAAGATTATGTATGGGTATCGACTTTGACTTTCGAAAACTCACGCCACAGGCAGTCTCATTTTACTGTTGTACAAATTACAGTCACGGGATGATTACAGTAAGTACCTCTAGTTACCATAATTTATTGTGGCGGTTAAAGCATTGAGATATAATAATAATAATTGTCATGTTGCCCACCACGTGCTGTTGACGGAAGCAAGGTCAGGAAGTAATTTGGCAATTGATAAGAAAATATCAGTATTGTAGCGTAAGAATTATTAGTTTGTTATTATTATAAGTACCTACCTACCTAATACCTACTCGTACAAGCAGAACGTCTATAGCCGCCGATGACGGCTCTAGGGGCCATACTTACAAAAGTAAGTATGAAAAAGTAATAAATAAAAAGAAAAAACCTTCATTTCTACTAATTAAACAGATTATTGAAATCTTTACCAATGTATTACATTCTTACTAGCTTTTGCTCGCTAATTCGACCGCGTGGAATTTACATTCCCGTAGAAATTGGGAAATAATAGCACCTTAATTAATGTCCTTCTCGAAGGCCCAATCTATACTTTATCTATTTAAAAATATGTAACAAATAAAGGGACAGAATTGACAACATTTCAAAATTTTTGTCAATTATTTACTTGCGCATTTTTAGTTTATAGTTTATAGTAATTACCGGGACTTGGGGGAGACATACTTTTTCCTTCCTTTTGCAGTGGAGACAATGGGCCCCTGGGGTCCAAATGCAAAATTGTTTTTAAAGGACCTAACTGCTCGCCTGTTGGAGGCAACAGGTGACCGAAGATCTGGCAACTATTTTGCTCAGCGCATAAGCCTAGCGATACAAAGGGCAATGCCGCCAGTCTTTTGGGTACCTTGCCTCGAACAGGTGAGTTAGTGGAAATATTTTATTTGTAATTATTTGTCATAAACTCTACTTATTTATAAATACTAATAAAATGACAATATTTTTCTTAACAATGAAGGTTTATAGTAATTTAATAAATATTCGAGGACCTGGCCAAGGCAAACGCTTGGCTTTTTCAGTATTTCTACAGGTAGACTAATAGACAGTTATTATAATTATGAGTTATCGACTTTGGCTTTCGAAAACTTAGTAGGCAGTCACATAAATACTGTGTGTCATTCTCTGTCCTACTAATAACAAGTTACAAAACCGTTATTTTTTACTTACACAAAATTAGTGTACCTACTCTGTAGTATAATTATAATAACCGACTATAACATGACAATTAATTGCTTCGGAATTTAAATAAAATTATTAATGTGTAAAAATAACGAAACCTCGAACTTGGCTCATTATCCTACAACAGACTATTGCTCCATACATCATAATAGTACTATTTTTTTCGTTGGCAGGCACTTTCAAAGGCCCAGAATGCATGATCTCCTTTGAAGAGTCAAGACAAATAAAGATTATTGTGCATCAATAATATTTTCTCCACACGCGTAAAATCAGCGTTTTCAAAGGGTATTAACATAAAACAAACTCGTCGTTTACGACAAGCTATAAACAGTCGTAGGGAATAATTATTGTATTTTGCGAGTAATCTCATCTTTTGTTAGGGCGTAATAAATTGTTCTAGGTATAAAGACTGATAGATTTCTGTTATAGTCGTGGGAAAGAAAGCCGTTAAAGCTGTGGGATCAGACAATAAAATAGAATCAAATCAAGAAAAACACATAAACACTTCGATTTGCTTGTGTTTTACTGCTGACTGACGACGGGCTAAATTTATACACGTAAAACATTTAGATATCCTTTTCTTACCTATAATCTCATTTCGACAAAATCTCGATTTACTATGTTTTCGCAGTAGGTACCTATAGCTTCACTTTGGTGTAAGTATAATTATTTTCTTTGGTATCGCGACTACAGTATTTGTAACCTATCGCTAATAAGCCAGATCTGGCTCTGTAATGTATTTTAATTTTGGTAATTATATCTAATTCTATCTAAAACAAAGGAGATCATTATTTTTTTACTATGGCACTAAGTAGGTAGGTACGTCTGCATCCATTCAAGTTGTAAAATCAGCTTTCTAATTCCCATACTTACTTATTAAAAAATACTCTACTACTGGCCAAAAAAAAAGGAATAGAGCCTTTTGTGATGATGACCTAGCGTAGGCTCCTCATTCGGTAGGGTAACTTTTTTTTATATATGCCGGAGAAAACGCCTTTACACGCTTCCCCGCCCGCAGGTGAGCGACTGAAATTACTTATTCCATTATTGATCTTTCAGTATTAAATAGCAGACATCATGCATTAAATAGATTTAGATTAACAGGCGAGGTAGAGTTTCAGTTAAGCTCAACTCACGAGAATATGTTATGAGTTTCACACGTTCATTTTGTACTGGCTAGCTGGACAACGACTCGTTGTAAACACACGAACCGATAGAGTTTCAGTGATATTCAGACAAATACAACAGCTTCTTGAATTTATGAGAAAAATATATTTTTGAAACTGTGCTTTGCATACTTACATGGTAAAAAATCTCAGTGAAGCAGAATGGAAAACAGAGTGAAAGATACTTAATCTACCTTTTTTATTTATAACATACAATTTTTTTTTTTAAAAACCCCCTACAAACGGCTGATCAGGGGTGCGATTGCGTAAGTTAATCGTATTTATTTGACAGTTCATATCGTATTCAATCGGCTGCAATTTGTATGGGATGACATTTAATATGATACAATTATTATTATTATTATAGCCTTTTATTTTCCTTAATAAAATAAAAAATATACATTTTATTTCAGTTACAAATTTGATAATAATTTATAATATGATACAATATGAACTGTCAAATGAATACGATTGACTTTACGCAATCGCCTAGCAGGTCATGGTTACCTTACATACTTCCAATCTCATTGAAGTAACACTGTACCAAATTTCGGATCGATAGGACATATGGAAGGTAGTTAGATCCACTCATCAATTATTAAAGAGTTGATGATCTTCAAACGGCTTTTCATAAAACTAGTTAAGAACACTCGGGTTAAAATTATTTATGACACAAAAAAAACTAACCGAAAATCGGTTCATCAGTTTCAGACCTCGAGGTCAGTCCTAGACTATTGTAGTGATTCTGTAAACATTAATTATAAAGATGAATAATATTGAAATAATTAACACTTTTTACCGGATACTAGCGCGGTTTTATTGAAAGTACTTTGGTAATAAAAGTGTTTTATTTCATGTCTAGTAAGCGCGTAAGTCTGTAAATATGATTATTATTAATATTCAAAATTTTGTGGAGATTAAAATAGGTAGGTACCTAAGTACTTAGAAACAAAAATATAAAGCTTTGTGAACCCAGCTTCGCCTACAGAGATTTTTAAAAGTCTACGATGAATCTAAGTTCAGTCATGATAAGGTAACTAAGTTTTATGCTCTGTAATAGCTTTTAACGGTGAATAAAATTATAATTAAATTATTATTCAAGTTATAATGAATGCACGCACAAGTGTTGATAGCGCTATATAAACGTCCATGTTTTACAAAATAATTGCAATTACAATTTCATTTTCAATACAGTTGCTCGCAAATGTAAGTTTACGATGACAGTCGAGCGTGCGGAAAGTTGTTTTTACCGCATGCCGTGCGTTTTTGTTTACGGAGTAGTACAGCGTGCGGAAAGTTGATTTTACCGCACGCCGGCGCCGTGTGTTTTTGTTTACGAATGTTTATTTAATTTCTACTAGCTTCCGCCCGCGACTTCATCCGCGTTGACAGTAGAAAAATTATGCAATCAGTTTAAAATTACCCCTTTAGTGTATGAAAGCTAGTACTACGGAGAGTTCAAGCTGTTTCCCTGGTTCCACCCACCTGCATTTGACGAAATATAGCTTAGATTTTAAGTTGGACCTCAATCTACTAAATTTTGAAAATCCATCAAAATTCGTTTAGCGGTTTTTGCGTAATTCACGCACAAATATTTAGAATTTACAGTTTTATTATACGTATAGATTACAATTTCAGCAGTACCTATAATGTTTTCTCGCAAATGTATTGAAAAACGTAGTATGGCACACGGTTGTTAAGGTTTTTTAAAACTCGTGACGATTATAAACCCTCGCCTGCGGCTCGGGCTTATAAAACGTCAACTCGTTTTAAAAACCTCCTTACCAACCTTGTATCATAAACTACTATTTCATGTCGGATTGAGCACAACAAATGGAACTTATTTTAATGTTAATGCTACTTACAACAACATAACAAAAGGTATAAAAATTTATGTAAGTAAGTAGTAAGTAACGGAGGACCTCCATTATTAGGCCGGGATTTCATGCATATCAAAATAGGTGATGTTGAAAGAAAATTATTTATATAGGTACAGGATCAATATAAACTGAGTTTAATAGACATTCAAATTTCAGTTTCGTAGAAGCAATAAAATTGTGAAAGCGTAACATTATCTCGATGGATTTTTTGTGGTTTTATTTTTCTTCTTATTTTTTGTCTTCGAATGAAGATTATAATTATCTGTGCCGAAATAATCCGTTTACAATAGTACATTGTTCACCGAGAGGAGAAAGAGACCGAATACCGTCGAGGGTGTCGTTTGAAGCCCGAGCCGTAGGCGAGGGCTTTAAAACACCCGAGATCGGGAATCGCACTTTCTCTCGAGTGATACATAGTGCTTTATACTACACCTACGAGGAAAATAAAAAACTAAATCTTTACTAATTGAAATTTATATTGAAATTGTTGCAGTTAGTGAAGCTTAATGTAACACTTTTTCCATTAATGTTTGTTTGAAAAGATGCCGCTTTTTTCACTTTTCCATTGCAAAAAATCGTCATAAGTTTTATTATATTTTTTAATTGATTTCTGTGGTAAAAGGTATTTTTGCTGTTTCCTTCAACTGCGGCGGAGTTAAAAAATCTTCATCATCACTATCACTACTTATCATTTTGATAGTTTTATTTTACTTTCTACGAAAACTGAATCCTCAAACAACACACAAATTGAAAATGGCGCCAATGGCGTCTGCAATTTTCACATGTTCTTTTTTCAAATTGTTTATCCTGCCGCCGCAGGGTCGCACTGCCAGCCCGACACCATCCGACACACAGCTAGTGGCCAGTGTCATTTTGCGAACTTGGAGATAAAAACTCACTGTAAAAACTTTTTGGCTTTTGATATTTAGGTTACCGGCGCATAGTCTTACCCAAAACTAAAAAAGAAAAACCACGTAAGAAATGGATTTTCATACACTTTTCTCTCCCGCTCAGATGCGTTTTCTCCCCGCATATTTGTTCGACAGGCAATGACGTACTTTCTACCGTAAATTTGATAAAGTATCAAGGTACTTTCCGAGCAGGTGTAGTATAAAACTTATTTCTAAATGGAACCCAGGGAGTTAGGTACCTAATTGTTTAATTTCAAAATCTATCGCATTCGTAATCGCTTTAATTTGACAGATGGATGTGACACATTCTGCATTTCTTTGGTAAGTATTTATTTGTGGTGCCAAAAATTAGTAAGATAATCATCAGTGTTCTGTCAAATGATAGCGATTGCGATAGTTTTTGAAATTAGACAATTACTTAGTGGGCTGGTTCGAGTTCCGGTAGGTAGGACTGCAAATTGTAAATCAATTCAGAATAGTAGATTGTTATACGAGGGTCAAAAGGAAGCAATTCCCATTCGAGATATTTAGACGCCCGAGCATAGCAAGGGCGGCTATAGTTCGAGAATGGAATTGATGACTTTTACCCGTGTTAAACACTCTACTTTTCATTTCGAATTTCAGGAAAGTAAAAAAAGTCTTAGTTATTCCAAAATGTTTATTAATAAAAACATGTACCTACTTAGTAACTACATTGGTAGACCTCATAATTATTGTGAATGTCATAATGGCGGGATACCGCCTGGTTTTTGAAATATTTCATGGCTAGCATAAAGTGCCATTTTGGTGCCATTTGGTGCCTATGTTAAAAAAATTGTGCCATTAATAGTTTCAAAGATATACAGCATAGCTGGTTGTCCCGCCATCTTGATATCAAAATGGCGGGATAACCACTGGCAATTGATAATCAGTTGTCTTGGCGGATTAACAAACACATACGATTTTAGTGCGTTTTAGTGCCTTCACGTTTAAATCATTATAATTTATTAATGATTTGTAATTATGAAATAAAACGGTTTTATGATTTAGCTTCGGAAACTCCTGCATAAGAGAACACATAGCAATGTGCTGGTTATATATTTTATTGCTCTTATAGTTTATCAAGGAGCTAAACTTTCAGATGCTGCAGTATCCCTTATCGACGAGATCACCTTTGCAGGGCTGTTACAATATAACTTCTTGACGAACAACAAAGGCCTATGCTTCAGTAACCTACCTCTGTCGGTGACCCATTGCTCACAACACAGCATGTTTCTTTTGTAGATTGTCTAGTCTAGTAAACTAACTAGAGTTTGGAGTACTAAAACTTAATTTATCTGATCGTTGCTGTCAAATTTATTATACAAAAGAGGTGTACAACAATTTTTTAGTATGTACTAATTCGGTACTCAACAATTTCACCTTGTATTTATAAAGTCGAAATAGTGGGGTTGCTAGGGAGCATGACATGTAATTGCACTATAATAGCTTTGCATATAAAAATTGCAGATTCAATTATAAAAGTCTAGTAATGAATTGATTTTAGGGTATAAAAACCTAAATGTATTATTATTATGTAAGTGCTGACGTACGGAAACAAACCAGCACTAAAACGTAGTGATTATATTATCTTTGACCAGTACGACTTAACTCCTTAATAAACTATAGGAGCAATAAAATATATAACCAGCACATTGCTATGTTCTCTTATGCAGGAGTTTCCGAAGCTAAATCATAAAACCGTTTTATTTCATAATTACAAATCAAAAATAAATTATAATGATTTAAACGTGAAGGCACTAAAACGCACTAAAATCGTATGTGTTTGTTAATCCGCCAAGACAACTGATTATCGATTGCCAGTGGTTATCCCGCCATTTTGATATCAAGATGGCGGGACAACCAGCTATGCTGAATATCTTTGACACTATTAATGGCACAATTTTTTTAACATAGGCTAGTATCCGTTAAAAGTGTTTTATTTCATAGGCACCAAATGGCACCAAAATGGCACTATATGCTAGCCATGAAATATTTCAAAAACCAGGCGGTATCCCGCCATTATGACATTCACTAATTATTACCTATACTAACTTACCTTTAAAAACCTAGAAAAATTAGAACAATTTGTGAAATTTAAAGTTAAATTCTTGCTTGGAATATTTACAGTTTGATATAAATTATTATGATGACAGATTTGGCTGTTTTGTAAAAGTTGGAGATATTCTTTAGTCTTTGATAAGACGGTAAGTCCATGGCAGAGACTCTCCTGAAGTAGTTGTTTCCTGTAGGCGAATTACAGCGTAGTTTTATTGTTTATTTTATTTTATTTGAACTTTTTGTTTTAGTTTTAAACTCATTTTTAGTAAATACAAAATCAACACAAAACTTTAATACGGCACTTACACAGCTCAAAGTCACAGAGTTAGGTAAGTCTCCCTCCAATATTTTATAGTTTTTCTTATTTTAAATTTGGAAACACGCTGCGTCGCTGGCCGCTCCGCCCAATGTTTTTAATTTTGCACTGGCTGTTTATACCATGTTTTGTTGTTGTTCTCGAATGCGCCCTACAAGGCTGCAACTTTTTTTAAACCATTTGTTTTTAACTATTGTAAACTTTTTCATTGCCAAATTCAGTTCTATTTTTAAATTACTTTTCCACCCTAGGGTGGAACCAAGAGTTTTGGACCCGCTGCTCAGTTCAAATATACATCACTTTCCGAATATGAGAAATGAAAAAGAATTTAGCTGTTCAGGGGGCTTACCATCACCTTTTAGAAAACCATCATGTTTTATGAACGTTTTGTTATAAGCTTACAATAAGATTTTTCAAATTCGTACCACAACCTGCACAAAGTAATAATACTTTATTCCTGCCAAAGAACGAATGATGTTGCGAAATTGTCTATTCCCTGCTAGCCATCACTACGGCTTATTTGCTATCTACACTTGACACTGGCAGAAATTACTTCCAAGAGGAAAGTAGATTGCCAAAACAAGGGGTTGGCAACTGTCAAAGTGGCGCTAGCATAGCTACATATATAGTGATCTGTGGCTAGTTCCCAAAACATAATAATTTTATATGGTGTATGGAAGAAAACAATTCCAAATAATATTATGACTCGCTGTATTGTACCAAAATGCTCTGAAATTGGAGTACATCATATTCCCAAAGATAAAAATATTCGTCGGCGTTGGTTAAAGCCATACGCCGTGTCAATTTAATTCCGAAGCCTAGTTAGAGGTTATGTTCAAAACATTTTGTGGACAATGACTATGAAAAAAGCAGTAAATATACAGGTAAGCTGTTTAAATTAATAATGAAATACCAAAAAGTATATATTTTGAAAGATCAGTTATAATAGAAATTCTTTTTTGGAACAATAATAATGTTGACATAATTTTTTGTTCTAGGTGTGGATCATCAACGTAAATACCTTAAGAAAAATGCTGTTCCATCTATTTTTCAATGGAATATACAACCGGTTTCAGAAAAGGCAGTTGCAAGAAAGATAGATTAGAGTCCCGGGTCCCGGAATCTCAGAAAGAAACAGCTTTTTGAAATGCAGATGCCGTCAACATCTCAGTGCTGTGAGGACATAGTGCCGCTTGTAAAAGATAGCAGTGTGTGCATGCTGCATGGACAGTAATGTATCTCATGTGGTTGAATCTGAGATGAATACTACTGTTCCTACTCCACTTTCATTAGAAAATAAAACAAACCAAGAAACTCAAACTCCACATATAGTTACTAAGAATATTCTCAACTGAGCTTTGCCTTTTACTTGCAGACCAGAAATTGGCTTGTTAAAGGGTACATATCGAAAGGCTTATTGGGTTAACTAAAACATATTTGATATTGCAAAATAATTTTAACCATTTTTATGTGCCCTTAGCATCAAAAATATTTTCAATATGTGTCATGTTGTGTAACTTTAAAGAAGGGATTGTAAATAAAAACTGATTACAATATTATAAACAAGTGTTTTATTGCATTAAGAGGTCTGTCACATTTTTTATAGAAATAAAATATTCCTATGATTAGGTACCTACTTACTAAGATAAATAATGCTTATCATAGTCTTATTAGAGGTGGTAGAGTTGTGTGGCTATTAATATCCAAATAAGTTTCTTCTGATGGTAGCTGCATTGTTGGATCTTCATCATCACCATCAGGACATTCAGGACGCCAGAAATGAAAGTTTTTGTCATAAAGTTCCAACCTGAAATAGGATATGGTTGAACAATTTTTTTCCATATTTTGACTGTAGTTTGCAACCTAAAATTAATACTGCTCGATAAACCAGTTACTGATTGAGTAAAAAACAGCGTCAGTAAAGTAGAATAGAAGATTTAGTAGAGAAATAAAAATACCTTAACGACTGCAAATGCAGCCGGGACCAACGGCTTAACGTGCCTTCCGAAGCACGGAGGAGCTCGTGATAATAAATTTTTGGTCAGCCATCCCATGACTGACCCTTGCGAACGTTGCTTAACTTCCGCAATCGCTGGGCCAGGCGCTAAACCACTGCGCCACCGAGCTCCTCCGAAAACAAGTATTTGTTATCAAATAGAAATGAAACATAATAACTATAATATTAGGTACATTCACAATGAAGAACAATATGTATAAAAACGTTTCACTTACTGTTTATGACGCAATTTCCAATTTCTAAATAAAATAACTCAAAATAGTTTTGTTTCCGTCGAGAAAAAGCAACTTTTTTAAGACTGCAAAATTTCTCAATATTTGACACAAAAACAATAATGCTAGCTGTCAAAAGACACGTCGTGGTACGGTTTAAGTGAACGATTGAACGATGACGTCACAAAACTTCCAACGGAAACATTATTACAATAATCATACTTTATGAAGGTCGTGGTACGAAATAGCATGGTAAGAATGTTATAATACTGCGCTAAGACATGGCAGTAGGCACCCAGAAATTATTTATTGACGCCAGAATAAGATACCGTGTGTCGCCAGTGATAAATAAGAATAAGCGAGACGGGAGCAATTGAGTGGCGACGAAACCTACCCAATTAGTTAATTTGATCCACAGTTGCTATCCCGTTGTCAATGCCGTCATTTTTCACCACATTCGATTTTATGAACACATGGCTTGGCTGCCAGACAAGGGCGTTGCTAGTCTAGGAGAAATGTTGATTCATTGGTACCGATTGGGACATTTATAAAAGAAATATACCATTGAGGGGTTGATTTTTCTTTACTTAGCACTTAGTATATAAATAATTAAAATGAAACTTATGTGATTTCAATCTCTCTGTACCTGTGCAATAAATGATTTATCTAGTCAATAGAAAATGACAATGAAAATGCTGTTTCACAAGATGTCAACTCAATTCGTGCTAATTAAGAGAGTTTTTTCCTAAGGATCTCATTCCCCGAGAATCATGTCCCGGAGGATCTCGAATTGTTTTTATCTTCATGAACCTAATCGATACAAATTCGAGATCCTCCGGGACATGATCCTCGGGGAATGCGATCCTCAGGGAATAACCCGTCGCGATTTCCCAAGTAATTCCTCGCATAGTCATTTTCCTGGTTTTTCATTTTATTCATTTTATATTTATAGGTTCCTTACTGTGTTGTCTCATATTTAAATATTTTTAATGGGACTCGAAATATTTATCTGTAGCTTAGCTGACAAGTAGTAACTAATTACAGTTCAGACACTAGGAGTGCTTTCATTGCAGTATCCCTATTACTCGGTCAGTTATCGTTAGCAACAGTCACTACTGAGATCATCTGAGAAGATCGGCGGGGATATAAATCAGTCATCGCCGCGACATTGCTGCTTCTTAGTATCGATAATTGAATAAACTCGTTCATTATTACGGTCTCATAAACGTCATCGGCCGCACAGACATCGATTGTCGAGTTTTACGAGTCGCCCAGCTGCATAGTTCTGCTATCTTTATTGGTCTTGCATTGACCCCGGGCTGTACCTACGTGTGATCGACCACAAATCGTCATGTTGATGCACCGTACCACAATCATGAACCTATGCAAGCGCTTTTGATGATATTATGTTTTTTTACAATAATCTGTGAGGTTTATAATACGCAATTAAATTCACAAGTATTTCTATTATCTTCTATCACAAGTAAGTATCCTCTAGTAGCTACAAAGCTACTAGATAATCTCTTTAGCTTGTCGTATGTTTTGTTTGTGTTACGTTACGTTTATATAATGGACCCTTAACTCGAAAATATTCACCATAAAGTTGCGTAAGAGTTGGACCAGCCAGTGTACAGTGATTGACGAAACGTAATTGAACACTACTTATTTTATTAACCGACTTCCAAAAAAGGAGGAGGTTCTATGTTCGTCTGTATATTTGTATATGTCCATCGATTACTCGAAGACGGCTGGACCGATTGAAATGATTCAAACGTCATTATATTAGGCAAACTCCCAAGTTGGTCCCATTTTTTAAAATTTGGAAATCGGTTCAGTACTTTTCAAGTAATCTTGAAAAAAGCACGAAAATAGTATGATTTTGTGTGAATTACCTCGATGATAATAGTCGTATTACTTCTTTGTTTATGAACTGAATAAGATAATTATTTTTTTGTAGGAAGAGGGATATCTTAAGTGTAGGTTCTTTAACCGACTTAAAAAAGGAGGTTCTTAGTTTGACCAGTATGTATGTTTCTCCGCGATTATTTTACGTTTGGCTGAGCCGATTTTTCTACATTATAATATACCTTACCTACAAGGTACCTACACTAAAAATAAAAAATAGTTTAAAAAAACAAAAAACCGACTTCAAAAAACCTACCTCTAAAAAGCAAGAAATAATATTCGTAATAATAAAAATACGTCTATTGAAGTCGGGTGGGGCTTTTAGAATAAAAAAAAAGGAATCTGTTCTCCAGCCCCACCCGACTTCAATAGACGTATTTTTATTGTTACGAATATTATTTCTTGCTTTTTAGAGGTAGGTTTTTTGAAGTCGGTTTTTGTTTTTTTTAAACTATTTTTTTCATTATCATTATTCCGACTCTAGTGCTAATCGTATTTGTTTTATAAGATTATAATGACTTAACTTTTAAGAAAGTCACCGACAACGAATAGGTAAGTATACTTAGCAAAATAACTTTTTTTTAATTTCCAGAAACATACTAACATCGGCTAGGTGAGTGATCGGATTGCAATGCAGGGTCCTGTGTATCTTATCTGGGGAATGTGCCAGCCTCCGCGGTGCCCTGTGGGTAGCCACTTAGCGGAGCTCCGCAAAGGGAACCCAACTTTTGTTAAAACAAAATCAATATCTCTTATCTCTTGCTTTGTGTGCATAACGGTCGCACAGAACGCTCTGAGAAAAATGAGATTTCTGAGTCATTCATCTTCTTGTCTTCAAAATTAATATTTATGAAGTTTTATCGCTTTAACGATAATGTGGGAATGTAGGTAAGTGAGATTTATCACATGTAGTGATGCAAACGTGAGTATAAATAGGTGATTTTTATTCTGTTGCTGTTTCTAATGGTATGTGTAAGGTGGGAAATGCGATTTATGTTTGAGCATTTGCTTAATTGTCTTGGTAAACGACGTGGATGTGACAAGTAGGTATCTTCCATTCATTTTCAACCATTCCAAAATGGTTATGGTTCGTAGTGGATCTATCTATGGCAATCTAATTAATGATTAATTAAGAAGAACCCTAAACATTGATTAAACGAACTGTCTCGGAAAGCTAGATTATTACAAACAAATCTTTAGCAAGTATTAATGTTTGAGAAGCCCATTTTTCTAACTTTAGCTTTATGAGAATAATGCTTTAACAAAATTAAGATAGGGCTTTTATAGCATGACCCTGCAAGCCAGCTTACCTAGCTTTTCAAATAGCTTGCCAGCTTTTTCCATTTATTAATATTAGTTGTTCACAGATTATCACAATGTGACACCGAGGGCAGTGCACCAAGACAATCGGCCGTAACGTAACGTGCAATGCTCTCGTGAAAAAGCTTCGGTTGTCTTCGGCCGTTATCTGGAAACGCATATCTGACGAGGTCTACGACATTTATCTCTTTATTTCAATTAACCGACTCGGTAACGATAGTGCTTATTCATATTATTTTTGTATTGAATATAATCGGTTCATAAACAAAGAAATTATGGCCGATCATCCGTATAAGTTCATATAATGCCTAACGAAAACGACAATATTTTCAGGATTTCCTGAAAACTACTAAACCGATTTCAAAATTTTTAAAAATGGGACCAACTTCGGGACAACCTGATGTAATAACGTTTGAATCATTTCAATCGGTTCAGCCGTCTTCGAATAATCGTTGGACATACACAATAAAACAAATATACAGAGGAACATACTTAGAACCTCCTCCGTTTTTTTAAGTCGGTTAAAAAGAATGTTACTTGTTACGACAAAAAACTAGACAATTCATATTTAGCGTGATTCCACTTGTATTGAAAAAAAATCGTAAATGAAATGAAAATCTGGCAAAACGTAAGTTTGCTACGTTGATTTCACTTTTCGCTTTTAGTCGTGTACCTAAAACAGAAAGTCTATGTAAGGCCTGAAAGGCTTCAGATAGAAAATTACTTATTATTTGCAGGGTTTTGTAAAACATCAACTAACTAGCAGGAATAGATCTAACATCACAAACTAAAACATTTATTTGTGCTACAACTTTTTCGGAAACATAAAAAGTCGACTTTTAATTCAAATCTCGATCAGCTGTTCGGACGTTTGTATGGAAAGACGAACTTTTTTGTCTGTTTTCGGAAAAGTCGTAGAACATTTAATGTCGATGTTTATGATGTTAGTAATCTACTCCTGCGAAGTTGGTGTTTTACAACTAACTCTGTTTAGGCACCAGAAAAAAGTCTTCAACGGGTGGTAGGAAAATATAGACGATTCAAAAGTGCTTAATTAATAAAAACTTTACAAAGTAGTATCAAAATCAAAGACATTTTGACTTTGATACTAATTGTAAAGCTTTTGTAAACAAAATACATTTATTACCTATTTACAATGTTTGTGTAACAAGCTCATACTAAAAGATGGAAAGGTCACATCGTTCACACACCATATTATATTGTAAGTATGAGTTTTGCAGACAGATGCCCTATTATGTGGTGAACGGATTATGAAAGGGATGCGAAAATTTAGTCAAACAAATATTTATTATTATCAAATTATTTATAATTCACAATATTTTGTTATAAAATATTAAAATATTTGCATTTTATCACTTAAAATTATATTTTGTTATATATTATATATATATATATATTGTTAATTATATTTAAAATTATAATTTTGAGGTAGGCCCTTAGGTTCTGCCACAAAATAATCAGTCTGTGTTTTTTTGGATTCTGCCTGCAGCAAGATAGTTGTTCGATGTTTCATTATCCATTATTCAAATTAAGCTCAACATATTAAATTCTATAGACAAAAATTGCTTGAGTTACTTTCGTATCAAATTTCACGGAACCTTTAATGGTTTTGTGACGGTGCAACAGTATCGATCCTGTCTCAAGTCAAATCCTAGTTGAGGCAAATATATGTCCCAATCATATTAAGCATTTATGTAAATAAATAGTGTGATGAGTTTTTGTAATGTGAAGAATTTAATGTGCAAATAACGACACGTCGCAGCTCCTCAGTTGGAAATTACTTAATGTTCAAGAATTTGTTTTTTCGTGTCATTTATTTAGCCATTGGCTCAATATTATTTCTATCCGTGGACTAAAATATGATTGGAGTGGCTTGTCTGCAATATTTATTATAATTACAAATTGTCGGTACACTAGTAAGTGTCTATTTGTGCAACAGCGATAAATAACAACAATATTGGCCCTACTTTCGCGCTGTTTTGAAGTCGAGCCAAAGGTCTTGATAATAGCGTTCTTACGTCCGATAGGCTTCGCCAATTTGCCGGATGTACCGATAACAGCTTTAATTTTCTAACTATATAATTGTATAATAACTATCTATAATTCTATATGACACGTTTAGCCATCTCGTAATCATAAACTTAATATTTAGCAAAAAATTTCTAAGTCTATGCTCATAATTTGCATAATTTTATCAAGTTAACTTATGAATATCACAATAACGTCGTTTCCATGTCGATCGTGCTGTAAATGCCATAGCATGCCCAAAAACAACAAGCCTTGATAAATTTAAAAGAAAAAACATAATTAAGATTCAAATCATTCATCCACTTTTATTCTAACACAGACCGTGTATTTAAATTAAAATATAACAATAAAATCGGTTCGCTGCCCTTAGCGACAAATCTTAAGAGGACATGAATGGCACTTTATCGTGTCATGACATGAATGACAGAAAAGTTCCACAGATAATAAAATTACTGTGACCCCGTTATCACTATCGTAACCACACATTTTTGTAGTTCACGCGTGACGATTTTTAATGTTATAGTAATATTGAACTTTATCACTCTAATGTACTTGTTTGTGTTTCTTTTTATTAGTTTGTAAGTGTAAATTTATATAAGCATACTTTTTTCCTCTTTATTATGATAAATAGTGTTGAAACATTGTATTTAACGTTGTACTTATTAATTATCCAGAATGTTTATGGAACTCGTAAAGAAGAAAAAATATTATTATTCATTATAATTTACTACAATAATTACACGATTTGCAAAGCAACTCGATTGAATACAAAACAACTATTATTTATTGTTAGTTACGATTTACGATAATTGTGATTATACTAGCCTTATCTCAAGTCAATGAGTTCTTGATCAAGTTTTTGTTTGAAAACGTTCATAATTTGAATGTGTGAATGTGAATAAAACCAAAGTCCCTAGTATAATCTACACGCAATCACATCATAACAAGCTCTCGACTCGGTTCTGATTGCTGACATAACATTGCAATTAATGGCACCTGCGTCAGACAGCCAATTGGTAGCGCATTATATTGTACAAATAAAGCCTTTGTTGTACGAGATTAGTGCCGTGGTGATAGCGAACTGTATCAGACAGAAGCGTGGGCGCCCTACGTTATTTGACTCACTGTGCGTCAGTTTGCTTTAGGTACTTAATCTGTGGCTGTCGTCATCAGTACCCTTAGTAGCACGATCATTTTTCGGGTAAAAAAACCGCGTAAAAGTACTCGATAGAGTATATCTATGAAAATTTAATTTCGCTTTTCGGCGGTAGATGCCGCTGTACAAATTACAGATCTTTCTCTGCTACGAAGCTAAATCTTGCAACACAAAACCTAATTTATTACTTAAACTTTAATTGAAATTTATCTATAAAATTTATAAATAAAGAAATAAATCCATAATTCAATTAAAAATATTTTAACGTTTTACATTTATATCGGAAGATGTTAGGCCGCATAAAATAAAGTCTCTTGGTTTGTTATTTAAATACAAAATAAGGAGAATAAACGAAACAAATGAGTTACTTAGGTAATATAGGTATATTATGTAGTTAATGAATAAGTAACATAACAAGTGACTATAGTAATTAATTAGTGATTGATGGGGCCAAAATCATGTTTTTTATAGTAATAAAGCAAAAACTGTTTTCATAATATCGCAAATACCTATATCAAAACCGGAGTTTTCACTGTTCTTCCGGCTAACGTTTTGTTGCTATGGTTTGGATGGATATACCATAAAGCGATAACATTATAATATTGCATTTTATATTGTTGGATAAGACTTACGATACATTTTGGGCTACTATTTGGTAACTAAGTAACGGAAACGTTTCATTATATGCGGGTAAATGTTTTTGTAATATTTATTACTGTTGGAACTTTTGTGCAATAAAGTTAAATACAAGTTTTACTTCATTATTTAAGTAATACTTAACATACAGATAATCGACTAGTCATTCAAACAAATTGATTTTCTGCTACGTACCTACTACCTACCTATGTTTATTTATCATTTGCAATAGTGCAAAATCTTTAACTACTTAAATATAATATTAAAAGGTACTTCAACATTTTATGATAATATCTGTAATATGTGGATAATTATTATGATAACAAAATCAAAATCAAAAAATAATTTATTCAGTCTAGGCTGTTACAAGCACTTGTGAATGTCAAAGAAGCTACGCCATCGGTTCGCAAACCCTGAGCGGGAGACCTTGTAACGAGAAGAACCGGCAAGAAACTCGTCAAGGGCTGCTTTTTTCTCCCTGTATATTTCATACAGAGTCGTCAACATTGAAAAATGAGCTCCACATTTAAAGTGAGGTGATTTTCCATCACAATAATTAACAAAAGTTTGCACACAATGGGTAGGTAGGTTGAAATTAAATACCTACTACATATCGGATAGGTAATTGTGAGAGTAAATAACTTTCAACTAGTTGAGAAATCAGTAATCACTATGTCTGCTACTCGAAAGTGCACCTAAGTAGGCAAAATTTACCAAAAAACACTTGATACAAGACATAAAAAATAATAATAAAAAAACGCAATTCTTACAATTCAATATGCGTTAAGATAGGTACTCAGAAGCAGTCCCATTCCTACTGGCAGCACCCGTTCACGAGCATGACGCGTGGACCAGCCATCGCTTCGCTCAACCATATTTGAGGGAACGTAACGACCCGCCCCACACGACACCACCGCAGAAATGATTAAAGAGAGCATGACATACTTAGGCTACCCATCTTAAGGCACTGAATTGTAAACTAATATCCAAAAGCTTTTGATAGGCCTTAACTTACAAAAACTACTGACTATAGAAAGCAAAATGATTGCAATAAAAAAAAGAGAAATCAAAACAAGGTTTACTTGCCTGTTAGTTTTATGTTTTGAGTAAGAAGTGCCATACATATTGATAACATCAAACAGAAAAAATTATACATAAATATACGACGCCCTTAGTACAAGCAGACAGAAGCAGACAGACAGTGCTGCCAGTGGGAATCCACTGGCAGCACCCGTTCACGAGCATGACGAATGGACGTAACGGTAAGGTTATCCTATCCTCATATAACACAAAGATCCAGAAAGGTATTACTTACTTACAATTAGTTATCGTAGGTAAATAAATGATTATTATATTGACTTTATACAAATGGTATTGGTTTTTTTAGATTCCTCTGATCTATATTTAAAATTGTAATATCATTAGAATAAACATAATAGTTAACTTGAAAATAAGTTGTAAAAGTTGTAAAATAGTTCTTGAAAATCCATAAAAATGAACACATTATATTGATGCCTGGTATAAGGGCCGAATTTTCAATTCTCAGATAACAGATGTCAGTTAAATTATTAACCAAATAAAATAAAAGTCAATCTAAAAATATGTCAGACAAACGAATCAGTAGTTTACAAGTAATCCTGAAAATACTATGATATTAAATCAACTAACTTGACAATTTTGTTATTTATGAACCGAATTAGATGATTTTTTTTGTTGGGGAAGGGATGCCGTTGTGTAGTCTTTTTAACCGACTTCAAAAAAAGGAGGTAAGTTTTCAGTTTGTATGTATGTATGTTTCTCCGCGATTATCTCACGTTTGGCTGAGCCGATTTTTCTACCTAAATAATATACCTACACTACCTAATGCAGAAGGTACTTACACTAAAAATTAAAAAATAAAAAATTTGTTTAAAAAACAAAAAACCGACTTCAAAAAACCTGCCTCTAAAAAAAAGGAAGAAATAATATACAAATCATTAGATACGCATTATCATTGTTATAATAATACACGTCAATTGAAGTCGGGTGGGGCTTTTAAAATAAAAAAAGGAAGATGTTCTCCAGCCCCACCCGACTTTAATAGACGTGTTTTATTATAACAATGATAATGCGTATCTAATGATTTGTATATTATTTCTTCCTTTTTTTTAGAGGCAGGTTTTTTGAAGTCGGTTTTTTGTTTTTTAAACAATTTTTAAAGAAAAGAGACGCGCTTCGTAGAATGCAAGAAGGCTGAATGTTAGCTTTCAGTATGACGTCATCACAGTCTGTCATCGCACAGATAAATAAATTGTGTAGGTAAGTGTTAGTATTAATTATATTAATATAAGATTCCTGGTTAGTACTTGTTGGATGGTCTGTGGTAAGTGTGAACCACAGTGTAAACACGTCATGTTTTCATGTATTTGGCTAGCTTGTCGAGATTCGACTATTTTCGGTCGACATTTTTCAAGAATCTTTATGAATGACAGTTTATTGCTTTTGATTAAACCATGTTACTTTGCTGTGATATTTTTTCACTTTTTTGACATTTTTGTGTTCATTTTATCAAAACATTATTTTACAAGATTACTATTTTTTTATCAATACCCATTTACGAAGATTTTATTTGCTATTTGTTAGTTTTTTCTTTTATTTTTCTCTTATGTATAATTTTCATTTATCTGAGACATGAGATATAATATCCATGTATCAATGGAGCTTTATAAAAGTACAGTTTCAATTCAACGACCGCCTATTTGACGTAATAAATTAAATAAATAAATATCTAAGTAGTTATAAATATGCGGCAGCAGTTATATCTTAGGTTTCTTCCTGATAGCGAAGTATTTAATAATCTATTATGTTGTAGGTACCTAGATGTAGGTAAGCATCGACAGAACTACTTGCAACAAAAGCCTACGTTTCCCTATTGCTAAATAATTAATAAATAGCAATACTTACTACTTTATTTTACACAAGAAGTAAAATAATGCACCCATTTTATATATCAGTCTTGTTTTCACAAAGGACATGAAGAAATTCTAATAACTGACTGGTTTTTTTACCATCAGATTTTTCTTAAAATTTCGAAACTATTATTTATATGACTAAACGTGTGAAGTACGTATTTTATTTCAACGAATATTACTTACTCCTATAGGTACTTATTTTAAACTTTCGTTATTTGATGAAAGTATTGAACATAATAATATATTTTTCAACACACTTGCTCGTAAAGTGAGCCCTAATACATCGATTTTAGGGCCATAAACCGAGCTATAACAAACGCGTGCAATAATATATAAAACACTAGTTCGTAATAGAATTAACCCTACAAAGTTAAATTAGTTACTGCAAGTTCTATGCGAGTAAACAGAGCATTCCCAATTTAGCCGGGTAATACAGTTATTTTTTTTTGACAACAAAGAGGTTTTATGCTGCTGAAAATTAATATACATTTTTTGAATAAATAAATGTGTAAGTCCTATTAAGTCAAATAAATATATAATTATTATCAAATTATTCATAATTCACAATATTTTGTTATAAAATATTAAAATATTTGCATTTTGTCACTTAAAATTATAATTTTGAAGTATTAGTAGTAGGCTGTATGTTCCTCACCCCTTTGTTCGCAAAATATTCTTGAGTTGGGCGTGTGAAAAAAAAAACAAAAAAAAACATGCGCGCCTTTTCCCATAATTATCATATTTTGTTTTTGCCATATTTGTTGCTGTGTGATAAATTACTTTGTTTTTTCCTCGCAAATGTGTTGAAAAACGTCGTATGAAACTCGTGAGCTTTTGCTTATTGCACACTCGGCTGTGTTACGCCCTCGCCTGCGGCTCGGGCTGCAACCCACAGCCTTGTGTGCAATGAGCAACCTAAGCTAACTTGTCTCATAATGTACTATTACCTACTCGCGAAAAACATTAATCTTCTTGCAGTCGGGGAAAAAGTTGATTTAAACGAGAACGGTGAGACATAACAAAACAAAGATGTTTATATCTGTTATTGTTTATCAAGCCAGTAAAATGATACGGACAATTGAAACGTATCAAGGCTTCTCCTCAATTATAGGTTGACAGACAGGGATCCCGGGGTTAACAGCGCCAATCGGCCCTTCAGTTCGGCGTCGCGTTCAACATTTGTATATTCGACTTTAACACCATGAAAATAGGTTATGAATTTAAATTCTTGGTTCTTCTTTAAATTCTCTCACTAAGGTCTCAGTTTGGTGATGAAACGTTGATTAAATGTGGCGTTTTTGACTGCAGCTTAATTCTTCGACGGCAAAACATTTCAGATTGTTACTTTGACGGTATTGATGTTGTCTGTAACACAATTTGACCTAAATTCGTAAAAAAAAGTTTTTTATTACATTGAAAAATGACTTTAATTTTAAATTAATTTACATAATTGATTGTCTTGACAGTCTTGATTGTCAAAGTAGCACAGGCGTTCATAACAACGCTGTTAACACTTTTAACTAAGTTTTCTACCTTCTCATTTGTATGCTTTAATGGCTCGAAACTAATCGATCTTGTTGATTAAAATAATTATTTATTGCTATCTGCGCCTCGGCGGCCGCTAACGCCGGTCTTTAGTGTGTCATTAAAGGTCTCCGGTTAATTGCAAATGTAATATTATACTCAAGCTAATTACTCATATAATGGTTGTCGTAGATCGTTTGTGCTTTATATCTGTCAATAGCAATCTGTCAATCAGTGTAACTAGAACAGCTTGGGTTGTACAGATACAGTAGGTAGGTACTTCGCAGTAGGTATGGTAGATCTCAAAAAAGGTGGGCACCATGTCACATTAACAATTGTGCTTGTTCAGACAAAGTAGCAACCCCACGATATGAACGCAATAATAGGGAAGTTTCCAGTTTTTTAATTTTCTTTACAAAACATCACCTTAATTGTTGTTGCAATGAATCCCAGTATATATTTTTTTTCAAATATCTCAGAAAACGACGAAGTTATTGAACTTTTCCATTTCGTTAAAAAATTAATGGCGTGACGTCATGCGTACTGACTTTACTGAGAAACCGTAAACTTCCACGGCAAGGCCCAACTCGCTTTTGTTTGCTAGTGCAGCAGAGCTGCTAGATTAGAAATTTTTTCCCGCGATTTTGGGTAAAATAGAGAAATAAAGCATTCACATAATGTAGTTGTTGTTTTTTAGACTTTGGAAACTTCCCTATAGTATAATGTAGGTACGTGTAGTATTATGGCGGCGGCGCGGTGCGTGCAAGCAATTTTAACCTTTAGGAGTGGCAAAGCGGAAGTGCTGTCGATAGTAGATTCAACGGCACGCTGGGCTACCACGACAGGATAATCAGTTTTAATCAATTTAATTTTTATACTTAAATACGAAGATATTAAGGTTCAAAATAATTTGCAGATTTTAGATAGTTTTGCATAACCTGACGTGCTGCTGCCTGCACCATAATCCACTAGTGATTTAAAAAAGAATTCAGTCAGGCGAAAATTGTGCCATAAAAGCATCCGTCTCTAAAACTAACTGGCAGAGAATGCTATTAGCATAAGTCCGCTTCTTTACTATAATGATTATGTTGTCCCGGACAATTAAACAAAAACCATTTTAAAAAGACCTCTTTAAAATGGCTGTTTTCTTTGGCAAGAGCTGAAGTTAAAGTTATTTATTTGTAATGTCACCATTTTACTTGGAACTCCTCTCCAATTGTGAAAAGGACTAAAAGCCAAGTAATACAGTTTCAAATGTTACAACATATTACAGCATATCATGCGACACACACTGCAAACTACCATTCATCGCGCTTTCTATATCATTATATTGAATTTATTGCACCATTATATGATATGTGAACAAAGACACGCATTACACGCACCATAGCGATGTGATGATCATGACTTATGTTTGTGAACTCTTTGTTCTTTTAACAAGGCAAAAGGAACAGTATGTAACATTCACTTCCAACAAGGGGATTGACATCTTACAGAGTCTATGCTCTAAACTAAATATTAAGTAATTATAGATAGAAAAGCCACTCGGAACAAATCCCAGCTTTTCATTTGAGGGTTTAGTCTTGTTGATTTTCTCTTCTAACGTGTAGGATCCCGCTTACAGATGTTAAGGCGGTTTTATGACCGAAAGTGGCGCCCTCAGAGGTTTTTATTTAATAAGTTATTAATAGAAAAAGATTTTAATAATGTTTATTGTGGAGATTTTAGGGCCCATGGTCTAGAATTTTTAGAAGGTATCACTACATGCCCTCGTAGTCATTCGTAGAAGTAGATAGCAAATGTGTCAAAAACGGCCACTTTTAGCAGTTTTGCTATCTACTTCTAGCAGTGACTACGAGGGAATGTAACGATACCGTCTAAAAATACTAGACTGTGGGCCCTAAAATCTCCACGATAAACATGTTCAAAATTGTGTATTAGAATTATAATATTAAATATAATTCACCGCGGCGCCACTTTCGCTCAGGGTTAATGTTAGAAGAGTTCTAGCTTTGGTATGAACATACTTCTCGTCCTTGTATACTGTTTCCGGATGTTTGGGCAGAGAGCCAGTTTCCCACTTTTGAATGTTCGCCGTCACGAATAAATTAACCCGCGTCTAAAGCTAGGCTGCGTTGACAATAAAATTTTCCTTCCCAAATAAGAAATAATGGAAGATGGATCGTTTTGTCCAGCATCCAGCTGAAATGCGGATTTATTTAGGAGTTCTTGTATTTAGATTTTTCTTTTTATATTGCAGCTTTTCTTTGCCCAGTATTATATCAAACGATTTATCAATTTCTACTCCGATGGACTTAGCTTTTCCTAAAATATATCTAGGGTCGCTTCGCTTGCTGTTAGTGATCATTGCCAACCACAGACCATACAACAAGTAGTGTTGCCAACTGAATACAAAAAGTGACAAACTATTAGTCAGTCTGCGAAGTACATACTTACAAAGGATTATCTGAAAATCCCTGACTTGTCAGTAATGTATTAGTAACTTTATAAGCACCTAGCATTTCAAGCGTTGCATGCAGCTGCATAACATAAACTTCTTAGCTTAATTGCTTGAACTTTTAGGGTTCCGTGAGTGGAAAGGGTATAATACTACTTATTAATTAGTTATGGTATGTGATTGTTTTGATATTAAATTGATAAACTTTTTTTCTGTGCTTTTTATATTTAACAATACTATGTATATACATATATCATGACAAATCCGTGTTCATATACATTAAAGATAAACTTTTTGGGTAGCCGTGTTATCTCCAGCCAGTGAGTCTAGCTCCGACAAAAACCGCCTGCCAAGACGCCTCCATGTCGCGAACGAACCTCAGCCATTAAGAAAATACAGCGCATTAAATGAATGAAACAGAGGGACGCCTACGCCCGGCACACAATAAGAGAGAACTCTTAAAATGGACTTGTGTATACTTTATACGCCATTGTTCCTTTAAAAGGAGTACCGAATCGTGCGAATTTAGCCCGGATTCATTTCAATGGACACGACATGAGGATTCTTGATGCGGTAAAGTTAGTGAGAAAAGGTTTATTTTGGTTGTTTAATTTTTCTTTTTTTAACTTATATCAATTTTTTTTTTAACCGACTTCAGAAAAAGGAGGAGGTTCTCAAGTCGACGGTTTTTCATTCGTTTATTATTTCTTGCTTTTTAGAGGTATTTAATTTTGAAGCTGTTTTTGTTTTCAGGTTTTTTTGAAGGAGGTTTTCCTTTTTTTATCATGTAGATTTATCGGAGGTTATTTTTTTAATTAAATAGTTATGTTATGTGATAGCTCGAGTATTGTGAGAAAACAAAGGCATTGAAGACGATATCATAGAAACTATTAAAATGATTATTTAATTACATGAAGTATTAAACTGTTAATAATATTATGAGTAGGTATACCTACCTATCTCAGATCTTTTCACAAAACAAATAAAATTATTGCGCAGTTTTCAGGTACATGTCTTGACATAATTGCTTTCCCACTTCTCGTGCGCTTTCAACAGATAAGAGGCATGCCTCATTGCATTCAATAGCGCATGCCCTATCTTATCAAAAAACGTCAAATTTTTATGGCAAAAAGTTGAAAGGGAAAGCGCATGGTTTGGAGGCAATATTGCTTGTGTCCATAAAGTTACGTATATTAACTTTATGCTTGTGTCTGACGCAAGTTGAATTGAAACTTGAAGCGACTCGGTGAAGACTAAAGTTGAATGAAACAAAAACAAAACAAGCATCCATTATTTAATTAAAGCGTAATAAGAAGGACGTCTTTTTAAAATTTAATACGTTTGTTGCAAGCATTGCGAACAATACGATATCAATTATTCTCAAACTGTACGATTTAATATCACCAAACTACTCTTAATATTGTTTAAATGGTGCAATTAATTAATCGTTAAGATAGGGCTGTATTTAGTTTAAAATTTGTCAAAAAATATTTCTTCTCAGTTCGGTCGGTTGATTTAAAACATAAAGACTTTTAAATGATTTCTTTTTTTTTATATTTTAATTGGCCTCGTAAATAATTTAAAAATAAACAGGCCGATTTCTTGTCTAGTTCAGGTTTTGTACATATATGGTAAAGTATAATAATTAATTAATGCTTAATTAATCACAAAATTAAATCATAACATTAACTTAAACTATTTTTTTAAAAGTTTAATATTTTCTGAACGTCTTTATAAAATCATCGCTTGAGGGGTCAGCTCACGAGCAGCTTCAGTCCCCAAAGGTGCCGAAAGGTAGAAAAAATAAAAATCAAACTAATTACCAAACTACTTTCAAAAAATCCGCGCTAGTATTCGTTAAAAGTGTTTTATTTCATCCCCTATTTTACCTTTTGGCCTTTGGGGTGGAATTCCCAAAAATCCTTTCTTAGTGGATGCCTACACTGTATAAGGTATACATAAATAATGTGCAAAAAAGTCTCTAGGTTCAACGGTTTGGGCTGTGCGTTGATATGTCAGTCATCATTATCAGGGACTTTGAATTTTTGACATACACATAGATTTTCACATGATTTGTCATTAGAAAGCAATCATAACACATTTTCCAAAGTGATGTAGTAATTTTTGACATATACATAGATTTTCACACGATTTGTCATTAGAAAGCAAGCAAGCATAGCGCATTTTCCAAAGTGATGTAGTTTATGTTCAGAAAAAAACTAAGTCTTTGCACCTTTTGGCAGCCCTGGAAAAGCCGGCACCCTGAACAGCTGCGCTTTCGCACGTCTCCGCGTGTGCACTGAATAACTTAATGAAATACACGCAAAAACAACAATTTATTTAACAACGCAAATCGGTTCACATGAAACGGTTATATTAAGATTAACGATGAGATAATATGTCGGCGAATTGTCTTAAGTTCGTAGCGCGAATATTAATGACGCTAGAAAACAACGAATTTGACCTTTGGCGATAGTGATGAAGTGACGGTGTTAATTAACAAATTATAACATCTATTATTTAATAAAACGCTCCGCTTCCTGTCCAGTGTAAACAGATATAAAAGTAATAAAATCATTATCGCAATGTTAATAATATTTTTGATTAGGTTTGTTTGCGTCTCTAGTGTAAAAGGAGTAAAATTTATAATTGAAGCTTGTATTACAGAATTATATAAATACCTCATCGAATAACGATTCCTAACATTAAAATTTAGTTTTAAAGAGTTATTTTATTATTAAATGAATAGAAATTTGAATTGTAGAGAATGTAAAAGCTCATATGGAATATGGAAAATTCTATTTCTCATACCAAAATATACTTAGGTAAGTAAGTACATAAATATGCCCACTACAGAAAAGGGTGTTTATCTACTCACAGATAAACTGACTCAACTAAACAGAAAATATGAAACATTGAACAACAAAGGAAGTAGAAAAGCTTAAAGTGCTAGCAAACATTTACAAAAAATACCTTCAAAGTCTCCTCAATTTCACAATTTCATAGAATATAAAGGATGAGTCACGTCTATCTCTCTACCTCTCTGTCTGTAGCACTTTGCTGATGTATTTCATATTTATGCATTCTTATGGATATTACCATTTTGCGTTGACGACACTGTCTCCATACAAAACAAAATAATGAATGATGTTAAAATTATTTCAAATATTCGGAATCGGATACTGAGTCACAAACGCTGTTGTTTATTTTACATACAACACGAATGCAACCGCACTATATTTTTTTATTGATACAATGAAAATTTTGTGATTGCATTTTCTGTGAAAATTGTGAAATTGAATTTACTGCTTCTATTTGCAGTCTGTCCGGCTGTCAATACCTACAACGTAAAAATCTATGTGCTAACTAAATTATCCACATCTTATATTCTCTACTTCGTTTTATGACTAAAAGTCAGTCAGAAAACAGTTTAAAAATGAGTCACTGCAAACAAAATTAAGGTCATAATAATATTTTTTTCGAATTAAATATTTCAAAATCATTATAATAATGTTTCGATAGCTTTATGGGAATCGAAGAAAAGTTATAAAGTGTTCGATGTAATAATTGTGGAATGGAAAAGAAGTATTTGGCGGTCCGCCAATATAAACCTGGAAACTATCGATGAAATCCAGTTCCGATTAAAAATGTTCGTCATTGTAATTATTTTGTACAACAAGAAGGCATTGTTGCCACCTGGCTCGGAACAGCTGGTAATAACAATAAACTGGCAAATGACCGTTTGATGCTAAACCAACACATGGTTGGTCGCCATTAAATGAATTTTGTATGTCAGGCACACGCTAACTGTTACATCTGCTATTGTGAGTCTGACTTAAAATCCTTAAATAATAAAAAAACATTTTGTTGTTCTTGAAAGATTTTTTAAAGAAAATTTATTTATTTGATTCATAGCTCATAGCACTGTGAGTTTGTAAAATAATACCTTTTCCATACTTTTCTTTTTCATTTTCCTTTGGCTTACAAACGTGATTAAGAAAAGGATATGAGCGAGATGACGAACGAATCGTTGCTTATTCTAATAAAACAAGTTTATTCTAGTGAACTTTGAAAGAAATTGTTCTGAACATCATCGCCATTAGGCATTAATTCCAGTTAAACCGCGTTCTTCATCCGCGATGGCGGCATTCCAACACGTGTCACGCAAAAACCGACGTATACACTGATTGATTGAAACGATAGCTAGAACAGATTTAATAATTTATAAGCTGTTATATAGACAAGAAAATTAAATGTCGTCTGCACTCGGTTGTCGCTCAATGATGTAGTAGTAATGTGACCATGATAGCC
Organism: Agriphila straminella; assembly: GCA_950108535.1. NCBI lineage: Eukaryota > Metazoa > Arthropoda > Insecta > Lepidoptera > Crambidae > Agriphila > Agriphila straminella. The sequence continues at coordinate 12,594,447 of OX467309.1, read as the reverse complement.
TAGCATAGCAAGTATGGTCTCGTCCGGTACCTACAGACTCGAAAGCACTCGACACAAGTAGGTGTAGAGTTTAGTGCGAGATTACCGTGTTAGTTATAGATTTAAATGATAAAGTTTTATATATTTAAAAAGTTTATTATTATTATTACACAAATAGTTCAAAGATAACTTATAGTTCAATTTAATGTTAATAAATATTATTTTAAAATTGTCCAATGTAAATATTTATTAACCCCCTTACTAATAAAGATTGTATAGCAGATGTATACCTAGATACACAATGGTCAGGTAGGTACTCTCTGTCAAACTATTTGAGTTTGACATTGAAAAGAAAGTGACAAAACACTGTGTAACTATACATCTGCTATACAATCTTTATTAGTAAGGGGGTTGGTACTTAGTTAAAATGTTATATAAAAAGTTAGTTATGTTTGTGTTTGTTAAATGAATGCACCCGGCGCGTTCGATACCGAAAATTGCACTGAAGTGCCGACGTCATAATAGGTGTTCGATTCCATTGCATCGAACAGAATAGTAGGGATGTTTAAAAAAGCTACTAATGACTAGAAAAATAACGGTACACACTGCGAAATCCAACCCGCAAATATTATCTATATTATAGCATGATCCTCCCATGGGAGAGACCTACTAAAATGAAATAATAATAGAGATAAATAGGGAAATCCATAAATTGATATTGATGTCGTCGTTATTGAGGTTTTACACGGAATGTTGATTGCAAAAATGGCATTTATTTTGAAGTCCAACACGGTGGACATAATTCGGGTTGAATTATGTCCAAAGGGGTGAAATGGGATTCATATTTTGTATGAAAAAATAATATTAAATAGGCATGATGGCGTAAATAAATCGAATAATGCGATACGGATATAGTTCTGTTGAGGTTTTATGGGATGTTGATATAGAAAATCCTCAGTTATGTTATGAGTTATGAGGGAACGATTAATAAACATTTCGACTTGAAACTTTGTAGGAGTGCATCTAAAAACAAATAAGAAAGCACCTTATTTTGTAACTTTCTGAAAACTAACCCTTTACTAGGTAATGCGAAAATAAACCTAAAAAAATCTATATGAATGACGTTATTGAGGTGTTATGGCATGTTAATTGCGAAAATGGCATTTGATTTGAAGCTGAACACGTTGGACATGATTCAACCCCTTTAGAGCTGAAATGGGGGTTCAAATTTTGTATAGAAAATAATACATTAACGGGAACAGGAACGAGAACGGGTACGGGAACGGGGCAGGAATGGGATATCCTACTTATATTATAAAATAGGTAATGTGAAAGTAACGGAACGGGATATGGATAACCTATACTTTAGTATTTTATAAATGTGAAAGTTTGGTTTAGATGTTTGGATGTTCGTTACTTAATAATTTAAAAACGGCTGAATGGATTTGGAATGGCATGGCACACAGATAGTTTTAATTGTTATCCCGGTCAAAGGTTCCCTAGGGGTTTCCGAATGTCCACGCGGACGAAGTCGCTGTTTAAATTTTAAACTTATAACAGTATTTGGGTAGCTACCTACCTAATAATCATGTACATAATTTAATTACTTGTCTGCCATTAGTTGAACGTGTGGTGATCCTACTTACAACACGAATGTCTTTTACAAGAAGCCGCCGGCGCGCGCCGGCGCCGGCGCCGGTCGCCGATCGCATTAGATAGAACACGGGAAATTACATAGGACTCGAGATACTTGCCAATAAACAACTATTTGCCACATAATTGTACCAGTTTACCTATTCGAAACACATTAACGCAACACATTCTAAATTAAAATAATTATTGTTTATTTTATATAAATAAAGACTTGAGTGAACGGTCGATCAGAGTAGTCATTGACGGCTGCTCCTCTGACCTCATGGCGATTGATGCCGGAGTTCCTCAGGGGTCGGTGCTCTCTGCGACGCTTTTCCTGCTACACATCAATGACCTACTAATATCGGGCATTGTTGGCTATGCGGACGACAGTACTGTCATGGAGAGATATCTGTCCAGCGCGAATGCCGGTAGAGATGAGGTAAAAATAAAGAGAGAGGCCATGGTTGAGCGATTGAACCTGACGTTAAATCTCGTCTCCCAATGGGGTGATGAAAATCTCGTCAGCTTTAACGCCTCTAAAACGCAGGCATGTCTGTTCACCGCGAAAAGGAGTCCATTTACCTTAACTCCTACTTTCCGAGGTACATCTATCCAAGTAACCGATTCTCCTTGGCATGGAGTTATCTTCTGACCTTAACTTCGGCACCTCCATCGAGTCCAAGGCTCAAACTGCAGCTAGGAAGCTGAGCGTCCTAAATAAAGTCAAGCGGTACTTTACGCCTGGGCAGCTTTTAACTCTTTATAAAGCTCAAGTCCGATCTTGCATGGAGTACTGCTGCCACCTTTGGGATGGCTCGGCGAAATATCAACTTGCTGCACTGGACTCGGTGGAACGCAGAGCCAAGAGATTAATAGGCGATGGAGAACTGGTAGCAGCTAAGCTGAACAGTTTAGCTCACCGCCGAAAAGTTGCTTGCCTATCGGTCTTTTACAGATTGTACTTTGGTGAGTGTGCTCAAGAACTGCATGAACTCATTCCACCTTCTCCTTTCTACCATCGGACATCCAGACGCACTGCAGGTTACCACCCGTTCTTAGTTGATATACCTTTTCTGCGTACCAAACGCTACTCATCATCTTTCATAATGCGCACAGCTATGGAATGGAATTCCCTGCCGGCGTCTGTGTTTCCGAGCGCATACAACCTGACTCTATTCAAGGCCAAGGTGAATAAGCACCTTCTGGGCAAGCTCGCTCCATCGTAGACCCTGTCTTTGCTTTTGGGCAAGACTGGGGTCAAGAGCAAACCCATTAAATATAAAAAAAAAAACTAAGTAATATCTTAATTGGTCTAGGTATGATTCTGAACGTAATTGTATCGTCTTTGGTGATTCACATCATGGTTTGCATAAAATAAATAAATTGTGCTTAACGAGTTTTTAATTATGTATTTGATTTGGATTTGATTATGTAAGTGTGATATAAGTAAGTATTAATACAACATATCGATTTCATAAGGCAAAGTCTCATAATATATGAAATTTAACTGAATATAATAACTTATAATAACTTTAGATTATTACAATTTGGAGTTACATTGTCCCAACTTCTTATTCTTATTAGTAGGTAACATGAAAAAAAAAATGTTTTTAACAAGTTCACATTTAAAATTAGATATGTACTTATTACCACTTCTTAGGTTTTCTCTTATACCATACTTACAATAAAAAAAACAAGATGGACTATATCTGTAAAAAAGGGGTTATAAACGCTTCTCAATACGAAAGAAGAAGCGTTTATAACCCTTTTTACTGATATGTGTCGGAAAATGCATAATAAAAACCCCGCGTAAGGTATTTTATTTCAGTTATACCCGTTTTTTCCTACAAAGCACGATATTGATACGAATTAAGTTAACAAAACAATATACTTACCTAAAACACCTACGTGATACTACATGTGCATTCTTGCAATGGCCATTCACGAGGCGTCTTTCTGGCGCCGAGCTGTCACTGTCAGGAGCCTTAGGTTCATGTTACATGAACCGTAGCACATTGAAAAAAGTTACTTTGCTACGGATAGCCGGACCATACTGAGCTTTAACTATATAAGAATTAGAGCGAATTTATTTTTTATCATTTTAACTACGGGATTTTTACTAATCATGATACGAGCATTTGCATATCTAAAACTTTTTGTGACAACCAAATATCATTCAAGTTTTTACGTTTTTTGTTGTCGCAAACATTTTCTTCTTGGATAATTATTTGAAAATCGTCACGTATCCAATCAAGTAAGATTGAATCGGTTGCGCAGGTATCAGTTATGTGCTATTACGGATTGATTTAACTAACCGAGTAGGTTAACGTCAATAATACGAACAAAAGCTATTTGCGTCATCTGATTTATATTATACAGAGTTGCATTGAAGGGCTTTGATTTAACAAGATTATTTTTGAAACTTACAATATTAGAAGTTGGAATATATAAGCTGTGCTTGTCTATGCTGATTTTAAGTAAGTAAGTATATACAAAATGATTTTACAATAGGCTTGTTTTTAAAACTGAAGCACATCCAATACCCCTATTACAGACAAGGATAAATATTGTGATATTACTTAAGTAGGTACCTCAAAATAATTTTCGTTAGCGGAGTTATATGCTCTATTTGACTATCTAATTAAGTTGCTCTAAGAAGAATCGATACGTTAAGTTAGACAGTTCTGTCCCTGCGCCTTTTTACGATTTCGCAGTATCAATTTTAAATATTTACACATTGTAACTAATCCTAACTTCGGTCACGGTGTAAATAATATTGTAGCTACTTGAATCTGGCGCATGTCTCAACATAGGCTGTTATTATAGCCACCATTATCACTTTAGTATAGTTAATCATGCCGATCGATAATGTCGGATAATGATCTGAGTCTCGGCGTCAAGTGTGAATTACGAAACCGCAACCTTTGCTAGTGCGTGCATTAGTGCACTCTACTGACGCATGCTTGCATGTCTAGTTTATCTAACATCAACATCAATTTGATGTTCCCAAGGATGAACTAGAAATAATGGAAGATCGAAATTACGAGTCAATAAGTCCGTGACTTTTTGAATGAAACACAGGTTTTTGGGTAACGAAATATTTTTTTTTTCAACGTAGTCTCCCTTTGAGCTCTATACACTTTGTACAACGTTTCTGCGATTTTTTTATCCCTTCCTAAAAAATAATTGTCAAAATACGTATTTTTTGAGATGACTTCATCGTTGGAGTCAAATCTCTTATTTCATCGAGCCATTTCTTTAGGTTTGGAAACAAGAATTAGTCACTCTGGGCTAGATCCAAAGGATAAGGTGGATGAGGGAGCAACTCCTAGCCTAATTCATTGATTATTGGCATGGAAACTGCACATGTTTGCACCCTTGCATTGTCCTGGTGGAAATTAACTTTTTTCTTGGCCAAATGCAGTCGATTTTTTTTCAAATTCTCGTTGAATCGATCCATTAAGTTGGCATAATATTCGCCATTGATTGTTTTACCCTTTTGAAGGTAGTCGATGTGGATTTTACCGCGTGAATCCGAAAAAACGGTCGTCTTAAGTTTAAAGGCTGACAAACCCGATTCACCCCGAGAAACTCACTGCTTTGAGTGCTGTTTGGTCTCTGGTGGGTTGTTAAATAAAAAAAAAAATTAACTTTTTTCCATTTTCTCCTCAAATCACGACTTAGTCTGCTATTATTGGCTATCAAATACAAACTAAATGACGCAACTGCTTCAAATTTTGGTAGGAACTAACTGAAAGATGCCGCATGCCGGTTGACGGGAGCAGTGTTGTCCTTTCAGTACAGTGACGGGAAATATAAAAAGTCACGGACTGATTGACCTGCCCTAGTATGTAGGTATATATGAATGTACTATTGCGAGATCAGGGGCGCCTAGCCACCCTTAAGATTAAAATCGCTTGCACGGTTTAGGCGGTGCGCGCCCATACAAAACTATAAAGAGATTAGTCAGGTGCGACCGCGATGATATCCATTTATTTATAGGACAAAGGACATGGAAGTCGATATGAAAACTGAAAAGATCAAAATTAGGATATCTTTAATTAGCTTTTTCTGTAGAAAAAGCAATTCAGTCCCTGTTATAGAAAATTTTTTTGTTCTGTAATTATCTATTTCTTTTAGATGTGTTACTATATAGACGAACCCAAGACGAACCCTTAAGATAGAAAGAAATGATATAATAATAATTGCGTAGTACATTTCACTACGCCGGCCGTTACGACTGCGTAGAAAACTACTTCATTTTGTTTTCCGGTTTGTATGATTATTGTTCTGCGGAATTGCAATTGCGCATTTGTCGACGAAGACTTCTGTTTTTTTACAAAGATAATAAAAATGTTTGCATAACTTTTTAAAAATTCTACTTGGACAGTTGTTTTCGGATAGTTGCTGCAAACTGTTTTCGCTACCGTAACTATCGGATATACTGCTCACAGTCAATGCGAAAGAGGGAAAACGATAGTCGGTAGCGAAAACGTGGCCCTACCATGAGTTGATTCAAACTGTTTACGTTATCGTAAACTATCGGATATACTGCTCACAGTCAGTGCGAGTGAAAGAGACAAAACGATAGTTTACGGTAACGTAAACAGTTTGCATCAACTCATGGTAGGGCCACTTTGCATCAACTCATGGTTGGGCCACTGTTGAAATAAATTGACTGTAGATTTAATTCTATTGAGGGTTTTTTTTAGTTATCAATACAATTTTCGTTTCACGGCACCATGTTATTTCTCATCATCGTCAGATCAATATTGTTTAAAGCTTAAATTTTCCAGTAAGCTCGTGAATTTAGAAAATAATGGGAAATAATGTTTGATACCTAAAGATCTCTTTTTCTCATGATAAAATAAAACCAAAATGTCAATCTTCTAGATAATAATTAATTGTTCTCTCTACCAACATTGTAATCTCTAATAGAACTAATTTAATAATTTAATGGTACACCGTATCAAAATAACTGTAGAATAACAAAGTTTAGTTAGACCATTTGAAGTCATTAGATCTAGATTTATATAGCCTGAGGCCTTCTTAAGGCAAACACATGTATTTAATACGTGATAAAGTGTAATATCGATTTATTGGTGACAACTTAATATTTTCTGAAATAGTACAATTAGCATAAATAGTGTCACCATATTTTCATGAGTTTTTTTTACGAAAATATTTTTTTACTATTGTTGGAAATTATCTTCCAATCAATTTAGGCTCATGTTAAATAATAGAGAAGCAAATGATGTAATGTTTATTTTCAAGGCTTTTAATGTAGGTACGTGACGTATTTATTTAAAAAAAATATTACGCTAATATTTTTAGCGATATGCAATATGCCTATTTTTGACTAAAAATATTAATAACATTATAAATTAAAAAATTAAGCCTGACCTGACTGATTTTCCGAATGCGTACAGCCAGCTTCGATAGAGCTTAACATTTCAGGACCATGGTGCAGCAATCCCTACTAATCCTACTTCCTACTAATATTATAAATGTGAATGTTTGTGTGTTTGGATGTTTAGATGTTTGGATGTTTGTTCCTCAATCACGCAAAAACTACTGAACTGATTTGGTTGAAATTTGGCACACAGATAGTAGATAGCCCAGATTAAAACATAGAATACTTTTTAGCCCGATATTCTCACGGGAACGGGAACCACGCGGGTGAAACCACGGGCGACCGCTAGTATTACTTATAAATGCAAAAGTCAGTTTGTTTGTGACGCCTGAACCGATCATTGTGAAATTGTCAGGGGTGCAGAAAAGGACATAGGGTACCTTTCATCCCGAAAAAAGGAACTGTTCCCGAGGGATAGACAAAGTACTATCCGCGCAGACGAAGTCGCGGGCGGTCGCTAGTTATGTATATAATATTAAAATAACAGCTGCTGTTTTTGTATTATAATGTTGATACTGGTGTGAAGTTTTTAATTGTTTGACTGCTTCTGATGCCGACTGTACAATCAATAAGCTTCAATAATCGCAAATTCGCGTGCGAAAAATCAATCACTTTTATCTTTCTCTTCAAAGTTAATGAAATAAATTCTTTCAAATTTAAATAATTAACATGCAAATATGGAATTCACAGTCGATTAGATTATTCTATTGTGACGTGAATATTTAAAAAATTACGATTGCGATATGATTATCATGTTATTAGGCGCCTACTTGACAAGACAAAGACTTTCGCATAAGTATTTCTTATGTACATTTTAATCTCTTTGAGGCATTAATTATTACAAATCAAAGATTATACTCATGTTTTTCGAGATAATTAGATAGGGAGTCATTCATGCTTGCTTAGTCTATTCTAATTCTTCGAACTTTTTTAGTTATTGGTTCAACTAAATAGGTTTCATATGTATAGACTATTGATTGCTATGTTCATTAATTATTTATTGGAACATAGGATGATAAATAAATTATATGCATAATACTTACACAACAATGTCAATATACAGTGTCCCAAAACTTTGCCACACGGAGGGAAAGTGCCTTAAATATTGAAGATAGGAAAATTTTACTAAAAAAAAATCTATTTGTTTTTAAAATAATGGGAACTACATTCAAAGATTTTTTAAAAATCGCATTCGATACTACTTATACAAATTTATACAATACGTATTAATTGATTTCATGGTCTTTTTTTATTAAAGATGCTGTGTTACTCAAGAAAAAATAATCATAATGAGAATTAACCCTTTCGATCAGTATCAAAATAAAAAATAAACCTTTTATCGTGTTTGGTGGGTTCGATTCCTGACTGAGTGATTTTTCAAAAATCTTTAAATGCAGTTACAATTATTTTTGAAATCAAAATGAAGTCTTCTGTCAGTAAAATTTATTAACTTCAATATTTAAGGTAACTACTTTCCCTTCATGTGGTAATGTTTTGGGACATCCTGTATATATTAAGATAGCAATTTTATTTTAAATTGTGTAATACTAACCGATTATGTTTCAATATTTTAGGCATAGTACATTATATTTTGATAAACGTTATGAAATACTAAATAATATACTAGAAAAAATACGACTCGCACCAGATCAATACTCAGACGGGACTGGTGCGAGTCGTATTTTTTCTAGTATATTATTTAGTATTGTGTAAAAATAGCATTGTGAATGCAAAAATCTCAAATTTAAAAAAACGTTATGAAATAAGTAAGTAAACATTTAACTAAATAATATTAATAAAAACTAGAATAAATCGCCACGTATAGAATTTGAATCCACAATAGCTATCGACAAGTTGTGTCAGGGTGCCATTTCACGTCCGATTTTTTTATAGTATCTTATAGAGGTTTTTGTTGATAAATTATGAAATTGGTGAAAGAACCTAATCCAAGACTTTTTTGTAATTTTTGAACATATTTTCAGCCCCCGTATTCGTATGGTCGTCTTTCTGTTGTATGGAACACTTAAGAGCGTTTATGCGCTATACTGGCGCCGCCAATGGAAAAAAAACCATAGTGCTTAAATAAAGACAAGAAATTGTACACTATACTCCGACTTTTAATTCGGTGCAGTAATTTGACAGCTCCAGTGTGCCCACTGGGGTGATTAGCAACTTGCGTGGCTGTCACCACGCAAGTTTACCACCGAATTAAAAGTCGGAGTATAGAAGAACACAATTCACATTTCGTCTTTTACGCACTACGATTTTTTTTCCATTAGCGGCGCTATTGATGCGCAGTAATCCTCTTAACACTGTTTGAATACTTAACTTAAAAGTTTAGTAAACAAACAGCAATGAATACTCCAATAAGTAACTGGGTAACTCAGTTGAAATAGCATTGGACCGGAATTCTGGAAGTTCGCGGGTTCGAGTCCCGCCTGACAAAATGATCTGGTGGTGAGGTGAACTTTGTCTAGAGAATTCATCAATGTTCGTTATTGACACAAACAAAAGCTTGCGACAAATGCGATACGTAATTTAATCGTTTTAGTTCGCATTAGCTTCCAAATGAATTAAACAGAATTTTTATGGATCATCGTTATCATTGAGAAAATAACAAAAATTTTGCGATAAAGTTAAAGAAATGTAAAATGAATAATTGAAAAGCAACTGATAAAATTCCAATATGTCTGAAAATTGGAGTGCATGTACAAATATGGCTGAGGGGTCACGTTTTATCAGACCGTCAAACTTATAAATTGTGTGTCAACCGATAGTGGTCGAAGAGGGTTGGCGGTGTGTGGTCTGCTTATTGTTTATGAGATTTGGTTGTGCATCGCGCGGTGCAGGTTGCGGTGGTCGACGGGCGACGGTCGGCGGCCGTCGGTGGTCGGTAGGTGGCTGGCGGGAGGCTGCGGGGAACTGGTCCGGCGCACGCGCGGGGCACTGCCTCGCCAGAGCCACCATCGCCACTCAGTGCACGCGCTGCCCAGCCGTCGCGCGCCGCCTCAGTGCGCGATCCACGACGCTCCAACGCGTTACAAACTTTTCGGAAAAGTTTCGGCGAGTTCGCACTTCACGAGTCGCGAGTTCTTTTTCTCCCCGTTCTTTAATTCTTCGAGTGCTTTCGAACTCTTCAAGAGCAATTCGTAGTAGTGAAACTCCAGTGTTTAATACATTTTGACGACAGGGAGGGACGAAAAATTTATACTTTAAGGTGAGTTGAAATCCATATATTATTTCATATTAACCGGTTTGTTTGTAAGCGCACATGTCAATGTAAAAATATGTATTTTTTAATTAGGTATGTCTCAGTTATATTAGAAAGTTACTGGCATAGCAACGAAACAAGTTGAAACTACTTGTACACGTATAGTACGCTAGTATACTAAGTTGATGTAACCTCGTTATGTTGGGGCAAGTTAAATAATGTTCGATTTGACTAATATATTTACATACTTGTCGATATAGAAGTGTTAATTGTAGGACATGATATTATTAGCAATATCCTGAATATGTGTGGACATCATGCTATTTTTCTGGAATAATCAGTTGTGTACAGATAATAACGAGACAAAATCGGATGAATTAATTTTAAGCTGCGTTCCAAGAACGTGGCTGCGTTTAATTGAAATTGTTAATTAATGCGCTCCTTACCAATAAGCGGTAATACTAATGATCACAACTGTATAGCTAACAACACGCGATGTAACTGTTAATTAGTTGAACTCAATAAATATATTTATTACATTTAACTTTGTCACATGGTTAGTTATCTTAAGGCGGGTATCCACCAAAGAAAGTTGCCAACTTTTGTGTTGTCAACACATGTTGGTGACAAAAGTTTCTGTAATTACCTGGTTCACACAAGGTATCCACCGAGAATTTTACAGAAACTTTTGTCACCAACACAATCAACACAAACGTTGGTTTCTTTGGTGGATACCCGCCTTAAGCATTTAAATGATAAAATTATTGTAACATTTTGTAGACATTTCGAATTATTTTATGATACAAGCACCTAAACTTAAACATAGATGAAAATTTAATAAAACTGACTTTAAAGTTAATAAATATCTGAAGTAAGATTAATTTTATTTTAAAACAGGTAGAACTTAAATTACACATAAATTACGTTTTATTTTATCAATAAATGAGATTCTTAAAATATACGTACACGTTTATTTTTTATGTCGGCCTTGACCGAAATAGGCATCGAAATACCATTTATAAAAATTTATTCATTTATTATTATCTAGTAAAGTAAATTAACGAGTATCGCTTTGCCAAACATAATGATCACTAAAACACGCCAGTTTTCCGTTAGATATTACTACAGGTCACAGGATTATTTAATATTATTACCTACAGCAAAAAATATAGGTATGTAAGTAATTATTTATTATTATTGTCTTTGTTCTCTTTTACCATGAAAATGCATCACTACAACATTGTGCAAGTAAATAAAATACATACATGACCTGTACATTTTTAACTCATCTCTTCATTCATGAATATTTGGAATAGTATTTTTTTTTGCAAAATTAATCATGAAAGAATTTCTAGTAATAGATTGCTCAAAATATAATTTTATGTTGTATCATAATTTTTATGGCAACATAAAATGAGCATCACTTTCTTCGAAAGAAGCTGACAATTTTCCATTAAAAAATATTGTTTGTAGTATCTGATTTATTATTCTTTGCGTGAAAATTGTTATTTATTATTATTATTCTTTGTGTAAAAATCAACCTTTCTCTTTTATTGAGATCTAATACAACAAAACTTTTATTAGGTACTAGCTTCCGCCCGCGACTTCGTCCGCGTGTGGACATTCGGAAAATCCCTAGGAAACCTTTCACCGGGATAAAAAGTTTCTATGTTTAAATCCAGGCTATAAACTATCTGTGTTTCAAATTTCATCCAAATCTGTTCAGCCGTTTTTGCGTGATTGAGGAACAAACATCTAAACATCCATTGTGTAATGGTCAACATATTATCCAGATAATCAAGAAATAATAGACTTTATAAATTGTTAGAGGAAAAAAATATGCTTCGATCTACCGGTGGAGCCTCGTCGGTGGATTGTAGAGGAATGAGGGTTTTTAATTTGAATTTTTTTTCCCTATTTCATTTAAATATTTAAATTTAAAGGGAACGGAAAAAACCCTACTGTTCTCACCTGATTTGAATTCCAAATTTTTTTACAGTAATAATGCAGTACCTACTTAAGTGAAAATCCATAAAAAAAACAATTGAATAAACCTGCTGGTAGTAGTGAATCATTGAAGGTGGTTGATCTTAGTTTATCTTCTTGAACTACATTATTTCATAATAATTATGATTCATAAATAAGATGGTAGCCGTGAAATAACTTAACAATGACAACAAAAACACAACAAGTAATTAACTCTACGAGCATTTTCAATAAGTAGCGAGCACTGATAACAATTTTTACTATTTTTGAAACATAACGCTGTTGTGACTCAATCAGCACAAAGAAGCTTATAGAAATTATACAGGGTGTTCCAAAACTTTGCCACATGAAGGAAAAGTAACTTAAGGTGGTGCCTGAGCGAAAGTGGCACCGCGGTGAATTATATTTAATATTATAATTCTAATACACAATTTTAAAAATGTTTATCGTGGAGATTTTAGGGCCCACAGTCTAGTATTTTTAGACGGTATCGTTACATTCTCTTGTAGTCACTGCTAGAAGTAGATAGCAAAACTGCTAAAAGTGGCCGTTTTTGACACATTTGCTATCTACTTCTACGAATGACTACGAGGGCATGTAGTGATACCTTTTAAAAATACTAGACCATGGGCTCTAAAATTACCACGATAAACATTATTAAAATCTTTTTCTATTAATAACTTATTAAATAAAAATCTCTGAGGGCGCCACTTTCGGTCATACAACCGCCTTAAATAAAAACAAAATAAAAAGTAACTTAAATAAAAAAAAGAGTAATAGTCAATTTTAGTTAAATGCTGATAAGGCTTATTAATTATCTGTCATTAAATGTTAAAAACGTGGTATATGCAGTCGGCCATGTTATTGACTAAAATAAAGATAAAATAGGCAGCAGCAGCACCCTTCTATAACTTTATCAAAGGTTTGTTGAGCGAATATGAATAATGATTTTCGAGAAATTCCTTATACAAAGCTTGTAGGCGTTCCATAACTTACTATGAAAAAGACGGGAAGACAAATAGGTTCGAAATAAATTGCAGATTTTTTCCAGTTTTGTATAAAAATTACAACACTTCTTAGTATATTTTGAATTTTCTAACTGTGACTAATATCCAAATCCAAATGAGATCAGTTATTTTATTTTAATATTGATAAAGTATTAGTGAAAACAAATGATGGTGACTGTATCCGATTTGGGAATTCCTAGCTACCGCGCAATGACAACATTTGGCAACGATAACTAAAGGGCTTCTACTTTTTAGACAAAACTATGAATTTTGATATCAAAGTTCTTAAAAGAAGAGAAAAAAGAAATATTAAAAGTAATAGGTAGTGAGAAATATCAGTAGGTACTTATCGAATTTAAGTTAAAAATAAATTAGGTTTTATAAAAACTTCGAAGTAAATCTTTTGTTATTTTAGTTATAATTCAGTAAGTTTTCCGCTCAGTTAACTGAATTTCAGTTTAAATAACGACTGCCTAAAAAGGAGTAACGACAGTTACAATTAGTTTTAGAGCATTCTAATTTTATAGGTGTTTTTTATCATACAAATATAACATTTCTGCGGTCCAATTACACAGGTATCTGATATGATTCTAATGTCCTATCTGACTGATAAATTCATACAATTTTTGTTCCATTGTTAAATTAATCCGGAAGGTAACTGTTATCTGGAGACAACCACTCATATCACATCAGATCAGTGGCTCTTTTTGAAATATGAAAATTGCATGAAATACCTCGCCGTAGTCGCGCCAGTGCAGCATTTCTTCAGACCTCTAATTTGAAGGCACCCTAAGATTTTTTTTATTGCTTAAAAATATTTCTTTTGTTCATCCTTGATTGTAGAATTCGTATCTGAGCGGCCAATAATTTCAATAAAATCCTTGTAGGGGAAAAAGGGACAAATTAGAATGCTATTTCATGTTCAAACATGAGATAGCTGAATTTTTTAAGCTGAGTCGACAGCCCTAGCCCAAGTGTCCTATGCCGTCACATCGTGTCACAATAATTTGTTATTACTCGCAGTCACAAGTCACAACTGGATTGCTCTCTGTGACGATACCATTATGTTTCATCGTTTTCAGCGAAAGGTTCGTGACTCATAGATCATTCACTCTGAAGTACTGTTTACTCACACTTTCATAACTAAGATTATTTTCAAAGCGGATGTTTCTTTAATCTTCGAATATTCTATATTGAATGCATTGATAAAAATCAAGACCGCGAGATAGTGTGGAGATTAAAGTAGTTTTTCATGAACTGTTTACATTTGTTTGAACAATCATCGTGTGCGCAACGTGCGTCTCGGTCTCGGTAGATATCATTGAATCAATGTTGCTTACTACCATGAATTAACTGTAGTGGTTTGCTACATCTATTTCATTTAATGAACATAATGTGCTAAATGTATTAAAGTAAATAAAAATGAAAGTAATAAAAGCGGTTGTACAGTGCAAATCCACCCACGTTATAAGGCGAGCTTTTAATTAATGTTAAGTAAAACAAAGATAACCTTTAAGTTGGGAGATAATGGGTAGCTAAGCCACAGAATATATAATAGTATGGCTAAGCTGTAGCTTTCTTGAAAATTAAAACTAAGTTACCTACTTAGAGAGAGGACAACTTGTCTCGTCTAATTAAACTTACCTGCTTGCAAAGCCATAAGTTTAACACAAAGCATAAATGCTTATTGGTTACTTTAACCAGAGTTTCTCAAACAAAGTAATGTGAGGGCCTACGTATTCTTAAGTGCTCTGAAAGTTCACGAACAATTTATCTTTTAAAACATACGTCATTTTTTATATTCAACGGTGCATGGGAATTCTGTACACATGTTTTCTTTTCATTGTCCTGTTTGTTATGGTAATTTAAAGTTTAATGTACTGTCTGTTTGAAGGCGTGCCTTTAGAATTTATAACTGTTTCAATACAATATTGAAGTAGCACTATTACTATTATATTTTTAAAATATTATATTTCTTAAGAACAAAATTATTTTTTGAGAATATAGCTAATATGACTCATTTAGATTAGGTTGTTCAAATATAATAAAAAAATATTCCTACGTCACTTCACAAAGTTTTTTATATTTCGCAGTTTTAATAGTTTTACTATTACCTATTAACATTTTGTTTCTAAGTAAAAAAAAGTGCACAATAACCTTTTCAAATATTTTCATTTCGAAATGCAATTATTCGCAAATAATTCGCAATTTGATCCAACATTTAATTCAAGGAACTCATTTAAGTAAGTATTATACTTTTAACAGGCACTTACTGGCGACAAACACACTAACATAAATCAAGCACTTCAAGTTATTACATAGTACCTACTTTAATATTTAACCTTTCCATTAAAGATATTCTTAAACCCACTTTCGTATCACGCGTACCTATTATCAGTATAATCGTCATGGCTAGTATCATTGCAATTATTTGAAGAATTCGTTTTATCGGATCGGATGCCCACGACGCTCATTGAACTATGTTTTCTCCGATAATCTAAATTACCTTTTGATTATTGGTGCATACCAATATTGTCACTCATACACAGACGGTGATGTAACATACTTTATGATAAGGCTACTATGACAAAACAATGAAGTATCCAAGCAGATACCTGAAATTCTTTGGTAAAATCAGTGATACACGTCAATTTTTATGTAATCGGTGACATAATATTGTGGTACAACACTAAATACAACACTAAATCATTAAAAGTAGTTGTTTTTATTTATTGCTCAACCACGGCGTAATTTGTTTAACAATGTCAACAGTCTGTTTCTGAGGACTATGTTAGGAAATTGTAAATGTGTCCGAGTGCTTTATTAAATAGGAAAGAGTGAGTGAGAAGGATATAATTACTGCGCTGTGCCCCAAAATAAATTGGTATAGGTATCTAAGAACAGGAACAGATATAATGTTTATTTTTATCAGAAAGCAGATAGCTATTATTTTACTGAGGTATTCCTGTCAAATAAACACGCGTAAATGTACTCGATAGAGTAAGTAATTATCTATAGAAAAAAATATTTAATTTATCACCGGTAGATGGCGCTGTACACCCATACAAAATGACACTATGGATTTTTTTACGCTCGTTTTTTATTGATAGCTCTATTCGTGTCGTGCTACTGGTACAAATATCTTGAGTTCGAAATGCGATCTTAACATAAACGTAGAAAAATTCACAGATTTTTCAGTCCCCGCAAGAATCGGAGCATGCATTGAAAAAGAATACAAAAATTTACAAACAACAAAATTAAATCAAATGCAAAATCCTATTATTTTTCTAAGGTATCTAGGTAGGTACCATTTATTTTTACGATTGTGACGTATTGTGATGTAAAAGTCCTACAAATGTACTTCTCGTCTGCTTCCGCATCTTTCAATACCATTACAATGACGATCGGTCAATAATCATAGAAGCTACATCACTCGTATAGTTATACGGAAATTCCCGTTTTTCTACAATTCCAAATCTAAAGGGACCACCTACAGGTCACAACTATTAACCGATTTTCAAAAAAAGTTCGCAATTTTGTAGCTAAATTAATATTTTTTCGTTTTTTCTTAAGTTGGTTTTTTTTCGAAATATTTACAATTTAGTAAACAAAAAACCCGAATTATTAGAAATTTTTCAGAATTTCAAAAAAAGTTACCAGCCGATTTTCAAAATTCAAACGTCCATTCGTGTCTCGATAAATTCCTCTACTTTTGGTACTATTCCCATCTCGATCCTTCCAAAATCCTCGGAGGTATGGCCAAAAATACGTATCAGGCGATTTTCATCTGATAACCATTTTCAATGGTAAAAGCTCATGTCTATAATTGTCTATAGTGTTTAGGGTCAGCCTGCCTAGCATGACCGATTTATATCGCGTGATATAGCATTTTATCGACACTGAACTGTCAAATTCCTTTGTCTTTTTGACAGTTAAACGTGATAAAACGCTATATCACGCGATATAAATCGGTCATGCTAGGCAGGCTGGCTTGTTGTGCATATTTCTTCCTATAACAATATTAGGTAGGTATTTGACGAAAGCTGTACGTATAAGTAATAGGTTTGATTCAATTTCCGTAGCTATGACAGACAAAGATCAAACTGATCATTTTAATTGACAGCCAATAAAGATATTGGTCTTACGAGAAATGAGAAACTAATTAATTGATTGGATATACCCTAAAATAAATACTACAATATATCGAATAGAATTGATCTATAGACACTTATATTATCTTGAAGAGGTAAATAATGATAGTTTGTTTAAGTGTAGATGTACAATGCGATTCATTTGAATTCATTCAAAATGGTTATCAGATGCAAATCGCCTGAGACGTATTTTTGGCCATATCTCCGAGGATTTTGGGAGGATCGAGATGGAAATAGTACCAAAAGTTGAGGAATTTATCGCGACACGTGAACGTTTGAATTTTCAAAAACTACTGGTACCTATTTTGTATTTTACAAAATTCGGGTTTTTTGGGGGGTGTTTGTTTACTAAATTGTAAATATATCGGAAAAAACCGACTTTAGAAAAAATAAAAAAATGGGTCCTAGGGTATTAGTTTGGCTACAAATTGAGAAAAAAATGTTGAAAATCGGTTAATAATAAAATTGTGACCTGTAGGTGGTCTCTCTAGATTTGGAGTTGTAGAAAAACGGGTGTTTCTACAATTCAAAGACGAGAAAAGCAGGCGAGAAGTTCATTCGTTGGAATTTTGAAAATCAGTTAATAATATTTCGGCCACGTCGAGGCAGTCAGCGGGCGCTTTTGTGACAAGAGGCGAAGCCGAGTGTCACCATCGTAAAAATAAATAGATACTACCTAGGTAACTTTAAAAATATAATAGGATTTTGCATTTGATTTGATTTTGGTTTTCCGTAAATTTTTGGGTTCATTTTCAATGCTCCGATTCTTGCGGAGACTGTAAAATCTGTGAATTTTTTATTAAAAACTCTGAGGGCGCTATTTTCAGTATCCTTTTTTAAATGAGAGGGCTTGGTTATTCCCTTCCGCTTCACATTTGATACAATTAAATAACTAGTGGCTCCGTGAGCTGTATTAGTTTTGTTTTATCTTTATGTACAAAATCTATAGTTTTTACCAAAGCGAAGCGAGGGCGGGTTTGCTAGTCTAACAAATTAAACTGATTTAATAATCAAAGTACACATAATATTCTGTGTTATTGATAATTAATACGCAGAGTAGTGTACGTGTAGGTAGACTCATCCGAAGTTATACTTATGATAAAATTATAAAATCGTAAACTGAATGACTGACTGACTGACTGATCTATCAACGCACAGCCCAAACCGCTGGGTCTAGAGACTCCAAATTTGGCACGTAGGTTCCTTATCAGGTCTTAGGGTGCACTAAGAAAGGGTCGGGGACGGGGACGGGGACGGGGACGGGGACGGGGACGGGGACGGGGACGGGGACGGGGACGGGGACGGGGACGGGGACGGGGACGGGGACGGGGACGGGGACGGGGACGGGGACGGGGACGGGGACGGGGACGGGGACGGGGACGGGGACGGGGACGGGGACGGGGACGGGGACGGGGACGGGGACGGGGACGGGGACGGGGACGGGGACGGGGACGGGGACGGGGACGGGGACGGGGACGGGGACGGGGACGGGGACGGGGACGGGGACGGGGACGGGGACGGGGACGGGGACGGGGACGGGGACGGGGACGGGGACGGGGACGGGGACGGGGACGGGGACGGGGACGGGGACGGGGACGGGGACGGGGACGGGGACGGGGACGGGGACGGGGACGGGGACGGGGACGGGGACGGGGACGGGGACGGGGACGGGGACGGGGACGGGGACGGGGACGGGGACGGGGACGGGGACGGGGACGGGGACGGGGACGGGGACGGGGACGGGGACGGGGACGGGGACGGGGACGGGGACGGGGACGGGGACGGGGACGGGGACGGGGACGGGGACGGGGACGGGGACGGGGACGGGGACGGGGACGGGGACGGGGACGGGGACGGGGACGGGGACGGGGACGGGGACGGGGACGGGGACGGGGACGGGGACGGGGACGGGGACGGGAAGCCGTAATGCGTAAAAATGGCTGGTCAGATCCTGGTTGAAGGTTCCCTAAGGATTTTCTCTTATATCCACGCGGACGAAGTCGCGGGCAGAAGCTAGTGATAAAATAAAACTATGTCAGCGTAATATAACAAAGAATTAAAAGAAAGTGACACATAATGATGAATGCACAAGGAAAATGTTTGTGAATATTGATTACTGCGGTTGGAATTGAAACCACTGTATTGAAAAAAAATGTTAACTTACACTTACTACAAAATATTAAAATATTTGCATTTTATCACTTAAAATTATAATTTTGAAGTAGGCTGTATCTACTATATCACTCATCACTCACTACTGTATCACTCGCCCTTTTGTTCGCAAAATATTCTTGCACTGGGCGTGTGAAAAAAAAAACCTGGCGCGCCTTTTCCCATAATTATCATATTTTGTTTTGTTGTAAGTATTTGTTGCTGTGTGGTAAATTACTTTGTTTTTTCCTCGCAAATGTGTTGAAAAACGTCGTATGAAACTCGTGAGGTTTTGCTTATTGCACACTTGGCTGAGTTACGACCTCGCCTATACGGCTCGGGCTTGGGCCTTGTGTGCAGTGAGCAACCTAAGCTAACTTGTCTCATATCATAATGTACTATTATTTAAAATAATCAACCTTATCTTATGAATCAAAAGCAAAAAAAGCACAAAATAATCATAGTTTTTTTTAACAACATTATCATCATAACAGTTAGTTTTGTTGAATGAATTACTGCGACCCCCTTATCAGTCGCTACTGTTGGTCGAAATCCGTGTTTACTAAGTCATAAGATAATTCCATTACTTACCTACATTTGCAATCTTTCAATTAAAACTGACCTGGTAACTTCGCTTATAATTTTGTGTTATAAAGTCGTATCATAATACGGATCCACCCTGTCTCGAAACCAGAAACAAATGGGTATTTAAATATGAAAACGCACCATTTGATTTAATTTTAAATCATGTAAGCTATATTTATGTTAAATTTTAAGTAAGTACCACTCCCACTAGCGACTTGGTAGCATAATTGGTTAGTGCATTGGGCCGGAATCCTAAGGGTTCGAGTCCCGTCTGTGCTGCGAGTCCCGTCTGAGCTGCTACGGGTGAGTCGATTTTTTCTAGTATTATTTCAATTATATAAGTTACTTAATATTTAAAAATAGCATTGTGAATGCTAAAATCTAAAAATTCAATTAAAAGCACAGATTTTATAACCTCTACATAATAATTACAGGCAATATTATTTTAGTTTCTAAATTGAAAAGAAGACTTTATTTCATCCCAATTTATTATAATGATTAAACAATGTGCATAAACATTATCGACAGTTAGTTCATTTCGTGACGGTGTGGCACGAGGCACGTACGAGGGTTCTAGGGCTTCACGCGCGTGCAAACCGCTGCAACGTTTTCAGTGCACCCACTAAACTGTTGATGAAGGATTATGGTCCTTACGTAACTAAGTTTTGGGGTCATGTGGTCTGTATCGATATTTAAAAGTGTGGTCGGTTGGCGACAATCAGGCTGCGTGGGCACTATCGCGAGGTCGCGCCGCTCACCCCGCTATCGCGGCCACGCTGACTCTCATTTGCTCTATTAATAATTCATCTCCTATCGTACCCTATTGTTGGGACGTTTTCCACTCATTAAAGCGTGCACCTTCGAACTGTTGTGTGAGCCGCAAATTATTGTTAAACGACTGAAGATAAACGGCGCGCCAGTAGGACTATTAGTGTAATGAGGTTTTGTATTTGATTTCATTTCATTTATGCAACACTGTTACAAAACAAAATGGTTCCAAAACTTCTAGAATTCAAATTAATTTTATTATTTACTTTACAGAGTTTATTAAGTTACTTAATATATTCACTTCTCAAGCTTACGCGCTCACTAGACATGAAATAAAACACTTTTAACGGATACTAGCGCGGTTTTATTGAAAGTACTTTGGTAGTAAGTAGTTTCAGTAGATTCTCTCTTTTTAGCATATAAAATTAAATTAAAACCAAACCAAAACTTAAACCAATTAAAATTTGTTAAATCTTAATTTCTGAACGTCTTAAAAAATTCATCGCTTGAGGGTAGGCTCACAAGTAGCTTCAGTCCCCCGTGACCACGGCAGCTGCAAAGGTGCCGAAACGTCGGGAAAACCAAAAATCAAACCAAATACCAACTAATTACCAAAGTACTTTCAATAAAACCGCGCTAGTATCCGTTAAAAGTGTTTTAATAACTTTTTTACAGAGTTTTTCATATTAAAATGTTGTAAATCAGATTTATCAATAAAAATGTTAATTGAGTGACTGTAATACGGGAAGTTAATAAAGGTCTTCGGCGTAGTTAAAGTGTAGGCGTCTACAGGTGAAAGGGCGTGGCGCACCCCGCCACACCCACCTGCTTACCGTGAGCGACCGCCATTTTTAATATTTTACTTCCGACAATTTTCAAATTTTCAAAATTGATTTCCGTTTTCTGGGTAAAATGTCCACTGGTGTTTTCAGGATGCTCGTGTGACGTATTGAAACTCGTACATTACCAAGGAAATTATAAGTACTTCGTACGAAGTGCTTAGTTACATTAGTAAACGGGATTCTGCGCATAGAGTACCATTGTTATACTAGATTCTGCGTAAACAGGATGTTGCCATGGAAACGAGGCATTGACGTCTATTGTTTCTATTTCATTCATTTCATCATTGTCGATAGACTTCGAGCATCGCGGCAGAAACGCGTCTTACTCTAAGTCGATAGACAATAACATGACCACAGAGGAAATAATCACTACGTTTTAAACATGACAATAAAATGTTTTTGAAAAATATAGACTTCCTTTTTTGTATTTTTATTGAGCTTTTTATTTTATACTACAAAGTTAGTATACCTTTATGATACACAAATCAAACTTTAGTACCTATATTCTTAAAAAACAAAGGTAAAACTTCGTGTTCTGTGTAAAACCACAGAACACAGATAAAGGTGGTAAAATACATTTTGATAAAGATACACATATTGAGGAAAATTGTAAAGTACCTACCTGTCTAAGTTAGTTAAGTTATTATAAAGAGCGAAAGAAAAGCATACTTACACTGAAAAAACGTAACGGCTATAATTAAACAAGTTACTGCTATTTACAACCGAGTAACTCGCTTCGGAGGGAGCCTGCAATGTTTGTTGCTAAAATTATGCAAGTCAACTTTGTTAACGTATGTTGGTAATATAAACCCAGTATGTTGGTCAAAAAATAGGTATCCAAGGTTGGTTGCTTCTAACCTATTCACTCAGTAAACTTAGCAAACCTATTTACTATAGTGTATCGAGTTACTCTGTTAACAATACCCAAGCTTCTTAGTATTACAAATCAATTCAATCGGTAACTGCAACAACTAACTTGGTTATAGAAATAAACACAACTGTCACTACAGCCAACGTGCTTTGTTGAGTTTAGCAAAGTAATTCAGTAGGCTCAAATATTTTGCTTCGTAAAACTAGCTAAGTAGCTTGAATAATGTTAATTATGTATATTGGTTAAGGACAGCCAATCTACTTTGTTACTTCTACTCAATTCAATTTGGTATATGTAGCCAAGTTACTGTGTACTGTCAATCGTGTTCATTGGGTAGCTACAAATAATATACTCTGTTATTTTTAGTCAATTAAGATAAGTATATTTAGCCAAGTTACTTTGTATTTTTAGGCGGGTTTATTGGGTAACCATAGCTAAAATACTATATTGCAGGTACCAATTTAAACAACATATATGAAGCTACTTATATATTTTCAGTATAAGCTGAACTGTGAGTGACAGGTCAGCTTATACTCAAAATATATATAAGTAGCTTAATATACGTCGTTTAATTTGGTACCTGCAACAAAAAATTTTAGCTCCTGTGACTGCACTTAAACCCTATATATATATATTACAATGCGAGGTCAGCTCATACTATAAATGTGTAGTTTGATATGTTGTCGTTTGTACCATTGTTACTTGCAGTGCAGTGGGGAAAAATTTGGCATGTCGGGAAAAAACTAATGAAACGTTCATTCAGTAAAACAACAGATATTTTGCTAACAGACCAAACTTAAAAGAAACTGAAAGAAAATTATGTACATTAATAAAATTAGCTTTATTCGGTACACGATACAGACATTTCAGGTAACATACTACTCTTACAGTTCTTATAGTACACAGTAGATATAAAATCCTTGCGTTATTAACAGCAAATAATATTTGTCACTAAACACTCGCACGGTAAAATATCGCACTACAAAAGTAATTATTGTTTATTTTTGTCACTTCACTGTACTGTTATAAAATCATCATCATCAGCATTAGCCTCTTTGGGTCCATTTCTGGAAATAGGCCTCTCCAAAATTCTTCCACTGGGTCCGGTTTTGCGCCTCCGTCATCCAGTTGTGTGCCGCTTGTCCTCTGATGTCGTCAACCAATCGTTTTGGACCATTCACGGATCCTTCTCGCAAAACTATTGCGCGTTTTAAAACAAACCCGGCAAAATTCAAAATAATGGTTAAAAGTTGTTGTTTTTATGTAAAACTTTAATCTGCCTTGTAGGTGTGAGGCAGCGCTTCAACATACGTTCGTCACGCGTCAAGTCACACAGAGAAATGGCCAAATTCGCAGGCTATGCAGCCAATTCCTGGTTTATTATTATCAAGTTACTCGGTTAAAAATAGTGTTTGCTCATTCCATTGATAATTGCCGAGCTGTGCTAATTTACCAATAGATAATCAACTAGTTTGTTTCAAGTAAGTAGCATGGTTATATGCATCATAGTGAGTTATTTAATTCTAGCCAACTATGATTATGTTTAAAATTAAATGACGTAATTATCATTAAATAGTAATGTAAGCTTGTCTATTTTTAACCGAACTCTATGTAAATATTAGCCAACTATAGTTGTATCTAAAATTAAATAACTTACTTATCATAAAATAGCAATGTAACCTTGTCTATTTTTAACCGAACTTGGTGTAAATTTTAGCCAACCACGATTGTCTAAAATTAAATGACTTACTTAACATTATATAGTAATGTACGCTTGTCTAATTTTAACCGAACTTTATGTAAATATTAGCCAACTATGGTTGTATCTAAAATTAAATAACTTACTTATCATAAAATAGCAATGTAACCTTGTCTATTTTTAACCGAACTCGGTTTAAATTTTAGCCAACTATGATTGTCTAAAATTAAATGACTTACTTAACATTAAATAGTAATGTAAGCTTGTCTATTTTTAACCGAACTTTATGTAAATATTAGCCAACTATGGTTGTATCTAAAATTAAATAACTTACTTATCATGAAATAACAATGTAACCTTGTCTATTTTTAACCAAACTCGGTGTAAATTTTAGCCAACTATGATTGTCTAAAATTAAATGACTTACTTATCATACAATAGCAATGTAACCTTGTCTATTTTTAACCGAACTCGGTTTAAATTTTAGCCAACTATGATTGTCTAAAATTAAATGACTTACTTAACATTAAATAGTAATGTACGCTTGTCTAATTTTAACCGAACTTTATGTCAATATTAGCCAACTATAGTTGTATCTAAAATTAAATAACTTACTTATCATAAAATAGCAATGTAACCTTGTCTATTTTTAACCGAACTTGGTGTAAATTTTAGCCAACCACGATTGTCTAAAATTAAATGACTTACTTAACATTATATAGTAATGTACGCTTGTCTAATTTTAACCGAACTTTATGTAAATATAAGCCAACTATGGTTGTATCTAAAATTAAATAACTTACTTATCATGAAATAGCAATGTAACCTTGTCTATTTTTAACCAAACTCGGTGTAAATTTTAGCCAACTATGATTGTCTAAAATTAAATGACTTACTTATCATTAAAAGGTACTGTAAGTTTGTCTATTTTTAACCGAACTCTATGTAAATATTAGCCAACTATAGTTGTATCTAAAATTAAATAACTTACTTATCATACAATAGCAATGTAACCTTGTCTATTTTTAACCGAACTCGGTTT
Organism: Agriphila straminella; assembly: GCA_950108535.1. Lineage (NCBI taxonomy): Eukaryota > Metazoa > Arthropoda > Insecta > Lepidoptera > Crambidae > Agriphila > Agriphila straminella. The sequence goes on along the minus strand of OX467309.1, from coordinate 12,569,107 downwards.
AAATTTTAGCCAACTATGATTGTCTAAAATTAAATGACTTACTTAACATTAAATAGTAATGTACGCTTGTCTAATTTTAACCGAACTTTATGTCAATATTAGCCAACTATGGTTGTATCTAAAATTAAATAACTTACTTATCATGAAATAGCAATGTAACCTTGTCTATTTTTAACCGAACTCGGTGTAAATTTTAGCCAACTATGATTATGTCTAAAATTAAATATCTTACTTGTTATGAAATAATAAAGTAAGCTTGTCTATTTCGGTAAGGGTTAAATTTAACGAGGCGGTAATTTAGAAATAAATAAGTGCTTTGTTAATGATAGCCAACCATATTTAGCAATACTTGCTTGTATAAAATTAACTAAGCTTTATTGCCCATTTTAAATATGTCTTGATTGAATGCAGCCGAATAATTTTTAACAGAGCTAAATTGGTACTTTGCTAAAGCAAATTTTTTTCAGTGTACCTATTTTAGTTTTGTCTAGAAATGTTCAAAGAATGCAGAGTTTCCTGAAACTGAGATTTACTCATACTAGGTATATACTAATTATTTTCCTATGTTTGTCTAGTTCGAGACTAATGGATAAGTTGTGTTCGTGTGTTAATTCAATTAGCCGACAGACGCGGTTCGTCAATCAACGGTACTCATTGTTTTTGGTTCAGTCAGCCTCAGAAATACTTAGTTAAATACTTAAGAACCATATCGCATCAATGCCTGCATTCATATGGTAGGGTAACAACGGAACAAACGCTATAGTTACTGTGACAAAGTACTAAAAAGTTCAGCTACTTCTAAAACAGTACAATGAAAACTTTAGTTAGAATTTTGTTCGTGAATAACCTAGACGGTTTTACAAATGTTTAGTCTACGAGTTCTATGATTGTTTTGGCTGTGAACTTGACAAATGCTTGTATTACGTGCTATGTGACAAATTGCTAAAATCTTATAGTGAGGTCAAATGTTTTTTGTACAGTCACATTTCACATACATAAGACACGGATTTACAGCAATAATATTTACTTAAATCTGAATAAATAATGATTTTTTTATCCTGAAAAATAAAACTAACAAACTATTGGAAAAAAATGTTATGATATCAAAGTTCTAATATGAAATCGTTTAGTGCAACGTGACTGAATAAAAATAATAGGTATTTTACCTATTAGTAAATGGATCACCATAAATCTACTACCTAGTAGAATCAAGTTTGTTATCATAACAATAAAACTTGTAACCGGCAAGTTCCTTACAGCAAAATGTGGGCTAAGAAAATTCTCATTCACCAGCCGAATTTATCTGAGTAAGTATAAACAAAGGTGTTCATACTAATATTTGTTCAAGATAGCACGGTGCAGAGGCATAACGTTAATCTTGGTCGGGGTATAACCATGATTATACTCTTCAAACAATTTGTACCCGATTGTGAGAAAACTAAGTTGAATTATACTTAGATTATTTATTCTGTGCTTAAACTTAGATTGACGAAATATTAATCTATTGAATGAGAAAAAGGAAGGAACACAAATGATTATTAGAGAAAAAACTATGGAATAACTTGAGGTGTTTTCATGTCTAAGGCACAATACCTATGCTACTTGTTATTATACCTTAACCCTTCGTATACCGATAAAACAAACGGGGACTTTCCCACCTTTTTTTTTTAATTTTGGCGACACCTTTATCTCTTTAGTATACCTACTCTGAGCTTCCTGCTTCTGGGGATTGTCGAATATGAAAACCTGATATTCTTTCGACCGACGAGTACCGTTATCCGCGGGGCATTAAGTAATCGAAGCCGAGAGCGTCGAGATAATGTTGTGCACGCGTGAAATATATCCGAGCGTTTTTATTGCGACCGCATTTCGAACTGGTATGTGTGTGTCGCTGCGCCGAAGAAATTCTGTCGATGAGTGGTTTGCCTCTCGACGACCTTGTCGCACGCGCTGCCTCTCCCCGCTGCTTGCGGGCCGTCGCGCCGGCGCAGCTGCCTCCGAGAAAGTAGGTGACGTCTCGCCAGAGGGCTTATTCCGAAATTTGAATCACGACCATCGGACGACAATCGTTTCGTTTCGCGACATAATTAGCTCAAAATACTCCTCCTCGACTCAAACTATTTATTACTTTTTAAAACTTTTAAGTTACCTAGCTTCATCATGTTCAAACGAAAGAATGCCATTTGCGTCATTTTATGCGATAGACTAATGTTACTTTTGCCTGAAAAGTGCTAAATTAAGTAACCGAAACAAGTACCGTCATCCGATAATCGCGATTCTTAGTAGGGGCCCGCACACCAGTCTTCTTGAAGCCCTACGCTCGAGTTTTTAAAGCTTTCTAAATACTACACTGGCATTATCTGTTATGAAATCGGAATGAGCTTGTAGCTAACCAGAGATAACTCTACTTGTAACAATGTTTTGAGGACAAGTAGGATTCGTTAGGTGCGACCTCAAACATACACCTCACTAGTCACTGCCAGTGTTACGGGTTATCAATGTTATGCAACATAGGTACGCAAGTAGGTATATTGATATTCGGACCTGTTAGTAGTCAATAAAATTATTAAAAAAAAAAAAACTTTTAAGCGTAGGTTAGTAGCTTAGAGTAAGACGCGTTTCTGTAGACTCGTTTCTTCAATATGCATGCCAAAGTTGGATTGGAAAATTGGATCGGTAACCTAGTAAGTATACTTTTAAAATAGTAAAGGACTGAACGCAATGATGAATGAAAATTGTTAGTATGCTGTACACATTTTTTTCCTATGATATTAAAATTCATTCAATCATTTATTAAAAAACATATTTTAATAAAATGTGCAAATAATTATTCTATATTGAGCGTTCCATTTATGTTTCCACTTTTAAGGGTTAACTAATGAATATAAATAACGCCGCTGGCGATCTTTGAAAAAATATCACGTAAGATTTTAATTAGTGCTCCGAATCAATTAAAACTTTATCTTGGGCAGTTATGAATTATCCATGTTATTAACAGAAATTGTTACCAAACCTGATACGGATAAGAAGTACTTATCGATACTTTAGACATGTTTTATTTAGCTTGTTTAATTTTTAGTTTGTTTTAGGAAAGTTTAATGAGCTTTACAATTTATGAGTGATGAAGCCCTTGGGTTGCAAATCGATTTCGAAATTACTTTGAAAAATCCTCCATCCATCATCCAAAAATCCTGCTAAAACGCGCCTAGCGATTATATTATAATTATCTGTTTTTAGTGGGTTAAGTATTAATGTCATGACAATAATGACTAATCTTTAATTTCATTTTCCTTTCCTTATGCCTGTGTAACAACGGTATTTTATTTATATTTGAGATCAGCCTTACAAAAGTCTGTGGTAACAAAATTGACATCACGATGAATGTTATCAGTAGCTTATGCAAGCTTATGCAATTTCTCCGAAGCCAGGCCATTGTTAATGTTGGTAATAAATGAAACTGAAGACATTCCGACAATGCTTACCATGGGATTCCAGGATTACTCAGTGGCCACATAAATTACCAGAGACAGCCCAATCTGTGACTTTCTTAGGTCAGTCGATCGTTTGGTTTCGTAGTGTGTGATCGAAACAGTAATTTGTACAATGAAAATCGCAATGGTAAGCAACATCAAACAATCTTGACTAGTTAGACTTATGTGATTCTGCGTGGTTATTAAAAAAAGCTGATGCAAACCTTTGTGGTAATGATAATAATATATCAAGTTTTTTATTCCTCCTATTGTCCGATTGGCGTTTGTCGATTCAACAATGATCATTTTGACGTGGACAGCAAAAAATGAAACAATACTGGTAGCAACGAGGTTGGCTACCAACTTTGATCTGAGAGGCGTTCTGCGGTGCCAATACACCATTGTTTGTTACTTATTAACAATGACCGGTCCAGCACTATTTAAGGATTGGTCGACCATAACACGAGCGGGGTAAGACCTATTTCCATATATAAGGTTTTATTTCCTGGTTGTGGCATGGGTATGGGTAAAATCAGTTTGACTTTATAGAATGCCTTCAGTAAAGTGGCCATAATTTATTCTTTTATTGCTAATTAGGAACGCCTTGCTGTCTAAAACGTTTTATAATTTTGCATACCTACATTTAATAAATTCAGTTTTTTGTTTGAATTACAGCTAAGGAACTTTTAATTTCTCAAATATTTTTTTGAACAAAATCGATTAGAGTAACGGCGTGTGACACCAATCAGTCTCGAGAAGGACGGTTATGAAACGTGTTGGCCCACACCGGTTCACTTTAATTATAATCACTAATAAATTAATTTATTACCGCGCACGAGACCATTATGCTACAACAGTTCCGACTTGAAAGCAAAAAAAGAAGAAGTGACGCGTTTCAATTATGCTTTTGTTATTTTTTACTGTTAGAATGCCTAAACACATTACCGAGGAGGATTTGGAACCGGAACTAGCGTAATTGTCAATATTCGAGCGGCGATTCTTCGGCTGCGCCCGCGCTGTCGGTCGGCTTTGGCCGCTTACGCCCGCCGCGCTGCCCGTGTCCTGCAAACGCACTTAATATGAACCACTTTTTGCTCCACGCTGTTATTATTAATGAATAAAAATGCTATATGTCCGAGCACGAGGTCAATGTTCCCGCGGTATGCTGTAAAAAATGCGCTAAGGACGCCACTTCGGTGTTCTATCAACCGTAGAATCGAACAACGAATACATTAACAAACCAAGTCCTTTTCGCGATAAGTATAAAGTTTAAAATTATACAAAAAAGGGTAGCAATCGGTGGCATTGACCGTACTACTATGTTCGGGGTCGTTAAGTCTGATTAGCTTTGAATAATTAATTAAACATTGATTCGCGATACACGCTTGTTAAAAATTATCCTGGTTCAATGCTATGGGATTTTGTTGTTGACATTTACTCGTAGTTCCCTAAGTTTGTAGAAAAGCAGTGTTGATAATGTCGCCAGATTGTATTAATTAGTTGTTCATTATTATCGTCATGTTAAATTTATTAATTAAAGTACATGAACCTGTTTATAGAATGTCACGAAATGTGTTCTGTTGCCAGTTCAGCGTGGTTTGAGTTTTGAACTTAAATTATGTTTTGATTAGCATGTAATCAAAAATACTATCGTAATTAATGGAGTCTTATTGAAATCTATATGAATACCTATTGTACATTCTAAGACTTTCACATTTTCATAAAATCACTTCTAACAGCTGCTTCCGATTTTTATAAGTATAAGCAAAATAACAACATATCTATAGAGTAGGCATGGAATATTTTTGAAAGATTACATTTAGTAGTAAATTATTCTTAGATAATGTCCCACCAAGTTAATAAACTATTGCTAGTGTGAATCAGATATTCTGTTACGTTTTAGTTCGGTGTATATCGTTATATTCGCCGTATGTTAGTACCGTTGCAGTGAATATTTGCGTCATCTGGGACAAGTGTAGGGTTCATATGCCTAATCCGAGATTATGGACCGGAAATTATACTATTTATTAATTCTGTTTGAACTGATTTTACCCGACTGCAAGGAAAGGGTTTTTGAAGTTAAGAACTATTTGCTACGAATATTTGATGTTTGCTACAAAACCGAAATGCGAAATGGTAGTTATGACGCTGACTTTTTGTAACACAATTGCACAATAGGTACGGTCAGCAACGAAAGTAGCTTGTCACTTTAGAACTTTATCATAGCAACAATTTTGACAGATGTCTTGAAATGTTTGAAACATTAGTCAAAAAAGTTACTATGACAAAGTACTAAAGTGTTGAGCAACTTTCGTTGCTGACCGTACCGTCTCCGTTCCGTCGTGGGTAAAAACACGCAACTACGAGTTTAAAGAACACTTAAAATGTAGGGATAGGCAGAGGCAAGCACAACATCTATACTACCCTTAATAATACACTTTTATATATACCTACACCTATACACTTTTTATCCCTCAAAAAATATTAAATATTGACCAGCGTCGATCCTTTTATTTTTTTATGAACTAAATATGAGGCCTTTGTTCAGCAGTGGACGATGATAGGCTGATGATGAAATATGTCGCACTATAACTCGTTGAAGTAATTTACAAAGCAGTTTAAATTTTTTGTGTGATAAATAAAAATATTTTGCTTTTTCATTTCCGACTTCGAAAATTGAAACGTCTCAGTGAAATTTCTTTAATATTCCGGGTGTAATACCGGGTGTAGTGCGCTCCCACCTTCGGCCTTATCGTCACCTAACATCAGGTGAGGTGAAGGCCAAGCACTATCCCGTTGTTCATAAAAAAAGAAGTAGGTACTGTCCGTAATTTGTTGATTGCATGCTGACTCTAGCCAAACGTGATACCCACATGCGGTCATCCGAGGGTCGGCGAGAGCGACGTGGAAGTCTCGTAAAGCTGCGATATTGCGATATCCTGCATCATCAATCAGCGACTTGCCTTATAGCCTGCGAATGTATTGCATATAATCTTGATTATATTCATAATTTTACGTAACATAATGAAGATTTTGTGAAAAAGAATCGAGTTGGGTTTGCGTGTGCAAAGGAAAAATTTAGGTATTGACTAAACTAAAAACTTAATTAGGTACTTTTTTGTATCAAAACTATATCATGCACAGGTGTAAAAAATGTAAAATAAAGAAATATAAGTAATACAATATTATTCGTTTATTTAAAACATTAAACTACTTTTATTTATTATTTTATTCATTTGCTAAGATATCGATTGCATTTTTTTTGCCTCAGGTGTTGCGCACGAGTGGCGTGGCTCAAGGGTGTGATGCGAGGGTGGCAGGGCGGCGGGTGCTGGCGCCGCGAGTAGTCGCGACCATGCAGGTGCCGCCTCGCACCGCACGCGCCGCCGCCTACCTGCTCGTGCTCGCCACCGCCCTCCTCGACCACACCGCCGCTGCATCCACCGGCTTCATCAGTGAGTAGCCCGTTGTAATCTACTCGTGCAGTAGTCGCGACCATACAGGTGCCGCCTCTCACCGCACGCGCTGCCGCCTACCTGCTCGTGCTCGCTACCGCCCTCCTCGACCGCACCGCTGTAGCATCCACCGGCTTCATGAGTGAGTAGCCCGTTGTACTCTACTCGTCCAATTGTCACGACCATGCAAGTGCCGCCTCGCACCGCACGCGCCGCCGCCTACCTGCTGTGCATCATCAATGAGTGTGTAGCCCGTTGTAATCTACTCGTGCAGTAGTCGCGACCATGCAGGTGCCGCCTCACACCGCACGCGCCGCCGCCTACCTGCTGTGCATCATCAATGAGTGTGTAGCCCGTTGTAATCTACTCGTGCAGTAGTCGCGGCCATGCAGGTGCCGCCTCACACCGCACGCGCCGCCGCCTACCCGCTCGAGCTCGCCACCGCCCTCCTCGACCGCAACGCTGCTGCATCCAGCGGCTTCATCAGTGAGTAGCCCATTGTACTCTACTCCTCCAGTAGTCGCGACCATGCAGGTGCCGCCTCGCACCGCACGCGCCGCTGCCTACCTGCTGTGCATCATCAATGAGTGTGTAGCCCGTTGTAATCTACTCGTGCAGTAGTCGCGACCATGCAGGTGCCGCCTCACACCGCACGCGCCGCCGCCTACCTGCTCGTGCTCGCCACCGCCCTCCTCGACCGCAACGCTGCTGCATCCAGCGGCTTCATCAGTGAGTAGCCCGTTGTACTCTACTCGTCCAGTAGACACGACCATGCAGGTGCCGCCTCGCACCGCACGCGCCGCCGCCTACCTGCTGTGCATCATCAATGAGTGTGTAGCCTGTGTTGTACTCGTGCATAGTCATCAGTGATTCTTTGCCCTAACAGTAGGTACTCTACTGGTATAAGAGTAGCCCACGCAGAGACAAGTTTTCCTGGTGTTTTTATTCCACGGCTTCATTGAATTCATTTGCACCCTGCGCATTGCACCACCATTAGCTACCTGTCATGTTTTACGGAATCATTATCAATCGCTAAATAGATTTCTTTGCTAGTATACAGCGTGAAATTTTAATCACTTGGTTCCCGCCGTGCGGTGGTTCCACTCATGATTACAAGCAACTTTTACTATGGGGCCAACTCTCCTCCTCGCAAAAAAAAACAGCTGTTCCATACAAAAGTGCAGTACCTACTTTTGCAAGGAGGAGAGTTGGCCCCATAGTAAAAGTTGCTTGTAATCATGAGTGGAACCACGCCACGGCGCGGCGGGAACCAAATGATTAAAATTTCAGCGTGTATAGAAGTATGACTGACATTCAGTTCTAAATTCAGGTTGCATCACGTCATGGTGTAGTCAGATGTGGTCACACGTCCCTCACCTGTGCTGGACGGTGGCTCACATCTACTGGGACATTAATGTGAACGTACCCAAAAGTTTTAAAAACATATATGTTTATGTACTTACATACATAACTACATAAATATTGTTGACAAGGTTTTCTATATGGCTTAATTGATTTATGATTATATTTATACGACAGGACAGGCGCCGGCGGTGCGGTAATAGACATAGATTACGATCAATGCGTATGCACGCTTGATCTGCTTACATGCACTCGTATGTATTTTATGCAGATTCTTGATTACCTTTTCATGTAATCCATCTGAGTGATTACAAAATTTGTTCAGTTTTAGTTTCAAACGATTCTCGATTAACCTGACTTAATTTACGTATATTTCCATTGATAATCTACTTTTTTCGAAAAAACAGCTGCCGTTATAAGAATTGTTAAAAACATTTTCAATACCTATGCAGAGACGGAAGCAAAAATCCAATTGCCTAACATTTTGTTCAGACCACTAAATTGTAAGATACAACAAAATTGAAATTGAAGAAAAATTAAGAAAAGCTTGTTAAGATTGATTTGATTCTATGTCGTTTAGGAAAATTTGATGCTTCTAAATATTGATGTAATGGCATCAGTAACCTTAAAACAACACACATAAAAGACGGCGTTTTATTATTGCACTTCGCTTCGTGTGAGCTTCAACACGTGTTAAAAGTAACTTGCGTGTTTCTCATCCTTTATCGAATACTATCAAGAGAACAAACTGTTTACCGTAAAATAAATGGATTGAAGAGGATATTGACAACTAGATTTTATTCGTTACTCATGCAGACGTTATTTTATATTTAATAGAAATTTTCCATCGAACGTTGATGGAGAAAATCTTTAGTGTCTGATGGAAAACATTGCATAATGATATTATAACAAAGCACTGACACGTTTTAGCAAGGAAATGGCGCGGCGCATCCATCTGGATTACATAATCTCGGAATAATAAGATTTAGAAATAGTTTTATTACTGTTTCAATTTTTCTATTTTATAATCATTATAAGCGCAGAAAGTTTAAAAAGCTAAAAGCACAGTCTGAAAGGCTAATATCATCATCACCAGGTACTAAACATGGACACATGAAAGGTGGGTATTAAAATAGAGAAAATAAAATTTCTATTTCAGAAAACTATTATTCAATACTTAGAAACATTGGTGATATGATTTACCTTCGGGCTTCGATTAAGATCTAATAGGGGAGCAACTTTCGAAAAATTATCGTCATCTAGCCGTCATTAGTGGAATGGCCGATAAACACCGCGCTTAACAACTTTGCTGGGTGTCGCATCGAATTTTAAGTTTGCTTTACGAAATCAAAGTTAAGTATGTAAAAAAAACAAAATCGTATTACCCTATCGTAGTTTCTAGACAACTAATGCGTACTATGTGAAGCTATAAGTACCTATGTAGCTATTTAGAGATTATAATGTAGTTGTGTAAATTGTTTCCCATAGCTGAAATCTTGAAATAAAATATGGTTCCTAAACGGAAGAAAGACGGTTTTTCTTCTTATTTTTTTTTTATTCGCTACTGTGAAATCTACGGCGTAGATAGAGCCGTATTTATGAACTGATCGAATCTTGTGTAAAGTGTTTAAAGTACCGTACGAGTACATTTCGTTATTTGCATAATTTCTTATCGCTACTCGGAATAATATCATTTAGCGGTTAATGGAATATTACTTGGAGGTAGTGATCGTGATTGACGTCAATTTTGAAAATATAAGCCCTTGCCGACAGCGTGTTATTCAAGTTTTGCAATTTTTTGTCGTGGGCTGGGCATAGGCCGTTTTATGTTTTAATGCCTAATTGTGTTCGAGTCGCCTATGTAAATGATAAACAAGCTATGCTTATCAATAATGCATACGGTATTAAGAGATTACCAGTTATTCTGATATGAATTTCACGCACGGTTATTTTAATAATTTTATATCTACACGAAATAGAGTCTCAAAATATTCATAATGATAAAAACAGACAAAAAAAACAGCGAAACATATTGATTAATTCGATTGGAATTTTGTATTCGTAAAGCAATTTTTATTAGCTGACATAATTTAAATCCGCAACAATATGAATTACCTATCTAATTTGATCATTTACAATTCAAAGAGTTTATAAATTGGTTTGCCTTGAAAAGCTCGCTTGTTGCTATGAGGTGGCTGTTTCGAAAATGTAAATATAACTTGTATTCAAGAGGAAGAAGGCACAAAGACGTGATTTATTGGAAAATTGATGGCCATTAAACTTGTCAATTAGAAAACCTTTTTTAAGTTATTGGCACCAAACATGCTGGATTGCTGGCTCGCATACCTTGGACGCGTTTATTTTTAAAATCTCCTTTAGTCACAGAATACATCTTTAGTTTTCAGAGTTCCGCCAGTAAAAATAGAAAATAAAAGCTGTGTTGGTAAATAAAATGTCGTCGAAAACAACTTGAAACTTGGACATTCCAAATATTAGTGATCTAGTAGGTAAATATGCGAGGAATTTCTCGTGAATGCCGCAGATGAGCATACATTAATTACCGAAATATTTGCGCAGGTCTTTGCATCCGTGATCGGCGATGGCGCCGAGTGCTAGGTACATAATAAGAATGCGGATCTCAGATCTAAGGTAATAATGTGATCAGAGGCAAATGCTCTCTTATTTAGGAAATACGTTAGTTCGCGGCAAAATTCATTATGATAACAACATCGTGAATAAATGTTTTGAACGATAAAGTATTGGTATCGATCTGTTTATGTTTTATTTTTATGGTCCCATATGATTTTCTTAACGTGTTCGTTTTCCAATCGGGTTTCAGTTTGATTTATGGTGTACATAAATTTTGGGGAAACCGAGATATTATGCATGTTATTTATATACGGATTCGTATTTCGTGATTGTGTAGGTTTATGATAATTTACATTATACCTACTTGATTTTATTGCGTGAAAATTTTCCCCGAGAGAATGTAACATGTCTTATATTACTTCGTAACACAATAAGTACTTTACAAAATAACTAATATGGTTTATACAATTGAAGTAATCTTTAAACTGAATATGGATAACTAATACGATTTATACATAATAAAATTGGTAGAGGTAATCGATGAGTAATATTTTGTGGAAAATTGAAAACTGATAACTAAGCTATACCACGGGTAAATAAATGTACTAACTTAATGGCTATAACTTAGTATATAAGGTACCTACATCAGTTTAATCACAAAAGTTCTCACAGTGCATTCAAGTAGAAGACTGTCGTAAAGTGCAGTCCAGGCCATGATTTGAGTGGCGTTGCATTGATATATGGGCCAGCGCTGTTCCCACGCAGGCTTCGACCGCATCACAATGATAAAGTAAACAGAAGGGCCGTTTGGAACAAATCGCAGTTTTCCGTGCACGCACACGGCACACATAAACATTTCGTAGAGGCATTCTCAGGCCAACCTAGCCTATATTCAGTAAGTACTGTAGCCAGTTCCAAGGAGTGTATCCAAGGAGTTTAAAGCCGCTAGGAACTCGCAACAAACCTTGGTAAATGACTGTAGTGTTTTCGAATTTACGGCAAGAGTGAGTTCTCTTTACAATATATATTTTGTGATCGCTAGTCTCCTCTACACTTCGTGTTTGTTCGTTGTTACTCGTTTAACCATTTTGGATATTTTGTCATTCACATTGTTTTGAGTTTTGACATAATGATGAGCCGTTTTAGATATTTTATAATTCTCATTGTCATATGAGTACAAAGTTTTTATAAGAAGTACTTACCTACATTTTTTAACACTACCTAATATATCTATCTCGGTTTTACATAACTTAATAAAAAAATGATAATTAGTACTTACCTACTTCAAAATATTATGAATAGTTATGAACCATGATATCACACTTGTTTAAAATAACATGAAAGAAATTCAACATTTTAATTGCCTCAATTAATAGATGAAAATTGTAATTGGACTTACGCAGTATATGAGATGGTACAGTAGTTATAACAGAAAGTTTACTACAGTTATGTACTCCTGCTTAGACTAACAGTTTTGCTGCTAATTGTTACGATACTAAACTTTGCAATTTATGCAAATGTCGTGTTGGAAAATAATTATTTTAGATAAATGCTCACATTTAGGAATTGGAAATGATTCCGCATTTCACAGACATTTCTTGCAGTTGCACATAGCATTTAAATGACATTATAAAATTGCATAACTTTATAATTAAATGATTTGATATTAATAAAATTACTTAATATAATTGAAAAAATACTAGAAAAAACTACACTTGGTTAGCATTGGGCCGGAATCCTAAGGGTGCGGGTTCGTGTCCCGTCTGAGCTGCTACTGGTGAGTCGATTTTTTCTAGTATTTTTTCAATTATATTAAGTAACTTAATATATAAAAATAGCATTGTGAATGAAATCATCAAAAAATAAAATCTAAAAATTCAATATTAATAAAATTGTTAAATTGTGTCTATTATTAAGTAAAGATTAATCACCACAACTTAAATATTTTGATCAATTTTATTGATCACCTAATTTTATTGACTTTATTTGTTAACTATAGCTTCCGCCCGCGACTTTGTCCGTGTGGACATTCGGAAAATCCTTAGGGAACCTTTAACCGGGATAAAAAGTATCCTACGTTTTAATCCAGGCTATAAACTATCTGAATGTTAAATTTTATCCAAATCTGTTCAGCCGTTTTTGCGTGATTGAGGAACAAACATCCAAACCCAATAAATATTAGTAGGAAGTAGGATAATCAGCAAAATTTTTTAATGAACTTTTAGAAGAATTTCTTTAAACCCGGCGAGCATGAGGTGAAAAAAGTTACACCTAGCATGTGGTGGGGTTTGCCATACCCCAACATATAATTACCTATAAATGCCAATTTATTAAACCAAGACTTAAGAATTTATTCGTATTTTGAAATATGGTTTATATTTAGTGTATAAAATAAAAAACAGTGTATATTTATATACTTTTATTGTATTATTTATCAGAAATACTAAAATATAACATTTACAAAAAAATAAAAAAAGGAACTTCTGAAAAAGGAACTAAAATCAACTAATTCTTTAATAAAAATATAAAATCAACTTTAAAAACTTAAAGAATATAAGATTCTCAATAACATTTTTTTTAAAGAATTAGTTGATTTTAGTTTTAGTATTTTTGATAAATAATACAATAAAAGTATATAAATATACACTGTTTTTTATTTTATACACTAAATATAAAACATATTTCAAAATACAAATAAATTCTTAAGTATTGGTTTAATAAATTGGCATTTATAGGTAGATATATGTTAAAACTAACACGGAGCATGTGGCGGGGTATGACGCACCCCACGAACGTTTACACGCGTGTAGCTCCTGCGCCGGTTGACGCGACACTGCGGTCACGCCACTTTCCCCCCGCGGAGTACATTGGCTCCAGCTACTCGAAGCAACAAACCAATTGAGGGGCAAATTTGAAAAATACACGACTTCGCGCAAAGCATGGGCATGTCACACCCTACCACAAGCTCGCCGGGTTAATAAACTAAATCTAGAGTTGTTTCGTTGTGTATTAACCCGGCGAGCATGAGGTGAAAAAAGTTACACCTAGCATGTGGTGGGGTTTGCCATACCCCAACATATAATTACCTATAAATGCCAATTTATTAAACCAAGACTTAAGAATTTATTCGTATTTTGAAATATGGTTTATATTTAGTGTATAAAATAAAAAACAGTGTATATTTATATACTTTTATTGTATTATTTATCAGAAATACTAAAATATAACATTTTCAAAAAAACAAAAAAAGGAACTTCTGAAAAAGGAACTAAAATCAACTAATTCTTTAATAAAAATATAAAATCAACTTTAAAAACTTAAAGAATATAAGATTCTCAATAACATATTTTTTTTAAAGAATTAGTTGATTTTAGTTTTAGTATTTTTGATAAATAATACAATAAAAGTATATAAATATACACTGTTTTTTATTTTATACACTAAATATAAACCATATTTCAAAATACAAATAAATTCTTAAGTATTGGTTTAATAAATTGGCATTTATAGGTAGATATATGTTAAAACTAACACGGAGCATGTGGCGGGGTATGACGCACCCCACGAACGTTTACACGCGTGTAGCTCCTGCGCCGGTTGACGCGACACTGCGGTCACGCCACTCTCCCCCCGCGGAGTACATTGGCTCCAGCTACTCGAAGCAACAAACCAATTGAGGGGCAAATTTGAAAAATACACGACTTCGCGCAAAGCATGGGCATGTCACACCCTACCACAAGCTCGCCGGGTTAAAGTTTCCTAGTTTTTTTATTAATTTTATTATCTAGTTGTCTATCAAGGATTTCTTTTTCTTATTTCTGAATGGGAGGTTTCCCCTTTATGCTAGTATTTGTAATTAATAAAAGACTTTGCTTTCAGAGGGCACGCGCATTCCGTGTTCTAACGAAGGCGAGCCTGTACGCCTCCAAGACGCAAGGCTCGAGCAAGACTTTAGCAGCTGTTTCCGCTGTACTTGTAAGGTATGCTATAACTGTTATAATTATAAACGGTGATGGTGAAATCGCAGGAATTATAAAGAAATTGAATCATTATTGAAGCATGACAAAGATGTTAAAGACTGTTAAGACTCTCGTTGAACATTGTCATGACCGTAGGCGACAGTATTTTTTACTTGGTCTGAACTGGATTATTATCATGTTATTAATTAACTGTTTATAATACTAAACAGTGATGGTGAAATCACAGCAATTGCGAAGAATTTGAATAATTTTTAAAGTATTATTAAGATGATTTTTTATTCACTCTGGTCGAAAATTTAGATATCCGTAAACTGTACTTTTATTTTGTCTGATTCGAGTTATCTTTGTAAGTATGTTGATATATAACTTGCTTATAAATCCGTTAGCTGCAGTTTGCCAATTATATTAAAATGTATATCCTAAGTCGTTAAAAGGAATTTAATTAATGATTATTATTAAATTGTACATTTTGTACGTGTAAGGATAGGTTTAATTTAACGATTTGAATACTAAGCATATACACCAATTTACTACTATGTTAAAGTTCACAGCTTTATTATCGTAAGGGTTGGGAAAAGCATCCGACTGGATAAAAATAATTATTTCTTGCGTTTAAAACTTTTTTCTTTCATAACTCCACGTAATATCCTTCAAATCTTTTAAATAGTAGGTTTGGCTTATTTTCATGTTTTAATAAATACAATCAAATACTGACAAACCAAACCCAGTGTTGGGTTTTTATTATCAATTGAATTTAATTATTGATTTATTAAAAGCACACAACGCACCATCAGCCTTTTCCATATTATGTTTGTGAATTCGGGTAACTTTGCTGCTATAAAAGTACCAAGTATAGTTATAGTTAAGATAGGTTGTGTACCTATCCCTAAGTATACTAGCAACGGGAAAAAAATGGGAAACAATTGTACATTAACGTTTCTTTTGCGTGCATGACTGCCATTGCCACATTTTAGATCTTATCACTTAAAAGACAAAGTTCCGAGTTATTTTTGACGTTTTACGTATTTCGTCTCGGTATACTTGCGGCTCCACTTATGGTAAACAATGTTTACTAATATCATAAGCAAGTTTATAAAATAAACTTGACATAAGTGAAGTGACGTAGTTTTTAGATTTCATGTCTTTTTTATTGAAAAGGTACAAAAATGCATCAACATTGAGGGTTTTTTGAGGGTGACAAAACTTTTAACGAATAAAAGTTTTTAGTACGAACATTCGCAACAGCAAAACGTGCACACTTTTTGCTCTCACCCCGGCGATCGCTTAACTGTTAAACTGTTAAGTGGTAGATAATTGTTAAATAAACTGCCTTCATCATATCTTATGATGACGTATGCTTAAGTATACATGTACTCGAGTATACATGTGATTTTTTAAGAAATGAGACTTAACGTATTTTAAGATTTTGCCGTAGGTATTACTGAGTAAAATAGTTTATTTTGATTGCACTATTCAATATCTAAAAAAAGTTCTAATGGTACTCCAACAGAGTCATCATAATAATACATTATATAGGTACAATACACATTCCGATCGTAATCTAGTCTCGCCACTTGAACGTCATTAGGTGTTAAGTGACAGCCCTGTCACAGATGACGTGATTGCTGACGAGCACAGCGCGTGCCATGGCGTGCGCCCGCGCCGGTGCCCTCGCCGCACAAAAACTGCCAATGCGGAACCTCTGGCCACTGCCGGCCGCAGCCCAAGAATCTGACTCTACTCTTCCACGTTCATTTATTATTAAATACTCCACATTCCTTCAAACATTATAATATAATATGTCGCTCTATGAAAACGCGATTTGTTTTCTTTCCATCCAACACATGCCACATTATGAACTGCCACATAACCGGTGATACGACATCAGTATGTATGCAAGTGAGTCTGTGGTACCGTATATCATGTGGTATTTCCCAGCCGGTCTCACCTCACCTCGTCAGATGACTTGCGCGGAATTCGAAAGCCCATCGCGAGATTTATCGCTTATTCTGTTTTAATATATACATTTGCCTATCTAATGGGCTTTTTGTCGCGTGCCGCATAGCGACCATGATCCCGTCCTGTTGATGGAATTTTTATGATTTATAGATGTCCACTCCAAAGACAGGTGAAGCGAAGTAGGCTAGATATATCTTTCTATTTTGCATATGATGTTGCGAGTAATTTAATAAACGTTAGTAGCTGACGGCAGGTGTGAGCCGTGTCTGCCCAGGGTACTATTAGCCTTCTTATAAAGCCCGGTAGCTGTTCGATAGCATCTTGCGGCTCCCGCGCATCGCTTACTTTAATGAGCAATGTCATTTATCGGCGCGGATTACGAACGCCACGACTCAAAGCCGAGCCTGTGATTTTTGTTGCTTTTTGTCGTATTCTCCCATAACAATTTCATGAATCCTCTAACTTAAAAGTGCCTATAAATAGTATAGTATCGCATGTTCCAATATTTTTTTTATTTACGCAATGTTTCTTATATTGTTTTGTTCTTCTATCTATTGCATTCTTTTTGGAGTAACCATGATTGGTTTAGATAAAATATTTAAAATAGTGGGTAGCAATAAGTGGTCCTTCAGTTTTATAGTTATCAAATACGAGTAATTTGCATTCATAACCTGCTATATTTATTCGTGTTTTGGTCTTTATTCTTTATTTGATAGTTAAATTGATATATTGCATGCATATTGAATTTTTAGATTTTAGCATTCACAATGCTATTTTTATATTCACAGTAACCTTATATATTGCATGCATGTTTTGTAAGCGTTGTCTTCAAATATGTAGGTATATATATGGGAAAGAACAAACCATTTTTATCACAGCGACTTACTTCGTAAGCACTATCAGACCGGATATATTCTTGTACTCATAAATTATCTGTAAATAGAGCTTTATGCAATGAATTTAAAGTTAATAAATAAACAGTAAAACACCGTGGTGCGTAATAACAGTGCAAACGTCCTGTCATGACATTTTAATTGAATCGTGCCCAGTAATTTCTAAGGCTTGCGGAGGACCGCGCCAGTTGCGCTCTCGATGTTCATAATTAAGTAATGTTACACGAGATGCTATTTTTGTTGTGACCCTGTCGTCTATTAATAAGTATCCCATCCCCGAGTATAATTATATTTTGTATGCAGTCACAAGTAATTTAATTGCTAGCACTTGCATGATTGGGCTCCAGATCAAACCACATTGCTAACAAACGCACCAATATTGGATAAGGAGGTTATTTTAAGAATATTGCTCAGTAATCTGCAATCCCTGTGTTATCGCGCACCTGATTCATGATTTATTTTAGCGTGGGGTTCTACGAGTATGACCAGCGTACCAATAAACTCTTTCGCTTAAATTCCTAGAATTGCCGAATTCGTACAGTAGCTAAGTACCTAACCTACTTGATTATTCTGTTTACCTTAAAATTTTGAGAAACTTAGTCATTTCCTTAGAAGTTAGTAAAAACGTGTGTAACGTTATTGCGTCCGTTACAGGAACTGACTTGTGGATCCGTATTAGCTTCAAATAAATTTAAGTTATTATTAATATTATTGTGGGAAATCTCGTAAATGGCATAATACTTTGAAATATGAAAGGTCAATTCAATACACGTGAGACGGATAGCATCTGATAGTCCGAGTCGATGCCTTAACGTCACCGGTACATCTAAGGGGTATTTCCACGTTGTCGCAATCGCAACAGAAGTGCAGATGTGAAAGTGGGTGAGAGGCGGGCGCGGGCGCGGGCGCGGGAGCGGGCGCGGGCGAGCAGGTGCCGCGGAGGCCTTGCCGCGAGCGCGCGGCATGCGGTCGCACCGGTTCTTCTAGCAACGCGTATTTTTTACACGCCACACATCATCGACTTTGTTATTATGTTTTGCTATGATGCAAAAAAAGATCGATTCTTATGCACACTCCTTAGACTTTGGACAGTTGAGGAATTTCATCGTTTTAAATGACGATTTTTATTTTTAACTACTTCCGGGACCGGTGTAGACGGTGTAGTGTAGAAACTACACGTAACCACGTTATTTTTTAATGGCCCTAATAGAATAGATAGACACCTCTATGACGTACATTTTTATAAAAACAAATATTTAAAAGTTTTATCTCTTATGTACAATTAAATTCAAAGTCGAAAATAAATCTCACATAAAAAGTATACCTACCTATGGTGTGTGCAGTATTCGTAAATATAAGGAACCAGTATTACCAAGGTTCATTGCTCTGGCAAAGTCCGCATGTGGCTATCTAGCCACCACCGATTTATAGGGGACCTCAACAAACAGCATGCCAAGATCACCGTGCACGCATGGTCGAACGCGCAGCGCATCTTATGCCTCCGTCCGAGACTGGAAATCTAATTACTTAGGTACCATGCGGAATTTTGGGCATAGTAACGTCAGATATGTTTTTATAATGTCATCGTTGACTAATGAACGAAGGATACGCAATGAAATGTATTTTACTTACACAAATTAGGTTTGTTACAATAATTTTTCATTGTGTAAAGTCCATTTCAGACTTTCAGTTTATGAAACTGTAAAAAAAGTTTAGCAACATTTTTGTATGTAATAAAAATAAATTTAGTGTGCTTAATATTCGGGGTTTGAAGTAGGTACCTAAGTACCTATATGCGGCAAAGGGTGCGGTAAGGTGTACTGACAATTTAAGAGACGGCTAACATAATTTAAAAGAAATAATACCTACTCAAAAAGTTTGGAGCTGAAAACCTTTTATTTTATTCACTTCTCAAGCTTATACGCGCTCACTATCACTATAGACATGAAAAAAAACACTTTTAACGGATACTAGCGCGGTTTTATTGAAAGTATTTACTTTGGTAATTAGTTGGTATTTGGTTGGATTTTTTATTTAAAATAAAATAAAATAAAATTTATTAAATTAAATTAAAACCAAACCATAAAACTTAAACCAATTAAAAAATTGGTAATTTTTTTATTTCTGAACGTCCTTAAAAAAATCATCGCTTGAGGGTAGGCTCACAAGTAGCTTCAGTCCCCCGTGACCACGGCAGCTGCAAAGGTGCCGAAACGGCGGGAAAATCAAAAATCAGACCAAAGACCAACTAATTACCGAAGTACTTTCAATAAAACCGCGCTAGTATTTCAAACCTTTTATGTTGATTTTTTGTTTGTAAGATTTAATAATTAAAAGAGTTACATAAATTTTTATGTGACCTCTTTTTGTAACTATCTTTGCTAATCCTAGAAAACAGACAGACTGCTGGCGCCAGAGATCATTCGACCCACACTCGGCCTTGCGCTCTTGCCACCCTATCGCTTACTCGCCTAGATACAATTACATACCTAGGTATACAATCACGAGCAATGAAATCTAGACAACATAGAACTATGTCACTTTATATAATCCAATTACTTCTATGCACACAATACAACTTTTTTAAAGACCAATCCAATGCGACATGGTTCTATAGTGTACCTACTTAATATTATCATCGTGGCTGTACCTACTGCATTTAAACGCATATAATTAGATCAACCGAAGTAAAAAACTAAGGCCGATGTAGTAATTAAGAAATTAAATCGTGCCCTAGCAAGATAACTTTAATCATACAAAATCAAGTAACAAACTTGTCGTGGAGACCTAAATATCAAACGTAATTTAATTGATTGCTCACAGTAATCGCTCCTATTTGATTTTCAACCCCTTTGATCGCTGCCATTTAAAATACCGAGGTTAGAAGAGCAATGTAAAAAATTAGGTTAGCGAAAATTGTAGATCCTACCTTGTTTTCAACTTTTCAGCCATAGTATTTTTGTAAGAAGTTATATTTTATTATTTAGTTACGTATGTCTTGTACTTGTTGTATGGTCTGTGTATGTAGTCAATTGGTGCAAAGCATTTGTTACAAAGGATTCATTGGTGTGAGAGATCTTCTGAATCACAGCGTAAAATAATGCTTATGTTTATTATATCATAACCGCAGTCATTGTTAAAAATGCTTATCTTACATAATATTGCAATAATTACATTACAATAATAATTGTATACTTATAGACCGAAATGCTTAACACCTTGAAAACTTGGCTACTATAATAACAGGTACTTTACAAGAAGTTATTTAGAAGTATAACAACGTGTTACAAAAATACAAAAAAATAATATCGGAAATATCAAAATGTTTGAAACAGCTGATTTTTCACGATTTCAGAGTTGGTCTCATAGTAAAAGTTGTTCAGTTTGATGGTCCCTATCGACCATAATTTCGGCATTAGGGGTATTTTTGTAACACGTAATAGCGATGCTGAGCTGAACTTCGCATGTGATTGACATTAAAATAGTTTTCGCATTCCCTAAGTAGACTATATGGTAATAAGCTTAAAAAAAGTTTTGATACATTTACAAAATTGTGATTTTGTCTTGCGGGAAGGGGTTCACTGACATCCTGATGTTTTTAGTATTCTAGACCTGGCGGTATGCTAGGTTGCCAGTTTTACCCATGTTACAGATAAAAATAATAGTTTTATTCTATACAGAACCCAAAGTTATTTATCCCTTTTATCTTAAGAATGGAATGTGAAATTCATGTATACGTAATCAAAATTATGCTTGTCGGATAGCAGTACCATAAATTTTAACATCCGAGCGTAGCCGCGTCCCCGAGCAGTCTGCACAGCCGACTTCGTATATGTAAATTGAGAGATAATATTTCAAAACGAATAGTTATATTGCCAGTGTATTTTGCAAGCGAGCGTACTAAGATAAAATTGCGATTCTATGTACTTACTTTACCTCTAAGTACTTAGATGCCGCGCCCCTACCATGAGTTAGCATTTTTGTAATGTAAATAGTTTACATTGTAATATTTACATTCGAGCTGTTCCTATCAGCGTAATCTGTTTACAATAGTACGGAAATAATGCATAATAACAGATTGAATTTAATATTTGCTATTAGGAGTACACAATAATAGGGATGTTGACTATTTTTTTTATTTTATGTTACATAAATTACCTCTCAAATAAAGAAACATTGGTAAAAGAATTAATTCGCTAGCATGAAAACTGCCCGAGATATCAGTGTGAAATGCACACAAATGGACTCGATCAAAAACGCTCCATACTAATGGCTTGCACGTTATGACGTCACGCCTTGCAAGTTTGTATGCAACGCATAGGAAATTTGTTCAGCAGCTATATTAAATATTGTGTTTATCAAAATGGTTTCTTCGACAAATTTGCTATACATTTTACGGACTAATTAAAGGTATCATTTATTTTAATAAATTTTATACTTTTTAAATGGACTTGTCCACCCAACTTTGAAGGGTCATAAAACAAATAATATGCAATATATAAAACCAAGAGGTATACAAGCAACTCTAAAAGTTTAATATGTTTACGATTTTTATTAGTATTTCGTTATTTTATTCATTAGTCAACATCCCTATTGTCATTGAGTAAGTATTTTATATAAGTAGATAAATATTTATAGCACGCTATGGAACGATTATTATCTAAAACCTGTGCACATCAAGAAATAATACAGTCGGTCACCTATTATTCGTTCAGAAACTTAGGTACCTACGTGATTCGTAGCATATCAAAAAATGTCCGAATGTGGCTCCGAGCTATATTTTTGTTAACCCTGTAGCTATACTTAGCTATACGCTATTGACCTCCACAGGACAGGCTTCGTAGGCTGGAGGTTATAGATAACTTTATGCCTTGTAATTATGTTTTTTGGAAATAAATATAGTTAGGTAGGTATTTGTAGTTTTGAAATTCCGATCTCAATAGTAGCATAACATAAAATATTTCACATTACTGAAGAGGTTATAAAGATTTTAACATCTGTCATTTGAGTGTAATACCACAGTATAACTGTGGTAATACATACGTTCGAAACACACCATCTCGAGTCTCGATGAACGAGCGCGACAAATCGCGACAAAGTCGTTTTTGATTGAAAACCGTAGAACGAATTCGTAGCTAAAATCCTAGTTGTGTTTGATGTCACAGTAGCGCTGCGCTATCTAAACTAATGGCGAATTGAAGGTCCACGTGATAGATTGCGCAAATATCCAGGAAGTGATGAGGATATTTTGTAGTGTTTGAGATATTTGGGGGGCCTTATCGGTGGACGGGAAGTGAAGTGACGGCCACAAACATTTGGACGTTATTGTATTTAATGTAGAAGAATTAATGTTTTATTTCATAATGAAGTTTTTTGCTACAAAGTGGTAGTAGACTATATTCTTGTATTGTCATTTCATAATTGCCTATCATGCTTCATAGTTTTTTTTTAATTTGTAAAACTGCACTTGGCCCTAGCGTTTTTAACTACATTACGTACATTGTTCACAACTAATATTATGTATCAAATGATATTTTAGATTTTCATTTAACTATAACTTTTGGCCCCTGAACGAGGTGAAATATCTGAGATATTGAAAAAAATTGCGAAAGCTATCAAGAAAATTAAGAACCTAATATGCGCTTTTCAATCCGCAAAACTAAAAGATTTTTAAATAAATACGTCAGGTAGGTAGTTAGTGTAGTAATATGTTACTTTAAGAGTAACATTTTCGTGTAATTATTTGAAAGCTCTTCGTTTTTATTGTTGCGTAGTTATTCATTATAATATTTTACGAATACCTAATTACACTGAAATTAAGGTCATGATAATAAATAATGTTATTAGGTCAAAGATTAGGGTGTAGGTAGCTTAGTCTTATTTATCATGAAAAGATACTAATAATTGCCATAAAATTATAGGTAAATGGAGTGTTAAATTTTCTGCGTAATAAACTGTACCTAATTACGTAAACTGTATTTAATTTTTATTTTACATACTCACATAAATAAAACCCTGTGATGATCACCTACAATTTCTGTGATAATGTTATATTTACACGCTTGGTGGCGGATTTGCTGGTCGATATTAGTCAATTAGCGCTTTTTATCGACAATCGCTTGTAAAACCTTATCGCGAACCTAATTTCAATGAGGTGGCGAATCAATTTTACAAACGATTATCGATAAAAGCGCTAGTTGACTAAAATCGACTAGCAAAGCGCCTGCTAAGTTGACCAATATGAAAATTAAGGGTGACCTGAGAAACTGACCTACCAAAACGCCCAGCTCAAACCCTTAAACCTAGTAAGCTAAAATTTTGACAAAGAGCATTGTGATATTTATAAGGAATCAAAAAGGATAAGTACTTATTTCAAAATTCAACCCCTAGAGAGGTGTAATAGGGGTTCAAACTTTCCAAACCACGGCAACGTAATTTTTAGGGCCTAGAGTAGTTTGTTCGTATTGATGATCGTATCTGTTGTCCCAAGCAGGAATCAAACCTACGGACCTGGGGATCTATTTTTGAATCACTCGACTGGCGTCGAGCGCTCTTTTCTACTGATTTTCGTTCGACATTTGACTCAAATGTATGGAGATCGAGTCGAATGTCGAACGATAATCAGTAGAAAAGAGCGCTCGACGCCAGACGAGCGATTCAAAAATAGGGGCCCTGGCCTGGTAGCCGGGCGAATGATCTGACTGCTAGTTACAGGGTAACTTCAGAAAAAAACAAATATTTTGTATATTATATTATTTCGTTTTGAGCTAGCTAGTTATCTTGCTTTTTACTTAAACTATTACTTTAGTTAGCTAAAACCTTGGCGTTGTTTTCAGCATTTTTCGATGATAACAACCAAAAGTTTTCATGAAATTGTCATATCATAACAATCTCAACGACTCGTAAAGTTGGATTTTTGCATCGTCATGATTATGATAGATTATGCCGATACTGCCTATTGCCTATCAAATAATAACTTGGGTAATTTATAAATTAACTGCCTTTTTTTCGCATAACATAATACAGAAAATCCTCCTTTGACGGAAAAACATGCGGATATTCTTTTTGGCATGCTACGAATTGTAGAGAATTATGTGGAGCTTTTGCCCGCGACTTCGTGCGCGTGGACATAGAAAATTGCTAGGGAACCTTTGACCGGGATAAAAAGTATCCTGTTTTAATCCAGGATATAAAATTATCTGTGTGCCAATCCAAATCCATTACGCCGCTTTTGCGTGATTGAGTAAAAAAACAAACATCTAAACATCCAAATTTTAGTACTTAGTATTAATTTTAGTTTTGTTAGTTCCCGTTCACGTTCTCGTTCCCGTTTCTGTTCCCAACCCCGTTACCGTATTCACACAAAATTTTGACCTCACTTCACCTCTGTTGGGGTTGAATGTCTAACGGCCGTACTCAGAGACGTCAATTAAGTTTAATGTTTCGTTAAAATTGGTGCTATCTCTTTCTTTTCCATAGTAATAGAATAAGACGACACGAAATTTAATGAAGCATTAAACTTAATTGACGTCTCTGAGTACGGCAGTAAGAGTTCAAAATACTTTATTGTAATTTGTGCAATCAAGATCCTATAAAACCTCAAACGACATCCATGTCGATTTTAAGCTTTATATACCCCATTTATCTAAGGAGTTGAGTTTCAAAAAACCACGAATTACCGTGGTGGTCACATAATTAAAGACACTGGAAGCATATTAAAATAAAAGCTATTACTATGTATATATTTTATCAGACTGCCATTGTATAACTTGCAACACAATTTAAAAATATTTGTGTTGTTTGTTAAAACGAAACTTTTTTGTCCTTTATTTTAAGAATACAAAGCAAAGTATGATTTAGTTACAATTATATTACATTTTAATACATTACTTTGGCTAATGGTAGTACCATAACCAAGTTTATTGTGATCAATTAGGGGGTGTCTCTAAGTGTCCACCACTGTATGTGTTTTTATTCTAAACAAAGTTTGAACCCCTCTCTATGTTCTCCATCCCTAGAGTCTAGGGAACCACGTCAACTTTTTTTAAATATTTCTCTTTTTCCGAGACGGGGTATAAAATCATTGTGAAGGTAAAATAAATCAATGATATAAAAGTAAAATTATAAGAACGAACATCTCCCAATTATCATATTGGGTCAAAAGGCAACAATAACGATCTAGTTTAAGTTTTATCGTGCTTCATTAGATTCACTAGGTCAGTAGTGTTTGGTTAATTATTTTGTTCATGTTAGTTTAGATAATCTGTTATAGGTATTATATGAAGAACTGCAGTTACGCGGCGAGATATAAAAGCTTATCCAAAATCATGTAATCTGTTCAGTTTTATGTTCAGTACATTTGATAAGTAATGAGTAGTCAACAGACTTATGGTTATTCTAACCGACGAATAGATAACGTAAATATTTCGCTATCGGGGATAACATCAAAGAGCTCGGGAGCCAAATTATAGGTATCTTACAACAATAAACATCGGCGAGTGCGCAACTACGGGAACTGCCGTGAAACAAAAATTATGTACAAATTTAAAAATAATCTTCTTTGTTAACACGTAATTTTGTACTACTGCGAATTGCAGATTTCTTTCTAATTATTCAAATTATTACTAGATATTTTTTGTAGATTATCTGAAGTTGGGCACCTAATTTGGGAAAAGCGATTATCCTGTTTATTAGATATACCTATAGTGTATTGGTAAACCTATTTTCATGTATGGATATTAAGATAACTATTTATTGTTTATTCTGAGATTATGTGCACTTGGGATGGGCTATGGGTTGGACAAATTAACTAAAAACACATTAACATTTATTTATTTAAGTATGGCTTACCAATTAAACACACAAAAAATGAATCACCCTGCATTCACTCGTGGAATCGCTCAAAAAAAACTTGTTACTGTTAGGGCGAATAACGTGTACGGTAGAAGAACTACCGCTTACTTAGTACCGCGGTTGATTAATCAACTACCTGCGAATTTCGTTGATAGTTTAACACAATCCAACCTAAAGGCTAAAATGAAGAATTTTTTGTTTGAGACCTTGAAATGCACCTAGTTTGCTCCTTGCTAAAGAATTATTATATATTTTTTGTATCATCCTTTCTTTTTAAGCATAATTTATCACGTTTTTCTTTATATGTAAATTAAGTATGTATATCTAACCCCAACGCGAGCATTCAACAGCGTTGTTATAAAACTCTGTGGATTTCTTTACGCTGTTAATAACAATGAATGTAATGATTTTTTTATACAATAATAAATGAAAAAAAAAAACATACATGATATTCATAATTTATAGGAACAAACAACAATAGTGTAATATGCGTCTAAATTAAAACTATATAGACCTATTAAAACAAATAACATAATTAACTATAAGAAATGCAACACAACTTCAATATTTTATAAAATATTTAAAAATTAAAATTAACTAATTAAAAATTAAATCAGATCAATTAAATTTAAAAAAATAAATGAATAACTTATAACACCAAATATTATTACTTTGATGGCATTTTAGATTGGTTGAAATTTAACTTGATGTTTCATAAAGCTAGTAATAGAGGAAGTTTATTTTAAAAAGGTACCTTCATATAACTATGTGATTAGAGCTATGTTTGGTGTGAAAACGTTTGATAAGTGTACAGATTTGTACAAACATCGGCCGCCAATATTGATCCTGTCTGACAGCTCGGATGCTAACAACTTGTATGGACAAACTAAATTCTTGGGACATTCAAATAATTAAACAATGATCGGCTTACGTAAGATATACCTATAGACTTGCTTAGACAACCTACGAAGATACTCTTCTCTTATCCTATGTGATTTTACCAAACTAATTTACAAAACATAGCAATCTAACAACATTATTATTAACATTGACGACCTAAGTGGTGCAGTGGTCAACATGCCGCCTACCACGCAAGAGGTCCCGGGTTCGATTTCCGACCGGGCAGAAATTGAAATGATGATATTTAATTTCTGTGACGGGTCTAGGTGTTACTATGTATAATAAGTATATATTTTAAAAGTATATAAGTATTATAATCAGTTGTCTAGCACCCATATTACAAGCTTTGCTTAGTTTGGGGCTAAGATGGCGCTGTGTGAAATTGTCCAAGCATTTATTTATAATAGCAACGTAAAAATTTAGTTAAACACAGACAACACAGTAATAAAATGATTTTTTACAAAATAAGTAAATGTAAGAAAAAAGTTAATTGTAGATCTACTCTACAATTTGATAAGGCGAGTGTACAACTTTGGCTCTTAAAAGAAAAGTATAACGGTGCACACAATATGTAAATTGGTCAAATTCGAAATAATGGGCAATCAAAAGCAACAATGAAAACTAAAACCATCCAGATTCGACATTCAAAAAAACGTTTTTAACATGTTCTCTCTGAAAATTTAACCCTGAGTCCTCAGATGGCACTCTTAAATATATATGTGGCGTACTTGCTTAGATGCATTGCATTACTACAACTTCCTAAACTTGATCATGGCGGTCTTTAAATATGTAACAAGTTGGAAATTCGGTACTCTGCTAATTGATTGCTGAGTTCCCTGTATCTTAGGGAATCTTATTTTTGTTTACTCGAGCTCCTCCATGCTTCCGAAGGCTCGTTTAGCCGTTGGTCCCGGGTGCATTTGCAGTCGTTTTATTTTTTATGCCCAACGGGATAGTACTTGGCCTTCTCCGCACCTGATATTAAGTGATGGATGATTGATGGATGATTCCACCGAAGGTGGAAACGCACCTCTTAACAAAAAAAATTATATTCTTGAGTCGATTGTATCGTATAAATGTGTTTTGCGTTTGCCGGTCATTCTTACGTGGCATCACTAACTAAACCGGCCCCGACGGAAGATCAGCGTTGGGTCATAATAAGCCTAACATTGTGCTGAGTCGGGACCGATTTGGGGCAAAACTAATTATGTATTATATTTTTAATTGTTTTTTTACTGTTTTGTCTAAAATAAATGTTTTTTCTTTCTTTCTTCTTTCTTTCTTTCACTACACCCGGAATCCTCATGGAACTGGCTACTTCTCTTACCTCTAACTTCCGGAACCCAACAATTTTTAAATTGTTATTATAGCGTCAGACTTATGTAAGATGGTGGTAGCTAGCCAGGTGGACTTGAAATAAGCCCTACCACTACTAAACCGAGTACAAATTGTACCCCCCTGGAAATCGAACCCGGGACCCCTGCGTTTTACACGGGTGGGCGAACCACTAGACCACAGAGGTAGTTGAACACACCCACCAATCTGCTTAGGGCCCGCGTGGCCCATCTTCCTTATCCACCCACAAATAAGGCCTGTGCCCCACCATTGGGGATATTAAAAATGGCTGATGGTCAACTTTATTTGCAAATATGATTACTTTATCTTTATCATTATCATAATGCTAACAAAATAACTATTTAAGTCAAATGCCAACAATTAATTGCTAGGATTCACTATATATAGAAGTTATTAGGTGCTCACAAAAGATAAACCAATACAACATTACTTGAGCATGCCAATTATTCATGCAAATGAAATATTGAACAAAGAGCCATTAAAAAGACATTAAAATAATTACGAGAATGGGTTTCGATCTTATTATGGATGAAAATAGTTTCACATACAACAACACTTGTGTTTTATTGATACGACTATAAACTGAGCTATGAAACATAAACATTAAATTAAGATCAAAATTTAATTAAATCGCAAATGAATTGACATACATTCTGCATTTATTTAAATTAATAAACATTGAAGTGTTAGTTGCAGATACTGCTTTTTAACCGACTTCCAAAAAAGGAGGAGGTTCTATGTTCGTCTGTATATATATATATATATATTTTTTGTGTATGTCCACCGATTACTCAAAGACGGCTGGACCGATTGAAATGATTCAAACGTTATTACATTAGGTACACTCCCAAGTTGGTCCCATTTTTTAAAATTTGGAAATCGGTTCAGTACTTTTCAAGTAATTTTGAAAAAAAGCACGAAAATAGTATGATTTTGTGTGAATTACCTCGATGTTTGGTCGTATTACTTCTTTGTTTATGAACTAAATAAGATAATTATTTTTTTGTTGGAAGAGGGATATCTTAAGTGTAGTTTTTTAACCGACTTAAAAAAGGAGGTTCTCAGTTTGACCCGTATTTAAGTATGTTTCTCCGCGATTATCTTACGATTGGCTGAGCCGATTTTTCTACATATATAATATACCTTACCTACAAGGTACCTACACAAAAAATAAAAAAAATAAAAAATTGTTTAAAAAAAACAAAAAACCGACTTCAAAAAACCTACCTCTAAAAAGCAAGAAATAATATTCGTAATAATAAAAATACGTCTATTGAAGTCGGGTGGGGGGGGCTTTTAGAATAAAAAAAAGGAATTTGTACTCCAGCCCCACCCGACTTCAATAGACGTATTTTTATTATTACGAATATTATTTCTTGCTTTTTAGAGATAGGTTTTTTGATGTAGGTTTTTTGTTTTTTTTAAACAATTTTTTATCATTGTGTTTGAAAATCTTCAAACCTAACCTATTAAAATATGGAAGAATAAATTATTTGTTCACCTTCTATTTCATGTTTAAATAGGGACCATAAACATAAATGATTATTGTCAGTTGAAGGTAATTCTATTGAATCAGTGCAATAAAATACAGGTGGTTATGGCTTATATTGCGAGTAGTTATCGATATGCCTTATTAGGTAGTTTTAACGACTTTAAAAGTTACTTGAGGAGCTCGGTGGCGCAGTGGTTTAGCGCCTGGCAAAGCGATTGCGGAAGTTAAGCAACGTTCGCAAGGGTCGGTCATGGGATGGGTGACCAAAAATTTATTATCTCGAGCTACTTCGAGTACGACGAGTACTTCGGAAGGCACGTTAAGCCGTTGGTCCCGGCTGCATTTGCAGTCGTTAACACCCACCAATCCGCATTGGGCCCGCGTGGTGGGTTATGGCCCATCCTCCTTACCACCCATAAGGAAGGCCTGTGCCCCAGCAATGGGGACATCAAAAATGGCTGATGGACAAAAGTAACTTAGCTAAAATATGAAGCTTATAAGTGGAACTAGCCTTTGACCATCATAATATCATAAATGATAATGTAAATTGATTAGTCAGTGTTATAGATGATAATTAAAAAACATTCTGATCTAGGAAAGCCATTCTTATTTAGAAGCGGCAACTAAGTAACTAGGTACTAATCTTCGATCAATTCTCGATCGAAGGTACTGATAAACAACACAAGGGTCGGTCATCGGTTGGGCCAAAAATCGATTATTTCGATATCCTCGTTTGTGTCAGTTGTATTTGCAGTCATAACCAATCCACATAAGACCTTGGGGTAGGCTATTATGGCCCATCCTATTTATCCGCTCATGAGGAAAGCCTATGAGCTTCAGCAGTTGGGATATTAAAACGGCTAATTAAATTAAATATTTTGTTTCACCATAGGTATTCATTTAATATAATTTTCAGAACGGTTTCGTGGAGTGCCGCAACGGTGTCGAAGAGTGCGGTTTGATGGAAGACTGCGCTGTCGTGATGCCTCGGGAGGGTTGCTGCACCAAATGCAAGGGTTGCTGGTACAACGGCACCGAACACGCCTCCCACACGGAGTGGGGGGAGGAGGGGAAGGTGCTCCGCTGCGAGGCTGGCGTGGTCACCATCTCGTGGCCGCAATGCTACGCGCCCTGTGACAGACCTAAGCATCAGAGGCACACACATTACAATTGCCCTGTCTGTGACGGTGAGTGTTTTAAATATTCTTGGAGTGTTAAAGCGATAGTTCTCCGTGATGCTATCCATCTTGAGGCCAGATGCACCCTGTGAAAGACCTAAGTATCAAGTCACACGCATTTGACGCATTATAACTGTCTGATGGTGAGTTTTGACTATTCTTGGAGTGTTAAAGCGATAGGTCTCCGTGATGCGATATGATATGATTGAGATATTGGCAATAAGGCTTACATACAGCTATACGTAGCCAAAAAACTTACATTCTTTGGTAACGTCTCCATTGGTCGCCTGGTGGGGCACTGCCTAATCATTTTGGTAGGAAGATAGCATCAGTCATGCATGAGGTCAGCATAACCTGAAAGAGTCTGCTGAGACTTAGTTAGACCACCTTTGGTGAAAAGAGTCATGACAGTGGAATAACTTTTAATCCATCGTATCAATAGTATCATCGGTACCCCTAGCACCAACATCTATCGAGAAAATATAAGGGTAGTTCTTGGGAGAGCAATTTTTGAGTGTCACAGACTCATATCTCCTATAAAAACAAATAATTATGATTAAATCTATCATTACATCGTTTCTTTATTTCATTAAGCATCGTGTCATATAGATTTCACTGGTTTAAAAACTACGTAGATCGGAGTAACTCACTCTCAACACCTCAAATCCGGTTAATTTTGCACGTTTGTCACACGTGCGCCGACTTATGAGAAATCGCGGATATTTTTGAAATCACACACGTCTTTAATCAGTTTTGTACACACACTTAAAAAAGACATATCACGTTATATACTGGTCAAATTTTAAATCCTATCGGAGGGAAACTTTTGATTTTATGGACCTAAGTAAGTATGTCACACGCCTAGCTACATTTTCACTGCGCCCTTTTGCGAAGGCCATTGCTCTGGACTGACTAGGCACAGATAAATAGTGATTGATGTTTTCGAATCGACAGTTACACCGCTACTGACAGGTAAGATGGCTGTGTTGCTGTTTCCCACGCTTTTGGTGCAAGACTAAGTTCTATGATTTTAAAAATTTTGGTTCTCATTTCTAATGTATTCCCATGTCACATTTTTGCAATACAATTGTGCTATTTTTTGTAAACGAGTTCTGAGATGTAATACCTTACTCCCAAATGTACTTAATCAGTAACAAAGTAGTAGGTTATATCTTTTCAATGCCGATAAATTTCAAAATTAATGCTTTTTGGTAATTTCCAAGCGTAATTTCCATGTATAAAACACCATGGAAATTACATAAAGCCCATGGAAATAACTTTGTTTTATTTTTGGTTTATTATATCAGCCGCTCGACACTTACTGCTGGGTGTAGGCCTTCCCCAAGGTTCTCCACAACGATTGGCCCTGTCCTGCCCACATCCAGCAGCTTCCTCCGACCTTCACCAGATCGTCGGACTACTTTGTCAGGGGGTGGGGGCATCCGGTGCGCCATCACTATTCCAGAGCCACCGGTTTGTCTCGCTATGTCCGCCCACTGCCACTTCAGCTGTGCAATCCTTCAAGTGATGTCGGTTACTTAAGTTCTCCTACGGATCTCTTCATTTCTGTCGCCAAACAAAGCAAGTTGGCAACAACAACACACACACTGTCGTTTTGAGACACTGAAGTAAGTTAGACGCAAACAATTTTCGAAGCTTTGAGTTGGATCTGACGAGAGATCTCTTCCTCGAAATTGGACTTACTTTACTAGGACTGTCTGTCCTAGGTATAATTAATAGTCTGGATAATTTGAGTACACTGTTCCTAAAGCTTCTAGAAGACTCTGAGTATCGGCTTTCCGTCAGCTCTCAGAAGTTCTCTAGTGATTCCATCGTCACCCGCCACCTTGTTGTTTTTTAGCTGTTTGAGGGCCATACTATTCTCAGGTTGGCGTCCTGTATATCTTTGGTAAAGTGTCGGGTGAGCTTGACTTTCGTCGACTTGACTCAAAAAAGAAAATCAAATACAAAGCAAGTAGCTTTGCCTTTGATTGAAATACTCGTACATAGGTCAGTTACACTCCAGTCTCCCGATATGACTATATATGCTGGTGGTTACTCTACTCTATGGGTGGTATGGCTTCGTATGCAGAACTGCCACACCGGTGTAGGTCGCAATATCACCTGGCTGTGGGCTGCCGTGTTACCGTCGTCCGCCAGTTGCCGAGTTGCTGCTGCAGTGCTAAGTTGCATTTGATGTTGATCGTAGACCTAGAAAGCTAACTCCAATCTTCACTCATGAGGGGTGGTATACCTTGCTGCTGTCCAGTGTCGGTGGTCACCAATGTTGGGAAGTATGTACTTCTGCCGGGCTAAGAGTCTGTGCCCGGGACTTGCAGTCCAACTGATCTGCATAGAACTTGTATCGTTATACAGAGCAGGTAAGGTCAGGTTGGTAAACTTAGATAGCGTTATTGTTTGAAGACTAATAGACATAATTAGTGAAAACTAGTCTTAGTAAACGAGTATTGACCTAGGTCGTACAGATTGTTGATACTTTTTACCAAATATTTGTTATTTTTATTATTATGATGCTCATCCATAACATGCAATCAATAATATACTCTAAAAGAAATTTATTAATTAATAACATTATTATTTATTACCATTCATGTTTCTACATTGAGTTCCTTTGTAAGTTTTTTTTTATTAATCTACTATTTTGCTAAATATAATTATAATAAAATGTAGTTCTTAATACTACCTCAACTAACTTTTATTTGAGCTTTAATTTCATATCTTTCAATTTTTGTGTAATTCATTTTAATTTAGTGATTTCAAAAATGCTGTGGTAATTACACGGAGAACACTTTTCCGCAGAACTACCCATAAGCACATAAACGACTCGATGGAGTAATTCTCTCTGGGAAATTTCATTTCGCTTTTCAGCGGTTATAAATATACACCGTTAATTTTTAAGTATATCTTAAAATGATAAGGGGATTTCAGACCACGTGAATGAACAACTTTTACTATGGAGCCAACCACGGAATCGCGAAAAAAAAAATCTGCTGTTCCACACATTAAAGTCTAGTCGATATTGTACTTTTCTATGGAACAGCTGATTTTTTTTCGCGATTCTGTAATTGGTCCCATAGTAATAGTTGTTAATTCACGTGGTCTGATATTCCTATTTCATTTTTAAATATACTTTAAAATTTCCTACACAAAATAACTCTATCGAATTTTTTTACGCGCGATTTTTTTCGAGAGTTGTTTGTGGTACGGCTACTGAAGGTTATGAAACTTGAGTGTCACCACCAAGGTTTAGCGTTTCTTTAAATACCTTCAGTGTATTTTTCAGGTCTTACAACACAGAAACTTGGTGTAAAACTTTGGCTTAATAAACATCTCTAAGTAGAGTAAGTATTAGGATCAAAATTGTAGGTGGGTCTAACTAGCAATACCACCACATCATTTAGTGAAGAATTCCACTAAAAGATTTCTTGAAAATCAATAAAAATATTTTAGTAGATTGAAGGCAATTGCTTCATTTTGTTCTCATCAATGGCACCGCCTCACGTATTAAATGCTCATATATAGCTATCAAAGGGCTAAATTACTCGCAAGAATTTACTCACCATTTCACGCTACGTTTTCCCATCACGCGTACTTACGTTCGTTTTTCAAGAGATAATTGTCGAGCGGCGCTGGCGCAGGCTTGTCTCGGGGAGCGCCCACCCAGACGCACGCACGGCAAAAAAGAAAGACCTCTCACAAAACAAACACACGCCGCCACGCGGGCCAAATAAAACTAAGACGGCGGGCAATTTACCTCCGCTCCCAAACCTTAACAAGTTTATTAATTCCATATCAAATAATAGTAATTTACAAGATGACTCGGAATAGCTTTTGTGTACCGCCGATGCATACCAACTTTATTGGGCATGTTTAAGAATTTATTGATTACCTGAACGATTTTTAGAAGGTTTTAGTGCCTGTTCTCTAACTAAGCTGGCTTAACTCTACGGTAGATGTTTCTTACAAAAGTTAGGGATTTTGAAGGAGGTTGATTTGATTTTGTTCGTCATGCAGATTAGACGTAAACAAAGAATGCTTGGCTTAGGATTTGCATGAAGATCTCTGCTCATATCTCATGTGTCAGGCTCGGATGCCTGGTGGCCTATTCGCCCACACGCCGTCACCAACAAAGGTTGGCCCGTTGTGCGTCGCAGTAGCACTCCAGCGCAGACAATAGAACACTCGGCTTTGATAACTCAACTGTCGACCGTTGCCATACTAGTCGCTGAATACTATTATAAAACAACAGTGATTAATCGATATTGTACTTAAAACTAATGTTCTGTGTTGTTAGATAAAAATGTTGTATAAACAATCATTAAGTATTATTTTATATACGAGTAAAAGACAAAAGAATAATATTATGTCGTAATTACGCTGGAGAACGAATCTTTGTTCGGGCTTAAGGATTTTATGTGGATTCAAAAACAAACTGTTGGATTATTGTTTTAACAATCCTCCTTTCATTGCGAAAAAATACAGAGAAAGGCTCTTCTTTATTTTTATAATTTCGGAGCTTTCTGAGGATCGTGCAATTCAGACCACCCAGGCGATGTCGTTTCGCGGGACCAGCGAGAGATTCCTTCAGACATTATAACCAGGCCAGGAACAAAGGAATAAAATTCTACCTTAAAACGAAATAAAGTCTTATTAAGTGTTCACAGGGGTTCATTAAAATAATACATTCGTGGTTGGAGTCTCCCACGGCGTTGCGTCTCTATTATTGACCATAAATCAAAAAGGTAACAACATACTTAAAAGGCAGGGGCGGGTGGGTTTTTGTCTGGCCGGTCAAAGCGCCGACTGCGGGAACGCCGCGGTGAGCCCTGTGTTTGTTTGTTTTACGATCCCAACGGTGCATTAGGTTTTTTGCTCTGTCTACTTGTTATTTTTTCACGATTCCATCTTATCAGCAGTGCTTTTTTTCTCTGGGTCTTAAGTGGAAAATGATGAGTAATACCCATTTAGGCATACTAAAATGAACAAGCGTTTTCACGGTTTTGTTGAAATTTAATTTCGTGTTTGAATAATGTTGGAGGATATTGCCAATAACAAAAAAAAAAAGGTTTTTAGTTACTATTAGACCATAAGCACAAAAA